>BTHU01000009.1:12424765-13706432 GCA_036184795.1 Tokudaia tokunoshimensis | reverse complement strand
ACAAATATTGTATTTTATCACCTCATGTTTCATCCCCTTGTCAATTAAGAATCAGTAAAGAATAATGGCAAAGTGAACTTAGGTGGAATAGTGTTCTGTAGATGTACATTGGCACTGGCCTCCACAGCTTTGAATTTTGATTCATTGTTTTTCTTCAGTGTTTCCATCTGTTGCAAAGAATAGTTTTCTTGATGAGGGGAAATGACTACATTTGTCTGTGGAGAAAAGGACAATTAATTTTAGAAATTAGGCTGGTTTAATAAATTATTGTTTGTGGATTCTCTTCCATGGGGAACATTTTAAAAGAAGTATCCAAAAGATTGTAAAAGCCGAAAGGAGTTTTCTATGAGATTATGTCTTCTAAGAGTATTAAAACTAAACCTATAAAGCCTCACCAATATCACTGCACAAATGTGTGCACAATGAAAAACCAAACTGGATGTGGATAAGCCCATGATGCTGAGGCCTCAAAGAACTATAGGCAATTAAGGAAAGTGGGAGTAGGAGAGGTGGTTCTTTCCAAGGAAGAATACAACAATTGGTTGACCACTGCCAAATGATCAACCCTGAAAACATTTATAAAAGTTATGATACACACTGAGTTGTTCTGTATACATTTAGAGATAACCCTTTATGAAAAGTAATAATATTGTTTTGAAATTGAAAGTGAGCAGGAAGGCACACATAGAAGAGCTTGGAAGAAGGGACAGAAAGGAAGAAATGTTGACATTATAATATAATCCTCCAAATATTTTGTTTATTCTCTCATACTTCCAGTCCTCCATGTGCCTCCTCCCACCCTGCCCCACATTCCCCTCTCTCATATTCACTGCTTCTCTATTTTCTTTCAGAAAAGAGCAGGCCTCCCAGGGATATCAACAAAACACAGGATAATAGGATGCAATAAAACTAGGCACAAGCCCTTATCTCAAGGCTGGACAAAGCAACCAATAGGAGGAAAGTATCCCAAGAGCAGGACCCAGAGGAGTTGAAGATACTAGGAGAACATGGCTCACAGAGTCTACTAAGTAGGATTCAGCGGGCCTCACAGAAATAAAGCAGCAATCATGGAGCCTCCATGGGTCTGTCTACAAAACCCTCTGTATTTATTTTGTGGTTGTTTAGTTTGGGCTTTTAAGATGTCTTCTAATGGTAGGAGTGCAGATATCTCTGATCTTTTAAAAAATATTTTAAATTTTTGGAAATATTAGCAAGCATACAAAATTCAGCAGACTAAGATCACTTTGTTGAGTTACAATGCTATCTGATAGATAGATAATTACAACAAAATCAATTGTATATTGTATAACAACCACAACAGCATTAGCATGCTGTATGGGAGAATCTGTTGGGAAATGATAAGGGTCAAGTTATGGAGCACTAGACTGTAAGTTTAAATTGAACAGTTAATACAGACCTTGTACTGGCTGGTTTTGTGTGTCAACTTGACACAAGCTGGAGCCTGCCTTGAGGAAATGCCTCCATGAGATCCAGCTGTTAAGCATTTTCTCAATTAGTGATCAAGGATGGAAGGGCCCATTGTGGGTGGTGCCATCACTGGGCTGGTAGTCTTGGGTTCTATAAAAAAGCAAGCTGAGCAAACCAAGGGAAGCAGCCCAGTAAGTAACATCCCTCCATGGCCTCCGCATCAGCTCCTGCTTCCTGATCTGCTTGAGTTCCAGTCCTGACTTCCCTTGGTCATGAACAGCAATGTGGAAGTGTAAGCTAAATAAACCCTTTCCTTGCTTGTTGGTCATGATGTTTTGTGCAGAAATAGAAAGCCTGACTAAGACAGACCTCATGGAGGAGTTAATATACAGTAAAATTTAGAGTTATCCATGGAAGAATGTTCCTAAGGCAGCAGCTTCTCTCTCTGGCCCAAGGAACAACTACATGTCAGTTTGGAACACAGCAATAAGAGACTACCTAGTATGACAGAGGTCACTAGGGACTGGGTCAAGTGAAGTCTTGCAAGCCTTTTTTGTAATCTTGGTTCTTAATGAGTGGGAGAGTCAACAAAGAATTTAGAGTAAAGGAGATACACAGTCTGACTTAAATGTTAGAGTGCTCACTATGTATTACATTAAGAATAAAGACAGCAAGAAACAAGATTGGAAGTGAGACAGACATATATTACAGTATTCAAAACTGTCATTTCATAATGAAACCTTGAACAAATGTGAGCAGAGTTTACATTTGTCAGGTTCATTCAGATAAATAAAGCAAAGTAGAGAAATAGAGATATCAATTTACTGTAAAATTTGGCATCTGTGTATGATTATGAATGTTGAGTAGCCCAAGATCTTCAATCAGCATCATACTAAAGATCAAGGGTAGCTGAAGGTTAATAACTGGCTATGTGTCAGTTGAAAGTCAGAATTACATCCTTGACCAAAAACAGGCAGAGTAAGAAGTCTTTTATCATCAGGCTTTTATTATATTTGGGTTTTGAACAGATTAGATGGGCCCATCCACTCTTGGGATGGAATTTGATTCAGTGTCCTGATTTGAATATTAATGGCATTGCTGTGTACCTATTTTGTCCACATTGAAAGACTACTTCCTAGAGCAATGAAGACTTGTAATGTGCTGTGATCTGAAAGATCATGAGATTTCCAAGATTCATGTGGTCTCTTCTTAAGGTTATAAATGCATTAAATAATTACTGGGATGAGGACATTCAGTCATGGAGCCCAGCAGTTTAGCGACAGAGTGGCTGAGATAAGGCTTTCACTAGAATCACCTGCAATGGGGTGAGTTTTTCAATGATAAGATTGGTTTTCAGTCACTGGTACTATAAGCAACCTTAATAAAATTGTTAGTTCATCAAGCTAGATATAAGAGAAATCATTTATTTGATCTTTTCTCAGTACCATTTATGTGCCAGTTTGAACCAGAATAGTGCCTATAGGCTCATATATTTGAAGATTTGGTCACCAGTTTGTGGAACTGCTTGGGAAGAACTGGAAAGTGTGACTTTGTGAGAGGAGGTATGTTATCAGTGCAGTCTTTGGAATTTCAAAAGACTCATCCCATTCTCAGTATGAATCTTTCATTGCAGGTTAAGATTTGAGCTCTAATCTGTTACTTTGTTCCTCCATCATGGACTTTAACCATCTGATACCATAAGCTAAATCATATGCCTTCTTTAATAGGTTACCTAGGTCATAGTATCTTATCATATCAAAAGAAAAGTAATTATTTCAACCCTTTATTAGTTGAGTACATTTTCCAGGGAAAAAAATCACTCAACAATCATCAATGTGACCAAAAAATGCCCTCCTCCCTGAAAAATGTTGATATAGCTAAGCAATATGTAGCCAAATCAAGACAGTTCTTAAAAGTAACCACTAGGTGTTCTGAACACTTTGTTAATAGGATTTCCTAGAAAATTAGCTATTAAGAGAAGCTAAGAAGATAAAAATAACATATTATTTCCATTTTGCTTATTTAAGAAAAGAGAAAAAGACAAAAACAGGGCCAAAATGTGTCCAGACATTCCTAAGGATGTGCATCTTCAAAACGCGTAGGATATTGCAACTCCAGCCTGGCTTCTGACGTGGAATCTCACTACACAGTGGGGAAGAGACACTGGAGAATCCACATTCCTGTCCAGAATAAGTATTTATTATACAAATAGCTTTTCTATTTGTGGAAACATTCAACTCTTTCTCATTTGCTTGATTTTACTTCTAAATTGTATAAATTTGCTTTCTATTTGTATTCAGCATATCTTTCTAGCATTTGAATGTTTACCAAAGACAAAATGAATATTCTTACTTTGAGCCAAACCTACACTGATAATATAATTATAAGAAAAAAATAAGCCATCAAAAAGGCTCTGTCAGAAGAGTTAAGAAGCAAAATGTTTCTTATTTATGTTTGATTTTTGATATGTAAATTATCCTGTACTTATCATCCACAAGCATATTGTTTACATGTCAATTAAGTCTACAATGCCTGCAAATCCCCTAATTATATCACTATTGAGAGCTAGAAAATTGCAACTAGTCATGCTTCAGATAGTCTTTCAAAGATGTCAATGTAAATTACAGGTGAAGAAAAACAAACAACTTGTGAAGTATCACAGGAATACATTAAAGCTGTGAAACATACACAGTCCTCATTTATTTCCCTCATTTTGTGAGGATATGCATTTCATACAAGAAGAGAATTTCTCTCCTTTATTTTTATCCGCAAATTTATTCTGGGGTATTAAAGGCACACCCCAATGGCCTTCTGCTGATGAACTTGAAACCAAGAATAAAAGAATAAAACACAGATAGAGGTCATGTCATCTCACCTTGGGTGCTATGAGATGTCCTATTGATTGATGAAGAAAGCTTCATCATGCATGAGAGACTTATATTTATAAAACCTGAGTTCCTTAAGAGAGCACCAGGTTTAAAACTGGAATAGTCTTTGTACCTAGAAGGACTTCACAGCTGCTGTTTAGAACTCCATTTAATTTCCTTTAATAAAATTAAACACATTCACACTTTGAAAGCTTTTGTTTAGCTACTAAAAAGAGAAGACTGTCAAATTTATTTTATTGTTCTTGATACCAATTCCAGTTTAGCCCAATTCCAGTTCCAAATCAGTCTGAGTAACAACAGCTGGAATTCATCTCTAGAGAAACATACCATGAAGCTCTCAGCTCAAGCCAGGCCTAGGGAGGTATTTATTATTCTATTGAACATTCAAGCCAGGTCTAAAACTGCCACAGTCTCTTAAAGTTAAGAGAATCAGCTTCTTTTACAGATTATATTTTGTCTAAAATTGGAAGAAATTCCTTTTCTTCATCACAAGAACATCTGATTGAGTATCACATAGCGCCAGGTTGTTATATATATTCAGAATGATAGAGATCCTTTGGAAATGAAAACCCCCAAAATGATTGTCACTGACATAGACAATACAACTCCCAAACCTTACTGCTTTTTTCCTTATTTTTAAGTTCCAAAATACTAGTTTTAGAAGGGCACACACATTCAAACCATAGCACCTGGCAATCCTGAAGCAGATATTCTAGGAAGGTCATGTGGACCATCAGTGACGAGAAAAATATTCAAAGAAACCCAACTGTTTTCACTCCCATGAGTTAGAATCTTCTGAGATCAGCTTCTCACACTGGAAGCAAACATAACTGCCTTGATCTAACTGCAATCTCTTAATTTAAAAGATTTATACTTTAAGAGTTTCATTAAGTACGTATAATTATATTCTTTACTATTTCCAACTCCTACTAGATCCTGCACCCCATCTTACTCCCCACAACACTTAATATTTTTCCTTTCACTTAGATAAAAAGTTACAAAATAAAAGGGTACTAAAATACAGAATCTTTTTTTAAGTTTATTTTTATGCATATAAGTACACTATTGCTCTCTTCAGACACACCAGAAGAGGACATTAGATCCCATTACAGATGACTGTGAGTCACCATGTGGTTGCTGGGAATTGAATTTAGGACCTCTGGAAGAGCAGTCAGTGCTCTTAACTGCTGAGCCATCTCTCCAGTCCTAAAATACAGTCTTAGTTTTGTTTGACAGTTCTCCTGATCACAGAAACTGTCTTAGAGTATGGTCAGTATCATCTGTGTTTATTGCATTGAAGAAAACTGTTTTTTTTACCTCTCCCCACAGCTGCCAGTTTTAAATAGCTTCTTGGCTATGGATGAGACTTTGTCTTTTCCCCTTTATGCTGGGATGGAGTTTGTTCGTTTGTTTGTTTGTTTGTATGTTTGTTTGTTTGTTTCTACTGGCTTGAGATTATTTGCAGGTCTTGAGAATTATGTCACAATCATGATTAGTTCATATTTATATCTTTTGTGATCCCTCACTCTTCAAGTAAGGTCAAGTGCCCTTTTTTTCTGAATTTAAATTGCAGTCTCTTAAAGGACAGCAAGGCAGAATTTTACAGCCAAGTTTTATCTGAAGTAATAAGTTCATAAAACTCTGACAATTTAATTTCAAATGGAGTCTCATATTTGGTTTGTAATTGAAACATGTAAGTAGTCTTTTCTCTGTTTGTGTCTTTATGTGTACATTTCTGAGAAAGTTGTAATTGTATACCTAAGAATACAAATTGTAGTGCACAGAAATATACAATATCCATTTTAAATTTTTTAAATAAAACTTGCCTCTGATCCTTCAGTTATCTATTTTATATTATGACAGTAGAAAATATGATGAAAATGGGCTTTCAATTTAAAGAATATTGACTTAATTGCTTCTTGGTCTTTTGTATGAGATCAACATAAGAACAGATCAAGCAAATACTTATTTCTATTTTGTATTAGACAGATACATTGTGTTTTTTTTACTCAAGGTTTCCCAGCCCACATACTCCATCAGTGTTCTCTTCCATTATTTTTTTTTTCTAATGCTATTTCTAGGAGTTATTATCTTGGAGAGGGATGATAGAATAGTTTTGGTTTAATAAGTTTTTATAACCCAAAACAATTTTATTTTCAAAATAAAATGAAGCTTTATTACTTTTAGTTTGTTGTAGCAAAATATGTCTTATGTCTTTATTTCTCAAATACTATGGGTTCATCTGTTTTATAACTATCAGTAATCTCGCTAATTCTGTTACTAGTTTCTTTTCTAAAATATTTATTTTTAATTATTTTTAAGTTATGTGTATGTGTTTTTTATTGGTTATTTTATTTATTTATATTTCTAATGTTATCCCCTTCCAAGTTTCCCCTCCACAAGTCCCCTATCCACTCTTCCCTCTCCCTGCCTTTATGAGGGTGCTCCCCTACCTACCCACCCACTCCTGCCTTAGTGGCCTAGCATTCCCCTATCCTGGGTCATTAAGCCGCCACAGGACCAAGGAGCTTCCCCCCTCAGTGATGGCAGATAAGGCATTCCTCTGCTACATATCAAGCTGGAGCCATGGGTACCCCCTGTGTACTCTTTGGTTGGTGGTTTAGTCCCTGGGAGCTTTGGGAGTTCTGGTTGGTTGATATTGTTGTTCTTCTTATGAGGTTGCAAACCCTTTCAGCTCCTACAGTCCTTGCCCTAACTTCCCCCAGCTTCCCCATTGGAGTCCCTGTGCTCAGTCCAATGTGAGCATCCACATCTGTATTGGTCCGGCTCTGTCAGAGACTCTCAGAGAACAGCTAAACTGGGCTCATGTCAATAAGCACTTCTCGGTATCAGCAATAGTGTCTGAGTTTAGTGTCAGCAGATGGGATGGATCCCTAGGTGGGGCAGTTTCTGGATGGCCTTTCCTTCAGTTTCTGTTCCATTCTTTGTCGCTGCAGTTCCTTTTGACAGGAGGAATTCTGGATTAATATTTTTGAGGTAGGTGGGTGGCCCTCAACTGGAGGCTGTGTCTATCCACCGGGTATGGTCTCTACAGGTTCTAGCTCTCCTTTGTTGCTTATTTCAGCTAATGTCTGGCCTGTTGGATCCTTGGTATCTGGGACTTTCTAGTAGCTACCCCCAGTTTCCCCTACCCTACTGCTACATACACACTTTCTAATTTCAGACCCTCTGTACTTCTTCCCCATTTCCTCCCATATCTGAACTGGCCCCATGTTTTTTCCTCCCTGGCCTCTCTCCCTCTAGTTGCGAGAGATTATTCTCCTCCTACTACTGAGTAGTACTGGAACATCCACACTTTGGTATGATCTTCTTTCTTGACTTTCATATGGTCTGTGAGTTGTATTCTGAGCTTCTTTTTGGCTAATATCCACTTATCAGTGAGTATATACCATGTGTGTTATTTTGTGATTGGATTACCTCATTCAGGATGTTATTTTCAAGTTCCATCCATTTGCCTAAGAATTTCATTATTTTTAATAACTGAGTACTCCATTCTGTAAATGTACCATGTTTTCTGTATCCATTCCTCTGTTGAAGGACATCTGGGTTCTTTCCACCTTCTGGCTATTATAAATAAGGCTGCTGTGAACATCATGGAGCATGTGTCCTTGTTATATGTTGGACTGTCTGTCCGGTATATGCCCAGGATTGATATAACTGAGTCCTCAGGTAGAACTATTGCCAGTTTTTTGAGGAACCACCAGATTGATTTCCAAAGTGGTTTTACTAGCTTGCAGTCCCACCAGCAATGGAGGAGTGTTCCTCTTTTTCCACTTCCTTACCAGCATCTGCTGTCACATGAGTTTTTGATCTTAGCCATTCTGATTGGTGTGAGGTAGAATCTCAGAGTTGTTTTGATTTGCATTTACCTGTTAACTAAGGATATTGAACATTACTTTTTTCTTTTCTATTTTTTTTACCTTTTTAATTGGATATTTTATTTATTTACAATTTAAATGTTATTCCCCTTTCCCACTTTCGCCCCCCAGAAATCCCCTATCCTGTCCCCCCTCCTGCTTCTATGAGAGTGTATCTACCCCCATCTACCCACCCACTCTCTGCCTCCCTGCCCTCTAATTCCCCTATACTGGGGCATGGACCCTTCACAGGACCAAAGGCCTCTTCTCCCATTGATGCCCGACAAGGTCATCCTCTGCTACATATAAGGCTGGAGCCATGGGTCACTCCATGTGTACTCCTAGATTGGTGGTTCAGACCCTGGAACCTCTGGTTGGTTGATATTATTGTTCTTCCTATGGGGTTGCAAACTTCTTCAGCTCCTTCCCCTTACTCGTCTATTGGAGTCCCCGAGTTCAGTCTGAAGGTTGGCTATGAGCATCTGCATCTGTATTGGTCAGGCTCTGGCAGAGCCTCTCAAGAGACATATATCAGGCTACTGTCAGCATTCACTTCTTCCATACACAATAGTGTCTATGTTTGGTGACAGTATATGGGATGGATCCACAGGTGGGGCGGTTTTTGGATAGCCTTTCCATCAGTCTCTGCTCCATACTTTGTCTCCATATTTGCTCCTGTGAGTATTTTTTTAACTCTTTTAAGAAGCACCGAAGCACTCACACTTTGGTTTTCTTTCTTGAGCTTCATGTGGTCTGTGAATTGTATCTTGGGTATCCCAAGCATTTGGGCTACTATCTCCTTATCAGTATGTACATACTGTGTTTTTACTTTTGTGATTGGGTTACAATACTAAGGATGATATTTTCTAGTTCCATCCATTTGCCTAAGACTTTCATGAATTCATTGTTTTTAATAGCTAAGTAGTACTCCATTGTGTAAATATGCCACATTTTCTGTATCCATTCCTCTGTTGAAAGACATCTTGGTTCTTTCCAGCTTCTGTCTATTATAAATAAGGCTGCTATGATCATAGTGGAGCATGCGCCATTGTTATATATTGGAGGATCCATTTCATCTAGATTTTCCAGTTTTGTTGAGTATAGGCTTTATAGTAGGTCTGATAATTTTTTTAAATTTCTTCAGTCTTTGTTGTTAATGTCTCCCTTTACATTTCTGATTTTGTTAATTTGGATACTGTCTCTGTGCCCTCTGGTTAGTCTGGCTAAGGCTTTATGCATCTTGTTGGCTTTTTCAAAGAACCAGCTCTTGGTTTTGTTGATTCTTTGCATATTCTCTTTGTTTCTACTTGGTTTATTTCATCCCTGAATTTGATTATTTCCTGTAGTCTACTCCTCTTGTGTGTATTTGCTTCTTTTTGTTCTAGAACTTTCAGATGTGCTGTCAAGCTGCTAGTGTATGCTGTTTCCAGTTTCTTTTTGGAGGCACTTAGAGCTATGAGTTTTCCTCTTAGCACTGCTTTCATTGTGTCCCATAAGTTTTGTTTTTGTTGTGCCTTCATTTTCATTAAATTTTAAAAAGCCACTAGTTTCTTTCTTTATTTCTTACTTGACCAAGTTATCATTGAGTAGATAGCTATTCATCTTCCTTGTGTATGTGAGCTACCTAACGTTTTTCTTGTTGTTGAAAGCCAGCTTTGATCTGTGGTGATCCAATAGGATACATGGGGTTATGTCAATTTTCTTATATCTATTGAGACCTGTTTTGTGTCCAATTATATGGTCAGCTTTGGAGAAGGTACTGGGTGGTGCTAAGGTATATTCTTTTCTTTTTGGATGAAATGTTCTATAGATATCTATTAAGTCCATTTAGTGCATAACTTCTCTTAGTTTCACTGTGTCTCTTTTTAATTTCTGTTTCCATGATCTGTCCATTGCTGAGAGTGAGGTGTTAAAGTCTCCTACCATTATTGTGTGAGGTTCAATATGTACTTTGAGCTTCAGTAATGTTTCTTTTACATGTGTGGGTGCCTTTTCATTGGGGGCATAGATGTTCAGAATTGATACTGTCTCTTGGAGGATTTTTCCTTTGATTAGTAAGTAGTGTCCTTCTACATCTTTTTTCATAATTTTTGATTGAAAGTTTATTTTATTGAATACTGGACTTGCTACTCCAGCTTGTTTCTTGGGACCATTTGCCCAGGATTTTTTTTCCAGCCTTTTACATTGAGGTAATATCTGTCTTTTTTTTTTTAAGAGATGTGTTTCCTGTATGTATCAAAATTCTGGGTCCTGATTTTGTATCCAGCCTTCTAGTCTATGGGTTTTTATTGAGGAATTGAGACCATTGATGTTGCGATATATTAAAAACCAATGATTGTTGCTTCCTGTTATATTTGTTGTTAGAGGTGGTATTATGCTTGTGCGGGTCTCTTCTTTTGAGTTCATTATGAGAAGATTAGTTTCTTGCTTTTTTCTGGGGTGTAGTTTCCCTTTCTGTGTTAGAGTTTTCCTTCTATTATCCTCTGTATGGATGGATTGGTGGAAAGATACTGTTTAAATTTGGTTAGTCATAGAATATCTTGGTTTCTTCCTCTATAGTAATTGAGAGTTTTTGATGGATATAATAGCCTGGGCTAGTGTTTTTGTTTTTTGTTCTCCTTGTCACTTTATGACATCTGTCCAAGATCTTCTAGCTTTTATAATCTCTGTTGAGAAATCTGGGGTAATTCTGATGGGTCTCCCTTTATTTTTTTCCTTTTTTATTATTATTAATCATTCCATTTGTTTCCATCTCAAATGATATCCCACTTCCTGGATAACCCTTCCACCTACCCCCCCATCCCATGTTATCCCACTTCCAGGTTACCCCTCCACCACTTCTCCCTCCCTTTTGCTTGTATGAGAGTGCTCCCCCACCTACCCACACTCTCCCATCCTACCACTCTAACTTCCCCCTACTCTGGTGCATCAAACCTCCTTGAGACCAAGGGCCTCCCCTCCTGTTGCTGTGGGAGTAGGACCATCTTCTGCTATTTATGTCTGGAGCCATGGATCCCTCTAGGTATACTCTATGGTTGATGGTTTAGTCTCTGGGAGGACTGGGTGATAGGACCAGTCTATTTTGTTCTTCCAATGGGATTGCAATACCCCTCCACTCCTCCAGTCCTTCTGCCAACTTCCTCATCATGTTCCCTAAGTTCAGTCTGATGGTTGGCTTCAAGCATCTGCATCAGCATTGGTCAGTTGCTGGTTGGAACTTCCCAAGAACTGTCACAATTAGTTCCTGTCCACAAGCGCCTCTTGACCACAGCAACAGTGTTGGGTTTGGTAACTGCAGACATTATGTATCCCCAGGTGGGGCCATTCCCCAGTTGGCCCTTCCTTCAGTCTCTGTTCCTTTTTTTCCCCTTGTTCTTCTTTTGGACAGGAAAATGTCTGGGTTAAAAAACATTTAGATGGGTGGATTGCCCCTTCCCTTGACCAGAGTCCATGTCTATCTACTGGTGGTGGTCTCCACAGGTTCTATTTCCCCCTTCTCTTCACATTACTGCTAAAGTCTATCACATTGGGTCCTCCGAGCCTCACATTTCTCTGGTGTCTGGGACCCTACTGGCTATACCCAGTTCCTCATTCCCCCTGCTATCTATTTTTATTTGATTCCCTGACCTTCTGTACCTCTCTCATGTCTCCTCAAGATTCCAATACTGCCACACTTATTTCCTCCTCTTTTTTCTCCCTCCCTTGTCCTCCTCTCTTTCCATCTCCCAAAATCATTGTTTCCCCTTCAATGCAAGACTAGAGCATCTACCCCTGGTCTAACTTCCTTCTATGCTCCATATGGTCTATAGGTTGTATCATAGGCATTGTGAGATTTTTGGTTAGTATTTTCTTACTAGTGAGTATACACCATGTATGTTCTTTTGTTTCTGGGTTACCTTACTCAGGATGACATTTTCTAGTTCTATACATTTGCCTGCAAATTTCATGAAGTCATTATTTTTAATGACTGTATAATACCCCATTGTGTATATATATATACTATGTTTTCTGTATCCATTCCTCTGATGAGGGCCAACTGGGTTGTTGCTGGCTTCTGGCTATTAAAAATAAGGCTGCTATGAACATAGAGGAGCATGTGTCCTTGTTATATGTTAGAGTATCTTTTGCATATATGCCCAGGAGTGGTATAGCTGGGTCTCTAGGTAGAACTATTTCTGATATTCTCAGGAACCGCTAAACTGATTTACAAAGTATATTTACTTATTTTGTATTGGGTACATTCAGAAGAAGGCAACAGGTCCTGTAAGAGTCCGTCGGAAGACCCCCACTCCATAAGGCCACAGAGACTGGAATCACTGCAATCAGCAAGAGGTTTATTGTTCCAACGCATGTTGGGGTCCCCCAGCACGCAGGCAAGAGGAGACCCGGAGCTCACAAAGCATACACATTTTATAAACATTTTGGCGGGGAGTTCAGCCTGAATTGGATGACTGCGATTGGTTACACTGAGCAACATTTAAAATTATTGGTCAACTTGAATGGGGAGGCTGTCTCTGCCATTTGGCCCTGTCCTGCCCACCTTGTGGTATTTGTGGTATTTCCTGGCATTGTCTTTTTTTTTTTTAATTGTCAAGTCACTTCTTTTGCTGGCCTCACCCTAGGCAGGGTGGTTTTTTGTTTAGGCCTTTTCCTTATCTGTCCTCCCCCAGGCAGTTCTGGGCAGAATGCAAAGTTCCAGTCCGGCTGTGAGCCCCCATCCTTGGTTGTGGGGAGCTGGCCTGCTGTTTCTGACAGGGTTCTCACATCCCCTCTCTTTCTTATGACCATTTCAATACTGAAATGAGGTCTCATGCTGTCCTAGTTCCTGGTACTATTGCCGCAGCATTAGCACCTGAATGGTACTGATGTGTTCTTTTATAAAGGCAGTTATTTTGTTAAAGATTAGGGGTCCCAGGGATAGGATAAATAGTAAGCTCACCAGTGGTTCTAATAAGGGGAGCAAATAGGGTAACATTCCATTCCAGGCTCTCTACATGGGGTAATTAAAAAGCTCTTGCTGTCTTTTTCCTAACTCTTCTTGATGTGTGTGTAGATGGTCTCTCACTATCCCTGACTTGTTGGTGTAAAGACAGCACCTTTCCTGTAAAGCTAAGCATATTCCTCCCTTATCAGCTGTTAGCAAATCTAGGCCTCTTCTGTTCTGGAGGACCACCTCAGTCAGCAAGTCTACCTGGTCCTGTAGGTCCTAGACAGATTGGTAAACCATTTTTACATCATTGATCTAGTCCTCCTAAGAATGTATTGTATTGGGACAAGTAAGCTGTTTTTTGTCCACAATCAACAGAGTAAGTATGCTGGGACAAAGCAAAGACCATGCCTCCCCCCTCCCAACAGTTATAGGGGTTGCCATAAAGAGATGAAAGAAACTCGAGCTTACTCGTGGGGGGGTCAAATCCCCCATGAACATTAGATTGTTTGCACCACAGCACCAACTGGACAGCTAGAAGAGTCTTCATCTTGGTTCGCTGGCTCAGGCTTCCTGGTGATCTTGAGTTTGAACAGGTTTCCGGACATCTGGACTCTCCAATGGGAAGGCATCTGGGTATCCTTTGGGGGAGGGGGCTGGCTTCACATGGGAAGTGTGGATCCAGGCGGTGATCCTTTCCACCTTGACTGCAGTCAGGTGGTGAACAGGACCAAATAGGGACCTTTCCAGCAAGGTTCAAGAGTCTGAGCATGATGGCAGCATACATAGACCAAATCCCTGATCTGGAACTGGTAAGATGTCTTAGGGATCCCTGGGGCATAGGCTGCTGCCAGCTGTGACCACACTTCTTTCTGTATCACCTTTTAGCCTGGCATACAAATCATTATTACATGTTCATTCAATAACATCATCTAATACAGTCAGAGAAGCTGGAGCCTCATATAAAATTTCAAAGAGGGTAAAGCTGAATCTGGAAGGGGTATTTCTTGCTCTGAAGAGAGCAAGAGGAAGGAGCACCACCCAGTCTGCGCCAGTCTCCATGGCTAGTTTTGTCAAGGTCTCTTTTAGAGTTCTATTCATCCTCTCTACCTTCCATGAACTTTGAGGTTGGTATACACAATGTAATTTCCATTTGGCCTCCAGATACTTGGCCCTACCCTGGCTTACCTAGGCAATGAATGCAGGGCAGTTATCAGACCCTATGACCTTAGGTACTCCAAACCTGGGAACTATCTCTTCTATGATCTTCTTGATGACCATTTTCAAAAGGGAAAGCCTCTACCCATCCAGAGAAAGTATCAACAAAGACTAAGAGGTATTTGTATCCATATTTTCTATATCTTACCTCAGTGAAGTCTACTTCCCAATATACACCAGGTCTGTCTCCTCGGTACCTCTTCCCTGGGTCTACTGTCATGAGGCAGACATTTATCTTTTGGCAGGGTATGCATTGGTGCACTATCTGCTCCATGAGGTACTTGAGGCCTGGGACATAATATTTAGTTTTTGAAAATGTCTGGATGAGTTTGCTTACCCCTAAGTGAGGCCATTGATGCATTTGTTTTATCATGGCCTCTGCCTGTTTTTGTGGCAGGACCTTCTTTCCTGTTGAAGTGTACCAGAGTCCCTTACCCTTGTAGGACCGTTGGCTTGGGTTTTGGAGATGAGGGATGGATCCTCAGCTATGTATTTAAATTCCAGAGTAGGCTCCTCAGGCTCCGCTGCTAGAAGTACTGGGAGGACTTTGACAGTGACCGCTTGTGCCTCATGATCTGCCATGTTGTTGCCCCTTGCTAGTCCGAAGAGGCACATGATGTGAGGCCAAATACCATATTGGCAGACACTGGCAGGGCTAGACAGAGCTTTAAGTTCTACCTGGACAGGAGGTTGGAACTTGGCCTCTCCCATTCCTGCTGTTTCAGCCCAAGCTTGGGGGTAAGTCTGCAGCCACCAGTCAGCCCACGTCTCCTCAAACAGTTGGTATTCATCATCCAGCCTCATGGTCAAGACTTGGATAGGCCCCCCCATGTTGGTCTCTCAATTGGAGACCCTCGGGCAAGAAGTGAATCTGGGCTGCCTTCTTGGTTAAAAGATCTCACCCTAGTAAAGGGTAAGGGCAGACTGGGATCACAAGGAACTCGTGGGATACCCAGCCCACACTGAGGTCCACCTTTCTTCAGATAGTCAATGGATATTGTTAGTTACTGGTAGCCCCCTGTACCTAAGATCTCTTGCTGGACACTGGCCCATCTGGGTGTAGGAGCATGGAGTGTTGGGCCCCCATATCCACAAGAAACTGGGTAGGCTTCCCCTCCATCTTTAGAGTTATCCTGGGTTTGGGGAGGCGTTCTGAACCCCATCCCCCCTAGTCACTGTCTTCTCCATGCATAGCCAGCACTCTAAGACCTGGAAGCCTGCCTTTGGGGTCACCAGAGGGGTCCCTCTTCTTTTTCCTGGGGCAGTTCCTGACCCAGTGCCCTGTTTCCTTACAATAAGCACACTGATTCTTTGTTATTGGCTCCCTTCATTTGCCTGGTACTATCTTACTAGGTTCTCTAGTTTCTCTAACTACTGTGGTCAGTATCTTGTGTAAGTTCCTCTCTTGTCTTTTATCTCTCTTTATCTCTCTAGCTTCCTGTTCTTTCTGTTTTCTTTCTTCCTTCTCTTCTTCAGTCTCTATGTTATGATACACTTTCTCTGCAAGCTGCACTAACTCTTTCAGCGACTTATCTTGCAACCCTTCAAGTTTCTGCAACTTCCACTTTATGTCCTTGTAAGACTGATCTATGAATGTGACTGTCACTGTAGCCTTATGCTCCTCATTACTAGGGTCATAAGGCATAAAACGGTGAAAAACTTCCATGAGTCATTCTAGGAACACAGAAGGAGACTCATCAGGGCCCTGTATAATCTCTCTTACCTTAGTCAAATTGGTGGGGTGCTTCCCAATCCCTCAGAGACCCACCATTAGAGTCTGGCGATAGACCTTCAAGAGCTCCCTACCTTCAGGAGTATTAAAGTCCCAGTTTGGCCAGGTGAGTGGAAATCTGGCCTCAATGTCAACAGGCAGTAGTGAGGGCCTCCCATCCGAGTCTGGAACATTCCTTCTGGCCTCTAGTAGGATTCTCTGTATTTCCTCAGTAGTAAAGAGAACCTACAACAGCTGCTGACAATCATCCCACGTGAGCTGATGAGAAAAAAGAGAGAGTCTAGAAAATCAATAAGGGTCTTAGGGTTATCAGAAAAGGAAGGATTGTGGGTTTTCCAATTATAGAAGTCTGCCGAAGAGAATGGCCAGTATTGCAGTGGTTGGTTTCCTTGATTATCAATGGACCCGAATGCCTGCAGGGGGAAAGCCACAGCGGTCTCTGGGGAGGTTCACCTTTTGCTCTGAGTTCCATGTGCTGGCCCCTCCCAAAGTCCTTCTGACCAGAGAAGGGGGACCAATGGAACAGAGGGGCCACTCCAGGTGCCTGGTGGCAATGGCAACTCAGAGGCACCGCCTTCTGCTCCCTGTGGCTGAAGGGAAGGGGGGTAGAGAGGAGGGAAGTCTAAAAGGAGGAGGTTGGCATCAGGGTCTGATAAGACAGTATTCTTGTGGGCCTCCTTGAGAACATAGGTCCCCACAGGCGAGGGTCCTACAGAGGAAAGGAAGGGATGGGCCCACAAGGGTGGAAAGGTGGCTAAATTTTCTCAGACAACGATATACGGGACTTGGTCCAAGTGACTCGCAGACCTGTTTCTGAAGATTTGCTTCTTAATAACTTTGATAATAGGAAGAGAAAAGGAGCGCTGTGCTGGCCATCCGGCCCCAAAAGTGGGCCACTCTGAAGAGCATAGAGTCTGCCACTTTCCCTTTTTAACTTCCACTAACAGGTTGTGAGCTCTATGTTTAACTTCTCTCCAATGGTCTAACGTCAGAGTCAGGGGTTTGGAAACAGTTTGTCCCATGATCTCAAACACAGTCATCAGTCCAAGTCTGAAAACGAAACAGAAGTAAAAAAGACACACTAAAAAAAGACTACCCGGTGACCACCACAGAAGAAAAACAGATTCAGATGGCCAGGGGCGGGAGGCCCCTGTGCCGAGATGGAGACAAACCCTATTGGATTCTTTCTTCCACTAGGAGACCAGAGTGTCCTTCTCCATGTTCCCCATTGCCACGGCATCTTGCATGTCGGCCCGCCGTTCCGGCAACTACAGATCAAACCAAAACTACAGACCAAATGCGGCTGCCAAAGAAGAAAAAAGAAAGAGGCACACAAAATGCACACAGAGACAGACAAAGATGACAGACAGGGATCCCATGTTACCTTGCTCAAGCAGTTGGTCCTTCGATCCGTGGCGTCTCGGTCCTGAGGGGGGTTTTCCCAGCCAATGCACCAGATGTAAGAGTCTGTCAGAAGACCCCCACTCCATAAGGCCACAGAGACCAAAATCACTATAATCCACAAGAGTTTTATTGTTCCAACGTACATTGGGGACCCCCAGCACGCAGGCAAGAGGAGACCCCAAGCTCACAAAGCATACAGTTTTTATAAACATTTTGGCCGGGAGTTCAGTGGTCACCTGAGTTGGACAACTGTGGTTGGTTACCCTGAGCAACATTTAAAATTATTGGTCAACTCGAATGGCAAGGTTGTCTCTGCCATTTGGCCCTGTCCTGCCCACTTTGTGGTATTTGTGGTATTTCCTGGCATTGTCTTTTTTTTTTTTTTGTTTTTGTTTTTGTTTTTTTGAGACAGGGTTTCTCTGTGTAGCCCTGGCTGTCCTGGAACCCACTTTGTAGACCAGGCTGGCCTCGAACTCAGAAATCCTCCTGCCTCTGCCTCCCAAGTGCTGGGACTAAAGGCGTGCGCCACCACCGCCCGGCGGCATTGTCTTTTTTTGTCAAGTCACTTCTTTTGCTGGCCTCACCCTAGGCAGGGTGGTTTTTTGCTTAGGCCATTTCCTTATCTGTCCTCCTCCAGGCAGCCCTGCGCAGAATGCAAAGTTCCAGTTTGGCTGTGAGCCCCCATCCTTGGTTGTGGGGAGCTGGCCTACTGTTTCTGACAGGGTTCTCACAGTCCCATTACAGATGGTTGTGAGCTATCATGTGGTTGCTGGAAATTGAACTCAGGACTTCTAGAAGAAGTCAATGCCTTTAACTGCCGAGCCAGCTCACCACTTACAAAGTGGATTTAATAGATTGCAGTCCCACCAGCAATGGAGGAGTGTTCCTCTTTCTCCACATCCTCACCAGCATCTGCTGTCACCTGAGATTTTGTTCTTAGCTATACTGACTGGTGTGAGGTAGAATCTCAGAGTTGTTTTGATTTGCATTTCCCTGACTACTAAGGATGTTGAACATTTCTTCAGGTGCCTCTCCACCATTTGAGTTTCCTCACTTGAGAACTCTTTGTTTAGCTCTGTAACCTATTTTTAATAGGGTTATTTGATTGTCTGGAGTCTAATTTCTTGAGTTCTTTGTACATATATTGGATATTAGCCCTCTGATGTAGGATTGGTAAAGATTTTTTTTCTCAATCTGTGCTTCTCATCCATTTGAGATTCCTCAATGGAGAATTCTCTGTTTAGCTCTGTACCCCATTTTTAATAGGGTTATTTGGTTCTCTGGAGTCTCACTTCTTGCATTCTTTGTATATATTGGATATTAGTCCGCTATCAGATAAAGGGTTTGTAAAGATCTTTTCCCAGTCTGTGGGTGGACATTTTGTCCTATAGATAGTGTGTGTCCCTTGCATTAGAGAAGCTCTTTATGAGGACCCATTTATCAATTTTTGCTCTTAAAGCAGAAGTGCTTGGTGTTCTGTTCAGGAACTTTTCCCTTGTGCTCAAGTATTCAAGGCTCATCCCAATTTTCACTTCTACTGGATTCAGTGTGTCTGGTTTTATGTGGAGGTTCTTGAGCCACTTGAACCTGAGCTTTGTGCAAGGAAATAGGTATGGATCAATTTGCATTCTTCTACATGCAGACCACCAGTTGAACCAGCACCATTTGTTGAAAAATGTAAAGAGTCATATTGGGGTGCCATGCCACCTAACAGAAACCTGACATTGACCAAGGTGAAGTTCCTCCCCCAGCCTTTGAGCGAGAACTTCAGAATTTGATGCTAGTCACAACTTCTCACCTAGGGTGTAGCTCTAGCCCATTTTTCTCCAAGGACCTGCAGCATCCCTGAGAGGCACTAGTCACCTGATGCCAGTCACCTGCGGAGCAAGAGAACTGGTTCTGTGAGAGTCTCCAGCCTTTGGGGGAAGGGTTCCCCCCCCATATATATATTTGGAGATCCCCATTAAATTTTGAGCCTTGAACAGAAAATCTAGTCTTGACTTCATGTTTCTCTCACCACTCCATTGTTCTATCCCCAGCTTTCCTTCCAGTTAACACGGTAACCCATTCAAAGTAACTGTGGGCAGTTACAGAAAATGCTGTCTTCTTTCCAGTTGTTGGCTATAGATTCTTTGTCAAAGGTCAAGTGACCACAGGTATGTGGGTTCATTTCTGCATCTTCAATTCTATTCTTTGTTCTACTTGCCTGTTCTTGTACCAATACCATGCAGTTTTTAATCACTATTGCTCTGTACAGGGTGATGTCTTTGTTGGTGATTCCACCTGAAGGGGTTTTTTTTGTTTGTTTGTTTGTTTTTTTTTTATGTTGAGGATATTTTTTTCTATCCTGAGTTTTTTTTTGTTTTGCTATTCCAAATGAATTTGAAGAATTCTATGAAGTATATGAAGAATTGGGTTGGAATTTTGATGGGAATTACATTGAATATGGAGATTGCTTTTGGAAAGATGGCTATTTTTCCTATAATAATCCTGCCAATCCATGAGCATGGGAGATCTTTCCATCTGAGGTCTTCTTCAATCTCTTTCTTAAGAGACTTGTAGTTCTTGTCATACAGATCTTTTACTTGCTTGGTCAGAGTCACACCAAGATAGTTTATATTATTTGTGCTTATTGTAAAGGGTGTTGTTTCCCTAATTTATTTCTCATCACTTTTATTCTTTGAGTAAAGGAAGGCTACTGATTTGTTTGAGTTAATTTTGTATCTAATCTCTTTGCTGAAGTTGTTTATCAGCTGTAGGAGCTCTTTGGTAGAATTTTTGGGATACCTTATGTTTACTATCATATCATCTTCAAATAGTGATATCTTGATTTCCTCCTTCCCAATTTTTTCCTTTTGATCTCTTTTTTTGTTGTGTAATTGCTCTGGCTAGAACTTTAAGTACTATATTGAATAAGTAGGGAGGAAGTAGACCTTGTCTAAACCCTGATTTTAATGGCATTGCTTTGAGATTCTCCACATTTAGTTTGAGGTTGGCTATTGGCTTGCTAACATATTGCTTTTATTATATTTAGGTATATACCTTGAATTCCTGATCTCTTCAATATAAATGGGTGTTGTATTTTGCCAAAGGGTTTTTCCACATCCAATGAGATGATCCTGTGGTTTTTTTCCTTTGAGTTTGCTTATGTAGTGGATAACGTTAATGGATTTTGGTATATTGAACCATCCCTGCCTCTCTGGGATGAAGCCTACTTGATCATGATAGATGATCATTTTTATGTGCTCTTGGATTTGGTTTGCAAAAATTTTATTGAGTATTTTTGCATGGATATTCACTGGTGAAATTGGTCTGAAGTGCTCTTTCTTTGTTGGGTCTTTTTGTGATTTAGGTATTAGTGTAACTGTGACTTCATAGAAAGAATTGGGTAGTGTTCCTTCTATTTCTATTGTGTGGAATAATTTATTTGAGGAGTATTGATATTAGCTCTTCTTTGAAGGTCTGAAGGAATTCTGCACTAAAACCATATAACCCTGGGCCTTTATTGGTTGAATAACTTTCAATGACTGTTATGGGGCTATTTAGTTGGTTGATCTGCTCCTGATTTAACTTTGGTACTTGGTATATATCTAGAAAATCATCCATTTCATTCAGATTTTCTAGTTTTGTGGAGTATAGACTTTTGTAGTAGGATCTGATTTTTTTTTTAATTTCCTCTGATTCTGTTGTTATATCTTCTTTTTCATTTCTGATTTTTGTTAATTTTGATATTGTCTCTGTGCCCTCTGGTTAGTCTGGCTAAGGATTTGTCTATTTTGTTGATTTTCTCAAAGAACCAGCTCCTGGTTTTGTTGTTTCTTTGAATAGTTAATTTTGTTTCTACATGGTTGGTTTCAGCCCTGATTTTATTTCCTGTTCTCTACTCCTTATGGACGTATTTGCTTCTTTTTGTTCTAGAGTTTTCAGATGTGCTGTCAAGCTGCTAGTGTATGCTCTTTCCAGTTTCATTTTTGAGGCACTTAGAGCTATGAGTTTTTCTCTTAGCACCGATTTTATTGTGTTGCATAAGTTTGGGTATGTTGTGTCTTCATTTTCATTAAACTCTAAAAAAGTCATTAATTTCTTCTTTATTTCTTTCCTGGCCAAGTTATCACTGAATAGGTAGTTGTTCAGGTTCCATGTTTATGTGGGCTTTCTGTTGTTTTTGTTGTTATTATAGACCAGGCTTAGTCAGTGGTTATTTCATACAATGCATGGGATTAATTCAATGTTTGTATATCTGTTGAGGTTTGTTTTGTGTCCAAATATATGGTCTATTTTTGAGCAGGTACTATGAGGTGCTGAGAAGAAGGTATATATATATATTTTTTAATTTTATGGTGAAGTGTTCAGTAAATATTTGTTAAATCCATTTAGCTTATTACTTCTTTTAGTTTCACTGTGTCTCTGTTTAATTTCTGTTTCCATGATCTGTCTTTTGGTGAGAGTGGAGTGTGGAAATCACCTATTATTATTTTGTGACGTTCATTGTGTGTTTTGAGCTTTGTGAAATTTCTTTTTCAAATGTGGGTGCCTTTGAATTTGGACATAGATTTTCAGAATTGAGAGTCATTCTGGTGGGTTTTTCTTTTGATTAGCATGTAATGACCTTCCCCATCTTTTTGATAACTTTTGGTTGAAATTCTATTTGGGAGGGAGGGGGTATTAGGAAGTCTACTCCAGTTTGTTTCTTGGGACTATTTGCTTGGAAAAAAATTTCCCATCCTTTTACTTTGAGGGATTGTCTGTCTTTGATTCTGATTAGTGTTTCATATATTCAGCAAAATGCTGGATACTGGTTACGTATCCAATCTGTTAGCCTCTGTCATTTTTATTGGAGAATTGAGTCCATTGATGTTCAGACATATTAGGGACCAATGATCCTTGCCTCCTGTTATTGTTGTTGTTAGAGTTGAAATTGTTTGTGTGTTTTTCTTCTTTTGGGTTTGTTGTGAAAAGATTAGTTTCTTGCTTTTTTTGGGTGTAGTTTCTCTCCTTGTATTGGACTTTTCCTCCTATTATCCTCCATGGGATTGAGTTAGTAGAAAGATATTGTTTACATTTGGCTTTGTCTTGGAAAACTATAGTTTCTCCGTCTATGGCAATTGCGAGTTTTACTGGGTATAGTAGCCTGGGTTGGCACTGTTGTTCTCTTAGGTTCTGTATGATATCTGCCCAGGATCTCCTGTATTTTATAGTCCCTGGTGAGAAGTTTGGTGTAATTTTTATAAGTCTGCCTTTATATGTTACTTGACCTTTTTCCCTTACTGTTTTCAATATTCTTTCTTTGTTCATTTGGTGGTTTTTTTTAAGATTTATTTATTTATTATGTGTAAGTACACTGTAGCTGTCTTCAGACGCACCAGAAGAGGGCATCAGATCTCATTATGGATGGTTGTGAGCCACCATGTGGTTGCTGGGATTTGAACTCAGGACCTTCGGAAGAGCAGTCGGTGTTCTTAACCGCTGAGCCATCTCTCCAGCCCCCATTTGGTGTTTTAATGGTTATATGACAAGAGAAATTTATTTTCTGGTTCCCTCTGTTTAGTGTTATGTAAGCTTCTTGTATGTTTATGGGCATCTCTTACTTTAGGGTAGTTTTTTTTTTCTATAATTTGTTGAAGATGTTAGCTGGCCCTTTGAGTTGGCCACTTCACAATTAAACAGAGACACAGTGAAACTAAAAGAAGAAATGAAACAAATGGATTTAACAAATATCTACAGAGCACTTCACTATAAAATAAAAGAATGTACCTTCTTCTCAGCACCTCATGTTACCTTCTCTTCACTTTCTTCTATACCTATTATTCATAGGTTTGATCTTTACATTGTGTCCTGGACTTCTTGAATATTTTGAGTTAGGGGCTTTTTGCATTTTGCATTTTCTTTGACTGTTGTGTAAATATCTTCTAGGATATCATCTACATCTGAGATTCTCTTTTCTCTCTTATATTCTGTTGGTGATGCTTGCATTTGTGATTTCTTATCTCATTCCTAGGTTTTCAATCTCCAGGTTTGTCTCCCTTTGAGTTTTCTTTAATGTTTCTATTTCCATTTTTAGATTCTGGACAGTATTGTTCAATTTCTTTATATGTTTGATTGTGTGTTCCTGTATTTCTTTAAGACATTTATTTATTTCTTTTTTAAGGACTTCTACTTATTTACCTGTGTTCTCCTTCATGTCTTTATGTGAGTAACTTATGTCCTTAAATGCCTCTATTATATTAATGAGATCAGATTTTAGATCTGAATATTGCTTTTCAGGTATGTTAGGGTATCCAGGGCTTGTTGTGTTGGTAGAACTGGGTTCTGATGTCAAGTAGCATTAGTTTCTGTTGTTTATGATCTTGTGCTTGCCTTTCACCATCTAGTTATCTCTAGTGCTACCTGCCCTTGTTGTCTCTGATTGGAGCCTTTCATTCCTGTGATCCTGGATGTGTCAGAACTCATCAGAGTCCAGCTGTCTCTGTAATGCTGTGATTTTGGGATCCTGTTATTCTGTGATCCTGTGATCCTGAATTCCTGGATGTATCAGAGCTCCTGGGAGTCAAGCTTTCTCTGGGTGTTGCAGGAGTGGGTGGGGAGCTAGAGCTCTGGGTCTCTACCGGAGACAGGTGCAAGCCAACAGAACCCATGCCTCTGGCTAAGCTGGGATTCATGTTTCCCTGGTTCTTGTAGAAATACCAGTTACACTGTGTATTGGAAAAGGTGTTGTGCCCTCGACTGTGATCTTGAGTGTGTCAGAGCTCCAGTGGTCCTGCATGTGTCTGATATTCTAGGAGTTGAGCTTCCTTTGTGATCTTTTGATTCTGTGATCCTGGACATGTCAGAGCACTTGTTATCCTGAGGATTTCAGAGAACCTGGGAGTTGGGCTCTCTCTGGGTGTTGTAGGAATGAGTACAGAGCCAGCACCCCATGTCTGCTCTGGGTACAGGTTCATACTGGAAGGCGAATGTATGTTTTTGTATGTGGGTATAAAGCTTGGAAGTGGAGGTGCCCCAAGATGCCAGAAGAAGGTGTCCAATCCTCTGTAATAGAGGAGGCATTATCAGTACAGCTGTTAAGATATCTCCCCTATCATGCCACTAATTTTGTTAAGATACAAGAGGGAAAAGCAAAGTGCTTAAGAAAGATAAAAAATGAGATTTTAATAACCATTTCAGCTGCCAGAAATGTAATGGGAATCATCACTGAGTTTTTGTTTATTTGTTTTGTTTTACTTGATAGTGTTTCCAAGAATTGCAGACCAGTTGGCAATATCTGGGCTTGCCAAGTGGGTAAACTCTGGCCTGAAGGAAGGTAGTTTCTATTTCTCTAATAGTGTCAATCTAAAGACTATGCTTTACTGCCTCATGCATTACACATCGAGGATTGTGAATCCAGTCAGAATTGTGGCCTACCATTCTGATAGTTGCTCATATAAAATAGAAAATCAATATATCACATCAAATATTTTCATATGATAGCATTTATGAAGACCTTACTTGATATTGTAGATATGAGCAAAACTTATTGTTGTCACTAGTCTCAGTGTTCACTTTGTGCACACTGTGTATATGGGTTTTAAACTCCCATTGACAATCTAATAATGTGAAATCGTAGACAACATCTGAACAAGGAAGAAACCAGCTTAAAGATGATCTGATGTAATGATAAAGTAGGACAGCATCAAAGAAGAATTTTAACTAAAAAAAAAAAAAAAAAAAGAAAAAAGACCTTTGTAAAGAGGTGGGAAGAAGATTCTTATTGAACTCTTTGTCCTCTGCTAGGAAACTACCTCAACTCCTATTTCAAACCAGACTTTGGTATGACAAGAAGACCCATGCTGGTCTGTCTTTTGCTTTTCAAAGAAATTAATTTGGTTCTTGGCTTCTGTGTTTCTACATATAACTTCTAGGTACTGAAGGGCAACTAAATTTATTTTCCAAAAGCATACATTTTTATTAAGAGCAATGTCTTAGTTCGGGTTTATTGCTGTGTAGAGATACCACAACAAAAGAAACTCTATAGGACAGTCTGAGTTTCTATTGGGCAGAACTATGAAAGCCTACTGGCTCAAGCAGTTAAAGAGGAAAAGAGTGTTAGCATGTGGATCTTGGGACTTTGAAAAGCACTGGTATATTTTAATGCATAAAGGCCATCCTAGTAGTAATGTGGAAGATGGTAATGATGAGGGTCATTTTAACTCTGGAGATTATGCTTTTTTATTGCATATTTTATTTACTTATATTCCAAATGTTATTCCCTTTCCCAGTTTCCTCTCCAAAACCTCCCTTTTCCATCTGCCCTCCCCCTGGTTCTATGAGGGTGTTCTCCCACCCACTCACCCACTCCCTTCTCCCCTCCCTGGAATTCCCCAACACTGAGGCATCAAGCCTTCATAGGAACAAGGGTCTCTCCTCCCATTGACACCTGACAAGGTCATCTTCTGCTACATATGTGGCTGGAGCCATGCTTTGCCCAATGTGTATTCTTTGGTTGGTAGTTTACTCCCTGGGAGCTCTGGGGGATCTGGTTGGTTGATACTGTTGTTCTTCCTCTGGAGTGGCAAACCACTTCAGTTCCTTCACTACTTACTCTATTACCTCCACTAGGGACCCTGTGCTCAGACCAGTGGTTGACTGCTAGCATCCCTCTCTGTATTTGTCAGGCTCTGGTAGAGCTTCTCAGGAGACAGCTATATCAAGCTCCTGTCAACAAGCATTTTTTGGCATCCACAATAGTGTCTGGGTTTGGTGTCTGCATATAGGATGGATCTCCAGGTGGGGCAGTCTCAGGATGGTTTTTTCCTTCAGTCTCTGCTACACACTTTGTCTCCATATTTCCTCCTGTGTATAATTTGTTCCCCTTCTAAGGACTGAAGCCTTCCAAGCCTTGTCCCCCCTGCCACCACCGTCTGCCCTTCTGCTGGTGTAGAACCTTGCCAGCTCTGCTGCAGTTAAGATTCCATCTCCTGATACTTTCTAGAGAACCAGCCACCCAGGGCATTTGGTAAGAATCTCCCACATCCCCTCAACCTCTGGAGGCCCAGAGCTGCCACCAGGGATCCAGCAGGACTCACTACCCAGCAGCCACCAAAAGCCCCGCCCTTCCGAATAGCAATCCCTTCAAGCCTTGTCTCCCTACCACAACCATCTGCTCTTCTGCTGGGGCAGAACCTTACCAGCTTTGCTGTGGTGACGATTCCATCTCCTGATACTTCCTAGAGAACCAGCCACTCAGGGCAATTGCGAACCAGCCACTCAGGGCCGTTGAGAACCAGCCACTCAGGGCAGTTGAACCTTGCCTGTTCTGCTGCAGTGAAGATTACATCTCCTGATACTTCCTAGATAACCAGCCACTCAGGGCAGTTGCCCTTTCTGCTGTGGCAGAATCTTGCCAGTTCTACCGCAGTGAAGACACCTCTTCTGATACTTTCTAGAGAAACAGCTGCACACAGGGCATTTGCTCTTTCTGCTGTGGCAGATTCTCAAAAGGGCCACAGGGAAAATACCATCTCCTCATACTTTCTAGAGAACTCGCTTCACTTAGATCATTTGGAGTGCAGAGAGGACTGGGAGCACAGGAGAGCTGGTCTCCCAAGAGAGTCTACATACCTATGTGCACAGAGAGAACAGGAATTCCAGGAGCACATATATACAGGCTTACAAGACAGATAAGCAAAAATCAGACATAGCAAGATCAGATAAAATTGACTTTCAACCTAAAGTCATCAAAAAAGACATGGAAGGACACTAAATACTGGTCAAAGGAAAAATCTACCAAGAAGAACTCTCAATTCTAAACATCTATGTTCCAAATGCAAGGGCACCTTCATTCATAAAAGAATCTTTACTGAAGCTCAAAGCACACATCGCACCTCACACAATAATAGTGGGTGACTTCAACACCCCACTCTCTGAAATGGATCCTTCAGGAAAGCAAAAACTAAACAGGGACATGGTGAAACTAACTGAAGCCCTGGACCAAATGGAACTAACAGATATATATAGAACATTTCATTCTAAAGCAAAAGAATACACCTTCTTCTCAGCACCTCAAGGTACCTTCTCCAAAATTGACCATATAATTGGTAACAAAACAGACCTCAACAGATATAAGAAGATAGAACTAAACTCATGCCTCCTATCAGATCACTATGGAATAAGGGTGGTCCTCAATAGCAACAAAAACAACAGAAAGCCCACATACACATGAAAGCTGAACAATGCTCTACTCAATGATAACTTGATCAAGGAAGAAATAAAGAAAGAAATCAAAGACTTTTCAAAATTTAATGAAAAGGAAGGCACAACATACCCTAATTTATGGGACACAATGAAAGTGTTGCTAAGAGGAAAAGTCAAAGCCCTGAGTGCCTCCAAAAAGAAACAGGAGAGAGCTTACACAAGCAGCTTAATGGCACACCAGAAAGCACTGGAACAAAAAGAAGCAAATACACCCAAGAGAGGTAGAAGGCAGGAAATCATCAAATTCAGGGCTGAAATCAATCGAGTAGAAACAAATAAAACCAAACAAAGAATCAACAAAACTAGGAGTTGGTTCTTTGAGAAAATCAACAAGATAGATAAACCCTTAGCCAGACTAGCCAGAGGGCACAGAGACAATATCCAAATTAACAAAATCAGAAACAAAAAGGGAGAGATAACAACAGAAACTGAGGAAATTCAAAAAAATCAGCAGATCCTACTACAAAAGCCTGTATTCAACACAAGTACATAATCTGGAGGAAATGGGCACTTTCTTAGACAGATACCAAATACCAAAATTAAATCAGGATCAAATAGGCCATCTAAACCATCCTATAACCCCTGAAGAAATAGAAGTGGTCATTGGAAGTTTTCCAACCAAAAAAAGCACAGGTCCAGATGGTTTTAGTGCAGAATTCTATCAGACCTTCATAAAAGACCTAACACCAATACTCTTCACACTATTCCACAAAATAGAAACAGAAGGAACACTACCCAACTCGTTACATGAAGCCACAATTATGCTGATACCAAAATCACACAAAGATCTGACAAAGAAAGAGAATCTCAGGCCAATCTCTCTTATGAATACCAATGCAAAAATACTCAATAAAATTTTTGACAACCAAATCCAAGAACACATCAAAACGATCATTCACCACAATCAAGTAGGCTTCATCCCAGGGATGCAGGGATGGTTCAATATAAGGAAGTCCATCAATGTAATCAACTACATAAACAATCTCAAAGAAAAAAACCACATGGTCATTTCATTAGATGCTGAGAAAGCATTTGACAAAATTCAGCATCCTTTCATGTTAAAAGTCTTGGAAAGATCAGGAATTCAAGGCCCATATCTAAACATAGTAAAACCAATATACAGCAAACCGGTAGCCAACATCAATTTAAATGGAGAGAAACTTGAAGCAATCCCACTAAAATCAGGGTCTAGACAAGGCTGCCTTCTCTCTCCATATCTTTTCATTATAGTATTTGAAGTTCTAGCTAGAGCAATTAGACAACAAAAGGAGGTCAAAGGGATACAAATTGGAAAGGAAGAAGTCAAACTATCACTATTTGCAGACGATATGATAATATACTTAAGTGACCCAAAGAACTCCTCCAGCTGATAAACAACTTCAGCAAAGTGGCTGGATATAAAATCAACTCAAGCAAATCAGTAGCCTTCCTATACTCAAAGGATAAGCAGGCTGAGAAAGAAATAAGAGAAATGGTATACTTCATGATAGCCACAAACAATATAAAGAATCTTGGTTTGACTCTAACCAAACAAGAGAAAGATCTGTATGAAAAGAACTTCAAGTCTCTGAAGAAAGAAATTGAAGAAGACCTCAGCATATGGAAAAATCATCCATGCTCATGGATTGGCAGGATTAATATAGTAAAAATGATCATCTTGCCAAAAGCAGTATACAGATTCAATGCAATCCCATCAAAATCCCAAATCAATTCTTCATAGAGTTAGAAAGAGCAATTCAAAAATTCATCTGGAGTAATAGAAAACCCAGGATAGCTAAAACTATTCTCAACAGTAAAAGAACTTCTGTGGGAATCAGTTTGCCAACCTCAAGCTTTACTACAGAGCAATAGTGTTAAAAACTACCTGGTATTGGTACAGTGACAGTCATGTAGATCAATAGAACAGATTTGAAGACCCCAAAATGAATATACACTCCTATGGTCACTTGATCTTTGACAAAGGTGCTAAAACCATCCAGTGGGAAAAAAGATAGCCTTTTCAATAAATGGTGCTGGTTCAACTGGAGGTCAGCGTGTGTGCAGAAGAATGCAAATTGATCTATGCTTATCTCTTTGTACTAAGCTCAATTCCAAGAGGATCAAGAACCTCCACATAAAACCAGACACACTGAAACTAATAGAAAAGAAACTAGGGAAGAGCGTTGGACATATCGGCACAGGGGAAAATTTCTTGAACACCAATAGCTTATGCTCTAAGATCAAGAATTGACAAATGGGACTTCATAAAATTGCAAAGTTTCTCTAAGGCAAAGGACACTGTCAAAAGGACAACGTGGCAACCAACAAACTGAGAAAAGATCTTTACCAACCCTACATCCGACAGAGGGCTAATATCCAATATTTACAAAGAAATTAAGAAGTTAAGACTCCAGAGAGCCAAATAACCCTATTTAAAAATGGAGTAGAGAGCTAAACAAAGAGTTCTCACCTGAGTAATATCTAATGGCTGAGAAGTACCTAAAGAAATGTTCAACATCTGTACTCATTAGAGAAATGCAAATCAAAACAGCCCTGAGATTCCACCGCACACCAGTCAGAATGGCTAAGATCAAAAACACAGGAGACAGCAGTTGTTGGCTAGGATGTAGAGAAAGAGGAACACTCCTCCACTGCTGGTGGGATTGCAAGCTGGTACAACCACTCTGGAAAGCAGTCTGGCGGTTCCTCAGAAAACTGTGCATGACACTCCCGGAGGATCCTACTATACCACTCCTGGGCATATACCCAGAGGCTTCCCCTGCATGCAATAAGGACACATGCTTCACTATATTCTAACAGCCTTATTTATAATAGCCAGAAGCTGGAAAGAACCCAGATGTCCCTCAACGAATGAATGGATACAGAAGATGTGGTATATTTACACAATGGAATACTACTCTGCAACTAAAAACAATGAATTCATGAAATCCTTTGGCAAATGGTCAGAACTTGAAAATATCATCCTTAGTGAGGTAACCCAATCACAAAAGAACATACATGGTATGCAGTCACTGATAAGGGGATATTAACCCAGAAACTTGGAATACCCAAGACACAATTCACATGTCAATTGATTTCCAAGAAGATGGAAGGAGAGACCCCTGGGCTTGGAACGACTGGATGTAGGGGAATAACAGGACAGAGAATCGAGAGGGGGTTGAATGGGGAACAGAGATAGGGAAGAGGGCTCATGGGACTTTCGGGGAGGGAGGAACTGGGAAAGGGGAAATAATTGGGAATGTAAGTAAAAAAAATTAAAAAAAAAAAAGAAAGAAAGAAAAGGAGAAGTCCCATGGCCTCAGCTTTATCACTTATTCTTGCCCTAAACTCTGAATCAAAGTATCCTAGGGAAACTTTCATATTCGTGTTTCTTGCATCTTTGTTTGCAACAGCTGAGCGATGGACCCAATCTATGTATCCCATAATGAAGGAATGGGCAAAGAAGACATGTTTTAAGTACACAAGGGAATTCTTTCCAGCCACAAAGAAGAATGGAGTACTGTCGCGTGATAGTTTGACTGAGAATGGCCCCCATGGTCTCACATAATAGAATGTTTGGTTCAGGATTAGGAGCTGTAGCCTTACTGAAGAAGGTGTTTCACTGGGGATGGGCCCACGCCCCGCCCTGACCCTTCCCCTCTGCCTCCTGCTTGTAGATCAGATGTAAAATCTCAGGTACTGTTCCAGCTTCAACTCCATTCCTGAGTCTGCTGCCATACTTGCTACTGCTCTCATTCTTGATGATCATGGACTTTCCCATATGTGGCGGCTTGAATAGTTATGGCTCCTGTAGACTCATGTGTTTGAATGCTTGGTCCATAGGGATTGGCACTATTAGATATGGGCTTGCTGGAGGAAGTTTGTCACTGTGGAAGTGGGCTTTGTGGTCTTCTATGTTGCTTCCAGTGTGGTACCTAGTCTTCTGCTGCTGTCTGCAGGTCAAGATGTAGAACTCTCAGCTCCTTCTCCAGCACCATGTCTTCCTGCACCCTACCATGTTTTTGGCCATGACAATAATGGACTAAACCTCTGAATCTGTAAGTCAGTCCCAACTAAATGTTGTCTTTTGTAGGAGTTGCTATGGTTATGGTGTTTCCTCACAGCAACAGATGCCAATACACCACAAGACTGTAAGCAAGTCCCTAATGAAATACTTGCTTTAAAAAAAAAGAAAAAGAAAAAAAAATGTCCAAGCAAGACTTACTATTTCAAAAATTTTTAAAAAATTAACTTTAGTTCAGATCATGTTTATCAAAAAGATATGAATATCTTTAGAATACCACTGACAATGGGACATGAAAATGAAACACTACACTCTATTAAAAAAGAAAGGCCCTATTTGAAGACTATCTTCTGAATATATTGTCTTCTGTTTTCTTTAGTTAAGAATAAACTTTAGATGAAGCTTCTGAAACTCCCTTAAATTTCTAATTAAAACAATTAGATGGATTTAAAAATTAAAGAAACTTTGCTCTTTAATGGAAATCAATTGCCTTTGGATAGCTCAGAAACTAAAGAATAATAGTATGTGATCAAAGTAAATTTAAATGATAAAACTTATGTCTTCCTTTTCAGTCTGATAGAGAATAGTAGGAAACTTTGCCTAGTTACAAAGTATTACTAGTGAAGCCTGAATCAACCCACAACTAAAGCCATGTATTTTCTGAGGCATGCCTTATAGGTGTTTTTCCCAGCTACATAATGCCAATAAAACAACACAAATAACTTCAAAATATCATTGAATATAATTTATAAAGAATTACTGAATGTATCTGACCCATTTTTACTGCTGCTAGGTAATAATAAGGTAAATGCAAAAGCATTCAGGATTTTACCCAGTTCCATGGTTTTAAGTGCCTATATAAGCTTAGATATCCCACATCTGTATTTTTATGCTTCACATCATCACTGAGATGTATTCACAAATGCAATTGAACAAAATTAAGTAAATTACCAACAGTGAAGCTCTTATATTGAACTATGTTAGATTTTTGCCACAACCAGTTCACTCTTGTGCATCACTGAGACTTGGAAAGGAACATAATGGTAAACAAAGACACATGACTTTGGTTTTACCTTAGGGATGAATAATTATTATTTTTCCCACTGCTGTTTACATATCGTTTCCCTAGATACTAGAAATAGCATTGCAAGCAGAGCTTAAGAAGAGTCTTTTTGAGTAACTTGCCTGAGTTTCTCCTTCCACACTCTGCTCCCTTTATTGCCTTGTTTTGCCCTGGAGACCATTCTTCCTAGGCTTTTTCAGCTGACTTGGGATCTCAGTTACTTGGCCATATCTGAACCAGGCATTATGTCTAAGAAAGGTACTTCAGACCACCTGGACCACAATAGATTTGTAGTGCCGTGACAAACATTCCAGACAATTAAACAACAGTGAGAAATGTCTTATTTTGACTCATGATTTTAGAACTTTTGTTTAATGATTGGTTGACCTGTTTGTTTCAGTTTACACTAGCACATCTTGGTAAGAGCATGATTCTGAAGATAAACTAAGCCAAGCTTTCTACTGTTGAACCACATCCACCCACCTTGAGGGATTATAGCAGGACAACAACAGTAACAACAACAAAATCTAACCACACAGGTTAGAAGCAAAAAGAAAAGTATGAGAGGAAAACAAGATCCTACTATCCCCTTCAAAGATGTGACCTTTATGATGTGTTAAACATAAACAAACAAACAAACAAATATACCCTAATCCCCCAAACTATAAAATGCAATCTAAATATTCAGAAATCATTCTAACATGGATAATAGGAGGATTTCTGGAAGTTAGACAAAAGCCATCATTCCTTAGGAATTTGTAAAACTGGTTCCCAACTATGAAAAGAAGTCATTTTCCTTACATCTAGAAGAAGCAACATATGGCTATCTATGGTACCTATTAGCATATGAAAGCTCATGGTAACTGGGATTTCCTCAGTATCATACATGTCTATTACACGAAGTCTGAGCTAGCATGATAGCCCCTCTCACCTCCTCCCCTACCTTAAACTCTTTCCATCTCATGGGCTTCCCTCCCTAGCTACTCATTCTCCTTAGCTATTTCACTTACTCTCTCTCTCTCTCTCTCTCTCTCTCTCTCTCTCTCTCTCTCTCTCTCTCTCTCTCTCTCTCTCTCTCTTTCTCTCCCCCTCCCCCTCCCTCTCCCTCTTCCTCTCTCCTGTGTGTGTGTGTGTGTGTGTGTGTGTGTGTGTGTGTGTGTGTGTGTGAGAGCTATGCTTTCTCTATTTCCTATACCTGTTATTCTTCTATCTCCCACAGTATCTCTGGCCTGTCCAGTGTGCTGCCCATGTTCAGTCTCCATTATCTCTTTGCTATGGGGTTTTCAAGATGCAGCTGGCTACTCTCTCATATCAACAATAAAAAGCTCCCCTTGACCATACCATGGAGCAAGTGATCATGTTGTTCAGTTACACAGTATCATTGAATTTCCTTCTGTGATGTAAGAACTGGAGGCTTGCAGAGGCTTCATGTATTACCAAGACTCGCTGAGGTGACAACTGTAAGGAAAAGGCATTCTTCTGGATGAAGCAGAGTAGTCACTGTTTTGTTTTACATCATGCTTCATCATTAAGGCTTGATACATTTACATAGCTCTCTTTTCTAAATATATCCAGTGATGAGACAGAACTCAGCTGTGGAACTGTGGTGTGAGGCAGTCTGTAGGCTGGTTGAGCAAGGCCACTCTGGAGACCCAGTAGAACATTCTACAAGGGACAGAACCCATGAGCTATGCTCCCAGACTGCTGATTCCTCAACTCCATAATCCTGTGGCCATCAGTTCCACATGATGGGCACATCCCAGGCCCCTAGTGTTCTGGCTGGACTTCACCCCTATAGTCACCTGGCTACAGCCAGGCTTTCCCCACCCCTCATGTATTTATGTTGCCAGGGAGCCCAGCCTACTATAAAAGAAGGCTTCTTGCCCCTCTTCCCTCTCTTGCCCCTCTCTGGCCTCTTACCTCTCTCTGCTCTCTCTTTCCCCTCTCTCTCTGTTCCCCTTCTCTCTCCATTCTTTTCCCTCTTTCCACATGGTCATGGCCATCGCTCTATTGTCTCTTTCTCTCTTTACCTTTTATCTCCTTTTCTCTTCCTACCTTTTATAATAAAGCATTAAAACTATGTACTATCTCTTCTTATCAAAACCTACTCGTAAGAACAAGGAATAGGCTCAGCGTTTCCAGCTACCATGGAAGGACCCAGCCTCATCTCAACCAAGCTTCCTCAACAGGTACCTGAGAGGTCCATGCCAGAACAGCACCACCTTCTGAGCAAGGACCTCCCTCCCTTCTCGCCAGGAAGTCCCATGCTCTACAGGTACTGGGGCACCTGCTGTCCCTACCCTGGTGTGGTGCGTGGGCCTGCTGGGGTTCCCCTGTCCTCCTAGGCAGGCTCTGCCTGTCAGAGTTCTCCTATGCAGGACCCTCCTTGAACTCAGAGGGATTATGCAGTGAAATCTCGATAACTATTATCCAGGAACAATAATGAACTCTTGCTTTTGAAAATCTAAACTGTTTGAAATACTTATTTGTTTGGGGCATTAGAACAGGCAGAACTCCAGAAAAGATCTAGCAGAATTCTCAGCCCATACTTCAGAACAAGAGTCAGTAGGTAAAGAAGATATGTAATAAAAACTGCAATCTGTCCTGAGAGGCTCCACCAAGCAGCTGACTGAAACAGATGCAGAACATTTAGTGCAGCTCTGGGACACTTACAGAAGAATAGGGGGAATGATTGAGGGCCCCAAAAGGGATAGGAACTCCACAGAAAGACCAACAGAGTCAACTAATCTGGACCCTTGTGGGCTCTCAGAGACTGAACCAGCAACAAAAGCGAATACACAGGCTGGACCTACACACACACACACACACACACACACACACACACACACACACACACCTGCCACTCACATATGTAGCAGAAGTGCAGCTTTGTCTTCATGTGGGTCCTCCAACAACTGGAACAGGGGCTATCCATAAAGCAGTTACCTGTCTGTGGAATACATTCCCCTAACTGGTTTGCCTTGTTTGGCTTCAGTGGGAAAGGATTCACATAGTCCTGCAAAGACTTGATGCACCAGGGCTTGGGGGGATACCCAAGGAGCCTCCAGCCTCTCAGAGAAGGGGATGAGGGAATGAAGGAAGGGACTGTGTGAAGGGGGAACTAGAATGGGGCAGTGATCAGGATGCAAATTGAATAAATAAACAAAACAAAACAAAAAACCAAAAAAGGAAACAAACAAAATCTCCTGTAGTCCTCCATTATATGCAAGTTTAGATCCCATCATCTCAGTCAAAAAAAAAAAAAAGAAAAAGAAAAAGAAAAAGAATAAAGAAAAGAAAACTATTTTCTGGTTAGCATGGTGAAACATGCACTGTCCCATTTCACTTGTTTGGAAGGAAGACGACTCTTCCCTCTGTCCCAAATATCCATGCTGTATTTTTATTCCTGATTATCATATTAACTAGGAAGGAAGGCCAAGACTTGTGTTCAAGAGGCATGATAGAATGAACTAGAAATACAAATTAATACTACATATAAATACAGACAAGAAGAAACTTGCTATGTACAGGATTCAGGACCATATGCTTTCAGACATTCAGAGGAGGTAGAAATATTTCTTACCATACACCCATCTGTGATTAAAATATTGATGCTGAAAAAAGGCATTGCAATATAAGCTAACACATAATAATTGTTTTATGGGAAATATCAGGAATGCTGTAGGAATTCAGAAAATAGGAAGAATTTAACATGAGAAAGGAAAGAAGAAGATAGTTTACTAGAAGAATGTGGCATTTCTACATGAAGACAGATTATGTATTTGTGGATGACTTGAAATGAGTTGTGGAAAGGGGACATTGCAATTGGAGAGAGGCACAGCCAGAGGAACGGAGACAGAAAATCTTGGAGTATATTTGTGAAGTGGAAAATAACTCACTTAGGAGAGCTACAAGGTCATATATTATAAAAGATTCAGTAACAAATGGCAAGAAAAGTAGTTCGAGCAGAATCTAGTAATAACTATTGAGCCTGTCGACAGGAAGCTTATACACTTACAGGTCTGCATTAGGAAGATTAATCTGGCATTAATAGGTAGAATTGACTGGAATAGAAAAAGCTAAAGAGCAGTAAAAAGGTTATTATGATCAGTCATTAGAAAAGTATGTGAAAAGGAACCACTGTGATGTAACAGAAGAGACCATTCCAAGAGATTAACAAAGTCAAGCCAGTGGAATATAGTGATTAATTGTAGGTGATTGTAAATGGATAGAGGACATAGAGTGACGATAAGATTTTAAGCTTGATAGATTAGAAAATTATATTATTCCCAGAAATAAATTTTATGGGATCTATTGAATCTACTTTAAAATTCTATTCAGAAATTTACTTCAGGTACATGGAAGGCAGACCTAAAATATGGGATAAAATCAAAATGGTGGTGACTTGTGGTTCTAATGTATATGTGTGCATGAGTGTGTGTGTGTGAGAGTGAGAGAGAAATGAGCGGGATGTATGTGTGTATGTAAGTGCTGACATTGTACTTAAATGAACTCACTAAATGAGAGTGAATATTACCTGTTTTACTACACAATAGCCCCAGAAAAGGAAAAGGAGCTATCACAGAAGACAGAGCAGACAAACATACAGAATCCAGGGTGTGTTTGAGAATTAAAACATATGGTATTACAAGACCTTTAAGACTCTGATTTCAACTTCCAAATATATTTATCTTCATCCTAAAAGTAGTATAATTAATGAAATAACAGTGAGTGATAATGATAGATTTTATCATCCATTCCCTTTTCTCTTCATATGTTTGCTTTTACCTAAATCACTTCTTCAAACTAGTCTCACATAATTCTCACTCATAAAATTTTAAACAAGTCTTATTGGCCTAGAACAAACAATGTGCCAAACATAATTCTAGGTTTTGTAAGTCAAATAGGTTGAAAAATTCTCTCCTCATGTATTTTAGAATTTACTGGGAATTTATGTTAATGAATATTGATCAAAATGTTAGCAAACAAAATGTTGTGTCTAATATTACATTTATTACTATATTTTCATGCTGCTAATATCACAAATCATGTTTTACATTCTAAAGAGTGAGAATTACTTTTCACAAGACTGTCATGTGTTCTTTATAATTGAATTGAATGATTAATATAGCTGTTTTCCAAAACAAAATACTGAAAATATGCTTGTCTATTTCTTGTTTCGTATTATAAAATAATCACCATTCTTTTAAATTACAGTTGAATATTTCATGGAAAGTAAAAGGAAATAATAGCATTTGATAAATATATGTAGCAGAAAGTTAACTAAGATGTACAAAAGGGATAATAGAATTAGAAAATGTAACTTTTTTCAAATTCTAGTACAATGTGGACGACAATCTGGAATGACTGCTAAAACTGGTCAGTTTTATAATGATAGCAACATTATAGTAGTTGGATTAAATTGAGATTGCTTATCAGTCTTAATATTATAAAATGTGAGAAAATCAGATAGTATGTGTCTCTTATTGTGACAGAGGATGACATGCCAAATAAAACAAACTGAAAAGAAGCCCCCATTCCTTTTAGATCCAGACACTATGCACAGCAAATAAATCTAAGTAAGTATGTTAATGAACTCACAAAAATATCAGTCAGTCAAATTTACAAAGATATACATAACAAATAGCTAGCAGTATGGTGGGGTGGTATTTAAAGAGAGAGATGGTGGAGACGATAGAACACATTTCAAATTAGAAGAAGATTAAGGCAGATATGAATCAAATGTGGCATGTATAATTTGTTTTTAAAATCCCTGTCAACTATAAAGAGATATTTTTTGTGAGAATTTGAACATATATATCAAGTGTTAGTTCATATAAAATTATTAGTAATTTGTTAGATATAATCATTGTACCATCATTATATACTTTAAAATTCATAGGTTAAAGAAATATATTAATTTTGAAAGAAGTAGCATGATGTTTTAACATTTACTTAAACGTCCACTAGCTAAAAAAATTTTCCACTAGAAAAAGACACAAACTAAGTAGGAGTGAGAGACTGATGAGAGATCTTCAGAGTAGATAATGTGAGATATGGGATGTCTTTCTTGTACTGTATATTTAAAACTTTCTATAATAAAATGATTTCATGAGGGGAATTGTGCTTGTACTTTATAACTCAAGTGTTATGCTAATTTTGTGTCTTTTTCATATTGATCTTAGAAAATTCTCCAGTGCTATTCTTGGATAGGAACCCGGTGTCAAATACAGCTTCAGACACATATGCCTTTCATTCGTGTGATTGACAACAGGAGAAAAAGAAGACAAAAATACATCAAAATGAAAAAAGATTTTGATGACTGGATTTGAAAGACACTAGAAAGATGAAATACCCTCCTCAGTCTTGCCCACATGATGGGCTATATAATGACTTCTGGAAAGCCAACCCTTCCTTTTCCTCCTCAATTGTCATTGGCTCTAAACTTACTTTTTGCTGAAACTGGCAGTTGGTTTGGTAAAGTGTGGTCACCACAAATCATCTTCACTGTGAGTACACTATTAGTCATCCCGAGGTGACCTTTCTGAAAAAGTAAAAATCCTGCATGTATCTCAGTAAATGTTGACAAAAGCCTGTAAGAACAAAGACTGTTGATATGGTTTATGGCACCAAGGAACAAGGTAATAGAAATTTTCCTGCAAATTAACAACCATAGTTGAAATTATTTTTGCATTTCTGCAAATGCCAACACAGTGTAACATCTGTCCTAGCAGATAAAACACAAGTCATTTGATGTGGCTGGTGTACTTTTCATTCCTGTGACGTTTACTTGCTCTTTAGCCTGCCATGAAAGTAGCTTTAGGCAGATACCTGAGACCTACAGGTATCACTCAGTTCAGGTAGTGATATCTCACAGCAGAGAACCTGTTTTGTCTTCATTAAGTAGCTTCAGGACAAAAACACTAAATTCTCACAATCATTACAGTTTCTGTATGTTAATTAAATCTTTGGGGCTGGAGAGATGGTTCAGCAGTTAAGAACTCTGACTGCTCTTCCAGAGGTCCTGAGTTCAAATCCTGGCAACAACATGGTGGCTCAAACAATCTGTAATGAGATCACATGCCCTCTTCTGGTGCGTCTGAAGACAGCAACAATGTACTTACATATAATAAATAAATAAATCTTTTTAAAAAATCATATATTTCCATATATATGAAAAAGAAGAACTTTTGCAGTTTAACACCCTAAAATGTTTTAGTATAGATTCAAGGATAGAATCACATTCACCTGGAAATATTATATAACTCTAATCCCTATGAGTTTCTTTTAGCAAGATGTTTTATTGTCTTTTGCAGAAGAGATGCCATGTGAACCTGGTTACTTTGCTATTTGTTCTTGCAATAATGGATAAAACATTCTAATACAATATCAGAAAAAAATAATTATCTTTATTTTGTGCTGATCTATATGCATCTCTTAGAAATAAAAGGGGGAAATGTTATCTTCCTTCTATTTAACTTGCTAACATGTTTTTCTCCAAGCAAACAAAGCAGAGTGACAACAAGAATGTGGCTTGAAACCACATGTTCTTGATCATCTTTTCTGGTCATGTCTTCGGACTTAAAATTTGGATGATATGAAGTACACTAGACCGTAGAGACCACCTTCAATCCACCATGAGAAACAGAATCAATACAGATACATTAAGTGACTGTTAGACACATTAAGATACATGATAGATGGGGAATTTTTCAAAGCCACAAAGAGTTTTCAAAAGAAATTAGTATATATAGTATCATGCCAAATCAAACATATGTAGTAAATTATTTTCATCAATATTATTGATACTCCCACTATGCTTAGTATATGAAATATAACTCAGGATTACAAGTACTATTTGATTCCAGTTATACAACATTCTCAATAGATAAAAGTATATAAGTGCAGAAAAAAAAATCATCATCTGGTTTCAGAATAAGGGAGGAGAGGTTTTGAAACAGTATGAAGAAAATTCTAATGCATGAATCATCAATTTATAACCGGTTTACTGTCACTTTATGACTGAATGAATATATCAAAAGACCAAGAACTAACACAGAAAAGGATGGAGCTAGAGGAAGAAGAAAACATAATCTGTTCATGAAGTCATACAAAACATTACGTTTTGGTAATAATGCCATTTTCAGACTTGACACAGGATCCCATTCAAAACTCATAATAAACCAAATGGGGAATCCTGCAAAGGGTAGTGCCATGCAATGACTTGAATAGCATGCCAAGGAAGTAACCTGCTATGAGCTCATACCAGAAGCAGAAGCACTTCGGAATCTTAATGACAGGTATCTATACTCGGCACAAATAATTCCAGATTCCCACAATGCCTTGTGCATTAGAGCTTCTGACTCTAATTAGGTAGAGTAGTAGTCAAAGAATTTTAATTTTCAATAGAATCTTTATCCCTATCTCTACATTAACCTTAATCTTTGAAGGTCACAGCATATGTGACCATGGGGCACTTTAATGTTGTAACCATGTTCATGCATAGAGCTAACATCTATTTCTTAGTGTGCCAGATGTGGTGCTAGAAAGCTGAAATAGGAGTCAGTAGTCCTTTTTCTACATTTACTGTGTAACACTGGGGCAGATATTGACATTGGATCTCAGTGTAGCTACAGTGCATCTGTAAAAAAAAATATGCCTGTCATTCTTGCTGCACAATGAATTTGATGTTCATGAGAAATCTTGTTCATCAACATCCTTTAAAGTAATCTACCACATGTTATACAAACACTTTAGGCTAAATTATTAAATCTTTAGACAATGCTAATTTTTAAAATTTATTCTTCTCTCATTTATTACATCCTAACCAAAATTTCCTTTCCTTCCTTTTCTCCCAGTTATTCCCCTCCAGCTCCCCATCCCACATATATTCCTCCTCAGTTTCCTTTCAGAAATGGAAAGTCTTCCAGGGATAAGATGTCGCAATAAGACTAGGCACCTCTCCTCATATTAAGGCTAGGTGAGGCAACCCAGTAGTACAATAAGGGTCAAAAGTATTAGTAGAGAAAGCAGGCAAAAGGGTCAGAGAGCTACTGCTCCTACTACTAGGAGTCCCACAAGAAGGCCAAGTTACACAACCATAACATGTATGCAGTGGGCCTCAGTGAGATTCATGCAGGCTCCTTGATTGTTGGTTTGGTCTCTGTAAGCCCCTATGACCCCAGGTTAGTTGATGCTGTGGGTTTCTATGGTCAGACAACTTATTGTAATATAAATATGTTGTATAAAAAGTATAGCATTAGCATATTTATTGGAATTTTAGTTGCATATTTATGTTCGTGGGTTGTTTTATTTCTCCTCCTGAACAAACTTGACAGTGAAGAAAAGAAAGGAATTACAAAGCTGTTACATTTGATGGAAGAGAAAAAGAATTAGAAGGAAGCATAAGAGAAACGATTTGAGGAAGATTCTGTGTATCACTCTGAAGTTCATGAGAAGGAACTGTAGAAGGCTAAAGATGCAAACAGATATGGAAGAGTTTTAAAGCTGAATGTCTTACTTTGAGGTATCACTGAGGCCCTTCAACTTCTTGTACACTGAAGAAATATTAATTTTAACTTGCTTTTACTTAGTCTCCTCCTTAGACCCTCCAGAATTGAGTGGAAGAAAACCATGAATTTAGCACACTCCCAACTCATTTTTTCCTCTCTTGCTATGAAGATTAACAGTTCTTATGTAAACTTGCAAAACTCAGGACTTTGGGAATGTTCATTTTTATTTGTTTGTTTGTTTTGTTGTTGTTATTTAAAGATTTATTTATTACATGTAAGTACACTGTAGCTATCTTCAGACAGCACCAGAAGAGGGCATCAGATCTCTTTACTGATGATTGTGAGCCACCATGTGGCTGCTGAGATTTGAACTCAGGACCTTCAGAAGAGCAACCAGTGCTCTTACCCACTGAACCATCTCACCAGTCCTGGAAGTGTTCTATATAAACAAGAAAGATGATGTCCTGGACAAAAGGTGTCTCCTTTGATGAAGGTGCAGTCCCAGTCTCTTGGATAACAGGACAGTTGCATCAGACTCTGCAGATTTTTGCTTCTTTATTGAAGCAATGTACTTTTGTACTTAGAATCCCAGCTCCCCCCCCCAAAAAAAATAGCTACAGGCTTCCAATTCCCTCTGCAGGATTATGGTCTACATAAGAACTAGAAACAGCTGAGTCCTTTGAAGATTTTCCTGGGCATCCTGCCCTCCTTCTCAAGGCTTCTAAACAAAACCCAGCTCTGAATAGAATATGAGAGAATCAGAGAAAAAAAAATATGTCTTTCAAATCAAGTCCCTGTGTAGGTACTTTTTCAATCACCATTTCCCAAAAGACTCCAAACGTAGAGTTAATGTTCAAAAAACCTTGGCACTTGTCTTTATGCTCACACCTGACATTTGGTCATAATACAAAAAGATCTCCCTAGACCTCATTTTCTTTCTCTTAAACACTAAGCATTAAAATTTTTCTGAAAGGTAGGAAGCTCCCATAACAGCAGAGCTGAAATGTAAAGTGAAAACCAGCTTCTCTTTTATTGTAGCCCACAGCCACCTGTTCTTTGCACAGAAGCTATCCTGACTGCTAGTTTCAGAGATTATCTCCACACATAAGCTGAAATGCAGTGCATATGTAATATTTTTCTTTTCTCTCCACTCCAAATTATAATATACTATAAATACTCTCATGCCTCATTGTCTTTATATCAATATTTGTCACTTCATAATTATCATTTTATCTTTTATGGTAGCTTGAATAAACATGGCCACATAACTAATATATTTGAATACTTAACCATCTGGAAGTCGCACTATTTAGGAAGGATTAGGAGATGTGGCCCTTTTTGGAGGAAGTGTCACACTGCGGGTGGGCTTTGAGGTTTCAAAATGCAAGTCAAGCCCAGCTTATTTCTCTTTTGGCCTATGAATCAGGATGTAGCCTTTAGCTACTTCTCATGTACCATGTTTCCCTGTCTTCATACTCTCTGCCATGATGATTCTAGGCTAAGTTCCTGAAAAATAAAATATGTCTTTCAAATCAAGTCCCTGTGTAGGTACTTTTTCAATCACCATTTCCCAAAAGACTCCAAACGTAGAGTTAATGTTCACAAAACTATAAGTAAGCTCACAGAACTCCAGACAAGGAACCACTTCCTGGGTTGATCAGCCATTGACGTAGTTGCACATTGAACCACTTTCTACATGGAAAGGACATCATGTTATCTTTACTGAGGCAGATTATGGATTTGCCTTTTCTGCAAATCACTCTTTCTCTTGGGTGGTTCAATCTGCAGTTTTCCTTGGCAAGTATTCTGCAACTCTGGCATCTCCAGCATCTTGGGGTCTCCAACATATGTCAGCCTTCACCTTCACATCTTCATGAAATGCTTTTTGGGGGCTATCTTTCAGAAACACTCCTGACACACACTTTGCCTCTGTGGCTTTTCTTAGGCACAGAAGAAATTTCCACAAACCATTTCTTGCATTCTTGACTCTACCGTTATGACAATGGACTAAGATCATGAAATTGCAAGCACATCTCCATTTAAATATTTGATTCTGTAAGAGTTTTCCTCTTCATGGTATCTTTTCACAGTCATAAAAAAGTGACTAAGACATCTTCTATGTGAGTATGTGCAGATTTAATTGCTATTTTTAGTTGGTAATAGTCACTTGTATGCAGTTAGCATAATTTAACTTACCATATTAATAGCTGTTGTTTTGAAGTGGTATACTAAATAGCTTTACAATAATAATTTTACATAAGTAAAGATTATATAAATTCCTAAAAGCAAGATTTCTAGGTGAAAGAACACACATTTATTAATTTTGAGTATGTATTATTTTCTAGGTAAATATATGTATATATTTGTAATTCATATAATAATATAGTATAATACATTACAATATACTATATAATATAAAATATTTACTATTTTATATTTCTTTACATAGACACCTGTTTTAATCTTTGATAATTAAATTAATTAGCATTACAAAGATAATATTCCTTTTATGTGTCTCTCTTCTAAAACAAGAGAGAGATTAAACATCATTTTTACAAACATTTTATTTATTTATTCATTCATTTATCTAGTGGTATGGTGTCCATTTGTCTGCCATTTCACTGTATGCTGTTAGTCCTATTTATTTATAGATCCTCCTTCTACATTAATTTTTGAGTGAGTTGTAAGTATTTTCCTCAAGTTTTAAAACAATGCAGTTCTATCTTTTGGTATTGTTGGGTTTTGACACATTTTGTTAATATTAAATTTTTAGGATCATTTTAAACATTTCAGAGCTAGTTATCTGGTTTTGTTGCTTAATTTAGAATATATTTCTCTTTCTAAGATTGTTCTTATGAATTTCATACTATGTATTTGACCATATTCACCACCAAATTCTCCTCATACCCACCCTCTTTATTTTCTTATCACTTTCCACTCAACTTTGAGATTTTGTCTGTTTTGTATTTATTTTCTTTTTCTTGGAGTTCTGATTTTGTTGCCCAGTTAGTCTTGGAAGGCAGATCTACTTTGGTGTGTGGTCAAACTGCCGAGGGCCACATCATTTGAAACAACTGTATCTTCTCCCCTCTTTCTCTCTCTATGCTAGCATTTTGTCTGGTTGGAGCTTGTGTAAGGCTTGTGCCTACTCTGCCAATTGCTGCTAGTTCATGTGTCCAACTGCATTATTGTGTCTCGGAAGTACTCTTTCCTAGTTGCTATCCACTTCCTTTGCTCTTCCTACTCTTGTGAAGAGCACTGAGACTTGCCAGAGGGTGTGTGATATGTGTATCTCATTTGATGATGAGCATTTCACAGCACTTATCAATGTTAATTTTATCTCATCTCATTGTAATTTACTCCTTTCATGGCTTTATATGTGAGTTTCTCTTTAAATTATGATGGGAATCAAGAACAATACCATATAAACCTGTCTTGGGGCAGCACAAACAGACAAGTTGAGCAAATTTTAAGTATGGAAACATAGCTAATCAACATTAATTTGAGTCAGAAACTGCAATTAATTACAAACTTAGTGTCAGCCACTGTATTTGATTCTACATAAATTACATTTAATCATTGTATTAGCAGAAAACCAGAACTAATAGTGAAAATTATTTAATATATTAAATTCAATATATGTTTAAAGTAGCATATTAATGTATAAATTGTATATATTAAAAGGGAATTTATTTAAGTAGGCTACTATATGTTGTCATGTTAGTTCAAAAATGGTTGTCTCCTCACAGAAAATCCACAAGACCGAATACTTCAACTCAGTTAGTCTTAAATTGACATTGGAATCCCAAAAAGGTGGGTTCTAATGATAGTAATATCTCAGCAGCAGAATAGATGAATTTTCCAGTGAGACTGAGGGTAATAAGCAAAAAGCAAAAGTTTCTTTCTTCCCTGACCTTTATGTAGATTGTCTCTGGGAGTTACAGGCTGGATTTCGGGTGGATCTTCCCATCTCAAATGATACACTCAAGAAAAGCCCTTACTCACTGCCTTGTCCAGCCGAATTTTTAGTTAATTCCGGATGTAGTCAAATTGACAACCAAAATTAGTTATCACAATCATTAAATGTACCATTTTGGAATATTATTAAGGACAGTTTGTAGAGAGTCAGACTTGTGTTTTACTCTCATGATGTCTCATGTTTCTTGTTCTTAATAATTTATTGAGATTTGTGCTTCAGAAAAAAGATGGCACAAGACAAAAGCCAATGAAATGATCATGCCAGATGATTTCAGAGTGGGATGGTATTTTAGTTACTGTTATGTTTCTGTGAAGAGACACTGTGACCAAGACAACTCTAATACAAGAAAAGAAAACATTCATTTGGGGACTTACTTACAATTTCAGATTAGTCTTTTATTATCATAATAGAGAGCAGATAGGCATGTTGCTGCAGCAGTAGCTGAGAGCTTTATATATAGATCCATAGGTAGGAGAGAGAAAGAGACAGAAAGACAGACAGACAGACAGACAGACAGACAGACAGACAGACAGACAAACACACAAACAAGGGAGGGGAGAGAGAGAGAGAGAGAGAGAGAGAGAGAGAGAGAGAGAGAGAGAGAGAGAGAGAAGAGAGATTGAAAGATTGGGCCTGATAGGATCAGAAGTGAGTAGGACACAACATCTGCCACAATCAGGCAGTAAATGGAACCAGCAGGCCCCAGGCACCCAGGTACTCCTCCCACCCAACCAGTGGCATCGGTTCCTTCTGGGCTGGGCCAGTGCCTTGAGAAGACCTTGGGCACAAACTCTGCAGCCAGTCCCACAACACCCACAGGAAGCTCCACTCCCAAGTGCTCTAACATATCCAGAATCACAGGATTACAGGATCACATGATCCCAGAATCACAAGATCACAGAGACAGCTGGACTCTGAGGAGTTCTAACACAACCAGGATCAGATATAGTGAGGGCAGGTAGCCCTAGAGATAATCAGATGGTGGGAGGCAAGTGTAAGAACATAAGCAACAGAAACCAAGGTTACTTGGCATCATCAGAACCCAATTCTCCCACCACACCAAGTCCTGAATACACCATCACACCAGAAAAGCAAGATTCAGATCTAAAATCACTTCTCATGATGATGATAGAGGACTTTAAGAAGGACATAAATAACTCCCTTAAAGAAATACAAGAGAACACAGGTAAACAGGTAGAAACACTTAAAGAGGAAACACAAAAATCCCGTAAAGAATTACAGGAAAATAAAATCAAACAGACAAAAGAAATGAACAAAAACATCCAGGATCTAAAAATGGAAATAGAAACAATAAAGAAATCACAAAGGAAGACAACCTTGGAGATAGAAAACCTAGGAAAGAGATCAGGAGTCATAGATGCTAAAAGCTCCTAACCCAAAGCATCCAGGAAATAGAGGGCACAATAAAAAGACCAAACCTAAGGATAATAGGTATAGAAGAGAGTGAAGATTCCAAACATAAAGGGCCAGTAAATATTTTCAACAAAACTATAGAAGAAAAATTCCTTAACCTAAAGAAAGAAATGCCCATGAACATACAAGAAGTCTACAGAACTCCAAATAGATTGGTCCAGAAAAGGAATTCTTCCCATCACACAATAATCAAAACACCAAATGCCCTAAACAAAGAAACAATATTAAAAGCAGTAAGAGAAAAACGTCAAGTAACATACAAAGGCAGACCTATCAGAATTACACCAGAGTTCTCACCAGAGACTTTAAAAGCTGGGAAACTTCCTGGGAAGCTGTCATACAGACCCTAAGAAAACACAAATGCCAGTCCAGGCTATTCTACCCAGCATATTACCGTACTCTCAATTACCATTGATGGAGAAAACAAGATATTCCATGACAAATCCAAATTTCCAATATCTTTCCACAAATCCAGCACAATAAGGATAATAGATGGAAAACTCCAATACAAGGAGGGAAACTACAACCTAGAAAAAGCAAGAAAGTAATCTTTCAACAAACCCAAAGAAGATAGCCACACAAACATAATTCCACTTCTAACAACAAAAATAACAGGAAGTAATAATCACTTTTCCTTAATATCTCTTAACATTATTGGACTTAATTCCCCGATAAAAAGACATAGACTAACAGACTGGATACATAAACAGGACCCAGCATTTTGCTGCATACAGAAAACATACCTCAGTGACAAAGACAGACACTATGTCAGAGTATAAGTTTGAAAACAATTTTCCAAGCAAGTGGGTCGCAAGAAAGTTTGGGCCCAGTATGGGTTCTGAAATCTCAATGCCTCCCCTCAGAGACACACACTTCCTCTAACAAGGCCACAACCCCTCTAACAAGGCCATATCTTCTAATCTTTTCTTAAACACTCAACCAACTAGGGACCAGATATTCAAATATATGAGCCTGTTGTTGCCATGTTCCTTCAGACCACCGCAGATGGAGAGAGATAACTTTCAAAGCAATACTGTAAGATAGATCAACTTATTTTCTGCAGACTTCATGATAAGATGAAAAGTACTGAATCTTGCTTTATTTTCGACTCAGGCTGAAAATTTCATAGGCATTTGTGCTGCCTTGACCAGTAAATACTACTTTCTTTTCATGCCCATCTCAAACAGAATTGCATTTTAATTACTCACCAGCTGAGAACTGAAGTCCAGGATCAAATTTAACATGATCTACAAAACAAAGTGGCATGACACTTGACACTTTTACAAACTATGATCAAAGAAACTTTATATCTCTACAGATGTCTACTATAGCTTCCATTTTACTAACAGCATAATTATAAATACCACTGGCACTTTACATCACATTGTTCCTAGTTCTCTGGGGTATTTACCTTTCCTTTGAGAGTAAACCTTAGACCAGTCACATGTGTGCAATTGCAGGTATTACTTTCAAGTGAACACAGTGAGAAAGCCTTTGCCGTTTCCCCAAAAATGGCTTTACTTTGCCTCTGCAACTGGCAGTGTTCCTATGGGTGGCACTATGGGCAGTTTTGGTTCTAGAGTGAGGATGAGACCTAAATGGGAATTCAGACCACCTATGAAGATGCAAGAGAAATAAAAAGTTAAGTCACGCTGATTTTAGAAGTTATTTGGGTTGTTTTTACAGTTCCTCAGTGGGGAAATCAATAATGTGACTCAGAGTCCATCAATGTATTTATTTCTCAGAAAATTTATGATGATTTCAAACTTGACCTTGCTGAGGACACACCTTAGGAAAGACCTTGAATGTTCAGTGTTGAGCTTTGTAGACAGGGCCCTGCATTAAAAGGAGTTACTCATAGATTATTTACACCTTTCTTAAGAAATTGGCCAGACATGGAAACTCACTATAATTCTGGCACCCTCAAAGCAAGCAGATTATGAATGCATGGTTATTATTAGCAACACAGAAAATTTAAGCCTGAGCCAGTTTGAACTGCGTGAAACCCTGTTCTTCTATGTCTCCAAATGGAAACAAAAGATAAAAAGAAAGAAAAGAAAATTGCCAGGGACTTGTTAGACACCAACTTCCTAGAATCTATCTCTGCTACCTCTGACTTACATAGTTAGCTATACCACACCTGAATATGTTTCTTCATATGCATACTTCTGGAGCCTTGTCTTTTCTCTATCTTTTCTTAAAATTTAGCACCAGTAGTTACTTGATCACACCTGCATGTCATTTAAATATCCTGGGAAATAATTTATCTGAGCCTGAAAGCTTAAATTAGAGCTGTAAAGTGCTCCCTTATTATCTCTGCACCTATCTTGTACTTCAATTCCCTCCTAATGATGTTTGTTCTAGATCTGCCAGCTTGAAAATTATTTCCTTGATGGAGGGAAAAAAAAGAAGAAAAACAGAATATGAATAAATCTCCAGGCTCTCCTATGCTCGTAACCTTATATCTTTTGTCATAAATTACAGACTTTTCCCAAGGGATGTGGATTGTTTTGAGCAAGTACGCATTTGTATAATATGCCAAGAATGACTACTTATTAGGGATAAAGCCTAGTCAAAAACTACTGGAGATGAAAATTTACACACAAGAACTCAAACAAATTGCTGACTTGAGCTTGATGAGATTAGCGTATGCTAAGAACTCAGAGAGGTGCCTGAGGCACTGCTGTGCTGTGGGGCACTCAGGACACAGCATGTTTTCATCCCAGGCAGCCAAAGACAGGAATCCAAACTCCTTCTCTGTTATATCTGTATTTTTACTGTTGCTTTCCCATTGACAGGAATAGTAATCAAGAATCCCTAGCATTGGTGATGGAGTTCAGTGTTTGCCATGTTTGGTATCCTCACATCTGCTCAGTCTCTCCTATGAGAGGAAAAAGCTGCAGAGGAGTTCAACTTAATGAGGCACAGGACGCATCTTAACTCAGTTCACTCCCAGGGTCAGACACAGTGACTTTTCCTTTGGCTTCTTATTGATGCATTTGTTCAAGACTCACAATAAATTTATAGCATGAGAGATTACTGATTATAATCTGTGATTTTTCCTCTGGACACATTTCCTTTAAATCTCCTGGATATGCAGACTCATTTGTCTTATAACTTCAGAAGTCTTGCTTAATATAATGGGCTGCCTTTCTTTAATGTCACTGGTATAAATGAATTCTAAGATAAAATGATTTTATCTCCTATGGTTTCTGTTGCTTCAATATAACATACTCTTTTCTTCCTAGATGATAAGAGGACCCACAGTAACATTGTCTTGCTTGCTTTTATTTATTATTTTTGTAATCTTCATGATAATTGTTCTGAGTCTTCAGTATGCATTACTTAGGTCTGCAAACAACTGATTCAAAAATGTGCAGAGTGGTTATTTGTAATGCAGATTATCCAGCACTTCTTCTTGAGACCTGCTATGTAATTAGCAGGGCACCATGCAGAATGAAAATACCCAGTCCCTTGTTCAGAATCTATTAGGAAGATCAAGATGGAGAGAATGCAGAGCAATGGGCTTTCTTTATCTTTATCATACAGTTTTGACAATTGTCCATTTTCTCAAAATATACAGATAAGGTTTTCATAAATTTTCCTTATTTTGTCTGAAATGTAGAAAAATATCCTATTAGAGCAGCAAGTAACTGACCAATATCGACTTGTTTTCTCACATTACAAAAATCAATATAGTAGTTATGTGAACTCTGGGTATCTCAGTGCCTATAAATACATTGTTGTCAACTTTCCAGTAACGTATATTTTAAAGAATTGACTATAATAATGGCCATAACCTTTCCATGAGACCTGTGTCATTAAGAATTTAATGTTGTTGGAAATAGTGTTACTATCTTCAAGTCTTACAAGCACTAGAGTTAATATGAAATGTTAGGCTTTAATCCCAAGGCTTTCCATTCTCCTATATTTTGGAATAAATTACTATTTCACAGGCCTCCTTCATAGATACACTTTTTAATTTTTTTTAAACTTTACTTATCACATAAAATAAAAGACTTAGTGTATTATCTAGGTATAAAAATGCTTTTCTTTAAAAATGAATTCAGCAGTATGTTTTTGTTAAATTTTCTTTCATTACTTAAGGTACAATGTCATTGGAGAAATAATTGTTTCCTTGTTAATTTGAAAGCATTTGTACTTTTTGCTGCTTGTCTTTCTTCTCTGTTCAATGTGTTACTAAAATCAGACACTCATTGTCATTATCAGCAATGCAACATGCAAAAACTCCCAGTATTTATTCTCCTATTATCGGATGTCCCATGTAAACGCAAGAGTGATTCTTGTTCACTCTATCAAACTGTTAATTCTCTTCCTTCCTCTTCAGGAGGCTATTTACTGACTAGCAAGTGAGAATTCTAGAAATGTATGAATGTAGCCACTTTCCTACCAAAGGAGCAGATGGCTGTGAGCAAAATGTTTAGTTACTATGAAATTTAGACATAGGTAAATCCAGTAGCTTTATCAACTGGAAAGTGTATAACATAACATAATATAATGTAGAAATTTAAACTAAAGTTTGTCTTCTAGGAAAGACTTTTCAGTATACATTTTGGGTATCTTACCTAACCTTGTTTTCTTTGAGTGTAGAGTTAATTTTGGAAGTTCCAGCACGGATTTCTTCTCATGCTTTATGAAGCAATAGAGTGAAATAGGAAGTCTGAGAGAACACAGCTTGGAAAATGCTAGACAAAGGGTTCAGAACCAGCTTGGGATTGCAGAATGCAAAGAGAAAAGTTAGGTGGGTATTTGCTGTCTTTCAAAAGATTGCTGAGAGGAACAATCTGTAGACTCTATTTAAAATAGAGTCGGTAGAAACTTATAGAAAGTACTTTTATTGATTATGGTGACAAATCTGTTATGTTTAAAGGATTATATATATGTATATATATATACATATGTATATATGTATATATAAAACCATATATTTTAGAATCTTAAAATACTTCTTAAATTTGTATGGTGTTTGTAAATGTTTTATATATTTGTGTATTTTTAAAATAAAGATTATGTTTTATCTGTTTTTCTCATCACTGTGACAAAACATTGAATGAAAAAACAAGGGATGAGAGGTACCTTTTAGATTAGAGGTCAAATTGAACAGTCCAATATGGTGGGGAAGCAATAGGTACAGAAGATACTTAGGGCAAGGAGAGTTTGCAATCCATCTGGCTCTCATTTTGGCTGACTTGGAAGCAAAAAATTGGACCAGAAGCAGGGCCATCTGTAGTCCTCAAGCTTTGCCTCTATGGTCTGATGTCCAAAAGGTTCTACAACATCATACATAAGCACTATTAACTGTAGACCATATATTCAAACATTTGAGACATTGGACACATTTAACATTGGAACAACACTATGGTATCAGTTTCTCCTCCTTTCAGCATTAATAATTCAAATCTCTGTTTCAAGCAGTTAGCCCAATAATCAGATTACATCAGACTCATCAGTTTTCTTTGTTCTCCTCCTCTCCCTCCTCCCCTCCTCCTCCTCCCTCTCCCCCTCCTCCTTGTCCTCCTCCTCCTCCCCTTCCTACTCCCCTTCCTCCTCCCCTTCTTCCTCTTCTTTTTCCAGCCAGCATGACTTTATACAATTTATTGGTTGCTTCTTTTTCTATTTCAGATCATTCTCTCTGCATGGGTTTCCACAGTTTCCACTAATCTTAGAGCTGCTTCATGTCAATGCACAGAGACATATACAAGATAAATGAATTTAAGGAATTCCATAGAAAGAAAAGGCTATAATTTTACTGTTCATGAACTTTATAATTTTATTTGCAACCATTATTTGTCAGGGAGTGACTGCATGAAACTACCCACATGAATGTATTTGCTATAATTATAATATTCAGTATTCTTGTAGTCAAAGCTAAATGCTTTTCTTCTTACAATTCGTGTTTGTCAATGTGAATCCTATGGCTCACAGGTGCTCACTGTAACCTCTATGTTCTATCCACAGAAAGGCTTCAAATTATTTAACTAATTTGAAAGGACATGAAAAAGCATCTCAGAAAAGTCCCTTCTGATCTTTTTAAATGTGCATAATGACCTCATAATAGTAGTATTTCTTTTGGGAGTGTGACAGAAACAGTGCTTTCAGAAAAGGAGTAGTTGTAGAGAAATTAATAATAATTCTAATAAGTAGGACAAAGCTAAATTCTGCTTGTTTTAATTAGAGCAGAATTAGGCTTTCATGGTGGCTGAATAATCAGAGCAGTAGAAAGAACAGCTCACAGGAGACACTACAGATGAGGGACTTTTGTAATGATATGCCAGAGGAAGAGGTGTACAAACCAATGGAAGCAGTAAATAAGACAGCTGACTCTATATGCTCAGTGTGGAAAGGTCCTTAGCTAGCATGGAGGCAAATTAGCAGTATCCTGCTTGTAAAGAGTTATCAGTTCTTTAATATATATCGCTGTGTCCTGGGTGAGAGTCTTGCTATTTGCATCCTAGAAAGATTGATCCCAAGTTCGAAGTAACAAATAAATATAATTTTAAATTGAATTTTGAACTGATACTTAGCCAATATACTTAGAGCCAAAATACTGATGATAGATCACACAATAATATTGATAAAATCTCAAAAGTTTGCTCTTTTCTAATATTCAGTCAGCTTTATTTCTCTTACCATATTGTCTGCAAAAATAATGTGAGTGTTGATTTAAGCAATGTCAGGGCAAAGTAAGAGCTGCATGGTTCCTGGTTAGGAAAATATGGCTGGAAAGAAAAAATACATGAGACTGAGCATGGTAGGTAGGGAGTTTATTAGACCACAGGACTTTTTAAATGGTTGTATTAAACTGCTTCTAGAATATTAATATAATATAAGCTAAATTTGTGATTATAAGACCCTTAATTTTAAAGGAAATTCTTTTACAAGATAATACATTAGAAATAGAATAAGAATAAATTTACATTTAAAAGAAATAAGCAAGTCACAGTGATACAAACTTATAATGCCAGATCTCAAGATGTAGAAAACTTATAATTTCGAGGATCCTTGGTACCTAGAAAAATTATTTCCTAAATAAGAAAAACTTAAATTATCTCATCGCTTGGCTAATCTTTAAATTATATTTTAGTTAGAAAATTGGTATGAACATATTATATTTTCAACACTCAACAATTAAACAAAGTAAGTAGCAAAACATATGTTTGACTGAAACAGAAAGAAAATACAAACAGGGAAGCAAAGAGAAAAAAACATGTTTCTACAAAAACCTAGTAAAAGAGGGCACATGCAGTTCTGCCAATCTACAAGAAACTTCCCTGCTTTTATTTATTTATTTATTTATTTATTTATTTATTTTTGGTAACACTGACATCAAATACATCCTTCTAACATTGACATTGATGACTTTTCTTCCATGGAACGTTCTTAGTTCCAAGTCATCTTCCTTCTTTCTTCCTCTTCTTCTCCTCCTCTTCCTCCACCTCCTCCTCCTCCTCCTCCTCCTCCTCCTCCTCCTCCTCCTCCTCCTCTTCTTCTTCTTCTTCTTCTTCTTCTTCTTCTTCTTCTTCTTCTTCTTCTTCTTCTTCTTCTTCTTCTTCTCCCTCCTCTTCTCTTCTTCTTCCTCTCTCTCCCATTGGTTTAACTAACTAAGGTTCTCACAGGAATTTTCTTGTAAGTTAAGGAATAAAATTAACAGTTCAGCAGTTGAACTGGAATTTTTGCTGCAGATTAAGATTTGTGGGGAAAGGGAATAGTGAAAGAAAAAAAAAACAAAAATTGTGGGTATGCACAACTGGAATCACAGCTTTTAAGGTACAGAGACAAAAAGATCACCACAGCTTTCTTGGCTACATAGTGAGTCTGATGCCTTGGTTAGACTGCATAGTGCCACCTCATCTCACAAAGCAAGCAACATGAAAACATAACATGCTTTCTGTTCTGAAAGGGTCAGTTAAAGTTCCATGGTTCCTGTAATAGCCTGAGCATAATACATCTTACGACATGGAGTAATCTGCATATTTATTTCTATCAGAGGAACAAAATTTCAATGGCGCAGATGCTAGTTCTGTTGCACTAAGTACTTACTACATTGCAAGCAGAGTTACATGCATGTAGTCATTCATTTACACTGTGCTCCAAAATAATAAATATCTAATGGTTTACTATGTCCAACTAAACTGGTTACCACCTTTATTTGATAAATTCAAAGATTACATTGTTATTTATTTCTATTTCCATTGTAGGACTAGAAGAAAGCTGAAACAGAAAATCAGTATCATTGGAAAGAATGGCACCCCAGACCTTATTTAATTACATTGTCATCTTCTCTTATCTATGTCTAGTACCTTCCAAGATATTATGCCAATTCCTAAAGATACAGATGATACCAAACTCTATATCTATAATGAAATAATTTAAATAAACATATCTACAATTCAAGTTAGTTTACAAACTATAGGTACAGGAGACAACTTCTTGAACAGAACACCAATGACTCAGGCTCTAAGATCGACAATTGATAAATGAGACCTCATGAAATTGAAAAAAAATTTTAAAGCAAAGGACACTGTCAATAGGACAAAACGGCAGCCTATAGATTGTGAAAATATCTTTATTCATCCTACACCCAACAGAGGACTAATATCCAAAATACATAAAGAACTCAGTAAGTTAGACTCAAAAAAAATATAGGAAAAGAAAAGCAAGAAGAAAAAGCAAATTAAAAAATGGGTACAGCACCAAACAGATCTCTAGGAATTCCCAGAGACCTTGGATGGTTGAGGTTTCTAGGAGTCAATGCTGGTGACCTTAGTGAAGCTAACAGTAGGGACATGGAATTTGAATAGGCTATGTCCTGTAGCCAGGCAGAATGCCAGTGGAGAGATAAAGTCATTAACTTACCCATAAAACTTTCAACCCAATGTTTTTCCTGTCTAAAAGAAATTTAGGGACAACGATGGAACAGAAACTGAAGGAATGGCCAAGCAATATCTAGTCCAATGTGAAACCAATTCCATGGGAAAGCACCAGTCTCTGACATTATTAATGATGCTTTCTTATGCTTACAGACAGGAGCCTAGCATAACTATCCTCTGAGAGGCTTTAAGGAGAAAATGACTGAAACAGATGAAGATACCTACAGGCTCAGGGGCTCCAATGGAAGAGTTGGGAGAAGCATTGAAAGCCCTGAAGTTGATGCAAACCCCATAGGAAGGCCAACATAGTCAACTAACCTGGACCTTTGAGAGTTCTCAGAGACTGAGCCACCGACCAAAGAACAATAATGTGCTGAAACATAATCAGCAGACATGCAACTTAGTCTCAATGTTGGTCCCCCAACAACTGGAGCAGAGGCTTTCCCTAAAGCTGTAGCCTGACTGTGGTATCCTTTGCCCATCAGGGCTGCCCTGTCTGGCCTCAGTGGGAGAAGTGCCTAATTTGGCAGAGACTTAATGCACTAGAAGGGACCCTACCCTCTCAGAGAAAAGGGGAAAGGTCATGGGGGGAGGCACTCTGTAGGGAGTCTGGGAGAAAGGAGGGAGTAGTATTTGGGAGGTAAATAAATAAATTTAAATTATATATATAATAAAAATATATAATAATATATTATATATAATAAAAACAGGAACTGACTTTCACTGCATTGCCTAATATCTAAATAAACAAACAAAAAAATCAAAACCAAAACCAGCCAAACAAAAACAAAACAAAAAGCCTGTTTCCCAAATGTAGATGATTTTGGTTGCTGTACTCGTGGAAAGCAAAACCATGGACTACCTATCAATAATAACTTATGTGAGAGTAAAACTGACTTTTACTGTAAGATACACCAGAAGTCCATCATGTAAGAGACTTTCTTCTCATGGACTGAATTTTATCAATAAGATGAAATAACAGAGCTGAGTCATATTGAGTGAGTAATGCTGTTTTTGAAAAAAGTCATCCTAACTAGCTGTAATCAAGCAGTAAAAGTCTATGATATATTTATCATATAAATATGGATAACATTCTGCTTTGAGCATTGTGTGCTGAAGGCATAATTTTCTCATTAAAAAATGTTAAAAGTTCCCCATGTGTTGTTTTTGTTTCTTTGTTTGTTTGTTTAAAAAAGTCACTGGCTGAATTTTCTTGGTAAATATTGCCCCCTTCTGATCACTCCAAGGGCATGCATGGTAGTGAAAGGTGTTAAACCAAGTACTGAGAGGCTGGTAGGCAAGACTGCAAACCCACCTGAGACTGACAGGGTCTTAACTATCACATAGACAGTCTAGTTCTTCCCAGGCATTACTTCCACAAGAGCAAAGGTATTATGTCTGGAGCGGGCAGGAACCAAAACCATTATTTATATAAAGGCAATCATTGATGGCTACTTAGTGGCAAGAAATAATTTGATTCTTGCATGATTTCCACAAAAAAAAAAAGATATAGCATCATTTTAATGTCTACAAATCAAACAAAAAATACAGCATTTTTTTTTCTAAAAGGGCAGAGAAAGATGCAAAGATGCAAGCCAGAGCACATTAAGTATTGCTAAGCCTCCTTGTTGACTTAAATGTTTAGCAAAAGCCCATAGTTTCATAGCATCTTGTCCTTGAGCAAGCCAGAATATTGCAGAAACTTTGTTGTTGGACAACTCCTGAGAAAATGTATTGTTTTTACAAAGATGTTATTTATCATTTTATTTTTAAAGAGACCATTATTAATCATTTTTAACAGCTAGAAAATATAAATGTGAACATTTCAAAATACTCATTATGGATTTTTGAAACTCTTTAGTGCTTTTGCGAAACAATGTTTAGACTTACATCAGCTTTGAGAATAGTTTCCAGAAGGCAAAGACTCACATGCATGACATGCTGTTATGTGACAGGACATTGCATAAATATTAGGTCACAATTTACTCTGCTGGTTTCTTCCTACTGTGCACAGTTTGAACAGACTACTAAAACCCAAAATATATACCTCTGTGTTTTATTATACAATTTCCCACCAAGCACAGAAGAAGAAATGGAGGCCAGTGTTATAAATAGAGTATTCTTAGACTCTAAGCCAAAACCAGCCTCCCCTCCCCACCCCTGTTGTCACCCTTTTTACAATATTTAAATTTTTCTATCCTTCAATCCATCCTTTTAATTTTAGCACACTGTTAGTCATGATCTCTTTAATGATAGAGATCCTAGCCTTAGTTGCCCACTTTTTGCTTTATATCAACCTAATATGCTTTGTGTGAGGTTTTAAATTTTTAAATAATGGACAATTGCAAAAGTATATGATATCAGTAGGATTCTGCTTGGGGTATCTCACAAAGCAGATATGACTTAAATTTAACCCCAATAGCAATTCTTTCAGAATTCCTCCACAACAAATTAATTTCTTCCTAAATCTTCTAGAGCATGTCAGCATTCTTTCTGAAAATATTGTTTCTGTTCTTGTTGTATTGTGAGAACCCTGTCAGAAACAGCAGGCCAGCTCCCCACGACCAAGGGGGGACACAGCCTGACAGGAACTTTCCATTCCATCCATGACTGTCTGGGGTAAGGACAGATACAAAAATGGGCTAAACAGAACTACCCTGCCTAGGGTTAGGACAGAGAGGGAAGTGACTAAAAGACAATGCCAGGAAATACCATGAATACCACAAGGTGGGCAGGACAGGGCTGAATGGCAGAGACAACCTCCCCATTCAAGGTGACCAATAGTTTTAAATGTTGCTCAGGGTAACCAATCACAGTCGTCCAACTCAGGTGACCACTGACCTCCCCGCCAAAAAGTTTATAAAAAGGGTATGCTTTATGAGCTCATGGTCTTCTCTTGTCTGCATGCTGGGGGACCTCAATGTACATTGGAACATTAAACCTCTTGCAGATTGCAGCGATTCCGGTCTCTGGCCTTATTGAGTGGGGATCTTCTGACGGACTCTAACAGTATATGTTAATATATTAAATTTTCCCCTATGATAAAACACTAGGACATTCTGACAGTAAAGGATTGGAAATAAATGAAAGGTAAAAAAAGAAAGGGAAGTAGCACATAATTATAACTATATATAGCATATAATATACATAATTATTAAGATTATATTATACATAATATGTATGAAGTACATATAAGTACCCTGCCCCCCAGCCTTGAGTTGGCAAAACCTCCAGTGGTTTTTTCAACCTGGCTGAAGCTTTGGCCTCTCTACATTTGCATTTTTCTGCCAGAGCCTTGAGGAGTCAACCACCTGCTGAGCTCACTTTGCATCTCAAGTCAGCCAGAACAAAGACCAGGTCTCCAGGTTTTCTCCCTATACATTCTGGGTTAAGTTTGACCAAAGCTGCGGGACAGCAGACACAGACACACACACACACACACACACACACACACACACACACACACACACATTCCAGTTGTTTTTCTTTATTGCATGATTTTATTGATAAACCAAAACCTTTGTTTTTTCTTTCTTTAGCAATGGTTCTGATTATTGAAAACACTTTTCCCTTGATTATCTCCAAGAAGCTAAAATGAGTTTGTTTGGCTGGTATGGTTGGTGGCATTAAAATTGTTTGGTTGAATGGTTGCTGTGGGGGATTGAACTGAGAGCCCTGTCTAACAGGTACTCTTTCCTGGTCAGAATCTCTACATACTCTATAACATACATTAAATAGATTTGTCATGTTTCTCAAGTAGGAAACACCTCCTTCCACACATTTTGATTGACCCCTAAGGAAATAGGCCAACCTTAAAAGTTAGATACATTATCTTTCACTTTAATATTCTTTCCCATCAAAAGACTTATAAAAATGCTAATTTGTTTATTGTATGTACACATGTTCAGATTCATGTCCCTAGAGTGGTTGAATGAATGAGTAAAGTTATGTACCTAATCAAAATTTAAACAGCATTGATTAATGTACTGAGCTAAAGGTAGATCTCAGCATAAATAAGAAATTATTCCAATAATTTATTCATTGAATTCGTGGCATGATAAATATTTATTGGCCATCTATTTTATTCCAACAACCATTCTAATTTTTCAGAATATGAGATTATTATTTTTTTTTAAAAAGGTTCTTACTGAGTTTATGTTCTGATCATGAGTGAGAGGGTAAATGGAAAAGTCATGGGGTAAATTAAAAACTCAAAAGTGCTACAGAAACCAAACAGGATCGACAGGAGCAATCATAAATAAAGGAACTAGAGGCAGTCTCCATGGGATTTGGTCTAAATGGAGGGGAGAGCTAGGATTATACTGGAAAAGTGTTATTCTAGGAAAATAAAATAAAAAAAAAATTCACAGCAGCAGGGTATTCAGAGCAGAGAGTATGCCAAGAAGGAGCAACAGACAGAGAAATATAAGTTTTTATAGATCATTGCAAGGACAAAGGCTGTTATTTTATTTGAAATAGAAAGGTATTATAGGTTTCAATTTTTAAACTATAAAGTGACAAATATTTTCAGTGGATCCTTCTGTCTCTGTGGATCAGAATAAACCTTCAGGGCATGATGTGTGGAGCTAGAAACTGTGACAGACATTACAGGAATAATGAAATAAAACAACAGCAACTGGGCCCAGGATGCCAAGTGGAAGTGGTGAGCAGTGGTTCCATGAATGTCAGGTAATATGTTTCAGCAAGTATTTTCCTGTGAAACGATAGCAAAGAAGGAAGCAGCAGCAGTTCATGCAGGTAGTATAATTCACATGTGGAAGAAGTACACTCACCAAACTTCCTAAATATTTTCATCTGTATTTTAAAGGTATTTCATGGGGAGCTTAACTTATAGGAAAAATTAAGATTAAAGAGCTGATTTCAAAGAGAAAAGTTCTGAGAAAATGGGGAAGCAGGGGCTGTCAAGTATTTTAGAAAGCAAAATATATGAGAGAGAGAGAGAGAGAGAGAGAGAATTAAGACACCAGGAATTTAGACACTGAGACAATAGAAGACAGTGTGATTCCTTGTATGGCCCTTTCCTGATATGGGCTTCCTGAATGGGCAATTATTCCTCTTCTTACCTATATCACAAAGACCTTAAAGTTGGGATACATCTGGAAGTGGTTTATATTGTATTGGGTAGAAAAAGGAATCAAGCAAAGAAATATAAGCAAGAACTGGGCAGGAAAAGTCACAGAAGTAAGGAAGAACTTTTGTGCTCTTTTACAAAAGACTAGGAAATCAAAGGCTAAAGAGGGACTCTCTTGATCTTGATGCAGACAAAGATTTCATTTGACCTCTGTAAGTTAAAAGCCCTGGGCTTGTTGCAGCAAAATTTTTGATTGGGATCTCTCTCAGACACAGCTGAAATGAATTTGAAACACACCAAGTTAACCGATAAAATTTGTCAAGGACTATTGTATAAAATACAAATAGCAAACATCCCTGAAATAATTATGACTCACAAAGTGAAATCCAGATTATGTCTTAGCTAAAAGTATTGTCAGATCAGAACATTTAGAATCACATAAAGATAACATTCATAAGAGCTTGGCTAATGGGAGCAAGTGACTACCCAAACAAGTCATTACATCATGCTTGTAGTTAGTGGGTATCATTTCATATCTGACTTAATTTTGCATTAAAATAGTCACAAAAGTAGAGGACTTCAGACAATTCTATAACATGATATTCCTTGATTGTCTCACCCTGCATCAATAGGAAATTCTAGATAAACATCCTTAAATAATAAAAACGTTACAGATGGAATGAGTAAGTATATCTCCAAGGAATATGCTTTTCTTATCACAAAGCCAAAAATGTTGGAAGAAAAATCCTTCTTCAGGGACATTTTACTTATTTACTCAGCTTTATTCCAAATGACTACCAAGGAGAAAAGTATACACAAAGATATGCCTAAACAGACATTCTTAAATAGAGATACTTGGATATAATATAGTTACATATGTGCATATTAAAATACTTACATATTTAAATATATACATATATTTTAATGTCTATTTTGCTAGCTGTTTTCAACATTGCAACTCAGGAGATCAACTGCAGATCCAATCTAAGAAATACAATTGAGAAGACTCTAAATAACTGATGATTCTCCTTAGGTTTCCATGCCACATAATGAGTTTCCCGTCACTGGAAACATTCAATCATATGTGGCTGGACCATTAACGTGGGACCTAAGATAAGATGGCCATTAGGTTTAGATGATCTTGGAGGTTATATTCAACCTCAGGGTTCTGATTCAACAATTCAATAATCATTGTGACAAAATTAGCAAAAGGTCCAAGGGTATCTAGACCACATCAAATGAGAAAATAAAATTACCTCAATAGATATAAAATTCCCACATAGTATGTTTTGTTTTTAAGGTGTTTTTTGGGGGGTGAGGATTGTTTTTATTTGTGTGTGTGTGTATGTATGTATGTATGTATGTTTAGAATCAGGGTCTCATGTAGCCTATGCTGGGTAATTTTAAGTGTTACTTGAGCATGCTGCTCAACTTTAAGTGTTATTTAGCTGAGAGTGATTTTCAATGTATGATCTTTCCTTTTCTGCTGCCCAAGTGCTAGAATTACAGATGTCTGATACACAGTAGCATTTTTTTTACCAACAGCTCTATGTGTAAAGCAGATAGATGCAGAATCTAGAGTCTGTGGAACTCAGAGGTAATACAACTTCAGGGGCTATTAAGAACTGCAAAATTACAAATGGAACAATCAATATTAAAAATTAGCATTTTGAGTGATAAGAATTCACAAATTAGGAAAAGCAGAAATATATTACAACTTTAAATCCAAAAGTATTTCTTCATTAACTCCTCAGGAAACCTCTAAAAACATTAGTTGACAACACAGAAACTTGTATCACCTCTGTAATATGATAGCAGATTTTAGGTTTAAAATATTTTTTGAGAAGCAACATGGATATTTCAAAATATCTTCTTAGAAATATTAGCTGGAGTTTTTTATTTGTTTTGTTTTGTTTTGTTTAGGCTCATTGTCAAGCTTAAGAAAATGCATTTTAGTGTCTTTAAAGTTTCAGATCCATTTAAGATTTTGTGTTTGCCAATTTTAATTCCCTTTCAGGCACAATACTTTAAAAATTGAAGAAAATGTAAAGAAATTCCTGGAAGTCTTTTCTATGTTGAGAAACTAGCCCCAACTTTGCAAGAACATAAGAAACAACACATTCCTTCCAGTCACCATCTGCACCCAGGAGCTGGGGCTGTTCCATAGCCCTTTGTGCACTGGTCCTACCAGGGAAAAGCTGGTCTCCAGAGAGTGCTCTGACTCTCAGGCTTGGAGGTGAAACTGCCATTTTCCCTCTACAACTGTTCAACTAGACCAGCCAGGAGCACACAGGGCTCAGGAACAGTGGAACAGTTGGGACATGATTCTTCTGATCACCATCTGCAACCTGATGAGCAGACCTCTGTGCACAGGTTCCACCAGGATAGCACTGGTCTCCCAGAAGTGCTCATACTCCCAGACCCCGAGGTTAGATCTCCACTTTCTCTCCAGTATCTATCTTGGTCAGGACCTGCCAGGAACTCCCAGAGCTCAGGAACAGTGGAGCACCTGGGACAGGATCCTTCCAGTCACCATCTACACCCATGGTCTAGGGCTGTCCACATTCCTTTGTACATAGGCCCTGCCAGGAAAGAGCTTGTCTCCCAGGAGAGCTGACACATGCTTACAGACCCAGAGGAGGGACAAGTTCCAGCCAGAGACAGTAAGATCAACTAATACTAGAGATAACCAGATAGTGAAAGCCAAGCCCAAGAACCTTTCCAACAGAAACCAAGGCTACTTGGCATAATCAGAACTCAGTTCTCCCAAAACAGCAAGTCCTGGATTCCCAAACACACAGGAATGGCAAGATTTGGATTTAAAATAAGATCTCATGATGCTGATAGAGGACTTTAAGAAGGACATAAGGAAATACAGGAGAACATATGTAAACAGGTAGAAGCACTTAAAGAGGAAAAACAAAAAATCCCTTAAAGAATTACAGGAAAACACAAACAGGTGAAAGAATAGAACAAAAACATCCAGGATCTAAAAATGGAAGTAGAAACAATTAAGAAATCATAAAGGGAGACAACTCTGGAGTTAGAAAACCTAGGAAAGAGAGAAGGAGTCACAGATGCAAACATCACCAACAGAATACAAGATATAGAAGAAAGAATTTCAGGTGCAGAAGATACCACAGAAAACATTGACATAACAGTCAAAGAAAATACAAAATGCAAAAAGCTTCTAACCCAAAACATCCAGAAAATCCAGGACACAATGAGAAGATCAAATTAAGGATAATAAGTATTCAAGAGAGCAAAGATTTCCAACTTAAAGAACCAGTAAATATCATCAACAAAATTATAGCAGAAAACTACTCTAACCTAAAGAAAGAGATGCCCATGAACATACAAAAAGCCTACAGGTCTCCAAATAGATTGGATGACAAAAGAAATTCCTCCAGTCATATAATATTCAAAACACCAAATGCACCAAACAAAGAAAGAATATTAAAAGCAGTAAGGGAAAAGGGTCAAGTAACTTAAAAAGGCAGACCTATCAGAATTACACCAGATTTCACATCAGAGACTATAAAAGTAAGAATATCTTGGGCAGAAGTTGTATGGAACCTAAGAGAACATAAATGCCTGCCCAGGCTACCATACCCAATAAAACTCTCAATTATCATTAGATGGGGAAACCAAAGTATTCCATGACAAAACAAATTTCCACAATATCTTTCCACAAATCTAACCCTTGAAAGGATAATAAATGAAAATTTCCAACAAAAGGAAGGAAACTACACCCTAAAAATAATCAAGAAAATAATCTTTTAACAAACAAACAAACAAACAAAAAAAGAAGATAGCCACAGAAACATAATTCCACCTCCAACAACAAAAATAACAGGAAGCAACAATCACTTTTCCTTAGTATCTCTTAATATCAATGGACTCAATTCCCCAATAAAATGACATAGATTAAAAGACTGGACACTTAAACAGGACTCAGCATTTTGCTGCAGATAGGAAGCCACCTCAGTGACCACCACCTCACTCACCTGAGAGGAAAAAGGCTGAAAAACAATTTTCAAAGCAAATGGTCCCAAGAAACAAGCTTCTGTAGCCATTCAATGTCAAATAAAATGGACTTTCAACCTAAAGTAATCAAAAAAGATAAGGAAGGATACTTCATCCTCATCAGAAGGAAAATCTACCAGGAAGAATTCTCAATTCTGAACATCTATGCTCCAAATGCAAGGGTACCCACATTCATAAAAGAAACTCTACTAAAGTTCAAAGCACACATTGCCCCTCACCCAACAATAGTAATTGACTTCAACACCCCATTCTCATCAATGGACATATCATGGAAACAGAAACTAAACAGAAACACAGTGAAACTAAGAGAAGTTATGAACCAAATGGATTTAACAAATATCTATTGTGGGGAGCCAAACAAGGTCATTCAGCCATGGCTGTCTTATGACCATGAGATTGTTGAACTAAGCCCTGCCCAGGAACTGCCGATACGGATCGCTCCACCCTATGTGCGCAGATACCAGATGCCTTCATCGGATGCCCTTTGTGCTTCCTGCTGCCAAGAACACCTTGACCCCTCCCTCCTTTGCATTTTGCAAAGGTCACTTCCCCCTAGCTCCCCCTCCCAACTTCCTCATCCCCACTGCTTAAAACGTGCTGCCTGTGTGACAATAAACGAGGCCTTGACAATGGAACCTTGCTTGGTCTCATTCTTCTCTCCCCCCCATGACCCTCAGGTAGTGCCTCTTCGGGACCCTGAATAACTAGACCTGCTGGACGGGTCAAGTGGCACCTGAACAGGAACCTGAAGCACAGTCAACTACCAGATGACGGAGGAACCCCGGGAAAAGGAATCGAGGACCTTTCACGCTGCAACGCTCGTGAAAGGTGAGTTTGACCAAATAATTGTCGTCCAATTGTTATGGGGAAACAATTGTCTAAGGAAGCTTGTTTTATAGGAGAAATCAAGTGCTTGCTCAGGGAGAGAGGAATAAGAGTTAAGAAAAAAGATTTAATTAAGTTCTTTTGTTTTGTTGATGAAAAATGTCCTTGGTTGGTTTTAAGCGGTCCTGATATACACCCACTTATGTGGAATAAGGTTGGTAAAGATATTAATAAGTTTTAAAAGCTGGTGACCCAGTGTCCACTGCATATTTTAGTTATTGGGGCATTATAAGAGACATAATACAAGATGCTGAGAAAGGGGGCGAGAATGCCCATCTCTTAACTATAGCAGAGGACTTCTTGCAGGCTTCACGGCCGCCATCACGTAAAAATGAAAGTAAAAGAGGCGAGCCTCATTCTCCTTGCCCCTCCATTATTATCGATATCCCAGGAGAGGGGGGAAGTCCCCCGCCCAAGACGCTACACTCCCTGGAAGATCCCAGTGCGTCCAAAGACCATCTATCCCTCTCTTAAAGAGATTTCCAACAATCGAAAAAGAGGCAAGAACAAATGATATCAATCTCGCCAGTTTTTTTTGATTCAGACCTCGATCCAGCCTCTGAGGCTGAATTAGAGGAGGAGTCCGCTAGATATGAGGAAGAGAGATACGGTCCTGGACCTCGACATTCCCAGAATTTTTTCACTCAAAATTCCGGACCCAATTGCCCCCAGCCCTACTTGCCCCCATTACCGTCAGCTCCCCCTGCGCCCCTGCTGATCACAGTGGTAGAGGGACTAACCCAAACTAAGGCTGCACTTCAGGCACAAATTACCAGCCTTAGGTAAGTTTTACAATTACAGAAGGAATTAGGAGATCTTACTTTAGATATTCAAAATTTACAAGAGACCATGAGAAAGGGACAAAAGACCATCTAACGCTGTAAAAAGATCCCAGCCAAAGCTAACTTTTCCTGTTATGACCAGGGCACGTGCCAGACAAGCCAGGGAGGAGTCCGAGTTAAATAGCCCGAGGTCACGAACTAGGCTGGCCCGAGATGGGCCCAAGCCAGATAGTACTAATCATGACCAAGGAAAGGGTAGTGAAGAGGAAAATGATTATGATGAGGTATCTGTGGATTCTGAGAAGGAAGACTCCAATCAAGGTGAATACGAGACCTAGCATCCTATATACAAGAAACTCAAACTTAAACATATCAAAGAATTACACTCAGCTGTTAAAAATTATGGTTTAACTGCACCCTTTACCTTGTCCATTTTAGAAGGACTCATGGGATCCGGATATCTGACTCCTAGTAAATGGACTAAGGTGGTGCAGTCTGTCCTCACCCAGAAGACAATACTTAAATTGGAAATCTAAATTCATAGATAGGGCCGAGAGTCTGGCCGCTACAAACAGAAAAAACCCTCTAGACAGGACCACCTGTTGGACAGTGGACAAGTTGTGTGGGAGGGGCCCATTTGCCTCTGAGGAAAAACAATTAGGATTATCCCTGGGCGTACGCACTCAAACAGCGCAGGCCGCCTTATCTGCCTGGAGAGTGGTTCCTGTTACAGGAGCCCTCACCACCCCCTTAACTAAAATAGTCCAGGGGGCTCAGGAACCCTACGCTCAATTTGTGGGGAGGTTACAAGAAGCAGCAGAAAGAATCCTAGGTCAAAGTGAAAGTGAGGGGCTCCTCTTTAAGCAGCTTGCTCTTGAAAAACGCTAACTTGGTGTGCAGAGCCACATTACAAGGCAAGACCAAAGATCTTGATATTATGGGAATGGTTAAACTTTGCAATGATGTTGACTCCTTCTCACATCAAGTGTCCAAGTCTATCAGTTTAGCTATCGGGGTTGTGTTCCAAAAGCCTGGAGATTCTGGCCGCCCTAGAAGCAAAACATGCTTTAGATGTGGGCAGCCTGGTCATTTTGCTAGAGAATGTAGCGCTCCTAACCCCAGCCAGCCATCCAATCCTGTCATTAGCCAAGGGGCCCCTAAGCCTACCGCGCCGAGGGTTTGCCCTCACTGTGGGAAAGGCCATCATTGGGCCAAGGAATGTTGGTCTAGAACTGATGCTAATGGGCAAGCCCTCCCTGTGGTCCAGGGAAATGGCCAAGGGGCCCCGCACCAGGACCCCACACACCCCCAAGTACAGCACCAAGCTCCTGTGGCACCAGCTTATCTAGGGCAACAGCAGGGAGCGCAGGACTGGACCTGTGTGCTTCCTCCCACACAATTTTGAACCCCCAAGATGGTGTTTAGGTTCTCTCCACAGGAATTTTTGGACCCCTGCCATCTGGCACATTTTTTTCTCATTATAGGGCATGCCTCAGCTACCATGCAGGGTCTCAATGTCCATCCGTCGCTTGTGGACGCAGACTGTACTGGAGAGATAAAAGTATTAAGGCAGAAAAGGGCCCGGTCACCATTCTCCCTGGTCAGAGATTAGCCCAGGCACTCCCTCTCCTGCTTGATTCCTCTGGTACTCACATGGGAGGGCTCAGAGGAGATAGCCAACCTGGTTCCTCTGATGTCTACTGTGTCCAGCAACTCTCTAAGGAGCGCCCCTCCTTGTGCCTTATGTTGGATGGGCTAAAGTTTGAGGGCATTATAGATACGGGAGCTGACACCACAGTTCTTAGTTTGAGCTTCTGGCCTTCTGCCTGGCCTCTCCAGCCCTCGATGACTCATTTACAAGGCATTGGCCAGTCTAAAAATACCTTACAAAGTTCAAAGTTGTTGACATGGAAAGATTCAGAGGGGAATTCGGGCACTGTGCAGCCTTTTATTGTTGAGGGCCTCCCTGTCAATCTTTGGGGGAGAGACATTCTCTCTCAAATGGGGATGATGATGTGCAGCCCCAATGAGGTGGTTGCTCACCAGCTCTCTCAGGGAGCTAGTGCGGATTGGGGTACCCCTGACACCTTTGTCCCTCAAAAAAGCACGCCCGAGCTTTCGGATTCTAACTGGTCCCCAGGGTGCTCCACTGAAGGCAGGTGAAAACACTTAACGCTCCTTCCCTGAGGACTTTATGTCTGCCCGGGAGGTCATCTTGACCACTCCATTGCCTGAGCATGTGAGTATCTGGAAACCAGGTCCCTGCAATACCCACTATCCCAGATACCCGAACACCCAATCCTTTGTTTCAGCCTACTCTACCTATGGGTCCTCCCTCATCTACTGAGCTTGTGCTATCATTAGCTAATGCTTCGATACAAGCCATACATGAAACTATTTTAGAGGAATGTGGGGTCTGTTATTCACCCTCCCCATCCTTTTATGAAGGGATTGCAAGCTTTGGAGAATTATTACCCACTAATGATACCTCGCTTCTGCGATGGAGTCCTCCAGAGAAGCAAGGACTCACCCTTGGCCAAATTTCTGGCCTAGGCATGTGCCTTCTGGGACCTGATATGCTGTCCCCCAAGGCCCTGATTGAGGTTTGCAATCAAACTATTGTAATTAATGCTTCCTTTCAAAATGTTGCTATTTCTAATGATCCCTATCTTGCTTGCTCCTCGGGATTGACCACTTTTATAGTTTCAGCTGCCTTTTTAGAGAATAGAGAATATTCTGTGTTTGTCAAGCTCCTCCCTCGATTGACCATTCATGATTCTGATGAGCTCCTTAATTTCTGGGAAAGGGGAACTCATTTGTCCAGACAAAAGAGAGAACCTATAACAGCAGTCACCCTGGCTATACTCCTTGGTTTGGGAGCCACAGGGGCCAGAACAGGAATCGCCTCCTTGGTCACTTCCAGTCAGCAGTATGCGCAGCTCAGCTCGGTGGTCGATAGAGACCTACAAGAGCTACAGCTAGGACTAAAGAATCTTAAAGATACTGTTACAACCCTCTCTGAGGTAGTGTTACAAAACAGAAGAGGTTTAGATTTTTAGATTTGCTCTTTTTACAACAAGGTGGGTTACGCACTGCCCTTAAAGAAGAATGCTGCTTTTATGCAGACAAGACAGTATTGGTTGAAGATAGCCTAAAAAAGGTCAGGGAAAGTCTAGAAAACTGCAAGAAAGAAAGAGAGAAAAAAGAATCATGGTATCAAAACTGGTTCTCTTCATCTCCTTGGCTTTCTACCCTGCTGCCTTCCATTTTAGGACCCCTTGTGGGCTTGCTTTTATTGATTTCCTTTGGCCCCTGGGCCTTTCAGCGACTTACACGCTTTATTAAATCACAGATAGATGCTGTTTTACCCAAGAATTCTGTTTCAGTGCATTATCATTGCCTGGAGACTAAAGGAATTGGAAACCAACAAGAGGGCAGCAAGCTAGACATCGCACCCTCCGCATGTCGAGAGGGACTAAACTTCCACAATCTCTTAAGATAATGTCACTTGGCCCCTATTTTTTTGTCCCTGGGCCTATAAGAGGAGACATAGTATGACCCAAGGTAGCCATCTTGATGACAGGCACCTTCCTCCACCCCCTGACCAACCTAAGACACAGAGCCTTGAGGACGACAAGGTAATCCTTCGATGGGTAAGGCTGGGGCGTGAGAGGTCGATCCTAAGACAGAGATGGCTACACCTTCTCTCGGTCATCTGTTCCTCTGCCCAGCTACTCCCCGAAGATCTTAATGGTCTTCTATAAAAGAAAGAAGGGGGAGATGTGGGGAAGATCTTAATGGTCTTCTATAAAAGAAAGAAGGGGGAGATGTGGGGAGCCAAACAAGATCATTCAGCCATGACTGTCTTATGACCATGAGATTGTTGAACTAAGCCCTGCCCAGGAACTGCCGATACGGATCACTCCACCCTTAACCTCGGAATGTCCCTATGTGCGCAGATACCAGATGCCTTCACCGGATGCCCTTTGTGCTTCCTGCTGCCAAGAACACCTTGACCCCTCCCTCCTTTGCATTTTGCAAAGGTCACTTCCCCCTAGCTCCCCCTCCCAACTTCCTCATCCCCACTGCTTAAAACGTGCTGCCTGTGTGACAATAAACAAGGCCTTGACAATGGAACCTTGCTTGGTCTTGTTCTTCTCTCCCCCCCATGACCCTCAGGTAGCACCTCTTCGGGATCCTGAATAACTAGACCTGCTGGACGGGTCAATCTATAGAACTTTTTATCCTTAAAAAGACCAATGTACCTTCTTCTCAGCACCTCACGGTACCTTCTCCAAAATTGACTATATAATCATATACAAAACAGGCCTCAACAGATATAAGACGATTGAAATAATCCCGTGCATTCAATCAGATTATCACAGACAAAGGCTGGCCTTCAATAACAACAAAATAATAGAAAGCCCACATAGACATGGAAACTGAATGACGTTCTACTCAACGATAAGTTGGTCAAGGAAGAAACAAAGAAATTAAAGATTTTTAGAATTTAATGATTATGAAGTCACAACATACCCAAACTTATGGGACATAAGAAACCAGTGCTAAGAGGAAACTCATAGTTCTGAGTGCCTCCAAAAAGAAACTGGAAAGAGCATACTCTAGCAGCTTGACAGTACATCTGAACACTCTAGAACAAAAAGAAGCAAATACACCTAAGAGGAGTAGACTGCAGGAAACAATCAAACTCAGGGCTGAAAGCAACCAAGTAGAAACAAAAAGAACTCTACAAAGATTCAACCAAACCAGGAGCTGGTTCTTTGAGAAAATCAACAAGATAGATAAACCCTTAGCCAAACTAACCAAAGGGCACAGAGACAGTATCCAAATCAACAAAATCAGAAATGAAAAGGAGACTTAACAACAGAAACTGAGGAAATCCAAGAAATCATCAGATCCTACTACAAAAACCTATATTAAACAAGAGTGGATAATCTAGATGAAATGGACAATTTTCTAGACAGAAACCCATAAGCCCTAAAGAAATAGAAGTAGTCATTAATAGTCTCCCAACCAAAAAAGACCAGGACCAGATGGATTTAGTGCAGATTTCTATCAGGCCTTCAAAGAAGACCTAATATCAATACTCTTCAAACTATTCCACAAAATAGAAACAGAAGGAAGACTACCCAATTTGTTCTATGAGGCCACAATTATTGTGATACCTAACCATGTATAGACCCAACAAAGAAAGAGAACAGTAGACCAATTTCCCTTATGAATATCAGTGCAAAATTACTCAATAAAATTCTTGCAAACTGAATCCATGAACACATCAGAGCAATTATCCATCATGATCAAGTAAGCTTTAGTCCAGGGATGCAGGGATGGTTCAATATATGGAAATCCATCAATGTAATTCATTATATAAACAAACTCAAAGGAAAAAACCCACATGATCATCTCATTAGATGCTTAGAAAGCATTTGACAAAATCCAACATCCCTTCATGACAAAAGTCTTGGAAAGATCAGTAATTCAAGGAGCATACCTAAATCTAGTAAAAGCAGTATAATGCAAACCAGTAGCCAACATCAACCTAAATGCAGAGAAACTTGAAGTAATCCCACTAAAATCAGGGACTAGACTCTCTCTCACTCTCCTACCTTTTCAATATAGTACTCAAAGTCCTACCCAAAGTACTTAGACAAAAAAGGAAGTCAAAGGGATTCGTATTGGAAAAGAAGAAGTCAAAATACCACTATTTGCAGATGACATGATAGTATACTTAAGTGACCCCAAAAATTCCACCAGAGAACTTCTAATCCCGATAAACAACTTCAGCAAAGTTGCTGGATATAAAATTAACAAATTAGTGACCTTCCTCTACTCAAAGGATAAACAAGCTGTGAAGAAATTAGGGAAACAAGACACCACAATAGTCACAAATAATGAAACTACCTTGGCTTGACTCTAACTAAGCAAGTAAAAGATCTGTATGACAAGAACTTCAAGTCTCTGAAGACAGAAATGGAAGACCTCAGAAGTTGGAAAGATCTTCCATGCTCATGGATTAGTAGCATTACTATAGTAAAAATGACCATCTTGTCTAAAGCAATATACAGAATCAATGCAATCCCCATCAAAATTCCAACTCAATTCTTCATAGAGTTAGAAATAGCAATTTCCAAGTTTATCTGGAATAACAAAAAACCCAGGATAGCAAAAACTATTCTCAACAATAAAAGAACCTCTGGTGGAATCACCATTGCTGACCTCAAGCTATACTACAGAGCAATCATGATAACAATTGTGTGGTATTGATACAGTCACAGGCAGGTAGATCAATGGAATAAAATTGAGGACCCATAAATGAACCCACATACTTATGGTCACATGAGCTTTGACAAAGGAGCTAAAACCATCCCGTGGAAAACCAGACAATATTTTCAATAAATTATGCTAGTTTGACTGGTGGTCAGCATGTAGAAGAATGGAAATCGACCCATTCTTATCTCCTTTTATAAAGCTCAAGTCCAAGTGGATCAAGGACCTCCACACAAAGCCAGACAGATATACTGACGCTAATAGAAGAGAAAGTGGGAAAGAGTCTCAAACCCATGAGCACAGTGGAAAGATTCCCAAACAGAACACTAATAGCTTATGCTCTAAGATCAAGAATTGACAAGTGGAACCTCATAAAACTGCAAAGCTTCTGTAAGGAAAAGGTCAGTGTCAATAGGAAAAAACAGCAACCAACAGATTGAGAAAAGATCTTTACCCTGTATATCTGATAGAGGGCTAATATCCAATACATACAAAGAACTCAAGAAATTAGACTCCAGAGAACCAAACAACCCTATTAAAAATTGGGATACAGGGCGGTGGTGGTGCACGCCTTTAATCCTAGCACTTGGGAGGCAGAGGCAGGCAGATTTCTGAGTTCGAGGCCAGCCTGGTCTACAGAGCGAGTTCCAGGACAGCCAGGGCTATACAGAGAAACCCTGTCTCGAAAAACAAAAACAAAAAAAAAAAACAAAAAAACAACAAAAAAAATTGGGATACAGAGCTAAACAAAGAATTTTCAACTGAGGAATACTGAATGGCTGAATACTAAAGAAATGTTCAACATCCTTAATCATCAGGGAAATGCAAATTAAAACAACCCTGAGATTCCACCTCACACCAGTCAGAATGGCTAAGTTCAAAAACTCTCATGATAGCAGATGCTTGTGAGGATGTGTAGAAAGTGGAACACTCCTCCATTGCTGGTGGGATTGCATGCTGGTACAACCATTCTGGAAATCAGTTTGGCAACTCCTCAGTAAATTTGATATAGTACTACCTGAGGACCCAACTATACCACTCCTGGGTACATACCCAAAAGATTCTTCAACTTATAACAAGGACACATGTTCCACTATTTTCATAGAAACATTATTTATTGTAAACAGAAGCTGGAAAGAACCCAGATGTCCCTCAACAGAGGAATGGATAACAAAAATGTGGTACATTTATACAATGGAGTACTATTCTGCTATTAAAAACAATGAATTCATGGAAATTCTTAGGCAAATGAATGGAACAAAATAGTATCTTCCTGAGTGAGATAGCTCTAAAAAGATCACACATGGTATGCACTCACTGATAAGTGGATATTGGCCCAGAAGCTTGGAATACCCAAGATACAATTCATAGACTACATGAAGCTCAAGAAGAAAGAAGACCAAAGTGTGGATATTTTGGTCCTTCTTAGAAGAGGGATCAAAATACCCATGGGGGGAGATACAGAAACAAAGTGTGGAGCAGAAACTGATGGAAAGGCCATCCAGAGACTGCCTCACCTGGGGATCCATATATAGTTACCAAACCACTATTTTGGATGCCAACAAGTGCTTGCTGACAGGAGCCTGATATAGCTGTCTCCTGAGAGGCTCTGCCAGTGCATGACAAATACAGAAGTGGATACTCATAGCTAACCAATGGACTGAGCACAGGGTCCCCAATTTAGGAGCTAGAGAAAGGATCCAAGGAGCTGAAGAAGTTTGCAGCCAAATAGGAGGAACAACATTATGAACCAACCAGTTCCTCCAGGGCTCCTAATGACCAAACCACCAATCAAAGTGTTGGTTGGACCCATGGCTCCAGCCACATATGTAGCAGAAGATGGCCTTGTAGGACATCAAGAAGAGGAGAGGCCCTTGGTCCTGTGAAGGTTCAATGCCCCAGAGTAGTGGAATGTCAGAACAGGGAAGCATGACTGTGTTGGTTGTTGAGCAGGGAAATGGAGGATGGGGTAGGGGTTTTCGGATGAAAAATAAGTGAAGGGGATAACATTTGAAATATAAATATAGAAAATATCTAATAAAAAAGGAATTAAAAAAAGAAAAAGAAACAGCACATCACTGTTATAACTCATTAAACTGCTAAAATATATCCCCAAATAACTAAATCCATAAAAGCCTGGGGCACATAGAAAGCTAACATGTCTTATTACTGGAAATATATAAACTCAGAGTAGCTCCATCCCCTTAAGTTTTAAGTATGTCACCTTGTGACATTCAGAAAACTTGTTCCTTTGGAAGTATAGTGCTTACCAGTTTCAAAAGTATGTACAAGGGGCTTATATATGAACAGCCCTAGAGTTTTTTGTCTTTCAATGAATTTACTTCTTCTGGGAATACCTTCTTTTCTTCCTTTTGTTTCTTTCTTGAAAACAGAGTTTTTAGATTCCTTATATTCTGATCACAGTTCCACCTCCCCCTGCTGCCCCAAGATCCTCCCCACACTGACACCCATCCAAATCTCCTTCTGTCAGTGCTGGAATCTTATCTGCCTTAGACCTTTTGAGGGCCTTATGCATGCTGCTACAGTCTCTGTAATATTTGTGTTCGACCTGCTGTGTTTAGAGGGCCTTCTTTCTTTGAAGTCTCCATCCCCACTGGTTCTTACCATCTTATTGTCTTCTTTCTGCATAGTTCCTTGTGTCCTGAGAGGAGGGATTTGACATATCTCATTTTGGACTGAATATTCCAAGATTTCTAGCTCTCTGTACTTTGTGCAAGTTGTGGATCTCTGTATTTGTTCCCATCTACTGCAGGGCATACTTTATTTGATGATGGCTGATCAAGATGTCATTAGGAATTATTTTATTGCTATATTCCTTTAGCAAAATGGTGGTATTTGGTTTTTCCCTAGGTCCATGACCTATTTAATCTCAAATTTTTGACCTCTTGAATAGTATCAGTCGTGCCTTACATCTTTTCGAATGGCCTTAAATCAAATCAGATAGTGGACTTTGGCAAGTTTTATGTCCTTGTTGCACCAGGTTTTCATACCATTGTATATTGACAGGTTTTTAGCTGGGTTAGTGTGTAGAGCATAATTTCTAACAAAAAGTTATCTTCTTGTTTGAGGAAACTGGATTTTCAGCCAAGAGCACAAAACAAAAACAAAATACAAACAAACAAAGCTGTAAAGCGACATAACAGTTTTCAAATATTTAAAGGGCTGTCATATAAATATTTCTAGTTACTGTAGGCAGATCTCAGAGAGAAAATTAAGAACAATGAGAAGATGGTTTCCAAAGAAATGTTTAACCATCTGTGAGATAGAACTTTTTAAATGATTAAAGTTCCTCAAAATGAACTGAATGAAGCAAGGGGTTCCCTGGTCCTTGAAATGAGCCACAGAGTTCAAATGATTACCTGGATAGATTATTGGATGCAGATACGGTTTTGACAGTGACAGCAAGAACTTCAGGTTAAATAACTTGCATGTTTCAATTCAGTAGTGTTTAAATGTTCTTGAGACCATAAGGAAAAGTTAATTCTTCAATGCTTCTATGATCAGAATAGCTAAGAAAGTGAATTGTAAAATAAAACATATAGTTTTTGATCTATGTCAAATTAGACTTTTGCAGAATTCACAATTATATCTCATGGAATTGTCCATACATATTGGCTATATTCCATGTGCCAACAACATGCTGCACTTAGAAGACACTAAGGGAAGACTATTATTAAAACAGATCAGAGTCTCTTGCTTACAGTAATCTTTTACTTCCATGTATAAAATGTATGTGCATTCAGGAAAACACACATAAGTAGTCTATTGATTCTTGATTTGTCAATAAAGAAGACCAGTGATTGGTCCTGGAAAGACTTGATACCATAGGGTAGAGGAATACCAGGTCAGGGAATCAGCAGAGGGTTGATTGGGGAAATGGAGATAGTTTTGGGGAAGAGGGGAACCAGGAAAGGGGATTACATATGAAATGTAAATAAAGAATATATCTAATTTAAAAAAAGAAAAAGAAGAAGAAGAAGAAGACCAGTGAGGTGAGGGCAATTGCTGGGTGGAAGGTTCAGGCAGAACTTCCTGGTCCAGGGCAAAAAGGAAGACACAGGGAAGTAGAGGCGATTTTTTCTCTCATGCTTTGCAGGAAGAAGAATGCAGCAATCATGTAAGGACTCAGGGGAAGTTAAGGCCTGTGGACTACAGGTGAGTGGCCAAGAATGTTTGGCAGGGGCTTGGTGAGACTAGCCCCTAAGTTTAGGGCAGGTAGAGAGATGGAGAAAACAAATTGGTAAGGTCTTGTTTATCCAAACGGGAGATATTTACATGCAGAAACTAGGCCAAGAAGGAAAGTTATATGCAAATTATAACTGTGTGTGTTTGTTTTATCCTCGGATTCAAGGGTCTGGTGAGTGGACTGGTAGCACAACCACCTCCCAGAGCAAAAGCTGGTAACAAAAGGAAAGCATAAAGCCGCTAGTAGCACAGCCAACCCGGGCAAAGGCAGTAGCATTTTAAAACAACATATAACACTTATGTAATGATCACATCAATAATCATTGATCACAAAAGATGGTATAACTAAAATCCTGTAAAAATAACCACAATTCATAAGCAGAATTAGGTTTGAACAAGTATTTAAGATGACAGAATTTTTTTTTAGTATGGAGGTTGTCATCCCTGGGTACAACAGGGTTGTAATTGCATAGTGTACCAAAAATGTCAATTATTAACTATATTTACCACAAGCAAGACCCCAAGTGTTTCTGCATTCTAACACCAACAAACGATCCAACAGGTCCCTTAGTTGTTCCAATCTCTGATTCTGATTCTGTGTTCTGTTGGAACATTTAGAATCATAGCTGAGTTAAATCCTCTGAGACTTCCTTATTGGGTTATATTTGTTAGTCAAACTTCTGAACGGAATTAACAGAAATCCAATTCAAAGTTGGCTAGTATAGCTGAACTTCATCATTTATGTAGTGAATAGGGCAAGTTTCAGCACGATTCATGCAACTGAATAGAGTTTCAGTCTCTTCCTCATACTTGCCTCTGCTTTACTGTGCTTTTTTGTGGGCTTAAGACGGAAAACTGAGTCCCTATTGCCATGTTGATTTAACACATATACGCTTAACATTAAAAATCAGATGTAACCACCACACTGAAGACAGACTGGATTTACAAAAAGGATTATTGTCTACAGGAGAACTAGTTATCATGTTCCAAAAGAAGAGACATTGTCATTCCTGGCTACACCTGTCTGCACAGTAACAGAAGCAAAGATGATGGCCTCACCTCTAAAAGCAGGAGTTCCTCTAAATGCAGAACTCCCTGCAGAGCATATGTCTCCTGGCAGGATAGGTGCAGGATAGCTGCATTCTTGGTTGTAACAACCTGCTCAGTTGCAGGAGTGAAGATGGTGGCCTCTTATCATTGATTTAAAATCTAACATGAGTATGTAAATGAATGCAAACTAGATTCACATTTCCAAGTTTGTTTTTTCATTCCATCCATTTACCTGTGATTTTCATGATTTCATTATATTAACAACTGGATAATATTCCACTGTGAAAATATCCCATATTTTCTTTATCTATTCACCTATCAATGACCATCTGAGTTATATTCAAATTCTGGATATTACGAATAGAGCAGCAATGAACATGGTGAAGTATCTATCTCTATAGTATGATAGAGTATAAAAACTTATTTCTGGGTCATGAATTCAATTATATTGACCAAGACATCGGTTTTTGTGATAATAACATGCTGTGGCTTTTTTGTTTGTTTGTTTTTATTATTATAGGTCTGTAGTACAATTTAAAATCACAGATTTTAATCTGTGATACCTACAGCAGTTCTTTTGTGTTAACTATCCTGCTTTTGGGTTCTTTATTTGTTTGTTTTTCTGTTTGTTTATGTGTATGTGTGTGTTTGTGTGTCTATATAAACCTAAAAATTGCCTTTCAAGTTCTATAAAGTTATGATGTAATTGTTTTGGTTATTTTATTAAACCTATAAATTAGTTTTGGTAGAAGGGCATTTTTTATTATGGTAATCCAACTGATTCATGATCATAGGTGATCTTTCCATCTTCTGTTATCTTCTTCAAATTCAGTTTTCAATGTCTCAAAGTTTTTGTAAGTAGTATCAACATCATTAAATTTCTTAACTATGTTTGCAGAATATAATTCACAAGAAAAGCAGATAAAATTAGGGAAAAAGAAGAAGAAAACAGTAAAGGTACTGATGTTTGGCTTTTACTTAACCAAGTAGTTCTGTATTTTTGGTACTGGAACATGAAATATATAATTGAAAACAAATTCTTAATGTATAGACATTTCTACTTCAAAAGTTATTTAAAGCTTCTATTTTGGATAGTTAAGGAGATTTTGTCAAAGTTATACAAATTTAAAAAATCAAATAGGAATGTTCATAAAAATCTTTTCTTAAAATCCCTTTATTACATTTTATAGCAGTATTAAATAATAATGTATATTTTACAATATATATTTTAACAGATAAATATAACAAAAATAGAAGCATAATTTATAAAGAAAAATCAAACCTATGATTTCTGTCAAATTTGTTCTGTGTATGCATATATACATGTATATATATATATATGATTAAAATACTTTAGCATATGCAGTGTAAAATATGGATGGTATTTATAGAGAAGCATAAAAAGATTTATTAGAAATTCAATTAGGCAGCTCTTACCCTAAAGGTACTTCCTAGATGTACTCTTGTTTACAAAATTGTAATTACCAATCAAGACTTTGGTGATAAACATGCTTTCAGAAATGTGGTTATTTTGGACACAATAATACCTAGTACAATATTAAAATAGGATTCAGGAGGTAATGTTAAATGTGTTTTAGATATGTTGTGAAGAATAGTTTTAGAAACTTCTAAATAATATAGCCATTAAAAAATAATCCCAATTGTTTTTTAAGTCTTAGCATTTAAAGGGTATGCTAAATATAAAAAATATTCTCAACTTATAGAATGAATGCTGGAGGTTAGTCTTTGCAGAAGCCTAGCTCCAAGTGTTAAAGAATTCCACAAATTCTTGGATTTTCCCTCAGTTCAGCTCTTTATGCAAGACAGTAAATGAGTAATATCTAAGGAGAGCTGATTGCAAGTTCTTAGACGTGGTAAAAGGGATTGTATTTAAACTCCTTGACCAATAAAGCTTAGTCAATGAATGTCACCAGATGGAAGAGTTCTGTTTGAGACAAAGCTATCAAAAAAAATGTAAGAGATTTGTGACCAACTTGGTTCAGATCATGTACATTACTAGTAGTTTCATCCCATTCTAGATTTCCAAGCACCTTTCTTTTTTATTTTTTTTGGGGGGGGGTGGCATTTCGAGGCAGGGTTTCTCTGTGTAGCCCTGGCTGTCCTGGAACTCACTCTGTAAGCCAGGCTGGCCTCGAACTCAGTCCAAGCACCTTTCAAGGACACCTTACTTTGATGTTTTAATTTTTTTTTCAATTTTTTTTATTTTCTAAGTTTTTTTTTATTTACATTCAAAATCATTTCCCCTTTCCCGTTTCCTCCCTCCCCGAAAGTCCCATAAGACCCCTTCCCTCCCTCTTTTCCCCATTCAACCCCCTCTCGCTTCTCTGTCCTGGCATTCCCCTACATCCAGTCTTTCCAGGACCAGGGGTCTCTCCTTCCATCTTCTTAGAAATCTATTGATATGCGAATTGTGTCTAGGGTATTCCGAGATTCTGGGTTACCCTTATCAGTGACTGCATACTATGTGTGTTCTTTTGTGATTGGGTTACCTCACTAAGGATGATATTTTCAAGTTCTGACCATTTGCCTAGGAATTTCGTGAATTCATTGTTTTTAACTGCAGAGTAGTATTCCATTGTGCAAATATACCACATCTTCTGAATCCATTCCTCCGTTGAGGGACATCTGGGTTCTTTCCAGCTTCTGGCTATTATAAATAAGGCTGCTATGAACATAGTCGAGCCTGTGTCCTTATTGCATGCAGGTAAAGCCTCTGGGTATATGCCCAGGAGTGGTATAGCCAGATCCTCCGGGAGTGTCATGCCCAGTTTTCTGAAGAACCGCCAGACTTCTTTCCAGAGTGGTTGTACCAGCTTGCAATTCCACCAGCAGTGGAGGAGTGTTCCTTTTTATCCACATCCTCGCCAACATCTGCTGTCTCTTGTGTTTTTGATCTTAGCCATTCTGACTGGTGTGAGATGGAATCTCAGGGTTGTTTTGATTTGCATTTCCCTAATGACTAAGGATGATGAACATCTCTTTAGGTGCTTCTCAGCCATTAGATATTCTTCAGGTGAGAACTCTTTGTTTAGCTCTGTACCCCATTTTTTAATAAGTTTACTTGCCTCTCTGGAACTCTAATTCACTTTCCTTCCTTACCAGCCCACTGCTTCTACTTGACATGATAATCTAGAGGTTACTTATCTTCCTGTCAGGGATTAGTTCAAATGCTGTCTCAATTCAATTTGGCTCCCAAAATGCCTCATTCTCAGACACTGAGGGTCACTGCCCCTAGCTTAGTTTGATTGGTGATAAAGAATTGCCATACAGCCAATGGCTAGGCAGGTAAACTGAGGTGGGACCTGGATATTTGCTTGGGCTAGGGACTGGGAGAGAGAAAGAAAGAATAGACTTGGGGAGAAAGAGTGTAGGTAAGAGCTGCAGGAGATAACCAGCCCATTTTCTCTCCAGTGAGTGTGCAGGCTGTTATGGCCAGGAGCACAGAGAACACAGGAGTGGAAGAGCAACTGGAACAGGGTCCTTCCTGCTCCACCTGCACCCAGGAACTGTGCTGCTCCACAGCAGTCTGTACACCAATCCTCCCAGGTAAAAACTGGTCTCCAGGGAGTGTTTTGACTCCTGGGTTTGGAGGTAAGACCTCCATTTTCTCTCAGGTGACTGTGCAAGATGGATACTGCCTAGAGCACAGAGAACAAAGGAATGGCAGAGCAGCTGGGACAGAGTCCTTCCAGGCTGCTTCTGCATGAGCCACAGTCCTTGTGCCAGGGGAGAACTGGTCTCCCAGGGGTACTGAGACAGGCTTGCAGGTCTACAGAAGGGACAAGCTCCAGCCAGGGACAGCAGGACCAACTAACACCAGAGATAACCAAATAGCAAAAGACAAATGCAAGAATGTTGCCAACAGAAACCAAGGCAACATGGCACCATCCGAACCCAGTTCTCCCACAACTGCAAGTCCTGGATACTCCAAAACACCAGAAAAGCAAGATTTGGATTTAAAATCACTGCTCATGATTCTGATAGAGGACTTCAAGAAAGACATAAATAACTCCCTTAAAGAAATACAAGAAAACACAACAAAAGAGGTAAAGGAATCAAACAAAACCATTCAGGATCTAAAAATGAAAATATAAACAATAAAGAAATTACAAAGGGAAAAAACTCTGGAGATAGAAAACCTAGGAAAGAAGTCAGAAGTCATAGATGCAAGCATCAGCAGCAGAATACAAGAGATAGAAGAGAGAATCTCAGGTGTTAAAGATACCATAGAAAACATTGACACAACAGTAAAAGAAAATGCAAAATGCAAAAAGTTCCTAACCCAAAACATCCAGGAAATCCAGGACACAATGAGGAGACCAAACCTAAGGTTTATAGGTTTAGAAGAGAGTGAAGATCTGCAGCTAATAGGGTCAGTAAATGTCTTCAACAAAATTATAGAAGAAAACTTCCCTAACATAAAGAAAGAGATGCCCACGAACATAAAAGAAGCCTATAGAACTCCAAATAGATTGGACCAGAAAAGAAATTCCTCCTGTCACATAATAATCAAAACACTGAATGCACTAAACAAAGAATATTAAAAAGCAGTAAGAGAAAAAGGTCAAGTAACATACAAAGGCAGACCTATCAGAATTACACCAGAGTTCTCACCAGAGACTTTGAAAGCTGAGAAGCTGTCATACAGACCCGCAGAAAACACAAATGCCAGCCCAGGCTACTCTACCCAGCATATTACCATACTCTCAATTATCATAGATGGAAAAAACAAGATATTTCATAACAAAACCAAATTTACACATTATCTTTCTATAAATCCAGGACAATAAGGATAATGAAGAGAAAACATCAGCAAAAGGAGGGAAACTACACCCTAGAAAAAGCAAGAAAACAATCATCTTTTAACAAACCAAAAAGAAGAGAGCCACACAAACATAAATTCACCTCTAAAAACAAAAATAACAGAAAGCGACAATCACTTTTCCTTAATGTCTCTTAATATCAATGGACTCAATTCTCCAATAAAAAGAAATAGACTAAAATACTGGATACATAAACAAAACCCAACATTTTGCTGCATACAAGAAACTCACCTCAGGCACAAAGACAGACACAACCTCAGAGTTAAAGGCTGGAAAACAATTTTCCAAGCAAATGGTCCCAAAGAAACAAGCTGGTGTAGCCATTCTAATATCGAATAAAATCAACTTTCAACCTAAAGTAATCAAAAAAGATAATGAAGGACACTTCATACTCATCAAAGGAAAAATTTATCAAGATGAACTCTCAATTCTGAACAGGTATGCTCCAAATGCAAGAACGCCCATATTCGTAAAAGAAACTTTGCTAAATCTCAAAGAACACATTGCACCCCACACAATAATAGTGGGAGACTTAAACTCCACACTCTCATATATGGACAGATTAAGGAAACACAAACAAAACAGAGAAATCTTGAAACTAGCAGAAGTTATGAACCAAATGAATTTGACAGATATCTATAGAAATTTTATCCTAAAACCAAAGAATATACCTTCTCCTCAGCACCTCACAGTACCTTCTCCAAAACTGGTCATAAAAGACTCCTCAGCATATATAAGAATATTGAAATAATTAGATGCACACTATCAGATCTATCAGACCACGGGCTAAGGCTGATCTTCAATAACAACATAAACAACAGAAAGCCCACATGCACATGAAAACTGAACAACATTTTACTCAAGGAAAAGTTGGTCAAGGAAGAAATAAAGAAAGAAATTAAAGATTTTTTAGAATTTAATGATTATGAAGGCACAACACATCCAAACTTATGGGACATAAGAAACCAGTGCTAAAAGAAAACTCATAGCTCTGAGTGTCTCCAAAAAGAAACTGGAAAGAACGTAAACTAGCAACTTGACAGCACACCTGAAGGCTCTAGAACAAAAAGAAGCAAATACACCCAAGAGGTGTAGACTGCAGGAAACAATCAAACTCAGGGCTGAAAGCAATCAAGTAGAAACAAAAAGAACTCTACAAAGAATCAAACAAACCAGGAGCTGGTTCTTTAAAAAAAAATCAACAAGATAGATAAACCCTTAGCCAAACTAACCAAAGGGCACAGAGACAGTATCCAAATCAACAAAATCAGAAATGAAAAGGGAGATATAACAACAGATATTGAGATAATTCAAAAAGATCATCAGATACTTCTACAAAAGCCTATACTCAACAAAACTGGAAAATCTGGATGAAATGGACAATTTTCTAGACAGATAGCAGGTACCAAAATTAAATCAGGATCAGATAAACCATCTAAACAGTTCCATAACCCCTAAAATAACAGAAGCAGTCATCAATAGTCTCCCAACCAAAAAATGACCAGGACCCGATTGTATTAATGCAGAGTTCTATCAGACCTTCAAAGAAGACCTAATACCAATACTCTTCATAATATTCCACAAAATAGAATCAGAAAGAACACTACCCAATTCATTCTATGAGGTCACAATTACTCTGGTACCTAAACCACACAAAGACCCAAGAAAGAAAGAGAACTTTAGACCAATTTCCTTTATGAATATCGATGCAAAAATACTCAATAAAATTCTTGCCAACTGAATCCAGAACCCATCAAAAGGATCATCTACCTTGATCAAGTAGGCTTCATCCCAGGGATGCAGTGATGATCCAACATACAGAAATCTACCAACGTAATACATTATATAAACAAACTCGAAGAAAAAAAATCAGATGATCATTTCATAAGATGCTGAGAAAGCATTTCACAAAATCCAACAACCCTTCATGTTAAAAGTCTTGGAAAATCAGGAATTCAAGGCCCATGCCTAAACATAGTAAAACAATATATAGCAAACCAGCAGCCAACATTAAAGTAAATGAGAGAAACTTGAAGCAATCCCACTGAAATCAGGCTGTCCACTCTCTCCCTACCTTTTCAATATAGTATTAGAAGTCCTAGCCAGAGCAATTAGACAACAAAAGGAGGTCAAAGAGATTCAAATTAGATAGGAAGAAGTCAAATTATCACTATTCGCAGATGATATGATAGTATAGTTAAATGACCCCTAAAAATTCCACCAGAGAACTTCTAAAACTGATAAACAGCTTCAGCAAAGTGACTGGATATAAAATTAACTCAAACAAATCAGTAGCCATCCAATTCTCAAAGGATAAAGAGGCTGAGAAAGAAATTAAGGAAATGACACCCTTCACAAAAGTCCCAAATATAAAATCCCTTGGTATGACTCTAACCAAGCAAGTGAAAGATCTGTATGACAAGAGCTTCAAGCCTCTGAAGAAAGAAATCATAGAAGAACTCAGAAGATGGAAAGATCTCCCAAAAGCTCAAAATACCCAAGATACAATTCACAGACCACATGAAGCTCAAGAAGAAGGAAGACCAAAGTGTGGATACTTTGGTCCTTCTTAGAAAGTGGATCAAAATACTCATGGCTTAGAGTCAACCAATAGACTGAGCATAGGATCCCAATTGAGCAGCTAAGAATGGATCCAAGGAGCTGAAGAGGTTTGCAGCCCCATAGTAGGAACAATAATATGGACAAACCAGTATCCCCGGAGCTTACAGGGACTAAACCACCAACCAAAGAGTACACATGGAGGGACCCATGACTCCAGCAACATATGTAGCAGAGGATGTCCATTTGAGACATCAATGAGAGGAGAGGCCATTGGTCGTATGAAGGCTCTATGCCCCAGTGTAGGGGAATGCAGGGTCAGGAAAGTGGCGGGGTGAGGGGTGGGAGGGGTTGGTAAGCAGGGGGAGGGAGGCTGGGATAGGGGGTATTTGAAGGGTAATGAGGAAAGGGGATAAAATTTGAGATGTAAAATAAGGAAATATATAATTAAAAAAAAAGGGCAACCAGCTATGTAAGAATGTAAGTGGCTACTGGCCACTTCCTGGATTGGGCCTGGTATAGCAGGGGAAGATTTAGGAATCTCAAGAGTACCAGAGGGGAGCCTTTGCTAGCAGTGGATGCTTTAGGAATGCCCACATTTTGAGGTAGTCATAGCATGTCAAAAATTAAGTGACGTGTGTGTGTGTGTGTGTGTGTTTGTCTACATGCTTGTGTGTCTTATTCGAGAATCCAGATAGCGTCTGGATTGGAGAGTGAGTCCGACCCACCAGGATCCTAAGTGGTGTACTTAAACCTACCACTACAGCTACCCTTATCATCTCTTGCTAGAGGCCTTTTCTTACTTCCCTCTCTTTTTCCTATCCTAAGTGAGCTCTACATTTTCTTTTATTATGAAGTCATTTGAACTCATAAAAAGAATAAAGAATGCCTCTAAAAAGTCAGTTTCTGGGCTTTGGTACAGTTACCATTCTATATTCTCTATAAATTGCTTAATGTGTACGGATTTTTCTCTCATTGTATAGAAAAAATGTATTGATAAAATTTATTTTACTGATACTGTGGGATTTTATTAATTTTTGTCATTTTTAAAGTTATGATTATAAGGACATATCCATTATTAAGTTTCTGAACCACCATGGTTAAGCACTAGTAACCAAGTCCAAAATAAGGCATGTGATGAACCTATATCATCCAAATAGACAGCTAGCTCTTCAACTCAATTCTCACTACCACCTAAACCTCACTGTTTAGTCTATTTGTTTTTTTCCAAATCTAATACAGCTATACATTGTGCCCTCTCCCAGCCCTTGAGCAGGAATTTCTGATCTCAGAGGCTTGCCATTGTTTCCCACTTGGGGTGGAGAGTTCACACCAAGGTGAATCCTGTTGATCTCCAAAGACCTGCAGCCCTCTGAGAGGCACTAGCCAGCCACCTGCAATTTCCTGAGAGCTACCTGATGCCAGCCACAGCCATTCCGCAGAGCAGCAGAGCCACTGAACCTGTATCTACCGAGCAGTGGAGCTGAAACCCAGATGAGCAGACTCAACTTTGGGGGAAGGGTATCGCCTCCAAACCTTAAATTGTCAGTCCCCCAATAAACGAAGGACTTTGAACAGCATCATTGTTTGGTCCGTGTTTTTCTCGTCACACCGTTTTTTTTTCCCCAGCTCTCCATCCAGAGAACCCGATAAATTGTTTGTATGTAGCCGCAGGCGGCAACAATATATGCATACACACAAATAGTATTCAATGACAATAATTATTCTCATTGTTTCAGATAAGCACACATTTCTGAAAAATCCAAATTGGTCTTCCATGTTTGATTTAATTCTCGGAATATGCCCATATCTGCGTCTACTTTCTTTCTTTTTTCTTTCTTTCTTTCTTTCTTCCTTTCTTTCTTTCTTTCTTTCTTTCTTTCTTTCTTTCTTTCTTTCTTTCTTTCTTTCTTTCTTTCTTTCTTTCTTTCTTTGGTTCTGTTTCCTTATTTATTTCCTTCCTTATTAAATTATTTTTCTTGTTTTTTTGTTAGATATATTATTTATTTATATTTCAAATGATTTCCCATTTCTTGTATCCGCCCTCCCCAAAAGTCCCATAAACCCTCTTCCTTCCCCCTGTTCCCCAATCAACCCCTTCCCTCTTCCCTGTCCTGGAATTCCCCTATATTCCTGCATTGAGCCTTTCCAGAGTCAGGGTCCTCTCCTTCTTTCTTCTTAGGCATCATTTGATATGCAAATTCTTTCTTGGATATTCCAAGCTTCTGGGCTAATATCCACTTCTCAGTGAGTGCATACCATGTGTGTTCTTTTGTGACTGGGTCACCTCACTCAGGATGACATTCTCCAGTTCCACCCACTTGCCTAAGAATTTCATGAATCTGTTGTTTTTAATAGCTGAGTAGTATTTCATAGTGCAAATATACCACATTTTCTGTATCCATTCGCCCATTGAGGGACATCTGGGTTCTTTCCAGCTTCTGGCTATTATAAATAGGGCTGTTATGAACATAGTGGAGCATGTGTCCTTATTACATGCTGGAGAATTCTCTGGGTATATGCCCAGGAGTGGTAGAGCAGGGTCCTCCAGTAGGATTATGCCCAGTTTTCTGAGGACTGCCAGACTGCTTTCCAGAGTGCTTGTACCAGCTTGCAATCCCATGACCAGTGGAGGACTGTTCCTCTTTCTCCACAACCTCTCCAGCACCTGCTGTCTCCTGAGTTTTTGATCTTAGCCATTCTGACTGGTGTGAGGTGAAATCTCAGGGTTGTTTTGATTTGCATTTCCCTGATAACTAAGGATTTTGAACATTTCTTTGGGTGCTTCTCAGCCATTCGATATTCTTCAGGTGAAAAATCTTTGTTCAGCTCTCTACCCCATTTTTTAATAGGGTTATTTGGCTCTCTGGAGTCTACCTTCTTGAGTTCTTTGTATATCTTGGATATTAGCCCTCTGTTGGAAGTAGGGTTGGTAAAGATCTTTTCCCAATTTGTTGGTTGCCATTTTGTCCTTTTGACAGTGTCCTTTGCCTTACAGAAACTTTGTAATTTTATGAGGTCCCATTTGTCAATTTTTGATCTATTAGAGCATAAGCTATTGATGTTCTGTTAAGGAAATGTTTCCCTGTGCCCATGTGCTCAAGGTTAGTCTCCAGTTTCTTTTCTATTAGTTTCAGTGTGTCTGGTTTTATATGGAGGTCCTTGATCCACTTGGACTTGAGTTTAGTACAAGGAGATAAGAATGGATCGATTTCCATTCTTCTGCATGCTGACCTCCAGTTGAACAAGTACCATTTGTTGAGAAGGCTATCTTTTCCACTGGATGTTTGTAGTTTCCTTGTCAAAGATCAAGTGACCATAGGTGTGTGGGTTCATTTCTGGGTCTTCAATTCTATTACATTGATCTACCTGCCTGTCACTGTACCAATACCATGCAGTTTTTAATACTATTGCTCGGTCGGGGATACTGATTCCCCCAGAAGTTCTTTTACTGTTGAGAATAGTTTTAGATATCCTGGCTGCAGCAGCCTGCTCAGTGGCAAGGGAAAAGATGTTGGCCTCACCTCTACTTTCGGGACTCAATGCAGAGCAGATATCCCCTAGCAGACAAGATATACAGAAGGCTGCAGTGCTGCCAAGCCTCTAGGTGCAGGCAGAACGCTGACAGGGAGCATCCCAAGGGATCTTCCACTCAGGTGATCCCTGCACCCCTGTCTGCCCTTGCCTACTTCACAGTAGCAGATGTGGTGCCTCGCCTAAAAATGCAGGACTCCCTCCAATAGAGTGACTTCTGGCAGGACAGATGTCCCCTGGCAGGGCAGGGTAGGTACACAGATGGTTGTGGTGCTGCTGAGCCCCTGGGTGCAGGCAGAGCCCTGACAGGATGTGTCCCAAGTGATCCTTCACTGGGATGATCCCTGCTCCCCTGTCTGCACCTGTCTACTCAATCACAGTCCATCTACTTCTACTTTAGGTAATCAATGGAAGTAGAAATTGTGAGGAATAAATATAAGATCACAAACACTAAGTAAATGTGCTCACACACAACTCCCTGATGGTTTTTCTTCAGATCCATATGGCTCAAGGGCTTCCATAAGGATAAGACCACATGAAGAAGGCAGTTTTTAGGTTTCGTTTTGCTTTGCTTTGTCTTTGGTTTTATTTATTTATATTTTTTTTTGTTTCGTTTTGTTTTTTGTATAGAATTTCTTGAGAAAGGGAGGGTGAAGACAAGTTAGTGGAGAATAGAGGGCATATTGAATACAATTTAAAAACAAATTGGTGGCCAAAGCAGGATAACAGTATCAGAACACCTCCATGTGATGCCATTCTTCCAGTGTCTTTGTTGACCCACAAAACTTCAGAAGAAATCGAGAACACGCAAACACCAAGTAAAGGTGCTGCACTTCAGGAAACCATTTGCTAGAGCATAAACCTCCCTGACTTTACTACCTTACTTGCTATATCAATGACTTTACAAGAAAAATTAGGAAAGATAAGAATAGAATTGGGAAAGAAAAAACAAAAATTGATTTAAATTGAAGGCCAAAATTGTTATGGATTTAACAATTTTTATCATCTTTAACATTTTCACACTTCTCAATTTTGACCAATTCAAAATTAAAAACATAAAAAGCGTAGGTTAGAGAATTAACATGATCAAAACAAAATTGTCTTTAATATATTCTTAAGCCTTTGAAATTCAACTTAAATTCAAACATCACAACTTTTCAGTCAATTTAAAGATGTCTAGTACATGTGAGACAGGTTTTAACAACTTCTTTCACTATCACTGCGACCCAGCTACACACTTCTCAAAATAGGAAATACCTTGCTCATTTGCTAAGTGCTTAGAATTTTTTGATCTTGCTCTATTTCTAAAGGAGGTTTCTGATCTTATTCTAATTCTCTCTTTTCTAATTCTCTTTAGCCACATGCAAGAGTAGACAAGCATGAAATGAATGTTGCATAGAGTAGTAATTTAGTCATGCCCAGAAAGTTCGTTGCTTGATTATTAGGTAATACTACAATACTTCAGACCTTGAATTTCATTCAGTGAAATGGTACATGAATGTGGTCAGAAGTGTGTATTCTTTGAACCGAGTAATTTAAGTCAAGTGAACAAATAAAGAGACTTGTCTTTTTTTCCCCAAATACCTGATGATAGCTTAAGTAAAAAAAAAAAAAAACAGATATCTATGTGTTTAGCTTCAATCAAATCTTTTTAGTACACATACTTAATTTTTTCTTCAACAACTCTCTCTCATTGAAGCCTAAAAATAGATTCAAATGACTCAAGTATCTGTGTTTCAATGAATTGAACATTTGCAAGATTTATTTCTTTTGTGTTTTCTAGTTTTGGCAATCTTTTCAAACTCTTTCTGTATAATGATTCCAGTCACACAGACTCAAAGACTCAAATCTGCTGTTATGGCTAAAACCATCAAGACAAACATTTCCAAATCTACCAAGGGTGGTTGGTGAAAGATCCCAGTGTTAGGATAATCTCCTTCATGGTGTCAAAAACTCTCTAAGTAAATATCATTTTGTAATGAGACTTTCTTCCTTAAGAGTATGTTGATTGGCCCTAAAGAATTGGCAGTCTATATTTCTTAGGTACAAACTTTACTGGTGTAATTAGATTATAACATAGCTTAAATATTAATATAAGTACTATGTTTAAAATCTGAAAAGACCAAAAGGCATTTGGTGTTTTCTGATAAAAGGATTAGTGAGTTACATACCCAGGGTGCCTGCCTCTGAATATTATGATATTCACAACTAGAACTAAGATTATATCCACAGTACCTACCAGATAAATGTTGTGTCTCATTTGCAATCCCCAAAAGACCACCAGGGGGTTGACTTCAATGCCATTGCACTAGGGTCTCTTTATTTCAAGCTTGAGCTTGGGCCACACCATTGTCACTGATGTAGCAGAGCAGGAGGGTGAAGTCTGAGCTCTCAGCAGAACAAGGTTTTACATGAAATGGTAAGCAAGAGCAGGGATTTCTAGACTGGCACACATCTGATTAGGGGGCCCTTATCGTATTTTGTTGCTCTTTAACATAAATGGCTAGTGCTTGTAGCCAAACCATAAATTTAACTTCTGATTTCCTCTTAATTGGTGGATGTTAGGAAGTAAAGGGCCAGGGGCAGTTCTGTAACCTGGAGGTGCAGGTTTGTTGGGGAGTAACTTGGAAACTGGTACTAGGTGCCAGCTTGACAGTTAACTCCAGTTCAACCTTAGGTCAGGTTCTCTAAGAACTCTAAGTCTGAACCCAAGATATCGTCTCTCAGTAGAGGTAGTTTACTTCATTCGGTCTGAAGCTCTGCCTGGAGTTGTAAAATCAGTTATTTCTAGTTCTAGAGCCTCTCCCATTCCATTTTGCTGGGATTCAGGAATACACATTGGTATGCAACTGCTATCCCTCCCTTCTCCCCTCCACCACTTCTTCCATCAGTAAATCCCCATGTGTTTTAAGGAAATAGAGAAAATAAACAAAAGAAACAATCTTAACATCCTTTCATCTCCAAAATTCAACATTTAGTTACATTAACACTGTTTCTAAGAAAACAGTGCCTTTGTTACATTTGGTTGTTTTGTTTTAATTCACAATCTTGAAAAATAAAATTTCAAGAACATGCTGTAAATGTCCCAGAAATTCCTGAGAAGTACCCATTGTAAATTTTGTTTCCTAGTCTCTATATTAGACATCGACTGAGAAATTGTGACTTTATACTGTGTAATAAAGTACATACATGAACTAGAGAAACATAAACATTTGCATTTCTTGTATTTGGGTTGGTTGTGTGCCTAGCCGTTACTGGTTGAGACATATCACCAACTCTTAACACTAATTTTGTGTATGTCAAGAAAATGGAAGGAGTCTAGGTTCAAGAGGCAATAAAAGTAAGTGGAACTGCCAATGATGTTGCACTGTGTTTATTTGATCACACTGTGAACCCTAAAATTGTGTTATTTACTAAAAACAACAACAACAACAACAGCAAAACCCTCTTTCTAGTTGTGGTGTGGCTCAGCCCTTACCAAATAGCTCTAAGCCCTCTGGTTTGAACACAATATATCCTTAGTACACACCTTTAATTCCAAACAATGAAGGAAAAGCTAGTTTGCAGAAGTAAGTACACATGCTTGAAAGTCTAAAGAGTGGTAGACAAAGTGATGAAACAGAGAAAGATTTGACAGAATAGGATATGCTCAAGTCCCAGGAGAAGATAGGGGAAAGGTAAATTCCTTAAAAAAACAGTGGAGAGAGAGAGAGCGAGCGAGTGAGTGAGTGAGAGAGAGAGAGAGAGAGAGAGAGAGAGAGAGAGAGAGAGAGAGAGAGAGTTATACTGGGAGAGTTTTAGAGAGACAGGTTGAAGAGAGATAATAGCATAGGCACAGGTGAAGACAGAATGAGCCAAAATATGAGAAACTAGAAGACTAGAATATATCGCCAGAATTAGTTTTGTGACAATCAGAGCAAAAAGTCAGAGGCATCGAGACAAGACACATTAAATCAGAATGCTAGGAGAGGAACAAGAACCACTGAGTTGAACTAACCAGGAGTTCACAAGGAACTAGAAAGGGTGAGCTTATTTGACAGTACGTCTTAGGGGCTGAAAATATTCTAGGCCTAGATTAGGTTGTACAGAAGCTGGAGGCATCCAGAACTAGGTCTATGTTAGCAGATGGAGGCAATAACTTGCAGATGAAAATTATTTCAGGCATATAAAATATACTTTTACACAATAGAATAGTCAAAAATGTGTTTCTAGTAGAAAGTTACTAGATTTGATACACAAGTTCCTAAGGATTTAAAATTGGGAAGATTTGTTTTCATGATAAATAATCACACTATTACAAAAAACAGAAATACGTGTATTTTTATGCTAAAGTACATAATTTTAATTATAATTTTCAAAACACATAAATCCTTTCTTACATTGATCAAGTAATTATTATATAGAAACCTTTAATCATGTCAAAATTAAACATTAAGATACAGTGGCTTTTATTTTTTTTAAAAAAGGAAGAGTATGGAAAGAGAACTAAAACCAACCAAAATAATAAATTGTCATGTAAAAAAGAGTAAAAATACTGGCTGCTGTAAATATTCATTTTAGGAGTGAGATTACTATTTTTTCTCATAGATAATTAAAACTGATTTACTTAAATAAGTAAAATACTCAGTTTTTAAAAATGTAATATCATTAAACTAGATGTATTGGCATAGTCAAGTAATCCCAATGCTTCAGGGGTAGAAGCAGCAAGATAAGAAGTTCAAGTGTGTCCTCTAAAATATAAATACATCCATACTAAAATACACCCTTAGAGACATTTGAGACAATGGTAACTAAGCTACAGTCTATAAAAACACACATGGCATGTATTCAGAAAGGACTGGAGAAAACAGAAAGTTCTTATTAGGTAAGGAATAGATGCTGCTTTTTAGCATGCCACTTTCAAGTTCAAATGTTAAGAATAAATATAGAACTAAGAGTGATGATATCTAATTTAAGCCCAGTTTAAATTAATATATTTTCTTACATCTGATATAACAAAGAGGTTGTTAAGGATGTTAGAAAAGCAACTGAAAATATGAAACTGGGTAGATTGTTGATCAAGGAAAATAACAAAAGAAATTGAGGCAAGATAGTAAGCCAGGGTGACATAATAAAGTATTAGAAACAAAATAAAAAAGATAAAATAGTAGCTTCCAGGTGAACATATATAAAAATCCCAAGTATCATAAAGAGAGATAATAAAAAGCAGTAATCAAAGACCTGATGTCTGAGAAATGAAAAGTATACACATTAGCTCATAATGCTACTACTCATCTCTTAAACTGAGTTACAATGATATTTATTTATTGAATAATACTATTGTAGCATATACCTTAAATTCTACTATGAAAATCACGACTTTAATAAATGCATAGCTGACTTACTGTGCTGGCTAGTTTTATGTCAGCTTGACACAACGTATAATCATCTGAGAGGAGAGACTCTTGACTGAGAAAATGCCACCATAAGATCATGTTGTAGGTAAGTCTAAGGCCACTTTCTTAATTAGTGACTGATAGGTGAGGGCTTTGTTCATTGTGGGTGGGGTCATTCCTGGGCTGGTGATCTTGAGTTCTAGAAGAAAACGGGCACAGAAAGCCATGAGTAGCAAGCCAGTAGACTGCAACTGTCCATGACCTCTGCATCTGCTCCTGTCTCCAGGTTCCTGCCTTGCTTGAGTTCCTGTCTTGACTTTCTTCAATGATAGACTTCAATGTGGAAGTAGAAATTAAATAGACTTAACTTACCCTTGGTCATGGTGTTTTATGACAGCAGTAGTAATCCTAACTAGGACACACATTAATCCATAAAAATGCTTACTAGTGGTTCTCACTATTAATGGTTAATGTCAGAATTAGGACATCATGAATGTTAAAAATGTGTGTGTGTGTGTGTGTGTGTGTGTGTGTGTGTGTGTGTGAAAGTTTAAGAAGCAAGAAGCAATCCAGTTAACCTTAGAGATGGCAAGGAGACATGTCATTGTTAACTAATAAAAGGTTACTTTTAAAAATCTGTGCTCTTGTACAGTTTATAAGAGATAGAAAAATATCTTAAAATCAAGGATATACTATTTATTTATTGGTTTTGGTTTTCAGTGGTTTTGAGATGGGATCTTACTGTGTAACCCACGCTGGCTCTGAAATGGCATTCTTTTGTCTCAGTCTCCTAAAGATCTAATCAAAGGTGTTAGTCACTACTTCAGCATATTTGAAAACAAGCAAGATGAAAGATATTTACATAACACTGAGCAAAGTAGTATAATTTTTATTTCATGTCTACTGGCATCTCTAGTAACCTTAATGTGTTTAATGATCACAATGAAATTGGCTTTAAAACTCAGAAAACTAATAATGCATAAGTGTTCAGATCTTTCGAATATCTGTTAAGATAACTTTTTAGCCAGTATTGATAACCAAAGTAATCAAACGTTGTAAGTTTCTATTCTTTTGTTTTGTTTAGCTCAACATTTACTGTTAGTTTATTTGATTAAAAAAAACTATAATTGTTCTTTTGGGAAATTAGATCTTAGAAAGTCCACTGTTATATCACCCACTCTTGTACTTCAAATCCATTTTACATGATTACCAGTTATGGACCACTGTGTTTGATCATTGATTCAGAGGCAGCTGAGTGGTAATTCGTGGTGTAAGAAAGCTAGCAATGATATTCTGTGCATAGAACAGAGTGGCCTAATATTATCTTCTATTGTTATTGTTTTGGATTTGTGAGTCATTCAGGTCAGCCCAGCAAGACTTTAAAATTCATAGTTCAGAGACAATTGTTTTTGTCTGTTTTCAATAGTGCCTAATTTAAGAAGGCATAATTAATTGAAGTTAATATTTTTACACATCTTTGAGAATACAGTTTCCAAAGACTAGAGAAACCAGTCTAAACAGAGTCTAAAAACTCTGAATATGACACTTATCATGTGTTCTGTGGAAGCCTATTGGTACCACTTAATTTCTATTCTTAATGTCCTTTTTTGGTGTTGTCTCTCTTATTTTAAGTGACCACTGCTTCACTTCTTTAAGGCATTACCTACTAGCACTCTTTTTGAAAATGGGTCTCTGGAAATATTGTTTCATTTTTTTCAACAATGCATACATTTAAGGTAGTGCATCTAGTTTCCCAGATGAACCTACTTTGTCTACATATCTCTAATGACGTCATTATAGAATTATATCTTCTATTGAAGGTCAGTCTTGACATTAAAGTATAAAGTAGCATGCATAAAGTAAGGGCCGAATCTTATGCTGTGCTTAGACTTGGTAATACTCACCAAGTTGATCCTGTTGTCTACTTGAGAGTGTGAAGGGAAAAGTGACTATGAGAGTAGATAACAGAGGAAGAGATTTTCTCTTGAGCTTTATGATAACATTTTAATTATAATAAATACCTCTATTTAGATGTCAAAAGTAAAAAAGAACACACTATGTTACTGAAAAGTATGCAGTAGAGAAATAAATCTTTACTGGCTATACCTTAGAGAGAGGAATCAGTACATAAACCTTAAAAGTGCTTATGAAAATGAAACATAAAATACATTGTTAGAGATCACTAGCCCAGCCTTCATTTTCACCCCTTTTGAGTGTAATTATTAAAAAACTACCCACGTTAATGCCAGCTATTCTCTGGCCACTGTGGTCTCCCTGCCCCCATGGTTATCCCTGTGTGGTGATCCACCCACTGAACTTCTTGTGGTTCCCTTGCCTCTGAACCGCTCGTAACTTCTCAGCCATTGGCCCCTGTGTCTACCTGTCACAAATCCCAGTAACCCAGTAAAATCAAAACTCCAGAGGCTTCTAAATTGTCTGTCAGATTTATAACAGTAAATTCTCAACTCACAAAATATCCACTCAAAGAATTCAAAACTCAATTGATATAAACAGAAGCTGCACACCTAGATTGAACAAATTGCCCAATATTACTCTATTGTTCTTCTATGATATTCATAGCTAGCTATTTCAAGCCATGTGGATCTGGTTCGTTCACTTCCTCCATCTTTCTCTGTCCTTGTCTCCTCTCTGTCTCCTGCCCTCTCTCTGAAATTCTTATCCCATTTTCCTTTTTCATCTCCCAATCACAGACTCTAGCATAATATTTTGCCTGCCCTCACCTGCATATAGACAGCAATCCACATACCCTGGCTTTATTCAAGTCCCTAGCAAGGCCTTCCTGCCCTACTCAAGCCCAAGGGGCATTCCAATATTTGTTCATGCTACACATCTTTTCCTGTCCTCTCCCACTGGTTGTAAAATCAAATTTGAGTTCTAACCAATGTTAAGTCACATATTCTCATTCACAAAACTCAGAAGGGGTTCTCTGAAGAAGTACCTCTTCCTGTACATTGATATTAAATGTAGTATGAGATGTGATTGTCTTTGGTTAGAAATGGATTTTTAGTGGTGTTTTTAGTACTGTAATAGATAAGTCTTTTTCTGGTCATGATTAGCTTTATTGTGGCCTTCCAGATAAAGACCAGGTACCATCAAACAGCAACACATTGGACTCACTGAAATACATGTTATATGGTTTTAACATGACTACCTGTAATGAAAATTGCTTAATGATGACTCATATCTACTTAATTCCAGAATGTTTGGAACAAATATGATTAATTTAGTAACACACAAATGGTACAAATAGAAAAAAAACTTTAGTAACTAAAAAATAAAGAGTATTATATTCTATATTACACAAGACACGATCTCTAAAGGGTCATTTAGACTTGGGAAATTTTTTTTTTTTTTTTGGTTTTTTGAGACAGGGTTTCTCTGTGTAGCCCTGGCTGTCCTGGAACTCACTCTGTAGACCAGGCTGGCCTCGAACTCAGAAATCCTCCTGCCTCTGCCTCCCAAGTGCTAGGATTAAAGGCGTGTGCCACCACCGCCCGGTGGGAAATTTTTAAAATATTTTTACTTATTACTTCAGTCATTTGGATTAATTTGGAATAAAATGGGCACCAATAAAGTTTTAGGTTTCTTGTGATAATACAAAAATTATGTTGCATCAATACATTTTTTACTTAAATTATTTTTCTGATGTTATAACATCTGGAATTTCAGTGAAAATGTCCTCAGGAAGGATTTTACGAAGACAATGAAAGTAGTATATGAGCCATTTATCAATCTTTTTGTGTGGACACATAAGTAATAAAGCCATAAGGATTAAAATCTTTGTTTAATAATAGCCATAATTTAACAAAGGAGAAGCACCAAGACTGAAGATGTTCATTTAGAGCTTTAGAAATGTACTAGTAAAAACCATACATCTACTTTAATTATGTGAGGGAAGAGCAGAAATTTACTCCACTTCATAAAAGACATTTAGAGTCTAATTTAAGGTGTTCTGCTTGGTGGATTCTTAAAAATAAAATTGGTCACATCATTCATCTTCAAATTTAATATCCCTCTGACTTCTGTCTTTAAAAGAAGAGCAAAATGTACACACAACTTTCCTTTTTAAACACCAAGGAAATGAAATGCACATTTACAACATTAAAAACTTTAAAGTTTTTAAATATTTTATTAATTCTTTAACTTAACATGCAAGATAATGGATTTATCACGGAGTCTTTATACATTATTACTCTGCCAAAATACTTTCTTTCAACCCCTTTACTCTTCCACTTGGTTCTATTTCTTCTATTTCTTCTCCAAGTCCTTCCTTGTGATTTCCATATACACAACCAAACAAAACACACACACACACACACACACACACACACACACACACACACACACCAATAAGTTCTCTAGTTTCTACTTCTTCCAAGATCTCTTCATTACCTTGATCTCATTTCTAGTTTTGCTCATGATCTCATTTCTAGTTTTGAGACATATAAACACACACACACACACACACACACACACACACACAATATACACAATTCTAAGTGAAAATGTAAACCTGTGCAGTCATAATGGAAATCAATGTGGAGGCACTTCACAAATACTGAAAACAAACATACAATGTGACCCTGATTTAGTACTCTAGACCTGAGATACTTGATGAGTCAACGCAGCATAAACATACTTGCTCATATATGGTTATAGATACATTTTTCACAGTAACCAGGAAATGGAGCCAGTCTAGATATTCATCAATATATATTTATATATAGGAATTTTATGCAGTTATAAAGAAACCTGAAATTCTGATTTAAAAGAAATAGGAAGATTTTAGTCTACCCATTAGATTACTTATTAGGAAGTACATCTGACTAGAAAGAGTGATAATTAGGGCTTTTCTTCCTTCCTTTCTATCTTTCTATCTTTCGTTCTTTCTTTTTTCTTATTTTATTGAGTAAAGAAGAGGAATCATTATTTTTATTTTATTATTTTTTTTATTCCCAGTTTCCCCCTCCTGGAAAGCCCCCAACCCCTCCGCCCACACACTGCCTCAAAGTATATGCCCCTCCTCCCGAACCACTCCCAGCTGCCCAACTCCCTAGATTTCCCTTTGTTGGGGGATCTATTGAGCTTTCATAGAATCAAGGACCTCTCCTCCCACTGATGCCCTACAAGACATTCCACTGCCACACTTTTGGATGGAACCATGTGTACTCCTTGGTTGATGGTTTAGACCCTGGAAATCCTGGGGCATCTGGTGGCCAACATCTTTGTTCTTCCCATGGGGCTGTAAACCCCTTCAGCTCCTTCAGTCTGCCCTCCAACTCCTACATTGAGAACCCCTTGCTCAGTCCAATGGTTGGCTGCTAACATCTGCCTCTTTATGTGTAAGGCTGTGGCAATGCCCCTCAGGAGACAACCATAACAGATTCTTTTCAGTATGCACTTCTTGTTGTCCATAATAGTTTTGGGGTTTGGTGACTGTTTATAGGATGAATCCCCAGGGAGGGCAGTGTTTGGATGACCTTTCCTTCAGTCTCTGATCCACACTTTGTCTACATAATTGCTACTGTGAGTATTTTGTTCCCTTTCTCAGAGGAAACAAAGCATCTCCACTTCAGTCCTCCTTCTTCTTGAGCTTTTTGTGGTATGTAAATTATAACTTGTTTATTTTGAGCTTTTGGGCTAATATCCGTTTATGAGTGAGAGCATACCATGTGTGTTCTTTTGTGATTGTGTTTCCTCACTTAGGATGACACTTTCTAGTTCCATGCATTTGCCTAAGAATTTCATGAGTTCACTGTTTTTAATAGCTGAATATTACTCCATTGTGTATATATACCACAATTTCTGTACCCATTCCTCTGTTGAAGGACATCTGGGTTCTTTCCAGCTTCTGGCTATTATAAATAAGGCTGCAATGAACATAGTGGAGCATGTGTCCTTATTACCCGTTGGAGCATCTTCTGGGTATATGCCCAGGAGTGGTTTAGCTGGGTCCTCAGGTAGTACTTTATCTAATTTTCTGAGGAACCACCAAACTGATTTCCAGAGTGGTTTATCAGCTTGCAATCTGACCAACAATGGAGAAGTGTTCCTCTTTCCCCACATCCTCTCCAGCATCTGCTGTCCCCTGAATTTTTCACCTTAGCCATTCTGATGGGTGTGAGGTGGAATCTCAGAGTTGTTTTGATGTGCATTTCCCTGAAAACTAAGGATGCTGGACATTTCTTTAGGTGCTTCAGAGCCATTTGAGTTTCCTCAGTTGAGAATTCCCTGTTTAGCTCTGTACCCCATTTTTTAATAGGGTTATTTTACTCTCCGGAGTCTAAGTTATTGAGTTCTTTGTACACTTTGGATATTAGCCTTCTATCAGATGTAGGATTGGTAAAGATCTTTTCCTAATCTGTGGGTTGCCATTTTGTCCTATTGACAGTGTCCTTTGACATACAGTAGAGTTGCAGTTTTATGAGGTCCCATTTGTCGATCTTTGTTCTTAGAACATAAGCCATTGGTGTTCTATTCAGGAAATTCTCCCCTGTGCCCATGTGTTCAAGGTTCTTCCCATTTTCTCCTCTAGAAGCTTCAGTGTGTCTGGTTTTATGTGTAGGTCCTTGATCCACTTGGAATTAAGCTTTGTATAAGGAGATAAGAATGGGTCAATTTACATTTTTCTGCATGCTGACCTCCAATTGATCCAGCACCATTTGTTAAAAATATTGTCTTTTTTCCACTGGATGTTCTGAAGGACCTGAGTCCAAATGCAGCAACCACATGGTGGCTCACAAACATCTGTCTGAAGACAGCTACAGTGTACTTACATATAATAAATAAAGACTTTTGAAATCCTAGAAAAGAATGCATACTTTCCCATCTTGCAATCCCACCAGCAATGGAGGAGTGTTCCTCTTTCTTCACGTCCTCCCCAGCATCTGTTGTCCTCTGAGTGTTTGATCTTAACCATTGTGACTGGTGTGAAGTGGAATCTCAGGGTTGTTTTGATTTGCATTTCCCTGATGATTAAGGATGCTGAACATTTCTTTAGGTGTTTCTCAGCCATCCAGTAATTCTCAGTTGAGAATTCTTTGTTCAGCTCTGTAGCCCTTTTTTAATAGGGTTATTTGCTTCTTGAGTCTATGTTTTTGAGTTCTTTGTATATATTGGATATTAGCCCTTTATCAGATATAGAATTGGGAAAGATCTTTTCCCAATCTGTTTGTTGCTGTTTTTTTCTGTTGACAGTGTCCTTTGCCTTATAGAAGTTTTGCAATTTTATGAGGTCATGTTTGTCAATTCTCAATCTTAGAGCATAATCTATTGGTGTTCTGTTCAGGAAAATTTCTCCTGTGCCCATGTGCTCCAGGCTCTTTGCCACTTTCTCTTTTATTAGATTCAGTGTATCTAGTTTTGTGTGGAGGTCCGTGATCCACATGAACTTGAGCTTTGTACAGGGAGATAAGAATGAATCAATTTGCAACCTTCTACATGTTCACTGCCAGTGGAACCAGCAGCATTTGTTGAAAATGCTATTTCTTTTTGCACTAGATGGTTTTAGCTCCTTTGTCAAAGATCAAGTGACCATAGGTATGAGGGTTCATTTTTTGGGCCTTCAATTCTATTCCTTTGATCTATCTGCCTGTCATTGTTCCAATACCATGCAGCTTTTATCATGGTTGCTCTGTAGTATAGCTTGAGGTCAGGGATGATGATTCCACTAGAGGTTCTTTTGTTGCTGAGGATAGTTTTTGCTATCCTTGGTTTTTTGTTATTTCAGATAAATTTGGAAATCAGTTTGATGGTTCCTCAGAAAACTGGACATAGTACTACCTGAGGACACAACTATACCACCCAGAAGATGCTCCAACATGTAATAAGGACACATGCTCTATTATGTTCTTAGCAGCCTTATTTATTACAGGAAGAAACTGGAAAGAATCCCAATTTCCCTCAACAGAGGAATGGTTATAGAAAACGTACATTTATAAAATGGAGTACTACTCAGCTATTAAAAACAATGAATTCATGAGATTCTTACTCAAAAGCATGGAACTAGAAAATATAATCCAGAGTGAGATAACCCAGCCACAAAAGAACACACATGGTATGCACTTTCTGATAAATGCATATTACCCCAAAAGCTGAGAATACCCAAGATACAATTCACAGACCACAAGAAGCTCAAGAAAAAAGAAGTCCAAAGTGTGGATACTTTGGTCCTTCTTAGAAGGGAGATTAAAATATCCATGGCTCACAGCCAACCAATGGACTGAGTATAGGGTCCCCAATGGAGGAGCTAGAGAAAGGACCCAAGGAGTTGAAGAGGTTTGCAGTCCCATAGGAGGAACAATAATATGTACCAACCAGTACCCTCAGAGTTCCCAGGGACTAAATCACCAACCAAAGATTACACATGGATGGACCCATGGCCGCAGTTACATATATAGCAGAGGTTGACCTTTTCAGATGTAAATGAGAGGAAAGGCCATTGTTCCTTTGAAGGCTGGAAGCCCCAGTGTAGGGGAATGCTATGACAGGAAAGTGGGAGGGGTATTAGAGAACAGGGGGAGGGGGGATGGGATAGGGGGTTTTCAGAGGAGAAAGGAGGAAAGGGGATAGCATTTGAAATGTAAATAAAGCAAATATATAATTACAAAAAAAAAGTAGGAATTTAATAGTCTTTGAGCCAGCATAACATAACATGCTTTGAACACAAATTATAAGACTGAGGTAAAATGTTAGTTATCATAATAACTATTCCCCACTAATACTTTAATGTGTTCATGAAATAAATATATCTTAAATAGAAAAAAAAAGAATGCATAGCTTCCATTTGTAATTAGTTCAAGCAAAAAGATTTAACAGTAATTCAATAAAATTCATATTAAAAGGTTTGTCTTTACAACACTAACAAAATCCTGTGTACACAGGATATTCTAGACAATATCCAAATATCCAGTTAGCATTTTCTCAGGATCACATTGTCTTCACTTCCAGTTCTGAATGGTGAGCCCTAGAAACTCACTAAAGAAGCATCAAAGACCAAGGTTGTACAGTCCACAAATTGCTCCTTTGATGCTCTTTATATTGCTGCACATAAGGTTTTAGAGGGAATTAAACTCGATTCCTAAAACTTTTAAACTTGAAAGCTGATATTTATCTGTGTTTTGGATCATCTAAGAGTCAAGTCATGTACTTTAATTCTTTTCTCTTGATATCCTTTCCAGTTTGAAAGCCACTCAGATTTTTGGCATTGAGCCTGAAAAAGACTGAGTTTGAAATGAAGTTGGGTAATCGTTATATGAAAAAAATAGTTAGTGATGCATGCATTATAGAACTTTGAAAGCAAGAAGAAAGGCATAACATCATCATCACCTTAGCACATAGTTTACTGCCTTTGGAAGAGTGAAGATTCATTCTGGGAATTATGGCTGATTATACTCTTTGTAGAAAGGGTAGAGAGTAGAATATCTGCTCTGATAGAAATAGAAAATGAAAATACACAACAGCACTGGGCAGAGTCTTAACATACTCCACAGTCCAGTCCCACCATTAGATAGACTGAGGGTCTGAATGAGAGATGGAACTTGGAGCTTGTTTCATAATACTCTATGCCATAGTCATAACTATTTTAAATTGCAGGCCATTGAGGAAGTTTTAAAGTAAAGATATCCCTAAAGAGAAATCCATACCATTTATCTGTAAAATTAAGAAACATTTTTGCTTTCCTTTATAATAGGAAATATGTTTTGGTTTGGAAGCAACATCTATAGTTTCACAATTCAACTAAAAGGATCAATAATGGTATTTTAAATATTATAATGATTTTTTTGTCAATTATTTTGACTGAGGATAGTTTGTTGATAGATCTCACAAAAAACATATTGTGATAAACTAACTATATCCTTAACTGTGTATGTGTGACTATTGCATGAGAAAATGTATTTAAATTTCTGAAGCAAAAATTGCAAATGAAAAGTTCCAATCTGAAGAACAGAGCAGTGAAAGGCATGTATTATATGGTAGTAGAAGCCATTTAATTAATTTTCTTACCATGAATTAGTTACAAATGCAAAAATTTTTCTTTTAAATAAAGACTTAATATGAGAATCTTTTCTAAGATATTAGCAATATCATCACTTTAACTAACAAATACACTGAGCAATATTACCTTCATTCAGGAAATATACTCATTGAGGAAATCTAACGGAATTTTAAATCCATTTATGTACTGTTAGAGTCTGTCGAAAGACCCCCCCCCCACTCAATAAGGCCACAGAGACCTGAATCGCTGCAATCCGCAAGAGGTTTAATGTTCCAATGTACATTGAGGTCCCCCAGCATGCAGGCAAGAGGAGACCACGAGCTCACAAAGCATACCCTTTTTATAAACTTTTTGGCGGGGAGGTCAGCGGTCACCTGAGTTGGACGACTGTGATTGGTTATCCCGAGCAACATTTAAAACTATTGGTCAACTAGAATGGGGAGGTTGTCTCTGCCATTCAGCCCTGCCCTGCCCACCTTGTGGTATTCATGGTATTTCCTGGCATTGTCTTTTAGTCACTTCCCTCTCTGTCCTAACCCTAGGCAGGGTAGTTCTGTTTAGCCCATTTCCATATCTGTCCTTACCCCAGGCAGTAATGGATGGAATGAAAAGTTCCTGTCAGGCTGTGTCCCTCCTTGGTCTTGGGAAGCTGGCCTGCTGTTTTTGACAGGGTTCTCACAGTACTACTCCTTTAGTTAACACCTAGTGCCTGCCAAAACCAGAAACTCAAAGCACAATGACACCTTCAAAGTCTTTTTGTCAGTAGTAACGAGATGGACTATCAGAAATCTCTATGTAAAATGGTAAAACTGAAGTTGTACAACCCCAAATAATGAAATATTCTTTATGTTCCTCCTGAGTAAGAATATTCAAGAGGTATGCTCAAGTCTAAGCACAGCAGAAGATTTGGCTCTTACCTTATGCATACTTGCAAGTGGCTGTGATGGTTAGAATTTGTCAACTCAACACTAGTAAGGGGCCATCTAGACAGAGGGTAGATCAATTGAGAAAAATGACCCATCAAATTGGCCTGTAGCTAAGCCTATGAATCATTTTCTTTCCTAAAGATTGATCTGGTAGCCTCCAGCCTACTGTGTGCATTGCTCCCCTTGAGCAGATGGTCTAGAATTCTTTAAGAAAGTAGTATGAGCCATGGAGAGCAATCCAGGAGGCTGGGTTAATGTATGGTCTCCATTTCTGCCTCTGCTTCTCAATTCTTACCATGATGTCTTTCCATTTTAGACTGTAATATAATTGTGTAAGCCAAGAGAAAATTCTTTCTTCCCCAAGTTGGTTTTAGTCAGCATTTAATCCAAATATAAAGCAAAATAAAACACAGGGAGTAGGAAATCGATTTCCCACTTTAGAAGACTTATTTAGTACAGCTTCTATACCTAGATAGAACAGAAACAAAACAAGCTGAAAAAGGGGGAAGAATAGTCCTTGGTTGCAGGTTCCAATAGTCAGATTGCACTTAGTTGAAGTGATTTCCAAATGTCAAGGGAGCTTTATCAAGAGGTCAAAAATATTTGTTCATAAGGTTGTGCTCATTATATAAATCTATGATGGAGTTGAAGTGGTGACTCATTACAGTTCTTTCCAACTAAATTCTTTTCTAAAGGAAGGTAGACAGCTGCAGACTCTGCTGCTTCTGCAAATTTCCAGACTGACACTTACTTTGCTGCTCTTCAGAGTTTCATCAGGTATATACAAAGTACAGTGAAAAATCAATGCTTCTCTACTAGATAACACACACACACACACACACACACACACACACACCACTCAAATGAAACACACATTTCTGTTGAATTTCTTGAAATTTTAATGTGTGCTTTACACGTAATTGTCAAAAATTTTGTAGGAGCTTTTGGCAAAAATGAGATGCCATGCTTTGAAAATTCAACATTTTGCTCTCATTGAGAATAAATTCCAGAAATTTCTTTTGCACTTTTATTATGCAAATACAGGGTCTATCACATTGGCTTGCAAATCTTATTGAGAAAGACAGATCTTTGACTTTGATACATTTAAGTATAAGATGAATTAGATTGGGAGTGATCTTTTCAATCATATTCTTGTCTCAAATTCTTCTCTTAAATAATTCACATAGTAGTAATTTATTGAGAATAGATGCCCTAGCATTTCACAGATTTCTTGCTATTTCATTGACAAGAAACAATTTGGAAAATCATTTTTAAAATAAGATATTTGCTAAGTCCATCTTCAAAAGAACAAAAAGAAACAGGTCAGGATACTGTGAACAAATTGAGGACTTCATAAAATCTTGCCCCCATATATTGGGTAGAATTTAAATAAGGTAGAAAGAAGAAAAAGGAGGAAGGAAATGCTAAACAGGAAATACAACACAAGTTTTAACTACATTAATGAAAAACCTTGAGAAGTAAAATTGTCAATGAAGAGACTAGGTATGAAGAGGCAGAAAAGGTTAGTAGAGTGGGACAACATTGTATGTCTTGAGAATTGGGGTAATTGATGGCATAAAAGATTCAAAGGATTCTTGCTGTTTGAGCTATTAAGAATTCCTATTGTCTTTGAGTTTGTTATGTAGTGGATTACACTGATGGATTTCCATCTATTGAACCATCATGGCATCCCTGGGTTGAAGCCTACTTGATCATGGCGAATTATCATTTTGATGCATTCTTGGATTCAGTTGGCTAGAATTTTGTTGAGTATTTTTGCATCAATGTTCATAAGGGAGATTAGTCTGAAGTTCTCTTTCCTTGTTTGGTCTTTGTTTGGTTTAGGTACAAGCGTTATTGTGGCTTCACAGAATGAGTTGGGTAGCGTTCCTTGAGTTTCAATTTCATGGAATAGTTTGAAGAGTATCAGTATTAGCTCTTCTTTGAAGATCTCATAGAATTTCCCACTAAATCCTTCTGGTCCTGGGTTTTGTTTTTTTTTTTGTTTGTTTGTTTGCTTGCTTGTTTTTTTTGATGGGAGACTATTAACAACTGCTTCTATTTCCTCAGGACTTATGGAACTATTTAGATGGTTTATCTGATCCTGTTTTAAAGTTGGCACCTGGTATGTATCTAGAAAATTGTCCATTTCATTCAGATTTTCAGATTTTGTTGAGTATAAGCTATTGGAGTAAGATCTGATGATTTTATTTGAATTTCCACAGTTTCTGTTGTTATGTCTCCCTTTTCATTTCTGATTTGATTAATTTGGGTAGTGCCTCTGTGCTCTCTGGTTAGGCTAAGAGTTTATCTGTCTTGTTGATTTTCTCAAAGAAACAGTTCCTGGTTTTGTTGATTCTTGGTATAGTTCTTTTTGTTTCTACTTGATTGATTTCGGCCCCGAGTTTGATTATTTCTTGCAGTCTACTCCTCTTGGATATACTTGCTTCTTTTAGTTCTAGAGCTTTTAGGTCAAGCTACTAGTGTAAGCTCTCTCCATTTTCTTTTTGGAGGCACTTAGAACTATGAGTTTTCCTCTTAGCACTGCTTTCATTGTGTCCCATAATTTTGGTTATGATATGTCTTCATTTTCATTAAATTCTAAGAAGTCTTTAATTTCTCCCTTTATTTCTTCCTTGATCAAGCTATCATTGAAAGGAGCATTGTTCAATGACCATGTGTATGTGTTTTCTGTTCTTTTTGTTTGAACTTAAGACCAGCTTTAGGCCATGGTGATCTAATAAGGTGCATAGAATTATTTCAATATTTCTGCATCCAATGAGGCCTGTTTTATGACAAATTACATGGTCAATTTTGGAGAAGGTACCATGAGGTGCTGAGAAGGTATATTCTTTTTCTTTAGGATGGAATATCTATAAATATCTGTTAGATTCATTTGGTCCATAACTTCAGTTAGTTTCACTGTGTCTCTGTTTAGTTTCTGTTTCCATGATGTGTCCAATGTTAAGAGTGGGGTGCTGAAGTCTCCCACTATTATTGTGTGAGGTACAATTTATGATTTGAGCTTTAGTAAAGTTTCTTTTATGAATGTAGTGCCCTTGCATTCAGAGCATAGATGTTCAGAATTGAGAGTTCATCTTGGTAGATTTTTCCTTTGATGAGTATGAAGTGTCCTTCGTCATTTTTTTTGATTGCTTTAGTTTGAAAGTTGATTTTATTCGATATTAGAATGGCTACACCAGCTTGTTTCTTGGGACCATTTGCTTGGAAAATTGTTTTCCAGGCTTTTACTCTGAGGTTCTGTCTGTCTTTGTGCTTGAGGTGAGTTTCCTGTGGGAAGATCGCCCAAGGTCATGGATTGGTTAGATTAATATAGTAAAAAATGGTCATCTGGTCTAAAGCAATCTACAGATTCATGCAGTTACCATCAAAATTCCAAATCACTTCTTTATAGAACTAGAAAGAGCAATCTAAAAATTCATCTCGAAAAACAAAAACCCAGGATAGCAAAAACTATTATCCACAACAAAAATCTCCTAGGGGAATCACCATCCCTGACCTCAAGCTCTACTACAGAGCAATAGTGATAAAAAGTACTTGGTATTAGTATGGAGACAGGCAGGAAGATCAATGGAATAAAATTGAAAACCCAGACATAAACCCACACACCTACAGTCACTTCACATTTGACAAATGGTGGTGGATCAACTGTATGCAGCATTCAGAAAAATGCAAATCCTTGTACAAAGCTCAAATCCAAGTGGATCAAGGACCTTCACATAAAACCAGATACACTGACGTTTGTAGAGGAGAATGTGGGAAAGAACCCTGAACATATGGGCACAGGGGAAAATTTCCTGAACAGAACAACAATGGCTTATGCTCTAAGAACAAGAATCGACAAATAGGACCTCATAAAACTGCAACATTTCTGTAAGGTAATGGACACTGTCAATAGAAAAAACAGCAACCCACAGAATGAGAAAAATCTTTACCAACCCCACATCCTATGAAAGGCTAATATCCGATGTATACAAAAAATTCAAGAAGTTAGACTTCGGAGAGTCAAATAACCCTATTGATAAAATTGGGTACAAAGCTAAACAGGGAATTCTCAACAGAGGAAACTCGAATGGCTATGAAGCACCTAAAGGAATGTTTAGCATCCTTAGTTATCAGGGAAATGCACATCAAAACAACACTGAGATTCCACCTCACATCCGTCAGAACGGCTAAGATGAAAAACTCAGGGGACAGCAGATGCTGGAGAGAATGTGGGGAAAGAGGAACACTTTTCCATTGTTGATCAGATTGCAAGCTGGTAAAACCACTCTGGAAATCAGTTTGGTGGTTCCTCAGAAAATTAGATAAAGTACTACCTGAGAACCCAGCTAAACCACTCCTGGGCATATACCCAGAAGATGCTCCAACGGGTAATAAGGACACATGCTCCACTATGTTCATTGCAGCCTTATTTATAATAGCCAGAAGCTGGAAAGAACCCAGATGTCCTTCAACAGAGGAATGGATACAGAAATTGTGGTATATATACACAATGGAGTAATATTTAGCTATTAAAAACAGTGAACTCATGAAATTCTTAGGCAAATGCATGGAACTAGAAAGTGTCATCCTGAGTGAGGTAACAAAATCACAAAAGAACACACATGGTATGCACTCACTGATAAACGGATATTAGCCCAAAAGCTCAAAATAAACAAGTTACAATTTACATACCACAAAAAGCTCAAGAAGAAGGAGGACTGAAGTGGAGATGCTTTTTTTCCTCTGAGAAAGGGAACAAAATACTCACAGTAGCAATTATGTAGACAAAGTGTGGATCAGAGACTGAAGGAAAGGTCATCCAGACACTGCCCTCCCTGGGGATTCATCCTATAAACAGTCACCAAATCCCAAAACTGTTATGGACAACAAGAAGTGCATACTGAAAGGAATCTGTTATGGTTGTCTCCTGAGGGGCATTGCCACAGCCTTACACATAAAGAGGCAGATGTTAGCAGCCAACCATTGGACTGAGCAAGGGGTTCCCAATGTAGGAGTTGAAGGGTAGACTGGAGGAGCTGAAGGAGTTTACAGCCCCATGGAAAGAAATATGATGTTGGCCACCCAGATGCCCCAGGGTTCCCAGTGACTAAACCATCAACCAAGGGGTACACATGGTTCCATCCAAAAGTGTGGCAGAGGAATGCCTTGTCGGGCATTAGTGGGAGGAGAGGTGCTTGGTCCTGTGAAGGCTCAATAGATGACCCAGCATAGGGAAATCGGGCGGGGATGGGGCAGTGGTAGGTGGAAGTGCTTCAAGTGAGGGGGGGCATATACTTTGAGGCAGGGATTCGGAAGATGGGTTGGGAGTTTTCAGGGAGGGGGGAAACCGGGAAAGGTTTTAGCATATGAAATGTGAATGAAGAATATATTCAATAAAATAAAAAGAGATGTGTTTCAGACTTGACATATTCATCATATAATTTCAGGAATTTTGGAGTTTTTTTCAATCCAGTCTTTGCTAATTTTTGATGTATTAGAAAGTTTCTCTTCATATTTTTCAGATCATTTAGAGGCATTTTATATAGTATGTAGTTTTCTAAAATCGAGTTTTATTAAGTAATTTTATGTCAGTAAATACTTAAGTCATCTCAAAAAAATAATAATTCCTATTGTTTACCCTCTTATGCTGCCATTGGGTTCCCTTGCCCTAAGTGCTGGATTTAAGAATAAAATTGAAGCAGAAAACATTGTTCTGGCCTTATACAGAAAGGAAAATGCAGCTGAGAAGCACACAGTTGGAAAAAAAAACAAACAAAACAGAGAAAAGCTTCAGGATAAGACAAACATTGATTACTATTCTTTTATATTTTCCTACCTACATTCCAGAAAGTATGTAATGGAAAATTCATATATCTTAATTCTCCTATCTTAAAAACATAAATGGAGAACTTAATTTTGGTGAGAGTATTAATAATTGTGTAACATACATATTACAGTACCTGGAACTGAACATACAATAGATGTAACTTTTATAAAAATTCACCTCTTTTTCAAACATCTTTATCTTAACCTCATAAGTTCAAGAATTCTAGAATGATTATTTTGGTACACTAATGCTGTTGAGTGCATTTAGAGGAAGACTACAAAAGATAAATATTCCTATAAAAAGCATTTGATCAGAGAAGGTGAGAGAGATTGAGAGGAAACTGATTTTTACACTGGTACTGAATCCATCTCGGAAACACATGTTGTCAATTCCTTATCTCAAGGTCTTCCTTCATTTAAGTCAAAAACCTCATCACTTGAATTGAATTCTCTAAAAGAATTTGTCATTTGAAGGCTCTAGAAACTTAATTTTCCTACCAAGATTGAAAACAGTTTATCAATTCACCTTGCCCTTTTGCACCAAAAATATTAGAACCTGTTTTAACCTTCCTTTACAGGAACTTTTTTTTTCATTGTAAGTTATTCAGGGCTCAAAAGACTTTCCAAGTACCACAAAATAGAATTGCTTCAGACTTGATTTTCCCACATTTTCTTGTAGGAATTTATTTAAAATCTCTGCTGGTTTTTACATTGTGGCCCATTGACTGAGTCATCTTTTATTTGTGAAATCCTAAATCTTGAATTGATAGTCTGAAGAATCAATCTACTTGAGTATCTGCATCTCTTCCTTAATTTTAAATGTTTCCAACTTGTTTTTCAACATTGGAGGATTAGAAAATTTTTGAATGCTCACGATGAATTCATGAGAATTCTCTCAGGCATTCATTTAAGTACTTCATTACTTTGAAACCTTGACAGGGGATGCAGCATGGGAATCTTAACATATTATAAGGTACTAGTGCTGTACAATCACAACTAAAGGATTTTTGTTAAGGTGCATCATTTTGCAACTTACTTTGTAATTTATGCTTTAAGTTTAATAGACTGGTTTAAGAAAATGATTGACTTGTGATAATACTATTTGAAAACAATAGGAAATAGATTTTAATCAGATTTCATTAAAAATGTAATGACTTTTGGCATTTTTTGTATAATTTAGTTAAGAAAGTACAAAGATACACAGATTCTATGAAGTTGTGTGCCACTTTATTTTTCTTTCATTTATAAAAACTAGTTTAATTTTTGTTTATTACAGAAATTATGCCCCAGTATGTATTTTTAATTGTAGGCTCTTGTTTCGTAAAATAAATATAAGGTGAACTCAGTTGTATGAATATCACACTGTAAAACCATAAAATTAATGTCAAACAACTTAATTCATAAAAGGAGAAATTGATATTGAGGCGAAGTACTGTAAGAAAGATTGGTGTCTTGGTAAAACTGAGAGTAGATCTCAGTACTCTTCATATTGTGAGGTTCAGGAGACTTGTACATCTTGTCATGTGTCCCAATCTCAATTTTTCCTGGATCATGCAGTCAAATCAAAGTATATTACTAGTTTATAAAACCACCATTATTATGCGACATTAAAGGATTTTATCGGATAAGAAAGTTCTACTTCTAACTAACCCCTTTATAATGTACACCTTTGCTTCAAACACTGCTTGATAATAATCACTTCTCAAAATATGGCTTAGTGATGTAAAGGATACTTATAGCATATTAATACACCTTCCAAATCAATTAAATCCTTAGTACCTGAAGAATTTTTCACTTCCATTTTTGTTGTTATGCCTGACTTAAGAAAAATACTGAAAAGAACTGGCATTTTATTTTAAGGGGAAAAGATACAAAGGAGGTCATCTCACTGCAAAGGGCCATGACCTGCAGGAAGGAAGCTGTTGTGATGAGTGTACACTGTAGTTGTTCATTATTGTAAATACTGAAGTGTCTGAAAGAGTGGGAGAATCTTGAACCCTATGGCCTTGTTTTACCTTACAGCAAAGTGAGTATTTGTTGAACGCCTCAACTAGGTTGACAGCTGCAGAGAAAGAGTATGGACATATTTCTATTATGTTTTCCATAACTGAGTGTGAGTGGATGTGGAAAAATGCTCACAGTGTGCTAATATACAGATAAATATCTTTATACAACAGAAAAATAAAGCAAGTACCCTGAATCCCAGTTTGCATTTTTCAAGTTTCAAAATTCTATCACCCAAATTCTAGGGCAACATTGTTACTGCTATGTGTCAACATGTGAGCACAGATATAAGAGATGACAGGAAACTACTTATTATGACCCTATCAGTGTCAGTGACTACATTTCCCATTGAATCTCCTATTGAGAGTTGCACCAGCAAACATAGCATAATTTACTTAATATATGAAATCAATGAAAAGTGAAAAACACTTATCCAAGAACTTTGAGGAATTCTATGTGACTATGCAAGTTCAAGTTTATCACAAAATGTAGTCTCTTTTGCAAGAGATATGGCAGCTTTGACTAAGATATGCTTAGAATTCAATTTGGGCTTCAAGTTTACAAAGCCATTAATTCACACTTGTGTTTATTACAAGTGCTCACTGTTCTGGAACACTTGTTCTTTGACCCTGAGGTGAATTTTATGTGTATATTATATGGTAATATATTAATAAAACTAAGAAATGCATGGAGAGACTCTATTAAATATGTTTGAAGGGCACATATTAGAATAAACTACTGCAACCCTCATTATTAATGAAGAAATACTTTTTGTAATGCATCTGTGTTAATATTTATTCTAGTACCCAGCACACACACACACACACACACACACACACACACACACACACACACACACACACAAACAGTTTTTTAACTCTTGAGTAAGTGTAATTTTCTTGAAAATAAGTGTTTCTATAAAGGGACAAAGACACTTTAAGCTAAAGCTTTCCCAATAATGAATAAACTTCCACTATCTCATCCCACTCATTTTTCTTACTGGAATGACACTTAAAGTTTCATCTGTATGCACCATTACTCTCAAATGTTCTTCACAGATACTTCAAGTTCTCTAATATTTAGAAATACAGACTTACCTTTCCTAAGTTCTGTTTTATTTACCTCGTTTATTCTATATAGCTAAGTTGGAAAGTGCCTTAGAGACCTCAGTCTCAGAAAACAATATTTTATTACTTGCAGGTACATAAAGCCTTTCTTAATGACTCAACTATTGTTAGCTCTGTTGGGTCAGGGTAATTGAAATTCTCTCTGCTCAGTGCCTCAGCTTTGGCAAGTAACTTTATAAGTATAAATATTTCATTACTTACTCATCCTAAATAAAAGCTATATTTTTGAAAATTTATTGCTAGAATTTTAATATTAACCAAGAACCTTTGCAACCAAAGGTTGGTTATTGAAACTTTATATTTTAGAGTTTCAAATGAATTGCCTCCTAAAATCATATTTGTGTGATGGGGCAAGTCTTCATACTCCCTCCCTTCTTGACAAAGCCAAGAAACAAAAATGCATGTAGATGCCACAAGTTCTGTAGAAGCACAGGCTTGTAGAGGGATAGGTGTCAGTGCTTCCAGCCTGACCACTTCAGCCTGCTGTGATGTGAATGTGATAGAATTTTGAACTGTTGAAACCTCTGCCAGGTCTTTAGTGAGTGAGTATAATGGTACCTCAATAAAACTATGCTGAAATTAATATTAGAATGGAAGGAAAAACACTTTCTCCCAAATGTTTAAAGTCAGTAACAGAAAAGCACTATGATTCTTATGGATGTAAAGTCAAGGTTTAAGTAGAAAGTCTTAGTAAATAGCCTTAGAAGAGAAGGAAACATTGCCTGATGCTCATATAAGGGTTTGAGGAATGACTTACTACAAGGATTTTATGCTTTCATATTTAGGGAACTTTAGAAGAAGAATACTTTAAATCACATAAAACTACATTCTTAAATAGGCTTCAAACCTCTTTGAAGAACGACATCCTATTTAGAAATGCTAAGAGTGGGCAAAATAGTCTTCCCCAAGGAAGAGCACACTATTGGTTATCTAATAACAAAGAGTCAGTCCTGAAAGAATACATACATGTAATAGTATCCAGACTGAACAGACTATACATATGTGCGTGTGTGTGTGTGTGTGTGTGTGTGTGTGTATCTACATATGTACATGTAACAACAAAAAAAGAGGAATGAATTTGAAAAAGAGCAAAGCAAGGAAGGAGATATAAGAGCATTTGGATGGAGAAAAGTGAAGTACAAGAATACATTAATATAATTACATTGCAGTATAATTATAGTATCACAAAGTGAAAAAGGAAATAAATTACATTCTTTTTTCACATTTTTTCTTCCTACCTACCTAGTTCTCTCTATTCCTCTGAACTCAAGGCTATATAGGGTATCTATCTTTTATGCTGTATTGAGAGCTGCATACATGTAAAGCTACTGAAATATGCCAACTTTGTCATGTACCAATTTGGTACTTTTTCCCCCTCTTTGTATCATTCAATTAAGTTATTTATGCCATCTGTCTTAGTTGGGGTTTCTATTGCTGCAATCAAATGCCATGATCAAGATGCAAATTGGGAAGGAAATGGTTTATTGGGCTTATACTTTCCCATTGCTGTTCATCATCAAAGGAAGTCAGGACAGGAACTCAAACAAGACAAGAACCTAGAGGAAGCAGCTGATGCAGAGGAGTGCTTCTTCCTAGCTTGCTTCTTATGGCCTGATCAGCCTGACTTCTTATAAAATCTAGGACTACCAGCCCAAGGATGGCACCATCCACCATGGACTGAGCTCTCTCCCACTAGTTGAGAAAATGCCCTAGAGTTGCATCTCATGGAGACATTTCCTCAACTGAGGTTCCTTTCTCTCTGGAGACTCCATAGTGTGACAAGTTGAGAACACAAACCCAGCCAGTACAATAATTCTTTTCCTAAACCAAGAAACATCTTCTTTTGTGGAAAGAAAGTCCGAACATGTCTTTGAGATAGAATTCCAATAAATACTGACCATAAGAGAAATATCTTTTGGTCCCTTTATGTGATATTTTGCCTCAGTTGTTTGTTTATTTAAAAAATAGTGTTAAAATTATAATGAACACAATGATTTAAAAGTGAATGAATGCAGATCCTACCCTGCAATTTCTATCATTAATATTTTTCTAAATTTAGAAAGTAGTCTTAGTCAGTGTACAAAATGTAAAATAGTAACCAACTACTCAGTAAGACTACCTGGCACTCTGAGAAGTTCTCAGTAAGTAACCTTAAACTCTGAAGCACCTAAATGCATTTAGTAGCCTAAGCAGCTAAATGAACCTGCCAATCTATCTACAGTCAATTTATCTGTCTTATAATTATTTGGGCTAATCAGACATAAGGTATCTTATGGTTTATTTTTAAAATACTAAAATTTATTTCATGGATAAATATAATGGATTGTCATTAAATGTTTACTCAATAAGCAAATGGTTGAATAAACATATCTTTATTTTGTTTTGAATGAAGAATCCTTTATCTCCTAAAAATGCAATGAGTATAGATGATATTACTGTGTAATTAAATCTTTCTCACTACACAAGTGCGACATGCAATTTTTTGAAAGATAAAACATTATCAGGCATCATTTTATCTTGCATTGTTGAGATTTTGGCCATTTTAAGTTTTTTGTCCTGAAGCTTGGGCTTATGTGACTTGACCTATGATATGATTCCTCACTTATGGAACAGATTTTTTTGTCAAATAGTGAACTCTGTAGCAAGAATATTAAATTGGTCATTAAATTTTCTTCTCCTCTTGCTATGTCCTAATCTTAGCATCATTTTAATACATATCTTTAAGTGTTAATGGTTCATTAAAGGATAATGTTGACCCCTGCAACATCCTCTACAGAGCCATTAAGTTTTATCATCTACATTTGTGTTTGTAGATTTACTTCATGTGTCAAAAGTAATTTTGTGACTCCTTAGCTTGCATATTCTTTTTTAGAGAGTTCAAACTCATTATAAGTACAGTGCTTTCTTTGTTAAGTAGGTCACAGATTTCAATGAAGACTGCCTAGTGCTAAGCTTAGTGATTCTATGTACTTCCTATTACTTTGTTTCTCTACTTCATAATATTAAATAACAAATTTATAAGTATTATTTTTATTAATTTGTTCATTCATTGTTTTATGCCCTTTACCTTTAAAACAAAAATTACATTGGAGAAAGTCTCTCACCATGTACCAGAGATCAAGTAATTTTCAAATATGCAGAAGCAAAGTGTCCACTAAAAAGTCAGTCTAAGAGATCTTCAGTGGACTATCAACAAACACATAAAAACAGATCAACCTACCAACAAAATAATAAATTTTGTTTTAGATATTTCTTATTGATTATTTTTTGATTAAACAAGACATTTGTTTTATTTTTAATTGTGTGTGGTGTGTGAATGAGTATATGAACAGGAACATGGGTGACCACAGAAAAGAAAAAGGAATGTCACAGAACCCCTGGAGCTGAAGTTATGAGAAGCTGTGAGCCTCCTAATGCATGTGCTGTGACCTGAACATGGGTGCTTTAGAAAAGCAATGTGTACTCTTACTGCTGATACATTTCTCCAGCCATTATATCAGAGATCTTTGTTTACAAATCTTATTAGTTTGAATACTGGGAACATATCTAGTTATCTTTATATAAGACAAAATAGAATGTCAAAAAGAAAATAAGTAAATGTGCCATATTCAATATGAACAGCCTTTTTAAAAACTGAATATTCTTTGTATTTTTCTACTGCATAATAGACCAAAACATAATGTTTTAGCACTGGTAGAAATTGCTTTAGAATGTATCTCTATATCGTTAGCTAATTATTTTAATTCAGGAATTCCTGTAGTATATAATCAAATTCTCATGATTTTTTGAACATATTTTGATTACTAAAATGCAAAGATAATTGTATTAGCCACTTTCTTCACTGCAATCACAAAGTACACAACAAAGCTCAACTTCAGATAGTGTTTATTTTGGCTTACAGTTTTAGAGTTCAGTCCTCATAGTAAGCACGTCATGAGGGCAAGAACATGAGACAGTTGGTCACAACTGTTACAAGTCCTAGAAAAATAAAAGTAAATATTCTGCTTGGTTTATTCATTTCATTCAGTCAAGAACCCCAGTCCATAGAATTTAGAATGGGTCATCCCACCTCATTTATTCAGTCTAGAAATTGAGAAATCCCTCAGCAACATGCCCAGAGGAACATTTGTTTCCTCGGTGATACTAGATCTTGTTAAATTGATGATCAATGTTAACTATTATAAGTGTATTCTGTCAACATAACACTCAAACATGCTACTTTCAAGCCATCTTTGCACACTGTTTCCTCACAGGTCCATTGGCATTTCCTAATACAAATTTTATTCAAGCCAACAACAAAAGTTCCCAGAGACTTTCAGTCACAACACCATTTAAAAATGTAGGTAGAGACTGGAAATCTCCTAACTGTGAGCCCTAAAACAGAAAATTAAACTGTCTATATTTCAATATACAGTAGAATAGAGTAAATGTTCTCAGTTCAAAAGAGAAGAATGAGACTGATAAAAGTGAGACAAAAAAAGCATCAAGGCAAACACCTCTTCTTGCAGTTTCATGTCAGTTATCTGGAATTCATAATGGGTTAATCCAGGTTCAAAAGGCTCGTGAAGCCCTGGGCCTCCAGCTCTAATCCTGGAGCTTAGGCTTCATACCTTTTCCACCCAAACATTTCTTAGGTTCCCCATCTTCCATTGCTTTTTGTCAGTTTCTTTCTGGACCCTTAATGTCAGACACTATAACAATCTCAATGCTGAAACTTTCATGCCTGCAAAATCAATAACAGGTTCACGATGCTTTAAAGTTTTGTTGCCAGCTTGAGATGTAGTCTGACCCTCATGAACCAAAGGTATAGAGGACTCTATGTGCTTAAGCAGTTGTTTTTGAGCAGACAGCTTCTCCATCAGAATTTTCAATTAGAATCTCTTTCTTCATATGAATGTGCATTTTCATAAGATGGAGTTTTTTATCTGGTAAGTTTTTCCCTTAAGGCACCCTTTCTAATATCCTGGCACAGTTTGTTTTCTTTTTGTTGTTTTTTGATGGTGACAATATTCTTTCCAAATAGAATGGTTTCCTCAGCCTCCTTGCTTGTAAATTTAAATCCATCCTTTCCCTAAAAAATACCATCATTTCCCAAGTTTTGTTGTTCTTTCTCCCCTTAGACCTTGATAAAATCTATGAAAACTAACCATGATCTACTCAGAGTGCTAGCTTATCTTTATCTTGAAATTTACTCTGCCCGAAAGATTAGTCCATAAGTTATTAAATAAATCTCTTCAAATTCTTAAAACAGGGGCAGAGTGCCACTGAATATTTTTCTTTTACCATAATATACAAACATGACCTCTAGCATAGTTCTTTTTACTGAATATATTCTTAATTTGCATTTCAAATGTTATACCACTTTCTGGTTTCCCCCCTTTCTGAATACCCCAACCCATCCTCCCACCCCTGCCTCCAAGAATATACTCCTCCACCCAACCCACTCCCATGACCCCCACTGGAATTCCTCACACTAGGGATACACTTGGGGCCTTCACAGGACCAAGGACATCTCCTCCCACTGATGCCCGACAAGGCATCACTGCCACTCTTTTGGTTGGAACCATGTATACCCCTTAGTTGATGGCTTAGTCCCTGTAGTCCTGGGTGTCTGGTTGGCCAACATCATCATTTTTCTCATGTGCTTCAAACATTCCCCAGCTCCTACAATCTGCCCTCCAATTCCTCCATTGTGAATCCCGTGCTCAATCCAGTGGTTGGCTGCTAGTTTTTGCCTCTGTATCTGTAAGACTCTGGCAGGGCCCCTCCTAAAGACAACCATAACAGGTTTCTTTTGGTACACACTTCTTGTGATTCATAGTAATTTTGGGGTTTGGTGACTGTTTATAGGATGAATCCCCAGGTAGGACATTCTCTGGGTGGCCTTTCCTTCAGTCTCTGCTCCACACTTTGTCTCCATAGTTCTTCCTGGGAATATTTTGTTCCCTTTCTCAGAGGAACCAAAGCACTCCAACTTTGGTCTTCATTCTTCTTGAGCTTCCTGTGGTATGTGAATTGTAACATGCTTATTTTAAGCTTTTGGGCTAATATCCATTTATCATTGTGTGCATACCATGTATGTTCTTCTATGATTGGGATACCTCATTCAGGATCACACTTTCTAGTTCCAAACATTTGCCTAAGAATTTCATAAATTCATTGTTTTTAATAGCTGAATTGTACTCCATTGTGTGTGTGTGTGTATATGTGTGTGTGTGTGTGTGTGTGTGTGTGTGTATAAATAAGACTGCTATGAACATAGTGGAGTATGTGTCCTTATTGTGTTGGAGCATTATTGTTGTTGTGTCATTATTGTGTTGGAGCATCTTCTGGATATATGCCCGGGAGTGATATTCTTAATAGTGTGTTTTGTTTCAGATTTCAAGAGCAGAAGCCTTCAAAATTGTAGTATTCAAGATTCCAGTAAAAATGACACATTGCATTCTGCCTTTGTCTTAGTTTTTTTTTTAATTTTATTTTCTAAGTCTTTTTTTTATTTACATTCAAGATCATTTCCCCTTTCCCGTTTCCTCCCTCCCCGAAAGTCCCATAAGCTCCTTCCCTCCCTCTTTTCCCCATTCAACACCCTCTCGCTTCTCTGTCCTGGTGTTGCCCTACATCCAGTCTTTCCAGGACCAGGGGTATCTCCTTCCATCTTCTTAGAAATCTATTGATATGCGAATTGTGTCTAGGGTATTCCGAGATTCTGGGTTAATATCCCCTTATCAGTGACAGCATACCATGTGTGCTCTTTTGTGATTGGGTTACCTCACTAAGGATAATATTTTCAAGTTCTGACCATTTGCCTAGGAATTTCGTGAATTCATTGTTTTTAATTGCAGAGTAGTATTCCATTGTGTAAATATACCACATCTTCTGAATCCATTCCTCCGTTGAGGGACATCTGGGATCTTTCCAGCTTCTGGCTATTATAAATAAGTCTGCTTGAGTTGGGATTCATCTTAGTTTCAACCCTTTCACATATCTCCTATAACCCAGTTCTAAAGTTCAAAGATGTACATAGCCAACCTTATCTCAATAATGACCCTGCTTCCCACTTTTCTATTTCCTGTATTATTAACTGATTAATGTTCCAAAACAACTTATAAAAACTACTTAGGAAAGGATGAATTTATTATGCCTCACAGCTTAGAGATTTGAAAACCGTGTCAGGATATTTATGATGGTAGAAGAATGAAGTGACTGATCATATTGGGTTTGTAACCAGGAGCAGAGAGAGATGGATGCTGTTGCTCTCACTTATTTATTTATTAATTTTGTTTTTTTTATTAATTTCATTTTTATATATTTTTTTAATTTTCTAAGTATTTTTATTTATATTCCAAATGATTTCCCCTTTCCCAGTTCCTCCCTCCCCACATCTTCTGAATCCATTCCTCCGTTGAGGGACATTTGGGTTCTTTCCAGTTTTCTGAGGAACAGCCAGACTGCTTTCTAGAGTGGTTGTACCACCTTGCAATCCCACCAGCAGTGGAGGAGTGTTCCTCTTTCTCCACATCCTAGCCAAAAACTGCTGTATCTTGTGTTTTTGATCTTAGCCATTCTGACTGGTATGAAGTGGAATCTCAGGGTTGCTTTGATTTGCATTTCCCTAATGCTTAAGGATGATGAACATCTCTTTAGGTGCTTCTCAGCCATTAGATATTATTCAGGTGAGAACTCTTTATTTAGCTCTGTACCCCATTTTTTAATAGGGTTATTTGACTCTCTGGGGTCTAGCTTCTTGAGTTTTTAGTATATATTGCATATTAGCCCTTTCTCAGATGTAGGATTGGTAAAGATCATTTCTCAGTTTGTTGGTTGCAGCTTTGTCCCTTTGACAGTATCCTTTGCCTTACAGAAACTTTGTAATTTTATGAGGTCCCATTTGTCAATTCTTCATCTTAGAGCATTTGCTATTGGAGTTCTGTTCAGGAAATTCTCCCCTGTGCCAATATGTTCAAGGTTCTTCCCTAGTTTCCTTTCTATTAGTTTCAGTGTGTCTGGTTTTATATGGAGGTCCTCGATCCACTTGGAATTGAGCTTAGTGCAAGGAGATAAGAATGGGTCAATTTGCATTCTTCTGCATGTTGACCTCCAGTTGAGCCAGCACCATTTGTTGCAAAGGCTATCTTTTTTCCACTGGATGGTTTTAGCTCCTTTGTCAAAGATCAAGTGACCATAGGAGTGTGGATTCATTTCTGGGTCTTCAATTCGGTTCCGTTGATCTACATGACTGTCACTGTAGCAATACCATGCGGTTTTTAACACTATTTCTCTGTAGTACAGCTTGAGGTCCGGGATACTGATTCCCCCAGAGGTTCTTTTACTCTTCAGAATAGTTTTAGCTATCCTGGGTTTTCTATTATTCCAGATGAATTTTTGAATTGCTCTTTCTAACTCTATGAAGAATTGAGTTGGGATTTTGATGGGGATTGCATTGAATCTATATATTGCTTTTGGCAAGATGGTCATTTTTACTATATTAATCCTGCCAATCCATGAGCATGGCAGATTTTTCCATCTTCTGAGGTCTTCAATTTCTTTCTTCAGAGACTTGAAGTTCTCGTCATACAGATCTTTCACTTCTTTGGTTAGAGTTACACCAAGATACTTTATATGGTTTGTGGCTATCCTGAAGGGTATCATTTCACTTACTTCCTTCTCAGCCTGCTTATCCTTTGAATATAGGAAGGCTACTGACTTGCTTGAGTTGATTTTATATCCAGCCACTTTGCTGAAGGTGTTAATTAGCTGTAGGTGTTCTCTGGTGGAGTTCTTTGGGTCGCTTAATTATAGTATCATATTGTCTGCAAATAGTGATAGTTTGACTTCTTCCTTTCAAATTTGTATCCCTTTAACCTCCTTTTGTTGTCTAATTGCTCTAGCTAGAAATTCAAGTACTATATTGAAAAGATATGGAGAGAGAGGGTAGCCTTGTCTAGTCCCTGATTTTAGTGGGATTGCTTCAAGTTTCTCTCTGTTTAGACTGATGTTGGCTACCAGTTTGCTGTAAATTGCTTCTACTATGTTTAGATATGGGCCTCGAATTCCTGAACTTTCCAATACTTTTAGCATGAAAGGATGCTGATTCTGTCAAATGCTTTTTTCAGCATCTAATGAAATGACCATGTGTTTTTTTTTCCTTTGAGATTGTTTGTATAGTGAATTACAATGGACTTCCTTATATTGAACCATCCCTGCATCCCTGGGATGAAACCTACTTTATCGTGGTGAATGATCGTTTTGATGTGTTCTTGGATTCAGTTGGCAAGAATTTTATTGAGTATTTTTGCATCGATATTCATAAGAGAAATTGGCCTGAGATTCTCTTTATTTGTCAGATCTTTGTGTGATTTTGGTATTAGCATAATTGTGGCTTCATAGAATGAGTTGGGTAGTGTTCCTTCTGTTTCTATCTTGTGGAATAGTGTGAAGAGTATTGGTGTCAGGTCTTCTTTGAAGGTCTGATAGAATTCGGCACTAAAACCGTCTGGACAAGTGTTTTTTTTTTTTTGGTTGGAAGAATTCCAATGAACACTTCTATTTCTTCAGGGGTTATAGGATGGTTTAGATGGTCTATTTGATCCTGATTTAATTTTGGTATTTGGTATCTGTCTAGGAAATTGTCCATTTCCTCCAGATTTTCTTGTTGTGTTGAATAGAGGCTTTTGTTGTAGAATCTGATGATTTTTTTTAATTTCCTCAGTTTCTGTTGTTATCTCTCCCTTTTCATTTCTGATTTTGTTAATTTGGATACTGTCTCTGTGCCCTCTGGCTAGTCTGGCTAAGGGCTTATCCATCTTGTTGATTTTCTCAAAGAACCAACTCCTAGTTTTGTTGATTCTTTGTATGGTTTAATTTGTTTCTACTTGATTGATTTCAGCCCTGAGTTTGATGATTTCCTGCCTTCTATTCCTCTTGGATGTATTTGCTTCTTTTTGTTCCAGGGCTTTCACATGTGCCATTAAGTTGCTAGTGTATGCTGTCTCCTGTTTCTTTTTGGAGGCACTCAGGGCTATGAATTTTCCTCTCAGCACTGCTTTCATTGTGTCCCATAAAGTAGGGTATGTTGTGCCTTCATTTTTATTAAATTTTAAAAAGTCTTTGATTTCTTTCTTTATTTCCACCTTGACCAAGTTATCATTGAGTAGAGCATTGTTCAGCCTCCATGTGTACGTGGGTTTTCTTTTGTTTTTTTGCCATTGAAGACCACCCTTATTCCATCGTGATCTGATAGGAGGCATGGGATTATTTCTATCTTCTTGTATCTATTGAGGTCTTATTTGTGACCAATTATATGGTCAATTTTGGAGAAGGTACCATGAGGTGCTGGGAAGAAGGTGTATTCTTTTGCTTTAGCATGAAATGTTCTCTATATATCTGTTAGTTCCATTTGGTCCAAGGCTTCAATTAGATTCACTGTGTCCCTGTTTAGTTTCTGCTTTCTGAACAATCCATTTCAGAGAGTGGGGTGTTGAAGTCACCCACTATTATTGTGTGAGGTGTGATGTGTGCTTTGAGCTTTAGTAAAATTTTTGTTTTGTTTTGTTTTGTTTTTATGAATGAGGGTGCCAGTGCATTTGGAGCACAGATATTCAGAATTGAGAGTTCTTCTTGGTGGATTTTTCCTTTGATCATTATGTAGTGTCCTTCTCTGTCTTTTTTGATGACTTTAGGTTGAAAGTCTACTTAATCTGATATTAGGTTGGCTACTCCGGCTCGTTTCCTGGGACCATTTGCTTGTAAAATTGTTTTCCAACCTTTTACTCTGAGGTAGTGTTTGTTTTTGACACTGAGGTGCGTTTCCTGCATGCAGCAAAATGCCTGGTCCTGTTTACGTATCCAGTCTATTAGTCTAGGTCTTTTTATTGGGGAATTGAGACCATTGATATTAAGAGAGATTAAGGAATACTGATTACTGTCACCTGCTATTCTTGACGCTATCTTTATGTTTGAGTGGTTATCTACTTTTCGGTTTGATGAAAGAAGGTTACTATCTCGTATTTCCAGGGTGTTGTTTCTCTCCTTGTATTGGCGGTTTCCACGTATTATCCTTTGCAGGGCTGAGTTTTTGGAGAGATATTGTGTAAACTTGGTTTTATCATGGAATATCTTGGTCTCTCCATCTGTGGTGATTGAGAGTTTTGCTGGGCATAGTAGTCTAGGCTGGCATTTGTGCTCTCTTAGAGTCTGCATGAGATCTGCCCAGGATCTTCTGGCTTTCATAGTCTCTGGTGAGAAGTCTGATGTCATTTGGATAGGTATTTCTTTTTCTGTTACTTGGCCTTTTTCTCTTAGTGCTTTTAATATTCTTTCTTTGTTTAGTACATTTGGTGTTTTGATTATTATGTGACAGGAGGTATTTCTGTTCTGGTCCAGATTGTTTAGAGTTCTGTAGGCTTCTTGTACTTTCACCAGCATCTCTCTCTTTAGGTTAGGGAAGTTTTCCTCCATAATTTTGTTGAAGATATTTACTGGCCCTTTAAGTTGCAAATCTTCACTCTCATCTATACATATAATCCTTAGGTTTGGTCTTCTCATTGTGTCCTCTATTTCCTGGATGTTTTGGGTTACACGTTTTTTGCATTTTTCATTTTCTTTGACTCTTGAGTCAATGCTTTCTATGATATCTCCAACACCTGAGATTCTTTCTTCCATCTCTTGTATTCTATTGTTGATGTTTGCATCTATGACTCCTGATTTCTTCCCAAGGTTTTCTATCTCCAAAATTGTCTCCCTTTGTGATTGCTTAGTTGTTTCTACTTCCTTTTTTAGATCCTGGATGGATTTCCTGAGATCCTTCACTTGTTTGTTTGTATTTTCCTGTATTTCTTTAAGATATTTTTGCATTTCCTCTTTCAGGATTTCTGCCTGTTGACCCAATTTCTCCTGTATTTCTCTAAGCGATTTTTGTGTTTCCTCCTCATGGGCTTCCATCTGTTGATCCATAGTCTCCTACATTTCTCTAAGCAATTCTTGTGTTTCTTTTGTAAGGCCATCTACCCCTTTATTCATTTCTTTAAGTGATTTTTGTGTTGCCTCCCTATGGGCCTCCATCTGTTGACCCATATTCCCCTGCATTTCTCTAAGCGATTTTTGTGTTTCCTTTGTAAGGGCTTCTACCCATTGATTCATGTTCTCCTGTATTTCTTTACGAGATTTATTTGTGTCCTTCTTGAAATCCTCTAATATCATCATGAGAAGTGATTTTAAATCCAGTTCTTGCCTTTCGGGTGTGATGGGGTATCCAGGACTTGCTGCTGTTGGAGAATTGGGTTTGGATGGTGCCATATTGCCTTGATTTCTGTTAGTCCCATTCCTACATTTGCCTTTTTCCATCTGGTTACCTCTGGTGTTAGTTTCTCCTGCTGTCGCTGGCTCTTGGTAGGACTTCCTGTGAGCCTGCAAGACTATTTCTGTCCCCCCCCCCCCGGATTACAGGGATTCCCCTGGCACTGATTGCTGGGGCCTGCCCTGCTCCAGATTGACTTTGGAGCCCTGATGTGCCTTGCACCAAGTGATGTTATATTGGGAAATCCCTGCACATCCAAAGGCTCAGCTTAGTCAATCCCCAGAGCAGAGGTCACCAAGGTGAGGTTGGGGAGCTCCCTCCCTATGTGGGTGCGCTCTCTCCCAGTGCGGGTCCCTCTGCAAGGCAGGTGTTCCACAGCAGAGCTGGAGCATAGGTGACCACAGAACTGCCCAGCTCTTGGGAGCAGAGGGCACACAAGCTGCCTGAGTCCCAAGCGACATTATGCTTGATTGTCCCTGTGCATGGAGGTCCCAATTGCCCTCTGGCCGGAGCAAAGATGGCGGACTGCACTCTGCACACTCTCATTGCAGATCACTCTGCAGGGCAGTTGGCCCACAGCAGAGCTGGCGCCCAGACAACCACAGAGCTGCCCTGCTCTTGGGCGCAGATGGAAGCCCAACAGACTGTGTCCCAAAAGATGTTATATTGGGGAGTCCCTGGGTACCTGCATGTTCAGTGCAGTCAATACCCAGAGTAGAGGTCGCCAAGGGGAGGCTGGTGAGCTCTGCACTCTCTCCAAGTGGGGATCCTTCTGCAGGGCAGATGTCCCACAGCAGAGCTGACATGTAGGTGACCCAGAACTGCCCAGCTCTTGGGAGCAGGGAGCACACAAGCTGACTGAGACTCAAGCGACATTATGCTTGATTGTCCCTGTGTCTGGAGGTCCCAATTCTCTTATTTATTTTTTATTTATTCTAATAATCCAGAAAATAAAATAGGGCCTCCCTTACTTAAGGTAGTTTCTTCTAAACAACCTAATATAGAAACTTCCTCATATGTGTGGTCCAATGTTTGTCTCTTATGTAATCTTAGAGCCATCGAGTTGAGAACTGCTAATATCACAATAAGCAAATTAATGAGTAGCAATTAATGACTTGGCTTCAAGGATATCCCATAATGGAGTTTCATCTTTATTAATAATCAGTAATTTTTCTGAGGCAGAAATCTCTTCCTGATCTGTCAAAATATTCCTTGAATATTTTATTAAAGAAAATTTTTGATCCATGCATGTTACCACCTCACTTACCTCCCCTTCTAGTTGCTGCTACATTGTCTTGTGTTGCAATTTAAATATATTATATTGCTGTTAACCAAAAAAATCACTTATCACATTGTAATATTCCTATGGATTAATTCGAAAGTTGTATGAATAAAACAACTTTTTAACTTTATGATATTAAAATTTATGAAAATTACATATTAAAATTTAGAAATTGTTTTCATTTTATGTTTTCTATATTCTGTCCATTTATATTTGGTATTCACTAGTAGGTTCTCAAATTGCAAGCAATATCAACTAAATTCTATTAATAGCTATGTTATACAGTTGGTTAATACAAAATCTGGAAACCTAAATGTTAATCATCCAGCATTCACTCTTCCCATCCTAGTCACTTACAAATTCCATGTTATAACACAAAGTATTATACCACTAGGAACTTACCTCCCATCCATGGATGCTAGCTAAAAGCAAAAGCAATAGCCTATAATGCTTTGGGAGACTCTCAGGCAACATCAGGCAACAACTCAAAGGGACGTCTCGTGTCGGTTATTGGGTTTTTTCTTAGTTTATGGCTCTTGAAAGGGCTTTATCAGCCCATATGGAAATTTTCCATTTAAACTATATATATGTACACAGACTTAAATGTGTTAATGCATAATTTTAGGCAGGTAAATAGTACGATTCCTTAAGACTCTAGACACATTTACTGTTATTTTATCTTCTTCTTTTCCTTCCCCCTTCCCCTTCCCCTTCATCTTCCCCTTCCCCTTCCATTCTCCTTCCTTTTCCATTCCCCTTCCTTTTCCATATCCTTCTCCTTCCTTTTCCATTCTCTCCTTCCCCTTCCCTTCCCCTTCCTTTCACTTTTCCCTTCCATTCCCCTTCTCCTTCCTTTTCCCTTCCCTTCCCCTTCCTTTCTCTTTTCCCTTCCATTCCCCTTCTCCTTCCTTTTCCCTTCCCTTCCCCTTCCTTTCTCTTTTCCCTTCCATTCCCCTTCTCCTTCCTTTTCCCTTCCCTTCCCCTTCCTTTCTCTTTTCCCTTCCATTCCCCTTCTCCTTCCTTTTCCCTTCCCTTCCCCTTCCTTTCTCTTTTCCCTTCCATTCCCCTTCTCCTTCCTTTTCCCTTCCCTTCCCCTTCCTTTCTCTTTTCCCTTCCATTCCCCTTCCCCTTCCTTTTCCCTTCCCTCCCCTTCCTTTCTCTTTTCCCTTCCATTCCCCTTCCCCTTCCTTTTCCCTTCCCTTCCCCTTTCTCCTCCTCCTCCTCCTCCTCCTCCTCTTCTTCTTCTTCTTCTTCTTCTTCTTCTTCTTCTTCTTCTTCTTCTTCTTCTTCTTCTTCTTCTTCTCCTCCTTCATTTATCTCTCTCTGCTTTCTCTAATTAAATCACCATGTTCTTCAGATACAGGACCTAGAGGACATGAATGGGATCTGATCTGAAAGTCTCCCCCTTGCGGACGAACTTTCATGGTAATAAGCTTTTAAGAGAGAGAAACAAATAATAGTCCTAGTGAGCTATTATATCTATGAACCACAACAATAATCACTATCACATAACTCTAATTATATATAGTGACACACATAGTGGTGCAAATCTGTAATCGGACTTAAGGTCCACTCCACAGGAAAGAACCATATTTGGTATTGTAAACTTAATGAACTACCAGAATTAGTAAAATTGTGGATCTTGCAGGAAAAACTACCATCATTACTTTACTAAACCAGCAGAATTTTCAACTATACTGTAAATATTTATACCCACAGATAAGTGTAGTTCTAAACCCTCATCAAATGAACTTTTCAACAAGTGGAGACTATTACAGAAAAACCACAAAGGATCAAAGCAGTAAGAGAGCTTGTGGTACCCATTCCAACTCATACATTTACAACAAAATTCCCTCACCCAAGGCTCTGTGATCATTGTAGAAGACTGAACAGGAAGGTGGTAAAAACCTGAGAAACAAAAAGTTTAATGTGAGGTTGTGACTTTTAGAAATGTTAGATAGACTACATTCAGAAAGCCTCATTACCATGGCTACATAAACAAGACCTGAACACCACTAATAGATATGGCAATATGAAAGGGAGAAAGTCTGTGGGGCCTAAACCCTAAATAAAGAACTATGAGCTAATAGGGATGCTGAGAACAGGATGAATGAAAGTCCCTAGGAAAGAACTGCAGATTGGTTATCCAACAATAAGTGGTTACTGAAATACAGGTAACAGTATACAGACTGAACAGATACTTAGAAAAGAATTCTCAAAGTTTTTTCCCCAATAATGATTAGTAAGAAAATGTTAAATTGTGAAAATGGTCATAAGTTAAACTAATATTTACATATACGAACTCAGTACTTATTTAACCAAGAAAATCCTTAGTATATAGTTACTACTTATTGGACCAAAAAAAAAAAAATCTGTCACTTCCTTAATAAAAAAATGCAATTTGACTGGATAATGTACTTAGAAAATTATATTAGATAAAAATATTACAAATTGCCTAAAATATTTACATCAAAATTCACACAGTTGAAGGCCAATTTAAAGTCCAGGATTTTCAGAAGTCTCCAAGTTTGTGGCCATGAAATAAGAATCAATTGTTCCAGAATGTAACATTTCTAACATTGAGCTTCACTGACTGCTAAGAAATCATTGATGTATACAACACTAACAAGCATTCCTTGTGGGGAAATGACTCAGATAAAATCACATTAAAAACAAAATCATTGGTTGCTTAAATACCTTGGCTGCTTTTAGTGATAAAATATGTTTAGATCAATATCCCTGGATGTCAGTGCATAAAAAATGCTAAAGAAATCTATGCAACTGGGGAAAAAGTACACACAAATCAAAGGCTTCTTAAGGTTGTTGAAGACAGTGTCTTAAAATGCACTACATGCCCATTTCTGACTCATGTGATCAGCTGCTCTAATTTGTGGTATTTTTCTACCTTTACTCATTTCCCCTTCCTCAAATCTCATACATGGCCAAATCATGTACTTTCTGTGAAGATTTAATTAAATATAATCTGTGAATTCACAGTGCATTTTGATTTTACATATTGCACAAAACCTTGTTCCTGTCCTTGAAGTGGAATGGAATTATATAGATTTAACAATTGAAATTCATTCCCATTTCAAAAGTCAAAAACCACTATGAGCTAGTTCAAGTCAAATGAACTGTAGTCAAATGAACTGTGCCTATAGGTGTAGGTGTTCTTATGTGCATATGGCACAAAGTAGGTACTCAGTAATATGTGTATGGGGTTGTGGTAAGAGTCACATATAAACTGATGTATTTTTCCTTGTCTGTTAAAGAAATCATGTTTTGAATCATGCAGTCCAGTGTTTAAACTTCTACTTTCAATGATTGCTTTCTTTCCAAATATTTGAATCACCTCTATCAACTCAGATTAGAATCAATGACAAATTAGTTTAAAATATTTTAAGTTCACTGTCATTTTTTAAATCTCAACTGTGTCTAAACATTCAATGACAAAAATTCTTTTATATATATTACTTCACTTAGTGGATGGGCAGATTAACACCCATGTTAATTAAGAGGTGTTCAGAAGCCCTAGTTGTTCTTCTCTCATAAGTGATCATTAATGGAAAATCTTTAGGTTTTACTCTACACGAATAGGGGTAACAGGAATAAGCAGAACTTAGCATAATACATTGGGCAGAGGGGAAAATATTTCATCCATATACTCCTTGAGTCAGCTCTGGCTTACTCAGTCATATGCCTAAGCCAACTTTTTTGGAAAGAACAGTAAACAAACAGCAGCATCTTTTTTATGGTGGTTTTTATTTGAAAACCTATGCTTTTAATAGAATGACTTTAATATATGACATGTGGATAGATCATATGCCCATTTTGAAGACGAAAAATGAGAAATTCAGAAGGTTTTGAGTACATTCAACATATTTTATTTCACATACGGGCACACAGCTTTATTTAAGACATGCTTCCACTTTTAAACAGTTCAGCAGACAGGCGAAAGTAAGTATGTGTTGCTGAGAGATGTCTGCTGGCTTTGTAAACACATTATTTTCTAAGCTGATTCCTAAGGCTTACAGGCTGAACAATTTTTCTTGAGAGAGTATATTAGAACTGTCATATTAGAACATAAAGGATGTAGGGTTTGATTCAAATACAATTATTTTCTGCTGACTCTGCAGGAGATCATTCAGTGTAGCCCACCCACTTCTATCTCACAAATCTACATATGTAATTTGACACTTCTTTTTACAGGAGGCCAAGCTAATGGGGAAGTAGAGCTAATGGAAGTCAGAATAATAGTGCCTAGGTGTAGTATTTGCATAATGAGTTTAGAATTGACAGTACATTTCTAGCATGTAAAGGGATAGCATGGTGAAGTAAATGAAATGCTGAGGTACCAGCAATAGATAGATCATACTGCACTGTGAGCAGCAAACCTTAAGCAATTTAAAAGGTTAATGAACAAAGCTATGAGTCCCTATGAGACCCCCAGAAAATATTAGCAAACAGCAAAACAAAGCTGCCTAGAGCATGAGAAAATATCTGTAGCAATGCGGCTTAGGTTTTCTTTTCCCTGAGCTCTGTGGATGAAGAAAAGGCAACTTCAACAGAAGGCATATGTTAAGAATTAATAACTTGATGAATTAATTTCTTTGAGCCTTTCAGTCTCAAGTCAGCTATTTCTTGTAACACCATTAATCCTCAAGAAATGTCCTGTACTGCATCCATTTCTGTCAAAGTCATGCTAGTTTAAAGTTACAATGTAATGTACAGACAAATATGTGTAGGAATTATTATTATTTTCATTACATAAATTATAAGGAGGGCCCAACATAAGCTATTCCCAAAGGTAAACTAGTTACTCAATAATGTAACTGTAGCTTAGAATGCTTTTAGCAATTTCAATGAGATCAGCAATCTTCTATTTCTCTCCTAAAAAGTATTATTTTCCTTTGCTCTTACATTTTTACAGGAAGTAAAATGTTTGTCCTATATACACTTGATATATCATGGATGGGAGGTTCTCAGGCTTTAATGTGCATATGAGTCACCCTGGAATCTTGTCAAATGTAGAACTAGGTTCAATAGTCCTGGACTGTCCAGAAACTGTACACTTTAAATAAGTTTCCAGATGAAACTGATGTTCCTGACATAGGGAACTCACAGCTGTCTCTCAGAAGGCTTCAGCAGGACCCAGTGAAATTATTATGTTCTGGAATACATAGGGATGGGGAGAGAAAAGGTAGAGATAACTAAATTGATTGTCCAGCAAGGCAGGGTAAGGAAAAGGTAGCTTAATACTTGTTCTACTTCTTTTTTTGTCTGTTTGTTTGTTGACTTTTGTCCCATTTTATGAATTTCAGGAGATCAAATTTGGAGCTTTCTCAGACATTAAGAACCACATCTTTAATCCCAGTACTTGGGAGGCCAAGGCAAGTGTTTGTCTATGAGTTCAAGTCCAACCTGTTTTACATAGCACATTCAAGCTAACCAGGATTGCATATGAAGACTTTGTCTAATACACACATAAGAACAACAAGAAAATCAAAAGACTTTATGCATGCTAGCCTACAGAAATTATATTCAAAGTCTCTGCCAGTTTCAAAGTATTATGTTTAAAAGTATAAGGCTTCTGACCCTAAAACAATAGAGTTTTCTACCACTAAAAACAGAACAACTTAACTTACCTTAGTGACCTTGAATACAGTGAATTGACAATTTTTGGAACTGGTTTTTGGAATATCCTTCAGCCACTTTCAGCAAACGTAAAAATCAGTGACATTACTTTATAGTACCATTGAACTGAGACATGAAGTGATCTCAATTACCTCTTCAAATGTTAGAAGAAAATCTAATCAGAGTTTTGAGAAGTTGTAAAAAATTTTTATGAATAAGAGCCATATCTGCTTTATCTTGGTCTTTTCCACAGCACTATTTCAAAAAATCTTTATCTATAAGAAATTGTCTGCAGTGCATATGCTAAGAATATGTATTTCTAGGATGATTTCTCTTCTCATTTCATAAAACCCTCCAAAAGCATCTGTATGTTTTTCCTCACAAAGAAAGTTCTACTGTAGAATTATGTAGTATTTCAGTGCAGTATTTGGAACAGACTTCTTAAATTCATGCCTAAATGAAAGAGTGAACAATAAACAAACCTGTTATGTAAGAGGTTGTCATTTATTTAATCACAAACAGAAAGCATTAATTTACTTCAAAATTTTAGATAAATTTACTATGCTACACAGTTTAATCCAGATTAAGGTTCAGAAATGGACTTTCTCCACTGTCAGCATGTAAGGCATTGAGAGCTGAGAATGAGTATTTAAAGCAGTTTTATCCCTAGCACTCAAAGTATCAAGTGACTCATAGTAGATACACACAAAATTCTGTTGACTAGAATACATTATATTGCAGGTTACAACTTAAAGGACACTTTAGTTTGTAATTGTAAAATGCCTCTTCTGAAATACTTCAATCTATGTTGTCCTCAACACAAACCATTGATTATAATTTCCAGTTCCCCAGACATTAATATGGTTTTCGTAGAGGGCAACCCTGAAACCAGAGCCATGATTGTCTTCAGAATAACATCTTGTGATAGTTTCTTTTCATGTTTTGCTGTGATAAAATGCTCTGGCAAAAACAACTTATGGAATAAAGGGTTTGCTTCAGTTTTAAGCTACAGAGTACAGCCCATCACGTGAAGAAGTCAAGACAGTGTAAGCTTGAACAGAAAGTCCCATTATATCTACCATCATGAAGCAGAGAGTTGTGAATACTTGTGCCTAGGACCAAGCCAAGGGAACAATGCTGCCAACTGTTAATATAACTCTTCCCATGCCAAATATAGACAAATGCTAAACTATCTCTCACATAGGTGTCTGGATATTTGACTCCTAGGTGATTCACATCTTATCAAGTTGAGAACAAATGCTAACCATGCACCTCTGAAAGGACCTTAATATGTACAACTTAATATTTAATTATACTCACCTGTTGAGATAGCATGAACATTTCATACTGTTCTGTTATTTTTTTTCCTACTCCCTCACAGAATATGGATTTGATGGCCTTGGAATTCTACTCTGATTTTCCAATATGCAACTACTTACTTTTTTTTCCTTTATGCCCACCTTCTCACACTTCCCTGCCCTCTCCTTTTTTTTCTGCCTTTCATTTTTTTCTTTATTTCCCTGTTTACACTTTCATACACTTCCAAAAGCAGAGTATGGAGAAGAAGGCATTCTGACTTGGGTTTTCTAGCTACCTATTTCCAATCACAAAGACCAAAGGCATTGGAAAAACCATCTATCCCATGAAGAAAGGATACTCTAAGTCATTGCCTATCATTTCTTTCAAACTCTCTTGAAACAAGGCATTTACTCAAAGTTGGAAGACTACAACAAACAGTTCCCTGTTTTCCTTCCAAATATGCCCCTATGTTAGGCAATAACAACTTTAATTAGGGACACTATTTTGAAAGAGAGTGAATGAAATGCACACAAGTACTACAAGGCAGAAGAGGTATAGGGCATGGTTCCAAAGGAGAGCAATATACTATTTTTATAGAAATTTCTCTTTAAAAACTATTTCTAGGTTAAACAAAAAGTCTGCAGATTATACACAAAGTACGAAAGAAACAACACATTTGAAAACTAACAGCATGAATTTAGAGCTGACTGAAATGTCAAGCTCTGAAATCTGTAAATATAACCCCAATACATAAAAGAAATACGAGTGAAAGATGATAATAAATTTGAAATTATCTTCCTACTAAATGAAGGCATACTCACTTAAGTAAGAAAATGTAAATTTTACGAGATTTAGAAGAAAAAAATGGTTGAAATAATAATGGGTAAGAGCTGAAAGGCTGGGAACAAAAGGGGCAGGGAACAGAAGAATCTGGGTCCAATTCCAAAGCTGTTCACTTCGAGGCTCATGGCCTTGAGAAATCCACCCGTCACTTCCATAAAGATCCTATTGTACCTATGCTACAAGGCTACTGGGATGCTTTGCTGGTGTATTAGCTGTTGTGATTTCTTTTCAGTGAGCGCTTGTCATAATGGAAAGGCCAAAAATAGTTAATTTTTGTTTTTGGGTACCAAATGAATTCGAAGACATTTATCCTATGTGAAGGTTTTACACCACAGAAACTGAATACATGGGAAGAAGAGGGAGAGTAATGATAAATGGAAATTGGGCATACACATTTGAAAGACAAAGCCTATCTGGGACTATTTAAGAAGGATAAGGACACCCTGGCCAGCCATTAGAAGATAATATTGCTTTTTTAGGAACCTCTCATTATAAGACGTAACACTATAGTCTGTTAGTAGCAAATAGAGAAGGTTAAATATGCTTAGACACAGGATACTGTGACTGGCAACATTACCTATGTGGAATAGGAGTGTAGCAAAGTATTATTAGAGCAATCATTAGAGCCGAGGGAATGCTAGAAGGATTAGACTTAGAGGACTACTTGAATCACTGGGTTTGGTGAGAAACTCTAGGTTTGTATCATTGTGCCCAGGTGAGATAGCACAGTGCAGCGGAAGTGTCAACACAGATGGAAAATGGCTGAGGGTAAATATTTTATCACTCCAAAGACTGGATGCTTCATAAGTATGTCTGTCTATTTTTCCTTGTTGCCCCAATGTCAAAAAGGAGTTGAAGAAAGGATGGAAGAAACCCTGAATAGACTTAGTTCATCCTGAAATTGGGATTCTATCTGTGACATCAATGGGATGAGTTTGGAAATAGAAACTCAATCATAGCAAAATATAAAGTATATTTAGGGTCAATGTACACCAAATGTACTAAACAAGGAAAGAAATTTAAAAGCAGTTAGGGGGAAAAGTCAAGTAACATATAAAGGAAGACCTATCAGATTTACACCAGACTTCTTGCCAGAGACTATGAAAGCCAGAAGATCCTGGGCAGATATCATACAGACCCTAAGGGAACACAAATGTTAATCCAGACTACTATACCCAGCAAAACTCACAATTACAATAGATGGAGAAACCAAGGTATTCCATGACAAAAACAAATTTTACACAATATCTTTCCACAAATCCAGCCTTCCAAAGGATAATGAATGGAAAACACCAAAAAAAAAAAAAAAAAAAAAAGGAGGGAAACTACACACTAGAAAAGCAAGAAGTTAATCAACTTTTAACAAATATAACTCTACCTCTAATAACAAAATAATAGGAAGCAACAATCACTTCTCGTTAATATCTCTTTATATCAATGGACTCAATTCTCTAATAAAAAGACGTTGGACTCAATTCTCTAATAAAAAGACATAGACTAACAGACTGGATACATAAGCAGGACCCAACATTTTGCTGCATTCAGGAAACTCACCTCAGGCACAAATATAGACACTGCCTCAGAGTAAAAGGCTGGAAAACAAATTTCCATGTAAATGGTCCCAAGAAACAAGCTGGTGTGGCCATTCTAATATCAAATAAAATTGACTTTCAACCTAAAATAATCAAAAAGGACAAGGAAGGACACTTCACACTCATCAAAGGAAAAATCTACCAAGATGAACTCTCAATTTTGAGCAAGAACACCCACATTCATAAAAGAAACTTTCCTAAAGCTCAAAGAACACATTGCACCCCACACAATAATAGTGGGAGACTTCAACACCCCACTCTCATCTATGGACAGATCAGGGAAACACAAACTAAACAGAGAAATTGCAAAACTAGCAGAAGTTATGAACCAAATGGATTTGACAGATATCTATAGAACATTCTATCCTAAAACAAAAGAGAATATACCTTCTCCTCAGCACCTCATGTTGCCTTCTCCAAAACTGTCCATATACTTGGTCACAAAACAGACCTCGGCATATATAAGAAGACTGAAATAATTTGATGCACCCTATCAGATCACCCCGGGATAAGGTTGATCTTCAATAACAACAAAAGCAACAAAAGCCCACATACACATGAAAACTGAACAACATTCTACTAAATGATAACTTGATCAAGGAAGAAATAAAGAAATTAAAAACTTTTTTAGAATTTAATGAAAATGAAGGCAAAACATACCCAAACTTATGGAACACAATGAAAGCAGTGCTAAGAGGAAAACTCATAGCTATGAGTGCCTCCAAAAAAGAAACTGGAAAGAGCATACACTAACAGCTTAACAGCACAGCTGAAGGAAGCAAAAACACCCAAGAGGAGTAGATGGTAGGAAATAATCAAACTCAGGGTTGAAATCAACCAAGTAGAAACAAAAAGAACTATAAAATGAATCAACCACACCAGGAGCTGGTTTTTTGAAAAAAACCAACAAGATAGATAAACCCTTAGCCAAAGTAACCAGAGGGTACAGAGTTAGTACCCAAAATCAACAAAATCAGAAATGAAAAGGAAGGCATAACAATAGATACTGAAGAAATCCAAAAATTTCTACTACAAAAGACTATACTCAACAAAAGTGTAAAATACAGAGGAAATGGACAATTTTCTAGACAGATACCAGGTACCAAAGTTAAATCAGGATCAGATAAAAGATCTAAACAATCCCATAACCCTAAAGAAATAGAAGCAGTCATTAATAATGTCCCAACCAAAAAAATCCAGGGACCAGATGGGTTCAATCCTGAGTTCTATCAGACATTCAAAGAAGACCTAATACCAATACTCTTTAAACTATTCCACAAAATAGAAACAGATGGAACACTACCAAATTCGTTTTATGAAGCTACAATTACTCTTATACCTAAACCACATGAAGACCCAATAAAGAAAGAGAATTTTAGACCAATTTTCCTTACAAATATTGATGCAAAAATAATCAATAAAATTCTTGCCAACAGCATCCAAGCACACATCAAAGCGATCATTTACCATGATCAAGTAGGCTTCATCCCAGGGATGCAAGGATGGTTTAATATATGGAAATACATCAATGTAATCCACTATATAAACAAACTCAATGAAAAAATCCACATAATCATTTCATTAGATGCTGAGAAAGCATTTTACGAAACCCAACATCTCGTCATGATAAAAGACTTGGAAAGATCAGGAATTCAAGGCCCATTCCTAAACATAGTAAAAGCAATATACAGCAAACCAGTAGTCAACATCAAACTAAATGGAGAGAAGCTTGAAGCAATCCCACTGAAATCAGGAACTAGACAAGGCTGTCCACTCTCTCCCTACCTGTTCAATATAGTTCTTGAAGTTCTATCCAGAGCAATTAGACAACAAAAAGAGGTCAAAGGGATTCAAATTGGGAAGGAAGAAGTCAAAGTATCACTATTTGAAGATGATATGATAGTATACTTAAGTGACCCCAAAAATTCTACCAGTGAAATTTTAAACCTGATAAACACCTTCAGCAAAGTGACTGGATGCAAAATTAACTCAAGCAAATCAGTAGCCTTCCTATACTCAAAGGATAAGGAGGCTGAGAAAAAAATTAGGGAAATGACACCATTCACAATAGCCACAAGTAATATAAAATACCTTGGTGTGACCCTATCCAAGCAAGTGAAAGAGCTGTATGACAAGAACTTCAAGTCTCTGAAGAAAGAAATTGAAGAAGACCTCAGAAGATGGAAAGATCTTCCATGCTCATGGATTGGAAGGGTTAATATAGTAAAAATGGCCATCTTGCTTAAAGCAATCTACAGATTCAATGCAATCTCCATAGAAATTCCAACTCAATTCTTCATAGAGTTAGAAAGAGCAATTTCCAAATTTATCTGGAATAACAAAAAGCCCAGGATAGCAAAATCTATTCTCAACAATAAAAGAACTTTGGGTGGAATCACCATACCTGACCTCAAGCTCTACTACAGAGCAATAGTGAAAAAAACTGTATGGTATTGGTACAGAGACCGGCAGGAAGATCAGTGGAATAGAATTGAAGACCCAGAAATGAACTCATATACCTATGGTTACTTGATTTTTGACATAGGAGCTAAAACAATCCAGTGGAAAAAAGAGAGTATTTTCCACAAATGGTGCTGGGTCAACTGGCAGTCAACATGTAGAAGGATGCAAATTGATCCATTCTTATCTCCTTGTAAATGCTCAAGTCCAAGTGTATAAAGGACCTCTACATAAAACCAGATACACTGAATCTAGTAGAAAAGAAATTGGGGAAGAACCTGGCATAGTTGGGCACAGGGGAAAATTTCCTGAATAGAACAGCAATAGCTCATGCTCTAAGATCAAGAATTGACAAATGGGACCTCATACAATTACAAAGCTTCTGTGAGGAAAAGGACACTGTCAATAGGACAAAACGACAACCTACCGATTTGGAATAAATCTTCACCAATTCTATATCTGCTAGAGGGCTAATATCTAATATAATCAAAGAACTCAAGAAGTTAAACTCCAGGGTACCAAATAACCCTATTAAAAATGTGGTACAGAACTAAACAAAGAATTCTCAACTGAGGAATACCAGATGACTGAGAAGCACCTAAAGATATGTTCAACATCCTTAATCATCAGGGAAATGCAAATCAAAATAACCCTGAGATATCACCTCATACAAGTCAGAATGGCCAGGGTTAAAAACTCAGTGGTCACCAAATGCTTTAGAGAATGTGGAGAAAGAATAACACTCCTCCACTGCTGGTGGGATTACAAGCTGGTAAAAGCTCTCTGGAAATCAGTTTGGCTGTTCCTCAGAAATTTGGATATAGCACTACCTGAGGACCCAGCTGTCCCACTCCTGGGCATATTCCCAGAAGATGCTCCAACATGTAATAAAGACTCATGCTCCACTATGTTCATAGCAGTTTTACTTATAATAGCCAGAAGCTGGAAAGAAACCAGATGTTCCTCAACAGAGGAATGGATACAGAAAATGTGGTACATTTACATAATGGAGTACTATTCAGCTATTAAAACAATGAATTCATGAAATTCTTAGGCAAATGGACGGAGCTAGAAACTATCATCCTGAGTGAGGCAACCCAATCACAAAAGAATACACACAGTATGCAATCGCTGATAAGTGGATATTAGCCCAAAAGCTTGTAATGCCCATGATACAACTCATAGATCACATGAAGCTCAAGATGGAAAAGAGCAAAGTGTGGATACTTTGATCCTTATTGGAAAGTGGATCAAAACACCCATGGCTCACACCCAACCAATAGAATGAGAATAGGGTCCCCAGTGGAGCAGTTAGAGAGAGGACCCAAGGAACTGAATAGGTTTGCAGCTCTGCAGGAGAAACAATAGTATGTACCAACCAGTACTTCCAGATCTCCCAGGGACTAAACCACGAACCAAAGAGTACACGAGGATGGTCCCATGGCTGCATCTGCATATGTAGCAGAAGACGACTATTTCAGACATCAATGAGAGGAGAGGCCGTTGGTCTTGTGCAGGCTTGATTCCCCAGAATAGCGGAATGCAAGTCAGGAAATTGGAGAGGGGGGTGAGCAGGGGGAGGTGGGATGAGATAGTGGGTTTTCAGTGGGGTATCGTGGAAAGGGGTTAACATTTGAAATGTAAATAAAGCAAATATCTAATTAAAAAAGAAAAAAAATCAAGCACTAGATATATGTGGGACAATATATTCAAGACATTCTCTTACATTTAATTTTTAAAATTTGTTTTAGTTATTTACATTCCAAATATTGTTACTCTTCCTGGTTCTCCCTCGAGGAGTTCTTTACTCAATCCTCCCTCCTTTTTGCTTCTGAGAGTATGCTCTCCCAACTAACCCACCTTTCCCATACCCCACCTACTTTCACCTGTCCACCCACCCCTTCACACCCCTACTCACATCCCTCTTCACTGGGGCAACAAATCTCTACAGGATTAGGGGAATCCTCTTGCACCGAGGCTAGACAAGGCAGTGCTCTGCCTTATATGTGCTAGGGTCCACGGACCAACCTATATATGCTCTTAGGTTGGGGGCTTAGTCTCTGGGAACTCCCAGGTTTCCAGGATGATACTGTCTGTTGTCCTATGGGACTTCCATCCCCTTCAGCCCCTTCAATCCTTCCACTCTTTTACAGGGGATCCAGAACCTCAGTCCAGTGGTTAGCTCTAAGTATCTACTTCTGTATGAGTCAGCTGTTGGAAAAGCCTCTCATAGGACAGGCATGCGAGGCTTCTGTCAACAAGCACAACATGCCATCAGTAATAGTATCAGCGTTTGGTGCCTGTGCATGGGATAAATCACAAGTTGGGCCTTTCTTTCAACCTTTGCTCCATTTTGTCTGTGCATTTCTTTTAGACAGGAACAAATCTGGGTCAAAAATGTTGAAGGTAGGTAGGTTGTTGACTCCATCCCTCCTCTGGGAGCCCTCTCTATCTACTGAAAGTGGTCTCTTCAGTTTCTATCTCACCACTGTTGGGTATTTCAGCTGAGGTCATCCCAATTGTGTACTAGGAAGCTCTTACAACCCAGATCTCTGGGACAGTTTGGCGGTTCCCCCCACCCTTCACCCCGCGGGACCTTCATATTTCCATTCATTCTCCTGGTCCTCTGGGTTTCTCTACTATCTCCTCCCATACTTGGTCCTGCCTATCATTTTCCCTCCCTCCCCCTCTCCCTCCACCTCCCCTCTTCCACCAAAGTCCCTCCTTCCCTCTGCCCCCTGTGATTATTTTCTCCCCCCTTCTAAGTAGGAATGAAGTATCCTCACTTGGACCTTCCTTCTTGTTAAACTTCTTTTACTCCTTGGTTTGTATTGTGGATATTCTGTGCTTTTTGCCTAATATCCATTTATCCATGAGTACATTCCATGCATATCTTTTAGGGCCTGAATTACTTCACTCAGGATGATATTTTGTAGTTCAATCTACTTGCTTGCAAAATTCATGATGCCCTTGTTTTAAGTAGCTGACCAGTATTTCTTTGTGTAAAGGAACCACATTTTCTGGATCCATTCTTTGGCTTAGGGGCACCTGGCTTATTTCCAGCTTCTGGCTATTACAAATAAAGCTGCCATGAATGTAGTACAGCATGTACCCTTGTGGTATGATGGATCATCTTTTGGGTATATGCCCAGGAACAGCATATCTGGGTCTTCAGATATAACTATGTCCAATTTTCTGAGGAACCTCCAGATTGATTTCCAGAATAGTTGTATCAGTTTGCAATCCCACCAACATTGGAAGACTGTTCTTCATTCTCCATATCCTTGCCAGCATGTGCTGTCACTTGAGATTTGGTGTAAACCATTCTGATTGGTATAAGGTAGAAATACAGGGTCGTTTTCATTTGCATCCCCCTGATGAATAAGAATGTTGAATATTATTTCATTTCTTCTTGGCCATTCAAGATTGTTCTGTTGAGAATTCTCTGTTCAGTTCTGTACCCCATTTTTTAATTGGGTTATTCGGGTTGTTCCTGTATAATTTCTTGAGTTCTTTGTAATTTGTGATGTTAGCTCTCTGTTGCATATAGGGTTGGTGAAGATCCTTTCCCAATCTGTGGGCTGCTGATTTGTCAAAGTGGTGGTGTCCTTTGCCTTACAGAAGCTTCTCAGTTTCATGAGCTCCCATTTGTCAACTGTTAAATTTAGAACCTGGGCCATTGGTGGTCTGTCAGGAAATTTTCTCCTGTGCCAATGCATTCAATGCTATTTACCACTTTCTTTTCAATTAGACTCAGTGTATCTGGTTTTATTTTGAGGTCCTTGATCCTCTTGAACTTAAGTTTTGTACAAACTCATAAATATGGATATTTTACATTCTTCTACAAGTAGAATACCAGTTAGACCTATGCCATCTGTTGAAGATGCTTTCTTTTGTTTCCACTGTATGGTCTTGGCTTCTTTGTCAAAGATTGAGTGTCCATAGGTATTTGGGTTTATTTTTGGATCTCCAATTATATTCCATGGATCGATCTGTCTGTTTCTGTACCAATACTGTGTGGTTTTTTATGACTATTGCTCTGTATTACAGATTGAGAGAAGGGATGGTGATTCTCCTAGAAGTTCTTTTACTGCTGAGAATTCTTTTAGCTATCTTGAGTTTATTCTTTTGACTTTTGCCAAATGAAGTTGAGAATTTCTCTTTCAATGTCTCTGAAGAATTATGTTGAAATGTTGATGGATTTTGCATTGAGTCTGTATGTTAATTCTATTAATCCATGAGCATAGGAGATCTTTTCATCTTCTGAGGTATTTTTTGATTTCCTTCTTCATGGGCTTGATGCTCTTGTCATGCAGATATTTTACTTACATACAGATATTTTACATACAGATATTGTGAATGGTCTTGTCCCCCGAATTTCTGTCTCAGCCAGTTTATCATTTGTATAAAGGAGGACTACCGATTTGTTTGAGTTAATTTTATATATTGCCACTTCGCTGAAGTTGTTTGTCAGCTGTAGTAGTTCTCTGGTAGAATATTTGGGGTTGTTTATGTATACAATCATATCATTGACAAACAGTGATATCTTGACTTCTTTCTTTCCAATTTATATCCTGTTAATCTCCTTTTTGTTGTGTAATTCCTCTAGCTAGAACTTTGAGTACTATATTGAATAAATAGGGATAGAGTGGGCAGCTTTACTTGTCCCTGATTTTAGTGGGATTGCTTCAAGTTTCTCTCCATTTAATTTGGTGTTGGCTGATGGTTTGCTGTATATTCCTTTTATAATGTTTAATGTGTGCCTTGTAGCCCTTATCTCTCCAAGAATTTTAGCATGAAGAACTGTCGGATTTTGTCAAAAGCTTTTTCAACATGTAATATTTTTTGAGTTTGTTCATATAGAGTTGATTATGCTGATGATGTTTTGTATATTGAACCATCCCTGCATCTCTGGGATGAGGTCTACTTGATCATGGTGAATGATGGTCTGAAGTTCTCCTTCTCTGTTGAATTTTTGGATTAGTTTAGGCATCAGAATAAGAGTGGCTTCATAGAAGGAATTAGGGAGTGTTCCTTCTGTTTCTATTTTGTAGAATAGTTCGAGAAGTATTGGTATTAGCTCTTCTTTGAATGTCTGGTAGAATTCTGCACTAAAACCACCTGGCACTTTGCTTTTTTGGGTTGGGAGGATTTTAGTGACTAGATCTGTTTCCTTAGGTGTAATGGGACTGTTTGGATAGTTTACCTAATTTTTGATTTAACTTTAGTACATGATATTGGTCTAGAAAATTGTCCATTTAATCTAGATTTTTCAGTTCTGTTGCATATAGGCTTTTGTAGTAAGATCTTTTGATATTTTGAATATCCTCAGTATCTACGGCTTTGTTTCCCTCTTCATTTATCATTTTGTTAATTTGAATACTCTCTCTGTGCCCTTTAGTTAGTTTGGCTAAGGGCTTATCTCTCTTGTTGACTTTCTCAAAGAACCAGTTTGGTTTTTTTGATTCTTTGTATTATTCACTCTGTTCCTAATTAGTTGACTTCAGCTCTGAGTTTGACCATTTTTTGCCTTCTACTTTTCTTGGGTTTGTTTGCTCAAGTATGCTGCTCAATTGCTAGTATAAGATCTGTCCAATTTCTTTACGAAGGCACTTAATGTTATGAATTTTCCTCTTAACACTGCTTTCATCATGTCCCATAAGTTTGGGTGTGGTGTGTCCTTATTTTTATTGAATTGTAGGAAGTCTTTTATTTCTTTATTTCTTCCCTCAACAACTTATTGAGTAGAGAGTGGTTCAGTTTCCATGAGTGTTTGTACCTTCTGTTGTTTTGTTGTTATTGAAGTCCAGCCTTAGTCCATGGTGATCTGATAGAAGGCATGGCATTATTTAAATCTTCTTATATCTGTTGAGGTTTGTTTTGTGTCTGATTTTATGGTTAATTTTGTAGAAGGTTCCGAGAGGTGCCGAGAATAAGGTATATTCTTTCATTTTTGGATGAAATGTTCTGTAAGTATATGTTAAATCCATTTGGTTCATAATTTCAGTTGGTTTCCCTGTGACTCTGTTTAGTTTCTATTTTAATAATTTGTCCATTGGTAAGAGTGGCATGTTGAAGTCCGCTACTATTATTGTGTAAGGTTGTATGTGTGTTTGAACTTTAGTAAAGTTTCTTTTATGAATGTGGGTGCCTTGCATTTGGAGCATTGATGTTTGGAATTGAGACTTCATCTTAATGCATATTTGCATATTTCCTTTGATGTATAAAGGGTCCTTCCCCATCTCTTTTGATTACCTTTGGTTGAAAGTCCATTTAATTGGATAGTAGAATGGCGAGACCAGCTTATTTCTTGGGATTATTTGCTTGAAAAACTTTTTTCCTGCCCTTTATTATGAGGTCGCATTTGTCCTTGTTGCTGAGGTGTCTTCCTTGTATACACTAAAATGGATCGTGTTTGCATATCCAGTCTGTTAGCCTGTGACATTTTATTAAAGACCAGTGATTGTTAGTTCCTATTATTTTTGTTGTTGGAGGTGGTATTTTGTGTGTGTGTGTGTGTGTGTGTGTGTGTGTGTGTGATTGTCTTCTATTGGGTTTGTTGTGAGACAATTTCTTGTGTTTTCTTGGGTGTGGTTTCCCTCCTTGTGTTTGAGTTTCCCTTCCATTATCCTCTTTAGGGTTTTAATAGTAGAAAGATATTGTTTAAATTTGGTTATGTCATGGAATATCTTTGTTTCTCCACCTATGGTGATTGAGAGTTTTGCTGATTATAGTATCCTGGGCTGGCATTTGTGCTCTCTTTGAGTCTGTATGATATCAGTCCAGGATATGTTTGCTTTAGAATCTCTGCTGAGAAATCTGGTGTAATTCTCATAGGTCTGCCTTTAGTTGTTACTTGGTCTTTTTCCCTTACAGCATTTAATATTCTTTCTTTGTTCTGTGCATTTAGTGTTTTGATTATTGTTACCAGAGGATTTTCTTTTCTGATCCAATCTAAGTCCTGTTCTGTAGGCTTCTTGTGCATTTATGGTCATCTCTTTCTCCAGCTTAGGGAAATTTTCTTCTATGATTTTGTTGAAGATGTTTTCTGTCCCTTTGAATGGGGACTCTTCCCCTTCTTCTTTTCCTATTATTCTTAGGTTTGGTTCTTTCATTGTGGCCCAAATTTCTTGGATGTTTTGGGTTAAGAACTTTTTACCCTTTGTAGTTTCTTTGACTGATATGCCAAAATCTTCTAGGGTATTATCTATGCCTGTGATTTTTTCTTCAATCTCTTGGATTCTGTTGGTGATGCTTGTGTCTATAGCTCTCTATGTAGATGTCTTTTCTAGGCTTTCCATCTTCAGGATACGCTCCATTTCTTTATTATTTTTTTCTCCACTTTTTAGGTCTTAGACAATTTTGTTTAATTCCTTTGCTTGTTTGATTGTATTTTCCAGTATTTTTAAGAGATTTATTTTTTCCTCTTTAATGACTTCTACCTGTTTGCCTGTGTCTTCCTGTATTTCTTTAAGCGAGTTATTTAGATCTTCCTTAAAGTACTTTATCACTTCATAAATTGGGATTTTAGGTCATAATCTTGTTCTTTAGCTGTTTTAGGGTAGACTTGTGGTAGGAGAACTGGGTTCTAGTGGTGACAAATTACATTGGATTCCATTTCTTATGTACCTGTCCTTGCCTTTCACCATCTGGTTATGTCTAGCGTTAATTGACCTGGATGTCTCCAACTACAGCAATTCTCCTTGGAGTCAGGGAGAGCTGTGTGACCTAGATTAAGGCCATCCTCCTAAGAGGCAGGCAATGCTGTATCTGGTTAGTGTAGGCTTCCTTTCCCCTGGTTCATGTATGCCTCCTGTGTCCCCGTGTCCCTGTGTCCCTGTGCCCCTGGTTAGGACAAACCTCCTGGGAGACAGGCTGGCTTTGGGGTCTGTGGGAGAGGCATGCCAGTCTGCCAAGTGCTCTGGTGGAGGTCCAGACTGTACAATGATGGAGCTCAGGGAGAGCAGGAAAGATTCCATATCTGCTGGGGTTTGTGGGGGTCCCAACTGGCATGGGTTTTGGGCAGGGATTGCACCTGTGTCCCTGGTTATGGCAGATCTTCTGGAGACAGGTAGGCTGCGGGTTCTGGCAGGGGGAGGCATGCTGTTCTGCCATGGGAGCAGGTGGAGTTGCAGAAGAGAAGGATAATAGGGTTCAGGCAGAGCAGCATAGTGGAGTGGGAGAAGGAAATCTCACCTGTATGGTTCAGAAGTTTGGTTCTGGTAAGTTATGGTTCATGAGGTGGAAGAGAGGCAGTGGGAGAATGGAAATCCCCTGGGATGGCCTAAATTTTAAAATTTTAATAGATAATTGTAATTCTATATTTTGATATATATGAGCTATCTTGCTAGGTTTATATTGCAGAAGGATTAACTTTTGCTAATGTTAATACTTCCTGACTTGTATACCTGGGTGATGAGGTTCTAGATGGAGAAGGATTTTAATTTCCTGAGTGTGTTCAACTAAAGAGGAAGTATTTATTTTAGGTCAATTTGTTTTTATTTCTTTAAGTAGTGAATATAAATAACAAAATATGAACAATTTTAAATTGGTAAGAAGTTTTCTTTCTGCCTCCCACTTATGGTGTCCCCATTTTAAGAAAGCCATTCAAGACATTTCCACAGAGAAATACTATATTACTGACATTCTTCATGTATCTCTGAAAATTATGAATGCATTGCCTTAATCTGAGCTATTTTTCTTACAATCAAAATGCTTTAATAAACAATACCCTGGAACTTTGCCTTATTAGTATATATTTTAGATACATAATCTAAATCCATATATAAGAAGATTTCCTCTTTCTCAGTTTCTGAACATTTTACTGTGTTACAATTCACTCACTCCACAAATGCAGGATATTTGTATTGGCTTCCACTTTTTAATTTATCAGATAATGAAAAATTAAATAACCTTATGCTTGTGTCATTTCTCACAAATGCTAGTTGAGACCCAAAAATCATAAGTAATTGGTTATACAGTTATGGTTTTTATAATGTAACAAATTGTCTTCCACAGGGTTTGTTTCTTTGGAATTATTTAAAAGCTCATCACCTACAGCAGATTCCTCTTGAGAAAATTCTCAATGACATTCAAATGTGATAGAATAGAAAAATACAGGAGTTGTTAGGGATATATGTTCATAAACATATATGCATGCAATGACAATAAATGAATAGAGAGATTGAATTTTAAGGAGAGAGGGATGGGATAGATGAGAGGTCTTGGGGAGAAGAAAGCAAAAGGAGAAATGTTCCAATCATATTATAATCTCAAAATTAAAAATGAAGAAAATTAAATGCTAAACAAATGAGCACTACTGACCTTTATAATTAGACCTACCTTCTAAACTCAAATTACTCTGTACGGTAACCACAGAGTACATTGAGATATGTTTTGTAACTCCACAGAGGTTCTGAATGTCAAGTTAATCTTAGCAATTGGTATAAGGGTGAGTTATTTGACAAGGTGCTTTAGTTTTACTGTCCATTGGAGAGTTATCAGTCTTTAAAGCTCAGAGAGAAGTATTAGGCTTATTAAGTTTTCCACCTCTGTTCAGTCTAAATGTCACTAAATAAAAAGCTGGCACCAATATTAGAAAATAGTGCATCTGATCCTTACCGTCCAGTAGAAGGAAACACCAACAATCACCAAAGTGGGTATTTGCACATATTTTCATAAGTTACAATTTAGACTTCAGAGGGTTTTGGTTACAGAAATCCAAACAGAACTATCTGTGTGTTTCCACACACATATTCATACACACATCAAACTGTTATCTATGTGGCTTAGCAGCAGTCACAAAAGAGTCCTCAGCCTCAGTTTTAAGAAATTAAAATGACAGGCTTTGGCATTTGAGGATGTGGTTGTTGACACAGCACATATTGCTGAGGGGCCTGGTGCCTGTCTTGAAATATTTCTTCAAGACAATAAATGCAGGTTTAACAAAGAGCAAGGTCAGGACTGAGCCTACATACCCCCTTTCTGTGTATTAGGGTACTGACTCCCCAACAGAAGAAAACAATTGAACAAATAGATAAATACTACAGCTGTTTCTTTAAAACCATGAGGTAAAACTATTTTGTGACACCAAAATATCAGTAATGATACTTCATCCATCTTTATCTTGATTTGTGTAACTAGACTTTACAATAATTTTAGGCATGTCATTTCTACTTTTTTCTACAATGATGAGTTTGGAAGGCTAAGACAAAATGAATGTGATGAGCTTAAAAGAACATAATTTTGGGCACAAAAATTAACTACTAGTAAACTAATGTTTTCAGTTTCTCCATACTAAGATTCTACTTTTTTGTGGTTTTGTGGTCATTTGTTGTTTTATCATATATTATGGTAGAAAGAATTGCAAAATATATTTTATAGAGTAAGTATTTACATTAATTTTCTTAGACAATAAATGAAAAGATATCAATATTTTTAGGATAGTATGTGATGTTTAAATACATGTATATATTTCTATAGATTGCCTTTATATGTAACATTAAGTCATATTCAACATGCTTTAAAAGCTATATAATCAGCATATATGTGTGCATGTGTGTGTGTGATGCCACAGTGTATGTAGTGATCAAAGGATATCTTTGTGGAGTTTTTTCTCTCCTTCCACCTTAAAATGGGTCCCAGGGATTGATCTCAGGTATGCAGGTTTGCTCTCAGGAGTGCTTTAATCCACTGGACCATCTCCCCTACACATGTTATTATATTCTCTTGCTCAAAATTTGTTTCTTCCTTTATGACCAAATGATTCACAGTCTTTCTTACAGCTTTCTTCAAGATAAATATTGTTTTAATAGGCATCCTACCGAGCAATAGAATAAGAGCACTTGTTCCGTCCTTTGTGCTGTAACTCAGTAACCAATGATCCATGTCCCTAACTTTGATTCTAGTCTCTCCCACTCCAGGTCATTCCCATTCTGTTCATAATTCCTATACAAGTATGGTGGTCTGAATAGGTTTGACACTCATATATTCATGTGTTGAATGTTTGGCTATAAGGGGTAGGACTATTAGGAGGTGTGACCTTATTGGGGGAGATATGGCCTTGTTGGAGAAAGTTTTATGCTGTCTAGGGGAGTTTTGATGTTTCGTATGCTCTAGCTCCACCCAGTGTGGAATGAGAACATTCCCCATGACTGCCTTGTAATCAAGATGCAGAATTCTCAGCTTCTCTAGCATCAAGTCTGCCTGCATGAAGCCTTGCTTCCAACTATGATGATAATGGACTAAATCACTGAAACTTTAAGTCATGCCCAATTAAATGTTTGTTTCATAGGAATTGTCTTGCTTATGGTGTCTCTAAAGGGAATGAAACACAATGAGAAACATCTTAGACTCAGTGTTTGTGTGTGTGCTTGCTTGACCTTCTGTACCTGGCTTATTTCATGAAGCACAGTAACCTCTAACTCTGTGAACATTGGCAAAGGATAGAAATTTCTCTCTCTTATGGCTGAGGAGTACCTGATTGTGTAAGTACTTGACCTCTTTTTCAGATAATCAATTTTTTGATACCTAGGTTGCTTTCTTGTTGTGTCCTCTGTGAACAATGTTGTAGTGAAAAGGTGATTGCACATGTCTCTTTGACCTACTGATTATAATTTCTTGTGACAGACACATAGCAACCAGTAGGGCTACTCTATCATATGATGGTAACATTTTTAATTTTACATGAACTTCTACACTGTTTTCCTACTAGCTGAACTAATATTTATTCACACCAACATTGTTCAATGGTTCCTTTCCTCCACAACCTGAACAGAACTTCCAACAGTTGTACAATAACCATTATTTCTGGGGTGAGGGGATATCGTTGTATTTTTTTCCCATTCAAAAATATTTACTGACTTGAAATTTTTTATATAACTTGATAAGCCCTATGCATCTTCAGAGAAAGTGCTATTTAAGTCCATTGCCCAAATTAAAAATTGAGATATTTGGTCTTCTTGTTAATAACTTCCTGCTGTATTCTAAGTATCATCCTTTGTGAGATACTAGCTCACAATCATCTATCCTGTTCTTTACATTGTCTTTATGCTTTGTTAATAGTTTCCTTTACTTTCAGAAGGTTTTTACTTTGATTTAATACAATCAGGACATTTTGCTTGATTTCTTGTTCTTTAAGAGTGTTTTTTTTTTCTTAAATGGGTTCATTTGTTCTATGTCTTTTTTTCTGGTACAATCATTTTTTCAGGTTATATGTTAAAAAGTCTTTAATTCAATTCCAGTTAATGTTTTGTAATTGGTAATAGATATGGAACCAGTTTCATTCTTCAGTATGTAGTTTTAATTTTTCCCAGCACTACTTTACCACAAAAACTATATTTATACTTTTCTCAGCTTCTATTTGTATAAGCTTTATCAAATGTCACTTGTTTATTGACATGTATACTTAATTTTAGGATTTCTCTACTATTCACATGTCTTTGTCCATCAGTTATTAAAATACTATACTATTTTAATTATAATAGACTTGCAATATATTTGGAAAGCAGGTACTGTGATTTTTCTTGTTTTGGCTTTCTTGAAGAAAACTTTGAGTATCCTGGACTTAGAGGGGTTGGTGCATTTTGCACCATTTTAGTTTATTGGAGAATGGATTAGAATTTTGATGGAGATTACATCTAATATGTAGGTCTTATCACGTGGTAAAGCTATTTCAACAATGTTGGTTTTTCAGGTCCATAAAAACACAGACTGTTATTTTTCTGTCTTCACTTACTTTTAGCAATGTCTTATCATTTTCATTGCAGGAAATGTTCAACAATTTGACTAAATTAAGTAGGACATTAGCAATTGATTTATTCTTAATGAACTTACTCATATTGAGTTTTGTTCCTTCTATAACTAATTTACTGAGTATTATTGTTATATATAGTTTTTCTTCTCTTTTTTTCCTTTTTTTTTCTTTTTTTTGTGGATATTTTCTTTATTTAAATTTCAAAGGTTTTCCCTTTCCTGGTATCCCCTTCAGAAACCACCTATCTCATCCCCTACCCCCTGCCTCTATAAGGGTGCACTCCTACCCACTCACTCATTCCTGTCTTCCTGCCCTGGCATTACCCTACACTGGGGCATATAACAACCTCAAGCCCAAGAGCCACTCATCCCACTAATGTCCAACAAGGCCATCCTCTGCCACATATGCAACCAGAGCCATGGGTACCTCCATGTGTACTCTTTGGTTGGTGTTCCATTCCCAGGAGCTCTAGAGGATCTGGCTAGTTGACACTGCTGCTCTCACCATGTGGCTGAAACCCCCTCAGCTCCTACAATCCCTTCTCCAACTCCTTCATCAGGGACCCCATGGTCAGTACAATGGTTGGCTGCAAGCATCCTCATTTTTATTTGTTAGGATCTATCAAAGCCTCTAAGGAAGCAGTCATATCAGGCTCCTGTCAGTCTGTACTTCCCAACATCCACAAGAGCTTCCAGATTTGGTTACTGTATATGGGATGGATCCCTAGGTGGGGCAGTCTCTGAATAGCCTTTCCTTTAGTCTCTGCTTGACACTTTGTCTCCATATTTTCTCCTGTGAGTATTAGCTTATAACCTTCTAAGAAGCACTGATGCATTCACATTTTGGTCTTCATTCTTCTTGAGCCTCATATGGTCTGGGAGTTGAATCTTGGGTATTTTGAACCATTGGATTAATATTCACTTATCAGTCAGTGAATACTGTGTGTGTTCTTTTGTGACTGAATTATCTCACTCAGGATGATATTTTCAAGTTCAATCCATTTGCCTGCGAATTTCATGAACTCATTGTTTTTAGTAGATTAGTAGTATTCCATCTTGTAAAGGTACCACATTTCTGTACCCATTCCTCTTTTAAAGGACATCTAGGTGCTCTCTAGCTTCTGGCTATTATAAATATGGCTGCTAAGAACATAGTGAAACATGTGTCCTTATTACATGTTGGAGCATCTTCTGGGTATATGCCCAGGATTGGTATAGCTGGGTCCTCAAGTCCTGGGTCCTATGTCCAATGTTCTGAGGAACTGCCAGATTGATTTCCAGAGTGGTTGTACCAGCTTGCAATCCCACCAGCAATGGAGGAGTGCTGCTCCTTCTCCACATCCTCGCCAGCATCTGCTGTCACCTGAGTTTTTGATCTTAGTCATTCTTAATGGTATCTTAGGGTTGATTTGATTTGCATTTCCCTGATGACTAAGGATGTTGCACATTTCTTCTTGGCCATTAGAGTTTCTCAGTGGAGAATTCTCTGTTTATCTCTATTCCCCATTTTTAATAGGGTTATTTGGTTCTCTGAAGTCTAATTCTTGAGTTCTTTATATATATTGGATATTAGCCGCCTATCAGATGTAGTATTGGAAGAGATGCTTCCCCAGTCTGTTGGTTGCCATTTTGTCTTGTTGACAGTGTCCTTTATCTTACAGTAGATTTACAGTTTTATGATGTCCCATTTGTCTATTGTTGATCTTAGAGCATAAGCCATTGGTGTTCTGTTCAGGAACTTTCCCCCTGTGCCCATGTGTTTGAGGATTTTCTCCTCTTTCTCTTCTATTAGATTCAGTGTGTCTGGTTTTATATGGAGGTCCTTGATCCACTTGGACTTGATCAAGTTGAGCTTTGTATATGCAGATAAGAATGGATCAATTTGCATTCTTCTACATGTTGACTGCCAGTTAAGCTAGCACCAGTTGTTGACAATGCTGTCTTTTTTCCACTGGATGGTCTTAGCTCCTCTGTCAAAGATCAAGTAACCATAGGTGTGTGGGTTCATTTCTGAGTCTTCAATTCTATTCCATTGATCTACATGCCTGTCACTGTACCAGCACCACACTGCAGTGTTTGTCACTATTGCTCTGTAGTACAGCTTGAGGTCAGAGATGCTGATTTCCCAGAAAATATTTTATTGTTGAAAATAATTTTCCCTATCCTGTGTTTTTGTTTAATCCTAATGAATTTTCTCTTTCTAATTCTGTGAAAAAAATGAGTTGGAATTTTGAAGGGGATTGCATTGAATCTGTAAATTGCTTTTGGAAAGATGGTCAATTTTATTATGTTAATCATGCCAATCCATGAGCATAGGAGACCTTTCAATCTCCTGAGGTCTTCTTTGATTTTTTTCTTCAGAGACTAGTAGTATTTGTCATACAGATCTTTTTCACTCATTTGGTTAGAGTCATACTAAGACATTTTATATTGTTTGTGACTATTGTGAACAGTGTCATTTTCCTAATTGCTTTTTCAGCCTGTTTATCCTTTGAGTATAGGAAGGCTACTGATTTGTTTGAGTTAATTTTGTATCTAGTCACTTTCCTGAAATTGTTTATCAGTTGTACAATTTCTCTGGTGGAGTTTTGGGGTCACTTAGGCATACTATAGTATCATTTGCAAATAGTGATATTTTAACTTCTATCTTTCCAAATTTGTTGTCTAATTGCTCTATCTAGAAATTCAAGTAGTATATTGAAAAGCTAGAGAGAGAGGGAGGAGAGAGAGAGAGAGAGAGAGAGAGAGAGAGAGAGAGAGAGAGAGAGAGAGAGGGAGGGAGAGAGAGAGAGAGAGAGAGAGAGAGAGAGAGAGAGAGAGAGAGAGAGAGAGAGAGAGAGAACAGTCTTGTCTAGTCTCTGATTTTAGTGGGACTCCTTCAAGTTTCTCTCCAATTAGTTTGATGTTGGCTCTTGCTTTTACTATGGTTAGGCATGGGCCTTGAATTCCTGATCTTTCCAAGACTTTTAACATGACGGAATGCTGAATTTTGTCAAATGGTTTTTCATCATCTAATGAAATAATCCTGTGTTTTTTTTTCTTTGAGTTTCTTTACGTAGTGGATTACATTGATGGATTTCTGTATATTGAACCATCCCTGCATCCCTGAGAGCGTGGTGAATGATCATTTTGATGTGTTCTTGGTTTCCATTTGTAAGACTTTTATTGAGAAAAAAAAGAATTTTATTGATGATTTCTGCATTGATATCCATAAGGGAAATTGGTCTGAAATTCTCTTTATTTTTTGGAACTTTATGTGGTTTTGGTATCTGCCTGACTATGGCATCATAAAACAAATTTGGAAGTGTTCCTTCAGTTTCTATTGTGTGGAATAGTTTGAAGAGTATTGGTATTAGGTCTTAATTGAATGTCTGATAAAATTTTCCACTATAATAATCTGGCCCCAGGCTTCTTTTGATTGGGAGTCTTTTCATGACTGCTTCTGTTTCTTTAGGTGTTATTGGACTGTTCAGATGGTTTATCTGATCCTGATTTAACTAAGGTACCTGGTGTCTGTCTAGAAAATTGTCCATTTCATGCAAATATTTCAGTTTTATTGAATACAGGCTTCTGTAGCAGAATCTGACAATTTTTTGAATTTCCTCAGTTTCTGTTGTTATATCTTCCTTTTCATTTCTGATTTTGTTATTTTGTGTATTGTCTCTTTGCTCTCTGGTTAGCCTGGCTAAGGGTTTATCTATCTTGTAGATTTTCTCAAAGAATCAGCTCCTGGTTTGGTTTATTTTTTGTATAGTTCTTTTTGTTTCTTCTTGGTTGATTTCAGCCGCAAGTTTGGTTATTTCCTGCTGTCTACTCCTTTTTTGTGTATTTGCTTCTTCTTGTTCTATAGTTCTTAGGTGCTGCTGCTCATGTATGCTCTCTCCAGTTTCATTTTGGAGGCACTCAGAGCTACAAGTTTGCCTCTTACACTGCTTTCATTGTGTCTCATAACTTTGGGTATATTGTACCTTCATTTTCATTAAATTCTAAAAAGTCTGTAATTTCTTTCTTTATTTCTTCCTTGACTAAGTTATCATTGTGAAGGACGTTGTTCAACTTCCATGTGTATGTGGGCTTTCTGTTGTTTTTGTTGCTATTGAAGACCAGCCTTAGTCAGTGGTGATCCTATAGGATGCATGCAATTATTTTAATCTTCTTTTATATTTTGAGACTTGTTTGGGGATTGATTACATGTTCAATTTTGGAGGTGCATCATGGTATCTTCTCTTCTATACTTATTATCCTTAGGTTTGGTCTTCTCATTGTGTACTGGATTTGCAGGATATTTTGGGTTAGGAGCTGTGTGTCAATGTTTTCTATCATATCTTCTGTACCTGATATTCTCTTCTATCTCTTGTATTCTGTTGGTGATGCTTGCATCTATGACTCCTGATTTCTTTCCTAGGTTTTCTATTTCCAGGGATGTCTCCCTTTGTGATATCTTTATTGTTTCTATTTCCATTTTTAGATCCTGGATGGTTTTGTTCAATTCCTTCACCTATTTGGTTGTGTTTTCCTGTAATTCTTTAAGTGATTTTTGTGCTTTTTTAAGTGCTTCTATCTATTTACCAGTGTTCTCTTGTATTTCTTTAAGGAGTTATTTATGTCCTTCTTAAAGTACTCTATCATCATCATCATGAGATGTGATTTTATATCAGTCTTGCTTTTCTGGTGTGTTGGGCTATCCAGGGCTCACTGTGGTGAGAGAACTGGGTTCTGATGATGCCAAGTAGCCTTGGTTTCTGTTGTTCATGTTCTTGCCCTTACCTCTTGTCATCTGGTTATCTCTGGTGTTAGGTGGTCTTGCTGTCTCTAACTGTGGCTTGTCCCCCCTGCAAGCCTATGTATCAGTACTCCTGGGAGACCCATTTGGGTATGGGAATCTGTGACACAGGGTCAGCTCCGGGGTGCAGAAGGAAACCAGAAAGATCCTGACCCTGGCTCTTCCTTGGTTCCTTTGTGCTGATGGCTCCCTCTTGGGTTCCTCTTGGGCCAGGAACTTGATCAGGAGTGGTGGTCTTACCTATACTCACAGGTGTCCCAACACTCCCAAGAGACCAGCTTTCTCCTGGTGGTATTTTGGTATGGAGTGCTGTGGTATAGGATCAGCTCTGGGTGAAGACAGGTTTTTCTTTTATTTTTGAGTTCACAATATAAATACATTATTCCTTCTTTTTGCCTTTCTCCCTCCAAATCTCCCTACTCTCAATATTCCTTCTTGCTTTCAATTTCCTGGCTCTTTTTTGTTAATTGTTGCTACATTACACACACACACACACACACACACACACACACACACACACACACATCTAAATATAACTTGCTTGTTCTGTATGTTACTTTTATGTATGCATTCAGTGATTTGTTTATATATGTCTATCATCTTCCATCTGTTATATAACTGAATCTATTATCTATATATCACACATTTTATCTCTGTCTCTTTAAAGATATTCTTACTGTAACAGTCTTATGTTTTGTCTTCTCTTTGGTTTTTGACTAGGACAATTATCTTCTTTACAATTCTTTAAAATCACCCACAAACAATTAGTATTAGTTTTTACCATGTTCAGTGTAACTCAGTAGCGAAACTACTTAGTCTGTTACTGAAATTCATTCACCATTTTTTGGTATAGGTGAAATTTATGTAAAGGTTAGTATAAGAAAGCTGCCATTGGCAATTGTTCTTTTTACTTGCTGTTTGAATTGGAATAGAAATTACAGCACCCTGGCCATTTCATTAAACTTTAGTAGGAGTCCTAAGTTTCTGCCTTTGGCACAGAGATAGGATACTTAGCAGTAATTCAATTATAATTGTAAAGTAGCACTAGGTCCATTAGGTCAGCATAAAACATTCTTTGTGCTAATTCTACAGTGACTGGGTCAAGAGTGGTGGAATTCAGTTGTCTCATATAATTTCAGAGCTTTGGAAAAATTTCTCCAAACTCATGCCAAGAATTTTATGTTGCAGAAATTTTTACTCCCAATGTATTAAACTAGAATTGTGTTCTGGGGCAATTTGGCAAAAGTTACTTCTAATCATGCTTCAATTTCAAAAGCCTGTTAATTATTATTTCTCATGAATAATTTAGTTATTTCTGAGATTGTTCATTGGTGTCAAGGGTAGGTCCCTTACAAACTGATGATTCTGTTGCTGACCCAGACTGTAATCTTCTAGTTCACCACATTTTCTGAGTTTCTAATTTCTTTATATTTTATCTTCCACACAAGAGGGGTGCTATTCAATATTTGTTTTTACAGTTTCTATTACATTAGTTTACATGCTCAATATGATAGATACAATCAATCACTAAGACCTACTTCAGAGAATGTAAAAGCTTTAGGTAATAAAATTATATACTAACAAATGTAAGACTGATCTAGCATGAGGCTGCCTTCTGGGAAGAAGAATCCAGATCCAAAATTCAGATATTGAAGTTCACTTATATACCTGGAAATTGTTTCTTCATGCCATGGAATCTTCATTAACATGGGGAAGAATCTAAGCCACAGAACAAGTCTCCAAAAATATAAAAGAATTGAACTCATTCTTTGTATCATATTAGAATTTACTAGAATGAAATTCAAAATCAATAGGAAGAGGAAACACAGAAACTACACCCTTGTAAACTGAATAACACATTTGTAGATAACTAGTGGGTATTTGAGAAATCAAAGAGGACAGTTCTACATACTTCCTAAAGAAATATAAAGTGTGAGTAAAATATGCAAGAATATATTGGGCAAGAACTATGAAAAGAACTCAAATATGATAGAAATAATAACAAAGAATTATGAACACTATTACCTGAAATTTTAAAAGCTTCTACACATCAAAGGAAACAGTCACTAGACTGAAGAGAAATCTTACAGAATGGGAAAAGTCTTCATCAACTACTCATCAGACAAAAGTTTATCTACATTATGTATAGAATTTTACAATTTAAATAACATGAGCCAAATAACTTAATAAATGTGTAGGTAGGTGAACTGGATAGATAGCTTTCTGAAGAAATACAAATGAACAAATGAATATATATACATATACATATATATACATACATACATACATACATACATTGTTTTGCTTTTCAAGACAGGGTTTCTCTGTGTAGCCCTGGCTGTCCTGAAACTCACTCTGTAGACTAGGCTGGCCTCGAACTCAGAAATCTGCCTGCCTCTGCCTCGCAAGTGTTGGGATTAAAGGCAAGTACCACCACTGACCGACTAACCAATATTTTTAAAAGGACTTAATATCTGTAGTTAACAGAAGAATGAAAATTAAAGCTGCTTTGAGATCCAGTGTTACCTCATTGAAAATGACTAAAGCCAAGCAATGAAATGGCAATGAATTCTTGTGAGATTTGGGGAATGAGGAGCCACTACACACTGTTGATGGGAATGTAAACTCAAGAATCCACGATGACAGTTGGTAGGGAGGTTCCTCGAGTTTTTAAAATTGAACTACAGGATAACCCTCCTTGGTAGCATACTATAGTTCTCTGTGTATAGTTTGTTTATTGAAGCATTTATTTAGTTGTTTATTTAGTCATAAGTTTAATGTGCATTTCCTTGACAAATCCTTAATTTCTCTCTGAACAACATACAACACGGTTCACATGTATAAATAGGTAGATTTATATGGACAATTTTAGATTGTAGTGGGAAAAATTTGCATCCAGTATCTCAACTTTCACACAGGGAGATTTTACTCATTCATACTCATCACTACTCCTTGTTATTACAAAAGGGACTGTGATGTACCATTGCAAGAATAAATTTTCTTTTATATCACAGTCAATTTTTTGAAACTTTATATGCAGTAAAGCCCAATTTGATAAAATTACAAGCCTTGGAATTGGCCACAAACATTAGCTTTTCAAAAATTTTATTTCTAAATTAATTGTAAATACATAAGTGATTTTTCTATCTCACTACTGGTAGCTTGCCAAGAGTTAAATATTTTGGTGGGTTTTGTTTCCCTTTTTCAAAATGTTCAGGACTGTAGTTTAACAGTTCCTCCCTTCCCTCTGCTATATTCTCCATGTGTGTTTCTATGGTGGGCTCAGTATTGGCTTTAGGTTCTATCTATTTGGGTTTGAGTGCAGTGTGTTTAGGCTACTGTACTGCCATTGGTAGGGTCATCTATCTTGGAGATGTAAAATTCCTGTACAGGCAAAAATGTAGTTTAATGCCAATACTGCTTCCTCAAGGCCTGGTTGTCCCAGAGAAGAGAGAGTTGTTAGATGGATACAAGTGACACTATGTGACTTTGCCCTCAAGTTATTTCTGATTGGTGAATAAAGATGCTAGTAGTCAATAGTAGGGAAAAAGAGACACAGGTAGGTTTTAGGCTTCTCCAGCCTTGGTGGATCAGAGGAGGATCATGAGAGGGAGAGAGAAGATGAGTAGAGGGGAAGCTGCTGTGGGTTAGGTGAGTCATGAAAACATGACCCCAAGGGCTGGCCAATTGGAGTTAAGAGCAGCCCAGACATAGTCAGTAATAACTCAGGATTATTAATAAGAAATAGATTTTAATAGCATCAAGTGTAGATATCTGCCCAGCTCTAGTGATTATTAAGGCTTATTGTAAATGTACAGGTTGTGTGTGTTTTTTATCCAGGAATTAAATGGTCAAAGGTGAAGTAGAAACTTCTGGATTGGGATTAAACATGCCTATAACATAATAGCCTTATCCACTTTTTATCTGCTTTCCTCTAACCCAAATTTCTATAACTAACCAGTCTGTAGTACCTAGGTTTTCCCATGTACTAGTTTATCTTGGGTGTCAACTCGACACAACATAGAATTATCTATGAAGAAATTTATTTTATAATGCATTATCTAGATCAGGTTATTCCCTGGTTATTTCTGTGGGTAACTGAATTGATTTTTAACTGTGTAGCAAGACCTAGCCCACTGTGGCAATATTTCATGGGCTAAGCTATGACCTGTATGAAAATGAAGAAAACTAACTGAGCATAAGTAGAAAGCAAATGTTGATTTCTCTCCGCTTTTTACTATGGACATGATGTGAGTAACTCTTCTTGTGGGACTTTCTCCAGTGAAGATTTGTAACCTGCAATTGAAAGCCTAAAACTAAACACCAACAACACTGAACAACCTTCTCCTTCACATTACTTTGGTCAGGAAGTGTCACCTTTTCAGCCATCTTATGCAGATCTTGTTGGCTGGACTTGGGTTCTGAGGACATTAAAGGTAGGGTGGCCTATAGACTAATGCTGTAGATAACTTTATTCAGTTGCTGTATTCATTGTGAATTTCTAGTTGATTAAGTTAGGGTTATTTTTTTTTCTTTTGTTTGATTTGAAAGGATTGCTTTTCTGTTGTTGTTGTTTTAAAGATTTATTTATTTTGTGTATGAGTCCACTGTAGCTGTTTTCAGACAGGCCAGAAGAAGGTGTCTGATCCCATTACAGATAGTTGTGAGCCACCATGTGGTTGCTTGGAATTGAACTCAGGACCTCTGGAAGAGCAGTCAGTGCTCTTAACTGCTGAGCCATCTCTCCAGCCCTTGATACCTTTATTCAGTTTCAGTGTACTTTTATATATGAACATAACAAAGAAAACAACAGTCCAAAGAAAGTTGTTTGAGTTCAGAAAAACATTGTCAGAAAACTGTAATCAGAATACATATAAAAAGACATTAGTAAGCAAATACTAAATATTATCAGAGCATCATTTTTTTTCAGAACTTTCTCAGGAAGACCAAATTCAATACAGTTAACAGGCAGGTATTCTAGAGTATATTGGGGAATGCATGAAAGCAAGGCCAAAGGTCATACCTAGATGCAGGGTATACTGACCATATTGGGTTCTATAACTATGTTCTCACATAACGTTTGTCACAGGAGGCACAGAATCATATCCAAGAACAATTCAGAGGGCAAAATGCACTTGAGGTAAAAGGCCCACTGCTTTTTTTCTGGAACGTCTTGTCACAGGTCTCTGAATAGGCATTGTTTCCAGTGGATCAAATGAAACTAGATCAACAACTATGTTAAAATTAGGAGACACCATTAACAGAGTGGCACTGCTGAATCTGAATGATTCAAACAATTGTGATAGAAGTATTCTTTCCTTGGAGATGTCAGGGTGACAAGTATTAATATCCTGTTAAGGTAAGGAGAGGAGTCAGGAGTATAGAAAGAGAAATTTTTATAAGTGGGGTTCATATATACATGCAAACTCACTTTCTGTTTATTGTCCTTATTTACTTCTTAAGAAGCCTAGACACACCTTTAAGCTTTTGTAACTGTACTTTTCTTACACATATCCCTCTTACTGTTTTAATGCCTGTGTTTAAATCTGTACTAAAGCTTTCTTAGTAAGCATCAACTTTTCTTCATAAAAGAGTTTATGTATATAAAAGTATATAGAAGATTTCAGTTCTTTATACTTGGTTGTAAACAGAACACTAGTCTGTCTATAATACCATATGATTAGTAGAAAGCCATCTCAAATTTAAAAAGGTCTTTCTTTCCTCATGTTAAAAGATATTATACAACTGAAGTTATGTAAAAGGTGTTGATGGTCCCTATAAAAATATGTAATGACATAAATCCTTCTTCTAAACTAATATCTGTTAGGCTATCTAAAATGGCATCATTATATAAAGGTTCTGACATAAATCTCATGGAAATAAAATTTATATGAATGAATTTAAACTATTAGAAATTATATTTCAAAGAGTCCATTGAGGCAAAACAGGTCTGAAATAATCCGTAAAGCCCTTCTGGAAGGTAATTGCTTGTGGAATCCTCTAAGAACTGCACAAGGAAATAGGGACTAATTGCAAATGAAAAAGAATAAAAAGAAGCTTGTGGAATGTTGGACTAAAGCCTCCAAGTCAGTTGAAAACCAGCTGTATATACTGTCCATGAGCCACAGAAGCTTTTTTGAATAGTTTCTGAAATGAAAAAAGAAAGCTGAAGAAATAGTAAAATGACAAAGTATTCTCCTTAAATATATTTATTTTAATGGCATATTTAAACAGGCATTTTTATATTCAGAAAACACACTATCTCCCATGTTCTCTAGTGTTCTTCAGAAATAAAGACAAAATAGGTGCTAAAAGTATTACAATTATTAAGGATAGGACACTTTAGTATTTCTGATAAATGAGGACAAAATTGAAAGTTGATATGCATTAGGGACAGTTAGTGACATGTTCTCCTACAATGATTTCACAGATAGGACAAGTGGTGACCACTGTGGTTTCTTGAAGCCAACAATTTTTTTAGAGAAAAAGATAATAAAACTAAGAATATGTGTGTGCAACCCAAATGAGAATTTTAGTCATACACATGAAAAAACTTCATGAAGATAAAACTTATTAAATGATAAAAGCAAGACGTGGAGTTGCTTCTTAAGAATATTTACATATTGGCTCCCAGTCTTTTCACTATTTTTAGACAATGTATTTTGAAAAACTAGAATTAATTCTCTCTTGAATTTAGGGCCACACAGAAATTGCAAAATTCACTCTTTGTACTCAGTGTGTTTCAATTTGTCCTAAAGGCTTCCCTTTCACATAAGCTGTAAGCAAATTTTTAATAGGTCAATGTCATAGTTATCACTGTACACCAAATAAATGAATTGAAATCAGGCAGTTTTTCAGAAGGTGTGAAAGAAATATGAGTAACTGCTTATCATAAAAGAAAGTCACCCTTGAATTAAATGACTTATTGCTTTTCAATGTACAGGTCCATATCTGGATTTTCCTTCAGATCTGTACTGGATAGGCTAATACTGATGGAAATGGTTCCTGAAACCTAGAAAGCCAGAAATTGCCTAGGGGTTGGGTGAAGGCTTGCATCAGGCACAGTGTCTCCTCTTTGCTCTCCATGCTTCTTGTCCATGTTGGCTACACAGTGTTCTGATATACCAGGCTTAGTACTACACAAGTTACTTTCTGAGAAGAACCTAGATTTTGTTATTCATTAAAGTGTAGAATTATATGAAAATTTTATGGACATCTATCATTTGTACTAAACTAGTTTAGTTCCATGATACAGCTAATTTTAAATAAGGTACAACATGAATTAACTTTGGGAGGCATATCCTCATAGTGAAATACAATAATGCGCAATTTAACCATTTTAGCAAATGGTATTTAACTGTATAGGAACCCCGTAAAGAGCTTAAGAAAACAAAACATGTTATGACAAGCCCATTGATACCAAACTCCAATTGCATCGTGTTTTGAAATATTCAATGAAGTCAACTGAATGAAGGATCTTTCTCACTCTGATTCCTGAGATTTATTTTATCTGTTGTGGATATAAGGTTGGAAAATTCCACTGGGTCTTTAGCCCGGACTAGAATCCAATACTAGTGCCATCCTGGTACCTCAGGGTCTAAATTGTCTGCCAGAACTTTATAGCAATGCTGGGAATTGCTAAGAGGATCTATGCTACTATTTTTCTGCTAGTTATTATGGTCTGAAGGGCATATGTTTGGAATTATTGAAGTTTTGAAAATAACAAAATATATAACTTTTGAATTTTTTAAATCTGTTTTGCTCCCGTATAGCACACAGACATTTTAAGAATTATCTAAAGCATATCAGATCTCTCTCTCTCTCTCTCTCTCTCTCTCTCTCTCTCTCTCTCTCTCTCTCTCTCTCTCTTTCTGTCTCTCTCTCTCTCTCTCTCTCCCTCTCTTTCATTGGGAATAAATTTGTTTGGAACAAAAAGACTGCTGAGCTGGGCAGTGGTGGCGCATGCCTTTAATCCCAGCACTTGGGAGGCAGAGGCAGGCAGATTTCTGAGCTCGAGGCCAACCTGGTCTGCAGAGTGAGTTCCAGGACAGCCAGGGATATACAGAGAAACCCTGTCTCAAAAAAAAAAAAGAAAGAAAAGAAAAAAGACAAAAGAAAAATGAAAGAAAGAAAGAAAGAAAGAAAGAAAGAAAGAAAGAAAGAAAGAAAGAAAGAAAGAAAGAAAGAAAGAGAGAAAGAGACTGCTGAAACTTGAGTAACATCAACACATAAAATGCATGTCTTGTATATTATATTTGCACATTTGGAAAATGTTCAGTTCCAGGTCTCTGGAAGTTAATAAAAAGGGGCATTGTTGAATTTTACATTTTTTTTTAAGGAGAGGTGGAGGTTAAAACTTTCTACATGTTTTCAAAAATGTCCCTTTAGAGATTACTTTAGCATTTTTTTTAAAAAAAAAAAACACTATTGGGGATTGCCAGCCATGGTTATAAAAAAAAGTGTGACTACTGTCAGTAATGTAATATGTAAATCAAATTATTTAAGAATTTCAAGTAATGAGCAACTTAAATTTAGGTTCATTGTATTCTGCCCTCTAGAAATATGTGCTTTGCAACTTCAAATTATTAAGAAGCATTACCATACTGAAATTGTCCAGTGGTATAATTTGTAGTTTGGTATACTGGTTTTTTTTTTATTTTGATTTTCTTTTTTTTTAAATTTATATATATATTTTTAATTTACATTCCAAATCATTTCCCCTTTCCTGTTTCCTCCCTCTCCGAAAGTCCCATAAGCCCCCTTCCCTCCCTCTGTTCCCCATTCAAGCCCCTCTCGTTTCTCTGTCCTGGCGTTCCCCTACATCCAGTCTTTCCAGGACCAGAGGTCTCTCCTTCCATCTTCTTAGAAATCTATTGATATGCGAATTGTGTCTAGGGTATTCCGAGATTCTGGGTTAGTATCCCCTTATCAGTGACTGCATACCATGTGTGTTCTTTTGTGATTGGGTTACCTCACTAAGGATGATATTTTCAAGTTCTGACCATTTGCCTAGGAATTTCGTGAATTCATTGTTTTTAATTGCAGAGTAGTATTCCATCGTGTAGATATACCACATCTTCTGAATCCATTCCTCCGTTGAGGGATATCTGGGTTCTTTCCAGCTTCTGGCTATTATAAATAAGGCTGCTATGAACATAGTGGAGCATGTGTCCTTATTGCATGCAGGGAAAGCCTCTGGGTATATGCCCAGGAGTGGTATAGCCTGATCCTCTGGGAGTGTCATGCCCAGTTTTCTGAGGAACCGCCAGACTGCTTTCCAGAGTGGTTGTACCAGCTTGCAATTCCACCAGCAGTGGAGGAGTGTTCCTCTTTCTCCACATCCTCGCCAACAACTGCTGTCTCCTGTGTTTTTGATCTTAGCCATCCTGACTGGTGTGAGATGGAATCTCAGGGTTGTTTTGATTTGCATTTCCCTAATGACTAAGGATGATGAACATCTCTTTAGGTGCTTCTCAGCCATTAGATATTCTTCAGGTGAGAACTCTTTGTTTAGCTCTGTACCCCATTTTTTAATAGGGTTACTTGCCTGTCTGGAGTTTAACTTCTTGAGTTCTTTGTATATATTGGATATTAGCCCTCTGTCGGATGTAAGGTTGGTAAAGATCATGATAATCCAAGTTTTTCAAAGGATATAGTCTAGGAAAGTGTTTTCAAGGTAGGATTTTGGGATGGTAGAAGTGACTACAGTCCACATCTTCCCTTTAGCCTTTCAACTGTGTGGAAACACATCCTTCTATGGATCATAACTCAATGCAGGAATACCAAAAAGCCTAAAACACTTAGACTGTGCTTGGCAATCTGGATCAGTTAATCAAGATTGACAACAAGAAGAAGTAGGTAAAAATGAAAATCAAAGTGCAACATGCCAACTTTTTATTTTAATGAGTCACCTTAAGCAAATTTGTATCCTTTACAAAGATTTTCCTCCTCAATCAGGAAGCATTGTGGTTTCTTTGCCTTTTATTTTTTTCCCTATGAGAAAGGCTTTGGTGATAGTAATAATTAGCAAACAGGTTTTTTACTATACAGTGCAGTTACTTGCTGAGACTCCTGCAGGTCTGTTGTCTTCTCTCTGACTTTTACTTTGGTGCAAACTTCCAAACACAAGTCCAGTGGGGTTACCAATCTTTGCCATGGGTTCAAATCACTGCATAGGTTAGAAGGCACATTACATGTAATTAAAAAAAAAAATTGCTTGCTCCCTATCTTGTGCTACAGCCTACACTATGCCCTTAGATCAGCCTCCACCAACAGCCGTCTCACTCAGCTCCTAAGGCTTGCTTTGTCAAGCTGCCCAGGTCTCAGTTCTGCCAAGCCGCCAGCTTGCATTTTTCCTGAGAATGCCACCCATTCCTCCAGCAGCCTGTCTTTTTTGTTTTTTTTGTTTTTTGTTTTTTTTTTGCCTGCCTACACACCTTAGCTGCGGATGGAAAATACCAGACAGCCTTAATATTTTAAAACTAGCAACTAGACTGGTAATTCAATGGCTGGACAAAGAATCTATTTTTTCTAAACTCATCATCTATCCTATATCAGAATTCTGTTGGTGGCAGAGGCTGCCACCAGTTGTAGTTTCCCCAGACCTTAAATCATCTGTGCTCCTTTCCCCAAAATCCTGGAAGAAAAGCACCTCCCTCTTGTCCTGGGTCCTGGAAATCTCATCTTTTCACTTTGCCCAGTTGTCTTTATTGACACAATCAAGAAACAATTAGGGAAAGGACACCTTTACCTACAAAGGCATGGCAGTACAGAGACAGGCAGCTAAGTGTTGCATTGTGTGTATGTGTGTGTGTGTGGTGTGTGTGTGTGGGGGGGGAGGGTGCAATCAGGAACACATGATTGAGAAATCACAGTTTTGAAGAATGAACCAATGTAGGAAAGGGATATAGAAAGTCCAGATTTGTATGGGCAGCTTGCCAAGGTTGAAATATCACTCCACTACTTAGTCACTTGGGTTTGCCAAAGTTTAAATTCAAACAAGGAGCATGATAGAAAGGGTTTGTGTGTGTGTGTGTGTGTGTGTGTGTGTGTGTGTGTGTCAGTTTCCAAGACTAACATGGAAACTCTGCTATTCTGTTTGTTAATATTAAGTGTAAATTAGGTAAGACTGTATATGTGAACAAGTTGGCACAATTCCTACTCACTCTCTCTTCTTATATAAGGATCAGAATGTGAAAGGAACTAATAGCAAATTTAGCTCTAGAGTCAAAACAGAGAAATTATCCTACTATAAAATTAATATGTATTTTGTGTTTTAAATGCACTGTCAATGCTGGACTAGAACAGGGGCAATTATAATTCAATTCAGGAATATCATTGCATTGCAAAGTAGTGTTTTTACTTTGAACAACGCTTTAAACAAGTACAGGGTGAGGAGTTATTTAGAAGGAGGAAGCAATTGTGCTGATTTGCTCTGACCAACCTTGAAAATAACACTTAATAACAAGAGAAAATGGCAGCCTGCCCGGATATTGAGGCTTGATTTTCAAATCAAACAATTTCATAGAACCTGCAGCATGCCCACTTTTCACCCCAAACAAGAAGGACAGAAAATATTTCCCTAGACTTGAATTTCAAGCAGTTTTCAAAAGTGAACCATGTGCCCTTGCAGAAGATACAGTTTAGTGTTAGCAAGGTGATAGGTACAAGGAGAGGCATCCTGCCCACATCATCAAGGGCAGCAAAAACATTGCAAAGATTATAGGGCAGAACTTGGGGAACAGTCTGGGGGAAACAACCATTTGCACTCTAAAAGGCAGAAAATGATTACAGAATATAAATATCTTAAAAGTAAGTACACAGAGTAGGAGAAAAACAAAGAATTTGCTGTACAGTGACAGATAGCCTTAATTTCCTTTCCAACGAGAAAAGGTAAGCAATTGAAAATAAGTTCTGAAGGTAAGTTAAATGACACCGAAAAAAACATTCAGTCATACATTTAAAATCTCTTTTCTAAAACCAGTCATTGTCTATCAACGCTCTTCCCTCCTTGCACCCCAGAGATTCTTCGTCATACTTCATCTTCCCAGCTGTCCTGTTTATAAGGCTGAAAATATTTTTATTTTTTATCACACAATCAGACAATGAGTGCTGTCACTTCCAGTCCCCAATATTTTAACATTTCTCCTCCAGTTCTCCTGTAATCCACCTCTCCTGTAATCCACCTCTCCTGTAATCCACCAGGAATTTCACAGTTTCTTGCTGTTGCATGGATTTTCTTGATCCCTAGGTGTTACTTTGACATACTTCAGGAAAGAAACACTCATGGTTCTCCAGCTCTTTCAAGAATGTGCCCCTTTATTCAGTGGCCCCACACTAACTTTACATTATCCCCTCCAGAACCCCACACTTCACAACGAAGCTCTTTCCTACATGCTCCCAGATCCTTTCTCTACCATGTTCACCTGCTATTCACAAGACACCTATATTTAAAAATACAGCTCAACTTATTCCTATTTATGAAATTTTCATGCTTATAGAAGACAGAAAGAAACTATTGTTCAGAAATGTTCGTGTTGTTCCTAATTATACTGATACTATATTAACTTTTAAAAGAAAGAATTTCTGCATGTGCCCTGACTTTTATGATGGACACAAGTGTTCTTGGGGCACAAAAACCCATTCATCTATTATAGGAGTTTAACTCATAGAAGAAATATAAATACATGCTTTTCAACTAACAAAGTGATAAGATTAAAATTTAAATGTGAATATACATAGAGGTAAATTTTAAATGTTTCTATATTACCAAAACAAGAGAAAATAAAGTTATGTGTTACTCTGAATAAGGCATGTAAAATTTGCTTTATCTATGGAAAGTCACTTTATCCCAACCACCATGATCACAGACTTAGCTGTTTCATGACATTTTTAAAATATGTAGCTAAGAAAAATAGGTGTAGATTGAGAGAAAATAGTTGATAGATAGATAATAGACAGTTGATAGAACATTAATAATTACTGTATGTAAAGTATGATACTAAAACTAGTTTTCATATATTACTGAGATATATTTTTACAAAATATTTTTGTATTTATTTTTACAAAATGTTTAAACAACAGATTGTTTTGAGGAATTGAATATTTTGAGCATACAAGTTTTGATTTTAATCAGGACAAAATCTAAGAATACAAAGTCACCTCTATAAGTTCAATGTGACATGATTTGTGTTTTGAGACCATAGCTCTATGTTTAAGTTAAAAACATAAGGAAGAGAAAAAAAATCTTCCTGAAGAAATATAACCAATTTTGATGCTAAATATAACAGGACTTTAAGAAGAAACCATTCAAAGGCCTAGAATTTACCATTGAAATAAGCAATAGAATAAAAGTTTGGGCTCAGATTATAGGAAATTTGCATAATGTTCAGAAACAAGTCAGGCGTGGTTGCACATGCCTTCAATCATAGCATTAGGTTGGTAGAGGCACATGGATATCTATGAGTTCTTGACCAGTCTGCTACACATTTCAAGTTTCTGGACAGCCAACACTATATAGAGAAACTCTGTCTCAATAATCCAATAAATAAACAAGTTTAAATCATAATAAGTGCCATTTGATAATTCATTGAGAGGAAAACTTCCCAGTGTACATAGGTGGTTCTTCACCTGACAGGCAAGTTTGTTGTTAACACTGGGGAGTATGACTAAGTAACACAGAAGTTAGTTGGTACAGTAAGCCTGATAAATGAATATAACAGGGGGCAGGGGGTGGGCGGAAGAAACTTTAAAGAGGAATATGGAAGTCCATAAAGAAAGGAGCTAATTCTTTAGAATGCCTGGTCAGCTTGAGTCACAAACCAGAAGGAATAACAGTGTTTCCTGCCCAGCTAAGGAAAAAGAAGCTTCCAAGATCCTGCTCTACAGAGAAGATTGTGACAGTTCCTGTGAAAAGGAAAACTGGTTAATCTCTGGAGAAAAGCATGTGACTGTAAGAAGCAAGTAGGATAGCAAGGCATGACCTAGAGTAAGACTATTTGTTTGGTAGTGTGAAGGATAACTTGCAAAATTTCCTTGTGCTGGATATCAATTAATAATGGAAATGCTCAGCTTGTATTATACATCATTAACATATTATAATTGTATAGTAAATTATATATTAAATGTTTATATTTATGTAATTATGTATCTATATTTACATAATTATACAATATTTTCTTACATAATTATATTATGCATTCTTAGCATACACATATTTCCTTTGTCATCCTTAACATTTTGCTGACTACTTTATTTGACACAGGAACTTATAGTAATATAAGATCAGGTTGTAATACTGTTTATTAATTATGAGACATTATTCTATCAAGTTGAAATTGATCTAACTCAACTGTATTTGAACTATAACTGAACTAAAACTCAACTGTAAGGCTTTGTGTCAAACAGTTATTATAAAGAATGAGTTTTACTGTTGGAACAACTTCTCTTACAATCACACTCCTGCCTAGTTTGCTTTGCAGAAGTTTATATCATCATGATGTTATATCTCTTACTTACAGCTACAAACATTATACCGAGATAAATTAAACAGATGGAATGCAATTGCTTATTTAATTCCATTTTAGTGTTTCCTTATAGTAACTCAGAATCACAAATCATTCATAGCATGAAAGCAAACAGAAATTGCCTATATTCTAGTTCTATAACAGCTTCATTACCATTTTCTTCTGGTATCTTAATAATTTTTATGTATAAAGTGGACAATTCAGCTGTAAGGACTAAAATTTAAGTGATGATAAATACTCTTACAATGGTAAATTTATTCATCAGTACAAAATTCCCAAATATTTAATAATCAGCTCTAATGAGCTTATAGTATCATTAGATGCTATATTAAGCACAACATGACTGAAAAAAATAAGCCATTTCAACAAGCATGAAACATATTCCAGTAAATAGATGATTCTGAAAAACTGTTAATTTGAAAAGTTATTTATTCATGATTATGTACATATACATGCCATATATCCACATACTATGTATATATATTGCAATATATAATATTTACATGCTGTAAAAGATGGAAGATTAAAACTTATGGAAGAGATACAGAACTATTAAATATGAGTGAAATGCATGTCACTGTAATTAGCCAATCTATAAAGAATAGGACTATGAAGAAGAAATTATATGACTGTTTCTTAAAATTAATTTAAAGAACATATTATAGACATTGCAGAATGAATTACAGTTGGCAATTACTAGTGTGTCTATACTGATAGCTAATCAAAGGCACTCCAGAATGATAGAGAAAATGGTCATAAGTCTCTGAAAAAACAGCAGAATAAAGACAAGGTTATTGTTTTAGATTGGCATCCTGTATCTTGAATTCTAGGATTTCCTAATTGCATGTCTATCATTCCTACCCAAGTTTTAACATCTACTACCAATACTGTAATTCAACCATAAATGATAACTAATATTCAAATAATTGAAATTTTTTCTGGACTTTATACTTGGTCCTTCTCCATTATCTGTTCATCGAACAGCTTCTCTCTCTCTCTCTCTCTCTCTCTCTCTCTCTCTCTCTCTCTCTCTCTCTCTCTCTCTCTCTGTCTCTCTCTCTCTCTTTCTCTCTATCTATCTATCTCCCTCCCTCCTTCTTTCCCTCCTTTGTACTCTCTTTCATTCTTTTCAGATGTAGCTCTGGATGTTCTCAAACTAGCTATGTAGACTAGGCTGGCCACAAACTCATAGACATCAGCATGTGTCTTCCTCCAAGTGCCTGTTTGGATTAATGGAATCCACTCTTACACCTGGCCATTTTTTTCTTAAGCCAATCATATATACATAAAATTAGTGAGGAACAGACTGTTGTTCCCGTAAACCTACCCTGCTATACTCATACCACGTATGACTTTTAATATTTTATACTTTGTTTGCTCTGCTTAGTGCTTTCTTTAGGTAGCTACTTGTCCTGGTATCAAATTAATGCTACTCAAATCAATCCCTGCAGTGGTAGAGGCCTAACTCCCCGATGTTCTTTGCTCCTGAATAAACGACATGTACATACAGTTTTTGTATTTTTATATCCCTTAAACAGCTCAATGGTTGGGTCACTTCCTAACCTCCATGTGGCTAATCCACCCTCCCTCTCAGTTATTACTTACTAAAGTCTATATTCCATCTTTGCTGCCCTAGTCCCTGACATGCTGCCCTCTTGGGCCTCTATTCCTGGCTCCTACATGGTGGCTATGCTATTTGTCCTGCATGACTCTCCCACTCCTATCTGTCCCTAGCCTGGGAATCCTAAAAGTCCTGCCTCTATCTGCCCTGCCATTGGCTGTAGTCATCTTTATTTACTAATCAGAACCAACTTTGGGCAAGTTTCCTCATTACTTGTACACTGCAAACAGGTTTTTGGGAAACATAATTAGCATGAGAATACAAGCAGCTATAGTTACTACTCTCAGTTACCTTCCTTCTCTTTTGGAGATCTGGATTCCATTCTTCAGATCCAGAAATGATACCTCCAACTCCTATCGACACGATTTGTCCTTTAGGATCCTTTAGGCCTGGCTATGTCTTTATAATTATGTTTTGTCTGTTGAAATTATATTCCTATTATATTTCACCCTTTCCTTTCCTCATTCAAAACCCTGTTATTTAGCTTGATAGCTAGTATAGTACCTGCATTATACTTTTTATCACCAAAAGCTAGGAGTAGTATTTGCAGATAGAAGATAGAAAGTTAAAGCTACTTAAAGCCCATGTGTCTTATTACACAAACAGTTGGATACATACATATGTCCTTTACATGATGATACGATTATAGGAATATTACATTTTGTCCTTATAATTCTTCTCTAAAGAAAGGTAAATCAACAAAATAAACTTTACAGAAGGCTACTAATGACTAGAGAATGAAAATCGTTCTTTTTTCAATTTTGGATATTTCCAAAATTAAAAAACATGCCAAAATGGTGAATATCAATTCTGGACCTTAATAAACATCTAAGCTTTTTAAAAAATATTTATTTATTTTTACTCATGTATGTTCATTATACATAACTTTGGGAGTCATATAGATATTTTCTTTCCCTTGTATTATAAACTTTGACTCTATACATTTCTCATTCCTCCATTAATTTATTTTCATTCTAAGCTTTTGTTAGCCTCCTACCTTCTAGACTTTCTTCTGTTAAAATAAAATGAAGATGGGACCTAAAAATGGTTATCCTTCTAGTCTAAGATTAAAAAACTTCTGATCTTTGATATGGACAAAAGATACCATTGTGACTATTTAGCAACATGTTGGTTGTTGTCCAGTGGACCCTCTAAGGATAATCTGATTCACTAGGAGAAATAATTTTAATGTTTTATTAACAGAGATATTGAATATTTGGTAGATTTCATATTAAATTATAAAAGTAAAGTTGCAAAAGACTATTGGTAATACAAATAATACTTTAAGTGACTATACAAATTTATTTCATCTAGTATTACTAACATCAAATTAATTCCTACTGATTGAAAACATAACACAAATATCATGTTATGTTTTCCAGTGGGGCTTTTGTTTCTGTTAGAAAATTTGTTTCAACATTCCTCGGCATGTATGCCTCTGTTCTAAAAGTAACATTGAATATTGTTACTTCTTTGTTTAGAAATTAATTGAAAATTATAATGCATATTTATTTTATGTCTATGCAAATATGTCTATTAGTCTTTCAAATTCTTTATTGTTAACTCTTCTGAGACGTTATATACTACAAAGATAGAATCACATGGCCAAGATCTTTGGAGTTAGTTGGATAGTCCTTAACTTCTGGAGTCTCATGTAAATGTAAGTTCATTTCCTATTAATTTTTCGCAAAGTTAGTTTATAAAAATTTCATCTCTTTCAATATCTTTAATTCTATGATTGCATCTTTCCCAAATAATTTATACTTTTGTAAGCAAAACTCAGAAATCCTCTGTCTCAGAAATGATTCTATATCCATGTACCTTAAAATTTATATATTCCCTTCCCTAACTAAAGAAAAGATTTTTTTCAAGGCCTGGGGAATAGAGAACGATGGAAGTTGGAAATTCCACAGCCTTAGTGATTACTTCATCTTTCCAACACAGAAAAACCAAACAATAACCGCAAAAATATCCTGTGAGAATTAAGTGACCTGCTATTTAACTAACTGAGGCCACCAAAATGTTTGATATTGCTCTTACCGACATAGATATCTCTGAGTTGATTTTACTGCAAGTCCTTTATTCATCATGCCTCTGTCTTACTCCCCCACTTCCCACATACTTAAGGCATATAAATAGCTTTCCTCCAACATAGGAAGCACCTGCTGCATCTGTCAAAATTATTACATTTTGACATTATTATATAGGCCTTATCATTATTTTGATATCAATTAAGTATTAATCTTTCTTATTATTGTAAGAGACAATAAAAAACTGGATAATCAGGAATAAAATTATCTAAGAAAGTAGCTTTACTTTCAAAAAACCAAATTCAGTAAAAATAAGAAAAGTTTCATTTCAATGAATGTCTCCATTACAGTCTATTATTTTGGGCTACCCAATAAACAGTTGGGTACCCAGCCTACAGTTGATTCTATTAAATGGTGAAAATAAAGTTCATAGAACAAGTGAACTTTCTTTATTCTCACTTTTCATGTCAATGGGATTAAAGACCACTTACAAATACAAGCTTTTTCCATGTAATCAAATCTTAAATGACTCTTTAAATGGAGGCATTCTGTCATCTTACATTGGTAATCTTGGTTTTTGTCTTTTTCTTTATTTCATCCTTTTTCTAATCAATTAGAGAAAGTTCTTGGGATTTAATAACTGGGCTCTATTTTTCTGAGTCATGCTGCAAACTCCATTGTGTGTTTAGGCAACTTCCATCCAGCCAGCCAGCCTGAATTTCTTTTGGCACCTTTGTTCTGCTGAAGTTCCTTCTGGTAAAATGAAGCTCAGAGAGAGGGAAATGGGTGGGAGGAAGGGGGAGGAAACACATACACAAGCACAATTTGAAATGAAAAATAAATCAAGGTGTAATTTTCTTTGAGTTATGTTGGGCTTTGCTACAGACAATACTTGGCAGTTTTTCTCTTGTAGAAACTTGTCAGTGATTCACCTTGAAGATGATTTTATTGACCTGAACAAGGGTCTGCACTTTCCTTCACACCTCTCTGCAGATCTTGTCAAACTTCGTCTATTTAAGGTAAAAGTTGAACTTTTGTCATTAAGTGAGTCTGAAGATTTAACTCTGTGCATGAGGGCCAAGGTCTGCAAACATTTCTCAGAGATGTGTATTCCTGAATTTTAATTTATGTTCAAGAAATTTGCTTGCAAGGAAATGCACCATTTCAGTAGTTCAAACTCAAACCTGATTGGTAGATATTCATTTATCTGAAAACTGAATTAAAGAAGAAAAGACATGTAAGTTTTATTACTATTGCAGGGATCTGATGAGTTACTGACTAATCATTAATGCTCATTCTGGGGGGAATGCTAAAAAAACCCAAAAAAACAAAAAACAAAACAAAACAAAACAAAACAAAACAAAAAAAAAAGACAGAAGGGTTACTTAATTACCTTGTTACAATGCTAGATATTTGAGTGCCAGAACATTGGACTGCACTCCACACAACTGTTCTTTTAGTTTGACATATTATCTTAGGAGGAAATCTACATTAATTTCTTAATATATATGCATATTAACAAAACACTAAGCATCATACATATAGCTTTTCCAATGTAACATTATTTAAAGCTTTTCAAAATATTTTCAATTATTTTAAAAATCATGTCTTAATTATTTATGAAAAGCTCCAAGTGGTTAAATGTAGAAAATTAGTCATTTCTGAAAGTAATTGGTATATGAAGAACAGAATATGTGTGTCAAATAGATAATAACAAAAGGACAAGAAAAGGATCGTGTAACTCTTGAGATTCTGCCCTGTGCCAGTCACTATTGAGTTCAGAGCTCTGCTTACTCTGTGACCTCATTTCCTGCTCATGGGTATAACTGCCACTAACTGTCAGTACACTGAGTTTCTAAGGAGCTGAGGCCTTAATCCGGATGCCAGAGAATATTAGGGCAGAGTTTGGAATCAGTCGTCTGCAGTCTCTGCTCATTTTATAAAGCATACAACTGCAGGAACAAAGGGCACATCTGTAAACTTTTGGAACAGTTTATGCCAATGTTCTCTCAATGACATAAAGTGATCCAAAGCAGGGTCAGTACATGCTTGGACACCTACAAGCTATAGAAAAACATAAAACAATGAGTTTTGTGTTTAGATACACAGTTATACATATAAGAACTTGAGTACTATTATAGATAGCACTGTTCCTGAGTGTTGAAAGAACAGCAAATGATATGGGTCTGAAAGTACCATACCAAGCAAATAAAAAAGGACTGTGTAAAACGAAAATTAGTACTGTACCTTCTAAGAAATATTATATCTTTAATACTTTTATTGAGATAGAATTAACAAAAACATAATTAATAAAGCATGAATTGCCTAAAAATAATATTTTGATATTTATGCAATGTGAAATAAGTACTATAATTTCACATAACCCCCTCTCATAGTTAACTATCCATGTGTAGATATGATAAGATTACTTAGAGTATATTGTTAGAAATTTCTAGTGTATCATACACTATTTTACCTCTCTTTACCATGCTATATATTAGATATCTAAAATATATTTATATTAGGCAAATATGTCTGTTTAATGTATATTTATTTTATCTTAAGGGTGCAAGCTTTCTAGATATAACTTTCTTTTGTTCCCAAAATTTACCAAAAAATCATAAGGTTTAAGCACAAATTTAAGAAATAGGAAAATATGATAATGTAACTACAGTATTATAGAACCATTGTCCTTATCACTAGCATAACGATGTCTTGTCTTTTTAAACATCTAGAAGAGCAGCAGTGTCCTTTCATGGACTAATAATTATGTCATCTCCTATGGAGATAACAGAAGCTTTGGCAAGGTTTAGAGCATTTTTAGGGTACCATGAGTAGCTAGAGCCAAATCATCACCATGGCAAACCAAGAATAATTCCATGGTTTCCAGACTATAATCCTTTTTCAATATAAATATCTATCTTAAATAATACATTTTGACCTATAGTAGAAGAGAACCTGGGGAATAATGAAATGCTTTAACTTAGAATGCTACCAAACTGTTTCTACATTTAAGTACATATCAATCTTCCAGATGGTCTTGGGAGAATAACAGTGTTTTGCATCAGAGGAATCCAACTAGCCAGAAATATTTAGTCAAATCTTCCTGGCATATGCTAACAATGAGTTAGCAATTATAGTTTAAGATTTGTCCTCTGCTCCCACTTAAAATAAGCAAATTTATTCAGATGATGAATTTAGGATCCAAAAAAATTTCAAGACTGTACAGCATTGATAATAGAGTAGAATGAGTCAAATTTAGCTTATTGTCCTCCAACCACAGTATCTAGGTAGCTAAGCAACATGGAGTCCTTTCTACAGCAGAATAGTCTCAAACTTCAAATCTTTCAAGTTAGCATTGAGAGAAGAGTTACATATCCTCCTCTATTCTAGTCAAAGTTTGTCAGAAGCCATTTACATTCTTGCAACAGGAACCCCCTGATATTCCTGTTGGCACATTCTATGTCTAACACTGCCTGCTGTGACCTAGAAAATAGTGAATTCATTTGCATAATCAGTGTACTGTCCTTGCTGAGGTATATTTAGAAAGGTCAAGTTTGTGAGAATGTGCTCAAGATGAGTTTGAGAGACCAGGAAGTCCTTCCTTTTTCGACTCAGAGAGATGTATTACTCACGAGGGGGTGCACTTTCAAGCAGTGTGGGATTAATGTAATATGTTACAATGAAGGGAAATTAATTTATAGAACATAGTACTTCAAAAGCAGTCTTATTCGAGTAAAACAAATTCATTAAAATGTATTTGGAAATATTTATCAATGTCATGGCTACCCATGGACTTTAAAGGCAATCTGCATAATTTTCTGCAACTTAGTAGAAATATGTATCTTCTGATCCTAGGGCAACAAACAATTAGTCATATTTCTTGCCTAGATCACTTAAAACTTCTTGGTGCCTATTTCATCATCTCTGGAATGAAGAGGTCATAGATTGTGGACTTAGGGTCCCTAGGTAGAATTTGGGAAATATAGATATTTTATATATCCATCTGGGTATCTTAAAGATATGTGAATGTGGCAGCTATTTTCCTTTCAGTTTGCTAGTGCTGCATGTACCTTGTGCTAGCGTACAGAAGAGCAGTTTCCTTGTCCCTCTCAGAAATGCTTAACATTGTGCTATTTCTCAGCCTTTGCTTTCAACACTCTTGCTTCTTCAATTGTCAATGTCAATTTAACGACTGGAGTAAAAGATTTACTCGATTAAGAATGAGTAAACAGGTTGCATAGTGAAGCATGGCTGAGTGTCATTAGCTGAAGCAAAAGAACTGAAAAGCCTTAGGACTAAAGCGACCAGTAAAAATCACTAAAAGTGTCAAGCATTAACATTGTAGTTTTATAGTCTCTGTAAGAATTAGGGCATTAACAGTTGCCTAATGAATACATTTCTCACCTTAATATATAACCATCCTTTTCTCTATTTACAAGTTTTTGTATACACAATGTAACATGTTTCTTTCAAAGACAGAATGCTGACTTTCTGCTATAAAACAAAGAACAAAAGGACAAAAGCAGCTAGGGAGCAAGGAACAACTCTATGCTTAGGTGATAGTCTTCGGAAAGTATAGACAGCAGTTGACTGGCCAACACCTTGGGATTTAAAAATTTGTGCTGAGACCCATACAGACATAAGACTTTAAGGCTGCCCAACCCTGCATTGTGAGGTAGAAAAGAAGAAAAATGAAAGATCTGTTGCAAGTAAAAAACAGGTGTGAAGTAGAAACCTGTCATTTATAGAGTGAAGACGATGATATGAAAGCTTTAACCTTGTAATTTGGTCATCTAGTGTATCTATAAATATAAAACTACACATTACTGATAGTAAGGCTTATTAAGAACTGTTCCCAATAATCTCTTTCTGTGACAAGAAACCACAAAAACAAGTATCATGCTGAATTTTAAAAAGTAAGCACTGAATTTTCATTTTGTAAGAAAACACAATATGCTCAGCTAATCTGGCATTTACTATCTACCATAGGAACAATAGCAATATTACTAGCTGCATGAGAACCTCCAAATAAATCTATTGAAACACTCTGAGAAAGTCAGGTACTAGTTATTTAAAAATATGCCCCAAAATAAAATGCCAATACAATTTTCAGTAATATCAATAAGCTGTTCTAAATTAATTCTGTTCTAATTAAATGAGCAGCTAGAGAGAGGACCCAAGGAGCTGAAGAAGTTAGCAGCCCTGTAGGAACAATAATATGTACCAACCAGTATCCCCAGAGCTCCCAGAGACTAAACCACCAACCAAAGAGTACACATGGAGGAACCCATGGCTCTAGCTACATATGTAGCAGAAGATGACTATTTCAGACATCAGTGAGAGGAGAGGCCATTGGTCCTGTGAAGGCTCGATTTCTCAGAATAGGGGAGTGCAAGTCAGGAAATTGGAGGGAGGGGTTAGCAGGGAGAGGGGGGAATGAGGTAGGGGGTTTTCGGAGGGGTAATGCCAAAAGGCAATACCATTTGAAATGTAAATAAAGTAAATATCTAATTAAAAAAAAGAATAGCGCACATCAAAGAGAGAGAGAGAGAGAGAGAGAGAGAGAGAGAGAGAGAGAGAGAGAGAGAGAGAGAGAGAGAGAGAGATTGAGAAAAGTGAAGTTACAATCCTAGTTTCTGTTATGGGTCTGGGCAGTTCAGAGATTTACTACTCAGACCATGAATAAATTTTATTAATGGAGAAGCTTTTATTCATACATTGGTGCCAGGTCTAAACCTGAGACTGGAGATTCCCAAATGTAAAACCCTGCCACATCAGTCAGGGTTTATAAAGGCAAAGAAAGAAACAAAATTATATTCTATTCTCTTGCAAGCGGAATGTCCTGTCCTGCAAAGCAAACCTTTGTTTTCAGAAGCAGAAGCAGTGGTTGTCCTCGTGACCTATTCAACTCAACATTTGGAAGACAGACGAATTTTGCTTTATAGTTCTCTTAAGCACAGAAATTTAAAACTTTTAAACATAAAGTTTACCATCAACATAATGCCAGCGATCACAGTCTCCACTCACAGATGAACTTTACAATTAGGCAAACCCTGTTGTACCCTATGCTCTCATATTTTCAAGGACAATTTAATTAAATTAATTTAAGGACTCAGCAGATTTCTGCAAATAATTCGTGATTTCAGGTGTACAGGTTATATCATCTATATTGTGACCACTCAACACTGCTGCGTCCAAGCAGCTCTGTGAAGTACTGTTGAAAGGTGGTATAGACAACAATAAAGTTCCTTCAGAAAAAAATACAAGAAAAATTTTAAGATCATGATATTTCTAAAGGTTTGAAACTTTAATGACCATCAATAACATATTCCTCAAACTATTGAATAATATGTATGTAACTGTGCAATGTAAATATCACTCTGGTATATATTAAATAATAAAAAGAATATATCTATGTCACATGACAAACCTTTTTCTTGGGGATGCTATACACGTGTGTATTACCACCAATACGGAACCTATAACAGACTGATACCACCAAAGTCCAACTTGCTGAACTAATGAGTTTTTTGAGGGGTTACTTACAGAAATAGAAATGACTCAACACATGTTGAAGAGGATGTGGAGAAAGAGGAACACTCCTCCATTGTTAGTGGGATTGCAAACTGGTACAACCACTCTGGAAATCAATCTGGAGATTCCTCAGAAAATTGAAAATAGATCTACCTGAAGACCCAGCTATACCACTCTTGGGAGTATACCCAAAAGATGCCCCACCATGCCACGGAGGCATATGTTCCACAATGTATATAGTGTCCTTATTTGTTATAGTTGAAGCTGGAAAAAACCTAGATGTCCCACAACAGAAGAATGGATACACAAAATGTGGTTCATTTATACAATGAATTACTACTCAGCAATTACAAACGAGGACATCCTGAGTTTTGCAAGCAAATGGATGGAACTAGGAAACATCATCTTAAGTGAGATAACTCAGACCCAAAAGGGCATGCACGGTATGTACTCACTAATAAGTGGGTATTAGCCACAGAACTCATAAAGGTCAACAAGCTGAAGTGAGGATGCCTCAGCCCCACTTGGGAGGGAGAAGAAAGTAATCACAAGTAGGGAGGAAGGGAGGGACCTGAGAGGGAATGTGGAAGGGGTGAGGGAGTAGGGGGAGATGGAACCTGATCTGGTATTGGGTGAGGGAAAAGGACTGAAGCCTTGAAGGCCAAAAGAAGGGAAACAGGCAACCTCAGAAGATAGCAGGTTCAGGGGACCATCAAGAATGAACCAGAGACCTGGGAGATGAGAGACTCTCAGGACTCAAAGGGAGGGGGTCTTAGATGAAATGACTGGCAGCAGAGAGAGGGAACTTATAGAGCCTCCCTCCAGCAGGAAGTCAGGGCATCAAATGAGGGAGGAGGGACCATCCCACAGTCATAACTCTGACCCATAGTTGTTCCTTTCTGGAAGAATTATAGGTATGAAAATGGAGAGAACCCTGAGGAAAAGAAGGTCCAGCGACAGGCTCAAAGTGGGATCCAGCTCAAGGGGAGGTCCCAAGGCCTGACACTCTTACTGGGCCTATGGAGCACTCACAAAAAAGGGGCCTAGCATGACCACACTCTGGAAGACCCATTAAGCAGGTGAAAAAGTAAGATGCAAATATTTGCCCCCAACCAATGGACAGAAGCAGCTGACTCCTGTTGTTGAGCTAGGCAAGGCTGAAAGAAGCTGAGGTGAAGGGTGACCCTGTAGAAGGACCACCAGGCTCAATTAATCTGGACCCATGAGATCCTTCCAACACTGGACCACCAACCTGGCAGCATACACCAGCTGACATGAGGCCCCCAACACAAATACAGTAGAGGACTGCCAGGTCTGTGTTCATTCAGAGATGATGAACCAAACTCTCAAGAGACTGGAGGCTCCAGGGAGTTTAGAGGTCAGATGGGGTGGGGGGTGGGGACATCCACGTGGAGACAGGGTGAGGTGAAGAGGTATGGGATGTGGAACAGTCAGAGGGTAGATGGGGGGAATAAAATAAGGAGTGCAAAAAAAAATAAATCAATAAATTACAAAAAAAGTCAAAAAAAGACAAGGTGCATCATGAAAGCCTACCCATCCCAGTCAGCTGATAGCTCACAAAAGCTTAGAACCTGGAACATACAAACATACAGACTGCAGGCAGATTAACAGGTTGGAGAATGTCATTTAAAACTGACTCAGTTGCTCTATACCTCACAAGCAGATGGGCTGGTTTCTGCCTCATCCAGGCAGTTAGTCTAGTCTGAGTCTTCTTTGAAGCTTGACTTGTTTACTTGAAGGAGGGGCCTAATTAATTTGGTGAACTCTTTGAAATTCAGAGACAACTTTCTGAAGAAATTTTGAGTTGCTTACCATCCTGTTTAGCATACTTCCCTGCAGGATGAGCTATTTCAGTCTATAACCTGTGTATCACAATTTGTCACTAGGATTCATTTTATTCCTATGACCCTTTAGCAAAACTATAGTCTTATCTTTTCCCTTAAACTGATGACCTATTTAGCCTCAGATTCTTAGTCACTTCAGCGGTGTCAGGTTCAATTTCTGTCTAATCGAGGGAGTTTTAAATCCTCACAAAAGGTGTTCTTTGCTCCAGTATTATCTGTGTCACTATTGCACCAAAGTATCTTGCAGGAAGGTAGCTCTTATAGATCACAGTTTTAGTCACTGGAGGATGTTGATGATCATCTTTTCTTCTAGTCAGCTCAATTTCTGGGTCTTCTAGGTATCTGCTCCTGCTTCAGAGGTTTGCTAATTGGTTTATTTACTCTAGGAAGAAGAAGCCCAGTCAATCTGGTTAGTTTCATGGGTGACTGCCTGAAGCTATTTTGAGTTGTTTATCTAATGGCTTAAGGAGCTTCTCCACAGGAAGGAATGTTTTAATCCTCTAAAATAAGGTTACAAAAGAAGTGAAATCATTGTAGTTGCTGTTATTCATCAAACTTTGTGGACTATTTATTGAAAGCTGATACTTCAGTCTGAAGATACTAGCAAATTTTACAAATAAATCTTAGAATCAGTGATTTCCCTAAAGGCACACAGTTTGGGATTATAATCATGCTATTTATTTATGTGTTTTAAGAACTGTTAACAGGGAAACATAACAGAGACCAAAAGGAAAAACAAACCTCTCATTTCAAACCAAGGTCTTAACTGATACATGATCATTATCATGACAAGGAAATCCCTATTCTTTCAGCATCTGATTCTTGATGAGGAGTTCTCACAGCTTCTCTGCCTGAGATGACAGCTTCAGTGCTCCATTCCTATCCAAAACTTCCTGATGCTTTAATTTTTCCTCAATGTCTTAGAAGTTTGCTTACACAAATATTTCAAATACTTCATCATAGTTATTAGTTTCTTGCCTGCATAATGAGCTTCTTTGCCAATGCAACAAACCAAATCAGGTCAAATTGGAAAAGTATAAAAGCAGGTTTAGTGGGAGCAAGTCCTGGGCATGTTCACCAGTCCCAGAGAAGAAGTCTGAGAAGTTGCTAGCCCAGGCTGAGAAGGATTTATAGATCCTAGGTGAGGGATGATAACATGTCAACCAGGAGCTGGACTGTGCCTACATATGGTCAAAAGCTAAGCCCCTGGGTAGGCACCCTTACATGGATGGGTGGGTTGCATCAACTGTGGGGGAAAGTTGGACTGAGCTTCCAGCATCTTCCCCTTGTTTGGAATTTTTTAGTGTTAATGGACTACTTAAGGGAAAAAGAAGGAATGGGACTTCCCAGACAATTTAATTCATTTTGCATTAGATTTGGAGCTATTGCAGATTTTCTTTCTCAGTATGTTTGCTACCTGTATATAGGGAAACTGGTGATTTTTGCATGTTAAGTTTGTATTTTACTCCTTTGTTCAATGTTGTAAAAGTCATTGAAATTTCTTCATTGTCTTTTATGATCCAAATTATATTGTCTATAAATAAGAATATTTGGATTACTTTTCTTCATTTTATTCCCTTATCTCTTTCATCTGTGTTGTGCAACCCTTTCCTCCCAGACTGAAACACTTCATATTCAAGGAATCTGTTGAAGCAGGAAAGGAATCAATTCAAAACAGCTTCAGGAAATCCCTAAAAATAACCAGATTCACTAGGTCTCTACCTACCAGAATAAGCAATAACATTTAAGAATACTGTTCAAACAGAACCAAGCTGAGAAGATGACTCTAAAACCAGCTACCTAGAATAAACAGTACCCAGCCAAGCTGCATGGAAGAAGTTTAGACTAATTGAGTCCGGCCTCTTGGAGCTACCTTTAGGCTGTGGAGTATACTCTGGGTTCCCAGATTTTGTGAGTTGTCCCTCATTTTGGGTATAACCCCTGTATATAACCCTTCAGGACTCCAGTAAAGTTTACCTTTCACCACATTGAACTTCGGTGGTACCTGTGTTTTGATCTATCTTGAGCTCCTTACTTGAGGTGAGTAAATATGTGTTGTATCTCCTTAAAAAATGTTTTGTCACACAACAATTATTTTGTTGCTTTGCTATACCCCTGCTTTTGTCTGATTTTAATGGAAATGCTTTGGATACCCCTGCTTTTGTCTGATTTTAATGGAAATGCTTTGAGTTTCTCTTCATTGAGAGTAACATTGGCTGGAATTTTGTTATAAATGTTTTTATTATATTGAGATACTTCCCTTGCTTCCCTATTACTTCCAGGACTTTTGCCATGAATGGGTGCTGGATTTTGTCAAAGACACTTTCCAAAATTGTTAACATCCTCATATAAGTACTGTTTTGAGAGAGAATATCCCCTATAGCACCAGTTCCACACCTGTAGTTTATGACCATTATCAGTGTTGAACAACCCTTTCACAGGAGTTACGTAAGACCATCTGATAAAAAACACAGATATTGACATATCAATTCATAACAGCAGTAAAATTAAAGTTATGAAGTAGCAAAGAAAATAATTTTATGGTGGAAGGCAGTCACCACAGCATGAGGAACTGTATTAAAGGGTCCTAGCATTAGGAAGCTTAAGAACCACTTGTTCCCAGAAGGCAATAGAGAGGATTAGGAGGCCAGGTCTTGTTACAGATTCATATCATTTCTAGTTTTTTCTGTGTCCGTGTTTGAAGTCCACCAGCCCTCAACCTCCTAATCTTCTCATCATTGTTGCCACTTTTGGACATGCTACCAAGACGTGATGGACTTTTATCCCTTGGAACTGTAAATCCAAATAAACTATTTCTTCAGTAAATTGCCATAGTTGTGGTGTTTTACTGTAAGACTCTTATGAGCCTTAGCTTTTAATCTTAGCCATTCTGACTGGTATGAGGTGGAATCTCAGGGTTGTTTTGATTTGCATTTTCCTGATAACTGAGGATGATGAACATTGAAGCAATCCCACTAAAATCAGAGACCAGACAAAACTGCCCAATCTCTCCCTATCTGTTCAATATACTACTCGAAGTCCTAGCCAGAACAATTAGACAACAAAAGGACGTCAAAGGTATACAAATTGGAAGGGAAGAAGTCAAAATATCACTATTTGCAAATGGTCGTATACTTAAACGACCCCACAAATTCCATGAGAGAACTCGCAAAGCTGATAAACAACTTCAGCAGAATGGCTGAATATAAAATTAACTCAAACAAATCAGTACCCTTCCTCTACTCAAAAGATAAACAAGCTGAGCTGAGAAAGAAATTAGGGAAATGACACCCTTGACAATAGTCACAAATAATATTACATACTTTGGTGTGACTCTAACCAAGCAAGTGAAAAATCTCTATGATAAGAACTTCAAGTCTCTGAAGAAAGAAATCATACAAGATCTCAGAAGATGGAAGGATCTCTCATGCTCATGGATTGGAAGGATTAAAATAGTAAAATTGGCCATCTTGCCAAAAGCAATCTACATTTTCCATGCAATCCCCATCAAAATTCCAAATCAATTCTTTGTAGAGCTAGAAAGAGCAATCTGCAAATTCATTTGGAATAACAAAAAACCCAGGATAGCAAAAACTATTCTCCACAACAGCAGACCTATTGGGGGAGTCACCATCCCTGACCTCAAGCTCTACTACAGAGCAATAGTGATAAAAACTGTATGGTATTGGTACAGAGGCAGGCAGGAAGATCAATGGAATAGAATTGAAGACCCAGAAATGAACCCACACACCTATAGTCACATGATATTTCACAAAGGAGCTAAAAACATCCAGTGGAAAAAAGACAGCATTTTTTAACAAGTGGTGCTGGATCAGCTGGAGGTCAGCATGCAGAAAAATGCAAATCAACCCATTCTTATCTCCTTGTACAAAGCTCAAGTTCAAGTGGATCAAGGACCTCCTCATAAAACCAGACACACTGAAACTTATAGAGGAGAAAGTGGGGAAGAACCTTGAACACATGGGCACAGGGGAAATTTTCCTGAATAGAACATCAATGGCTTATGATCTAAGAGCAAGAATTGACTAATGGAACCTCATAAAACTTCAAAGCTTCTATATTGCAAAGGACACTGTCAATAGAACAAAATGGCAACCCACAGATTGGGAAAAGATCTTTACCAATCCTACATCTGATAGAGGGTTAATATCTAATGTGTACAAAGAACTCAGTAGGTTACACTCCAGAGAGTCAAATAACCCTATTAAAAATGGGGTACAGAGCAAAACAGGGAATTTTCAACTGAAGAAACTCGAATGGCTCTTGTCTTGCATTTTTGTGGCAAATTCTCACCTCTATTGCTGCAGATGCTCTTTCTGCTGCTTTTTTCTTCTTCTTGAACAAATGCTTTCATCTGAAGGGCTTTGTCATTTTGCATCAGAAAATATTCTAATTTGCTCAGACTCTTGAATAGTCATTTGACTGATATAATATTCTGTACTGACAGTAATCTTTCTTCAGTTATTGAAGCCATCTCTCTGTTATGTTGTAGCATCTGTTGTTGCTGATAAACAGTTCGCTGGAATCTGTTCTACTCCTCCTTTCTCTGGCTCCCTCCCATTACCCACACTTTAGTAGTGTTCTCTGCATTGATATTCTATAGCATAACTGTTAAGAGTCTGTGGTGTATATTCATCATTCCTTGATTACAAATGTTGACTTTCAATTTGAACATTTACATTTTTTCTTTACTCCTGGAAAATATTTGGACTTCATACTACCAATACAGTATCTCTATTACTTTATCTGTTCTCTTCAGCATACTCTACAACTGCTTCAATCTCTCCCTTATTCCTCCTCTACTTTTCTGTTCTTACATAACTATGGCTGAGAGTCCAGTGAAATTCTAATAAAATTCCCTAGTTTGCTATTAGGTGATCACAATCAATCTAGGTTCTAGCCTCATCAATCTCTCTGTCTTAGTTAGGATTTCCATAGCTATAAAGAGACAAGATGACTAATAGGACTCTTATGAAAGCAAACATTTAATTGAGGCAGGCTTACAGGTCCAGACATTTAATCCATTATCATCATGGTGGAAAGTATGGCAAGATGCAGGCCAGCTTGGTGTTGGAGGAGCCAAAAAACCATATATCTTCATCCTTCATAGGCAACAGGGAGGAAACTCTCTTTCCACACTGGGTGGAATTTGAACATAGATATCTCAAATCCCACCCCCACAGTGACACACTTTACCCAACAAGGCCACATCTACTCCATAAAAAAGATACCTATTAATAGTTCCACTCCCCATGGGTCAAGCACTCAAACACATGAGTTTATGGGGACCAAACCTACTCAAACCATTACATTCCACACCTGTAGCACCCAAAGACTTGTAGTCATAACATAATGAAAAATGAATTTAGTCCAATTCCAAAAGTCCTTATAGTATATCACAGTCTCAAAAAATGTTTAATTCCAAAGTTCAAAGTGTCTTTAGACATTCATTCAATCTTTTAAATAAAATCACCTATAAAACCAAAATCAAAGAGCAGATGACATACTTCCAGCATCACAGGATATGTGTTACCATTACAAAATGTCGTAGTGAGGAAATACTGGACCAAAACAAGACCAGAAACCAGCCGGGCAAACTCCTCCCTGTGTATCTTCATGTCTGATATGCAACTCCTTTCATCTTTGTTGACTGCAATACAATTTTTCCCTTTTGCTGTTTCCATTCTTTATTGGCAACTTGTCTTGGCAGTTACCTGATCCCTCTGGCATCTCTAATATTTTGGGGTCTCCAACGCAACTTCAAATTCATGGCTTTTTGTTATAATATCTGAGATCCACAGATGATCCTCTGGGCTCCTAAAAACCGCATGGTATTGGTACAGTAACAGACATGGAGATCAATGGAACAGAATTGAAGACCCAGAAATGAATCCACACTCCTATGGTCACTTGATCTTTGAAAAAGGAGCTAAAACCATCCAGTGGAAAAAAAGATAGCCTTTTCAACAAATGGTGCTGGCTCAGCTGGAGGTCAACATGCAGAAGAATGCAAATTGACCCATTCTTATCTCCTTGCACTAAGCTCCATTCTAAGTGGATCAAAGATCTCCACATAAAACCAGACACACTGAAACTAATAGAAGGGAAACTAGGGAAGAACCTTGAATATATGGGCACAGGGGAGAATTTCCTGAACAGAACTCCAATAGCTTATGCTCTAAGATCAAGAATAGACAAATGGGACCTCATTAAATTACAAAGTTTTTGCAAGGCAAAAGACACTGTCAAAAAGACAAAGCGGCAACCAACTAACTGGGAAATGATCTTTACCAACCTTACATCCGACAGAGGGCTAATATCCAATACATACAAAGAACTCAAGAAGTTAAACTCCAGAGAGCCAAGTAACCCTATTAAAAAATGGGGTACAGAGCTAAACAAAGAGTTCTCACCTGAAGAATATCTAATGGCTGAGAAGCACCTAAAGAGATGTTCATCATCCTTAGTCATTAGGGAAATGCAAATCAAAACAACCCTGAGATTCCATCTCACACCAGTCAGGATGGCTAAGATCAAAAACACAGGAGACAGCAGTTGTTGGCGAGGATGTGGAGAAAGAGGAACACTCCTCCACTGCTGGTGGAATTGCAAGCTGGTACAACCACTCTGGAAAGCAGTCTGGCAGTTCCTCAGAAAACTGGGCATGACACTCCCAGAGGATCCGGCTATACCACTTCTGGGCATATACCCAGAGGCTTTACCTGCATGCAATAAGGACATATGCTCCACTATGTTCATAGCAGCCTTATTTATAATAGCCAGAAGCTGGAAAGAACCCAGATGTCCCTCAATGGAGGAATGGATTCAGAAGATGTGGTATGTCTACACAATGGAATACTACTCTGCAATTAAAAACAATGAATTCACGAAATTCCTAGGCAAATGGTCAGATCTTGAAAATATCATCCTTAGTGAGGTAACCCAATCACAAAAGAACACACATGGTATGCAGTCACTGATAAGGGGATATTGACCCAGAATCTCGGAATACCCTAGACACAATCCGCATATCAATAGATTTCTAAGAAGATGGAAGGAGAGACCCCCTGGTCCTGGAAAGACTGGATGTAGGGGAACGCCAGGACAGAGAAACGAGAGGGGGTTGAATGGAGAAAAGAGGGAGGGAAGGGGGCTTATGGGACTTTCGGGGAGGGAGGAAACAGGAAAGGGGAAATGATTTGGAATGTAAATTAAAAAAATAAAATAAAATAAATAATAATAAAAAAAAAGGGCTTGAGTCACTTCTGAAGCTCTGGCCTCTGTAACACTCTAGGCTCTGGCAGACTGTACTCCACTGGTGTTTCTGTTCTTGGTGGTCATTCCATAATACTGGCATTTCCAATACATTGGGCTCTTCCATTGCAATTAGGCTGCATTTTCACCAATAGCCTTTTGTAGGCTCTTTTCATGGTCTCAAATTGCATGACCTCTTTAGTCCTGGGCTTTATTGCCATTAAGGTTGAACATTCACCAGTGGCCTTTCCTAGTCTCTCACAGTGCCAAGGCTCATCTGTTCTCTGTGAATCCTTCATGCCTTCAAAAGCAGTAACACCTTGGCAATTCTTATATATTACCAAATCCAGGTGTCAACAGGTGTTCTATCTCTTCTATGTGATCTATGTAGTCTGTCAGCTTCTTGGCAAATTCAGAAAAGATTTCCCAAAACATTTCACCTCAGTGATGCCAGTCTTTCCTTATCGACTGCTAATTTCTTAGCTCCAGCTAACCAACATCAATTGTCCCAGTAACCCCTTCTATTCTTGACTTGAAAAGCAGAGCCACATGGCCGAATCTGCCGAGTTTTGCTGCTTGTTAGGGCTGAAAAATGGTCACCTTGTTCTATTATATCTTCACTAACTTTCTGTTTTCAATAAATTCCTTCACTGCCTAAGTTTGGCTGTCCTGTAATTTGCACAGTAGACTGACCTTGAATTCAGAGATCTGCATGCCCCTGTCTCCTGAGTTCTGGGATTAAAGGTACTATCATACCTGAACCTAAGATTTTGTAAATTTTTTCCACAAAATCTTTAAAAACATGGCTACTATGCTGCAAGATCTTGATCATTGGTGTGCCCTCCATTTCTGGATTGCAGTTCATTCCACATATTGTGAAGATGACAACCAAGATTAGTTATCATAATTCATTCCTTGTCAACAGGATACACAATCAAATCTAATGTCAAAATGAAAACAATTACCAAGTGTCAAATATGATATAATTATTCCTTTTTTAACTGCAAAAAGCAGAGCCAATAAGCTTAGCTGGGTGGAATCTTGCCAGATGTCACTACTCCCTTAATTCCAGTTAGTATCTATGAACACAGGATTTAGCTCCATTCTACTTCCTGGTGCCTTTTTAATATTTGAATAATACATTTTGTATTTTTCTGTTCTAAGTTTGCCATGCTTGATCAAAATGTTCATATGAGTGAACCACAGGGTATAGTCTAAACTAGGTTGTTTTGAAATTTCCTTTGCCAATGCAACTAATCTAAGTCTCTTAACCTTTAGCCTCAGGCAGACTCTTCAGAAGAGGGTAAAAGCAACTGCATCATTCACTAGAATATCAAAAGAAGAGTCTCTAAGTCACATACCAAAATTCTTCTCTTCTGAAACCTATAAACCAGGACCCCAAAGTTCATATCATGCTCAGGGCCACTGGCTTCCTTGCTTCTATTAATGTGGTCCATTAACTATTCCATTGCTTTCCAATGTCTGAAAAGCCACATTGCTCCAATAAAAAAGATGTTCAGGTCTTATAGCAATATCTCAGTCCTTGGTAACAACTTCTGTCTTAGTTGGGGTTTCATTGCTGTGAAGAAATACTATGACTGAGGCTGCAACTTATAAAGAAAACATTTAATTGGGACTGGCTTACAGTACCAGTGGTTCAGTCCATCATTATGGTAGGGAACAAGGCAACATCCAGGCAGATGTGGTGCTCAAGAAGGAGCTGAGACTTCTACATCTTGATCCAAAGGCAGCCAGAAGGAGGATCTCTTCCAAGTGGGCAGAGCTTAAATTTAGAGATGACAAAGTTCACCCCCACACTGACACACTTCCACTAACAAGGCCATACCTCCTAATAGTGTCACTCCTTTGGGCCAAGTTTTCAAATACCTGAGTCTATAGGGGTCAAACCTATGCAAACCACTACACTCTCCCTTGTTTGTTTTTATAACTTTGTGGTGCTTATTTATCTCTTTGGCATATCTCAGTATAAATATTTTGTGTCTTTTTGACATACATTTTTAATGTCATCAAAATCAAATCTTGGTTTGGCTATTTCCTGGGAGACAATATTTTCTTTGGAACTTTGAATTTAAGCCTTATCTAGATGGAAAAATAGGCCTCTTGTTGTGATCTCAACTTGTGATTGGCACTTTAAGCCACTAAAAGCACTCATCTTTTACTTAGACATAAGGATTAATATGGCAACATCCCAAGTGATGGGCTACAATCACCGTACTATGGTACATCACTTGCCCCTCAGCAGCAGGTGATTTAAATCACTTGATGACAAATGAACGATGCCCATATCTTTTACCTATCTATGCTGTAATGGTCATACAGAAACAGAAAGTTGCTTAACAAAAATGTTTATCCGTATTCCTTTTGTACGCAGATATAATTCAGTCCATAGTGATTAAGATTTAGTGCTAATTCTTGAAAAACATATTTGATTGCATCCTCTGTAGGATCAAAATGACTGAGTCATAAGTTCATCAAGACCATAACTCTAGTCCCCTCTATAGCCACCTGTTTATATACAGTCTCTACACAAAAAAGATGTTATTCTCATATTTTTGTGCTCTCTATCAAACATCTAGTTTGAATAAAAATGTTGTCTTGAGCACAAAATTATTTAATCTTGAAAAGAATCTTCTTTAGCTTTCCTGGGATATACTGGTTCTTAGAAGATATCAACAAATTTAATTTCAAAAATTATCATATACAGCACTTAGGAAAAAGTAAATGTTATAAAGAAATGCATTTTTTTCTCCTTATCATGAAATCAGTAGCTTTAAATCCTTTTACTTAGTGCTGATTATGCAACTACAAGTTATATAGAGAGCACAGCAAATAAAGACCAAAAATAAAAAAGAGTTAGCTCTTTCCTAGAGTAACTATGCTTTTCTGTAAATAAATATTTGTAGCTATAGATATGCCTAGGTGCATCCCATGAGAACACAAAAGGAATTTCTTAAGCTTTAGACTGTTATGATTTAATTTAATCCATTTATACTCACTACAAGCTTAAACACTGGAACCGAATCATCCAGTTACAGTTTTACTTTAGCTATGCATCAATGTCACCTTAGTAGGAGGGCAGACATATCTAGAGCAACAAGCAAGAAACTGGTGAAACTGGTTTCTAAGTGCATATATATTGCATTCACAAAGATACTTCAGGTCGTTTCTTGAAACGGATTTCATTTCGTTCTTTACAAATATTGTCAAATTTGCCACCATGGTTTCTCAGAAGGCAAGAAAGGAAAATCAAATGCAATGGATATAGGCAAGCTGAGATCAATGAAAAGTGAATACTGATAATCAAATACTGTGAAAAAATTTACAAAAGCCATTTTTTTCTGAATCAGATTTTTTTTTGTATTCAGATAATCACACCAGAGTTTAACTTGGTACAATTTTTTTCTCTTATTCTATACTGACTTACAGACAATGGCTGAATTTTCAGTATATTCTGATTAAAAATGAGGACTTTGCCGAATGACTTGCAAAAGGATTTGTCCTCTCACAAATGGGAGATTGTAGATGGATAGTCATTGTTTCAATTGCTTTTAGCTTTTTTTTTTCCAGAATTTGCTGTATAGTTTTAAGAATGGAATGAACAATTTAGTATTTCAGTAATATATGTGTTTCCATTTACCACTCTGGCCAAAGATACCATACCCTAGAATAGATGTGAAGTGGTAAATGTGATTCAAATGTTGACATAAGTATCATCCACCTGTGTGAGATAAAAAATTTTAAAGAAATGCTTTGTGGGAAGCAGGGTTTACAGCAGAGCCAGCAAATTACTCACTCTTGTTTGAACTCCAGTGATTTTCTCCCACCAGGCTAGTGCTAGAAGGGGTTGGGATGGTTAGGATTTGTGAAAAACTTGTGCTTGATTACTAATATTGCTTATTAATAAGTAATTTTTAAGGTAATATGGCCCTTGTTGATTTCTGTCATTTGCCAATTGTCTGAGCAAAAGCACACGTGAGAAGTATATACACAGCAACAAAGAACAGTATACATTAAAAGAGTCAGGACATTCCCTTATATCCATACTTGTGTCTTCTGTGTCTTGTGTACATAAATTATTTATATTTATTTTACAAATAAACACATTCAATACCTTTTACTGAGGCAAAAGCACGAGAAGATACCACTGCCACTTTCCTAGGTTTTAACTAGTTTCATATCAAAATACAACAATGGTGAAATTAGAGCCCTTATCTACACTTTCAACTTCTATTTCTTAATGAATTAGTATATAGGGAAGGTCTAATTGGAATTGTAATATACAGAAGTTAATTAATCAAACTTAATTAATCTAAATCTTTTAGACATGTGTTATATTTAACTAGCAGATGAATGAGTATGTTTATGATAGGATGCATATATAGCAAGTAAAATAATCATCTTGATTTGATGAAATAGTGACATAATTGATAATGGTATCTCTTGACTGGATCATGTTCATTTGTTCTGAACTTTTCAAGACCTTCAGGATTAGCTGTGAAAAAAAGTGTAATGTGTCAGTAAATCGAGCAAATAGTGTACTGGTTATTTTCTAGTTATGTATATGTGCTCATACATACATACATATATATGTAACATGTATATATGAATATAATACCTTTGAAAGAAGAATGTATCCCAGGACATCTTTCATACAGTTACCTTTTAATGAATGGGACATCTTTTTATTTTCTCCAGGATATCTATGCCATCTACAAACATGAAAGAGTCCCTGAGATCTGAGTCTATATCAACCAAGTACAGTTAGCTTTATGGCTTTATTTTGCTTTGGCATTTTGAGGCTCTATCTGACACATTAGATCAGGCTAGCTTAGAACTTACTATATAAACTATGCTTGTCCTAGACTTAGCCTGCTGAGTTCTAAAATTACAAACGTAGTCACATATGAACAAAGTTGAAGGAGATCTTTTGGGTTAGTCAATAATTGGAAGGGATAAAAGAACTTTCTTCCTTTGAAAATAAATTGTGTTTCTTCATTCATTAAGGTATGAGCACTACCCAATTTGCTCTATAAAGCCATAGTTACCCTGATATCAAAATCTCACAAAGACCCAACAAACAAAGAGAACTTCAGGTCAATTTCCCTTATGAACATCAGTGCAAATCACTGATAAGGGGATATTAACCCAGACTCTCAGAATACCCAAGACACAATTTACTTATCAATAGATGTCCAAGAAGATGGAAGGAGAGACCCCTGGTCCTGGAAAGACTGGATGTAGGGGAATACCAGGACAGAGAAGAAAGAGGGGGTTGAATGGGAAACAGCGGGAGGAAAGGGGGCTTATGGGACTTTTGGGGAGTGAGGAAACAGGGAAGGGGAAATCATTTGGAATGTAAATTAAAAAAAAATTAGAAAATAAAAAAAAAGTAGATTCTAAAAAAAAAAAATACTCAATAAAACTCTTGCAAACCAAATCTAAGAACACATGAAAATGATCATTCACCATGATCAAGTAGGCTTCATCCCAGGGATGCAGGTTTGGTTTAATACACAGAAATCAATCAATGTAATCTGCTACATAAACCAACTCAAAGAGAAAAACCAAATAATTATTTCATTAGATGCTGAAGAAGCATTTGGCAAAATTCAACATCCCTTCAAGCTAAAAGTCTTGGAAAGATCATGAATTCAAGGCACATACCTAAGCATAGTAAAAGCAATATACAGCAAACCAGTAGCCAACATCAAACTAAATAGAAATACATTAGAAGCAATCCCACTAAAATTAGGAACTAGACAAGGATGCCCTTTCTCTCCATATCTATTCAAAATAGTCATTGAATTTCTAGCTACACCAATTAGACAACAAAAGGAGGTCAAAGGAATATAAATTGAAAAGGAAGAAGTCAAAATATCACTATTTGCAGATGATATGATAGTATACTTAAGTGAACCCTAAAACTCTACCAGAGAACTCCTACAGCTGATAAACAACTTTAGTAAAGAGGTCGGATATAAAATTAACTCAAACAAATCAGTAGCCTTCCTCTACTCAAAGGATAAAAAGGCTGAAAAAGAAATTAGGGAAATAACACCCTTCAAAACAGTCACAAACAATATAAAGTATCTTGATGTGACTCTAACCAAACAGGGAAAGATCTGTAAGACAAGAATTTCAAGTCTCTGAAGAAAGAAATCATAGAAGATCTCAGATGGAAAAATCTCCCATGCTTATGGATTGGCAGGGTTAATATAGTAAAAATGGCCATCTTACCAAAAGCAATATACAGATTTAATGCAATTCTCATCAAGATTCCAACTCAATTATTCACAGAGTTAGAAAGAGCAATTCTCAAATTCATTTGGAATAACAAAAAATCTAGGATAGCTAAAACTATTCTCAACAATAAAAGAACTTCTGCAGGAATCAGCATCCTGGACCTCAATCTGTATTACAAAGCAATTGTGTTTAAAAAAAAAAAACCAACCTGCAGGGTATTGGTACAGTGACAGGCAGGTAGATCAATGGAACAGAATTGAAGATCCAGAAATGAACCTACATACCTACAGTCACTTGATCTTTGACAAAGGAACTAAAACCATCCAGTCGAAAAAAGACAGCATTTTTAACAAATAGTGCTGGTTCAACTGGCTGTCAGCTTTCAGAAGAATGCAAATCAATTTATTTTTATCTCCATATACAAATCTCAAGTCCAAGTGGATAAAGAACCTCCACATAAAACCAGACACACTGAAACTAATAGAAAAGAAAGTGGAGAAGCACCTCAAGCACATGGGCACAGGAGGAAATTTCCTGAACAGAACACTAAAAGCTTCTAATATCAAAAATTGACAAATGGGACCTCATAAAATTGCAAAGCTTCTGTAAGGCAAAGGATACTGTCAATAGGACAAAACACCAACCAACAGACTGAGAAAAGATCTTTCCCAATCCTACATCTGATAGAGGGCTAATATCCAATATACACAAAGAACTCAAGAAGTTAGACTCCAGAGAACCAAATAACCCTATTAAAAAATTGGGAAACAGACCTAAACAAAGAATTCTCAACTGAGGAATCTCGAAGGGCTGAGAAGAACTTAAAGAAATGTTCATCATTCTTAGTCATCAAGGAAATGCAAATCAAACAACCCTGAGATTCTACCTCACACCAGTCAGAATGCCTAAGATCAAAATCTCAGGTGAAAACAGATGCTGGCAAGGATATAGAGAAAGAGGAACACTCCTCCACTGCTGGTGGCTTTGCAAGCTGGTACAACCACTCTGGAAAGGAGTCTGGTGGTTCCTTAGACAATTTGACATATTACCTGAGGATCCATCTGTACCACTCAAAAGATTCCCCAAAATATAACAAGAACACATGCTCCACTATGTGCATGGCAGACTTATTTACAATAGCCAGAACCTCAAAAGAACCTCAAAAGAACCCAGGTGTCCTTCAATAGAGGAATGGATACAGAAAATATGGTACAGTTACACAATGACAGAAAATGTGGTACAGTTAAAAATGACAAACTCATGAAATTCTTAGGCAAATGGATGGACCTAGAAAATATCATCCTGAGTGAGGTAACCCAATCACAAAAGAACACACTTGGTATGCACTCACTGTTAAGTGGATATTAGACCAAAATCTCAGAATATCCAAGCTACAAGTCACAGACCACATGAAGCTCAAGAAGAAGGAAGACCAAAGTGTGAGTACTTCAGTCCTTCTTAGAAAGGGGAACAAAATACTCATGAGAGCAAATATGGGAGCAAAGTGCAGAGCAAAGACTGAAGGAAAGACCATCCAGAGACTGTCTCACCTGGGGATTCATCCCAGATATAGTCACCAAACTCTGACACTAATATGGATGCTAAGAAGCTGTTTCCTGAGAGGCCGTGCCAGAGCCTAACAAAATTGGATGCTTACAGCCAACCATTGCAATGAGTACGGGGTCCCCAATGGAGGAGTTAGAGAAAGGACTGAAGGAGCTAAAGGGGTTTGCAACCTCATAGGAAGAACAACAAAATCAACCAACCAGACCACCCACAGCTCCCAAGGACTAAGCCACCAACAGACTCTTTGAATATGTAGCAGAGGATAGAGGACAACCTTGTCAGGCATCATTGGGAGGAGAGGTCCTTGTTCCTATGAAGGATTGATAGGTGCACCTTTACATAATCAGGAAGAAGAGGATGGGATAGGGGTTTCTGGAAGGGTGGAAACCAGGGTAAGGAAATAATACTTGAAATGTAATTATTTTAAAAAATAATAAAAAAAAGAAAGTTTTTCCCAGTATCCAAATGACATTTAAAGGAATTACTTTCAAGTTTCAATCCATTTAGTTTGATGTTGGCTACCTGTTTACAGTATATTGCATTCACTATGTTTAGGTATAGGCTTTGTTTTGTATGACCTTTAACATGAAGGGATGCTGAATTTTGTCAAAAGCCTTTTCAGCATCTAATGAAATGACCATGTGTTTTTTCCTTTGTGTTTGTTTATATATTGGATTACATTGATGGATTTCTATATATTGAACCATCCCTGCATCCCTGGAATGAAGCCTACTTGATCATGGTGAATTAGCATTTTCATGCATTCTTGGATTCGGTTGGCCAGAATTTGGTTGAGAATTTTTGTATCAATGTTCATAAGGGAAATTCTTCTGAAGTTCTCTTTCCTGTTTGGTCTTTCTTTGGTTTAGGTATAAGCATTATTGTGGCTTCATAGAATGAATTGGTAGTGTTCCTTGAGTTTCTATTTTGCAGAATAGGTTGAAGAGTATAGGTATTAGGTCTTCTTTGTAGATCTGATAGAATTGCCCACTAAACCCATCTGGTCCTGTGCTTTTTGTTGTTGCTGTTGTTGTTGTTGTTGTTGGGAGACTATTAACACCTGCTTCTATTTCCTCAGAACGTATGGGTCTATGTAGATGATTTATCTGATCCTGTTTTTTTTTTATTATTTATTTTATTTTATTTTTTTAATTTACATTCCAAATCACTTCCCCTTTCCCGTTTCCTCCCTCCCCGAAAGTCCCATAAGCCCCCTTCCCTCCCTCTTTTCTCCATTCAACCCCCTCTCGTTACTCTGTCCTGGCGTTCCCCTACATCCAGTCTTTCCAGGACCAGGGGTCTCTCCTTCCATCTTTTTAGAAATCTATTGATATGCGGATTGTGTCTAGGGTATTCCGAGATTCTGGGTCAATATCCCCTTATCAGTGACTGCATACCATGTGTGTTCTTTTGTGATTGGGTTACCTCACTAAGGATGATATTTTCAAGTTCTGACCATTTGCCTAGGAATTTCGTGAATTCATTGTTTTTAATTGCAGAGTAGAATTCCATTGTGTAAATATACCACATCTTCTGAATCCATTCCTCCATTGAGGGACATCTGGGTTCTTTCCAGCTTCTGGCTATTATAAATAAGGCTGCTATGAACATAGTGGAGCATGTGTCCTTATTGCATGCAGGTAAAGTCTCTGGGTACATGCCCAGGAGTGGTATAGCCGGATCCTCCGGGAGTGTCATGCCCAGTTTTCTGAGGAACCGCCAGACTGCTTTCCAGAGTGGTTGTACCAGCCTGCAATTCCACCAGCAGTGGAGGAGTGTTCCTCTTTCTCCACATCCTCGCCAACAACTGCTGTCTCCTGTGTTTTTGATCTTAGCCATCCTGACTGGTGTGAGATGGAATCTCAGGGTTGTTTTGATTTGCATTTCCCTAATGACTAAGGATGATGAACATCTCTTTAGGTGCTTCTCAGCCATTAGTTATTCTTCAGGTGAGAACTCTTTGTGTAGCTCTGTACCCCATTTTTTAATAGGGTTACTTGCCTCTCTGGAGTTTAACTTCTTGAGTTCTTTGTATATATTGGATATTAGCCCTCTGTCAGATGTAAGGTTGGTAAAGATCATTTCCCAGTTAGTTGGTTGCCGCTTTGTCTTTTTGACAGTGTCTTTTGCCTTGCAAAAACTTTGTAATTTAATGAGGTCCCATTTGTCTATTCTTGATCTTAGAGCATAAGCTATTGGAGTTCTGTTCAGGAAATTCTCCCCTGTGCCCATATGTTCAAAGTTCTTCCCTAGTTTCCCTTCTATTAGTTTCAGTGTGTCTGGTTTTATGTGGAGATCTTTGATCCACTTAGAATTGAGCTTAGTGCAAGGAGATAAGGATGGGTCAATTTGCATTCTTCTGCATGTTGACCTCCAGCTGAGCCAGCATCATTTGTTGAAAAGGCTATCTTTTTTCCACTGGATGGTTTTAGCTCCTTTGTCAAAGATCAAGTGACCATAGGAGTGTGGATTCATTTCTGGGTCTTCAATTCTGTTCCATTGATCTACATGTCTGTTACTGTACCAATACCATGCAGTTTTTAACACTATTGCTCTGTAGTACAGCATGAGGTCCAGGATACTGATTCCCCCAGAGGTTCTTTTACTCTTGAGAATAGTTTTAGCTATTCTGGGTTTTCTGTTATTCCAGATGAATTTTTGAATTGCTCTTTCTAACTCTATGAAGAATTGAATTGGGATTTTGATGGGGATTGCATTGAATCTGTGTATTATTTTTGGTAAGATGCTCATTTTTACTATATTAATCCTACCAATCCATGAGCATGGCAGATTTTTCCATCTTCTGAGGTCTTCTTCAATTTCTTTCTTCAGAGACTTGAAGTTCTTGTCATACAGATCTTTCACTTGTTTGGTTAGAGTCACGCCAATATACTTCATATGGTTTGTGGCTATCGTGAAGGGTTATTATTTCCTTACTTCTTTCTCAGCCTGCTTATCCTTTGAGTATAGGAAGGCTTCTGACTTGCTTGAGTTGATTTTATATCCGGCCACTTTGCTGAAGTCGTTTATCAGCTGTAGGAGTTCTCTGGTGGAGTTCTTTGGGTCGCTTATGTATACTATCATATCGTCTGCAAATAGTGATAGTTTGACTTCTTCCTTTCCAATTTGTATCCCTTTGACCTCTTTTTGTTGTCTAATTGCTCTAACTAGAACTTCAAGTACTATATTGAAAAGATATGGAGAGAGAGGGCAGCCTTGTCTAGTCCCTGATTTTAGTGGGATTGCTTCAAGTTTCTCTCCATTTAGATTGATGCTGGCTACCGGTTTGCTGTAAATTGCTTTTACTATGTTTAGATATGGGCCTTGAATTCCTGATCTTTCCAAGACCTTTAGCATGAAAGGATGCTGAATTTTGTCAAATGCTTTCTCAGCATCTAATGAGATGACCATGTGGTTTTTTTCTTTGAGATTGTTTATGTAGTGGATTACATTGATGGATTTCCTTATATTGAACCACCCCTGCATCCCTGGGATGAAGCCTACTTGATCGTGGTGAATGATCGTTTTGATGTGTTCTTGGATTCGGTTGGCAAGAATTTTATTGAGTATTTTTGCATCGATATTCATAAGAGAGATTGGCCTGAGATTCTCTTTCTTTGTCAGATCTTTGTGTGCTTTTGGTATTAGTGTAATTGTGGCTTCATAGAATGAGTTGGGTAGTGTTCCTTCTGTTTCTATTTTGTGGAACAGTTTGAAGAGTATTGGTGTTAGGTCTTCTTTGAAGGTCTGATAGAATTCTGCACTAAAACCATCTGGACCTGTGCTTTTTTTGGTTGGAAGACTTCCAATGACAACTTCTATTTCTTAAGGGGTTATAGGACGGTTTAGATGGTCTATTTGATCCTGATTTAATTTTGGTACTTGGTATCTGTCAAGGAAATTGTCCATTTCCTCAAGATTTTCTAGTTGTGTTGAATACAGATTTTTGTAGTAGGATCTGATGATTTTTTGAATTTCCTCAGTTTCTGTTGTTATCTCTCCCTTTTCATTTCTGATTTTATTAATTTGGATACTATCTCTGTGCTCTCTGGTTAGTCTGGTAAAGGGCTTATCTATCTTGTTAATTTTCTCAAAGAACCAACTCCTCGTTTTGTTGATTCTTTGTATGGTTTTATTTGTTTCTACTTGATTGATTTCAGCCCTGAGTTTGATGATTTCCTGCCATCTACTCCTCTTGGGTGTATTTGCTTCTTTTTGTTCCAGGGCTTTCAGGTGTGCCATTAAGCTGTTAGTGTATGCTGTCTCCCGTTTCTTTTTGGCGGCACTCAGGGCTATGAATTTTCCTCTTAGCACTGCTTTCATTGTGTCCCATAAATTAGGGTATGTTGTGCCTTCATTTTCATTAACTTTCAAAAAGTCTTTGATTTCTTTCTTTATTTCCACCTTGACCAAGTTATCATTGAGTAGAGCATTGTTCAGCCTCCATGTGTACGTGGGTTTTCTTTTGTTTTTCTTGCCATTGAAGACCACCCTTATTCCATAGTGATCTGATAGGAGGCATGGGATTATTTCTATCTTCTTGTATCTGTTGAGGTCTGATTTGTGACCAATTATATGGTCAACTTTGGAGAAGGTACCATGAGGAGCTGAGAAGAAGGTGTATTCTTTAGCTCTAGGATGAAATGTTCTATATATATCAGTTAGTTCCATTTGGTCCAAGGCTTCAATTAGATTCACTGTGTCCCTGTTTACTTTCTGCTTTCCTGAACGATCCATTTCAGAGAGCGGGGTGTTGAAGTCACCCACTATTATTGTGTGCGGTGCGATGTGTGCTTTGAGTTTTAGTAAAGTTTCTTTTACGAATGAGGGTGCCCTTGCATTTGGAGCATAGATATTCAGAATTGAGAGTTCTTGATGGTGGATTTTTCCCTTGATCAGTATGTAGTGTCCTTCTGTGTCTTTTTTGATGACTTTAGGTTGAAAATCAATTTTATCCGATATTAGGATAGCTACTCCACGTCGTTTCTTGGGGCCATTTGCTTGTAAAATTGTTTTCCAGCCTTTTACTCTGAGGTAGTGTTTGTCTTTGACACTGAGGTGCGTTTCCTGCATGCAGCAAAATGCTGGGTCCTGTTTACGTATCCAGTCTGCTAGTCTATGTCTTTTAATTGGGGAATTGAGACCATTGATATTAAGAGAGATTAAGGCATAGTGATTATTGCCATCTGCCATTCTTGACGCTATCTTTATGTTTGAGTGGTTATCTACTTTTGGGTTTGATTCAAGAAGGTTATTATCTCATTTTTTCCAGGGTGTTGTTTCTTTCCCTGTATTGGAGGTTTCCACCTATTATCCGCTGCAGGGCTGGATTTGTGGAAAGATATTTTGAAAATTTGGTTTTATCATGGAATATCTTGGTCTCTCCATCTATGGTGATTGAGAGTTTTGCTGGGTATAGTAGTCTAGGCTGGCATTTGTGCTGTCTTAGTGTCTGCATGAGATCTGCCCAGGATCTTCTGGCTTTCATAGTCTCTGGTGAGAAGTCTGATGTGATTCGGATAGGTCTTCCTTTGTATGTTACTTGGCCCTTTTCTCTTACTGCTTTTAGTATTCTTTCTTTGTTTAGAACATTCGGTGTTTTGATTATTATGTGACGGGAGGTATTTCTGTTCTGGTCCAGTCTGTTTTGAGTTCTGTAGGCTTCTTGTACGTTCATCGGCATCTCTCTCTTTAAGTTAGGGAAGTTTTCCTCCATAATTTTGTTGAAGATGTTTACTGGCCCCTTAAGTTGCAAATCTTCACTCTCATCTATACCTATAATCCTTAGGTTTGGTCTTCTCATTGTGTCCTGGATTTCCTGGATGTTTTGGGTTACACGTTTTTTGCATTTTGCATTTTCTTTGACTGTTGAGTCGATGCTTTCTATGGAATCTTCAGCACCTGAGATTCTTTCTTCCATCTCTTGTATTCTCTTGTTGATGTTTGCATCTATGACTCCTGATTTCTTCCCAAGGTTTTCTATCTCCAAAGTTGTCTCCCTTTGTGATTTCTTAGTTGTTTCTACTTCCTTTTTTAGTTCCTGGATGGATTTGCTGAGATCCTTCACTTGTTTGCTTGTATTTTCCTGTATTTCTTTAAGGTATTTTTGCATTACCTCTTTCAGGATTTCTTCCTGATGACCCACGTTCTCCTGCATTTCTCTGAGCGATTTTTGTGTTTCCTCCTCATGGGATTCCATCTGTTGATCCATCGTCTCCTGCATTTCTTTAAGCAGTTCTCGTGTTTCCTTTGTAAGGGCATCTAACCGTTGATTCATTTCTTTAAGCAATTTTTGTGTTGCCTCCTTATGGGCATCCGTCTGTTGACCCATATTCTTCTGCATTTCTTTATGCAAATTTTGTGATTCCTTTGTGAGTGCATCTACCCGTTGATTCATCTCGTTAAGCGATTTTTGTGTTGTCTCCTTGTGCGCCTCCATCTTTTGATCCATGTTCTCCTGCATTTCTCTAAGCGATTTTTGTGTTTCCTTTGTAAGGGCTTCTAACCGTTGATTCATGGTCTCCTGTAACTCTTTATGAGATTTATTTGTGTCCTTCTTGTGATCCTCTAATAGGATCATGAGAAGTGATTTTAAATCCAGATCTTGTCTTTCGGGTGTGGTGGGGTATCCGGGACTTGCTGCTGTTGGAGAGTTGGGTTCGGATGGCCCCAATTACTTTGATTTCTGTTAGTAACATTCCTACGTTTGCCTTTTGCCATCTGGATACCTCTGGTGTTAGTTGGTCCTGCTGCCACTGGCTGTTGGTTGGACCTCCTGTGAGCCTGCAAAGCTGTTTCTGGCCCCCCCCCCCTGGATTACCAGGATTCCCCTGGCACCGATTTCTGGGGCCTGCCTGCTCCTGAGTGACTTTGGAGCCCTAATGTGCCTTGCCCCAAGTGATCTTATATTGGGGAGGCCTTGCACATCTAAAGGCTCAGCCTAGTGGATTCCTGGAGCAGAGGTCGCCAAAGGGAGGCTGGTAGGCTCCTGCCCTGTGCAGGGGTGTGTGATCTCTCCTGGGGGGGGAGGGGGCATCCCTCTGCCAGGCAGAAGTCCCACAGCAGGGCTGGCACGCTGGTTACTGCAGATCAGCCCAGCACTTGGGAGCCGCATACACACAAGCTGCCCGAGACCCAAGCGATATTATGCCTGTCTGTCTCAGAACCTGGCTGTCCCAACCTCCCAGTCACTGGAGCAAAGATGGCGGAGTGCAATCTGCACTCTCTCCGTGGCCCCGCTCACCTGCAGATGCGATGGCCCACCGATCTGGCACCCAGACGACCACAGCGCTGACCCGTTCTCGGGCACAGACGGAAGCCCCAACAGGCCGTGCCCCAAGTGATGTTATATTGGGGATAGGGAGCTTGGGGTACCTGTCTCTTCAGGGCAGTCTGCGGGAACAGAGGTCGCGGAAGGAAAGCTGGTAGGCTCCCGCCCAGTGCGGGGTCCCTCTGCCCGGCAGAAGTTCCACAGTAGAGCTGGCGCGCTGGTCACTGCAGATCAGACCGGCACCTGGGAGCCGCACACACACAAGCTGCCCGAGACCCAAGCGACATTATGCCTGTCTGTCTCAGAACCTGGCTGTCCCAACTTCCCAGTCACTGGAGCAAAGATGGCGGCCTGATCCTGTTTTAATGTTGGCACATTGTATGTATCTAGAAAATTGTCCATTTCATCCAGATTTTCCAATTTGGTAAAGTATAATCTCTTGTAGTAGGAACTGATGATTTTTTGAATTTCTACAGCTTGTGTTGTTATGTCTTCCTTTTCATTTCTAATTTTATTAATTTGGGTAGTGCCTCTGAGCCCTCTGGTTAGTGTAGTTAAGGTTTTATCTATCTTGTTGATTTTCTCAAAGAACCAGCTCCTGGTTTTGTTGATTCTTTGTATAGTTCTTTTTGTTTCTATTTGATTGATTTTGGCCCTGAATTTGATGATTTCATGCAGCCTACTCCTCTTGGGTGTTTGATTCTTTTTGTTGTAGAGATTCCAGGTGTGTTGTCAAGCAGCTAGTGTAAGCTATCTCCATTTTCTTTATGGAGGCACTTAGAGCTATGAGTTTTCCTCTTAGCACTGCTTTCATTGTGTCCCATAAGTTTTGGTATGATGCGTTCTCATTTTCATTAAATTCTAAAAAGTCTTTAATTTCAGGGACCAGACAAGGCTGTGCACTCTCTCCCTATCTATTCAATACAGTACTGGATGTCCTAGCCAGGGCAATTAAACAACAAATGGAGGTCAAAGGTATTCAAATTGGAAAGGAAGAATATCACTATTTGCAGATGATATGATCATATGCTTAAGCAACCCCAAAATTCCACCAAGAAATCCTAAAGCTGATAAACAACTTCAGCAAACTGGCTGGATATAAAATTAACTCAAACAAATCAGTAACCTACATCTACTCAAAGGATAAACAAGCTGAGAAAGAAACTAGGGAAATGACACCCTTGACAATAGTCACAAATAATATTACATACCTTGGTGTGACTCTAACCAAGCAAGTGAAAAATCTCTATGACAAGAACTTCAAGCCTCTGAAGAAAGAAATCATACAAGATGGAAAGATCTCCCATGCTCATGGACTGGAAGGAATAATATAGTAAAAATGGCCATCTTGCCAAAAGCAATCTACAGATTCAATGCAATCTCCATCAAAATTCCAAATCAATTCTTCATAGAGCTAGAAAGAGCAATCTGCAAATTCATTTGGAATAACAGAAAACCCAGGAAAGCAAAAATGATTCTCCACAACAGATCTACTGAGGGAGTCACCATCCCTAACTTCAAACTCTACTGCAGAGCAATAGTGATAAAATCTGTATGATATTGGTACAGAGGCAGGCAGGAAGATTAAGAGAATAGAATTGAAGACCCAGAAATGAACCCACACACCTACAGTCACTTGATATTTCACGTAGGTGCTAAAAACATCCAGTGGAAAAAAGACAGCATTTTAAACAAATGGTGCTGGATCAGCTGGAGGTCAGCATGCAGAAAAATGCAAATGACCCATTCTTATCTCCTTATCTACAAAGCTCAAGTCCAAGTGGATCAAGGACCTCCACATAAAACCAGATACACTGAAACTTATAGAGGAGAAAGTGGGGAAGAACCTTGAACACATGGGCACAGGGGAAAATTTCTTGAACAGAATACCAATGGCTTATATTCTAAGAACAAGAATTGATAACAGGACCTCATAAAACTGCAAAGCTTCTGTAAGGCAAAGGACATTGTCAATAGGACAAAATGGAAACCAACACATTGGGAAAAGATCTTTACCAATCCTACATCCGATAGAGGGCTAATAGTCAATGTATACAATGAACTAAAGAAGTTAGACTCCATAGAGTCAAATAACCCTAATAAAAATGGGATAGAGAGCTAAAAATAGAATTTTCAACTGGGGAAACTAGAATGGCTCTGAAGCACCTAAATAAATGGTCAGCATCCTTAGTTTTCAGAGAAATGTAAATCAAAACAACCCTGGGATTCCACCTTACACCCCTCAGAATGGCTAAGATGAAAAATTCAGGGACAACAGATGCTGGATTCGATGTGGAGAAAGAGGAACACTCCTCCACTGCTGGTGGGATTGAAAGCTGATAAAACCTCTCTGGAAATCAGTTTGGTGGTGCCTCAGAAAATCGGACACAGTACTACCTGAGGACCCAGCTATACCAGGCCCGGGCACAAACCCAGAAGATTCTCCAGCATGTAATTAGAATACATGCTCTACCATGTTCATTGCAGCCTTATTTATAATAGCCAGAAGCTGGAAAGAACCCAGATGTCCCTCAACGGAGGAATGGATACAGAAATTGTGGTATATATACACAATGGAGTACTATTCAGCTATTAAAAACAATGAATTCATGAAATTCTTAGGCAAATGCATGGAACTAGAAAGTGTCATCCTGAGTGAGGTTACCCAATCACAAAAGAACACACATGGTATGTACTCATTGATAAGTGGATATTAGCCCAAAAGGTCAAAATAAACAAGTTACAGTTTACATACCACAAGAAACTCAAGAAGAAGGAGGACTGAAGTGGGAATGTTTTGTTTCCTCAAGTACTCACAGTAACAATTATGGAGACAAAGTGTGGATCAGAGACTGAAGGAAAGGTCACCCAGAAACTGCCCTCCCTGGGGATTCATCCTATAAACAGTCACCAAATCCCAAACCTATGGAGGACAAGAAGTACATGCTAAAAGGACCCTCTTATGGTTGTATCCAGAGGGGTTCTGTCAGAGCCACACAGATACAGAGGCGGATGCTAGCAGCCATCCATTGAACTGAGCACAGGGTTCCCAATGGAGGAGTCGGAGGGCAGACTGGAGGAGCTGGGGGTTTTGCAGCACCTTTGGAAGAAAGATGATATCGGCCAACCAGATGCCACAGGGCTCCCAGGGACTAAGCCATCAACCAAGGGATACACATGATTCCAGCCAAAAGAGTGGCAGAGGAATGCCTTGTCAGGCCACAGTTGGAGGAGAGGTCCTTGGTTCTGTGAAGGCTCAATAGATGCCCCAGCGTGGGGAAATCGAGTGAGGCCGTGGGAGTGGGTTGGGTGGAGTGGTATATTCTTGGAGGCAGGGGGTTGGAGGATAGGTTTAGGGCTTTTGGGGAGGTATGAAAACTGGGAAGGGGTATAACATTTGAAATGTAAATGAGCAATATATTCAATAAAAAGTATTTAAAAAATAAAAGGAGTTACTTTGACTCTCAGGTTAAATTGGTTTAATGTCATGGTGTTGGTAGGAAGAAAATGAGGATGAAATAGTAAATCAATTGCAAGATGAACACCATACTTTTTCTCATCATCTCTCACGTGAAGAGTGTTCTATTGTTTGTTTTGATTTGGAGTTTTATCTTTAACATCAGATACAAAATTCTCCTCATTCCATGAGGATTCTGTCAATCTAACATTTTAGGAATGGAATTTTGAGGTTTGGATTCTGTGTTCTAAATTTAACTTCTATTCCATGGTCAATATGGCTAGAATGTAAATTCTCTTAAGTCGTAATGTTAAAGCATTCTGATTTTTTAATGAAAAAATTGTGTGCCCCATTATCAGAACAAGGTGAACCATTCAGTATCCTTATGTGCCATATTTTCCATTTCCAAAAAATGAGAACATTTTAATATATGGTACTTCAATCACCAGATACTATATATTCATAAATGGCTTTTTTTTAGAAATACAAATGTAGGTAAATTCACATTTTTAATGTATAAATGTTTGATAAATGCAGAGCCCAATTGACTGTAATTTACTTGGCACACACACATAGAGTGTTCATATAAATATAAAAAAACGGAATGCCTGATATGATGTTCTAAGATCTACAATGAATGAAAATGCTTCCTATGTCACTTGTTCCTTCAATCTACTAAGTTAATTAAATGTGAAAAATAAAGTGAAATGTCAAGAAGCTGAGCAGACAAAGGGATAACAAAGTACAATAAAAGACTGTTCTTGGGAGCACATTAGAGATAAAAGAAAAATAGACATCAAACTGAGAAAATGCCCTGTGAGTGACTTCCTGGTGGAATGACATATTCAGATGCTGGGAGCCATATGGGAGAGTTCAAATGCTTTCAGACCCAGGACTAGAGGTAAAAGAGGAACCTGACTGGGAGAATAATTTGTTTTGTTTCTTAAGAGGAAGGCTAGAATGATGGATGATTTGCAATTCCTGCTGGCTGATCATCAATGCCCCTTTTCTTAACCTCTTATGAGAGATAAGACTGGAGGAACAGAGGCTTCGAGGGAAGTGGAGACAGAACACTAAAAGTACCAGGAGATCCTAACAACACAGGCACATTCTGGGAGTGGTGGATGTCAAACTGATGACACTGTCCAGACAGTTTCTCATACAGACATAGCAGATTTTCTTTCAAACAAGAAAATCTCAATTTTTCAGGAATTTAGGAAAACTTTAGGCCTTTCTGTTAAAATTTGTAGTAATACTTTATACTCATCTTTTGAAGTTTTAAAATATATATAATTTGTAAATATGTACATATAAAGATATTTTTGAAAACTATTTCACTTAAAAATGTAAATGTGTACAAAAATGTTTCAATTGTTTTGATAGAACAGGAAACCTTAGGAGGTAGAAGGTTGGGGAGCCCTCTACAATGTACCAGAGACCTGGGAGGCAAGAAACACTAAGGACTCAGACAGAGGAACCTTAGATGAAATACCCAACAGTGGGGAAAGGGAACTAGTAAAGTCTACCTCCAGTAGTAGAAAGACAGGGTATCAAGTGGAGGGATGAGGTTGCCATCCCACAGTCAAAAACCCTGACCCAGACTTGCTCCTGTCTGAAAAAACTGCAGACACACAAATGGAGAAGAGACTGAGGGAAAGGAGGTCCAATGACCAGCACAAATTGGGATACAGCTCAAGGAGCTAAAAATTGTAAAAGACATGAATGTGGAAGAGGGACTTTAGGGAAATAAAGAGATTAGAGAAGGTGGGATTGTAGTAAGCAGACTGCACTTTTAAAAAAAGTCACCAGGAACACCATATAACCAAAATTATTAATCATGTGTGTAGAGAGATGCTCTGAAATTGATCTCACCCACCTAGAAAATACAATGTGGATAAAATTATACACTGAAACAATGCAGAGGCTGAGGTAATTTTATCAACTATAAAACAAAACAATGACTGTTTCTGTCTCTCATTAGAAAAAAGTAACTTCTTAGAGATAATAAAATACAACAAAATACAATACAATACAGAACAGTAAATACAATACAAGGACTAGGACATCAAACAACTAGGACATCAAAGTTGGAATAGACAAGCCAACAGAAGAAAAAGTGCCCAAGAGAAGTCATAAGAGTCAGAACCTATTTGTTTACATATTCAGAAATTCAATAAAACACTAAACTGGAAGCCATATTTATCCAAAGAGCCTGGTACATATCTGTATAAGCGCTGTGCATACTGCTTCAGTCGGTCAGTTCATGTTAGCTTTATTCATGTTGCTTTAGAGGAGGGGTTTGATGGAGATAACCCGTTGTGGGCTCTCTCTCTCTCTCTCTCTCTCTCTCTCTCTCTCTCTCTCTCTCTCTCTCCATGTGTTTGTGTGTTGGGGGGGTATAATGACTGGCTGTCAGACTCTCTATTTATTTCCATCTGCTACAGGAGGAAACCTCTTTGATGATGACTGAACAAGGCACTGATTGGTGAGTATAGCAGATTATCATTATCATTGTAGTATTATATCACTACAATTTTTTGTAGTTGGTTTTTTTTTGTTTTGTTTTGTTTTTGTTTGTTTGTTTGTTTGTTTTTTCGAGACAGGGTTTCTCTGTGTATCCCTGGCTCTCCTGGAACTCACTTTGTAGACCAGGCTGGCCTCGAACTCAGAAATCCTCCTGCCTCTGCCTCCCAAGTGCTGGGACTAAAGGCGTGCGCCACCACTGCCTGGCGTAGTTGTTTTTTTTTTTTTTTTGTTTTGTTTTTATTATTTATTTTATTTTATTTTTTTAATTTACATTCCAAATCATTTCCCCTTTCCAGTTGTTGTTTTTAAGACCAGTATTATTTGGTTTTACTCTAGGTCCCTGGGCTGTCTAGTCACTTGTTCTTGGCATTTAAATTATGGGTTCAATGTGGTGGAGTATTAACTCAATTCAGATATAACATTTCTGCCACTGTTGCCATTAGACTGCATTGCACCGTATGCCCAAAATTGTTTAAAAGAATGACAAAATTTAAATCAAAGATAGAAGGGGATAGGAGCAAAGAAAAGGGGAGTGGCAGGAAGAAGAGGGGAGGAATATAGGAAAAGAAGAGGTCGAGGGAAAAATCACAAAAATCAAATATTTCTTGCAGTTAACATTTTCTCTTTTATCTCTCTATTATTATTTCGTTTGTTTCTCATTCTTTGTACTTGAATAATGGCTAGTTACTCACATAATATTTCTTGGTCTATACTACTTTGTTATCTTCATAATCAAATCCATGGTAAGTATTTTGGGCAGAAAGACTATAAGAGAGATGTCCTCTTTCCAGAGATGCATAGTTGTACAGTCTAACACTGGTCATGTGAGTTCTGATTACTACACCAAGATAATATCTGTGACATCTCTCCTTTGTGTCATTCTCTAAATAGTTTCTTCTTTACCAACTTTTCGCAATCACAGATAAGTATATAAATATATTTTCTTTATTATTAGGTATTTTCTTTATCTACATTTCAAATGATATCACCTTTCCAGGTTTCTCTTCCAAAAACACCTTATCTCATTCCCCCTCCCCCAATCACCAACACACCCATACCCTCTCCCCTGTCCTGGCATTCCCCTATACTCAGGACCCTTCTCAGGACCAAGGGCCTCTCTTCCCTTTGATGAGCAATAAGGCCATCCTCTGCTTGAGCTTGTTTGGTCTGTGAATTATATCATGGGTATTCCAAGGTTCTGGGCTAATATCCACTTATAAGTGAGTGCATACCATGTGTGTTCTTTTGTGATTATGTTACCTCACCTAGGATGACACTTTCTAGTTCCATCCATTTCCCCAAGAATTTCATTAATTCATTGTTTTTAATAGCTGAGTAGTAGTCCATTGTGTAAATATACCACATTTTCTGTATCCATTCTTCTGTTGAGGAACATCTGAGTTCTTTCCAGCTTCTGGCTATTATAAATAAGGCTGCTTTGATCATAGTGGAGTATATGTCTGTATTGCATGTTGGAGAATCTTCCGGTTATATGTCTAGGAGTAGTATAGATGGGTCCTCCAGTAGTACAATGTCCAATTTTCTGAGGAACTGCCAAACTGATTTCCAGAGTGGTTTTACCAGTTTGAAATCCCACCAGCAGTGGAGGAGTGTTTCTCTTTCTCCACATCCTCCCCAGTACCCACTATCACCTGATTTTTAGATCTTAGCAATTCTGACTGGTGTGAGGTGAAATCTCAGGATTGTTTTGATTTGCATTTCCCTGATGACTAAGGATGTTGAACATTTCTTTGAATGCTTCTCAGCCATTTGGTATTCCTCAGTTGAGAATTCTTTGTTTAGATCTATACCCCATTTTTAATAGGGTATTTGCTTCTCTGTAGTTTAACTTCTTGAGTTCTTTTTTTATATTGGATATTAGCTTTCTGTCAGATGTAGAGTTGGTAAAGATCTTTTCCCAATGTATTGGTTTCCCTTTTGTTCTATTGACAGTTTCCTTTGCCTTAAGGAACTTTGTAATTTTATGGGGTTCCATTTGTTAATTCTTGATCTTAGAGCATAAGCTATTAGTGTTATATTCAAGAATTTTCTCCTGTGCCTATGTGGTCAACACTCTTCCCCACTTATTTTTCTCGTAGTTTCAGTGTGTGTGGTTTTATGTGGAGGTCCTGGATCCACGTGGACTTGAGCTTTGTACAAGGAGATAAAAATTGATCCATTTTTATTCTTCAGCCTGCTAAACGACCCTTGAACCAGCATCATTTATTGAAAAAGCTATCTTTCTCCACATCCTCGCCAACAACTGCTGTCTCCTGTGTTTTTGATCTTAGCCATCCTGACTGGTGTGAGATGAAATCTCAGGGTTGTTTTAATTTGCATTTCCCTAATGACTAAGGATGATGAACATCTCTTTAGGTGCTTCTCAGCCATTAGATATTCTTCAGGTGAGAACTCTTTGTTTAGCTCTGTACCCCATTTTTAATAGGGTTACCTGCCTCTCTGGAGTTTAACTTCTTGAGTTCTTTGTATATATTGGATATTAGCCCTCTGTTGGATGTAAGGTTGGTAAAGATCATTTCCCAGTTAGTTGGTTGCCGCTTTGTCTTTTTGACAGTGTCTTTTGCCTTGCAAAAACTTTGTAATTTAATGAGGTCCCATTTGTCTATTCTTGATCTTCGAGCATAAGCTATTGGAGTTCTATTCAGGAAATTCTCCCCTGTGCCCATATGTTCAAGGTTCTTCCCTAGTTTCCCTTCTAATAGTTTCAGTGTGCTGGTTTTATGTGGAGATCCTTGATCCACTTAGAATTGAGCTTAGTGCAAGGAGATAAGAATGGGTCAATTTGCATTCTTCTGCATGTTGACCTCCAGCTGAGCCAGCACCATTTGTTGAAAAGGCTATCTTTTTTCCACTGGATGGTTTTAGCTCCTTTGTCAAAGATCAAGTGACCATAGGAGTGCAGATTCATTTCTGGGTCTTCAATTCTGTTCCATTGATCTACATGCCTGTCACTGTACCAATACCATGCTGCTGGTGGAATTGCAAGCTGGTACAACCACTCTGGAAAGCAGTCTGGCGGTTCCTCAGAAAACTGGGCATGACACTCCCGGAGGATCCGGCTATACCACTCCTGGGCATATACCCAGAGGCTTTACCTGCATGCAATAAGGACACATGCTCCACTCTGTTCATAGCAGCCTTATTTATAATAGCCAGAAGCTGGAAAGAACCCAGATGTCCCTCAACGGAGGAATGGATTCAGAAGATGTGGTATATCTACACAATGGAATACTACTCTGCAATTAAAAACAATGAATTCACGAAATTCCTAGGCAAATGGTCAGATCTTGAAAATATCATCCTTAGTGAGGTAACCCAATCACAAAAGAACACACATGGTATGCAGTCACTGATAAGGGGATATTAACCCAGAATCTCGGAATACCCTAGACACAATTCGCATATCAATAGATTTTAAGAAGATGGAAGGAGAGACCCCTGGTCCTGGAAAGACTGGATGTAGGGGAACACCAGGACAGAGAAACGAGAGGGGGTTGAATGGAGAAAAGAGGGAGGGAAGGGGGCTTATGGGACTTTCGGGGAGGGAGGAAACGGGAAAGGGGAAATGATTTGGAATGTAAATTAAAAAAATAAAATAAAATAAAATAAAAAAGAAAGATAATGAGCTAAAAAAAAAAGAAAGAAAAAGCTATCTTTTTTTTCCACTGGATGATTTTAGCTCATTTGTCAAATATCAAGTGACCATAGGTGTATGATCTTCAATTCTAGTTCATTGATCTACATGCCTGTCACTGTACCAATACCATCCAGATTTTATCACTATTTGTCTATAATACAGATTGAGGTCCAGGATGCTGATTCCTACAGAAGTTCTTTTATTGTTGAGAATAGTTTTAGCTATCCTGGATTTTTTGTTATTCCAAATGAATTTGAGAATTGCTCTTTCTAACTCTGTGAATAATTGAGTTGGAATTTTGATGGGGATTGTATTAAATCTGGGTATTGCTTTTGGCAAGATGGCCATTTTACTATATTAACCCTGAAAATCCACAGCATGGGAGATTTTTCCATCTTCTGAAGTCTTCTTTGATTTCTTTCTTCAGAGACTTAAAGTTCTTGTCATATAGATCTTTCACTTGTTTGGTTAAGAGTCACACCAAAATACTTTATATTGTTTGTGACTGTTGTGAAGGGTTGTAGAGAGTCATTGAAGTGCTATATAGCCTTAGCCATAATTCAGCTGCCTGTATTCTTCACCTACTCCGAGCTGAGGAATTCCAACCACACCTCCCCTCACCAGAAGGAGCTGGCAGAGCTCAGGGAACAAGCTTTTTGTCACACCTCAGCCTCCAACAAAGCAACAGACCATTGAGTCAATTTCCTCGAGGAGGAACCATGGTGCCAAGGGCCTGCTGAGAAGCGCTGAAAAGACTCTTCAACTCTGGGAGGGAGGGTCATGCCCACAGCACATATATTGTCACTCCTATCCCCCCAAAAAAGAAAGATTTTTGTATAGCCATGCACTAATGTCTCTGTGTGTTCTCTTTCTGTTGACCCCCGTCGCTTCATTCTTCAGCTCTTTGTCCACGTAGAACCCGCTGGTGAGTAATACCCGGGAAGCTTCAAAGGGTATCATTTCCCAAATTTCTTTCTCACCCTGTTTATCCTTTGAGTATAGGAAGGCTACTGATTTGTGTGAGTTAATTTTATATATGGCCACTTTGCTGAAGTTGTTTATCAGCTGTAGGACTTCTCTGGTGGAGGTTTTGGAGTCACTTAAGTATATGATCATATCATCTGCAAATAGTGATAGTTTGACTTCTTTTCCAGTTTGTATCCCTTTGACCTCCTTTTGTTGTCTGTGTACTCTAGCTAGAACTTTGTATACTATATTGAATAGATATATATAGAGAGGACATCTATTTTAGTCCCTGATTTTAGTGGGATTGCTTCAATTTTCTCTCCATTTAGTTTGATGTTGACTGCTGGTTTGCTGTACATTGCTTTTACTATGTTTAGGTATGGGCCTTGAATTCCTGTTCTTTCCAAGACTTTTAACATAAAGTGATGCTGAATTTTATCAAATACCTTTTCAGCATCTAATGAAAAGACCATGTGGTTTTTTTTTCCTTGAGTTGTTTATGTAGTGGATTACATTGATAGATTTCCATATATTGAACCATCCCTGCATCCCTGGGATAAAGCCTACTTGATCTTGATGAATGATCATTTTGAAATAAAATATACAGTAAAAAACAAAAAACTAGAAAGAAAAAGAAGAAACAGATTTTAGAAACATGAGAAAGAAAGAGAAGGAAAATGGATTTTAAAACTCTCCTAGGGACAAGTGAAAATATAAAGAGGTCCTGTTTCCTCTATGGACCCTACTGGAGATATTCTTAGTAATGTACAACAAGCATGCTTCCCTCTCTATGTATTTTTTGACTTTGGTACACCAATTTGTCCATGTGTGAATTTGTGTCTGTCTTTGTTTCGTTTTTGAATGACTGTTCTATGTTTCATGCTGAAAAGAAAAAATGGTAAAAACTTCATCTGCTGGTGGTCCATCTCTTAATACAGTCACAGTATACACAGCGGAGGCTGATTCAAAGCTGCTCCACATTTAGCTAGGAGTTAAACACAGCAAGAGAAAAGGCTGCTCTTAAAAGGGTCAGCAGTTTGTCAAGTTCTAGGGCAAGAGAGCTGATGACTATTTATCCTAAAGAAATATTTACAATTGTGATTATTGGGTCCAAAGTGCTTTTTTTCTCTTGAAATTACAGCTAGAAAAAGAAAAAAATTGTATGGTTTAAATTTATAAGATTTGTGTAGTTGCTTCATTTTTGTTTCTTTTTGTTCTTAAAGGTATGTTTTACATCTCTTGACTACAGAGTATTGGCTTATAGGTTATTAGATATGATTTAAAAGACATAATGTTGGTAACAAGTTAGTTTAAAACTGGTAACTCAGGGTTCGAGTGATCTTAAGTAACTCATGTCATGACCCAACCCAGGAAAAACAGGCCTCCAAAGATATTTCCACATTGGTGTAATGTTTTATGTGGATTTATCCTAGAAATTAATCTTATAAGAAATAAAAATTAAAACAATGTTTTCTTTTATATTTTCTATATTTTTTTAATTTACATTCCAAATGATTACCCCTTTCCCGTTTCCTCCCTCCCCGAAAGTCCCATAAGCCCTCTTCCCTCCCCGTGTTCCCCATTCAACTCCCTCTCCCTTCTCTGTCCTGGTATTCCCCTACATCCAGTCTTTCCAGGACCAGGGGTCTCTCCTTCCATCTTCTTGGAAATCTATTGATATGTGAATTGTGACTTGGGTATTCCGAGCTTCTGGGTTAATATCCCCTTATCAGTAACTGCATGCCATGTATGTTTTTTTGTGATTGGGTTACCTCACTAAGGATGATATTTTCCAGTTCTGACCATTTGCCTAAGAATTTCGTGAATTCATTGTTTTTAATTGCAGAGTTTCTCTGCATTTAGATTGATGTTTTCTACTGGTTTGCTGTAAATTGCTTTTACTATGTTTAGATATGGGCCTCGAATTCCTGATCGTTCTAAGACCTTTAACATGAAAGGATGCTGAATTTTGTCAAATGCTTTCCCGGCATCTAATGAACTGACCATGTGGTTTTTTAGTTTGAGATTGTTTATGTAGTGGATGACATTGATAGACTTCCTTATATTAAACCATCCCTGCATCCCTGGGATGAAGCCTACTTGATCATGGTGAATGATCGTTTTGATGTGTTCTTGGATTTGGTTGGCAAGAATTTTATTGAGTATTTTTGCATCGATATTCATAAGAGAAATTGGCTTGAGATTCTCTTTCTTTGTCAGATCTTTGTGTGATTTTGTTATTAGCATAATTGTGGCTTCATGTATGGAGCTGGGTAGTGTTCCTTCTGTTTCTATTTTGTGGAATAGTGTGAAGAGTATTGGTGTTCAGTCTTCTTTGAAGGTCTGATAGAATTCTGCACTAAAACCAACTGGACCTGTGCTTTTTTTGGTTGGAAGACTTCCAATGACCACTTCTATTTCTTCAGGGGTTATAGGACGGTTTAGATGGTCTATTTGATCCTGATTTAACTTTGGTATTTTGTATCTGTGTAGGAAATTGTCCATTTCCTCCAGATTTTCTAGTTGTGTTGAATACAGGCTTTTGTAGTAGGATCTGACGATTTTTTGAATTTCCTCAGTTTCTGTTGTTATCTCTCCCTTTTCGTTTCTGATTTTGTTAATTTGGATACTGTCTCTGTGCCCTCTGGCTAGTCTGGCTAAGGAATTATCTATCTTGTTGATTTTCTCCAAGAACCAACTCCTAGTTTTGTTGATTCTTTGTATGGTTTTGTTTGTTTCTACTTGATTGATTTCAGCCGTGAGTTTGATGATTTCCTACCTTCTACTCCTCTTGGGTGTATTTGCTTCTTTTTGTTCCAGGGCTTTCAGGTGTGCCATTAAGCTGCTAGTGTATGCTCTCTCCCATTTCTTTTTGGAGGCACTCAGGGCTATGAATTTTCCTCTTAGCACCGCTTTCATTGTGTCCCATAAATTAGGGTATGTTGTGCCTTCATTTTCATTAAATTTGAAAAAGTCTTTGATTTCTTTTTTTATTTCCTCTTTGACCAAGTTATCATTGAGTAGAGCATTGTTCAGCTTCCATGTGTATGTGGGCTTTCTGATGTTTTTGTTGCTATTGAAGACCACCCTTATTCCATAGTGATCTGATAGGAGGCATGGGATAAATTCAATCTTCTTATATCTGTTGAAGTCTGTTTTGTGACCAATTATATGGTTGATTTTGGAGAAGGTACCATGAGGTACTGAGAAGAAGGCATTTTGTATTGCTTTAGGATGAAATGTTATATATATATATATATATATATATATATATATATATATATATATATGATGTTGGGGGCTGACAGGCCAACTGCTGGCTACATAGACAGGCTACCCCTCCCCTCGTGTGAAACTCCTGACCTTCCTGACAGAACATCAAGACCAAAATAAAAATCTGTGACCTTCCCGGGAAAAACCGCAGAATGTCCCAGGCACCCGGCCTAGGGCTTGGCCCATAGCTCACTTCCCCCCAGCTCCCCCTCCCAACTTCCTCATTCCTACTGCTTAAAACTTGCTGCCTGTGTGACAATAAACGTGACCTTGACAACAGAACCTTGCTTGGTCTCCTTCTTTTTTCCCCCCCTTGACCCTCAGGCAGCATTTCTTCGGGACCCTGAATAACTAGACCTGCCAGACGGGTCAAGTGGCGCCTGAACAGGGACTCGAAGCACGGCCAACTACTGGACGATGGAGGACCCGCGGAAAAAAGAAGCTGAGGACCTTTCATGCCGCATCACTCATGTGTCGCTAGAGAGGGAGGTAAGGTCGACCAAATAATCATCGTCCGATTGTCATGGGGAAACAATTGTCTAAGGAGGCTTGTTTCATAGGAGAGATAAAGCGTTTGCTCAGGGAGAGAGGAATAAGAGTCAAGAAAAAAGATTTAATTAAATTCTTTTGCTTTGTTGATGAAAAATGTCGTTGGTTGGTTTTAAGCAGCCCTGATATACACCCACTTATGTGGAACAAGGTTGGTAAAGACATTAATAAGCTTTTAAAAGCTGGTGACCCAGTGTCCGCTGCATTTTTTAGTTATTGGGGCATTATAAGAGACATAATACAAGATGCTGAGAAAGGGGGTGAGAGTGCCCATCTCTTAACTATAACAGAGGACTTCTTGCAGGCTTCACAGCCGCCATCACGCAAAAAAGAAAGTAAAGACAGAGAGCCGCACTCTCCATGCCCCTCCATTGTCATCGATATGCCAGGGGGATTGGGGAAATCCCTCATCCAAGACCTCACTCTCTCTAGAGGATCCTATTATCTCTAAAAATCCAAAAACCATTTATCCCTCTCTAAAGGAGATTTCTAAAGATAAAGATAAAAACAAAGGGCACCGCTCACGCCATTTTTCTGACTCGAGGCTAGATCCAGCCTCTGAGGCTGAGTTAGAGGAGGAAACTGCCAGATATGAGGAAGAGAGATACAGCCCCAGGCCCCAAGAACCTCGGGTCTTCTTCACACAAAGATCTGGTCCCATTTGCCCCCTGCCCTACTTGCTCCCATTACCGTCAGCTCCCCCTGCGCCCTTGCCAATCGCAGTGGTAGAAGGACTAACCCAAACTAAGGCTGCACTTCAGGCACAATTTACCGGCCTCAGAAAAGTTTTACAATTACAGCAGGAGTTAGGAGATCTTACTTTAGACATTCAAAACTTTACTGGCCTCAGACAAGTTTTACAATTACAGCAGGAGTTAGGAGATCTTACTTTAGACATTCAAAATTTACAAGAGACCATAAGAAAGGGACAAGATGTCCCAAAAAGATCATCTAATGCCATAAAAAGATCCCAGCCAAAGCTGACTTTCCCAGTTATGACTAGGGCACACGCCAGACAGGCCAGGGAGGAGTCCGAGTTAGACAACCCAAGGATGCGAACTAGATCGGCCCGAGATGAGCCCAAGCCAGACAATACCTATCATAACCGAGGGGAGGGTAGCAATGAAGAGCAAGAGATCGAAGAGGAAAATGATTATGATGAGGTAGCTGCAGCTCCTGATGAGGACGACTCCGATCAATGTGAATACAAGACCTTACGTCCCGTGTACAAAAAACTCAAACTTAAACATATCAAAGAATTGTACTCAGCTGTTAAAAATTATGGTTTAACTGCACCCTGTACCTTGTCCGTTTTAGAAGGGCTTGAGCGGTCCGGATATCTGACTCCTGGTGAGTGGACCAAGGTGATGCAGTCTGTCCTCACCAGAGGACAATACTTAACTTGGAAATCTGAATTCATAGATAGGGCCAAGAGTCTGGCTGCTAGGAACAGAAAAACCTTCTAGGCAGGACCACCTCTTGTACGGTGGACAAGTTGTGTGGAAGGGGCTCATTCGCCTCCAAGGAAAAACAATTAAGATTGTCCCCTGGCGTATTCGCCCAGACAGTGCAGGCCACCTTGTCTGCCTGGAGAGTGGTTCGTGCTACAGGGGCCCTCACCACCCCCTTAACTAAAATAATCCAGGGGGCCCAAGAACCCTACGCTCAATTTGTAGGGAGGTTACAAGAAGCAGCAGAAAGAATCCTAGGTCAAAGTGAAAGTGAGATGCTCCTCGTCAAGCAGCTTGTTCTTGAAAACGCTAACTCAGTGTGCAGAGCCGCATTACGAGGCAAGACCAAAGATCTTGATATTACAGGAATGATAAAACTTTGCAATGATGTTGACTCCTTCTCACATCAAGTGTCCAATTCTATCAGTTTAGCTATCGGGGCTGTGTTCCAAAAAACTGGAGATTCTGTCCGCCCTAGAGGCAAAACATGCTTTAGATGTGGGCAGCCTGGTCACTTTGCTAGAGAACGTAGCACTCTCTACCCCAGCCAGCCATTTAATCCCGTCATTGGCCAAGGGGCCCCTAAGCCTACCACGCCGGGAGTTTGTCCTCGCTGTAGGAGAGGCTGTCATTGGGCCAAGGAATGTCGGTCTAGAACTGATGCTAATGGGCAAGCCCTCCCTGCGGTCCAAGAAAACGGCCAAGGGGCCCCGCACTGGGACCCCTACCCACAGATGACCACACCCCCCCAAGTACAGCACCAAGCTCCTGTGGCACCAGCTTATCTAGGGCAACAGCAGGGAGTGCAGGATTGGACCTGTGTTCCTTCACCATCAGGGTTATAGCCCCTGAGGAAGGAACTATTATCATAGAATCTGGAAAGTTTGGGCCCCCACCATCTGGTATGTTTTTTCTAATAATTAGATGAGCCTCGAGTGCCCTTCAAGGACTTGTCATTCTCCCCTCAGTAATTGATGCTGACTACTCTGGGGAGATTAAATTCCTAGCCACTGCCACGCGGGGCCCCTTAACGTTCAGGGCTGGACAGCGCATTGCACAAGCCTTGCTGCTTCCCTTCGTGGGGCAGTTCCCTCATATAGAGGAAGGGCGTGGCTCCTCCTTCCCTGGCTCTTCAGATGTTTATTGGGTTCAAAAGTTAACTGATGAAAGACCCATGATGTCGCTTTGGCTAGATGGCAAACAGTTCCAGGGACTTTTAGATACAGGGGCGGATGCAACAGTGCTCTCCTCTAGACATTGGCCATCAACTTGGCCCCTTGAGGCTACCGTTACATATTTAAAAGGGATAGGCCAATCACAAGATACACTTCAAAGTTCAAAGCTCCTGATCTGGAAAGACAAAGAAAATAATACAGGCATGGTTAGACCATTTGTGGTTCCTGGACTCCCCGTTAACCTCTGGGGAAGGGATATTCTCTCCCAGATGGGGATGATGATGTGCAGTCCCAATGAAGTCATTACTAATCAAATGTTAAAAGCAGGGTTCCTCCCTGGAAAAGGACTAGGTAAACATGAACAGAGAATTACAGAACCCGTGGTCCCCACGCCCAAAACAGATAGAGGAGGCTTAGGAGCAGACCTTTTTTCATAGAGACTGCTGTTCCTCCTGCACTTCAGGCTGATAAAATATCTTGGAAATCAGATGACCCAGTCTGGATCGATCAGTGGTCTATGCCTCAAGAGAAGGTTCAGGCGGCCCTAAAGTTGGTGCAGGAACAATTATTGCAAGGGCACCTTGAACATTCCACTTCGCCATGGAACACCCCTATCTTTGTCATAAAAAAGAAAAATGGTTCTTGGAGGTTGTTACAAGACCTTAGAGTAGTCAGTAAGACAATGGTCCCTATGGGGGCCCAACAACCTGGTTTGCCTTCTCCAATAGCTATCCCTAAAGGCTTTTGTAAAATAGTCATTGATATAAAAGATTGTTTCTTTTCCATTCCCCTCCATCCGGAGGATTGCGCTCGCTTTGCTTTCTCCATTCCCATTACTAATCATGTGGGCCCTAATCCCCTCTTCCTATGGCGCGTGTTACCACAAGGAATGGCTAACAGCCCCACCCTTTGTCAAAGATATGTGGCCCAAACCCTGAGCTACATTTAAGAGTTGGAGGTAGTAGACATCTATCTGGAAATCAGGCCCCTGCAACACCTACTATCCCAGATACCTGAACACCCAATCCTTTGTTTAAAGAAGGGAGACATGTTGGGGGCTGACAGGCCAACTGCTGGCTACATAGACAGGCCACCCCTCCCCTCGTGTGAAACTCCTGACCTTCCTGATGGAACATCAAGACGAAGATAAAAATCTGTGACCTTCCCGGGAAAAACCACAGAATGTCCCAGGCACCCAGCCCAGGGCTTGGCCCATAGCTCACTTCCCCCCAGCTCCCCCTCCCATCTTCCTCATTCCTACTGCTTAAAACTTGCTGCCTGTGTGACAATAAATGAGACCTTGACAACAGAACCTTGCTTGGTCTCCTTCTTTTCTCCCCCCCTCCACCCCCGCTTGACCCTCAGGTCAAGCACCTCTTTGGGACCCTGAATAACTAGACCTGCAGGATGGCTCATATATATATATATATATATATATATATATATATGTTAGTTCCATTTGGTCCAAGGCTTCAATTAGTTTCACTGTGTCCCTGTTTATTTTCTGCTTTCCTTAACAATTCATTTTAGAGAGCGGGGTGTTGAAGTCACCCACTATTATTGTGTGAGGTGCAATGTGTGGTTTGAGCTTTAGTAAAGTTTCTTTTATGAATGAGGGTGCCTTTGCATTTGGAACATAGTTGTTCAGAATTGAGAATTCTTCTTGGTGGATTTTTCCTTTGACCAGTATGTAGTGTCCGTCTGTGTCCTTTTTGATGACTTTACGTTGAAAGTCAATTTTATCTGATATTAGGATGGCTACTCTGGCTTGTTTCCTGGGACCATTTTCTTGTAAGATTGTTTTCCAGCCTTTTACTCTGAGGTAGTGTTTGTCTTTGACAATGATGTGTGTTTCCTACACGCAGCAAAATGCTAGGTCCTGTTTACGTATCCAGTCTGTTAGTCTATCTCTTTCTATTGGCGAATTGAGACCATTGATACTAAGAGAGATTAAGGAATAGTGATTATTGCCACCTGCTATTCTTGATGCTATCTTTATTTTTGAGTGGTTATCTACTTTTGGGTTTGATGAAAGAAGGTTACTATCTCGTTTTTTCCAGGGTGTAGTTTCTCTCCTTTTATTGGCGATTTCCACCTATTATCCTTTGCGGGGCTGGGTTTGTGGAAAGATATTATGTAAATTTGGTTTTATCATGGAATTCTTCGTCTCTCCATCTTTGGTGATTGAGAGTTTTTCTGAGTATAGTAGTCTAGGCTGGCATTTGTGTTCTCTTAGAGTCTGTATGAGATCTGCCTAGGATCTTCTGTCTTTCATAGTCTCTGGTGAGAAGTCTGATGTGATTTGGATAGATCTTCCTTTATATGTTACTTGGTCTTTTTTCTCTTACTGCTTTTAATATTCTTCCTTTGTTTAGTACATTTGGTGTTTTGATCATTATGTGACGGGATGTATTTCTCTTCTAGTCCGGTCTGTTTGGAGTTCTGTAGGCTTCTTGTACATTCATTGGCATCTCTCTCTGTAGGTTAGGGAAGTTTTCCTCCATAATTTTGTTGAAGATATTTACTGGCCCTTTAAGTTGCATATCTTCACTCTCATATATACCTATAATCCTTAGGTTTGGTCTTCTCATTGTGTCCTGGATTTCCTGGATGTTTTGGGTTACACTTTTTTGCATTTTGCATTTTCTTTGACTGTTGATTCGATGCTTTCTTTGGTATCTTCAGTACCTGAGATTCTTTCTTCCATCTCTTGTATTCTACTGTTGATGTTTGCATCTATGACTCCTGATTTCTTTCCAAGGTTGTATCTCCAAAGTTGTCTCCCTTTGTGATTTCTTAGTTGTTTCTACTTCCTTTTTTAGATCCTGGATTGATTTGCTCAGATCCTTCATTTGTTTGTTTGTGTTTTCCTGTATTTTTTTAAGATATTTTTGCGTTTCCTCTTTCAGGATTTCTGCCTGTTGACCCAAGTTCTCCTGTATTTCTTTAAGCGATGTTTGTGTTTCCTCCTATGGGCTTCCATCTGATGATCCATATTCTCCTGCACTTCTTTAAGTGATGTTTGTTGTTCCTTTGTAAGGGCATCTACCCAATGATTCATTTCTTTAATCGATATTTGTGTTGCCCTCTTATGGGCCTCCATCTGTTGACCCATGTTCTCCTGCATTTCTTTAAGCAATTTTTGTGTTTCCTTTGTAAAGGCTTCTACCTGTTGATTCATGTTCTCCTGTATTTTTTTATGAGATTTATTTACATACTCCTTGAAATCCTCTAATAGCATCATGAGAAGTGATTTTAAATCCAGATCTTGCCTTTCAGGTGTGATGGGGTATCCAGGACTTGCTGCTGTTGGAGAGTTGCGTTCGGATGGTGCCATATTCCCTTAATTTCTGTTAGTAACATTCCTATGTTTGCCTTTTGCCTTCGGATTATCTTTGGTGTTAGTTGGTCCTGCTGTCACTGACTGTTGGTTGAACCTCCTGTGAGCCTGCAAGGCTATTTTTGTCCCCCCTGGATGACCGGGATTCCCCTGGCACTGATTGCTCAGGGGCTGCCCTGCTCCTGAGTGACTTTGGAGCCCTGATGTGCCTTGCCCCAAGTGATATTATACTTGGGGAATCCCGGTGTACCTGAAGACTCAGAGTAGTCAATCCCCAGAGCAGAGGTGGCTAAGGGGAGGCTCGTGTGCTCTCTCCCAGTGTGCTCTCTCCAGCTGTAGGTCCTTCTGCAGGGCAGATGTCCCACAGCAGAGCTGGCACATAGGTGATCACAGAACTGCCCTGCTCTTGGGTGCAGGGAGCACACAATCTTGCTGAGTCCCAAGCGATGTTATGCTTGGTTATCCCTGCACCTGGAGGTCCCAACTGCTCTGTTGCCGGAACAAATATCCAATGTTTTCTTAATGAGATAGTATAAGCTTCACTGTCATGTTAAGAATTAGGGTTAAAAACTGCCAGTGTACCATTGACTGCAGTTTGCAGTCTGAAGGCTCATGATTCTTAACATATTTTGTAATTATGATTTCAAGAATGATAAAGCATAAAAACAGCTGTGGCCAGTATAGGCCTGTTGCCACTTTTTCACAAGTGTATTAGATACAGTGGTATAAGTAAAATTTAACCCAAGATTGAAAAAGATATCTCAGTGGAAATTTATTTGATATCAAACAGACCTTTTTTAAACTGTTTCAAAAAAACTACTTAAAACAGCTAGTAGAATTTTTTCCAGGAACCCTCAAATTATAGGTTTCCTTTTGTTATTCAAACCTTATACAATGGGATCTGGTTACAGGCTCCTGCCCTGCAGGACAGGTCCGTGTGACCTGGCCTTGAACAATAGACTCAGATTAGAAAATATTTAAATTTGAGTTAATGCAAAGCTCAGAGCTGCCTCAGTGGAAGCTAGTGAGGTACTGCTTTTGTCTTGCAAACCTCACCTAAGGAGTTTCTGGCCAAAACAACATTCTTAAAGATTTATCCAGGTGTGATTCAAAATACAGTTCAAACTTAAGATCTATAAAAGATTAATAAGACTATGTAGAACTTATGAAGACATTAAAATTTGGCCTGTCTACTCCATACATCATTATTATAGATTTAAAAGGTTGTTTTTCCTTTGCAGATCCTGATAATTATAAAAACATTTACTTCTAATGAGCTAAAAAATGGCTGATAGCCTTATCTTATGTGAGAAAAAAAAATGTTTTGTCTCTGCTTCAATACAAGAAGCTAAGATTTTGAATCTTTCAATGTATATTATTCACAATATTTTATTACAGACTTTTACTCTTAACAATGGGCTTTAAAATTTTTTTAAAGTAGTTGTTGCTTCAAAAAATGATTCAAAGGTAATGTATTAATTATATCTTAAGCAAATTGACACTAAAAATTCAAATAAATGATTATTTGCTCATTCTAAATGATTATCAAATGTTGTTAAAATATACTAATTGACCTTATCCTATATGTTAACTTCATCTTAAGCTTGCCAAAGGGGAACTTAAACCTCTGTTCTCAAGGTGGATACAAATTAACTGGTTAGAGACAAATATCTTGGAGGAACCTACTGTAATCATTTGCCAATAGTTTATGTTATGTGTTTACTGCCATTCCTTGGCAAAGAGAGCATTAATGTAGAATCACCTCTTTTCATCTCCAAGTAAAGTTTTAACATTCTTCGATAAAGATTGTGTTAATAAAGTGTTATAAGATATCATAAAAGTATTTTGAAAGAAATGTCTTAAGAACCTGATAAAACATTCATTCCTTATTTCAAACAACAATCAAATTGGTTATTACAAAATATTGATAGTTGATCCATTACATGGCAAGCCTTTTAGACAAAATTAATAATTGTTATCCAAAAGATACGTTGTTAAAAATTTGCTTCCATACATGCTTTTGAATTTCTATAGATTTATTGCATCCCATAAAGAATACATCTACTGTGGGAGTAAAGCTCATGCAATTGGATCACATGTTTATTCTTTTGAGTTTCCCCCTGCTTATTCTACTTTTGAATGGGAAGCTTTTCAATTATTGAGGGCTAATAGGTCAGAATTTATACATAGTACTGTTACTTTAGTAATTTTGTCTGGAGATTATTATTAAACATAGAGTAACTTTGTGTATATACTTCTTACATTTATACACTTTCTAATTTGCTACACTGATCTATCTACTTCGATTTGTAATACTACTATACTGTTTTAATTATGAAAAATGTATGGTATATTTTGACGCTTGTTCTTTATAATTCTACTCTTTGTACATAATTAATCTCAAATGGCCCATTTTTCTTTCCAGATTTAATGTAAACTTACCAAATGAAGTTGGGGTTTTCTCATTTGTAAAGTAATAATGCTTCTTGGGATGTTGTCATATTCAACAAAGGTGTCTTTGGTTTGTTTACATTTGCTTTTTGGTTTTTCAAGAGAATTATAAAGCTTTCTACATTCATACTTTTTATATTTAAATTTGACTATACTGTGTATTTAATTTGTTATGGTTGTCATATGTGAAATTTTCTCCTGTAAGTGGGCATCATTTTACGTATATATTTATCAATGTTTTTCTCATAGTGTCTCATTTAATCATCATAATAAACATGTCAGGTCTTTGTGCTTTGTCAGTCACAGACTCAGAAGGAGATGGAAAAGTATCGATTCCAAGGCAGATGGTTTTACTTCAGGTATTCTATGACCTTGTCTGTTACCACTAATAATTGTTTAGGAATAGAGTTACCTAGAAAACCAGGGACCCCAATCAATTATAGTATATTTCAATAGGTAAAGGAGACATGAAAAAGCAATGGATCAAATCTAGACATTACCACACAGGGACTCTGGCCTGATCTAGACTGCTAAGTGTAAAGGAACGTGCATAATATGAAAGCAATATGGTATGTGCTTCTTTCTTCTCACAGGGAAAACCAAAATTAATGCTTCAGTTTTTAGCCCCACTATCCATCAAAAAGATACATGAAAGAAAACAAAATAAAGACCATAACTACATGACTTGGGAAATCGAATCACACTTCTTTCAGTTGGATTAATCTTTCTAGATATTTTTGGGTTAGATTAATCTTCCTAGGTATTGACCAAATTTAGGGGATTAGACACTGAGTTGAAAGTTGGAAGTTCTGATATTGAAGCATTGCATGAAAGGTTCAGGAGAGCACTTGGAAGAAAAAGACACATGGCATCACTCAGGGAATTTGATAGCCCAGTGAAAATCAATATCACCTTTGAGCAGCACAGCAAAATCACATTAACTGTGAAATGTGCTCAGAAGTATGGTTTACATAAACATTGTGACCATGCACCAAGGGACTAAGTAACCTTAGCAATGGAGATATCCTCACTAGATGCAGCTTACTACTGCACATGTTAGCCTGCTTTTTACTGATCAGTGAAATTCTAGAACTTAACAGTGGTCAGGAGATCAATACTTTCTGAGGCAATATGAGGGTTTGGTTTCAGGTGCTCTCCTGAATAAACCTGGTTTCTCTGGTAGAATGACATAACTAGTCATTCTATTTCTTTTTTGTTCTTTGAGAAAGGAACTGAGAAACAGACATCAGTAACAGAGGTAGGGGATGAGAGCAGAGATGAGGATAATTTCTTTTCAAGTGAGCAAATTTTTTTTCAGTATAAGTACATTATGTGCATATCCTGATATTTCCAGCTATTCAAGGTCAGAGACTGCTCTCTGAAGTCATTCGGTGCTGTAATCATAATTCTGCCATTAGGCAAAAGGATGAAGGCAGGATGCTTGTTTGCTTCTGCTCTCTGTTCATGATGCTTGCCTCTAGTTTATCCTCAGCAAAACTGTACACTTCTTTTAGAAGATATATTTTTTCAGAAGATAGTCTTCAACTTTGAAGAAGACAATTGGCAATGACTAAAGTTTTTTGGATAGGACAATTTTTTAAAAAAAAAAAAACATTAAAACAGACAACTACAGTTGTGGCTTTGAAATCTGCCTTCTTGGCAAACACCTGAACACCCCTATGCTGCTCTCATAAGAGAATAAGTACATAAATGACCAAGCATAGGACAGGATTTGTTGCAACACACAGGGAGCTCAGTTTGCTTTGATGTGACCACAGTTCACATCTGTGCTGTTTATTCATTAGTCAGCATTATTCATGGCCAACATCATGAAGGCTGGTTTTATTAATAACAAAATAAATAGTTAAAACAAAGCTCAGGCCTAACAAAGAATGAAAAGAGGCCAGAAAGAGGGGGAAGAAGTAATTTGGCAGAAGGAAGAAGACAGTATCTCATGTGGTACTTTATCTTTGAGAAAAAAAAAAAGAATCTCTTGCCACATTTAACATGTTAGCAGGAGGCGAGAGTGTCAACATGAAACAAATTATAGATTTTTATCTTGTTTGTTTTTTCAGTGATTTGAGACGTTGGAGATTTCAAGCTTTCATAGCAGTAACTGTTCAGTATTATCACATGCATCACCTTGGAGAAGCAACTACAAAATGCTTGTTTGTATTCTCTTTGTGTACCGAGTAGGCTGGAATCATTTTCCTCCAACATCATTTACAACTCTGTGTAATGAACACATGTAGTCAACAAGGCTTTAAAAGTTAATGAGAAACAGAAAACTTTAGGGAGTTATTTCTCAATATGCCCAGGCTTCACAACTAGGTCCGTGTTTTAAAAAATGCTCTTCTGACCTAAGAATGGATTTCATTGTCAGAACAATGAACTAGGAACAAAGACTTGGACTTGACTTGGACCTAATTAAATAGAAAGAAATAGAGGAAAGAATAGAAGGGAAAGCAAGGGTCATGAAAGGAAAAAAGAAAATATGGCAAGGTCTTTCTGTGAGATCTAGAGAACACAGAAGAACAATACTATCCCTGTGCTTAAAGCACTGCACAGGTATCTCAGGCAGTTAATGGAAGACTGAAATGGAAGAAATCACAACAAAATGAGGCAAATTTCTCAGTTGAGCTGCTTCTACATTAATTTTCAAAAGAAGTGAGAGTAGCAGAAGCTTTTTGAGATGATCAATTGGGAAAACAGAATTAAAGTTACCATCCAGAGAATGGCCAAGGACAAGTGAATTCTCCACCTCCACTAATTCATTAGAGATGGTAAGTGGCACAAAATGTCAAGGAGAGCATCTTATTACAGACTTGTTGCTTCCCTTGCCTCTGGAGGATCTGGACTACGGGCACTGGCAACTTAATGAACCTCTATGAAAGCAGTGTCATTGTCTATAAAAGGAAAGTCTCGGGGAGAAAAGGTCACCCCCACCTCCAGAATTTAAATTTTAAATTTAATTTCATTAGAGGTACAGAAATTTGGATTGTTTGAAGTAATATGAAATGGCACAGAGAGAAATTTGTGAATATTAAGCCCTTTTAATCTTTATTTTTAAAAAGTTCTAAAAGTTTTATAATAATCTAACTGTTTTGTTTTATTTTTACTTTTAGTCCTTGAGTATATTAAGTCTCAAAGAATAATTCTTGCATATTTCACTTTCTATGACTTGTTTGAGAAGCAGCATAATGAGAAGAACGTGGAACAGAAGAATAGAGATGGACGTGAACTGAAGTCCCTGGCTGCTCTATAGTGAGAAACAGAATTACATGTGTATATTATAATGGGCAAGTTCCTTACTTTGCTATTTCTACATATTTGTAAAGAATGGTTAACATTATAACTGTGCAGTCAGATTTTTTTTCAGTAATTCCAAAATAGTCATAAAATAGCATGATTTATAGACTTAGTGATCTCAATCATCTCCTCATGCAGCAGAAAGGATAGGATACTTTTGGTTCCATTTTTTTAGTTTAAGTTTAGATTGTAGAGTATATAAAAGATCTATTGTGACAAAATTAAATTTGAATACAAGTGACAAAAGACTACTGTCACCTCAAAAAGAATAAGGAGAAAATTTATTCTTGTGTCAAATATGTGAGGTGAGAGCTTAGCAACAGATTCAGGTTACCACACATGCCATGTTCAAAGATGATTACAGTTTTACAAAGGCTTTATAGTAAAATGGCAAATAAAATCATAAATGAAGACATTTTCAAGTATATTGATGGAATCTTCAAGTAGGTCTATAAAGCAAAATAGGGAAATATTTATATAGGTCCTTGATGTTGTCTAATGATACTCTAAGACTTTAGATTTGTCAAAGTTTGGATTATATCTGATCATTCCAAAGGGATTTACATAAGAGTTGCAAGGATATTAAGTCACATAAAGAAGTGGAGAGCAATAGTTATTTCAGGACTAAGATAACTTAAGATCATTTGACTCTAGAGAGTTGAAATATTTTAACTTTCTATAATCACAGTATAATCACATGTTCTAATCAGCCAACCATTCTTGCAGAAGGTTGATGTCATGTCACTGCAGCATCTTCTGGGAATTTCAGTTCACACGACCATGTTCCAGTGTTAGACTATTTAATCAACTGAATACCTACAAGTCTTTAGTGAGGGTTAAAATAATTACTTGACCTCCATACTCCTGACATCTCTGTAGCCTGTTTTTGAAATCCGTAAAAAAGTTGACCTAAATTTCAGTGACTTCAATTTCATATCATCTTAACTTTCAGACTTAGACTGTTTTTAACTATTGTTAAAGATACCACTCTGCATATTAATCAGCTTGCTATCACTTCAGTCATTATCTGAGGTAACTGCTTTATGAAAAAACTTTTTTCTTCATAAAGCAGTTTTAACCCTCTAAAAGCAAAATGAACAAACAATCTTTATCTATTTATGTTCTTTTAATCACATATCCATCACTTTTATGATTGGTATAAAATATATATTGTGTTGAATATAATAAATAAAAACATTTAAAAAAGAAAATATCCTGGAGGACTTACCAAATGAGAACAATAAAGAAAGTAAAACTGTACAGGAACTTTTGATAACATCACAAGAGCAAAAATTGTAGCTACTAGCATTTATCAAGATCCTAGAATCCTGGGTGTGTTAGAGCACCTGGGAGTGGAGCTTCCTCTGGCTGTTGTAGGACTGGCTGCAGAGTTTGCGCACAAGGTCTTCTCTGGGCACCAGCTTAGACAGATCGGAAGGAACCTGGGCCACTGGTCTGGATGGGTCCCTGCATGCCTGGGTCCTGCTGCTCCCAGGAACTCCCAGTGTTTGGTCAGATGTTGTATCTTCCTCATTTCTGATCTCATGATCCTGGGTGTGTTAAAGTGCCTTGGAATCCAGTATATTTTCAAATACACTGATTTTGATCCAATACTTTTAGTTAATCATTCTTTCCTGATATTGATTTCTTCTATCACAATTTCAGCTTTGCTAGAATGTTTTTCAGCTCAATAACTTGATCTTTTTTAGATGTAATTTTTATTTATATTTCAAATGTCCCTTTTCCTGGTTTCCCCTGGAAAATCCCATAACCCATCTCCCCTCCCCCTGGTCCCCAATAAACCCTCTCCAGTTTCCCTGTCCTGGTATTCCCCTGCACTGCTGCATCGAGCCTTTCCAGGATCATGGACCTCTCCTCCCTTTGATGTCCAACAAGGCCATGCTCTGCTGCCTATGCTTCTGGATCCATGGGTAACACCATGTGTACTCTTTGGTTGATGGTTTAGTCCCTGGGATCTCTGGGGTGATGAGAGAGCACATACATATTCTTCTTCCTCCTATGGGGCTGCAAAACCCTTCAGCTCCATGGATCCTTTCTCTAGCTTCAATAACTTGTTTTATTCTTCTGAAAATGGGATCTATCTCTTGAAGAGATCAAAACACTTCTCAGTTTTTTTTTTCCAAGCTGATTGAGTTTTCTTCAACAGCTGTTTAAATTCTTCTTCTTGGAGTTCTCATGCTCACTTCACCATCTGATCAGTTTTATCATTTCATTTTCCTTCTCGTGTGATGTCCTTATTTCCTGAATATTCTTGTAGATGCTTACTGGCTTGAGATTCTATCTACACATTGAAATATATATTGTTTATTATGGTCATGCTAATCTTATTATGTGTCTTGTTTTTGAGAAATTCCAAGCAGCATGTTTATTTTCTTTAAATAAGATATGGTTTCTACTTTTTCTGAATTGTATTTTAACATATCTGCCTGAAATCTGGTTTTGGAATGATGTCACTATTTCGGCTGTTTCAGGCATGCCTTATCTGTGTTTCCTGAATCTACAATTTTGCATGATATTCAGAATGAACCAGGGAGCTTCATAAAAAATGAAGTCCATATCCACAAGCACTCTTTACACATAGGATGAGCAAAATACCTCAGTGACAAGCACTGGGATTCTAAAAGAGCTGGATATATGAAAAGACTGTGAATGGCCTAGTCATTTGGTCCTATACCAGGCTTAGAAACATCATTAAAAGCTGTGCAACAAAAATGATTCCAAGAAACAACCTGGAGTTGCCATCCTAATATCCAATGAAATAGACTTTCAGCTTTCAAAAGTTATCAAGCATGATGAGGAAGGACCCTTCATATTCATCAAGGGGAAAATCCACCAATTCTGAACATCTATGCCCCAAATGCACAAATACCCACATTCATAAACTTTACTAAAGCTCAAAACACACATTGAACCCTACTCAATAATAGTGGGAGATTTCAACATCCCACTCTCACCAATGGACAGGTCATTGAAACAGAAACTAAACAGAGACACAGTGAAACTAATAAAGGTTATGAACCAAATGGATTTAACAGATATTTACAGAACATGTCACTCTAAAACAAAAGAATATACCTTCTTCTCAGCACCTCACAATACCTTCTCCAAAATTGGCTATATATTTGGTCACAAAACTGATACATGAAGATTAAAATAATCCCATGCATCCTATCATATCACCATGGCCTAAGGCTGGTCTTCAATAACAGCAAAAACAACAGAAAGTCCACATACGCATGGAAACTGAACAACTCTCTATGCAATGATAACTTAGGGGAGAAATAAAGAAAGAAACTGAAGACTTCCTGGAATTTAATGCAACTGTGGATACATCACACCCAAACTTATGTGACACAATGAAAGCAGTGCTAAGAGGACTAAGTGCTATGGTAAAGAAACTGGAGAGATCTTACACCAACAACTTAACAGCACACTTGAGAACTCTAGAACAAAATGAAGCAAACTCACCCAAGAGGAGTAGACAACAGGAAATAGTCAAACTCAGAGACTAAATCAACCAAATTGAAACAAAGAGAAATATACAAAGAATCAACAAAACCAAAAGCTGGTTCTTTGAGAGAATCAACATGACAGATAAACCCATAGCCAAAGTAACTAAAGGGCACATGTTGGAGAGGATGTGGGGAAAGAAGAACACTCCACCATTGCTGGTGGGATTGCAAACTGGTACAACCATGCTGGACATCAATCTGGAGGTTACTCAGATAATTGGAAATATATCTACCTGAAGACCAGCAATACCACTCTTGGGAATATACCCAAAATATTCCCCACCATGCTGCAGGAGCACATGTTCCACTATGTTCTTAGTGCTCTTATTTGTGATAGCCAGAAGCTGGAAACAACCCAGATGTCCCATGAGAAAAAAATGGATACAGAAAATGTGGTTCATTTACACAATGGAATACTACTCAGCTATTAAGAACAAGGACACCCTGAGCGTTGCAAGCAAACAGATGGAACTAGAAAATATCCTGAGTGTGGTAACTCAGACCAAAAGGACATGCATGGTATGATGGTATATTCTCACTAATAAGAGAATATTAGCCACATGCAAAAAAAAAAAGTGTAGAATACCCAAGATCCAGTCTGCTGAACTCAAAAAGTTCAAGAAGTTGAAGGGCCCAAGTGAGGACACTTCAGTCCTACTTTGGAGGGAGGAACAAAAAAAAAAAAGCAATCACAAGTGGGGAGGGACGGAGGGACCTGGGAGGGAAAATGGACAGGGGGTTGGGAGGAAGAGGTAAACCTGATCTGGTATTGGGTAAGGGAAAAGGACTGAAATCCTGAGGGTCAGCAGAAAGAGTTGAAACAGGCAACATCGGAAGTTAGAAGGTTGGGGGGACCCTGCAGAATTTCCTGAGACTTGAGAAGTGAGAGACTCTCAAGACTCAAAGGAGGTACCTTAGATGAAATACCAGACAGTAGGGAGAGGGCACTTATAAAGCCCACCTCCAACAGGAAGACAGGGCATCAAATAAGGGAGGGGGTTGCCATCTCAAAGTCAAAACTCTGCCCCATAATTGTTCCTATCTGAAAGAATTACAGGCATGGAAATGGAGGAAAAGAAGGTCCAGTGACAGGCCCAAAGTGGGATCCAGCTCAAGGGTCAGCTCCAAGGCCTGACACTATTACTGAGGCTACGGAGCGCTCACAAAAATGACCTAGCATGACTGCACTCAGGATGACCCATTAAGCAGCTGAAATAGTCAGATGCAGATATTTGCAATGGGCAGAAGCTGCTGACCCCTGTGGTTAAATTAGGGAAAGGGAGAAAGACGCTGTCAAGGAGAGTGACCCTGTAGGAGGACCAGCAGTCTCAATTAATCTGGATCCCCAAGATCTCTAAAACACTGAGCTACCAATCAGTCAGCATACACCAGCTGATATGAGGCCCTGAACACCTATACAGCAATAGACTGCCGGGTCTGTGTTCAATTAGAGATGATGTACCTAACCCTCAAGAAACTAGAGGCCCCAGGGAGTTTAGGGGTTAGGTGGGATAGGTTTTTTTTTTAACTGAATATATTCTTCATTTACATTTCAAATGTTATATCATTTAAGGTCCCCCCTCCCAGAAAAACCTATCCTCCCTCCCCCTACCTCCAAAAAGATGTCCCTCCACACAACCCACTCCCACCTACCCACCCTTGATTTTTCCATACTGGGGCATCTATAGAACCTTCATAGGACCAAAGACCTCTCCTCTTACCAATGCCCCGACAAGGCATTTCTCCAACACAATTGCTGCTAGAACCATGTGTACCCCTTGGTTGATGGCTTAGTTGCTGGGAGCCCTGGGGGATCTGCTTGGTGGACATAGTCATTCTTGCCATGAGACTGCAAACCCCTTCAGCTCCTCCAATCCTCCCTCCAACTCCTCCATTGGGGACCTCTCTCTCAGTCCAATGGTTGGCTGCTAGCATCTGCCTCTGTATCTGTAAGACTCCGGCAGGGGTGGAATGGGGGTGGGAGTGGGCATCCTCGTGGAGACAGGGGGGTGGGGAGGAGGTAAGGGATGTGAAACAGTCGAAGGGTGGATGGGGGGGCGAATAAAATCTGGCATGTAAAAAAATAAAAAATAAAAAATAGAAAAAGAAGTCATGACCTAGGAAAAGCCAATTAAAGATATTAATATAATATCTTTATATTGATATTTATATATAATAATAAAAGCCAAATAAAGATATTAATGACTTACAAAAATAGTTTCTACTATCTTATTCCAATGAATTTTTCGTATCTGCCTAGAGTCCTAATGTTTAAAATCAGTACATTCTAGTTTTTATTCATTTTATTCTCTATGCCACGATCTAAGAAGACTAACTTTGCTCAAAGCACATTAATTGCCTAGATTTGATTCTGAAGATTAATTTAAATGACCACATAGCTTCAAACTGTAATATAATTTGTCAGTTTAATTAATTTCTTTAGCCTAGACCTATACTACATTAAATAAATGCTAGTGAACTAAGCAATTAATTCATGTTCCAAGAGTGACTTATTGACTTGTAAAGAGTAGCTTAGAAACCAGGAGATTGGGACTCAATAAAATATTTGCTTTTTATTCTACATTAATACTTCTAATACAAATCACATTGGGATATTGTGCATATACATGGTCTGAGTCAGTAGAGCTAAATAGGGCTGAAATTCTTCATTATTTTAAGATCCAAGATGCTGATGGTGCCAGATTTGCCACGTGGTGACAGTGTTATACAATGTTTACTTAAAGGAATGTTTATATTCCCAGTGCTTTTTTATCAATAATATTGATTTTTTTCAATTATCTATTTTTATAATTCCATCCTACCAAAAATGACAAAAATGTACTTTATATTCCACAAGATTTTTCAGTTACTTTTCCGCTTAAATAATTCTTCCTAAATAGAATATCATTTAAAAGAAATTATTGCCTAAATATAAAATCTCACCTTCTGTTTTACGATGTTCTGTGTTTTAGTGGTTGATATACTAGCTCTTTAGTAAATTATTTTCAGATGGTAAAACAATGATTTTATTCACATACACATATTTTGACTTAACTCTCACTTCTTTGCTTTAGGTTGAAACATATTGAAACATGGTTATTTCTAACTTCCACCATTTATTATGTACCTGCCCTTTGATTGCAATGTCCTTCCTGACCCTTATTCATTCATGCATGCCAGGAATGATAGTATTTAGATATTCTGCTTTAATCTACATCTATTTTGGTCTTTATGAGAATACTCTTATGTAGGAGACTTACTAACAGAATATTTTATTTTGAGAAATTTCCTTACCTTTGCACATAAAGTAGCATTCTGAATCCCCTATGAGTCAAGATTACTGGCTGTAGTAAAAAACAGACAAACAAACACACAAACCAAAAAACCAAAACAACAGAACCATACTGTTTGCTTAAGGGAAAATTGTTCATTATAAAAATTTATATAATACACAAGACCTGAGAAAGAGGAAAAGAAGAATATTTCAGCTATAGAAGATTATAGACCTACAATTGTTCTCTTTGCTTTGCCATCACAGTAAAGTATACAGTTGCCAAATGTGCTTCCCTCAGTGCATCACAATAATGAAATGAAATAAGTCCACTGACAATTGAGAAGAGCTGAATATGTTATCAAGATGATAACAGAAATAGAAGGAATGCTTCATATCGTATCAAAGGAATCCAAGTTGCCTTTTTCTTTAGCATAGACAGAGAATAAAGTGGTGGTCTAACCTTGTCATTGCTGTCAGATTACCTGAAGTGTCCTCTCCACACCCATATGGACCTAGCCTAAAATACTTTATTTCTCTCAGCTTCTTGCCTCTCAATGTGACACTCTCTCTGATGAAAAATCGTGAAAAAGAACAGACATGAGTACAACAATGAGATGCCACAATCCACTCACTTTGCGAAAGAATCTTTTTCATCCAAATTGTCAGCTTTCATATCAATATTTTCATATGCAAATCATAAGATAGCTTATTATTTTTGAGAAGTAGAGTTGACAGAATGAATAATTGGGAAGAACTATTCATAGGCAAGTATCACCAATGCCTGAGGGAATTTTGAAGGAGAATTAAATGATGTTTTTTGAGAAATAGCTGAAGTACATATCAAATTATATTTTAATAATTTTAAGTGTGAGATTTTCAATCTGATATCTTGTAAGCTTGCCAAACTTGAGATTATGGGCAAGTCCCATGTAACACTCCCTTACTTCATATACCAGCCATAATCTTAGCAGTATCTAAATTGCCCTAGTTTATGTCACACTCTCTAAAATTTCAGAAGAACCCACTTCATCCTCACATTTGATAATTATCTCAAGATCATAGAAATCAAGGAAATGTTATCCTTATGGTTACAATTTTCCTATTAAAAGAAGATATGCAACAGAACCAACCAAAAAAAAAAAAAAAGAAATGGGTAAGGTCAGGGAAGATTTTGTAAATGATGCTGTCATCTCCTTAGGAAGAGTTTCTTTTTGGTGTGTAAGAGTGTAACCAGGAAGCTGACCCACACATTGTAAGCAGAAGTTTGGGGAATGGTTCACCATGCTCACCACTGATTGAATTACTTGGGAGTAAATTGGGGCTTATTGTCCAGCTCCCTTCCTCTCCCTAGAGATTAATTTATATTGAATGATTGAAACTCTTGATTTTTCTAATGACACATTTGTCTGTCTGTAGTCCTTAGCTCTCCATCACAAACAATAGATATGTTAGTGTCAACTATGGAGGAACTAGCATATGTCACCATAAAGACCACCATAAAAGGTAAAGGATGGTCAATCCATTGGAAATTCTCAGATTTTGCAGACTACTTTCAGGAACCTGGTCAAATGTCAACTGATTTCTTTATTACGTATATGTATGTCTGTTTTAGAATTGCATATATATCCATGAGGTAAGCTATACCTCCCAGGTTCTACAAGAGAAAAGAATTCCAATGGGCTCTAGGAGATTTCTACAAAGAGTAAATACCAACTATTAATCCCAATAGTTTACATCTTTCAATAATAGAGGTAAGCTGCCAAAACAACCATAAAATATCATTGTGTATGTAAATGAAGGAAATGGTGTTTGTTTTAGTTTAATTTTCTGCAAAATAAGTAGATGAGTGGGAAATGATATTTTATTTTTTACTATTTAGATGTGTGGCAAATGAAGACAGACTAAAATAACTAAATGAAGAAGCAATATCTAAAAATCATTACTAGTCATCTAAGAAAATAGAGACTTGTTCATATGAGGTTTATTTGTTGTACAATAGAAAATATTCCATTCTAAATCCTTTGATGCTGTGAAGATAGAGAATGAGTTTACTGAGAAAAGAACAAGTATTTCATCCTTTTAATTTTTCATGTGGAAGTAATATTTTTAGTTAAAACTCAAGAGTCATTTTGTTACAGTTTGAGAGAAAAAACAAAGGGAAGGAGAACAACAAATCCTGACATCTGAGGGAAAGAGAGAAGAGGGGAGCAATGATGCCTTTTAAATGTTGAGCATGGATCTTGTCCAGCAGCTGTGTGATAGAAAAGGAAGAAGGTTTCATAGAAACTGTAAGGAAGACCAATGGTATCAAAGAAAAATTGCTGAGAACTTTCACCAGAATCAGAAAGAAAGAAAAAAGACAGAAAACAGAAAAGTTATCACAAGAATCAGGGATGAGTTCTGCTATAACTTAGGATGATATGCTCTTTATATCCTGTTTATTACAGAGGAAAAGTTTCTGAATTGAATCTCAGAAAAGCAGGCAGGTGTCATGGTGGGGCTTTGTACAAAGCTGTCTCACCTGGAAGTTATTCTGTAAGTGATAATTTTTGTTGTCTTTCAAAACAAATGTTTAATTTTCAAACTACTATTTTAGTATAAATTCTCAATCTGAGAGTTATCATGAATTCATAAAAGGTTGCTCATTTTGTTCTAAAGTTACCCTGTCACCTAGTGGCTTCTCACACATAAAATCAGAGCCCCCAAAATTAAGTAGATTATTTGTATATTTTATCCTCTCATTTATTCAAAATGTGAGATGACTGCTTGTTTTGTAATATTCAAAATTTCTCTGGTATTTTCAGCTCATATTTGTTTGGATAACACGGCTAATTTATGTCATTTTACTTAAAGAATATGCTTTCCTTTGTCAATCACATGTAGAGAATTAGAAAGGATTCAGTAGATTAAATAGCAAATTTGCTCTATTTTTTTGATTTTCAAGAGTAATTTCATTAACTAATTCTGACTATATAAATAAAGTATCCTATTTGTCTCACAAATACTCAGTTAATATGAAACCAGAAGCTTCTGTGTTCATTCTGTTTCAGAACTTTTTTTCTTTCCCCAGTGCATCTTTTCCCAAAATGAGTAAAGATCACTTACACACTTAGCATATAATAACTTCTTTATTGATATCATAATTATGAAAACTACATAAGAATCAGGGATGAGTTCTGCTATAACTTAGGATGATATGCTCTTTATATCCTGTTTATTACAGAGGATCAGACCAAGCAAAACTGGGAGGTTTCACTGGTTGTGAGGTCTTTGAATCTAGTTCTACTTTTGCTTTGTTTTCTCAAAGTTTCATGTACTACATAATAATAGCTTCTCTTGTCTCAACCCCTTGCACCTTTCTTTTCCAATCCCAGGCATATGGAAAAGGACTTCATCCTGTATTTCATTCCCTGTGGGAGAAATTAGATAGATGGCTAATTTAAATGAACAGCCATTAGTGAGATGCTTGAAGGCACGCAGGAAAAATGAAGCACATCTCTATACTTGGTGAGCTAGTGCTAATCAAGCACTAACTATAACAGGCAGGGTTGATACAAGGTTAGTTTTTGTTACCTAGAAAAATTAAAGTCACTGAATTGCTACTGTTTAGTGGTCTCTGCTTTTGTTTCTGTGAAAGAGAATCCTATATGTCAGACTTTATTTTAAAAAGAAAAACATTATAAAACTCAATTGGAATAATGAAGATTCTTTTATAACCTTTTTATTAGATATTTTCTTTATTTACATTTCAAATGTTATCCTATTTTCTAATTTCCCCTCCAAAACACCCCTATCCCATCTCCTCTCTAACTAACCAAGTTACTCATTCCCTCTTTGCTGGCATTCCCTTACACTAAGACATGGAGCCTTCAGAGAACCAAGGACCTTTCTTCTTATTGATGTCCGACAAGGCCATCCTCTGCTACATATGCAGCTGGAGACTTGGTTCCCTCCATGTGTATTTTTAGTTGGTGATTTAGTACTTGAGAGCTCTGGGGGTACTGGTTGGTTCATATTATTGTTCTCCTATAGGGCTGCAAATCCCTTCAGCTCCTTGGGTCCTTTCACTAGCTCCTCTGTTGGGAACACCAACTCAGTCCAATGGTTGTCTGAGAGCATCCATATCTGTATTTGTCAGGCACTGGCAGAAACTCTCAGGAGTCAGCTATATTAGGCTCCTGTCAACAAGCACATATTGGCATCCACAATAGCATCTTTGTTTGGTAACTGTACCTGCCATGGATCCCAAGGTGGGACAGTCTCTGGATGGCCTATCCTTCCATCTCTGCTCCACATTTTGTCTCTGTATCTCCTCCCATATGTATTTTGTTCCCCCTTCTAAGGAAGGACTGAAATATTCACACTTCTTCTTGAGATTCATGTGATCTGTGAATTATATCTTGGATGTTCTGAGCTTCTGGGCTAATAGTCACTTATCAGTGAATGCAAACCCTTTGTGTTCTTTTGTGATTGGGTTACCTCACTCAGGATGATATTTTCTAGGTCCATCTATTTCCCTAGAATTTCACAAATTCAATGTTTTAATTGCTGAATAGTATTCCATTGTGTGAATGAACCACATTTTTTATATCCATTCCTATGAACATAGTGGAGCATGTGTCCTTATTACATGTTGAAGCCTCTTCTAGGTATATACACATGAGTGATATAGCTAGTTTTCACTATCCTGAATATCTCCCCAATGAGAATTCTTTGTTTAGATCTGTAACCCATTTTTCATAGGGTTATTTGGTTCTCTGGAGTCTAACTTCTTAAGTGCTTTGTATGTATTGTATATTAGCCCTCTATCAGATGTAGGATTTGCAAAGATCTTTTCCCAATCTGTTGGTTGCTCTTTTGTCCTATTGACAGTGTTCTTTGCCTTACAGAATCTTGGCAATTTTATGAGGTCCCATTTGTCAATTCTTGATCTTAGAGCATAAGCTATTGGTGTTCTGTTCAGGAAATTTTCCCCTGTGCCTATGTGCTCCAGGCTCTTCCTTAATTTCTTTTCTATTAGATTCAGTGTATCTGGTTATATGTGGAGGTCCTTGATCCATTTGGACTTGAGCTTTTTACAAGGAGATAAGAATGGATCAATTTGCACTCGTCTACATGCTAACCACCAGTTAAACCAGCACCATTTATTGAAAATGCTGCCTGCTTTTTGCACTGGATGGTTTTAACTCCTTTGTCAAAGATCATGTGGCCATAGATGTGTGGTTTCATTGCTGGGTCTTCAATTCTATTCCATTAATCCTCCTGCCTATATCAATACCATGCAGTTTCTATCACAATTCCTATGTGTACAACTTGAGATGAGGGATGGTTATTCTGTCAGAAGTTTTTATTGTTGAGAATAGTTTTCACTATCCTGATTTTTTTTTATTCCCAATGAATTTGCAAGTTACTCTTTCTAACTCTATGAAGAATTGAGTTGTAATTTAATGGGGATTGCATTTATTCTGTAGATTGCTTTTGGCAATATGGCCATTTTTACTATTGTAATCGTGCCAATCCATGAGCATGGGAGTTCTTTCAATATTCTGAGATCTTCGATTTCTTTCTTCAGAGACTTGAAGTTTTTTGTCATATAGATATTTAACTTGCTTAGTTAGAGTCACACCAAGGTATTTTATAATATTTGTGTCTATTGTGAAGGGTGTCTTTTACCTAAGTTCTTTCTCAGCTTGTTTATCCTTTGAGTAGAGGAAGGCCACTCATTTGTTTGAGTTAGTTTTATATCCAACCACTTTACTGAAGTTGTTTAACAGGTTTAGGATTTCTCTGGTGGAATTCTATGGGTCACATTAATATACTACCATATCATCTGCAAATAGTGATATTTTGACTTCTACCTTTCATCTTTGTATCCCTTTGAACTCCTTTTGTTGTCTAATTGCTCTGGCTAAGACTTCACAGACTATATTGAATAGGAACAGAGAAAGTGGGCAGCCTTGTCGAGTTCATGATTTTTAGTGGGATTGCTTCAAGTTTGATGCTGACTTTCGGTTTGCTGTTGCTTTTCAAATGTTTAGGTATGGGCCATGAATACCTGATCTTTCCAAGGCTTTTATCATAAAGGAGTGATGGATTTTGTAAAATGCTTTCTCAGCATCTAATGAAATTATCATGTGTTTTTTTTCTTTCAGTTTCTTTATATAGTAGATTACATTGATGGGCTTCTATACATTGAACCATCCCTGTATCCCTGTGATGAACGCTACGTGATCATGATGGATGATGGTTTTGATGTGTTCTTGGACTCGATTTGTGAGAATTATATAAAGTAAATTGACACTGATATTCATAAGGCAAATTGGTCTGAAGTTCTCTTTCTTTGTTGGGTGTTCGTGTGGTTTTTGTATCAGAGTAATTGTGGCTTTATAGAATGAAATGGAAAGTTTCCTTCTGTTTCTATTTTGTGTAATAGTTTGATGAGTATTGGTATTAGGTCCTCTTTGAAGGTCTGATAGAATTCTGTACAAAAAACTATCTGATCCTAGCTTTTTTGGGTGGGAAATTATTAATGACTGCTTCTATTTTTTTGAGGGTTATGGAACTGTTTAGATAGTTTGTCTGATCTTGATTCAATTTTCGTAGCTGTTATCTGTCTAGAAAATTGTCCACTTCATCCAGATTTTCCTGTTTGTTGAGTATAGCCTTTTCTAGTATGATTTGATGACTTTTTGGATTTCCTTGGCTTCTTTTGTTATGTCTCCCTTTTCATTTCTGATTTTATTGATTTGTATACTGTCTCTGTGCCCTCTGGTTAGTCTGGCTAAGGGATTATCTGTCTTGTTGATTTTCTCAAAGAACCAGCTCCTCATTTGGTTGATTCTTTGTACAGTTCTTTTTGTTTTTACATGGTTGATTTCAGCCCTGAGAGTGATTATTTCCTGGAGTCTTCTTCTCTTGGTTGTATTTGCTTCTTTTTGTTCTACAACTTTCAAATGTACTCTCAACTGCTAGTGCATGCTCTCTCTAGTTTCTTTTTAGAGGCACTCAGAAATATGAGTTATTCTCTTAGCATTGCTTACTTGTGTCCCATAATTTTGGGTATGTTGTGACTTCATTTTCATTAAATTCTAAAAAGTCTTTAATTTCATTCTTCATTTCATTCTTGACCAAGTTATCATTGAGTAGGACTTCATTCAGTTTCCATGTCTATGTGCGCTTTCTAGCTGTTGTTGTTGTTGTTGTTGTTGAAGACCAGTCTTAGCCATGGTGATCTGATAGAATGCATTGGATTATTTCAATCTTCTTGTTTCTATTGAGACATATTTTTTGACAGATTATATGGTCAGTTTTGGAGAAAGTAGCATGAGGTGCTGAAAAGAGGTATATTCGTTTGTTTTAGGATAAAATGTTCTATAGATATCTGTTAAATCCATTTGGTTCATAACATCTGCTAGTTTCACTATTTCTATGTTTAGTTTCTGTTTCCATAATCTGAGATTGTGATGTTGAAGTCTCCAAATATTATTGTGTGAGGTACAATGTGTGCATTGAGTTTTAGTAAAGTTTCTTTTATTAATGTGGGTACCTTTGCATTAGGAGCATAGATGATCAAATTTGAGAGTTCTTCTTGGTAGATTTTTCTTTTGATGACTATGAAGTATCCTTTATTATCTTTTCTGATTACTTTAGGTTGAAAGTCAATTTTATTCCATATTAGAATGGCTACTCCAGCTTGTTTCTTGGGACTATTTGCTTGAAATATTGTTTTCCAGTCTTTTACTTTGAGGTAGTGTCTGTCTTTGTAACTGAGGTGCATTTCCTATATGCAGCAAAATGTTGGGTTCTGTTTACAGATCCAGACTGTTAGTTTGTCTCTTTGTTGGGCAATTGAGTCTACTGATATTAAGAGATATTAAGGAAAAGATAGCTGCTTCCTGTTATTTTTGTTGTTAGAGGTGGAATTATGTTTTTGTGGCTATCTTTTTTTTTTTTTTTTTTTGGTCTGTTAAAAGAAAATCATTTTCTTGCTTTTTCTAGGGTGTAGTTTACCCCTTGTATTGGAGTTTTCCATTTATTATCCTTTGTTCAGCTGGATGTGTGGAAAGATATTGTGTAAATTTGGTTTTGTCATGGAATATTTCTCTATCTATGGTAATTGAGAATTATACTGGTTATAGTAGGTTGGGCTGGCATTCATGTTCTCTTAGGGTCTCTATGATATCTGTCTAGGATCTTCTGGGTTTTATAGTCTCTGGTGAGAAATCTGGTATAATTCTCATAGGTCTGCCTTTATGTGTTACTTGACCTTTTTCCCTTACTGCTTTTAATATTCTCTCTTTCTTTGGTGCATTTAATGTTTTGGCTTTTATGTGACAGGAGGAATTTCTTTTCTGGTCCAATCTATTTGGAATTCTGTAGGCTTTTTTTTATGTCCATGGGCATCTCTTTCTTCAGTTTAGGGAAGTTTTCTTCTATAATTTTGTTGAAGATATTTACTGGCCCTTTAATTTGGAAATCTTCACTCTTTTCTATACCTATTACCCTTAGGTTTGGTCTTCTGATTGTATCCTGAATTTCATGGGTGTTTTGGGTTAGGAGCTTTTTTGCATTTTGCCTTTTCTTTGACTGTTATGTCAATGTTTTCTATGGTATCTTCTGCATCTGAGATTCTCTCTTCTGTCTTTTGTATTCTGTTGGTGATTCTTGCATCTATGGTTCCTGATCTCTTTCCTAGGTTTTCTATCTCCAGAGTTGTCTCCCTTTATGATTTCTTTGTTGCTTCTACTTCCATTTTACATCCTGGATGATTTTGTTGACTTATTTGCTTCACTTATTGCTTCACTTATTTGGTTGGGTTTTCCTGTAATTCCTTAAGGGATTTTTGTGTTTCCTCTTTAAGGGCTTCTACCTGTTTACCTACGTTCTCCTGTATTTCTTTAAGGGAATCATTTTTGTCCTTCTTAAAGTCCTCTATCATCATCATGGGATGTGATTTTAAATCCAGATCTTGCTTTTCCAGTCTGTTGTGGTATCTAGGACTTGCTGTGGTGGGAGAACTGGATTTTTCTGATTCCAAGTAGCCTCAGTTTCTGTTGGTAAGGTTCTTGTGATTGTCTTTCACCGTCTGGTTATCTCTCCTGTTAGTTTGTCTTGCTGTCTCTGGCTGGAGTTTGTCCCTCCTGCAGGCCTGCAAGCCTGTGTCAGCACTCCTGAGAGATCAACTCTTTCCTGGTGGGACCTGTGTACAGAGGGTAGTGGAACAGCCTTAGCACCTGGGTGCAGATGGAGTTTGGAAGCATCCAGTCCCAGCTGTTCCACCGTTTCTGTGCCGTTTGCACTCCTGGCCAGTCTTGCTTTGGACAATTATTGGAGAGAAAGATGATATCTCACTTCTGAGCCTGGGAGTGATTGCAGTTCTGGGAGACCAGGTCTTTTCTGGTGGGAACTGTGCAAAGAGGCCTGTAGAACAGCCTTAGCTCCTCGATACAGATGGTAGCCTCTTTTAAGACTTTTAATTTACAACTCTTAAAGTGTTCTCTTGTTAAATGGAAGACCTAGGCTCTGAAAATAAATGAAATTAATGGCTTTCTACAAGCATATTAAGCTCTCTATAACTTGGATTTTTTTTAAGATTTTCATAAGAAAAGCTTATATCTTTTCAATTCTACTCAAATAGCAAAGCTTACACTCCATCTGTAATATCACATAGAAGGTTTTATACTTTTTGTGTTTAAAACAAAAAGCCAACAAATGTCCATGATGGTTTTTAGTATTTAATACTTGGCATTTTAAAGTAGGTTATAAAACTTCAGGTTTTACCTAAGTTAGAATGTATCTTATTACAATCAAACACAAGTCAACTTTAAAAATAGAAAACAGGGACATATACCTATAATTTGGTGTAATATTTGTGAAAATCAATTTATCTGCTGAGCTGATGCATAAGAAACCCATGAATTGGTATACATTTTTCTTATAATAAGAAGGAAATATTTTTGTGTAACTAAACAACTAAAAAATATCAAGAGCTGACAAAGAATAAATAGCAAGACCCATGGGCTCTATTTGTTGACAATATTTATGTTTTTATGTCTTATGATACCATAGAAAATATCAAAATTGTGGAGAATTTGATAAACACAACATGAAATCTCATGAAGTCCTTGGTTTTCATGTTCTACAAAGTCAACAATATAACAGGTATCCAGCTAACTCTGTTGTTAGTTCAAGATAGACAGAAAGAGATAATGTTTTAGTGTTTGAAAATCTTTTCTTGGTAAACATATTGTTCACTACGTAATATGTACATAGTGTGTATGTATGTATGTATGGCACAGGTATGTAGTGCCAGTATTAAAATGTAATTAATGTGAATGACATATTTATGAAAATTTAAGAGGTCCATTTGTATTTAATATTTTAACTTAACATGTTCAGATATGTGCAATTTCACGGACAGATGTACAAAAGTAAGAGAAGTTCTCCTTGGTCCCTTAAGATACCAGAAGATCTCGTAGATAATACAAAATGTCAATCTTGTACCACCAGATACTCAGTTATTCTGGATTTGAGGTGAGAATCAAAATCTTTCATAGTTACCACTTTTTAAAATCAGTCCCACAAACCAGGCTGGAGAAATATTTACTTTTTTGGTTCAAACAAAATAAAGTATCTATTGAGTTACAATGACATAAGAATATTTTTCACTTCAGAAACTTGAACCATGATTATTCTTTAAGAATTACATTGGGAGATGATAATATATCATCTCCCAATGTAATTTGAATAGAAGTGTCTCATGAAATTATTTTAGGGGGCTGCTAGGGTCCCTATCTATGGGCATAAGAGAAGATTCATAGCAGAGAAATCAATAGTATGTTTGCTTATAGACTAATGATATTTTTTCCTGAGAAAAGACACCTGTTAAAATCAATGTTTACTCTTGGACATACTCTGAAAAATCTCATAAATGTAGAAAAATATTAAACTATTACAAGTTCTACAAAGAAAAAGAGCGCTAATACTTTATTACCCATTGTCTTTGATCTATACTGATTTTATTTGATATATATGCTTTATACACCCAAGTATAATATGTAAGCATGTATACCTACATACATATATATTACATATATAAACACAAAGAAATGCATGCAATGTATCACATATATTGTTACTATTAAAAATTATCAAATGAATATAGTGCTTACATTCTGAATCTTACAGGGCACATGGTATTTTCAAGATCGTTATTATGACTAATGCTAGGAAAGCCTTAATCTCTGAGCAGTTAGGGGTCCAAAACTACTAGTTGTATTTACAGAAAGATTTTTTATTTATTTTCTATTATTATTAATTATTTTATTTATTTATATCCCAAATGTTGCCTCCTCTACAGATGTTCCCCATCTCAGTTCCCCCCCCCATCTAAATTTGCCTTTGGGAGTGTTCCAAGCCCCTGTGATCTCCCTTCTCTGGAGCATCAGGTCATCATAGGATTAGGTGCATCCTCTCCCACTGAGGTCAAACAAGGCAGTACTCTGTTACATATATACCAGCAGTATCAATGCAGCCCATTTTGCCCTTTGGTTAGTGTGTCAGTCTCTGGGAGCTCCCAGGGATCCAGGTTAGTTAACACTGTTGATCTTCCTATGGGGTTGCCATCTCCTTCACTTTCCTTCAATCCTTTTCCTAACTCTTCCACTCAGGCCACCCAATCTCAGTTTAATGGTTGACTGTAAGTATCTGCATCTGTCTCAATCAGCTTCTGGTAGAGCCTCTCAGAGGACAAGCATGTTAAGGTCCAGTATGCAAGCACATGGCATCAGTAATAGTGCTTACATTTTGTGTCCTCCCATGAGATGGCCTACATGTTGGGCAGGTCACTGGTCAGCCACTCCTTCAGTAACTGCTCCATTTTGTCCCTGCACTTTTTAAAGACAGGACCAATTTTTGGATGAAAGTTTTGAAGGTGGGTTGGTATTCTAATACCTCCACTGCGGGCCCTGCCTAACTACTGGAGGTGGTCATCTCTTCATGTTCCATATCCCCACTGTTGTTCATTTTGTCTAAGGTTATACACATTGAGTCCTGGGACCCTTTCCCATCCCAGGTCTCTGAAGCGTTCTAGCAGTTTCCTCACCCCCTACACCTAGCACCTGCTTATTTCCATTCATTCTCCTGGCCCTCTGGGATTCTTACTTGTCCCCACCCACCTGATCCTACCCACCTCTTCCCTTCCACTCCCCTCTTCCACCCTAATCTCTCCCTCCTTATGCCTCCCATGACTCTTTTGTTCCCCCTTCTAGGTGGGATTGAAGCATCCTCACTAGGGCCTTCCTTCTTTCTTAACTTCTTGGGCTCTGTGGGGGTATATCATGAGTACTCTCTACTTTTTGGCTAATACCCACTTATCAGTGAGTACATACCATGCATGCCCTTTTATGGCGAAAGGGGACCAATTGTCCATAGCTGGTGGGATTGCAAACTGGTACAAGCAATCTGGAAATCAATGTGGTGGTTCATCATAAAAATGGAAATAATTGTACCTGAAGACCCAGCTATAGATTGCTCCTGAGCATACTTTAAAAGGTGCTGTATCAACACTCCTCCACTGCTGGTGGGATTGCAAGCTGGTACAACCACTCTGGAAATCAGTCTGGCGGTTCCTCAGAAAATTGGTAATGACACTCCCAGAGGATCCTTTTATACCACTCCTGGGCATATACCCAGAGGCTTCCCCTGCATGCAATAAGGACACATGCTCCACTATGTTCATAGCAGCCTTATTTATAATAGCCAGAAGCTGAAAAGAGCCGAGATGTCCCTCAACGGAGGAATGGATTCAGAAGATGTGGTATATTTACACAATGGAATACTACTCTGCAATTAAAAACAATGAATTCACGAAATTCCTAGGCAAATGGTCAGAACTGGAAAATATCATCCTTAGTGAGGTAACCCAATCACAAAAGAACACACATGGTATGCAGTCACTGATAAGGGGATATTAACCCAGAAACTCGGAATACCTAAGACACAATTCACACATCAATTGATTTCCAAGAAGATGGAAGGAGAGACCCCTGGTCCTGGAAAGACTGGATGTAGGGGAACACCAGGACAGAGAAGCGAGAGGGGGTTGAATGGGGAACAAGGGAAGGGAAGAGGGCTTATGGGACTTTCAGGGAGGGAGGAACCGGGAAAGGGGAAATCATTCAGAATGTAAATAAAAAAATATAGGGGAAAAAAAAAGGTGCTCCATCATACCACAAGGCCATGTGCTCCACCGTGTTCATGATAGCCTTATTGGTAATAGACAGAAACTGGAAACAATACATATGTCGCACAACTGAAGAATGGTTACAGAAAATTGATATCATTTTCACAATGGAATAGTATCCAGCTATTAACAAAAAGGACACCGTGAATTTTGCAGGCAAATGGATGAAACTAGAAAAAGTCATCCCCGTGAGGTAGCCCAGACCTGAAAGAATTCAATATGAGCGCCGTACTATAAACATCACTGGTAGATGAACAAGAAAATGATAAAGCAGAGTGAAAATGGAGACCGTTGGAAGCATCCATCATCCCAGGGACTGAGGAAACTAGATGCAAAAAATATTAAAACATTGATCTTCAATAAAGAACCTATGGACCCGGAACTCTGAATGCTGCAAACTGATGAAGGACCCTCTCTATGAAGGAACCATGTAACTGTGTCTTTAAAATGATGGAAAATATAAAGTTGAAAGAGTTATCAAGGCAAAGAATCCTCTGAAAAAAGAGCTGTAAGAAAGAGAGCAAGAAGGGATCAGACAAAAGCCCCTCCACCCCGACTTTTCATGACTCCTGGGTTTTGTCCAGTGTCTTTATCCCATTTTATAGCAGGATTGGCAAATTCTCAGTCCTGGCTCTAAACTTGAGAGAAGTATTCCTGTGATTGATCCATGCTATATGAACAGAATCCATGTATAAAATGTACAGAAGACATTTTACTTGAAGGAAGGTTCTCCCCCAACTCCCACCCCAAATGTAGCTCTCTGGTACCAAAAAGTAAATCCATAGACTCTCATCCAATTCTTTAAGAATCAAAATGATTCTGACATATTTCCATACTTTTCACTGGAAATATTAATCAAGTTAGATCTGATATCTTACTTTGTGTTCTCCATACCACTTACTGAGCATGTATTAGTACTATATGCATAACAAATGTTAGTAATGAATGAATATGTAAAAGCATATTCTCAGCACAACTTGGAGACCTTAATTCTCTTTAATCAATGAATTTTTCATTGCCTTACATAACTGAGTAAGAATATAAATATTTATAAAACTGTAGCAACACAGTAATATGACACTAAAACTTCAGAATCTCGGATGTTTAGTAAATACAGTTAATATAGATTTTTTCATTTCTTTCTTAAATTACATAAGGGAATAAACAAATAAACTTACTTTCCTCTTTGGGTTTACTCTTCAATTAAATCTACCTTTCTAAAACACCAAGAGTATAACCAGCTATTTTTGGATCTTCCTCCTTACATAGAAAATACAGTGTTTGTAAGAATGAACTAAGCTATTGTGTACTGTATGATGAAGAGCAGTAATTGATCAACAGGTTGCAAACAAGTGTAGGAAGAAGCACTTTTAGTTATCGAAGTCCAGAGACAGTTCCTGTTTCTCCACATAAAACATTATTTAGGATATTCCAAGGCCCTTAGATTACTGTTTAGGAATATAATTGTAAATTTTGAAGCTAATTCTAAATCAGTACTATCCCATACACCAAGGCCTCACCAGATGCTAGCTTCACTGATCCACAAGCTTACCTCCAAGATTTCTGGGGAACAAAATTGCCTCCTTCAAGAACTAGCACTTTGAACTTGACCCATTCTCTTCTGTTCTTTTACTATTTCTTGCTTTCCCTTTAAGGCCTATTGTGACACAAGGATCAGATATTCTTCTTTCTAAATGATTATTCCAGAAGGTATTGTGGAATTAACCATAAAAAAAGGGCAAAATTGATGTTAGTGGAACGGATTTTGCAGGAACTTACAAGGCATGGTAATGTAATGATTATTATGCTCACCTGACTGAGTAATTCTAAGGCTATACTGTTACAAATATGCAGGACTCATTCAATGTTATTAATATATATTAATATATATAATAACATATATTTTCACTGTGCTCTTCATATTTAAAAAAATGCTTTGCAACTAATTAGATATTTCTTGTCTTATTCACTACACATTTTAATACTTTAATTATTATCATAAAAACTTGCAATTAAGAGTAATTATTAATCAATATTTTTAAATATAAGATAGTATAAACACACTTGTCTTTTATGTATTCAAATTGCATCTGAAATAATACTTAATATAAGTTATTAGAAATTAATTACAAATATTACTCCTACATAAGTTATTAAAACCTGTGAATATCAGCTTTGCATAAAAAAATGATTGTAGATATCGCAATGATGTCAGCACATTCTTGAGGCTTTCTTAGAGCTGCATGCAGGACAATTGCCTTTCTTTGACTTAATACCTGAGGAGAAAATATTAGAGTATCAATAGATGCAAAAGCTGAGACACTTATTAACATCATTTCTAATATTTTAAATTCATTATAAGATGACTAAATAATGAGATATAATTAAATGTAAACAAGTGGTAATTAATGAATAGATCTACTAATACAATTATAGTTGATACCATTAAATTGAAGAGATACATGATTTTTGATAATCAAACTCTTATTAATGCTCATGTACTAGACAACGTTTAGACAATGTTGAAAATGAACCCTTTAAATCTTTCATTTCTTCAATATATAAGACAAAATATATTTGATTTGAAAGCAGCTTGTTTACTGCAATTAGAATGTCTTAAAATTTTCAGAGGAAATAAATGAAAACTAATGTTAGTAAAGTTCTAAATTAAATTAGTGCATGCAGATAATTTGTCCCTCATAACCAAAGCTTCTTAAAGGAATAATGCCTTCAATTAGCATATGAATCTATGACTCAGAAGGATGTAAAAGATAAAATAAACCATAAGAAAAGATTTTATTCAATACATTGTCAGAGTATTTTTACGCATTTAAAATACATGTCTTTATAAACATATACATACCATAATATATGTGTGTCTAAACATAAAGAATGTGTAACATAAAAGTAAATTCAGATGTCGCTATGGTCTCTGGATAATATGGCATATCATTTTAAATTCACCAGTTGCAATGAGTGTTCCATTCTGATGGATGTTGACAGTGGGTGATTCTGAGAGCATATGGCAGAAAGGGACATAGGGAAATATTCATATTCCTTTCAGTTTTGTTGTGAACTTGAAGATATTCATTTTGGGTATTGGGCAGAAGATAAAGTGAATCAAGTGTGAGCATGAGTATCTGAGTTTTATTTGTATGCTCTGTGAATATAAATACATGATGCTGCTATATATCTAATAGCCTTAAAAATTTGATACAATTTTGGAAACTATTTTTGGTCCTTCAAATGTTCAATAAATATCAAAAAACCCATTATTCTCTTAAAATTAAAATGGCATTTTTCTATTAGGTAGGGAATAGCATTATCAGAAAGTTTATATTTGTATTTAATAGAGACAATGATAAGAACTATTACATTTACAACATCATGGTTTTCGACACATATCTGATCTTTTATCTTTTTGACAATTCTATTTGGAAAATGTCCTTACTACCACCTATGTATATGCCTCAAAGAAAGTTTATCTTTTGTAAACATTTATCTGTGCACATAAAAAGAGATAAATCTTCTTTAAAATGTAAATGAGTAGAGACACCATGTATAATATGTACCAAGCTTATTCATCTTATTTTTCTGAAGCCTGTGTCTATTGGTTAATAACACTTTACAGACCTAGAAACTGCCATTTGAGTGTTAATTAAGTTTTGCAATATTATTTTAGAAGGAACTGAAATTCTGTCATTCTTTCTTTTCCTTTTTATTGTTATTAAATTATTTTCTCATATATTACATCCCAAGCACATTTTCCCTTCCCTCCTTCTACCCTCAACATCTTCCACCCTTTCCTCTTCCTTCCTCCCCAAACAGTCCCCCTCTGTGTCCTCTCAAAAAAGTTCTGGCCTCCCAGGAACATCAGCCAAACACAGCATATCAAGTTTCAATAAAATTAGGTACCTCCTCACATATTAAGACTGGATAAGGAAATCCAGTAAGAAGACATGGGTCCCAAAAGCCAGTAAAAGCATCAAAAACAGCTCCTTTAATAAAAATGCTTTCCTTGTTCTACTTTTTCTTACTAATTTGTGATTCTATGATTTTTTCATCCCCTGGTGACTCATATCCTATAGCATTCATTTATAGACTTAAATTTAAAGATATAACAGAGAAAAGAAGTGAAGTGATTTTACCAGTTCATCTTTCCCTCATGTAATTGAAAAATAATCATTAGCTATGTATTTACAGGTTAAACAATGTCTTGATTTAAACAGTTATTATCAAGGGAAATATTTAAATTATGATTTTGTGTTAGAAAATAAGCAATCTATTGTCTTAAAAAACTGAAAGAAAAGAAAAAATAGAGTTCTCAGACCCCAAAACAAGTAAACCTTTTGATTTTCTGTAATGAATGGCACTGAGCAACTGACTGACTTGTGTTTCAGCATTTCAGCACATTTGATTCCAGTGAGTCCACTTGGATTTAACATGGTAGATGACTTTATGCTGAGTAAAAAGAAGGAAGCCCAACATTATTCCTCTTAATCAGTCCTACTGGCACTGAGTAGTTCTTTCTACTATTGCTGTTATCAAATAGTTTATACATGGAGCACTCAAAGGAGATTTATTTTTCATCTAGAGCTTAGAGAAATATATAATAGAACAACAAATGACAAATGCCATAATTACTTAGGGGTATTATCATTCCTGTAGTGGCAGATTAAATCTGGAAGTTTAAAATAAACTAAGCAAGCAGTCAATCTACTAAAGAGTATGAACCAAGTAATTGTTTACTTTTTTCAGAGTTCAGTGGAAAGTCAACTGTTATAGCAAAGTGATTTCAGCTTTTTCACTAAACAATAAATGTGCTCAACAGAGCTTGACTGGTTTTCTGTTATTCTTTTCTGTGCTACTCGGAGTAAAACAAAGATCAGCTTCACAAGGGCACAGTGGGTTGGGGGCAATTCCTATCACTAGAGCACAATGCAATTAGAGTTAAAAGTTCAAGACATATGAACTCCATCTTCAAGTTAATGCTTTCTCCTCTTCATCACACAAATAATAAAATAAGTATCATATTTTTGTCATTTATCTCATCAGATAAATATAACAAAGAGAACTAGAAAAACAATAAATCACAATTTTGAATGTTATAGTTTCATGCTTGGAAACTAAACCAGTAGAGCCACTAGGAGAAAGGGTCTAATATCCATATAAATTCATGCCATGTGTCAAGAATGTACTTCGACATGAGCGAAGAAACCATTTCGTAGCACTCCTAGTTCCACAAATTTCTGAAGGGAACAGCAATCTCATTGCAAAATCAGATGGCATCTAATCAAGTTCTGCTGCCGTGGTACTTGTGATAGATATGGTTGGTTCTGACACTCTTCAACTGAGTGCACAGTGCAAATTGCTGACTTAGTAGACTCCACAACAAGAAAGAAATAACTGTCGTGTCATGTTCTATGGTAGTTAGATAAGTACATGAAAAGGCTTCCTCTGCCCATAGCATACTGATTTTATACAACATACAATTATTATGTCCTACTCACCAGAATAATAATACTACTTTTCTTATGGAATAATTATGAAAACAAAATGATTAAATAGATATAGTAGAGACTGTAAGAAAGGGAGAATAGGAATCAGCTTTAAATTAATAGGGTTCCATTGTAATATATTAACTTCCTAAGATACATTACAAAATAGTGTTTTAGGAAAATGAGATAGGAATAGAAATATATGTCTGAAACTAAAATAGTGAAGTTTATCCTTAAGACTTCTACATGAAAACCTTAATGAGAATTAATGGTATATTAGTAAGTGGCCACTTTCATAGAATTTTGCAGATATTTATCATAGTGATTTACAAATTTCAAGGTGTATAATTAAATGAGACCTTGAATATTTATGGAAACCTTTTGTAAATGCTCAAATTATTTTTGAACAAATTCATTTATATCAAACATATTGCACACAAAATATAAGCAGGTTATAACTCCTTAAGAGTGCTTCTTCTAATGAGTTTGATGGTTTCTCTGAAAACTTTGAATAATTCTATCTCAAGTCCTAGCTATACCACTCCTGGGTATATACCCAAAAAATTTGCCAACATCCCACAAAAGCATTGGTTCAATTATGTTCATAACAACTTTTTTTCAGAATAGCCAGAAACTGAAAACAATCCAAATGCTCCACAACTGAAGAATGGATAAGGAAATTTTACACAATGAAATATTATTTCAGTATGGAAAAATAAAGACATCATGAATTTTTCAGGCAAATTGATGGAACTTGAGAATATCATCCTGAGTGAGGTAACCCAGTCCTCAAATGACATGCCTGGTATGTAGTCACGTTTAAGTGAATATTAGCCATAAAATACAGGATAGAGCCATACTACATTCCACAGACACAAAGAAGCTAAACAAGAAATAAGGCACTACCAAGTATGCTTGAATCTCACTGAGGAGTCATAAGAGGCAGATGAAGTGAGGAAACTGGGTGGGAGAGTGGATGAGGGGAGGGGGAGGGGAATGAAAGGTTCAGGATCAGGTATGGGGAAAAGATATATAGGGAAAGGGGGAGCCTGGCAATGGTAGAAGAGAAATGAGATTGATAGAAATAGTCAAAATGTATTGTGTCTGTGTTTGAAACTGTCAATGTAAAATGAAATTAATTAGTAAAAATTTCAAAATATATTTTTTAAAACCATTAAAAATAAATATGTTATGGGCTGATGGAGAGGAGAGGAAATCCATGTTAGTGGAGGGAGTTAAAAAAATTTGTGCTGAACAAGTGAAACCAGAGTGAGTTTCCTCAACCCTTGGTGGGGAAGGTTATTAACAGAAGGAAGAGATACGCAGAGCCATATATCTGGAATGACAGTAGTGTCCCAGATCTAGAAAAGTATCTGTGAATGGATGGTTCCTGTCTGTTTATATCCAAAAAAAGCAAACATTCAGAGAAATACAGCTGCACCTCCAAAATGTATATTCCTTCAAAAGCTGGTACACACCCTGGCACAGGATTGTATTCTGAATCTGTACCCTGAACCTAACCAAAAATTCCTTTATAGTCCTCTGGAACCTCACCCAGCTCTTTCATTTGTAATACAGGAAAATTTCTAACTATATCATTTCAATTCAGACAAAGGTTCTTAACCTTTTATGGAGATTGTTGATTTGAAGCAGAGCTTATTTCTTTCAGTGAAAGCAGTTCAACTATATTCCATTCAGTGTGAGATTTTAATTTCATTATTATCCTATCTTTCTTTTATCTTTTATTCAAAAGAGAGAAGCAAAGTGTCTTTATACTTCAATGGGTTACAGTAACAATAAAAATGTTTTTCTGAAACAAGGAACACAAAAGCTTTTATCTTTTTCTCTTAGTTAAGGAATATGAAGCATCTCTCAACTCCCCAGTAGAAGATTCCAGTGCTAGCTTTTATTCTTTATCTTTCAACTTGTTCTAATTAATGCTATGCTTAGCAAAGAAATACATGTGTAGTACTTTTAAATTATTTTGATATTACCAAAACACCTAACCTGTATCACTGGGAGTTATTTACAGACAACTTTGGAGATAGAAAACCTTGGGAAGAAATCAGGAGTCATAGATGCAAACATCAACAAGAGAATACAAGAGATGGAAGAAAGAATCTCAGGTGCAGAAGATACCATAGAAAGCATCAACTCAACAGTCAAAGAAAATGCAAAATGCAAAAAAAAAATGTGTAACCCAAAACATCCAGGAAATCCAGGACACAATGAGAAGACCAAACCTAAGGATTATAAGTATAGATGTGAGTGAAGATTTGCAACTTAAAGGGCCAGTAAATATCTTCAACAAAATTATGGAGGAAAACTTCCCTAACCTAAAGAGAGAAAGATGCCGATGAACGTACAAGAAGCCTACAGAACTCCAAACAGACTGGACCAGAACAGAAATACCTCCCGTCACATAATGATCAAAACATCAAATGTACTAAACAAAGAAAGAATATTAAAAGCAGTAAGAAAAAAGGGCCAAGTAACATACAAAGGAAGACCTATCCGAATCACATCAGACTTCTCACCAGAGACTATGAAAGCCAGAAGATCCTGGGCAGATCTCATGCAGACACAAAGAGAGCACAAATGCCAGCCTAGACTATTATACACAGCAAAACTCTCGATCACCATAGATGGAGAGACCAAGATATTCCATGATAAAACCAAATTTTCACAATATCTTTCCACAAATCCAGCCCTGCAAAGGATAATAGGTGGAAACCGCCAATACAAGGAGAGAAACAACACCCTGGGAAAAAATGAGATAGTAACCTTCTTGCATCAAACCCAAAAGTAGAAAAGCACTTTACTAAAGTTCAAAGCACACATCGCACATCACACAATAATAGTGGGTGGCTTTAAAACCCCGCTCTCAGAAATGGATCGTTCAGGAAAGCAGAAACTAAACATGGACACAGTGAAACTAATTGAAGCCTTGGACCAAATGGAACATATATATATATATATGGAACATTTCATCCTAAAACAAAAGAATATACCTTCTTCTCAGCACCTCATGGTACCTTCTCCAAAATCAAACATATATTTGGTCACAAAACAGAGCTCAACAGATATAAGAAGATTGAACTAATGTCATGCCTCCTATCAGATCACTATGGAATAAGAGTGGTCTTCAATAACAACAAAAACAACAGAAAGCCCACATACACGTGGAAGCTGAAAAATGGTCTACTCAAGAATACCTTGATCAAAAAGGTAATAAAGAAAGAAATCAAAGACTTTTTAAAATTTAATGAAAACTAAGGTACAACATACGCTAATTTATGGGACACAATGAAAGCAATAGTGTTAAAAACTGCATGGTATTGGTACAGTGACAGGCATGTAGTTCAATGGAACAAAATTGAAGACTCAGAAATGAATCCATACTCCTATGGTCACTTGATCTTTGACAAAGGAGCTAATACCATCCAGTGTGAAAAAGATAGCCTTTTCAACAAATGGTGCTGGTTCAACTGGAGGTCAACATGTAGAAGAATGCAAATTGATCCACTAATCTCCTTGCACTAAGCTCAATTCCAAGTGGATCAAGGACCTCCACATAAAACCAGACACACTGAAACTAATAGAAAGGAAACTAGGGAAGAACCTTGAACATATTGGCACAGGGAAGAATTTCCTGAACAGAACTCCAATAGCTTATTCTCTAAGATCAAGAATTGACAAATGGGACCTCATAAAATTACAAAGTTTCTGTAAGCCAAAGGTCACTGTCAAAAGGACAAAGCGGCAACCAACACACTGGGAAATGATCTTTACCAACCCTATATCTGACAGAGGGCTAATATCCAATATATACAAAGAACTCAAGAAGTTGGACTCCAGAGAGTCAAATAACCCTATTAAAAAATGGGGTACAGAGCTAAACAAAGAGTTCTCACTTGAAGAATATCTAATGGATGACAAGCACCTAAAGAAATGTTCAACATCCTTAGTCATTAGGGAAATGCAAATCAAAACAACCCTGAGATTCCACCTCACAACAGTCAGAATGGCTAAGATCAAAAACACAGGAGACAGCAGTTCTTGGCAAGGATGTGGAGAAAGAGGAAAACTCCTCCACTGCTGGTGGGTTTGCAAGCTGATACAACCACTCTGGCATGACATTCCCGGAGGATCTTGCTATACCACTCCTGGGCATATACCCAGAGGCTTTACCTGCATGCAATAAGGACACATGCTCCACTATGTTCATAGCAGCCTTATTTATAATAACCAGAAGCTGGAAATAACCCAGATGTCCCTCAACGGATGAATGGATTCAGAAGATGTGGTATATTTACACAATGGAATACTACTCTGCAATTAAAAACAATGACTTCACGAAATTGCTAGGCAAATGGTCAGAACTGGAAAATATCCTTAGTGAGGTAACCCAATCACAAAAGAACACACATGGTATGCAGCCACTGATAAGGGGATATTAACCCAAAATCTCGGAATACCCTAGACACAATTCACATGTCAATAGATTTCCAAGAAGATGGAATGAGAGACCCCTGGTCCTGGAAAGACTGGATGTAGGGGAATGCCAGGACAGAGAAGCGAGAGGGGGTTGAATAGAGAACAGAGGGAGGGAAGGGGGCTTATGGATCTTTCGGGGAGGGAGGGAACAGAAAGGGGAAATCATTTGGAATGTAAATAAAAAAATTTAGAAAATAATAAAAAAGACCTATCTTTAAGCATTTCATAATTGTAATGCTACTTTGTGTTTTTAAATTAAGTATCTGAATGATTAGTGCTAGAAATATAACTGGTTTTTGTAAGTTAATTATTCATTTTTGTTGCTTTACTTTTTTCTGAATTCTCATTGATGTTCGTACAATTCAGAAGGAAATTATGTGTACAGGCAATTATGTATCTTGTCCTCCAAAGTAGGCACCAATTTTTGTCTTTATTACTTCCCTCCCATTGACTGAAGCTACCAGTACCTTCCATTAGAGAGGTGGAGAGAATATATATCTCACAATCTACTTGATGTAATAACATCAAGTTAAAACATTCAGGTTTTCCACCTTATCATGCAATTGATAGCTCATCCTTGACTGTCTTCTGGATGTTTAATCCTCATCTACAGCTAACACAATTAAGAGGCACATGTCTTGTTGTGTTTGGTTTACTGAAATTTCAAGATATTTTACGATAATAATGTGATTTTCCTTTTATTTATTTATTTTAGTTTGTTCATAGTGTGGATTTTCTTGACTGGCATTAAAGTGTTCAATAAACCATGTGTGCTAGCTAGTTTTATGTCAACTAAATAGCAAGCTGGAATTATCTGAGAGAGTGAACATTAAATGAAAAAATTCCTCCATAAGATCCAAATGTAGGGAATTTTAAACTAGTAATTGATGGAGAAGGGTCCAGCCCATTGTGGTTGGTACTTTACCTGAGCTGGTGGTCCTGTAAGAAAGCAGGATAAGTAAGCAGAATGAGCAGGTCAGAAAGCAGAACTTCTACATGTTTGTTGCTACATCAGCTCCTTCTTCAAGGTTTCATCCCTTTTTGAGTTCTTACCTTGACTTCCTTCAATTGCAGACTTCAATGTGAAAATGTGATGTTTTATCACAGCAATAGTAACCCTAATTAACATACTTTGTGATTCAAATGCAATACCGTGTACTAAAATTTCTTCCTACCTTTAATAAGATAGATTTTTACAGTTTCTCAGTCTGTCGCTGCAGGACTCCTGCCTCCAGTCTCTGTTTCATTTCTTCCAAAATATACCTCTAAAAAGAAAAACAAATACTTTATTAGTTGCAAAATGTTGAGGAACTGATAAAATAAAGTGGCATGTGTGTGACGAATACAAGAAATTCAAAAAAGCACATATAATGCACTTTTGCTCCTGTCAGGCCAGGGCACTCTCCACCCTATTTTTCATATATAACAAAGGCTATCACCCCTTCCTTTAATTGCTGTCCCTGCTTCATTTGTCAGCTTTTCTTATCTTCTATTATTTCTTGGCTGTTATTGTCACTTTTTTTTTACTATTTAAAAACATATTTTAACTTAATTAACAGATATTTATAGAACATTTCATCCTAAATCAAAAGAATATACCGTTTTTTCATCACCTCATGGTACCTTCTCCAAAATCAACCATATCACAAAACAGACCTCAACAGATATAAGAAGATAGAAATAATCCCATGCCTCTAATCAGATGACTACGGAGTAAGGGTGGTCTTCAAAAGCAACAAAACAACAGAAAACCTACATACACTTCATATATTCATTGATCAAGGAAGAAATAAGGAAAGTAATCAAAGACTTTTTAAAATTTAATGAAAGTGAAGGCACAACATACCCAAACTTATGGGACACAATGAAAGCAGTGCTAAGAGAAAAACTCATACCCCCTGAGTGCCTCCAAAAAGAAACTGGAGAGAGAGAGCATGCACTATCAGCTTAATGGAACACCTGAAAGCTCTGGAACAGAAAGAGGCTAATACGCCCAAGAGGAGTAGAAGGCAGAAAATCATCATATTAAGGGATAAAATCAAACTAGTAGGAACAAAAAGAACAATACAAAGAATCAACAAAATTAGGAGTTGGTTCTTTGAGAAACTCATCAGAATAGATAAACTCTTAGCCAGACTAACCAGAGGGGACAGAGACAGTATCCAAATTAACAAAATCCGAAATAATAAAGGGAGGTATAACAACAGAAACTGAGGAAATTCAAAAAATCATCAGATCATACTACAAAAGCCTATGCTCAACAGAACTGGAAAATCTGGAGGAAATGGACAATTTCCTAGAAAGATAACAAATACCAAAATTAAAACAAGATCAAATAGACCATCTAAACCATCCCATAACCCCTAAAGAAATAGAACTGGTTATTGAAAGTCTTCCAACCAAAAAAAAGCACAGGACAAGATGGTTTTTGTGGAGAATTCTATCAGATCTTCAAAGAAGACCTAACACCTCTTCAAATAATTCCATAAAATAGAATCAGAAGGAACACTAACCAACTCATTCTATGAAGGCAAAATTATGCTGATACCAAAACCACAAAAAGATCCAACAAAAAGAGAACTTAAGACCAATTTCCCTTATTAATATCGATGCAAAAATACTCAATAATATTCTTGCCAAACGAACCCAAGAACACATCAAAATGATCACTCACCACGATCAAGTAGGCTTCATCCCAGGGATGCAGGGATGGTTCATTACACCGAAACCCATCAATGTAATCCACTACATAGACAAACTCAAAGAAAAAAAACACATGGCCATTTCATTAGATGTTGAAAAAGCATTTTACAAAATTTAGCATCCTTTCATGTTGAAAGTGTTGGAAAGATCAGGAATTCAAGGCTCATAACTAAACATAGCAGAAGCAATAGACAACAAACCAGTAGCCAACATCAAAATAAATGGAGAGAAACGGAGCAATCCTACTAAAATCAGGGACAAAACGAGGCTGTCCTCTCTCTCCATATCTATTCAATATAGTACTTGAAGTTCTAGCTAGAGAAATTAGACAACAAAAGGAGGTCAAATGTATGCAAATTAGAAAGGAAGAAGTCAAATTATAACTACTCGCAGATGATATGATAGTATACTGAAGTGACCCAAAGAACTCCACCAGAGAACTCCTACAGTTGATAAACAACTTCAGCAAAGTGGCTGAATATAAAATTAACTCAAAAAAATCAGTAGCCTTCCCCTACTCAAAGGATAAACAGGCTGAGAAAGAAATGTTTGACTCTAACCAAGCAAGTGAAAGAGGTATATGATAAGAACTTCAAGTCTCTGAAGAAAGAAATCGAAAAAGACCTCAGAAAAGAGAAAGATCTCCCATGCTCATGGATTAGTAGGATTAATATAGAAAAAATGGCCATTTTGCCAAAAGTAGTATACAAATTCAGTGCAATCCCCATCAAAACCCCAACTCAATTCTCCATAGAGTTAGAAAGAGCAATTCTCAACTTCATCTGGAATAACAAAAATCTCAGGATAGCAAAACCTATTCTAAACAGTTAAATAACTTCTGGGAGAACTAGTATCCCAGCTCTCAAGCAGTACTACAGAGCAATAGTGTTAAATACTGCATGGTATTGGTACAGTGGCATACAGGTAGAACAATGGAATAGAATTGAAGACTCAGAAATGGGTTCACATACCTATGGTCACTTGATCTTTGACAAAGGAGGTAAATCCATCCAGTGGAAAAAAATATAGCCTTTTCAACAAATGGTGCTGGCTTAACTGGAGGCCAGCATGCAGAAGAATGCAAATCAATCCATTCTTATCTCCTGTAGTAAGCTCAAGTCCAAGTGGGTCAAGAACCTCTACATAAAACCAGACACACTGAAACTAATAGAAAAGGAACTGGGGAAGAGCCTTGAACACATGGGCACAGGGGAAATTTTCCTGAACAGAGCACCAATAGCCTATGCCCTAAGATCAAGATTTGACAAATGGGACCTCATAAAACTACAAAATTTCTGTAAGGCAAAGGACAAAATCAATAGAACAAAATGGCAGTCAACAAATTGGGAAAAGATCTTTACCAACCCTACATTCGACAGAAGGCTAATATCCAACATATACAAAGAACTCAAGAAGTTAGATTCCAGAGAAGCAAATAACCCTATTGGATATGGGGTACAGAGCTAAATAAAGAATTTTCACCTGAGTAATATCGAATGGTTGAGAAGCACCTAAAGAAATGTTGATCATCCTTAGTCATCAGGGAAATGCAAATCAAAAGAACCTTGAGATTTCACCTCACACCAGTCAGAATGGCTAAGAAAAAAAATCTTAGGAGACAGTAGGTCCTGGAGAGATTGTGGAGAAAAAGGATCACTCCACCACTGCTGGTGGGATTGCAAGCTAGTACAACCATTCTGGAAAGCAGTTTGGTGTTTCCTCAGATAACTGGGCATAATACTAACGGAGGACCCTGCTATACCACTCCTGGGCATATACCCAGAGGATTCCCTACCATGTAATAAGAACACATGCTCCACTATGTTCATAGCAGCCCTATATATAATAGCCAGAAACTGGAAAGAACCCAGATGTTCCTCAGCGGAGTAATGGATACAGAAAACGTGGTATATATACTCAATGGAGTACTATTCAACCATTAAAAACAATGATTTCCTGAAATTCTAAGACAATTGGATGGAACTGGAAAATATCATCCTGAGGTTACTCAACCACAAAAGAACACACATGGCATGCATTCAGTGATAAGTGGATATTAGCCCAGAAGCTTGGAATACCCACGACACATTTCACATATCAAATGATGCCCAAGAAGGAGGAAGAAAAAAAATATAGATTCTTGGTTCCTTTGTAGAAAGGGGAAAAAAATACCCACAGAAGTAGACAGAGAAACAAGAGCTGGAGTAGAGTCTGAGGGAAAGATCATCCAAAGATTACTCCACCCAGGGATCCATCCTATATACAGTTACAAAACCCAGACACTATTGTGGATTCCCACAAGTGCTGGCTGACCAGAGCCGATATAGCTATCACCTGGGAGACTCTCCTAGTACATGACAAATATAGAGTGGAATTCTCTCAACCAGCCATTGAACTGAGCACAGGGTCCCTAATGTGGGAGCTAGAGAAAGAACCCAAGGAGCTGAAGAGGTTTACAGCGCCATAGGCGGAACAACAATATGAGTCACCCAGTACTCCCAGAGCTACCAGGGACAAAACCATCAGCCAAAGAGTACACATGGAGTTACCCATGGCTCCAGACACATAGGCAGCAGAGAATGGTTTTGTTAGACACCAAAGGGAGGAGATGCCCTTAGTCCTGGAAAGACTTGATGCTGTAGTGTAGAGAAATGCCAGTACAGGGAAGCAGGGAAGGGTTGATTGGGGAAGGGGAGATGGCTTATGGGATGTTCAGGAAAGAGGGGAACCAGGAAAGGTGGCAATATTTGAAATGTAAATAAAGAGTATATCTAAAAAAGTGAAATAAAAAGTATTATATATATATATATTATAAGAGTAATAATATATATATATATATGGCTATACTTATCTTTAGAGAGAAAATTATGCAACTGGAGAGAGTCATACTAAGCAAATCAAGCTAGTCATTGTTGTTCCTAGACATCATACAGAAAACTGAACACACACACACACACACACACACACACACACACACCATGAAAGTAAAAGCAAAATTTTCCAGAGGAGTGAAAGGGACTGATTTGAGTGGTAAGGTTAGGAACAGAAAAGGCATGGCCTTGCTTGAAACAGGTTGTGAAATAAAAACATTCTTATTTTCACAGAATTTTGGAAAGGAATGTAGATAAACATATTTTTCAATTCAACATATTTAATTGTAAGTAATTAGACAAATATTTTTGCCAGAAATGGATATTTAAGGCTTTTAAATTATTGTTTCCTAAAAATCATAATTTATAAGACTGCCTGGTCATAGTAAATAATCATTTTATGAATTCTCAGATTTAGTTTCCAAGTATTTTATTGAACATTTTGCTTCTGTGTTTATGAAGGAAATTTATTTGTAATTCTTATTGTTTGCTGAGACTTTATTTAGTTTAGATAAGAGAGTAACTTTGGCTTCATAAAAAGAACTGGGCAATGTTCCTATTGTTTCTATTTTTGTAGAATCATTCAAGGAATATTCTTTGAAAGTTTGGTAGAATTCTGCAATAAAACCATCTGGCCCTGAGCTATTTTTTGGTTGGGAAACATTTAATTACTGCTTTTATTTCACTCTGCCTGGTTAAATTATCTGATCTTGGTTTAACTTTAGTAGGTGGTATGTATCAAGAAAATTATCTATTTCTTTTAGATTTTCCAAATTTCCTGGAGTATATTTTTTAAGTACATCCTTAAATTCTCTGGATTTTCTTGTTGTCTGTTTTCATGTCCCCATTTTTTGTGCCTAATTTTGTTAAATTGGATCTTCTCTCTTTCCCTTTTAATTTGGCTAAGGTTTGTCAATCATATTGATTTTCGCAAACCAATTCTGATTCATTGATTCTTTGCATTGATTTTTTTCTTTGTTTCTATCTTATCAGTTTGAGCCTAAGTTTGTTTATTCATTATTCTCCTTGTGCTTCTATGGATTTCTTCAGTGTCTGTGGTTTTGTCTCCCAGTTCTTCTCTATCTAAGGATTTCATCTCTGGTTAAGGATTTATAAATATTGATTTTTCTCAAAGAACACACTCTGGTTTGTTTCTTTCTAGTTTATTGATTTCAGCCTTGAGTTTGATTATTTCTTTCCATCTATTGCTTTTAGGCATGGTTTTCTCTCTGTCTTTTAAGTCTGCTCTATAGTTGTTAATATTAGCTCACTCCAATTTTGCATGTAGGTGCTTAGTGCTATGAACTTGCCTCTTAAAAAATAAAAAAAATCTTCATTGTGTTGCATAAGTTTGCATATATTAGGTTTTGACTTGGGTGTGATGTTGATTTTTATTTCATGATTAAGCACATTATTTCTACTTCTTTGTAAGGCTACTGATAATAAGTTGGATATTAGATGTGGTTTTTTTTTCTGAAGGGTAAATTTAGTTATGTTTATTTGAAACCATTTTGGAGTTTGCCCTTCTGCACAGGAGCATTACTAGGAATCATTTTGACCCTTTTACAGGTTCCTAGTAAACTCTAGTTGTCTTGCTCAGAGTAGCACTTAAAGACCCTCTAAATTTTAGAGTTTAGAGTCTAAGCATCGACTTCAGAGTCTGACACAAATGGTGTCTTCTCAAGTCTCCTTTGAATACCCTTTGTGTTCTGACACTTTCTCCTTCTAAGAGTTGGGAATAGAGTCTGTTCAGCAAGGGGGTGGGGAGTTGGGTGCTTTTGTCCTACCATCTTCTAGTGGTACTCACCTTGGAGACCTCCACTATGTCCAGGCTGAGTCAGCCTTGCCAGTAATGGAAGCTGCTTCTTCCCTGTGCTGATCTCTTCTTCCTCTGCTTAACCATATAGGCCCTATCCATATCCATCAGCCTACTGCTGCACTCAGGAATTCTATTCTATTCTATTCATCAGCCTACTGCTGCACTCAGGAATTCTATTCTATTCATCAGCCTACTGCTGCACTCAGGAATTCTATTCTATTCTATTCATCAGCCTACTGCTGCACTCAGGAATTCTATTCTATCCATCAGCCTACTGCTACACTCAGGAATTCTATTCTATTCTATTCATCAGCCTACTGCTGCACTCAGGAATTCTATTCTATTCTATTCATCAGCCTACTGCTGCACTCAGGAATTCTATTCTATTCTATCCATCAGCCTACTGCTGGACTCAGGAATTCTATTCTATTCTATTCTATTCTATTCTATTCTATTCTATTCTATTCTATTCTATTCTATTCATCAGCCTACTGCTGCACTCAGGAATTCTATTCTATTCTATTCATCAGCCTACTGCTGCACTCAGGAATTCTATTCTATTCTATCCATCAGCCTACTGCTGGACTCAGGAATTCTATTCTATTCTATTCTATTCTATTCTATTCTATTCTATTCTATTCTATCCATCAGCCTACTGCTGCACTCAGGAATTCTATTCTATTCTATTCATCAACCTACTGCTGCACTCAAGAATTCTGTCTCTTCCACTCAGCAAACCATACAAGTTAAGTTGGACATAACTCTACATCTCTGTCAGGAATGTCTATGTCACACCATAACTTGGCCAGGTGGTACACAGCCTTCTGTTTCTCAGAAACTACATGCCTATAGAGCCTAAAAACAGTGCATTTGAAATTTACTACTGTATTCTTCTGAATTTGGAAAATGTGAGAACAGGAGGACAATTCTCATGAAGGCTTTTGATGAGAAAAAAGTCATCATTCCTGCTGAATTTTAAAGAAAATTTCCTAAGCTATGAATTCTGCCTATACTCTTTATTTTCTTATAATTTATCATCATGATTAAACAACCTAAAATGTGGAATACCAGAGGCAGAATGGACCTTATTTTTATTCATAATGAAAATGAAATTAATACATGATGCAAATAATTCTCATATACTATATATTCTTTTTTATTGAAAACTGGAATAAAATCATTTTATGATAAAATTAAAAATTTACATGTAAAATGTTTCTGACAAAATTTAAGAAGCATATAGCAAAACATTAAGATTGACAATTTTCATGGAAAATTAAAGAGTAAAATGGTAGACATAAAAAACATTGCAAGAGTAATTGAAAAGGGAAGTGGAAACATTTTATGATAGAATTGAAGAATTATATGGGAAATATTTCTAAAAAAATTGTAGAAAATATAAAATAACATTAAAATTGAAGATTATCATGGAAAATTACAGACAAAATTGAAGGCATAAAAATATTTCTAAGTTGATTGAAAGTAGAATATAAACATTTTCTGATAAAATTGAAGATTTACATGGAAAATATCTCTGATAAACTTGAAATATATAGAAAAACACTTTAAGACTGACTATTTCAAGGAAAAATTATACAGATAAAATGGTAGGCATAAAAATATTCCTAAGTTGATTAAAAGTGGAATTATAAACATTTTCTGATAAATTGAAGAAATATATAGAAAAAAATGTTAAAATTAAAGATTATCATGGAAAGTAATACAGATACAATGGTAGACATAAAAAAACATTACTAAATTGATTGAAAGAGGAATCACAAACATTTTCTGATAAAATTGAAGATTTATACGAAAAATATTTCTGTCAGACTATGTTTTTGGTTGGGAAATTGAGTCCATTGATGTTATAAGGTATTAAGGAATAATGATTGTTGCTTCCTGTTATTTTTGATGTTATTTTTATGTTTGTGTGGTTACTTTCTTTGGGTTTGTTGGAAAAAGATTACTTTCTTGCTTTTTCTAGGGTGTAGTTTCCTTCCTCGTGTTGGGGTTTCCCATCTATTGTCCTTTGTAGGGCTGGATTTGTGGAAAGATATTGAATACATTTGGTTTTATCATGGAATATCTTGTTTTCTCCATCCATGGTAATTGAGAGTTTTGCTGGGTATAGTAGTTTGGGCTGGCATTTGTGTTCTCTTAGTGTCTGTATGAGATCTGCCCAGGATTTTCTAGCTTTCATTGTCTCAGGTGAGAAGTCTGGTGTAATTCTGACAGGCCGGCCTTTATAGGTTACTTGACCTTTTTCCCTTACTGCTTTTAATATTCTTTCTTTGTTTAGTGCATTTGGTGTTTTGATTATTATGTGCTGGGAGAACTTTCTGGTCCGGTCCAGTCTGTTTCGAGTTCTGTAGGCTTCTTCTATGTTCATAGCCATCTCTTTCTTTAGGTTAGGGAAGTTTTCTTCTATAATTTTGTTGAAGATATTTACTGGCCCTTTAAGTTGGAAATCTTTGCTCTCTTCTATACCTATAATCCTTAGGTTTGGTCTTCTCATTGTGTTCTGGATTTCCTGGAGGTTTTGGCTAAGGAGCTTTTTGCATTTTGCATTTTCTTTGACTATTGAGTCCATGTTTTCTCCTGAATTCTTTCCAAGATTTTCTATCTCCAGAGATGTCTCACTTTTTGATTTCTTTATTGTTTCTACTTCCATTTTTAGATCCTGGATGGTTTTGTTCAGTTCCTTCACTTGTTTGTTTGTGTTTTCCCGTAATTCTTTAAGAGATTTTTGTGTTTCCACGTTAAGAGCCTCTGCCTGTTCACCCATGCTCTCCTGTATTTCTTTAAGGGATTTTTGTGTTTCCTCTTTAAGGGCTTTTACCATTTGACCCATGTTCTCCTGTATTTATTTAAGGGAGTTATTTATGTGCTTTTTGATGTCCTCTAACAGCATTGTAAGATGAGACTTTAAATCCATCTCTTGCTTTTCCAGTGTGCTAGTATCCGGAACTTGCTATGTTGGGATAACTGGGCTCTGATGTTCCCAAGTAGCCTTGGTTTCAGTTGGTAGGGTTCTTGTGCTTGCCTTTCATCAACTGATTATCTCTGGTGTGAGTTGGTCTTGCTGTCTCTGGCTGGAGCTTGTCCCTCCTATGGGCCTGTAAGCCTGTGTCTGTACTCCTGGGAGAACAACTTCTGGCAGGGTCTGTGCACAGAAGACTGTGGAGCTCTCTGGTTTCCCTGATGCAAATGGTGACTGGAAGGGAAGACTCCTGTCCCAGTGGCTCCACTGATCATATGCCCTGTGTGCTTCTAGCTGTTCCCCTCCAGAGAGAAGGTGGAGATTTCACCTCTGCACTCAGAAGTGAAAGCGCTGCTGGGAGATCACTCTCTCCTGGCTGACTGTGAGCAGAAGTCTTTGGAGCTGCCTGGTTCTCTGCTGCAGATGGGGGCTGGGAGGGAAGAATCCTGTCCCAGCAGCCTCATATATTCTAATGTACAATCAAACATTGTAACATGAATATCACATCCCAGTCAAAAGAAAGAAATATGTTTTGAATGTAAAATATTACCATATAAAACAGTATATTCTATATTGGACACATTTCATTAAATTTAAAAACACTCAGATACTTTCATTGTTTTTACTCTTGTTCTCTACCAATAGCAAGGTCATCAGACATTAGTAATTGATTGCAAATGTCTTTTTTTATTGCAAATGTCTTAACTCAATAAATATTTCCAAGTGTGAAAAAACAGATTTATGCAAAGCTTAGACATCATAATATACTGCTGTTTTCTTAAAAGCTTTCATTAGGAGAAACTTGTCTGGATTTTCTCTGGCTTTAATGCTTTGATTTAAGGATTTCCATGAGGAAAAAATACTTTTCTTGAACCCTTATGACCTTTGGAACAGTGAGATGATATAATACTCCATAAGGTAAAGCATCAATTTTATCACTAAATTAAATTTGCTACTAAAAGAACTAAGAGAAATTAGCTCTGCAGTGGCTTTTTCCAGGCAGCTCATATCAATGACATCATTCTGTTTAGATAGTGATCCTGGACCTCATTTTCAATGTGTAGTGTAGCATGGCAAATTTCAATTCATGAAGTACTGTAACCAATGAAGAATAAAATGCCATTGGTGTAAATTGCCCTTTTAATCATTATTAATCAAGATAATTTAGTTTCTCTTATACATTAAGTATTTCCTTTCTATAATGTTTCTCAAAAGCACAATTATTCATGAGTTGTTTCTAATTCATGAGTTGTTAATTCCTAATTTGAGTAAAATTTAAAAGTGAGGACTAAGAAATCTTATACAAATAATGTGTGCCTTGAATACACATAAGACATTATATATATATATATATATATATATATATATATATATATATATGTTTGTGTGTGTGTGTTTGTGTGTGTGTGTTCAAAATTATATTATGTTCTAAATGTTTTAGAATGCATGAACAAAATTAGAGGATTTTTATATTAGTTTAAAGCTGTCATAGTGAAACACTAATTGGTCATAGAAACACATTATCTGTTCTTGATTCTACAAGTTCAAAATCAAGGTATTACCAAAGCTATATTCCCTCTGAATACTGAAAGAGAATCTTTTGTCTTGTCCAGCTCCTGGTTGCTCGCGAGCAATCACTGGCATCCTTTTGTTGGTACTCCAATCCTCTATTTTCCACATTTTTTCTTCATGTTTTCTTATTCATTTCTCTCAATTAAATATGTGACTATATTTGTGTCTGTTTCTTCTTATAGAGCCTTTTAGTAGGGAGACCAGTCATATTGATAAAAATTTAATAAGCAATATCACCAAATAAGGTCATAATCAAGAGTATGACTGAAAAAAATTTCAGCATATCTGTGTGCATTGCTTGTGTACATATGTATGTGTGCAGTACATGTGTCCATGCAGGTATAGATGGAGGCCAGAGGTCCATTTCCTTCTGAGACAGAGTCTCGTACTTGTTCTAAAGCTCACAGATTTAGTTAATCTGGGTGGCAACAAATCTCTCAGAATTTGCATTTCTCCATCCTGACCAGCACTGTGGTTATAGATAGACCTGTGTCTGGAGATTTTCTGGGTACTAAGTTCTGACCTTACGCTTGCACAGCTAGTGCTGTGTCCTCTAAGCCATTTCCTCAGCTTCCCAGGATATCTTTTTGTTGGGTAAAATTCAACCATTAAAACTCTGACATCATTTTAAATATTTAACACCTTTATTGAATTTTGTATAAAATGAAACAATGGTTTACACTTGATGCAGAGTGGCAGGAAGATGGGTGCATTCACTTGATTAATTTTTTTAGGTAAAAAAGATAAAGATGTGTGTGATTTCCTATGATTTATCCTAAGAATAATATATGTTCCCATTTATGAATAAACATAAACATCAGACGACACATTTGATGATTATAGGAGCCTCAGAGTAATCTTTAAAAAATCACTATACCAATAACAATTAAGGTGCTATAAAATATTGGAAATTTCTAGGGTGAAAATTTATAAAAACTGCATATACATCTGTGGTTTCTTTCCTAGTTTAACCACATAGTTGACCACATGCAGATTGGTCATATGCAACTAAATATTTACTTGTAGCTTTTCTTTAAGAGATATAAATAAAAGATTTTAATATAATGGAGACAATAATATAAATAAAAGATATAGGAGTTAACTATTAAACCCCTACAATCATTGGTCTGTTACATGCTTTGATTTATAACTGTCTGAATTCTTTACTCCATACAATATATGAACACATAATAGCAACTTTTTGTCCAGTATCAACGTTCTTAAATTTGATGAGAAGGCACAAATATGGTAGAGAAAAGCATCAAAGGAGAGGGCAACAAAGTAAAGGCACAAGGCAAAGGGCACTAAATGTATAATTGCCCAGAGAAAGGAAACAAGTTTTCTTGACTGTCTTCAATGCATTACTCTGTTTTGCTTAATTTTGTCTAGCCTCCTTTGAGATCTTGCCCCTGTCCATATGTACATCACAACTGCCCTGCAACATCTCTACTGAGTTGACCAGAGACAAATTTTCTCTTTAAGACATAATTTCCTTTCCTCACATTCAATGGATTAGGATAAAGAACAGAATTAACCTAATAACACTGATACATTTGCAAGTACAACCAACTGTAAAAGAAAATGATAGAGCAAGCAGTTTGTAAATTTTCCTTTTACAACCCTCTTGTTAAACTAATTTAAGTGTCTTGCCTCCAGGAGCAGCTTAGAGAGGATACACGCTAAGTGATTATTACTAAATAGGTTATTATTTTAAATGGAGTTCTTAAGAGTCACATGTGTGGCGTTTGGTTAATCCATTACATTTGCAATTACAAACCAGAGCTTTTTATGGCAGGCGAATTACTTTATGTGCTCCGTGGCTGCACTTAGGACAGAAGACTCGGCCCATGACATTCCTCTTGAAAAACATTAAGGGAAGCACTACCCTGTGCCCAAGGGTGATTAAGCTTTTTAAATCACTTCTGAAGTATGACAGAAGCAGCCACTTCTAATCCTGCTTCTCTGAAGCAAAAAATAACTCCATACTCTACATAGGCTGCCAAGATTGTGATTCACGTGGATCCTGGATTTAGTTCATGTGATTGTTTTTAAAGCACCTGCACAGCTTTGAAAGGGAATATTTGTCTTAAACATTTGATTCTTGTATTTCATCTACAAATAATGGGCAAAACCCAAGTTGTACTTTGAATCATGTTAACAAGATACTGATTGATTCTGACTCAGGCGCTACCACTTACTCATTTTATAGCCTTAAGTAATGTATGTAATATCTGATAGCTTTAGTTTTCTTTCTGGGTGAAATAGGGGTAAAGACATTTCTAGGAGGATTAACATAAGAAAAATGAGGATACTCATTTTTTTATTGGATATTTGAAATGTTATCCTCTTTCCTGGTTTACTCTCTGGAAACCTTCCATTCTATAACCCCTCCCCCTGCTTCTATGAGGGTGCTCCCCGCCCACCTATCCACTTGTACCTCACCACACTGATATTCCTCTATACTGGGGAATCTATCGTTCACAGGACCAAGGGCTTCACATCCTATTGATAAAAGGCAATGCCATCATCTGCTACATATGATGCTGGAGCCATGATTCCCTCCATGTGTACTTTTCAGTTGGTGGTTTAGTCCCTGGGAGCTCTGGAGAATCTGATTAATTGATATTGTTGTTCTTCCTCTGGGATGCAAACCCCTTCAGCTCCTTCTTTCCTTTCTCTAATGTCTCCATTGAGGACCCCAGTGCTCAGTCCAATGGTTGGCTGCAAGCATCCACATTTGTATTTGTCAGGCTCTGGCAGAGCCTCTCAGGAGGGAAGCAGGAGTGGGTGAGTTGGTGAGCAGGGGGAAGGGGGAAGAGAAAGGAGTGTTCAAGGGGGAAACAAGGAAAGGAGATAACATTTGAAATGCAAATAAGGAAAATAGCTAATAAAAAAGAATGGATCAATTTACATTCTTCTACATGCTGACTACCATTTGACTCAGCACCATTTGTTGAAAACCCTTTTTCCACTCATTGATTTTAGCTCCTTTGTCAAAGATCAAGAGACCATAGGAGTGTGGATTCATTTCTGGGTCTTCAATTCTAATCCATTGATCTACATACCTGTCACTGTACCGATGTCATGAAGTTTTTATCACTATTGCTCTGTAGTACAACTTGAAGTCAGGGATGGTAATTCCCCAAGAAGTTCTTTTATTGTTGAGAATGGTTTTTGTTATCCAGGGCTTTTGGTTATTTCAAATGAATTTGAGAATTTTTCTTCTAATTCTGTGAAGAATTGAGTGGGAATTTTGATGGGGATTGCATTTAATCTATAGATTGCTTTCAGCAAGATGACCATTTTTAATGTATTAATCCTGCCAATACATGAGCATGGGACATCATTCAATCTTCTGAGTTCTCTGGTGGAATTTTTGGGGGTCACTTAAGTATACAATCATATCATCTGCATGTAGTGATATTTTGACTTCTTCCATTCAACTTTGTATCCCTTTGACCTCCATTTTGTTGTCTAATTGCTCTGGCTTGGACTTCAAGTACTGTATTGAATAGGTAGGGAAAGAATGGGCAACCTTGTCTAGTTCCTGATTTTAGTGATCTTGCTTCAAGTTTCTCTCCACTTAGTTTGCTGTTGGCTACGAGTTTACTGTAAATATTACTATGTTTAGGTATAGGCCTTGAATTCCTGATTGTTCCAAGACTTTTACCATTAAAAGGTGTTTAATTTTGTCAAATGCTTTCTCAGCTTCTAATGAAATGATCATTTTTTTCTTTCAGTTTGTTTATATAATGGATTACTTTAATAGATTTCCATATATTGAACCATCCCTGCATCCCTGGGATGAAGCCTACTTCATCATGGTTATTGATTGTTTTGATGTGTTCTTAGTTTGTGTTTACAAGAAATTTATTATTTTTGTATTGATATTCATAAGAGAAACTGGTCCTGAAGTTCCCTTTCTTTGTTGGGTCTTTGTGTGGTTTAGGTATAAGCGTAATTGTGGCTTCATAGAATGAATTGAGTAACCTTCCTTCTGTTTCTATGTTGTGTAATAGTTTGAGAAGTGTTGGGATTAGGTCTTCTTTGAAGGTCTGATAGAATTCTTCACTAAACAATGTGGTCCTGGACTATTTTTGTTTGGAAGACTTTTAATTATTACTTGTATTTCTTTAGGGGTTATGGGACTGTTTAGATGGTTTATCTGATCCTGATTTAACTTTGGTACCTAGTATCTGTCTAGAAAACTGTCCATTTCATCCAGATTTTCCAGTTTTGTTGAGTATAGGCTTCTGTAGTAGGGTTGATGGTTTTTTGAATTTCTTTGGGTTCTGTTGTCTCCATTTTCATTTCTGATTTTCTTAATTTGGATACTATCTCTGAGCCCTCTGTTTAGTCTAGCCAAGGGTTTGTCTACCTTGTTGTTTTCTCAGAGAACCAGCTCCTGGTTTTGTTGATTCTTTGTATAGTGCTTTTTGTTTCTACTTGATTGATTTCAGCCCTGAGTTTGATGATTTCCTGCCATCTACTCCTCTTGGGTATATTTGCTTCTTTTGGTTCTAGAGCCTTCAGATGTGCTGTCAAGCTGCTGGTTTATGCTCTCTCCGGTTTCTTTTGGAGCCACTCAGGTCTATGAGTTTTCCTCTTAGCTCTGCTATCAATTGTGTCCCATAAATTTGTGCATGTTGGTTCTCCATTTTCATTAAATTCTAAAATGTCTGTAATTTCTTTATTTCTTCCTTGACCTAGTTACCATTAAGTAGAGCATTTTTCAGCTTCCATGCTTATGAGGGCTTTCTATTGTTTTTGTTGTTATTGAAGACCAGCCTTAGTCCATGGTGATCAGATAGGATGCATGGAATTATTTCAATCTTGTATATGTTGAGGCCTGTTTTGTGACCTCAGTTTTGGAGAAGGTACCATGAGATGCTGAGAAGAAGGTATATTCTTTTACTTTAGGATGAAATGTTCTATGAATATCTGTTAAATCCATTTGGTTCATAATTTCTGTTAGTTTCAGTGAGTCTGTGTTTAGTTTCTTTTTCCATGATCTGTCCAGTGGTGAAGTCTCCTACTATTTTTGTGTGAGGTGAAATATGTGCTTTGAGCTTTAATAAGATTTCTTTTGTTAGTGTGGGTAGCCTTGAATATGGAGCATAGATTTTCGGAATTGAGAGTTCATCTTGGTAGATCTTTCCTTTGATGAATATGAGTGTAATTTCTTATCCAAATGTCTGTCTTTGTCACTGAGGTGCATGTCCTATATGCAACGTCCTGTTTATGTATCTAGTCTGTTAGTCTAGGAGTTTTTATTGGGGAATTGAGTCCACTGATGTTAACAGTTATTAAGGAAAACTGATTGTTATTACCGTTTTTTTTTTTGTTTGTTTGTTTGTTTGTGGTTTTTTTTTTTTTTTGGAAGTTGAGGAATTATATTTGTGTGGCTATGTTCTTTTGGGTTTTTTGAAAAAAGATGACTTTCTTGCTTTTTCTAGGGTGTAGTTTCCCTCCTTGTGTTGGAGTTTTCCATTTTTTATCCTTTGTCTAGATGGATTTGAGGAAAGATATTGTGTAAATTTGGTTTTCTCATGTAATATCTTGGTTTCTCCATCTATGTTAATTGAGAAATTTCCTGGGTACAGTAGTCTGGGCTAACATTTGTGTTCTCTTATGGTCTGTATGATATCTACTCAGGATCTTTTGGCTTTTAGAGCCTCTGTTAAGAAGTCTGGTGTAATTCTGATAGGTCTGCTTTTATATATAACTTGACCTTTTTCCCTTACTGCTTTTAATATTGCTTCTTTATTTTGTGCATTTGATGTTTTGATTATTATGTGATGGGAGAAATTTCTTTTCTGGTCCAATCTATTTGGAGTTCTGTACACTTTTTGTATGTCAATGGGCATCTCTTTCTTTAGTTTAGGGAAGTTTTCTTCTATAATTTTGTTGAAGATATTTACTGGCCTTTTAAATTGGGAGTCTTCACTCTCTTGTATACCTATTATCCATAGATTTGGTCTTCTGATTGTGTCCTGAACTTTCTGGATGTTTTGATTAGGAACATTTAGCATTTTGCATTTTCTATGACTGTTGTGCCAATGTTTTCTATGGTATCTTCTGCACCTGAGATTCTCTTTTCTATCTTTTGTATTCTGTTGGTGATGTTTGCATCTATAACTCTTGATCTCTTTCCTAGGTTTTCTATCTCCAGAGTTGTCTCCCTTTGTGATTTCTTTATTGTTTCTACTTCTATTTTTATATCCTGGCTGGTTTTGTTTAATCCCTTCTCATGTTTGGTTGTGTTTTCCTATAATTCTTTAAGGGATTTTTGTGTTTCCTCTTTAAGGGCTTCTACTTATTTACCCGTGTTTTCCTGTGTTTCTTTAAGGGAGCTATTTATGTCCTTCTTGAAGTCCTCTATCATTATCATGAGATTTGATTTTAAATCCTAATCTTGCTTGTCCTGTGTGATGGGGTATCCGAGACTTGCTCTAGTGGGAGAACCGGGTTCTTATGATGCCAAGTAGCCTTTGTTTCTGTTGCTTAGGTTCCTGACCTTGCCTCTAGCTATCTGGTTGTCTCTGGTGTTAGTTGGTCTTGCTGTGTCTAACTGGACCTTGTGGGCCTATGATATTAGGTGTGTCATCAGTCCTGGGAGACCAGCTTCCTCTGGGTAGTAATGGGCTGAGTGGCAGAGAGCTGTTATCCTAAGTGTTTCAGCATTCCTGGGAGATAAATTCTCTATGGGTAGAATTTGGATGTGAAGAGATGTCACAGGGCACTGATGAAAACTGGAAGTATCCTGTCCCTGGCAACTGAGTGGTTCTTGTGCCCTGTGGGTTCTCGGTGGGTCCTTCTTTGGCAAGTTATTGGAGCAAAAGTGGTGTTCTCACCTGTGAACTTATGAATGGCAGTGCTCCTGGGAGACCAACTCTGACTGTGTGGGATTTTGGTATGGAGGGCTGTGGGAGAGCCTTAGCTCCAGCATGCAGATGGAGACTGGAAGTGATACTGATGTTTTATGGAGAATGCTTATCATGGACCCAATCTCAGTGAAAGTAACTATATTTATTTCTTAGTATTAATTAAAAGATATAATCCAGGTGGTAGTGTAATGTACCTTTTATTCCTAGTGTTCAGTAGACAGAGACAGGTGGATCTCTATGAGTTCAACCCTAGTCTGGTCTACAATGCAAGGTCTACTACAACAAAGAGTACATGAAAGAAACCTTTTTGAAATTCCAAAAACCAAAAAAAGGATACATATGAGCCAACACACCCTCTACCTCAGTTGGGTATTAATGTCTATGTTTTCCTGGTACTGAACTGAGTCTCTCACAACAATGCTAACCTGGTAATTTCCATATAGGTTATTAAGATCAGATAAAGCTAGCACTTGGATTCCTTCATAATGCTCTTAAAGAGTCAATGTTTTTCCTGGAGAAATTCAAATGGATTAGAAGGTTCAAATAATGAATATAAATCTAGAACCTGTATATTGGTTAGTTTTCAGTTTTGTGATAAATATTAAAACCAAAAGCAACTTATGGAGTAATTTTCTTGACCTTATGGTTCCAGGAGCAGGGGAAGGTGCAAGAGTTTATCATGGCTAAATTGATTTATAATGACATTCTGCTATACTCATAGAATAGTGGCTTGTCCAGCCATGATTAGAGAAGATTCCTCCTGCACAGGAACAATTGTGGAGAACCAGAGCCTACTATATACAGAGAGACTCGGCCCTAACTGAGATGTTCCTATCAAATCTCTTGCCTAGAGATTTAGAAACCCCGAAGAAGAGGAGGCAAAAAGACCAAGGGGGATGGAAGATACCCAGAATACCCTCTCAATCAACATTGGCAAACTCATATGAACTCACACAATCTAAAGCAGCAGGCACAGGGCCTGCATGGATCTACAGATGTTATGCATATGTTATGCCTTCCAGTTTAGTATTTTTATGGGATCCCTGAGTATGCGAATGTGTGGCTCTCTGACTCTTATGCTTTCTCTTGAGATCTTTTCCCTCTATTGGTTTGCCCTGTCTAACTTTGATATGATAATATTTGTTTTACCTTATTATATTTATTTTGTTATATTTCATTGTTATCTGTTAGAAGTCTATTCTTTGTAAAGGAGAGATAGAAAGGGAGTGGATCCAGATGGGAGGGAATATGGAGAGGAACTGGACAGACTACAGGGGGACAGAGTAATTAGGATATATTAAAGGATAAAAGAATCTATTTTCAATAAAAGAAAATTTAAAAAATTTTAAGAGAGCTCATTATAGCAAAAAGGTATGACAGCAAGTAGTAGGCATGGTGTCTTCAAGAACAGGAAACTCATAGATCACATCCTCAACAGCAAGCACAAAACAGAGAGAGTAAACCAGAAATAGAATAAGGTCATAAACTGTCAAAGCCCACCCTGGTCATGTATTTCTTCCAGCAAGGCTCCACCTCCCAAAGACTCTACAATCTACTAAACCAGAGAAACAGAGCCACCCACCTGAGACTATGTATTCAAATACAGGAGGCTATGGGGGTCATTCTCATTCAAATTCCACACCTAGAGACAAATGTATACATTTAAAAGATCAGGTTAGAAGACTGATATAATTTGATCATTGCCAGGATAAGTTCAGATGAAAATAACAGCTATTGCTAGCAATAAGCTTTCTTCTTCTTCTGTAATCTGCTCTAATTTACCACCGGAAACAGGCACCTGAGTCATTCTGTCTGGTTCAGAGGTTGCAGTGAACAATGTTACTGTCACAATTACTCATTTATTCACTTTCAAGTGCCTATGAACTGCCAAGCTTGAATCTCATTGTAGAGATAAATAGGTACAAAGATGGATGTTTACCTTCAAGGGTCTTAGAAGAGAACAGACATCTGACCAATAAAGAAAGAGCAATTCCCAACTTCTTCACTTGGGTGACAAGATGAATGGTGACAGATAAATCATGTGGATAAGTAGTTCATGCAGAGGTGCAAATTAAAGGGAAAGTAGACTGTTTATGAGTGAACATGGTCAGCCTGAACTTGAAAACACATGACTAAATTCGTAGTTGGGGGTTAGCCAAGGGGTCTGAGTCTGTTCCCTATCAACACAAGTATTGGAGTTAGAAGGAGTTTTCATATTTATCTCTTCAGACTTGTGTAATGAAATACCTCAGGAGTCAAGCTTAAACAGCAAAGAAGTCTATTTTCTCAGCATTATTGATGCTATGAAGTTCCTGATCAAGGAGTCTATACATCTTTATGAGAAGGGTCACCTTTCTTGTTGGAGTCACCTCCTCACTGTGCACACTTACATACTTTTTCACTTTATGTATGAAAACACAGGGTGTGAGTTCTTTGGTGTCTTTAATAAAAACATCAATTTTAATGTAACAGGGTCCTCCTGTGTGTAATCTCATTTTACCTTAACCACTTTTGTGGTGTGTTAGTCTTTGAATGCAGCCTCTCTGGGGTTTTATCCATCAATACATGATTTTTAGGTCTACTTTCCATCCATAGTAGATTTGATGATGGGTAAAGCATAGAGAAAGAAAACTAAAGTCACCCATGAATGAAAAGAAAATGATGGTGATCTTGCGCTAAAGGTCAGGCAATGAAAAAAGAAACAGAGCGGCAGTGGAAAGATGGCGGAGTTGGAAATTGGTGCAGCACTGCCAATAGGGAGATTTTCTTCCATTTGTGTGTGATGGTTGTTCAGGAATATTTTGGTGAATGTAATCAAGGAGAGACCAAAGACAGATGAACACAAATCTCACTCATGCTCGTAGAAGAGCTGGTAGCAGTAATCTGTCCTTACTGTGAGAAGAACTTTTGCCTAAGACACCGTCATCTGTCGAATCATGAGTGTGAAAAGATGGAGGTCCCAAAGCCTCGAATGGCTACCACACAGAAACTTGTCAGAGATATTGTTGATGCCAAGACAGGAGGGGCAGCAAGTAAGGGACAGAAAGGCACAAAAAGCAGCGGAACAGATGCGAAGGTGGCGCTGATGAAGCTAAAGAAGCATGCTGATGTCCCAGTCAGGATAAGTCTCTGCCACAAACAGAAAGAATATACTTCTAGGTATACTTACCAAAGGGGAGCAAAGAAAAAAGCAAAGTCATGTTCTTTTGCCTGCGCTGGAGCATTGGGAAGGTCATGGACTTCGCAGCTTCTCTAGCTAATCTCAGAATGAAAACAACAAGCTTACAGCGAAGAAGCTGAGGCTGTGTCCCTTCCCTTCAGGAGAAACCTTGCCTTTGGATCACACATTGGAAAGGTGGATCACGAAGGAGCAGTGCCATTTATATAATGGAGGAAATGTTATTTTAGAATATCTTAACAATGAAGAGCAGTTTTTAAAAAATGTTGATTCTTACCTGGAATAGTCATTCAAGGATTCAAACTAGCAGAATCCCTACAAGCAAAAAATCGTTCTAAGTAGATAGTCAGTTTCCTTTACTAGAGATTTTTTTTTAAAAACTCTCAAAGTTGCTGTCTTAAAATTTATTTCCATTTGTCATAATTTATACCAGTAGTTTTCTGCTAAGTTCCATGTTTTGTGTTTTGAAGTTTAACTGTGTGTTGATAGCTATTAGCAAAGTATTTTTAGTAGCTGTTTCTGAGTTAGGCTATAGAAATATCAGAAAAAGTGTCTTTCCTGGTAGACTAATGCCAACTGTTGACTGGGTGTTGTGTCACATTCTGTATTATCTTCACTCTGATATCTCGCTCACGGAACACCCACCTTTTTGTGATTTTGCCATTTTTTTTTTGGCAGAGGAAGATGCAGATGGCAGACTCTCTGCTGGGGTCTTATAAGTGGTACTTGCCATCATTGTTTAAAGCAAGTCCTATAATTAAGCCTAATATTATGGGGCCAGAATACATAGCCTTATTGTATACCTAAATCATGATGTATGGATTGCAGAATCTTGCAGATCCTTTCATTCAGTCTTCCAGGCATTTGGATAAGAAACCACATAGCTAAGAAGGGAAAGTTATTTTCTTGGTATCATGTAATTGCACTGGATATATTTCTGGTAAGGAATTTTCTCCAGTAGAATTCATCTTTTTGTTGGTATAAATGAATTGCAGATGAGAAGGGCAATGGAATAGACTGACTTTGTTACAGTCTCACTTGCTAAACCAAAGCAAGACAATTACTGCATTTTATCTATAAATTGAAATAAGTCCCCTTGGGGAATGCTTTCTGTCTATACCTGAAGAAAATGAATGTCTTCTGTTTATACTGTATAAAGGACTACATACCCTATAGGAGGAAATCCTACCCTCTCCCCAACCCGTCCCTTGCTGTACCAGTTTTTCAAAGCAGTAGGTTAATTAAAGAATAGACAAAGAATAGAAAGAAAGAAAGAAAGAAAGAAAGAAAGAAAGAAAGAAAGAAAGAAAAGAAGAAAGAAAACTGCAAAGAGTGCTCAGTGAGGAAGGAGCATACTCAGATTGTAGTCAAAAAATTAAAAGATTGAAAGGAGGTGATCCAGTGGAACAGCTCAGTAGGCAATATCTTTCCTGTGCAAGCACAAAGGATTGGATTATGATCACAAAAACCTACATAAAAAGCCAGGGCATGCCGGGTGGTGGTGGCGCACGCCTTTAATCCCAGCACTTGGGAGGCAGAGGCAGGAGGATTTCTGAGTTCGAGGCCAGCCTGGTCTACAAAGTGAGTTCCAGGACAGCCAGGGCTACACAGAGAAACCCTGTCTCAAAAAACCAAAAAAAAAAAAAAAAAGCCAGGGCATATTAATAAGCCCAACTTGGGAAAACAGAGATAAGTTTGTATTTGGGGCTTGCTGGTAAGCCAGTAAAATCAACTGGTGATCTCCAGAAAGAGTGAGAGACCCATTTCTCCAAAACATTAAAATGGAGAATGGAAGAGGAAGATATTCAGCTGGAGCCTATGGCAGAGACTCCTGCCTGCCTTGCAGTCACTTAAGTCACACAGATCTATAGGAACCCAAAAGTTCCAGATGGAACAGACTTATTTATTTCTTTTAACTTCCATTTTTATTTTATTTTTTATTATGTCTCTTATAAAAGTTAAAGTTAATTTTTTGACCTAATTATCTAGAAGAGTTATCCTGATGACACCATGATTGCATTCCACTTTCTAATTAGTATATATTAACTGCAAAAATCATACGTCTAGTGACAGCGTTTCATACATGTGTTTTAACAGACCTCAAAATATCAAAAGCATAGAGAAGAAAAAAGGTAAGTCTTCAAGCTCCATTTCCAGCAAATATTATAAATTATAAATATTATAAATGATGTCTCTGTAACTCAGTCTTATTTGTCTTCACAGACTACTATTTGTCAATGAAACACCGTTCATTACTCTTCTCTATACAAGAAACCAGTTATTCACAGGTTGAGTTCTAATGTTGGAGTTTCTTTATTCTCAGAAAGGCACATGTAATGAGCCTTTGAAGAGGCTGAAAAGGCATTTATATCTTCATGTAGTTACTTGACTGGTAGAAGTTGTCTATTCCCTTCTAGTGACAGCGGACATCACAAACTGCAATCTATATTAAGTTGCTCATCCAGAGCTAAATTGGAGTGTCTTAAAATTCTCCAGTGGAGACCTTTGTTAGATAGAAGTCTATATAGTGCATGCTGAGTCAGTTTTGGAGCATTCATGTCTATCAGAAAAAATATCTTGATGGACTTTTAGAAGTTCATACCAAGAAATTTGCCTTCTCCACAGGAACAATAAGTGAGTGGGGTAGTAGACTATATCCTGTTCTCTCAAGAATCCTTCTAAGGAGTTGGGATACAAATTACTATTGGATAGCAGAACAGAACTCAATATTACAAGAGAAAAGTCTGAAGATTGGAGCTTTCACAAAATGAACATGTAACTGTGAAAAATAGACAGAAAGAATAGAAATATATTGATCCAGAGAAGCTACAGGAAAAATAATTTGTCATGCGTCATCTGATCTCAAAGATGAGATATCCGGGTGGAACTGGCCAAGTGTTTTCCATTGGCTACTTTCTATGACTGGAATAGAGCCACTAGGCATTCACATGCCAGTCACTTCCACTGTTCCACAGTGATAAAGTTAGGGAAGGACATATGGAAAAGAGGGAGAAAATTATAGATTAATGAGCACATGGAAAAGGTTGAGAGAAGGAATTAAGAAAGTAAAAACCAGGATGGAAATGAGAGTGGTATTTGCAGTATAGCGTACATCAAGGTAAAGTTTAGTTGAAGTTTCTAGAGAGAGAAGAAAACTACTCAGAATTGGGCACCATAAGTATGTGTAATTGAGTTTTCTTTTAGTCCTCATTCCTTCAGAAACCAAAATAAAGGAACCAGAGGCTCAAAGCTTGTAGAGGCTGTGGCCAATAGCTGTAGGGCATGGGGACATTATGCAAAGGAGAATATGCAGTACATTATCACTACTAGATATAGGATATTGAATGAGAATCAAGAAAGCAGTCCATTCTTAATAGCTAACTAACATATAGTGGGAAAAGGACTGAAGAAAGGAGTGAAATAAAATGTCTTTAGAAGAAGGAATTACATAGCCTTGTCTGTGTCTTATCCCCCCCCCCTCTCTCTCTCTCTCTCTCTCTCTCTCTCTCTCTCTCTGTAGTGTGTGTGTGTGTGTGTGTGAGTGTGTGTGTGAGTTTTGCCGAAGATCAAATATAGTCATGCACAAGCTAGTCAAGTATTGCTATCATGGGAATACATTCTTCAGTTTTGTCAGAACAGAGTCTTGATATGTATTTGTCTTGGTCAGCTTTAAGTATTTCCTTCTCACAGTCTAATGTTATGTGAAAAGACATTCTCCACTAAGAAATTGCTCAGATCAGAGCTGCATATTTGACAGAGACTGTCTTAACTGTTATTTGATATAGGAGGGAGAAATCTTCACTGTGAATGGCACTATTTCCTAGGAAGGTAGTCCTGGCCCATATTAGAAATATCCACTCACTGATAAGTAAATATTAGTCAAAAAGTTTGGAATACCCATGAAACACTTCACAGACCATAGGAAATTTAACAAGAAGGAAGGCCCAAGTGTGGATATTTCAATCCCACTTAGAATAGGAAAAAATAATCATGGGAGGCAGAGGGAGGGAGGGGCCTGGGTAGGAGATGGAAGGAGTTGGAGAAGGTGGGGGGCAGGATCAGGTATGAGAGGAGACGAGAAAACCCCAGAGAGCCAGGAGAATGAATGGAAATATGCACCTGCTGAGTGTTGGGGAAGGGGGGTGGGAGAAATCTCTAGAAAGTCCCAAAGGCCTAGAATGTGAGAGGTTCCCAGGATTCAATGGGAATGATGTTAACCTAAATGCCCTACAATAGGGATATAGAACCTTGAAGAGACCACCTCCAGTAGAAAGACATGGCTTCTGTTGAGACATGGAGCTATTCACCCATCTTTAAAATTTTTGGTCCAAAATTGTTCCTGTCTAAAGGAAATTCAGGGACAAAAATGGAGCAGAGACTGAAGGAAAGATCATCCAAGGACTGCCCCAACTTGGAATCCATCCCATGTGCAGACATCAAACACTGACACTCTTACTGATGCCGTATTCTACTTACAGACAGGAGTCTAGCATGCCTGTCCTCTGGGAGGCTCTACCAGCAGCTAACTGAGACAGATGCATATACTTACAGCTAACCTTTGGATTGATGTCTGGGACCCCTATAAAAGAGTTAGGAAAAGGACTGAAGGATCTGAAGGGGATTGCAACCCCATAGTATCAACTAACATGGACCCCTCAGAGCTCCCAGAATCTAAGTCATAAAACAAAGACTGGGGACTATATACTGGCCCATAGCCCCCAGCATATATATAACAGAGGACTACCTTGTCTGGCCTCAGTGGGAGAAGATGCCCTTAATCCTGTAGAAACTTGATGCCCCAGGGAAGAGCGATGCTAGAAGGGGTGAGGTGAGGGTGGGTTGATGGGAAGAGGAGCACCCTCTCAGAAACAATGGAAAAGGAGATGGGGTGAAGAACTCAAGAAGTGGGGACCAGGAAGGGGGCAACATTTGGAATGTAAATAAATAAAATAACTTGATAAAAATAATAAAAAGAAGAAAGAAAGAAAGAAAGAAAGAAAGAAAGAAAGAAAGAAAGAAAGAAAGAAAGAAAGAAAGAAAGAAAGGAAGAAGACAGGAAGAAAAAGGAAGAAAGAAAGAAGAGGAAGGAAGAAAGAAGGAAAATCTACTGAAGATCCAGAGCAATCCAGCTGCCAAAGTAGTATGATAAAGATCTCTACTATATTTCTTTGCCTGTAAATGCTCCAGTCAGATGTAACTCTGTATGAAATAGCAAACAGCCCTTCCTTCAAGTTTCTGCTTAAGTTCCTATCTGGACTTACTTCAACTAAGGACTGTAAACTATAAGAAGAATAAACCACTTCCTCACCTAAGTTGCTTGAGGAAGTGCCTCATCATAACAATGGAAGAAAAATTAGAACAGTGTTTCTCATAGCAAATTAGTGAATTCATCTCAGAGATCTGTTTTATTTTCTTCTTTTCAAAATATATCATAAGAAGTGCTGAATGAAGAAGTTTAGAAGGTAAGAAGAATCTAATTGAAAAAAACAGGTTTATGCTGTAACTTTCTTTCAGGGATAGGGAGAAATCTTCATGATTTTTTGTGCTAAAAATGATCTCCTAAACCTTAAGCCCTTAACATAAAGCTATGTATCATTTTCTGTTTATGCAAATAGATGAACAAGGATTTCTTAATTCTGGAACTTTCTTATTCATTTTCAGCCATTTTACCCATGTTACCATTTTACTGTGGATTAATATATATTCCTTTTATTTAGAATTTAGAAGTGTTTTATTTCTCTCTCACAGTTTTACAAAGCTTGTTCTTCAAAATATTTTCACAGCAACGAACTACATCCAGACTTTAGTTTTTATGTAAGCCACATTCTTCTCTGTCTTCTCCAGATTTATCACAAATGTGTAACCTCAAAACTAATTGGAACTTCAAGTGGTCTGTGTCTAGACTGTAGGTGGAAGTGATTACAGAGATAGAACAGGAAGCTGGAACTAGGAAGGATAAGAAAAAAATAAAATATATTAAAGTCAGTTGTAGTTATAGTCTGCCAAACCATATAAATAATTAGTATGTTATACAACAAGTTCATGTTTCTTTATTATAGAAGGTAGATCTCATGATACCTGAAATTTAACAATGAGGACATACTGTTTCTTTCATTTTGCAGCCTAAAAATAGAAAATAAATGAAGAGTTTACAAAAAAGAGAAGACTTAGGAGGTAGCCTAGTCATAAAACCTTTTACTCTGCAAATATGAGAACTTGAGTTCAAATCCCCAGCATTCATATAAAATGCTAAGCATGACTGAGTACGCCTGTAACTCAATTGTGCCTGGGTGGAGACAGACAGATTCTTAGAGCCCTGACCAGTCTGTTTAGACAAAATATTGAGCTTCTGATTTTATGAGCTAACCTTTCTCGGGCAATTATGTGGAGAGCAATGCATGAAGACACCCAAAGTACATCTCTGGCCTCCCCACACACGTGCACAGGTGCATACACCCACACTCTCATGTGCATACAATATACAAATATATAAGATTAAATGTTTCTAATGAATTTTATCCATGATGAAATAAGGAAAGTATTTTCCATAGCTTCAAAAATCACAGTGAAGCAACAACAAACGTTTTAACAGAACTCTAAGCTTTTTGAAGTCAAAACCAATATACTAATTAAGAAAATTATGTGATATGTACAAGTGTGTTCCTACATTAAGATGCCTGAGGAGGTTTGGTATGCCCACCACTACACTGAGGTTCCAGTACCAATTTTTGTTGTTGTCACTATTGTTTGTTATTTGTCATTTTTAACATGGGTACTTGGGATTTGACCTCCATTCCTCAGGTTGGTGTACTAAGTATTTGAGTCAATTGAAGAATCTTTTCAGAGTCACTACCTTGTTTTGTTTTTTTTTTTTGACTTCACCAGTAAATCTTTATTGATAAGATATGTATGTGCTACCAGCCACTTTAAAGAGAATGAAAGTTCTCTTTTGTAATCAATTATTATTTTTTTCTTTTTTTGTGGTTATTTTTTCCTTTGGTTTTATTTTTATTGGATATTTTCCTTATTTACATTTCAAATGTTATCCCCTCTCCTAGTTTCCCCTCAAAAACATTCTATCCCATCTCCCCTCCCCCTGCTCACCAACACACCCTCTCCAGGTTCCCTGTCCTGGCATTCCCCTATATTGGGGCATCGAGCCTTCTCAGGATCAAGGGCCTCTCCTCCCTTTGGTGTCACACAAGGCCATCTTCTGCTACATATACAGCTGGATCCATGGGTTCCTCCATGTGTACTCTTTGGTTGGTGGTTTAGTCCCTGGGAACTCTGGGGTTACTGGGTGGTTCATATTGTTGTTCCTCCTATGGGGCTGCAAGCTCCTTCAGCTCATTGGGTCCTTTCTCTAGCTCCTCCATGGGGACCTTGTGCTCAGTCCAGTGGTTGGCTGAGAGCAGCCACCTCTGTATTTGTCATATATTGGCAGAGCCTCTCAGGAGACAGCTATATCAGACTCCTGTTAGCAAGTGCTTGTTGGCATCCACAATAGTGTCTGGGTTTGGTAACTGTATATGGGATGGAACTCCAGGTGGGGCAGTCTCTGTATAGTCTTTCCTTCAGTCTCTGCTCCACACTTTGTCTCTGTATCTCCTCCCATGGGTATTTTGTTCCCCCTTCTAAGAAGAACCAAAGTATCCATACTTTGGTGTTCCTTCTTCTTGTGGTTCATTTGGTCTGTGAATTGTATCTTGGGTTTTCCTACCTTTAGTAGCAACATTTGTTGATGCTTCTACTAGTTTGTCTTTATGAGCTGTTTTTGGCTGATTTGAATGATTCCAGACAATTTGGGCCAAGTTTCTCTGTTAGGATATATAGCCAAACCTGCATTTACATTATGGGCAATACAAAAGACATGCATAATATAGAAATAAATTGTCTTTTGTGAATCTTAACCCAGTCCTGGGGTTTCTTAATATTTCTAAACTAAGCTTTATTAAAGTTACTTATGATTCTCACAGAAACGCAGTGCCAAAACCAAAGTAGACAGGGAGGTGGGACTTAGAGTGTTTCAGGTTCCTTTATACTCATAATTTAAAACTAAAACCATGCCAAAATATTCATAGAAAACTACTATAGCTGTATTTGCAAGGAAAAGGAGAGAATGGAGAAATAATATTGAAGGGAATAGAAGAAACAATTAATTACACATATGCTTTTTTCTTTCTAATTGATTTTTTGTTATATTTTTTAATCTTTTATAGAGCCCAGACTTTATCCTCCTCCTAGTTCACCCTCTGACTATCCCACATGCTATACCTCCTCCCTCCATCTCCCAGAGGATGTTCCCACCCTCAACCCCCATCCCATCATACCTCCCTACTCACTGGGTCCTCAAGTCTCTTGAAGTTTAGGTGCATCTTCTCTGACTGAGTCCAGATTCGGCAGTCCTCTGCTGTATATGTGTTGGGGTTCTCACATCATTTGATGTATGCTGCCTGGCTGGTGGCTCAGTATCTGAGCATTTTTTTAAGAGATTCAAAATGTGGGAATCAATGAATTGTCCTATCTAGTTATTATACTTTTGGACCACAGCAACAACCGAAATGGCATTATGATTCTAAGGGTTAAGTAGTGGCACACATACTTTGGCAGGGACCAACACCTTTTTAATTGGACTTAAGATATGCTCAACAAGATGAAAATCATGTCCGGTACTGGAAATTTAGCCACCTACCCATGGCTACTGATATCATGTATTTCATAGGAGAACCTTTTGGCACCACTGAACCAGCATAATCTGTAACTAAATTGCAAATATTTGTTCTTTTGCCCACAGATAAGTATCTTCATTACCCTTTACCAAGAAAATTTCTATTTGCAATAGAAAGAAGCTAATACAGAAAAACACCGCCAGTCAAAATGCAGAGTTATAGAGTCTAATCCCTATGGATGATACTACAAAAGAAGTCCCACACTTAGGGCTTAGGGAACATTGAAAAGTAAGATAAAAGACTGTAATAACTGGAAGATCAGGGAGTTTTAGGTGAGACTATGTCTCTTAGTAATGTCAGAAGCTATACTCATAATGTCTCACCAACATGAGATAAACAAAGACAACAATAGACATGTTGTATAAAAAAAAAATGGATAGGGGAATGCCCCAGAGGCCTCAGCCATACACAAAGAACTACAGGCAACTAAAGAAAGATCGTAGTGAGAGAAATAGCCTTCCCCAGGAAGACTGTACAAATTGTCTATACTATAATAAATGTTTATATAAATAAAATTATACAGACTATGCACGTATTATGAAATAAACATGCATAAACAAGTGGTAGGGATATAGGAGGTTTGAGAAAGAAAAGTGAAGAGGAACATTATGTAATTATATATTATAATCTTAAAAAATAAGTAATAAAAACTGACACTGTTGCTTATTAAATAGTGCCTTTAAAATAAATTCTAGTGTGTTTTCAAGTGAATGAGACTTCTTAATGCAAATTCAAAAATTTTTTATTTTGGTAAAGGAACTATTGCTTTTATTTTAAATTGTTTTCCCCTCAAAGCTTTAAATTCACATAACATTGTAGAGAAATTTTAATAAACTCAGGGAAAAGCATGGATTTATGAATAATTGTATTAAGTATACAAATAGAATAGCAGTTAGATATAAAATGTATATAACATATACATGTATATTTTACATGTATATATTAAATATAAGCTATATAAAATTATACATACTCAGTTATATAGTAGTAAAATAAATAGCATGGTATAGGTGTTTGTTTTCTAAAGTTTAGACAAACTTTATCTCTAAAGTACTTGTAGAGAAAACAAGTAAAATAATATCAAAACAATTGAGTTTGGTAGTTTTTTTGTTGCTTTTTTTGAAATTTGACTTATTTTCTCTTTAATTTGCATATAAATTTTTCATGATAAAGAGTTGTGGATTTTTTAGTTGATAAATAAGCAAGAGGACTTTTTGTGTCTTATTATATTCATTTTATAATCTGTCATTTGCAGTGAAAAAGCCTCTTCATCTCCAGTGCATATTAAATAAACTCAAGAAAGGCAGATAGAATCAAATCATAGTAAACATTTACCAGTTCAATAAATTGAACTGTTGTTTTAAGATATTTTCAGTATTTGCTAAGTGGTTGCACATAATCCATCATCTTTTTTTCATTTTGGAAAATGTTCTTTTTAATCATAAACTCTACATTTAATGCCTAAGATATTAAAACTCATGATTAATTTGGAGCTAATATTTTCCATATATATAAAAGGTATAAAGTATAAAGGAGTCAGAAAGAATTCTGATCAGAAGTCATTAGGTTTTCATCACAGGACTGTGAAGTGTTTTAAATTTCTAAACTGAGAAATTCAGAATTCAAGCAAAAATGAAAAAGCATTTCAAAGTCTTAATTATGATCATTTTAAACAAGACTCAATAACGTTCTCTTAAATTAACATGTTTGGTTTTAAACTCATATAAATATTTCGTGGAAAACTAATTTTAGGTATTTTTTGTAAAAATCAGAAAAATTACACAAATTGAATGATTCTGGTCAGTTGAATTTGGTACACAGTAATCAGTATTCCAGAGCCATTGCCCAATCTCCAGAGAGGTTTTACTCCTAGAATCTTATTCTCTAACACTTTAGCAACTATTCCATCCTGTAGTTGGCAGAGAAAGAAGATTTCCTCTCTGGAGGTGACCTCTGTCCTGCCCAGTGGATTAGATGATTGCATGGTTACAGTCCATTGGCTTTGATCCAGGGATGCAAATGTTCTCCCCTGCACTGTACAATTCCTCTTTGTCTTGGAGTCTGGTCCTTTGTTAGCATCAAATACCCTCACTGTGGGCTTGTCACAATGATTTAGTAAAGGCGTATTTTATAGAAATAAGAAGCCCAGTGGTGTAGCTGGAACTGATCAAAAGCAACTTGATGGATTGTTGTTTATGCAAGATTGGCCTTCGGTCTTGTGAAGGAAGAAAACTTCCCATATACATCATCAAAGTGAAAGTTTTGTCATAAAATTATGGTCTGTATAGAAAGGAAAATGTAGTTTTAAATAAATTAATAAATGAATGTCCCATGTCTTTGTAGAGCCTCTCATAGAACATTCCATTTGTTATTTTCCTTGGCCATTCATTGAATAATTTATTCTTTTCATTCTCACTGCTGAGCATTTAGCTCTGTAGCAGGGAAAATAGAGATCAATAGAAATAGTGCCTTTGCCTTCACAAATTTTAATTATAGTGTTGGATTCTGACAGGTCATCAGACATCAAAAGATAGGCATACAGTTATAGTTACTATGGTAAGTGTAGTTATACTTTATTTTTAAAATTCACTCTTCTCCAAACCATTTACCCATGAGAGTCACTTATAGTGCAAGAGTACAAGGCACTATGCTACTTTTCAGGTGAACAGGGACAACTCGATTGAATAAGTGCTCCTCTCTAGAACAAATGTTGAATGGTAGGTTAAGTAGCATTCAGGAGATTTCTTACCATCAGACGTGGGAGATGTGACTAGTTGTACTTAAGACAGGAGTTAGAATACCAGCACATGAACATAAAACAGTTACACAGATAGGAAGACTAGTCAGATTGGTACATAGTAAAGATTGCTTAGCATACCTATGTGAATAGGAATCAAATAGTTGATTAATTTTAATTCTAAAGTCTTTATCCTCAAAAGGCTACTGGGTAATTTTCCATTCTCATTCCAGATGTCCTTCAGTCTCATAGTATATCCTAACTCATTTTCTTTGAAGTGAGACAGTAGAGGGTGTCAGAATATCACAGCACACAACATCATTACAATGAAACAGTTATTTCTTCTGGCTGTGTTTCATGGCTGTCTTATCTCTCACTGCAATGAGTAAATGCCTCTCTAAAAAGGATGGATCCTGCTGTGCTTAGTTGTATTTTACAATTCAGAGATCCTCCCTGCCTGTTATAAAAACCCCCTCTCTTATATGTCCCTAACAGCAAGAAGATAGTCTCTGCTGATCAGAAGACCTGAAAAATGCAATCATAATTTTCAAGCAAAGAACAGACTGGAAGGATTAATTAATTTAAAAAAACTGTAAAGCAGACAATTGATCCTAGAAATCTTAAAGTTTTTTTTCTTTCTTTCTTTCTTTCTTTCTTTCTTTCTTTCTTTCTTTCTTTCTTTCTTTCTTTCTTTTTCTTTTCCAAGTTAAAATGTCATTACATGGAAAGTCAAAATTCTGTCATGCATATAAAATAAGATGTAGTTTCTGTAATAATCCAGAGGTGAGAAATTTGCTTATTATTAGAAAAGTCTGAGTACTTTTATTACTCTATCTCTGGTTATTTAAGTGGTTTTAAAGTGATTTCCTAACCTCTTTGGTCTTTAGAACTAGCTTTATGTATGATTTAAGGATTGTATGGATTCGAAAGATACTGAAAAAAAAAAGACAGAAATGGAAAGACATTAGAAATACTTAAGACCAAATTTTTAAGTAGAGGACATTGTAATGAAGTAGGTAGGAGTGCTGGGTATGTAAATTGGAAGTGTTGTGTATGCTAGTCAAGATTTGTTTGCTTTTCAGTTATATCATTGTTTAGTCAGTTAGGTCTTATTAGCCAAAAGAAAGCATATTGAATTTGAGAAAAAAGAATCCCAATGATGTCACTTTTGTGATGAGAAAAGCATACTTCCTAGCCCTTCTGACAACCCTGCTCTATAGCCTGCAGCTGTGGGCATGTGGAGGTGTGCCAAGCTTTAGTATTACCCCATGGGAACCTTTATGGTTCTAACTTTTATAAGTCATCTCCTAGCTTGTCCAGAATGAGGTCAGCACTTCAGAGATCCTCATACTGTCGGCCCTACAAAGTGGAAGTTCCTCGAGATTAGGATACTGCTACTCTGCTCTTGTCTTGGATAGAAGACAACTGTCAGTGTGCAGGGAATCTGAAGAACATTTCCACCTGATTTTAATCTTTTTCATTCAGAGGTAATGAGAGACAATTTCCCACACTTCATCTACAGAGAGGAAATCTTTGTCAATTCTGTTTTGTTTGACAGCCTTGAAGCCAAGAGTAACACATTCCCACAGTCTCCTGTCTTGTTAGAGATGCAAGGACTGGCTCTAAAAGAGGACTAGAGCTCTCAATGCTGTGTGAGTTGGCTAGGTACTGAAGTCCAGTCATCATAACAAGGACATGTTTTCAACAGATTTTTACAGCAGATTCCCTAAACTGCAAAGAGGCCTCTGTTGCCCTAGCCCCAGATACGTGCCAAGTTCTGTTAAAGAGAGATTTCTTTTTGCCTGGTCCAGATGCAGTTCTTAGGATAAATTCACCTGTGTACTTTTTCATAAAGCCAGCTCTAAAAGGGGATTAGAGCTTCATGCCAACACTGGGTTGTAATAACGCTATTTGTTACCTTGACAAATTTTAAAACAGAATATAATTAAGTCAGTATCCCAAATATTAAGCATTTCCCCCTCGTAGTGAATCCTGTAATCAGTCATATTATATATTGCTACCTACTCTAGTCAATTTTTTCCAAATCCCCTTCCTGGTTTAAGATTGAAGTAAATTTTTCTTTAAAGGGGGAATACAGGCAGATGCCAGAGAATCAAACAAGCAAAATATAGGACTTGGTGTGCTGCAAATCACAAGGTACCTTCTTGTAAGTAATAAAATCTCTCGAAAGCAGGAAGTGAAATTGTAGTAAAATTAGGTGAAAGGCAGTGCTGTGCAATATTCTTCCACAATGAGGTCATAAGTGAGCTACTGATGGTTTTGATTTTAATTTTAAAGGACCTACTATGTCACATTGCTTAGATATCTATTGGAGCTATATTTTTAGAGTTTTCACATGTTCAATTTTTTCCTGAGAATTTATTATGTACTTACTATGTGCCATGTTTTCTATTCTGGTAATAGAAATGAACAAGATACTATTCCAAAGAGCTTGTAATTCTATTTGTAACTGGAAACGATTAAATTAAAAAATATTTTTAAAAATAGAGAAGAGATATACTGAGTCCTAGAGTAACAGAGAATTAAAATGTTAAAAGTATTTGCTGTGTATCCTCTGCTATTGTTAAAAAGATGCAGTTTCAAAGAATATTGTAAAACAACTTCCAGTTGTGTGCATGTCACCTTCCCACTCCACCAGTGAAATCCGGACAAAGGTACAGACTATGGATGTGAGAAGAATTAATTTCACCTCAGTTCCAATTCGCCCTTCATATAGAAATCAGATATTTCAAAGTGTTTCACCCATAAAAAAGACATCTTTTTTTTTCAGTTTTTACAATTGAGCACATAAGACTTAGAAGGAGGTTAGCATCATTTTACTGATTACTAGGTAGACAATGACACCCAGATGGCATCTGTCAACAAAATAAATGGGTTGGTGAAGAATTCAGAGAGCTAATTATGGTTAGGACACTCCCCAACACATATTCCATATTCACTCATCCTCTACTCATGTCTGTCAGCTGTGTAGTAGTCTATGTGTGGCCAGGACAGGGCTTGACAGTGTTGGTCTCTTAGGGTCCTCTAAAGGCTTGCTGCTTTGCGAATAAAAGGCTGCATACTCAGTTCTTAAACTACATGGGAAAAATGAAGAGAAGAAAGACAGTAGGAGCTTTGACTTCTTGTTTTGTCACACATTAAACCCTGTGCTGGATCCTGTAGAGTCTGGAAGTTCATCTTTCTGAGTCAAATTCCAAGAGTGGTGCCATGGGACAGACAATGCTTCCTTTTTATTTATTCATAGGAGTTCGTATTTGGTCTGAACCCAGCAGTATAGATATGAGGAGAATATATTATTATAGACACAAGTTACAAGTTTATCTTCTAAACAGCTGAAGTTTTATGGAAAGCAACCTGAAAACAACATATTCTTTTGGAAGCAAGCTTGGTAGGAAATTTTATGTTCTACAGGATGTTTCTGTTTTGTTTCAATCATCGCTATCTTGATGTTTCAGTAAGTATCTCTGGCTAAAATTATGTATATTCTAACTAACTTACTCCTTTGGGGGATTGTGTGAATGTGTAATACAGAACTAGATGAGGTATCTTTTTTTCTGGCTGACCAAAATGTCTCTTAATCACTCTAAAATTAGAAATCAGCTCATGTACATCATGTAAGCAGGGAGTGGATAAAGCATCCATTGTAATAAACATCCAAACAGCATCCAAACCACAGGCCCAAATGTTTGGATGGGCTTCAAAGAGGTTCCTACAGCCTCTTACCAAAGCCTGGCAGCTCCATACAGGAGTTCAGTAATAGGGACAAAGACTGCCAAATGTACATTGTGCCAATGACAGCCAAAGTGAGCTGGCATAAGGAGTAGCCAGAATAAGAAAAAAGCAGGAGTGCCAGGATAATGAGGCCAGGGTGGCAGGAGGCAAGAGGCAGTTTCCAGGGGTGTGGAATTATTTTCAATTTCTTCTTATAGTGTTCCCCAGACTTCCTTTGCATGACAGCATATGGACTGGTACATATCTACATTTATCATTTCTTCTGATAAGGATTAGAGAGCTGAAGAATGTGTATAGCAACTTATTTACAAACAGGTATAGATATGAGAGTGAGACAAGAGTGTCAGGCTAACCTGGAAAACCCACATCTTCAAATGAAGTACCCCATTCCATCCCAATGGTGTATAGTAGTGGCAACTAGGACTTTAGTGCACTGACTTCTATCACAGTATAAAAAATTATATCAAAGAAGTAATTTAAGAAAGCTTACCTGAATGTGAATGGCCCACATATGCCCACTTATTTGAATGCCTGGTCTCTGGTTGGTGAAACTCTTTTGGAAAATTAGGAGGTGTGGCCTTGTTGGAGGAGGTATGTCTGTCCCTGGGGTTGGGCTCTAAAGTGTCAAAAGCCAGACAACTCAGCTCTCTCTCTCTCTCTCTCTCTCTCTCTCTCTCTCTCTCTCTCTCTCTCTCTCTCTCTCTCCCTCTGCTTTATGCCTATGGATCAAATAAACTCTCAACTCCTGCCCCAGTCCCATGCCTATCTGTTTCCTGCTGTTCTTCCTACTATTACAGTCATGGTTGTACCCATTGAAACTGTAAACAAAGCCTTAACTAAATGTATTATTTTCTAAGTTGCTTTGGTCATAGTATCTCTTCACATAACTGCAGAGGAGAGCTATGAGCATGAAGTAGAACCAGTCCAATGGAAAAGTATGTTGCAGTAATCAAAGATAGAAGAATCTGGAGGTCCAAAGAACCAGCTAAGCCCTTTGATGACAAACATAGACTTATAGGATTTGGAGTTTGCCGCATTGTCCACTAAAGCTTGCTTCAGTCTTATATTTTCTCATTATATCTCCTATCTGCCCTATTGAAATGGTATATTCTGTGCTATTGTATGTTGGAGGTATGTAATTTGCCTGTTTATTTTACAGTTGAAGTTAAGAGAATGCCTTGAATCTCAGAAGAGATTTTAGGGCTATTAAACTTTCTTGAGACTATGAAAACTATGGGTACTTTTAAAGTTGTATTAAATGCATTTTTGTGTTATAATATAAGCCTTTGAAAACCAAGGAATGGATGTCTTACTTAGGATTTCCATTGCTGTAAAAAGACATCATGACCAAAGCAACTGTTATAAAGGACAATATTTAATTGGGGCTGGCATACAGGTTCAGAGGTTCAGGCCATTATCATCAAGGCTGGAGCATGGCAGCATCCAGGCAGGCACAGCATGGCATGGGAGGAACAGAGAGTTCTGCATCTTCAGCCCAAAGTAGCCAGGAGCAGACTGTCTTTGGGGTAGTAAGGAGAGTCTCAAAGCCCATTCCCACAGTGACACACTTCCTCCAACAAGGCCATACCTACTCTAAGAAGGCCACACCTCCTAATGATGCCTCTCCCTAGGCTAAACATATTCAAATCAGCACAGTTGAATATGGTTGTGTAAATAAGAATGGTCCCTCAAGGCTTATATACTTGAATTCTTGGCCTCTGTTTGGTGGATCTGTTTTAAGAATGATTAGGAGAGTGAGCTTCAAGGTTTCAAAAGCCCACGTCCAGCCCAATCTCTTTCCTTCTCTGTCTCATATGTGTGGAACAAAGCAAGGTCTTAGCTTCTGCTCTAGTGGCATGCCTACTGAAGTAGTTGACAATCATTGACTTGCTCTTTGAAAATATAAGGAAACCCTCAATTAAATGCTTTCTTTTATGACTTGCCTTGGTCATGGTATCTCTTCAAAGCAATACAAAAGCAACAAAGACTCTACCCAATCTTAAGTTACAGTTTTAAATTTGTTCTTTCTACCATCTACCAAATCTTATATTATTTTCTGAGTAAGGATATCCACACAGTAGAACAACATGTGTTAGTATTAATGGTAATAACAAATATGTTTGACATAACTGCTCTGCTACATTCTATGCTCTTTATTTTTTTACAAGACATTTGCTGAGAAAGGGAGATGGAGAGAGAGAAACAGAGACAGAGAGACAGAGACAGAGACAGACAATATTAATAATGCTAGTAATGTCAGCCTGGATCTAGAATCACCTAGGTGACAAGCCTCTCAAATGTCAATGAGGTATTACTGAAATTAGGTTAGCTGAGGTAGCAAGACCCTGGGAAATGGGCAGTGCTATTCTATGGGCTTTGTTCCTAAACTGAATAAAAGACAGACAGGAAGCAAAGCACTGGACTCATCACAATGATTCCTACATGCTGCTCGGATCTAAATCCTGCTGCAAATCCTTCTGGCCTGACTTCCTCACCTTCCTTACCACCACATTGGAATATATTCTTGAACTGAAGGCCAAAAGAACAAGCACACACACAAACACACACATCCCTATTATAAAGCTTTTCAGCTGCAAGTGATGAGAGTTAAAAGACACACAGACAAGTCAGGAGGCAAGAGCATTATTTGACTGTCAGAATATAGCAGCTTTTAGAACAGGACAAAAAGAGTCACCTAGCTTAAGTTTACTAAGATGGAGGAAAGGTTTTAGGAGGAGGTTGTTGGAGGGAATGAACTCTAAATTGAATAATAAAGAATAAAGAAGCATTGTCCAGGTGAGCTGGGAAACAGATAATCTTTGCTAAATGGATGACCTCTAAAAACGTCAGAAAACAATGAGATCATACTAGTTCAAAGAGGATAGAACAGAATGTGATGGGGGCAAAAGGGAGCAACGAAGCCAGTAGGTCAACAGAAAGCCTGAAATAAATCTTCCTATTCAAGGTAGAGAGTTTAACATTATTCTAAGGAAATAAAAATATAAAGAAGAGTAAAATCATGTTCTGTAACTCATATAAAAAATCATAGGAAGGTAAAGGAAGTTCCCTAGATAAAAAACCAATTAAAGTTATCTAGGTACATAATAGTGGTGGTTTGAGGGAAACAAAAGAACATTAGGTGGAAAATGTATAGGGCTATTGACTTGAATGAACGTGCTTAATGGAATGAGAGAAGGAAACAGATAATTGAGAATGCTACTCACACTAAAGCATTGTGAACAGTAATATATTCCCTGAACAAACCACAGAAGAAAGAAAGTGTGTGTGTGTGTGTGTGTGTGTGTGTGTGTATGTGCGCACACACACACGTGAACATGCACTTGCAACCATGTGTGCAAGCATGCCTGTGTGTGTGCATGTGTGTGTGTACATGTGTGTGCACTTGTAAACATGTGTGTTGTGTGTGCATGTGTGTGTATGTGCATATGTGTGTGTGTGCATATGTGTGTGTGCATGTGAGTATGTGGTATGATTTTGGTGAAGGCTAGTCAGGCAATAACCCTTAGCATTTAATACACTATTATATATATATATATATATATATATATATATATATATATATATATATGCAATTTAAGTAATTAATTATGTTATGTAAATAGATACATGTGCCTGTGGCTAAGATGAAAAGCAGTATCTAGAGGCATAGACTTGAAGCTGTTGTATCAACTTTGTTTTATTGTTTGTTTGTTTAAACTAGCAAAACTCTTTATTATAAAGGAGATGAAATCACTACCTCGTACTCTCCCCTTGAAATTTGTGGGCCTCAGGGTGATCCCAGGCCAATTGTAACAGGGTTCTTTTGTAAGCTTAGTTTGGAGCTCATAAATGCCAAAGCTCCAAATTGCACCCATTTCTTGTCTTCAGTTTCCAGCCAGAGGAAAGTATAATAGGTCATTCAGCTCCTGGAGCAAGTTTGTGTCCCCTTGAATCGTTTCCATTTTCTCATCACAACCTCTGCACAGATCTAATCAGAATATTGGTTATTTTATGTTAATGTCTATTGGGGCTAAAGAACACTGGCCTTACTTGAAAGGCACACTATTCTCAGGCTTGAGAACTGAAACTAGATAAGCATAAGAGCTTGTCAAGTGAGAATATGAGATGTGAACAAATCATTCCTTAAAGAAAGAAAGATGACTTCACTGGTCTTAGTTATAATTATTACAACTCCTCATCTCTTAGGTAATTGGATTGTTTAGATTCTTTATAGTACCAGGTATCTGTGAGAGTTCTCTTTCACCTGACACTCAGGATCAGTTTGTTCACTGTACAAATTAAAAATACTACTTATGTTGAACCTAAAATTCCTCAGGAAACAGAGGAAAGAACTTTCTCTGGATCTGAGCACCAAAGCATTGAGCAGCCTGGCAGAATCCAGCATCCTCAGGCCTCTGCGTCACGATTCTCAGCATCCTGTTTTAACAAGCTGATGCATCCTTTCTGTTGCTTTCCATTCCCATTGCCTTGAACCTGGATCTCCCTCATCCATGTCTCATTTCAGCAAAAGCCTCCTAGACAATTTCTGTGTTTCTGCTCTATTAACTTTTATTTTACCAACTCTACATAATTTTTCAAAATGCCTTCCTGTGCTACCTCCCTTTTCTCATACAAAGTGTATAGTATGGAACCTGACTTCTTGAGAAATTCGTTCAAATCGTTCATCTGGCATTTTAAGTCTCCTCCATATAAGAAGATATACTAATTTTCCATTTAACAGCCACCATCTTCTCCCAGTGCCTTTTCTTCTACCTACTGGTATTCCTACATTTTTACTCTCCTTATGCCATTCTCTCTGAATACCAGTATAAATATTGAATTTCCTTAAAATTCAAATTGCACCCTTCTAGCACATTTTCTTTTAAAAAGTTCATTAGCCACTTACTCCTTTTATTCTTTCCTTAATACCTACAATGCTTGTATACACTGAATTACAATGCAAAAATTAGAAGAAATTGCAAAGTCACTTGGCACACCATCTTTTCAAAGAAATATATAAACTGAGCCCTTTCAAATCAATTGACTTGACGAATCTACTCTGTGTAATTGTATACTTTACATATGTTTTGTTAGGTTTGCAATACTTACATCATAGTAAGAGTGAATGCTTCTCTAACCTGCCTATTGCCTCTTTGAAATGCTTCTCAGCAGCCAGCACCCTGTAGAAAAAAATTCAAACTGAGCCCATTGGTCCTTTTAAAACTAAATAGTTTCACTGCTCCAAGAAACCTAATGCTAAGTTATCTGAAGATTTACACATTCATTTTCTATTTTTTTTCCAAATTTGAAATTATAGACTCTTGTTGTCTTTGAAGTAAATACACATGGTCAAAATAGGGAGTTCCCTTGCCTGGTAAAACTGAATCTGTCTGAAGAGGCAGGGGGTGGAGGGTAGGGCATAGGGTGCACAGAATGGCACCATGTCACTGCTGCTGGGAGTGAATCCTGTGTCTATGGACTTTCAGAATGTGATGTGCAGCCAATGTGAGATTTCCCAGCAGGACAAATCTCTGCTCCTAGGAAGGCTCATGCAAAGCAGAAATACCCTTGGGAGGTCCTTGTTACTCAGGGGGCTTCAAAGGGAATGAAGCCCTAGGCATCCCTGAGGAAATTCATATCAAAAAGTACATACATGAAACAAAAGAACTTGCCATAGCTTTCTCCCAGGTGCCCATGGATTTTTCAACTCTAAATGACTCATTATACCCAAATCCTAATTTTGAATAAAAACAATAGGACAAAACCATTCATACTCTATTCTATCTATGTATAATTATTACTGTGGCAAAAAAGAAAACACTCTCCAAAATCTAAAGTGCTATTATTATGAAATAATTTGTTTGGTAGTGGTTTATTTGTATTACCTCTTAAAATATTTTTACTCAAAATTTATTAATATAGGAAATATTTTAAACCCAGACATTTATCTGTTTAGTTCATAGTCATAGCCAGCACAACAATAAACATCAATATCTAAACCAACAGCTCACACTTGCCCAATACAAATAGTATAAATTAATGCTTAACGTTTTAGTATATTTAATAAAAACTTAATAGTTTCGCACATTTATTTCCTGGCACAATTAACTTCCAGAGTATCTGAGCACATGTGGAAGTGATGACCTTTAAATATGGCCCACTCTTTATATCTACTGTTTATAACTTGTCTGAGTCATTGAGGACAAAATAATCCCTTTAAATCAAGAAGACACAAAGGGCTGGGGAGGGAGATAGGCTTAATGCCACAGGAAAGTGATTTGTCTTCCCCACCGAAATAAACTAAACACAGAACAGAAGAAACAGCTTGAAAATATAAAATTACTGTTCAAGTATTTCTGTTTTAAAATAATTTAACTAGCCGGGCAGTGGTGGCACATGCCTTTAATCCCAGCACTTGGGAAGCAGAGGCAGGCAGATTTCTGAGTTTGAGGCCAGCCTGGTCTACAGAGTGAGTTTCAGGACAGTCAGGACTACACAGAGAAACCCTGTCTCAAAAAAACAATAATAATAATAATAATAATAATAATAATAATAACTAAAAACAATCTATGCATAAAGTAGAGATTGACCAAAGGAAAAGATACAATTAAGAAAGAAAAAAGTCAAAAAGGAAAAGATAAAATGGTTCAAGTATTTTCATTTAGTTAAAATAATTTAACTAATAACAATCTCTACATAAAATGAGAGTGATTGGGCAAAAATGCAATTCTTCATAGTGGGGTTGAGATTTATAGACTTTTCAATCTTGAAACCAGAAAGTGTTTGTAAGAAACTCAGTATGGCAGATTAAAAGGCAAAGGCACAGGTGAGTAAACCTCCAACTACATTATCTTATTTCTGCACAGACTACATGCTTTGAGCAGCCTCGCTGCTCAAACAGGGTGAAAACCACATGAGCAGATCCTACCTAGACAGAGAGACTCTCTTAGTACATCAGTTGGCTTGGAATTGGAGGCACAAAGGTTCAGCAGTTCTAAGGTTTTGACCAAACAGAAGAAGGGATGCACACTTCTACAGAAACCTCCTTCCACAATGCAGCATTCAGCCTGGCTTAAGGCAAAAGAATCATCCCAGAGGAAATAGAAAGGAAAACAAAGAGGACAAACTTATCTCAACCATTCTTGTGGTAGCATTTTGCTTAGGATTTACAAAGTAATCAAAGCCCAGAAGAAAATTCCAATGGAGAGATAAAACTGATCATTAATGAAATCTGCAATAATTATTATCAAATGTGGGTGCTGGGAGTGGTGGAGAATTAGAGGGAAAGCTTAATTGTTATAGCTATTATACTTTATAATGATTTGAATGGAGCAGATATCATTCTTTCTAAAAGGCGTAAACAAATGAAAAGCAAGCGGCATCAGCACATTTTACATAGACACAAATAATTTCGTCTATTAGAAGCCCTGTAATAAAATGTCAGAGACTGGGTGGTTTAAATAATAAAAATGTACTTTTCTAGTCTTATAAGGGATAAATTTAATAATGTTAGCATCCATAGGTTTAGTTTTTCTGATGTTCCTCCTCTGACTTAACAGGTGGCATTCCCTTCTCTCCACATATCTCTTTTCTGTTTTATCTGTTCCCTGGCCCTTTCTTCTTACAAGAACACTAATTATATTTAAAAGAAGCCCATCCATATAGGCAAGAGCATACCTCTAAGTATAGTCACACTTTAAAATACTGTGGGTTACAATTTCAATATATGAATTTGGGGATGTCACACAATTCAGTACATAAGAGTTATAAAGTTTCATGTGTGTTCAGATATTCTAAAAGTCACCTACACAAAGAAATTGGCCATGACTTATAAATATGTGGAAAGCAACCTAAGTTCTATGAAATCAATTTGTTTGATAGTGTTATTGTTTCAATAGAAACAGGTTAGAATACTATAATATGTGAGATAAGAAAACAATGTCAATGAATATGGTAAAATAAAGGATCTCTAATTTTTTCTTCTCCACAGAAACTGTGAGAGCAATGTTGAAATTGTCAAAGGAGTCTTTTAAAAATTCTGAAAATTAAACAAAGGTTTAGAGCAAACAAAGATGCCTGGATCTTGGTAAGAAAGCAAATCTATACGAAAGAAGCATACACACACACACACACACACACACACACACACACACACACACACACAGTGAACTTTTAAAACTGTTGAATTTACCTTATTATCAGAACTCCATCTCACAGGCAGATTACTTCAAATTCTGAAGTCACAGTCAAGGGGGATTTAGCTGACTACTCTCAAAAACTAGGGGAACCCTCTGAGGCCATATGTTGACCTTCTTTTAACCACATGCCCAGAAAATTTTCATTTAGTTCCCACATCTAATGGTTAGTGGTAAGAATCCACTCACAAGGCTGGCTTTATTTCACCTGGTTGAAACTTGCCTAAAGCTATCACCAGCATTAGCTGGACATCACAGATACTTCAGACCATTGTAGGGAGTGGTTTGGATGCTTTGATCAGGAATCTGCATGTGAACACTGAAGGTCCTGTTCAACATTGACTCTTTTGTTTTGCTTTTTATTTGATATTTTATGTATTTACATTTCAAATGTTATCCTTGCTCCTGGTTTCCCCTCTAGAACCCCACCTCTCAAATCTCCCCTTCCTCTGTTTCTATGAGGATGCCCCACCTCTCACACTCCCACCCCACCACACTACCCTGGCATTCCCCTAAACTGGAGGATTGAACCTTCACAGGACCAAGGGCATCACCTCCTATTCATACCAGACAATGCCATCCTCTGCTACATATGTGGCTGGAGCCATGGGTCCCTCCTTGTGTACTCTTTCCTTATTGGTTTAGTCTCTAGGGGCGCTGGGGGTCTGATTGGTTGATATTGCTGTTCATTGTTCATCCTATGGGGTTGCAAACCCCTTCAGCTCCTTCAGTCCTTTCTCTAACTCCTCCATTGGGGAGCCCATGATAAGTCCAATGATTGGCTGCAAACATTCGCTTCTGTATTTGTCAGGCTCTGGCAGAGCCTCTCAGGAGACAGCTATAACAGACTCCTGTCAGCAAGCACTTCTTGGAATCTGGAATAGTGTCTGGGTTTGGTTTCTGTATATGGGTTGGATCAGTCTCTGGTTGGCCTTTCCTTCAGTCTCTGCTCCACACTTTGTCCCTGTATTTCCTTTAGACAGGAGCCCTTATGGGTTAAAAATTGGGAGATGAGTGGATGGTCCAATCCTTCAACCGGTGGCCTTTTCTAGACTTTGGATATGGCCTCTACAAATTCTCCCTTCCCTTTGTTAGAAATTTCAGCTAATCTCATCCCTTTTTGGTCCTGGGAGCCTCTTGCTTTCCTAGCACCTAGGACTTTTTGGTAGCTGCCCCCATTTCCCCATCTCCCCATTATTACACACCTCTGTTCAAATTCCTGACCCTCAGTATACCATCCTCATCTCATCTCATACCTGATCTTGGGCCCCCTTTTTCCCTCCTTCTCCTGTCTTCCTCCCAAGTCCTTCCTACCCTCTACCTACCATGAGTATTTTATTCCGCCTTCTAAGAAGGACTGAGCATTTACACTTTGGTCTTCCTTTTTCTTGAGCTTCATATGGTCTGTGAATTGTATCTAGGGTATTCCAAGCTTTTGGGCTAATATCCATTATCAGTGAGCATATACTCTGTGTGTTCTTTCATGACAGGGTTACCTCACTCAGGATGATATTATCTAGTTCCATCCATTTGCCTAAGAATTTCATGAAGTCACTGTTTTTTTGATAGCTAAGTAATATTCCATTGTGTAAGTGTACCACAGTTTCTGTATCCATCCTCTGCTGAAGGACATCTGGGTTCTTTCCAGCTTCTGGCTATTATAAATAAGCCTGCTATGAACACAGTGAGACATGTGAGGAAATATCTACCAAGATGAACTCTCAATTCTGAACATCTATGCTCCAAATGCAAGTACATCCACATTCATAAAAGAAACTCTACTAAAGCTCAAAGCACACATTGCACCTCACACAATAATAGTGGGAGACTTCAATACCTCACTCTCATCAATAGAAAGATCACAGAAACAGAAACTAAACAGAGAAATAGTGAAACTAACAGAAGTTAGGAACCAAATGGATTTGACAGATGTCTATAGAACATTTTATCCTAAAACAAAAGAATATACCTTCTTCTCAGCACTTCAGTGTAACTTCTCAAAAATTGACCATATAATTAGTCACAAAACTGGCCTCAACAGATAAAAGAAGATTGAAATAATCCCATGCATCCTATCAGATCACCACGGACTAAGGCTTGTCTTCAATAACAACAAAAACAACAAAAAGCCCACATACACATATAAGCTGAAAAACATTCTACTCAATGACAGCTTGGTCAAGAGAGAAAGAAGGAAAGAAAGAAAGAAGGAAGGAAGGAAAGAAAGGAAGGAAGGAGAGGAAAGAAGGAAGGAGAGGAAGGAAGGAAGGAAGGAAGGAAGGAAGGAAGGAAAGGAAGAGAGAGAGAGAGAGAGAGAGAGAGAGAGAGAGAGAGAGAGAGAGAGAGAGAGAGAGAGAGAGAAAGGCATTTTAGAATTTAATGAAAATGAAGGTATAACATACTCTTATTGGTTCTTGATTGATCAATGAAGATGCTAGCAGGCAATGAGCTGGACAGAATAGATGGGATTCCAGTTTTCCCTCAGGCAGGCTAGCAGATACTCTGCTTGAGAGAAGAAATTCTTTGTGCTTCAAAGGAAGAAAGAGCCAGCAGCTATGTGAGATCTAGGGTGTACTGGCCATAGGTGGTTTCCCAAGTTGGGCCTGGGGCAGCAGGTTGGAGGTTAGAAATGCAACTATGCTGAGGGCAGATTTAGGGTGTTGAGCTAAGACTAAAGATAGCTGAACAACTAAAATTGAGGCAAGATTTAGAGGTGTTGAGCTGGGAGTGAAAAGACAGACATGATGGCCTAGGAAGGTTTAGAAGAGCCCAGCCATTGAGCTAATACAAATCAAAAATAAACTACTGTGTGTGTGTGTGTGTGTGTGTGTGTGTGTGTGTGTGTGTGTGTTTGTGTGTGTGTGTATGTGTGTGTGTGTATGTGTGTGTGTGTGTGTGTGTGTGTGTGTGTGTGTCTTTCATACATGGATCTGAAGAAACATGGACAGGGCTGGTAGCATGGTCTATCCAGAGCTTAAGGCAGAGTAGTACGAACTACATGATACAGGCCATAGATAACAATGGAGGCAAATGTTAGGAAAACTTAAGTGTTTAAAATAAAACAATGGAAATTAAAAGTGTTCTCGGAGTCTTCCAGTTGCTCAGATATATCTCTCAGAGTCTAAAAAGGCACCTGTATGGGAGAGGGTAGTAAATGTTTCTGGGGCTATGCACACAGCTTCAGAAGACATGATAACTTTAAGCTGCCACCTCTGCCCAATCTAAATCCAAAAGAGCAGGAAGCTGAATGGTCCAACTAACATGGTATCATGTTTATTGTAAGAAGTCATGAATATTGCTTATGCAATTCAAAATCTGATCAGACCAATCTATGTAGAAACAACTATACAAATAGTAGCCTCTGTTTCTTTGGGTGTTCTTCATAAGATGGGATAAGGCAATGACCCTAAGACTAAGAAATATCTAATGTCTTAGTCAAGGCTATCCCCATGTTCTAACAAATTTGATAGGTTAAAAATATTTGGGTGTGCCTGCTTCACTGTATGAGTTGTAACTCATATGCAGATTTTGTATTCAAACATGAAAACAAAACTTAAGAAATATGCATTAATACCGTCTTGGTAAATTTTTGCTTTAGTTGGGTATGTGTGTGTATTACATTATTTGACAAACCTATAAATTTTCTACAAGTCCGATTGAAGAGTTTGAAAATTCAGAGCCAAAAGAGTATAATTCTATAGGAAATCTGACATACTTGGTAAAGGCAACTTGTATTTATCAGGCATGTTTCTGGAAATACAATTAAAAGAGTACACAAGTCGTAATCATTGTTAGAGTAAAGAAATTAACTATTCAATAATGATTCAGAAAAAAATTGAGCTCATTAGATATCCTTAAACTCAAGTTTTAAACATCATTGTTTATGAAACTCTCATTACTGTCAAAGCCAGAAATAACCTCTTATCCTTCTAAATTTTACAGTAATTTTTAATATTCCATATATGTGTTTAAAGATAATGTGCCACTAAAGTGGCATATTGTTCATGAATTTCCTTTTCAAGTTATATAGTCCTATAATCCAATGGCAAATTATTAGTTCTTTTTATTTCTCATGTAGACTGGTAACATTAGACTTAATAGCTGCTATATAACAGCAAGATGTATGTGATGAATTTTGCAATGTATGTTGTAGAAGTTCAACATACACACATACACGCACATGAATATAAAAAGATTTCAATATCTAGGTATAAATATCATCAAATAAAAATCATGTACATCATGGAAGTATTTGATTTTATTATACATATATGCCTGGGTATGGAAATGTGTGTATATATGTATGTATGTAATATACATATTTATACATATAATGTAATATATAACTGGAAATTTGAAGTGTCTTCATCAAGAATAAAAGCAATTATCAGATTCAATGTTAAAAAAAACTTTCCTATTATGCATCCTGCATATGGATTACTAATTCAAGTTCATTGTTCCCTATTATTAACGAGGAAACATAAAAATTATTTTTAAAAAGCTTTTTAACCCAGAATTAAAAATGAATGTTGTGCCAGGGGGCACAATATAAGTAACACTTACTTGGACATGCTCAGGAAATTGTGAGGACACAAACTCAATCATGTTCAAGAACTTCATAATATTTATTTATATTTCCAAAAGAAAATTGTAAAAATAAAATCTGTCCCTACCTTTATCTTACCCTTTATTCAATGTTTTAGGGTGAACATAATTCAGCAGACTCCAAATGGAAGTACAGTCTGTGTTATTCTAGGGGCCGCATCTTTTGTTGGCCCCTCACAGCTTGGAAATTTAATCACTTTGCCATCTTGCCTGTTGGCTATTGCTGATACTTCTTGCTGATTGCCTGTAATTGATTGGCCAGTGGGTGGCACACAGCAGGTGAGTGAGACAACACATAAACAGCAATGCAAAAGTACTTTACATATTTCATTTTATGACTTAAAGTTGTCGTGTTTATTTTCTTTCAAACAAGTGCTTTAAAAGGGAAAAATTGTACAGAAATAAATCTCCTTAAAACTTCATCTAAGACCATCCTATAAAATAAGACCTTTAAGGTGGAAATTTTGTACAGAAATAAATCTCCTAAAAACTTCAGCCATTACCATACTATAAAATATATTATCTCCATGTCATCATGTAAGGAATTTTAGTTAACTCTCATATTCTCTCTTCTTTAATTGTTGTTATAAAACACACACACACACACACACACACACACACAAATAAATACCTAACTACAATCTGCTGAAGCCATTTAGTGCTCCACATATGTATATGTGTTTAGGAATCCACATTTGATATTAGATAATTAATTAGTGGCTAACCTTGAGAAAGAATAATTCACCCTTTCCCTCTCTTAGTAGCATTTTTTGTTTATTTTTGAAATTGTAATTTACCTATTACAACATCTCTTCAAACCCTCCCATGTACGTCCACACTCTCCTGCAAATCAATGCCTTCCTTTTACATTTGTTGCCATTGCATGCAAATATATATATTCACATATTTATATATATCCTATTGAGTTCATATAATTTTACTTCTCTGTATGTTTTTGTGGCTATCTCTTTAGCATTGAACAACCAACACATGTGGTCCTCCTTGCTATGGCCCATCTCTCCTACACCCAGTTTTACTCAGTTGCTTCTAGTTCTTTGTGTAGTGTTAAGTCTATGTGGTCTTTTCCTCATCCAGATTGGCAGGTTCATTAGTGTCTTCCTTATTCAGCTCATATTTGGGTGGTCATGTTGTTGAGACTTTATGGGTGCAGCTTCTGATGTTACTCAAAGATAGAATCTCACAGCAAACTCCTTGATCCCCTAGTTCTTACACTCTTTTTTACACCCTCTTGTACCCATTTTGACTGACCTCCACAATTTGCATTTTGACTAGTTGTGCTTTTCTGTAGTCTGTCTCTGTCTGCTGCAAAGAGAATTTTCCTTGATGAGGGGTAAGGAGAATCTACAAATTCTATTTTACTAAATAAGCATAATCCCTAATTACAGTCTATAAATATTTGTCCTTGTACACATGTATCATTTTCTTTATCAAGGAATTTTTACCAAAACCATTAGTTTGAAAATGTATCCATTCATCAAACCCAATAGAGTCAGATCAATGCTTCTAGTGTACATCATAGTAATTTTAAGTACTTCTACTTGGACTTCTTGGTCCTGTAATGCCATAACTCTTGTCAAAAACTGATAGAAAAAATTCAGGCTATTCACAGATGTAAATATACTAGGACAAAATAAAACACCAGTTGTTAATCTGAAAGTTTAGTTCTGTATATTTAACAGCTATTTCAAAAAATAGTTTAACTGACTACACATTGTAGAAATACTGTGTCTAAAATAAAATTTACAATTTCTACCTTTGCAAGGATTAAATAACACTTATGTATCTGAAATTATTTTATACTATAGAAGTTGGAATAAAAAAAGTAAATTTGACTTTAAATATACATGTACTTATATTTGAATATATAAATTCAGTTATATGAAAAATAACATTTAATTTTTAATAATTTTATTATTGCTAAAATTACATCAGTTCCTAAAAGTAGCAAAGTCAGTAACAGTATCAATAAAAACATGTATACTTCTAGGAATCTATCATCCTTTTCGGAAGAGGATAGATTCTGAAGAAACTAACCTAGTCACATAATAGTTTCAGTTTCACCTCTATACAGATATCTACTCTGCCCTATAATATTCTGTCCTGAATACAGAAACCAATCTGTGACAGGTCAAGAATGAGAAAACAGGCAAGATGTACAATTCCTACTCAAACCAGACATCTATAACAAGTAGGTATAACCATGAGAGAGTAGTAAATGTACATGTGGGCCCATGGTGAAAGCAATATGACTTGAGCTGCTGAAATTCACTTGCCTTTTTAGCAGCAAATAAGACTACTTGCCAAAAAGCAGGATCTTGTGGGGTCATGTGGAAGATGGCTTGGTTTCAGTTAAGGAATAAATAAAGAAGGTACTGTGAAAGTCATTTGAACAGGACTTTAGAGTTCTGAGTTAGATAGCATAGGACCAGGAGTTCCTAAGTACTACAAAATAATACAATATGAAAATAGGCAAACAAATAAACAGATCATTAACTGTACTTTATAAGCATCAAAAATCTTGGGTCTATTTTGTTTACGTCTTCCCTAAGACAGCTGACCATTTATCTCCATCTTTTAACAGGACAAGTACAGCCTTCCTTCCCTATTTTCCCTATGAGAATGAAATCAGAAACATTTTAAAGAACTATCTAAGAAAACAATATTAGAACACCAAACATGCAGAACCTACCAAATGAAATTCAAAATTTTATAACTATGCTTTGAAAATAAATTTTCTTTATCTTTCCTCTACATTTTTACCTTCACATTTTCATTCCATGTTTTTATAGTTAACAGGCAATACTTGCTGCTGAAACACAGCTAAAATAAGAAAAAAAAAGAGAGAATGCAAATAAAAGTCTCTTTTCTCACAGACATAATAAAATGAAGCTCAAGGGATAAACAAGCAACCAGCACATTGTTCAGCAGAGCTGAGTATTGTACGGGTCCACTGCAGCTAACTAGCTGCAGAAGAGAGCTCTGGGGATAAGCTCTGCCTCCTCCTACGTTATACACTGAAGTTTCTGAACAACGAATTTAAGAACTTTAATCTCCAGGCTGCTCACTCTTTTATAAGCAACAGATGCCATCAGGTTGCTGTTCCTATTCACTCTCATTCTTTGGAGAACACATAGAATATCTCAGTATTTCAAACATCCTTAGAGTTTAAAGTAGAGTCTATACTGCCATCATGGAGAATTTCTGCCCTTATTGTTAAACTCCTGTTGGGAATGTCAGAAATATAGAAGCTGCTCAAAGAAAATGGCAGATAATTAATCTCCAAGGAATAAGAGAAAGAAGACCAATTCAAATAACATTCAAATAGTACTGCAACTCATTTTTAGTTATATGGGATTTCATTTTCAATTTCAGTATCACTGGAAATGAAATGAGATCCTTTAGAGAAAATGAAAATAGCAATATTTCTTGTATCATTATGTTCATTTGTAATTATTGTTTATGTTTTAAATATAGTTTATAGATTTTATTTTACCTCACAGAAGTCTTGGTTTATGATATACATTTAATATTTATAAAATTTGATCCATATAAAACTGTATCATGTTTTTTTCTCTTAAAAATGAACTACTCTTATAATTCCAAGAACATTTAAAATTTGTCTAAATCCAGAACCCACTGTTTACGGAATAAAATGGCCCTCATTGTTGAGGAGCAAGGGGTGAAAAGCTGAAATACTGTGACTGCTAAAAGAAAGAAATGAACGTGGGAAGGAGTAGAAGAACGATAACAGAGAAGAGAGGAGGAGGAAGGACAAAGGAGGACATTAGGTAAGCAATGTCCATGCATGAATTATAAATGAAAACTTTTTAGAAACTGTTCTGGCAATTCTTGTTTATCCTGCCAAAGAAAGTGAAACACATAATAGAGGCCAAAATTAAGTATACTTAAATTATAACAGAATCCAAACATAAGTAATGGTTAGGTTCCATTAGTTAGAGGGTAGCAAGAGGGCTCAGTGGTAAAGACCAAGTGTTGCTTTTGCAGAGAAGAGAGTTCAGTTGCCAGCATCCACGTTGATAAACTTAAAACTCTTTTCTGTCCTCCATGAGTACCTGAATTCTTGTGACTATACTCATACAGAGACCCATACACAGAACTTATAATAAAATAAGACTTTTTTTAAAAAAAGAATGTATTTGTTAGGAGAATCTTCTATGAGATTTTTATGTCTAGGTTCTAAACTCATTCCACCTCTGGTGTCATATAGGGTACTTAAGCTACAATAGCTTACATTTACTTAACTTTTAAGGGGATACATTTCACCTAGATTAAATATATTTGGTGAGAACGGGAGTCAAATTTACATATTGGATACCCAAGATGATATGTGTCACACAGTGGAATATGTGATAGTGTTGAACATTTGTTATTACTAGACTATTTTCAGTCCTTTATAGTATATCTTTAAAACTTTCATTATACCAACAAGCTTACCAAACTTACCAGAGCAAATAAACAAAAAACAGAAAATTTGATACAATAAGTGATACTGTAAAAAAGACACCAATTTAACTACAGTGTTGAAAGAGAACTGGAACATTGTGCTATAGATTTTAGCTCAGTTAATGAAAATGTATTCTCTTTTATAATTTCTTAGTTCATCAGTACCTATCTCCATATGATAGAATGATGTACAAGTAACTACATCAATCTACTTCACATATAAATCAATTGACACAACACTAAAATATAAAAAAAATCAAGCATTTGTTACAAAAGTCATAATAAAAACAATGGCATTTAACACTTGGTTCTTGCACAATGTATAACTTTTTTATTAGATATATTGTTTATTTACATTTCAAGTGATTTCCCTTTTCCTAGTTACCCCCTCCCAAGAAGAAGTCCCGTAAGACATCTCCCCTCCCCCTGTTCCACAATGAACACTCCCCACCACACCCCCACTTCCCTGTCCTGGTTCCCCTATACTGCTGCATCAGAGCCTTTCCAGGACCAGGGGCCTCTCTTCCCTTTGATGTCCAACAAGGCCATCCTCTGCTGCCTATGCATCTAGAGCCATAGGTGACACCATGTGTACTATCTGGTTGATGTTTTTGTCCCTGGGAGTTCTGGGAGTACCGGGTGGCTCATACTGCTTATTCATCCTATGGCACTGCAAACCCCTTCAGCTCCTTGGGTCCTTTCTCTAACTCCCCAATTAGGGACCCTGTGCTCAATTCAATGGCTGGCTGAGAGTGCCCCCCTTTGTATTTGTCAAGCTCTAGCAGAGCCTCCCAGGTGACAGCTATATCCAGCTCCAGTCAGCAAGTACTTGTGGGCATCAATAATATTCTATGGGTTTTGTAACTGTATATGGGATGGATCACTAGGTGGGGACATATTTGAATGGTCTTTCCCACAGACTCTGCTCCACACTTTGCCTCTGTATCAACTTCTGTGGATACTTTATTCCCCCTTCTAAGAAGGACCAGAGTATCCATACTTTGTTCTTCCTTCTTCTTGGACATTATTTGATATGTGAATTGTGTCTTGGGTATTCCAAGCTTCTGGGATAATAATCACTTATCAGTGAATGCAGACCATGTGTGTCCTTTTGTGATTGGGTTACCTCACTTAGGATGATATTTTCCAGTTCCACACATTTGCCTAAGAATTTCATGAATTCTTTGTTTTTAATAGCTGAGTAGTATTCCATTGTGTACATATACAACATTTTCTGTACCCATTCCTCTGTTGAGGGACATCTAGGTTCTATCCAGCTTCTGGCTACTATAAATAGGGCTGCTATGAACATAGTGGAGCATGTGTCCTTATTATGTGCTGGGGAATCCTCTAGGTATATGTCCAGGAGTGGTATAACAAGGTCCTTCGGTAGTATCATGATCAGTTTTCTGAGGAATCACCAGACTGATTTCCAGAGTGGTTTTACCAGCTTGCAATCCCACCAGCAGTGGAGGAGTGTTCCTCTTTCTCCACATCCTTGCCAGCTCCTGCTGTCCCCTGAGTTTTTGATCTTAGCCATTCTGACTGGTGTGAGGTGAAATCTCATGGATGTTTTGATTTGCATTTCCCTGATGATGTTTACTTGTTTTCTCCTGTATTTCTTTAAGGGAGTTATTTATATCCTTCTTGAAGCCCTCTATCAGCATTATGAGCTGTGATTTTAAATCCAAATCTTGCTTTTCTGGTGTGTTGGGGTATCCAGAACTTGTTGTTGTGGAAGAATTGGGTTTGGAGGGTGCCATGTTGTCTTGATTTCTCTTAGTAATGTTCCTACATTTGCCTTTTGCCATCTGGTTATCTCTGGTGTTAGTTGGTCCTGCTGTCTCTGGCAGGTGCTTGAACCTCCTGTATGCCTGCAAGCCTGTCTCAGCACCCCTGGGTGACCTGCTCTCCCCTGACATAGAGTGCTTTGGCACTGCCCAGCTCCTGGGTGCAGGTGGGGCCCTGGCGGACTGTGTTCCTGTCTGCACCTGTCTGCTCAGTCACAGGAGCAAAGATGGTGGCCTCACCTCTAAATGTGGGACTCCCTCTAAATGAGGGACTCCCTGCAGGGCAGATGTCCCCTGGCAGGATAGGTGCACATAAGCCTGTTGCTCTGTCCAGCTCCTGGGTGCAGGTGGGGACCTGGCAGACTGAGTTCCTACTGACCTGACACTTGGGTGTTCCCTGCATTCCTGGCAGTAACAGTCTGCTCAGTCACAGGAGTGAAGATGGTGGCCTCACCTCTAACTGCAGGACTCCCTGCAGAGCAGATAGCCCCTGACAGGATAGGTGCACAGATGGCTGCGGCACTGCCCAGCTTTTGGGTGCAGGTGAGATCCTGTTGGACTGAGTCCCAAACTGATCTTACACTCTGGTGTTCCCTGTGTTCCTAGCTGCACCTGTCTGCTCAGACACAGGAGCAAAGATCCACAATGTATAACTTTAAGAATAAATTTAAAATAATGACAGCAGAACACTGAAGGAAGACAGTAAAGTACAAAGAAGGAACAATTAAGGATTCTTACTTTATATTTCTGACTTGGATATGGGAACTTGATAACCTTAAAAGAAGATGAGATCTTACACACAAAAAGAAGGAAAGGTAATGGTTTTAAATTATGTATTTGTGTGTCAAAGTTGACAAGGAGTATTGTTTGTTTCATGCTTAGAGTTGTCAGTATAACATACTTGAAAAGAAACATCAATTGAAAAAGTTCATCAGTTTGTCCTGTGAAATATCTATGAGATACTTTTTTCATTGATATAGGTTTCCAATCTACTATCAGCAATACTGTACCTACTCAGATAAGTCTAAGTCGTATAAGAACTGTAGCTGAAGGGGATGCCAATGGCAAGCTTGCATGACTTTATGATTTCTTAAGTGCCTGCCTCTATTATCCTAAATTCTTCTACCTTGGCATTCCTTTTTAATTGATTATAATGCATAAAATGTTGAAAAAAACAACAAAAGCTTTCCTTCCCAGATTCCCTTTGATCATGGTACTTATCACAGCAACATAAAATAAATTTCTTAAGCATGAAATTAACAATGACATAAAACATTTGCACCTTGCTACTCAACACTACCAAATCTGGATAGCTCCTCTGAGCCCATCACAAAATGAAGGACTCCTTTTTTCTTTTCTTTTTTCTTTTTTTTTTGACTTTTCAATTCTATTTATTTATTTTTTAAATCATTTATTTGTTTGTTTGTTTTATGCTCCAGATTTTATTCCCCTCCCAGTACACCCTCTTACTGTCCTACAACCCATACCTCCACCCTGCCCCCATCTCCACAAGGATGTCCCCTACCACCCACTACCTACCCCACCAGATCTCTAAACTCCCTGCTGCCTCCAGTCTCTTGAGGGTTAGGTGCATCTTGTCTTATTGAACCCAGATCCAGCAGTCCTCTGCTGTGTATGTCCTTTTTCAACAGGGTTTCCTCTTCTCTGCCTGCAGAGTCTGATCCCCAATTTTCTACCTGAGGAATATCACATAGTCCTTTACAAAGGTACAAGTTCAACTTTCTCTTTCCTGATAAGAACTCACCTGGGATTCCTGGAATGTCTCTCCATACAAATGAATCATTCAAAGTACATTAAGCTCCACTCAATGATTTTACATTCACCATTAAATTACCTTCCCACTCTGCAAGGGTTCTATATACCCCTTGATCACCCCTAATAAAGTATATGTGCACCAGTTATTTCACCAAAGATCTAAGAGTGTTGTTTCATTGAGTATCATCTAAAGAAGCTATAACACTAAAATCCTCAGAGAAGGCCAGACTGGGATTCTAAAAACTCTACCCATTACAGATGCTGCTTCATCTTTCCTGCCTACTGTACAGTAGGGCCTGGACACCCTGAGGGAGGAAACAGGGGAAGTGGAACCACTGCTGATCTCCAACATGCAAACCACACAAAACAAGCTAACACAAAGAAGTGTATAAACCCATCATCACAGAGTTGACCTCTACAACTATCAGCAATGCCAGTTACTTTTTCATCTGTCACAGGACAGAAGTTCTCACAGCTCATAGTAATAATCTGAGCATCCTGTACAATAAACACTAGGATGTTAAAGGTAAGTTTTCAATTCCCTTGCAGTTTGAGATTTATGAAGAATTATAAGAAGTTGATTCAAACTTCATTGACCCATGGATGCACTTCCATTAGCTTTCTGCTTCAATTAGCTTATTACTACGGTTCTCCAAATAAAATGACCTGAAAGAACGAAGATTGCCTGTGTATGTTTGGGCACACATGCATGTGCACATACATGTGTGCTCATGCCTGTGGCAGAAGGAAGGAGAGAGAGAAAGAAAAAGAGTAGATCGAGACAGATGGGACTGTGAAAGAAAGTAACAAAATAGCTCATATTTTTAACTGTGAAGACTGTCTAGACTAAAGCAAAGACCTCAGGATTCCTCAGCAGGCTGCAAATGAAGAGAAAGTTAGAATTGAAAGTAGTCGGTGGGCAGAAGTCCCTCTTTTGGGGGATAGGTTATTTTTCTATTCAGTCTTTAAAGTAACTGGTAAGATGATATTTCAGAGGGTAATCAGATTATGCAGGCTACTGACTCATGTGCTAATATCAGCTGCAAATACATTCACACAAGCATTTAAAATAATGCTTGATTATAAATCTGAGCCCCATAGCCTAAGTAGTTTGACGAATGAAAATAAACCATCACAACTAGTTAGAGGAGATTTGTTATCCACATGAAAAATTCTATTACATAATTTCTTTAATGCTGCTAACAAAATTTTAAGCTAAAAACTGCAATGCTTATTCCGTTGGTGGGGGAAAATGGTTTAAGAAACTATCTTGCCCTGATACATCAAGTTTAAATATAAAAGAATATGATTTAAGTCAGAAATCAGGATTCCAAATTCAGCGTTCTCAGCAACATGGCTGTTGCTAGTAAATCTCCTGGAGAAGATAATCAGCCATAGGAACATTTAAAATGATCACAATTTTAAGTACTGACTCCACCTGGAAAAAGTTGCTGCCTATCACATTCCTAACTTTAGTCTAAAAGAGGCTTATGGGATAAGTATTTGTCAAGATGGCTACACAGGAAAGGGAAAAGCTTGAGCCCAGAATGAAAAGAGAGGGTGATAGTTTAAGGTCCACAATACAGCTGTGCATTTCAGATTCTTATAACAAAAAGCATCTTTATAAATGAGGCATCCAGCTATGAGTCTTTTTGTGCTGTTACACAGCCTACATTTCTAATCCAGGCACATAGCTCTATGTTCACACTCAGTCACACCGTGTGCTTTATTATCATCTCAAAACTTCATTTCCCAATGGCAACTATTTTTCTTCCAGACAGGCTGTCTTTAGGAAGACAATCCTATTTTGTTCAAACTTCCAAATGACATCATTTTGCAGGGTTTGTCCCCTAGATCTCATGTCCAATGGGCCCATTTTGTCCTCTCAGTTGGCTCTTAAGAACCTGGGAAGGTTTAGGAGCATCTCTAGGTACCAAAATTGCAATAATATCTGTTTCTATTACAAATAAGGTGGTAAAAGAATGATAAACTTAAGTTCCCAATAGTATATACCACAAGCTCTTCAAATTCTATGGTTGTTTACAGCTTGTTTAGTAAAAGTACTACCTCTGTGAAGAGACATTGGTATAATTTTTGCAAATTAGTAAGTATGTATATTATATATATTCCCCAATCCCTTCTCTCAGATAAAATTAATTAACCCCCTAACCTCTAATCTTGCCTAAAGATAGGATATATTACAGTGTTTTATAGTTAATTATTTATGCCCATTATTATGCCCACAATCTTTGTTTTTTAACCAACACAATGAAAGTTCCTCTGCATTGAGCTCTCCGTGATGTGCTTTCATTACTCTATAGACCAAGTGTAAATAATTTTCAGCATCTATCACTCTACTGAAATTACTTCTTTAATATATCTCTTACTCTATCATACTTTCTTGGCAGAACACCAACTCTAATTAAGATTACCTAGCATCCTCTTCCATATCACACCCATGCAACCATACATGCTGGAGAATATTTAAGTCAGGCCTACCAGTCTTAATAACGAATGAATTAGCACAAGTATAAAAAGTTTAACAAGAAGGAACAGCCTTCTCATTTTTTTTTCCAGGCATCTCCTTTCCTTTCATCATTCCTTACTTTGACTAGCTATACTCCCAAATTCCATGTCCCTTTTCTTCTCCACATACCTAAAGATAATATTTTATACTTTATAAATAAAGAGCAGCAGAACTTCCAGTCTCTCTTCTGTTCTCCACAGTCTCTCAAACATCTCTTCACTCTCCTTTCCTCGTAGTTTTGAGATACTTCTATCCTTCTAATCCATCTAATCTGTACTTCAGACACCTCAATATTATCAAAGTATTTGTTTCTGAACCTGCTCTTCTTTTCCTGTGTACTATGTGTCCTTGCTCCATTTTGATGATTTTTGACTTTCTCTCCCCACTCTTCCAAATTTTCTGCATTTTCTTACCTTTACTTTTTGTTTTTCTTTTCTTTCAGTTTTTCTTTCCTTTCCTTTTCTTTCACTTTCCTTTCTTTTCTTTTGTTCTGTGAGGCTGGACACAAAACTTCATGTTTGTTATGCAAGTACTATTCCATGGAGTTACTTCTCCAGTACTCTACTATTTCTTTTTAGAAAACATTTCCATGGACCCTACATCACCCTAGAGTTACCCATCCCGCAATTATCCTCTTTTCTTTTCAAAAGGACACGTAACATCCATGATGATACAAGCATTATTCCCTGTATTGTCATACTAGTGACCATATCATTGTTCTTATTTATTTTGACCTCTCAATAATATTAATAACAACTGATTGAGAGTTGGGACAGCCAGGTTCTGAGACAGACAGGCATAATATCGCTTGGGTCTCGGGCGGCTTGTGTGTATGCGGCTCCCAAGTGCTGGGCTGATCTGCAGTAACCAGCGCGCCAGCTCTGCTATGGGACTTCTGCCTGGCAGAGGAACCCCGCACTGGGCTGGAGCCTACCAGCTTTCCTTCCGCGACCTCTGTTCCTGCAGACTGCACTGAAGAGACAGGTAACCGGGCTCTCCCCCAATATAACATCACTTGGGACACGGCCTGTTGGGGCTTCCGTCTGCGCCCAAGAACGGGTCAGCGCTGTGGTCGTCTGGGTACCAGATCTGCAGGCCATCACGTCTGCAGGGTGAGCAGAGCCACAGAGAGTGTGCAGAGTGCACTACGCCATCTTTGCTCCAGTGGCTGGGAAGTTGGGACAGCCAGGTTCTGAGACAGACAGGCATAATATCGCTTGGGTCTCGGGCGGATTGTGTGCACGTGGCTCCCAAGTGCTGGGCTGATCTGCAGTAACCAGCGCGCCAGCTATACTGTGGGACTTCTGCCTGGCAGAGGGACGCCCCCTCCCCCCCCAGGAGAGATCACACACCCCTGCACAGGGCAGGAGCCTACCAGCCTCCCTTTGGCGACCTCTGCTCCAGGAATCCACTAGGCTGAGCCTTTGGATGTGCAAGGACTCCCCAGTATAAGATCACTTGGGGCAAGGCACATCAGGGCTCCAAAGTCACTCAGGAGCAGGCAGGCCCCAGAAATCGGTGCCAGGGGAATCCTGGTAATCCGGGGGGGGGGGCAGAAATAGCTTTGCAGTCTCACAGGAGGTCCAACCAACAGCCAGTGGCAGCAGGACCAACTAACATCAGAGGTATCCAGATGGCAAAAGGCAAACGTAGGAATGTTACTAACAGAAATCAAAGTAATATGGGACCATCCGAACCCAACTCTCCAACAGCAGCAAGTCCTGGATACCCCACCACACCCGAAAGACAAGATCTGGATTTAAAATCACTTCTCATGATGCTATTAGAGGATCACAAGAAGGACACAAATAAATCTCATAAAGAATTACAGGAGACCATGAATCAACGGTTAGAAGCCCTTACAAAGGAAACACAAAAATCGCTTAGAGAAATGCAGGAGAACATGGATCAAAAGATGGAGGCGCACAAGGAGACAACACAAAAATCGCTTAACGAGATGAATCAACGGGTAGATGCACTCACAAAGGAATCACAAAAATTGCATAAAGAAATGCAGAAGAATATGGGTCAACAGACGGATGCCCATAAGGAGGCAACACAACAATTGCTTAAAGAAATGAATCAACGGTTAGATGCCCTTACAAAGGAAACACGAGAACTGCTTAAAGAAATGCAGGAGACAATGGATCAACAGATGGATTCCCATGAGGAGGAAACACAAAAATCGCTCAGAGAAATGCAGGAGAACGTGGGTCATCAGGAAGAAATCCTGAAAGAGGTAATGCAAAAATACCTTAAAGAAATACAGGAAAATACAAACAAAAAAGTGAAGGATCTCAGCAAATCCATCCAGAAACTAAAAAAGGAAGTAGAAACAACTAAGAAATCACAAAGGGAGACAACTTTGGAGATAGAAAACCTTGGTAAGAAATCAGGAGTCATAGATGCAAACATCAATAATAGAATACAAGAGATGGAAGAAAGAAACTCAGGTGCTAAAGATACCATAGAAAGCATCAACTCAACAGTCAAAGAAAATGCAAAATGCAAAAAACGTGTAACCCAAAACATCCAGGAAATCCAGGACACAATGAGAAGACCAAACTTAAGGATTATAGGTATAGATGAGAGTGAAGATTTGCAACTTAAAGGGCCAGTAAACATCTTCAACAAAATTATGGAGGAAAACTTCCCTAACCTAAAGAGAGAGATGCCGATGAACGTACAAGAAGCCTACAGAACTCCAAACAGACTGGACCAGAACAGAAATACCTCCTGTCACATAATAATCAAAACACCGAATGTTCTAAACAAAGAAAGAATACTAAAAGCAGTAAGAGATAAGGGCCAAGTAACATACAAAGGAAGACCTATCCGAATCACATCAGACTTTTCTCCAGAGACTATGAAAGCCAGAAGATCCTGGGCAGATCTCATGCAGACACTAAGACAGCACAAATGCCAGCCTAGACTACTATACCCAGCAAAACTCTCAATCACCATAGATGGAGAGACCAAGATATTCCATGATAAAACCAAATTTTCACAATATCTTTCCACAAATCCAGCCCTGCAACGGATAATAGGTGGAAACCTCCAATACAGGGAGAGAAACAACACCCTGGAAAAAATGAGATAATAACCTTCTTGAATCAAACCCAAAAGTAGTTAACCACTCAAACATAAAGATAGCGTCAAGAATGGCAGATGGCAATAATCACTATGCCTTAATCTCTCTTAATATCAATGGTCTCAATTCCCCAATTAAAAGACATAGACTAGCAGACTGGATACGTAAACAGGACGCAGCAATTTGCTCCATGCAGGAAACGCACCTCAGTGTCAAAGACAAACACTACCTCAGAGTAAAAGGCTGGAAAACAATTTTACAAGCAAATGGCCCCAAGAAACGAGGTGGAGTAGCCATCCTAATATCAGATAAAATTGATTTTCAACCTAAAGTCATCAAAAAAGACAAGAAGGACACTACATACTGATCAAGGGAAAAATCCACCATCAAGAACTCTCAATTCTGAATATCTATGCTCCAAATGCAAGGGCACCCTCATTCATAAAAGAAACTTTACTAAAACTCAAAGCACACATCGCACCGCACACAATAATGGTGGGTGACTTCAACACCCCGCCCTCTGAAATGGATCGTTCAGGAAAGCAGAAACTAAACAGGGACACAGTGAATCTAATTGAAGCCTTGGACCAAATGGAATTAACAGATATATATAGAACATTTCATCCTAGAGCTAAAGAATACACCTTATTCTCAGCTCCTCATGGTACCTTCTCCAAAATTGACCATATAATTGGTCACAAATCAGACCTCAACAGATATAAGAAGATAGAAATAATCCCATGCCTCCTAACAGATCGCTATGGAATAAGGGTGGTCTTCAATGACAACAAAAACAAAAGAAAACCCACGTACACATGGAGGCTGAACAATGCTCTACTCAATGATAACTTGGTCAAGGTGGAAATAAAGAAAGAAATCAAAGACTTTTTAAAAGTTAATGAAAATGAAGGCACAACATACCCTAATTTATGGGACACAATGAAAGCAGTGCTAAGAGGAAAATTCATAGCCCTGAGTGCCACCAAAAAGAAACGGGAGACAGCATACACTAACAGCTTAATGGCACACCTGAAAGCCCTGGAACAAAAAGAAGCAAATACACCAAAGAGGAGTAGAAGGCAGGAAATCATCAAACTCAGGGCTGAAAACAATCAAGTAGAAACAAATAAAACCATACAAAGAATCAACAAAACAAGGAGTTGGTTCTTTGAGAAAATCAACAAGATAGCTAAGCCCTTAGCCAGAATAACCAGAGGGCACAGAGATAGTATCCAAATTAATAAAATCAGAAACGAAAAGGGAGAGATAACAACAGAAACTGAGGAAATTCAAAAAATCATCAGATTCTACTACAAAAACCTGTATTCAACACAACTAGAAAATCTTGAGGAAATGGACAATTTCCTTGACAGATACCAAGTAGCAAAATTAAATCAGGATCAAATAGACCATCTAAACCGTCCTATAACCCCTGAAGAAATAGAAGTTGTCATTGGAAGTCTTCCAACCAAAAAAAGCACAGGTCCAGATGGTTTTAGTGCAGAATTCTATCAGACCTTCAAAGAAGACCTAACACCAATACTCTTCAAACTGTTCCACAAAATAGAAACAGAAGGAACACTACCCAACTCGTTCTATGAAGCCACAATTACACTAATACCAAAAGCACACAAAAATCCGACAAAGAAAGAGAATCTCAGGGCAATCTCTCTTATGAATATCGATGCAAAAATACTCAATAAAATTCTTGCCAACCGAATCCAAGAACACATCAAAATGATCATTCACCACGATCAAGTAGGCTTCATCCCAGGGATGCAGGGATGGTTCAATATAAGGAAATCCATCAATGTAATCCACTACATAAACAATCACAAAGAAAAAAACCACATGGTCATCTCATTAGATGCTGAGAAAGCATTTGACAAAATTCAGCATCCTTTCATGCTAAAGGTCTTGGAAAGATCAGGAATTCAAGGCCCATATCTAAACATAGTAAAAGCAATTTACAGCAAACCGGTAGCCAGCATCAATCTAAATGGAGAGAAACTTGAAGCAATCCCACTAAAATCAGGGACTAGACAAGGCTGCCCTCTCTCTCCATATCTTTTCAATATAGTACTTGAAGTTCTAGCTAGAGCAATTAGACAACAAAAAGAGGTCAAAGGGATACAAACTGGAAAGGAAGAAGTCAAACTATCACTATTTGCAGACGATATGATAGTATACTTAAGTGACCCAAAGAACTCCACCAGAGAACTCCTATAGCTGATAAACGACTTCAGCAAAGTGGCCGGATATAAAATCAACTCAAGCAAGTCAGAAGCCTTCCTATACTCAAAGGATAAGCAGGCTGAGAAAGAAGTAAGAGAAATAATACCCTTCACGATAGCCACAAACCATATTAAGTATCTTGGCGTGACTCTAACCAAACAAGTGAAAGATCTGTTTGACAAGAACTTCAAGTCTCTGAAGAAAGAAATTGAAGAAGACCTCAGAAAATGGAAAAATCTGCCATGCTCATGGATTGGCAGGATTAATATAGTGAAAATGAGCATCTTACCAAAAGTAATACACAGATTCAATGCAATCCCCATCAAAATCCCAACTCAATTCTTCATAGAGTTAGAAACAGCAATTCAAAAATTCATCTGGAATAACAGAAAACCCAGAATAGCTAAAACTATTCTCAAGAGTAAAAGAAACTCTGGGGGAATCAGTATCCCGGACCTCAAGCTGTACTACAGAGCACTAGTGTTAAAAACCGCATGGTATTGGTACAGTAACAGACATGTAGATCAATGGAACAGAATTGAAGACCCAGAAATGAATCCACACTCCTATGGTCACTTGATCTTTGACAAAGGAGCTAAAACCATCCAGTGGAAAAAAGATAGCCTTTTCAACAAATGGTGCTGGCTCAGCTGGAGGTCAACATGCAGAAGAATGCAAATTGACCCATTCTTATCTTCTTGCACTAAGCTCAATTCTAAGTGGATCAAAGATCTCCACATAAAACCAGACACACTGAAACTAATAGAAGGGAAACTAGGGAAGAACCTTGAACATATGGGCACAGGGGAGAATTTCCTTAATAGAACTCCAATAGCTTATGCTCTAAGATCAAGAATAGACAAATGGGACCTCATTAAATTACAAAGTTTTTGCAAGGCAAAAGACACTGTCAAAAAGACAAAGCGGCAACCAACTAACTGGGAAATGATCTTTACCAAACTTACATCTGACAGAGGGCTAATATCCAATATATACAAAAAACTCAAGAAGTTAAACTCCAGAGAGGCAAGTAACCCTATTAAAAAATGGGGTACAGAGCTAAACAAAGAGTTCTCACCTGTAGAATATCTAATGGCTGAGAAGCACCTAAACAGATGTTTATCATCATTAGTCATTAGGGAAATGCAAATCAAAACAACCCTGAGATTCCATCTCACACTAGTCAGAATGGCTAAGATCAAAAACACAGGAGACAGCAGTTGTTGGCGAGGATGTGGAGAAAGAGGAACACTCCTCCACTGCTGGTGGAATTGCAAGCTGGTACAACCACTCTGGAAAGCAGTCTGGCGGTTCCTCAGAAAACTGGGCATGACACTCCCGGAGGATCCGGCTATACCACTCCTGGGCATATACCCAGAGGCTTTACCTGCATGCAATAAGGACACATGCTCCACTATGTTCATAGCAGCCTTATTTATAATAGCCAGAAGCTGGAAAGATCCCAGATGTCCCTCAACGGAGGAATGGATTCAGAAGATGTGGTATATCTACACAATGGAATACTACTCTGCAATTAAAAACAATGAATTCACGAAATTCCTAGGCAAATGGTCAGATCTTGAAAATATCATCCTTAGTGAGGTAACCCAATCACAAAAGAACACACATGGTATGCAGTCACTGATAAGGGGATATTGACCCAGAATCTCGGAATACCCTAGACACAATTCGCATAGCAATAGATTTCTTAGAAGATGGAAGGAGAGACCCCTGGTCCTGGAAAGACTGGATGTAGGGGAACGCCAGGACAGAGTAATGAGAGGGGGTTGAATGGAGAAAAGAGGGAGGGAAGGGGGCTTATGGGACTTTTGGGGAGGGAGGAAACGGGAAAGGGAAATGATTTGGAATGTAAATTAAAAAGTAAAATAAAATAAATAATAATAATAATAAAAAAAAGAATGTTTAGGAGAGAAGGTTGCTGTTTTGCTTAAAACAACCATCCATTCAACTACAAACACTCCAGAGTAAAATCAAACCCTAAGTTTCAGAGTCCACTTGACAGTTCAAGGATATTTGACCCAGCTAAGATCACAAGTTGCACTTGTCAGAGTTTGCTTCAGGTCATCTTTTTGACTAGCTTTTATTTATATATATATTAATTTACAAAGTAATGGGGCTTTTTTTAATTTTGTTTTGAAACAAGCCCTTCCTTACTCTGAAGCCTAGGTTGGCATTGAATTTGACATCTTCCAAAAAAAAAAAAAAAAACAACTGATTGAATCTTGAAGCTCTTTCTCTTCTGAGCTACTTTTGTCACTGTCATATAGTCTATTACTTTCTCCACTTCTTTAGTTTTACTTCTAAATTTCAAAATAACCTGGGACTCTATGACATGCATTTTTTTCTCCCACTATACACATTATCAGCAGAGGATTTTTTAAATCTAATACCATGATTATAAATATTCCCTGATTAGCAGTGTGCTCTATATCTGCATCTGTACAGCTAACCTGCTCTAGAGAATTATTTATCTAACTAGCTATGGGTGCTTAGTAGGCATTAAAAGTCAATATTATTGTTTTTGTTATTAAGTGAGTAATTAAGAATGCCAAAATCGGGTCACATGACTCAAGCATGCCAAGTTGAAACAAAGGAAAGATTGAGAATACTGAGGACCCCTAGTGGGGAAAATAGGTCTTTACAGGATACCCAAATTCTATCTAACATGGGTGCCACAGAAATTCTGGGTTTAAATCCTGCTTTGACTAGCTGCCTGCTTATGGTACAGATGGAAGAGTGAATCAATTGCGTTAAGTTAGAATGAAGATAGTTTATTTCACCAGTTTTGTATTGTTTTAATTTTAACTAGGAAAGGGAAGTAGGAAAGAGTATAGTAACAACTGCCTGCTTAGCACAGGTACTAATTATTAAAAGTCTGTGGCTCAGATGGAGAGCTCAACAGATGGATGGTGAAACAGGATGGCTACTCTGGGTAGAGAGCCAAACAGAAAGATGATATAAAGATAGTTTATGTTCTATCACGGGAATTTTGGGTGACATTTCGTACTTGGCTAGATGAAAGTGGCCTAAGCAGAGCCTCATACGTTATCTTAGTTTATCTCACTGGCTTTAGATTGTTTTAAGTTGAACTAGGATAAGGAAGTAGTCACTGACTCTATGGTAAAGAGTGTAGTGACAGCAATTGCCAGCTTAGCACTGGTAGTAATTATCAAAAGTCTGTGGCTCAGATAGAGAGCTCAACAGATAGATAGGACAGCTACTCTGGGCAAAGAGCCAAACAGCAAGATGATATAAAGATTGTTTACCTAGCGAGAGGAAGCTCATGTTCCTTTTAACGTGGCCCACATGTGGAATTTTGGGCGTCTTTTCCGGCTTGGCAATATAATAAATGCCTAAGGAGAGGCTCATACAGGATCTTAGCTTATTTCATTTGTTTTGGATTGTTTTGATTTTCATAATGGGTGTGAGGTTGAGTTTTGTGGTTATATTATTCCTCTGGGAGAGAGATCAAAATGAAGGTTTTTCTGGTTACTGGCTCAAGGATATGCTAATTTGGGGAAAAGGTTTTGTCTTCGTGTTTTTAGAAAGGGTGATTAGGCTCTGTACTTCTTCCAGAGCTATTTGGATCAGAAATGATAGACGGAGACCTCCAGAGGGTTAAATTCCCGAATATCAAAGAGAAAATCTGTCTTTGTGATACTAAAATTTTGTTTTGAGATTTATATATTACAGAAAATACAGCCAGGTTGAGTCTCCTCATCAGACATGATGAACCGACCTGCTTGAACTCCTGAGGTCCTGGACTTCAGCCAGATCCAGTCAGGACACAGAAATCAGAGTTTAACCACCTCTCCCATTTTCCCTACCCTTCCCCCACCCCCTTATTAATATCTCAACGCTCATACTCAGCTTGAAGAAGTTACTAAGAGTCGTCGACCCAGTTCCCTGGTATTTGGGACTGGAGAGAGTTGTTATCATTATTAAGTTGTCTTTCTAAGGAATGTAGAAATGGTCAGATTTGAAACAGGGAGGAAATAGAATTGACTATATAGACATAATTTCATTTGGTAAAAATCCTTTTAATTATTACTAAGTTCAAGTCGTAAGTTTTTATTTGGTACAGAATTCATTTTGGCTCATAATCAAGGATTTCATTGGTATAAATTTCTTCTATTAATAATAAATAGGTAAAAGTACTGGACTTAGACCCAGTCCTTCTTTGCTGTTATAATAATAGATCTCAAAAGTTTAGGCTTGTGAGTTTAGGATCAAATAGAAATATAAGGCTCTGTGTTTACTGTTAGGGTGGGAGAGGTGGTTAAACTCTGATTTCTGTGTCTTTACTGGATCAAGATTTTAATCAGAAACAGCTGAAAGTAGTTAACAGACAGCAGCCCACATTACTTTACATAAATAGGTATTCAAAAACGTCAAAAATCCCCAGAATGTGATATTGAATGTTACTTATACACTCGTTGCTGACACTAGTCTGCTCCTGACAGCTTCCCTTTACTGGATCCAAAGAAGAAACTAACCATCAATGGAGCTGCTTCTGTTGTGCTGAGACAGCCACGAGACAAAGACTGGCTCTCTTCATCTACAGGCAAAATACTGACCAGAAAAAGGACACTTTGACAGGTTGGCACAGCTTGATTTCTGCCAATACAGAATGGCTAGTCCTTGGAAATTCTTGTTTCTCTAAGTCTGTCAAATGCGGCTGAAGACCGATGCTCCAGTGTTTTGGGAGAAGGACTCTTCAGGTTTTCAGCAGTCTCTATCATTTGGCTACGTGTTGGAAATTGGGTTTGGCTTCCTATATATTTTCAGTCATTATTGGTCACTCTCAGATTTCTGATGGGGTTGAAGACTGTTAGTCTCATTAGCCAGCCCAAGCTGTTTAACATTGAGAAAGCTGATATAGATTTTAATAGATGGTTTTCAAATGACATACAATTTATAGCCAAGACATGAGTCAGGTATTAATTATTATAGTCTTTTAAGATAGAATAGATGACAGAGGTTCTGTTTGATTGATAGAGATGATGGACTGGGTGTTAGGTCTACCTTATACTTTATAATTTACAAAATGGTAATAGCTGTGCTCAATTTATATTTGGAGAGAAAGTTTTTTTTTGTTCGTTTGTTTTTTGTTTTTGTTTTTTTTTGTTTGTTTGTTTGTTTTTTAAACAGAAAGAGTGAAATGTTGCAAGATAGTTACTAGCCATTCACTTTGAGGCAGTGAGAGGCCAGTGATTGGAGGGGAGAGAGGAGGAGGAGCTAAGAGAAGTGAGGGGAGGGGAGAGAGAGAGGCTCTGGGTACCACACAAGCAGGGGAGAGGGAAAGGCACAGATATCCAGATGACTTCAGACGTATTTCTGGTGTTTTGGAGAGGTTAGGAATATTGGGATAAAACTTTATCATTGTAGATTGGCATTATGTAATTGAAAGTTTTCTATACATAAATATATTTAGTTAACTATTTAAGAGTCATGCTTTACCAGGTATTTGGGTGCAGGGCAGGATCACAGGACTCCTGCCATCTACAGAGTCTATGGCGGAGAGGAAACACAGCTGGGATGCTATGAGAGCCAGTTAGGAAAGATTGGCTCAGCGCGACAGTGAGAGCCTACCTGAGCGAGACCCGCCGCTGGGACTTGACCAAGAGACTTGGCAGGGTGATATTCTTTTTTAATTATTACCCACTACATACTATCATAACAGAACTCCTGATTCCTATGCTTATAATTCTATACCTTGAAACAAAATTACAATCCAAGAGAAACTGGTCTTAATTAATTTTTATCTTAACACCCTACCATGTGGCTTTTGCCAAGTCTTATAGCCCATTCCTAAAACACATTACAAATCTGGCCACTCTCTGTACTTAGAAGAATCTTTCAGGATGCTAAGTTATTTTTTATTTCAGTGTTTTGAATTTTAGCTTCTCGTGAAACAGAAGAAAACTGCAAACCTTTTCTTTGATTTCCTTTTATCACTGTCTCCCACACTCTTCTCCTCGGTCAGCTTGCTTTGTTCGCTCTTGCCTTCCTATAAGCTGCACCTTTACCTAGAAAGTCCTTTGTCCCCACCTTCATAGCCTTTTCTTTGATTTCCTTTACCACTGTCTCCCATACCCTTCTCCTCGGTCAGCATGCTTCATTCGCTCTTGCCATCCTATAAGCTGTACCTTGACCTAGAATATCCTTTGTCCTCATCTTTATTTTGCCAACCCTTCAGGGTCTCGTTTCAAAGACTAACTTCCCAAAGAAAAAATATGTTGCTCATCAAAGTAAAAAGAAGACATGACTTTCTACCTTTTACATATTTAGTATCAAGAAACCTGATTAACATAATATAAACATTCAGTACAATAATATAAAAAAAATCACTTCTGAATCAGCACATTTAATACCAATGTAGAAATTTTCATAGCACATTCATTCTGTCATGTGTGTACTATGTCCAAAGTGTAATAAAAAAATAATGATGACATAAAAACACTCTGTAATAAACTGATAACATTAACAAAACATAGTAATTTCTTGTTTAAATCTGTAAGATCATAAGCTTTTGTGTTACAGTGTATAATCTATTAACCTAGGCTGCTTGCTCTCTGTACCGGTCTTGTTTTAGTCTTATTTAAATGTACTTCTAGCCTAGACTGTCCTTGAACACATAAGCTTATTGCCTTAGCCTTCCAAACTCTGGGGTAACAGATGAGTACACCCAATCTATTCTGAACATTTATTAATTAATTCAGAATAAATATTATATCATCACTTAAGATAATCTTTCCATCATGCAGCTTTTAAAGAAAATTAATCAGTATTTTTTACGTACCAAATAAGCACTTACTAAGTTTTTCATCATGTATCAAACATTGTAGGATTCAAATAGATGCGTGTTTCTGGAGTGCCTCTGCATATGATGAAAACAGGTATAAAAGATAAAGCTGGTTGTTGTTTGTAGTTTAATTCAGAAAGAATAGTAAATCTAATAAAATTTTAGAGAACAGAGATTACTGGACTGTTATATTAGTCACATAATATGAATCATTAAATTTTTGTGGAAATCAACTGATTTTTTTCTTAGATATTTGCTTTATTTACATTTCAAATGTTAACCCCAACATAAATCCCAAGACTTAATCCAAGTTGTGATCACAAATATTATGTAGTATAATCTGACAAATTTATGGAAAATATGAATCAATTAATTTATCTCTCAGAAGAAAGATTGAATGGACTGCAATATCAATATGTGAATACTAACCATACACATATCATTCCTACCACTCAACCATTTACGAGCGAAATTGGTGCTAACAATATCTATATTCATGAACACTGAGTTTTAAAAGTGGCTCTATTACTCTCTCAAGTATATGGAGGATATTCCAAGATACATAAATTTCCCAAGGATTTAAGACTTTTGAAAACTTCCATGGATTTTTAAGTAAAACATTCACCACTTTTTATAGAGACTGCTACTGAGCCAAAAGGGAAAAAAAAGATCCTGCTTAAGATATGAAGTTAGAGGCAAAACTGAAAATGAAAAAAGTTAAAAGAAGATGATGACAGAGATAAAGAAAGAAAAATGATTAGAGGTAAATAGCCATTGATGAAGAGCTCCTATTCCTTCTCATGTATGTACCCATCCTCTTTTACAGTACTCTACCATAATTCCTTCTGAAATTTAGGAGGGCTATGAAAATCTTTCCATTTTCTATTTTCACTTGTACTAGTGAAAAATTTCAAATCCAGGAGACAAGGTCAGTAGTGAAAACATGCTAGGAATAACTTTTTCTTTTTCAATTTCCCTAAAGGACTTAGTAAAAAATTTAATTTGTAGATTAGATAGCTAATATAGTGAAGATAATATCAATGTAGTTATTTGTAAACATTTTTATTGAAAACATATATTTGTATACAAATAACCTGACTATGGCTTCCCCTTCCTCTACTCCAATCAGCTCCTCTACTTCAAATCTTTCTCTCATTAGAAAAGGAATAGGGACTAAGAAATAGTAATAAAATAAAATAAGATAAAACACCAACAAAACAATCAGAATAGAATAAAGCAAACAAATAAAAGGAAAAGAGTCAAGAAAAAAACCAAGAGACAAATTTAGATGCATCAATCCACTCATTCTCAAATTGAGGAATCCTAGAAAAACACAAAACCTGAAGCCATAATATATACTTAAAAGAACTATCATAGAAAAAATAAAATAAAATAAAAAATACAAAAGAAAAACAAATGCAAAATAAGCATCTCTGGCATTAGATTATGGGATAAGGAACCTCACAGATGCCATTGAGTTATTTTTTTTTCCATCTACTTCTGGGCCTGCAGCCTGACCTTAAGAATAACTTCTTTCCGTAATATCTCTTGGGAGAAGACTAAATTTTTATTTATAAATGATTATCAATTGAAGATAGTTTCTAGATTATGGATGGGCCAGGTGTCCACTTATCCTTTCACCTCTAGTACACCATCTGGTACAGGATCACAAAGGCCTTGTGCATGCCACCTGAGTCTCTGTAAGCTCATATGTATGATGGTTCTGCTGCATTATAAAAGTCTTGTTACTTTGGAGTCCTTCTTCCCCTCTGGCTCTTAAAATTCCTTCTATCTCCTCTTTTCCAAGATTTTCTTAGACCTAGCGGGAGGGATTTGATGGAAACATCTCTTTTACCGCTGACTGTTAGGTTTCTCTCTCTCTGAATAATGTCTGTCTGTGGGCCTCTGTGTTTTAACCCATCTGCTGCAATAGGAAGCATCTCTGATGATGCCTGAGCAGGGCACTGGTTATATTTGTCTTTCTAAGTCTGAATTACCTCAGTTCCATCCATGTACTTTCCAATTTCATGATTTTATTTTTTAAAGGATGAGAAATACCCCATTGTGTCACTGTACTACATTATCTTCATCCAGTTTTCAGTCGACAGACATATAGGTTATTTCCAATTTCTGGCTCTTATAAATAGAGTAGCAATAAACACAGTTGAACAAGTGTCCTTGCTGTATAGGTAGATTGTGCTATCATTTTCATTGAATTCTAGGGAGTTTTTATTTTTTTCATTTTATTTCTTCTTTGACCAGTGGCCACTGAGTTTCTAGGAGACTATAGGCTTTCTGTTTGTTTCTGTTGTTGCTGAAGTCCAACTTTAATCCCTCATGATATAATAAGATGTAAGGGGTTATTTCAATCTTCTTGTATCTGTTGAGACTTGGTTTCTGATCAAATGTATACCAATTTTGAAGAAGGTTCTGTGATGTATTGAGAAGAAGGTATATTCTTTTGTGTTTGACTGAAAGGTCCTGTGGATATTAGTTCAATTTGGTTTATAACCTCTATTAGTTTCATTATTTCTGTTTAGTTTATGTCTCACTGGCCTCTCCATTGGTTAGAGTAGGGTCTTGAAATCTCACACTGTTATTCTGTGTGGTGCAATGTGTGATTTAAACTTTAGTAATGTTTCTTTTTCAAATGTGCGTGCCCTTGCATTTGGGGCATAGGTGTTCAGAATTAAGACACCATCTTGGTGGATTTTCCCTTTGATGATTATTAAGTGTCTGTTCCCAACTCTTTTGATCACTTTTGGTTAAAAGTCTATTTTATTACGTAATTGAATGGCAACTCCAGCTTCTGTCTTGTGTCAATTTTCTTGGAAAAAATTTTTCTAGCCCTTTACTCTGAGTTAGTTTGTTTCTCATTTTACTGAGGTGTTTCTTGTATGCATCAAAATGATGAATCCTATTTATGCAACCACTTTGTAAACCTGTGCCTTTTTATTGCTGAATTAAGTCCATTGATGTTGAGAGATATGAATGGCCAGTGATTGTTAGCTCTTGTTATTTTTATGGTGGTGATAGTATGTGAGTGAGTGTGTGTGTCTGTGTGTGAGAGTATGTGTACAAGCCTGATTCTATTCTTTTGGTTTTTCTGTGTGGTTAATTTCTTGTGTTTTCCTTGGTGTAGTTTCCCTCCTTGTGTTGGAGTTTTCCTTCTAGTATCCTCTGTATGGTTGTTTTAGTAGAAAGATATTGCTTAAATTTTGTTTTGTCATGGGGATTTTTTTTTTGTCTATGGTGACTGGTGACTGAATGTTTTGATGGATATGGACTGGCATCTGTGGTCCCTTGGGGTCTGCAAAACATCTGTCCAGGCCCTTTTAAAATTTAGAGTCTACACTGAGAATTTAGGTATCATTATGATAGGTCAGCCTTCATCTGTTGCTTGGCCTTTTAAGCTTACAGCTTTTAATATTCTTTGTTCTTTACATTTAGTGTTTTGATTATTATGTGGCAGGAAATAATTATTTTCTGGTCCAATCTATTTGGTGTTATATAAGTTTCTTGTACATTTATAGCCATCTCTTTCTTTAAGTTAGGAAAATTTTCCTATTTGACTTTCTTGACCATTGATCTGAGAATCCTCCTTCTTCTTCTTCTTCTTCTTCTTCTTCTTCTTCTTCTTCTTCTTCTTCTTCTGCTTCTGCTTCTGCTTCTGCTTCTGCTTCTGCTTCTGCTTCTGCTTCTGCTTCTGCTTCTGCTTCTCCTCCTTCTCTTCCTCCTCCTTCTTCTTCTATTCCTATTACTATTAGGTCTGTTGTTTTCATAGTGTTACAAATTTCCTAGATGTTTTGTGTTAGAAACCTTTTAGATTTGGCATTTTCTTTGATGGGTGCATCAACTTCTTATATTCTATGTTCTATGTCTGAGATTCTTTCTTCTGTCTCTTATATTCTATTGCTTATACTTGTATCTGTAGCTCCTGATTTCCTTCCTAGGCTTCCCATTTCCAGGGTTGCTTTCATTTGTGTTTTCTTTTTTGCTTCTATTTTCACTTTCAGGTCTTGAACCGTTTTATTCATTTTCTTCACTGCATTGTATTCTCTTGTATTTCTTTAAGAAATTTCTTTATTACCTCTTTAAAGGCCACTCTAATCTTCATAAGATGAGATTTAAGGTTATCATTTAAGGTTATTTTCATGTTCTTCAATTGTGTTAGGATATCCAAAGCTGGCTATAATAGTAGAGCTGGGTTCTGATGGTGCCATATTACACAGACATTTGTTGATTGTGCTGTTGTGCTTGCCTTTAGTCGTCTGACTGTTATCTAGTATTGGCTGTACTGGTAGTCCCTGGTAGTAGCAGACTGCTAGAACTGGTTGTTCTGGATGGCAGCAGTCCTCCCAGTAGGCAGGCAGAGTCATTATTTGATCTTTTTACCTTGTAGTTTTCAGTGTTTTGTGATGTGCTGAAGGAAACTTGTTTTCTAGTCCAATCTATTTGATGTTCTGTGTTCTTCTTGTACATGTGTGTATATGTGTGTGTGTATACATGTGCACATGCACACCTACACAGACATTTTTCTATTTAAGGGCTATTTCATCTTCATAAAGGCTATTTTAAGATCTTTGACTTGTGGTTCACTTATGTTGCATTGCTCAGGGCTTCTATAATAGATTTGTTGGGCTCTTATGGAGACATATTGCTATTGCTGATATTGATTTTGTTTTTATGCTGCCATCTAGGCATCTGGACATGGAAAGATTGTAAATATCTTTGTTGCTAGGTGAGTAGTCTGCTCCTTGGTTTCTATTACCTTCTCTGGATCTTGGGATATTGCCTAGTAGGGAATGTTTCTGAGATCCTGCTAGATTTTGCCACTGGTGTGTATGAGTACAATGAGTTTTAGATATTGGGAGAATATCCTTAAGAATCAGTAGACACTAAAATAGAGGCAGAAAGATTCTCAGTGGGTTTCACTAGAGAGAGCAAATTAATCAGGATGTGCTTAGTCCCCTGAGCATGGGGCTGAAAGTTGGGAGAGAGGCCATAGCACATAGTCTTCCACAGTTCTTGGGATGGGACTGGTGGATGGATTAGTAGAAGATGTGGAAGAGTACATATCTGAAACTTGTCTTCTGTTTCCCTGGCCTTTTGGCTTCTCTGATAGGCTTGGGCTGGCAGATTCCCAAGGATTGCCTGTTGGAGTTCAGGAATGAGACAAAGGGATTTGTTACATTCGAACGGGTTACTGGGTTCCCTGGAATGTGACAAGAGAAACATGGAGTCAAGACTATATTTCCTGCTCAAGGTTCAAAGTTTAATGGGTTTTTCCAAATATATAGGCAGGGGGTGGGGGTGTGTGAAGGGGAACCTTCCCCCAAAGTCTGTAAACGGGTCTATAGAACTGGTTCGCTTGCTCCACAGGGTGCTGGCATCAGGTAGCTAGTGCCTCTCAGGAAATTGCAGGTCCCTTGGAAATCAAAGAGCTTCACCTTGGTGTGAGCTATCTGCCCCAGGTGGGAAACAGTGGCAAGCCACCATTCTGTAACTCCTGCTCAAGGATTGGGGGGGAGGACACAAGGATTATTCCAGAGGAAGGCTGGAGGAGAAGATCTCCAAGATCCCCTGGAGATAAGAACAGATAAGAAAGAGAGGAGACTGAGGGGTTGGATTTAGAGGAGAAGAGTGAGAAGTGTAAGTCTATTGTTATCATGCCTGTTTTCCTGGACATTGTGGCTAGCAGATTCCCAGGGAAAGCCTTTATTTTAAAATGTTGATTACTGTATTTGTATTTATGTACCTTCCAGTACCATATGCCATAGCTTGCCTGTGGAGGTCAGAGTACAACTTCTAAAAGTCAGTTGGATTTTACTATATGGGTGCAAGGAATGGAATTCAAGTCATGAATCTTATCAATAAGGGCTTTTACCCACTGAGCCATCTCACTAACACCTATAAGTATAATCATTATTATAGATTAAACTCAATCTTTCTGTCAAGACAGTAATCCCTGAACTCAGAGGCAAAGACTCTACAGTTCACATGGATACAAAGCAGATGAGGTTCTGCATTTTTCAGTATAGAGTTTGGCCAATGTTATGGCTGTCATAAGTATACATAGGTCAATGGAATGAAGTTTTAACAAGCCATGCCCATAAGTTTTCTATGGATCTGAATATTCTTTAAGGAATGCCCTTACTATTCTGTTCTTCTTTCTGTTCTACCAATAATCCCAAGAATCCCAAGATTGCCCTTGTCTCCCTGCTAGGTCTGGTGTTTTACCAATTTATACAAGTTATGAGTCAAGAGAAAAACCTTATTTCTTGTTCCCATTTAATGAAGAGACAAAAAGAATACTGTGTATCTGTGTTCCCTCAAAATTCAGATTTTTGATATCTAGCCACATTGATGGGTTTGGTAGGTAGAATTTGAAAAGGTTGTGTGGGTGGAATTTTGAGTATGATTTGTCCTTTAAAGAAGAGACTTCAAAGATTCCCCTCACTGCCACGTATGATGTGAAGATTCAACAAGATGGTAATGCTTTCTGGGAACAGAAATGGGCTATCAACAGATATTGAATTGGCTGATGCCTTCATTTTTAATTTTTCAGCTTCTAGTGTAATGAGAAATAAAGTCCTGTAATTTATAGAATTTCCATTTAGTAGCCAGAGAAAACTTTGAAACCATCATTTACAGAAATCAAGTTTTGCTCTTGCCCTGCCACTACAAAGAAGAAAGCTACTAACTCTTAATTAGAGTGTTTTACTCATCCTAGGGCAAACACCTTCCAAAGGATGAAAGGTGAAAATAACATTGCCTTAGGCCACGGAGGACTTCATATAGCTCTTCTCTGGAGAACCTGTGACCTTCCTCTGACAGCAGAGGAAGATTATGGTCCTAGTTATAGTCTCATGGTTCAGAAATAGTTCAGAGATTTATATGAAGATTTTTTTTGGAGTGGGGGTTTTGAGACAGTGTTTCTCTACATAGGCCTAGCTATCCTGGAACTCTATCTGTAGACTATGTTGGCCTCGAACTCAGAAATCCACCTGCCTCTGCCTCCCAAGTGCTGGGATTAAAAGCGTGAAGTCTTTTAACTGCAGTTCAACTGAAGAATTTACTTACAACCTCAAGTTCTTGCTCTCTACTTAAATGAAATTCCTACACAATACACAGTTTTCCATTAACTAAGAGTGGCCTTCACAAAGAAAATGTGAAGTTTAAGCCAAACATTTCATGGGAAAGCTTCTTGGATATAGCAATAAAAACCAGACAATTAAATCTGCTTCCAAATATCAGTTATGCTTGAAAATATCGTAGGAAATTCTATTACAGAACATTTAAAGATTATTGTGACAACCAGTGGAAGCAAGCCAGTTAAATCCCTGGAATGTCTCATACTGAGCAATTTTTCTCCCCAGAGGGACTAAAGTATTCTGTAAATGTTCCATCCTCCTAGTGCAAACAGAAAGTATTAAAGTTATATAAACTGTGCAGTTTTCATTGATTTGTGAATGGGAGAGAAAGTACTATTAATGAGCCTCTTTGTGAGTCGACACACAAATAAACAAACAGCTTTGTTGATGCAAACTTTCTGGTGAAACTTCAGTTTAGCTATTCTAAGGAAGTAAATGGGTTCTTACTGAGGCAACTGAGGATTATTCTTTTCTTCCATCCTCTATTATGCCCTCAATTCAAACAAGGAATAAGCAATTGAAGGTAAGATGTTAATGTATCTTTGCATTCCAATATACAAAATATCACATTCTGGTTCCTTTCCAAGAGATATTGTAACAAATAAAAATATTGTTAAGTCATTTTGAAAAATGGTATATTTTCTTTGTCTAGATTTATTATCCAGAAAAAATTAGTAAATCTAAATTACTACCCCACTGACTCAAGTTCAGGCTTTAATCAGAAACAAACTGAAAACTTTTACCTGAATTATTCTGAAAGGAAATTTGATAAAATAAATCAGTTTCTTTTGTGAAAAACATTTATTTCCATGGAGTTTTCTTAATATAATTTTCTACTTAACATTTTTTGTTAACTAAATTCATTCCAGGCAACATTTTCTCTATTCCTTTTTATTTATTTGTGTGGGGACACAGTAAGAGCAGATTAAGTTATATTTAATACAAACAAGAAGATTAAGACTAACTTGCAGTAAAGTGTATTCAATATATGAAGCATCATTCTTTTGAAAACTGAGGTCTGTCCTTCATTTTTCCTTACACTATAGAGCAAGGCAATACTTAAGGTGTATGTAAAAAGCATGTTAGCAGTCCGCCAAGGGGGAAAAATGTTAATAGGAATAATTTACCGACATCAATTTGATTCTGAACTCTTCATCAGGTTTTTCTCTGCCTATCTTTGTGACAGTCTAGACACTAGAAAATAAACATGAAGTAAGGTGGTAAGCATTCCTCTATACCAGCACGGCATTCAACATGATGCCTCTTATTTTTACCTACATTTATCTCGTTTTACCTACAAAGTGCTAGGAGTCCTTTAATACCAGGTTTTTTTTTGTGTTTTTCTAGAAGACTCTTTATTCAAATTATTTCTATTAGTTCCTCAAATAGTTTATGTTAGATCTGGACTTCTTAGGAAATCACATTTATTCAGTGGCATTAGTAGAAGTTTTGATGTTCTAGTAAATATAACAGGTTATCAAATAAATCATCTTTTAGTATTTGTCTATGTGTATATTTTGTCTTAATTCTGGCATTGAGAAGATAACTTTAACTTGGAACTGGAAATGATGGGCTTAAGATCAAATTCTATGATTTTATTGAGTCAATTTTGAGCTAGTCTTTTATCCTAAATCTCGACATTCTTAGTGGATTTCACATTTCCCACAAATTGCTATATCAAGTAAACACAACTGAAAAATCAGTATAGTACAAACTGGTAGCACTCTTTTACGAGATTTGTGTATAAGATGCTTATTTTATTTAAGATATCAAGTATTTAGAAACTGTCAGACTTTCTCAGAATTAAAAATTACTAAAACATAATATATTGGCTGATGAGATAGCTCAGCAAATAAAGGAGCTTAATGCAAAGTATGAAGACCTGAGTTTGTTTCCCAAGACCCAGAGCCAAGCTATTTTCTTACCTCCACACACATATCGTGACATATTTGCCCATTCATACGCACACAAAATAAATTATAAATGTAATTTTAACCAGTTTAAAACCACAAGATCATTATTAACACAAATGAAAAATAAAGCAATTAGAAACTATTTTAATAAATGTTACAACATTTTTCTCTCTTAACATTCAAGAATATTGATTTTTCAATTGTGAATACCTGTTGAGGGAAATATTAAAAATTATAATTCCCTCTATGCCTGCAGGCCCTGGCAGGCTGACCAGCCAGGCACTGGTGAGCAGGGTTGGCCTGTTCTCATCTTGTGGAGACTCTATGACTCAGAGCTCCAAGATCTCTCCACCCAGCTCGCTAAGTTCGCACAGGCAGGTTGCTTCCATGCTTCAAATTCCCACACTTTTTGCAAACCCACATTTTGCCACCATATCTTTCACTCTGGAACCCAGTTGAGCCACCATGTGAAGGAAACCACTCAAACTTAGCTCAGAATCAATGGTCACTAGTAGCTACAGATTGACCTCCAGCTGTCCCTGTCAAAAAGCCTGTATCTCTCTCCTGCCTCTTCTCTTCCTCCCTCCTACCCAGAGGTATTGCTTACTCAACCAGTGATTGCTTTCTTTATTCATTAGAGGAGTCACATGAAGTCCTGAGTACTTGATTCACTCCTCCTCCAGGCAGCCCCTCTTAGAGAAGTTGAATTAACATCAAAATACAAATAGCTCCAGGGCTATCCACAACAAGTACCAATAACTCAATAGAAGTACTTCACTCATGCTCAAATTTTATAACTGAGAAACAATATAATTTAGTGGGTAAATTTTAGCTATATATACAGTAGTATTAAAACATTAATTCAATAATTATACTCAGACTTTTAAAAATTAATTTCAGTTAAGAAATTGGTTCTTTATCATCACCTCGATTACAAATTTTGAGTGAATTCCATCTATTTTACCTTCATGCACCTATTGTACCAACATCTGACATCCTCTACCACTCATGATGTATATATGTAAATTACAATCATTTTCCACTCACACTTGTACAATAGTTTCATAGAACTTTGCTTTCTATTTGGTTCTCATTTAATCCATTATCCATAATGTAGAAGAAATATAGAAAGTTGCATTACTCCTCTGTTGACTCTCTCCAGTGGCTCCTCTATTCACAATAAAGAAATCACAAAGAGAGACAACCCTGGAGATAGAAAACCTAGGAAAAAGATCAGGTGTCATAGATGTAAGCATCAACAACAGAATACAAGAGATGGAAGAGAGAATCGAATCTCAGGTGGAGAAGATACCATAGAAAACATTGACAACAGTCAAAGAAAATGCAAAATGCAAAAAGCTCCTAACCCAAAACATCCAGGAAATCCATGAGACAATGAGAAGTCCAAATCTAAGAATAATAAGTATAGAAGAAAGTGAAGATTCCCAACTTAAAAGACCAGTAAATATCTACAGCACAATTATAGAAGAAAACTTCCATAACCTAAAGAAAAAGATGCCCATAAACATAAAAGAAGCCTATAGAACTCCAAATAGACTGAACCAGAAAAGAAAGTCCTTCTGTTACATAATGGTAAAAAGACCAAATGCACAGAACAAAGAAAGAAAATTAAAAACAGTAAGGGAAAAATGTCAAGTAATATATAAAGGTAGACTTATCAGAATTATACCAGACTGCTTAGAAGAGACTAAGAAAGCCAGAAGATCCTGGGCAGATGTCATACAGACCCTAAGAGAATACAAATGCCAGTACATGCTACTATACCCAGAAAAACTCTCAACATAGATGGAGAAACCAAGATATTCCATGACAAATCCAAATTAACACAATATCTTTCCACAAATCCAGCCCTATAAAGGATAATAGATGAAAAACTCCAACATGAGGAAGGAAACCATATCCTAGAAAAAGCAAGAAAGTAATCTTCTTTCAACAAACCCAAAAGAAGATAGATAGCCACACAAACATAATTCCACCTCTAAACACACACAAAAAAAAAAAAAAAAACAGGAAGCAACAATCACATTTTCTCAATATCTTTTAACATCAAAGGATTCAATTCCCCCAATAAAAAGACATAGATTAAGAGACTGGATACGTAAACAGGGCCCAGAATTTTACTGCATACAGGAAACATACCTCAGTGACAAAAACAGATACTACCTCAGAGTAAAAGGCTGGAAAAATTTTTCCAAACAAATGGTCCCAAAAACCAAGCTGGAGTAGCCATCCTAATATCCAATAAAATAGAATTTCAACCAAAAGTTATCAATTGAGATACGGACTGACACTTCATATTCATCAAAGGAAAATTCCACCAAGAGAAAGTTTCAGTTCTAAACATCAATGCCTCAAAAGCAAGGGCAACCACATTCATAAAAGAAACTTTAATAAAACTCAAAGCACACATTGCACCTCACAAAATAGTGGGAGACTATTGATGACACCCCACTGTCATCAATGGACAGATCATAGAAACAGAAAGCAGAGGCACAGTAAAACTAACAGAAGTTGTGAACCTGAGAACCCAACATGAAAACAGACAGACAAAAAGAAGAACTTGAACCAGGGTGGCATTAAATAGCCATAGGTAGTTATGATATCATAAATGATAGAATAATTGGGATAATTTGTCTAATCTAGGTGGGCAGCTTTTATGTTTATCTGAAATTATTATGTTGGCATCTTGTTAAGTGAGAATTTATTGATACAAAAATCAGATTGGTTAATTAAAAGCCTCTAGAGTTTTGTTTATACCTGGTAAATGGTTGCTGTGGCGACTAACTATGGAATGGACTCTTCTTGTGTGGGGCTGGCATAAGAGTAAAAGGAACTCAGGAACTCTAGCCCTGCCAGAGAGTAAGTAGATGGACAGAGAGTAGCCCTGCAGGACTGCACCGAGGCTGAGAGTTGCAGGCAATAGCACAGGAAGTCTGCCAGTAGATTTTAGTATTTCCTGCAACAGGAAGCAAAACGTGTTGGGCACAGAATCCGCTAGAAATATAAGATTAGTAGCCTGAGAGTTGAAGTTTCATTTTCTAAGTGAGAGGAAGGTAGTGATAGACAAGTCACGTGACTCAAGCACAGGATTTGAAACAAAGTAGGCCCTGAGGTCCCCTGCTATGGGGAGTACAGGCTGCTGAGTTAGGAGAAGAATGAAACTGCCTGCATTTTAGGGAAGAGGGTTTGAACTTTGAATTCAAAATTGGGATTATTTGCTTTTAGGATAGATTTATATACAGGTTCTGACCAAATCACGTGGGGAATTTTGCCCTTAGTTTGGAACTAGAAAAGGAAAACTTAGTCGCTGACTCCAGAGTAGATAGTGCAGTGATAATCATTGCCTACTTTGATCAGGTATTAATTATTAATGTCTGTGGCTCCAGGTAGAGAGATCAACAGATAGATAGTATAACAAGAAAGATATATTACTCTATTATGCATGCCTTACAGGATACTCTAATTCTGTCTAACATGGGTTCGACCAGGTTATATTCTTGCTTGGCTAAAGAGATAACGCCTAATAGCAGTCACATACAGTATTTTAGTTTACTTCATTTGTTTTGGATTGTTTTAATTTTCAAAATGGGTGTGATTTTAAGTTTTGTGGTTATACTATTTCTCTGGGATAGAAGTGTAAATAAAGGGTTTCCTGATTATTGGTTCAACAATATGCTGATTTAGTAGAAAGGTCTTGTCTTTGCATTTTTAGAAAAGATAATTAGGGTTTTTACACTTTCCAGAGTCATATGGATCAGATATGAGGAAGGGAGACCCTCAGAAGACTAGATTCCAGAGAATCAAACAAAAAAATGTATCTTGGTGATACCAAATTTTGATTTGAGATTTGTGTGTTACAGAATATATAGCCTTGTTGAATTTCCTCATCATACATGCTGACCTGATATGTTTGAATACCTGATGTCCTGGACTTTCACCCAGATAAAGTAAAGACACAGACATCAGAGACTAAATAAATCATTAGGCCAACCAACTCTCCTATTTTCCCTTATCTCCCCACCCCCCTTTCAAAATATCTCAATGCCCATATTCAGCTTGAAGAAGTTATGAAGAGTCATCATGCCAGTTCCCTGGGTTTTGGGGCTAGAGGGGGTTATTATAGGCTGATGGAAAGGACATCCACGGACTGCCCCACCTGGGGATCCATCCCATATACAGTCATCAAATGCAGACACTATTGCAGATTCCAAGAAGTACTCATTCACAGGAGCCTGATATATCTGTCTCCTGAGAGGCTCTGTTAGAGTCTGACAAATACAGAGGCAGATGCTCAAAGCCAACCATTGGCTCCCCAATGGATGAGTGAGAGAAAGGAATGAAGGAACTGAAGGAGTTTGCAACCCCATAGGAAGAACAACAATATCAACTACCACCACCACCACCCCAGAGCTCCCAGGGACTAAACCACCAACCAAAGAGTTCACATGGAGGGACCCATGATTCCAACTGCCTATGTAGCAGAGAATGGCCTTGTTGGGCTTCAATGGGAGGAGAGGCCCTTGGTCCTCTGAAGGCTAGATGCCCCAGTGTAGGGGAATGACAGGGCAGAGAGGTAGGAGTGGCTGGGTGCATGGGGAGCACCCTCATAGAAGCACAGGTTGGAATGGGATTGGGGCATTCCAGAGGGGAAACTGAGAAAGAGGATAACATTTGGAATGTAAATAAAGAAAATATCCATTAAAAGAAAAGAAAAATAAAAGTAGGAAAAAAAATAAACTGAAGCACTGAGGTTGCAACTGAATAATTATTAAAATTTTCAGTCTTTAGAATTAATTCTATGCCTGCTTGAATTGTGTTTTCTTAGACTTTTGCAACTTAGAATAGTGCATTTGAATCATGACAGCTAATATTACAGGTACAGAACTTTAGTCTGTTCACTAGGGTGGCTATAGAATGTGTTGCTTTACTAAGTATGGGGTTAAACGGCACAATCTCTCACAACCAGCTAACCAATTCTAGGTATCAAGGACAAGCTAAATTTAAAAGCCTGTCTAGGAAATTGGGAATCTATTAATATTGATATTGCATATATGGAATATGACATTTGAAATATCTTTGTATTTTCCATACTATGTTTAAATATAGCAATATATATCCCATGGGATATGCATAGAATGCCTTTCTGCACTATTTACTTGTGTACAGGATGAAATAAGCATTTGTAGGTAAAAGCAACAATATGATGACATGCCAGCATAATGTGACAAGGACAGCAACTTCTCCTACACACACATCAATCATGGCAGTTCATAAATGAATGTACAGTTTTGTTCAGAAATGTCTCAGAAAATTGCATTAGAACACTGAGCCATAAAGCTCTTAGCTTAATGAGTTGGTAACATTTTGCAGATTTGCTTAAAATAGGTTGCTTTCCAGACTGTGTTAACAGACTACAACAGTGCTTGCCAACACACTCATCCTAAACAATTACATTAAGATCCATAAGGCCATGTTTACAGTTCTGAGAAGCGAATGTATTGTTAATGGGCCATAAACTATCTTCTGATTCAATGCGTTGGCTTTTTAAAATTTGTGTAATAGTCAATGGAAAATTTCCAACATCTACTTGGCATGCAAGTAGAATTGGCTTTAGGGAAATAAAAGTGAATGCTGAGACATATCCATAAATTTCTGATCCGATATGATATATATATATATATGTATATATATATATACATATATATATATATATATCAATTTAAGCAATTTTGAAAGATCTTGAGTACAGTTTACAACAGTTTTATATGTTATGACTATGAGTAAATATCATGATAAACAATAAAAATTCCTATGTGTACAATATTCTCAACTTCTCAAATGTTCTTTTAAATCTCTTGTGAAATAACTGCATCAGTTAGCCCCAAATAGCCTGTGAAAAGACATTCATTGAAACTTCATGCTTGTCAGGCCTGCTATTATCCTAGGCTGTTTTCTGGTTGCCAACCAAAAAGCTGAGCTAGTTAAACTACTGTTTTAAACCTTCCTATGGAACTCTCGTTGCTTTCAAAACAGTTTTCAGTCCTTTTATCTTCCTCACATTTTCCTCCTTGATTCTGTTGTCTACATTTCTGCTCTATTCACTGCTCAATCTACAGACATCTTTCTAGTGTCGGCCTAATATTTCTCAGTTCCTTTTTCCAGATGGTTCCACTTTCTCTTACTGATAATTTCCATTTATCTCAATGCATTTTTTAAAATTAATTCACATCATGCTTTGCAAGCCTGTTCCTTGTTTAGCTACATTTCTTCAATATTGAATGCCATTGTAGCTTTATAATTATCCAATGATTCCATCATTTGAAACTTACATAATAAGGTACAGCTTTGTATAAGAAGTTATGATGGATCCTAGGCAGGTAGGATATCTAGAAGCGGGGATCAATAAATTATTCGTGTGTGTGTGTGTGTGTGTAAGCTCACCCTTCCTTTCTGGGTCTTTTAGCTGATGGGTAGTTGCCAGCGCTGAAGGACTGAGACTGTGAAAGCAGTGTTGATACGTGGCACAGTTCCTGACCTAACACTGACATTGAAGACAGTAATGATGATAGCTAATATCTATTTTCTGCGTGTTGTAGTACACCATTACAGTCATACAAACACTATCTCATGTTTATCAATATCTAAATTTGAAACTAATTATTACCAGTAATTTATTTTATAAAAACAGCCTTTAAAAATTAATGTCAATAAACTGTAGATTCAAACCTGATATCAAGTCATTCTGATTGTAGAACCCACGCTCACCCACAAACATCAAATGATGAGACCTGGAGAATTCTGTAAAACTGCTGTCATTTACTTTACCTTGTATCCACACTGCGACCTCAGGAGGCTAATACCAGTTATTATACTTGAAATTGCACAACTCCCAAGACCACAAAACAAATTCTTTTTTAAAACCACAAGGATCCAGAAGTGTTTCAGACCTTGGACACCCTAATCTCAAGTTTTCTGGTTAGGAGCTTCTCTGGGCTGACCTTGAGTAGGTTACAGTTCAGAAAAGACCCAGGTTCTTCACTATTCCTAGCTTGTATACTCTCATGCTGCTTTGAAAATATTATGAATATTTTGTCTATTTCTATGCAAACTCAGTAAATATGCTACTTGCACTTTTTACATTGGACTTATGACTCACTGAATAACATTGCTGTGCAAATGATATAATGTAAGTTTGATTTATTCATGGAAGAACAACTTAAGTTAAAAAAAATAATTTTCCTGTGTGTATGCTCAAATTTACATTTTACCTGTGCTTTAGACCAAACTTTTTGACTTACTGAAAAAAGCATTACGCTGGTTCACAATGGAGAAATATCATTTATCTAGAAGCAAGAAACTCAAGGATGGCTTTAGGATGTAGCTCAGTGGTGAAATACTTGTCTGATATATGCAAGGGTTATGATTCAAATGTCAACACTGCACAGGATCAAGGCAATGTAAGACAAGGGCACTGTAATTGGATAACAATCTAGTATTTTTATAGAATATATATTATCTTCAGAATAATTATAGTAGAATCACTTTTGTAAAAGTCAATCAAATAGATTTTTTTTTAAAAAAAAAATCTAATAGCAAAGAATTTTGTGACTGGGCAAGTCATTTTCTAATTTCTAAAGCTTAGATGACTTTTTGTAACCTTACATAAACAGATCTATAAGCACCTCAGAAGTCCTTCATTGTATTTATTCTCTGAAATTATCATAGATACTAAAATCAGCTATCTTAGCTTCACAGACTTCTGGTAAAATTATAACTAGTGTCATTAGGTTTTTATTTGCTAGGTCTTACTATTTATTAAACACCACTCCCTTTGCTTTTATAATTGCCTTGTTTTATAGTTAGGCATATATCACCATAAACATAAGTTTGCCTTTAGGATGCAAGGTATGTTCTTATTCTACATATATAAAATATTTGGGTTCATAGAAAAATCTGAACATGGATGTTTCTAACAGGTTTTTTCATAATAACCAACACATGGAACACCAAAACTGCCATTTCAATCTATTATTTTTCTTCTCATCTATCATGAGAATTCTGAATTCTACTGTAATATTCAATCATTTAAATATAGTTCACCAAGTACTCATCTTCACTGCCTTCCTCAGCCTCACACTTTCCACCTCTTCTCCATTCTTTGTATGTTTAATTTTGCAGGTGATATAAACCTTCCTCTGCACCAAGCTTTTACCAACCTACTTATCTATAACTATTGCTTACCCTCTTCTGACATTTAGTATGTGTGCAGCTTAATTATATTCAAGCATCATGATAGCCCATTGTTGCCAGGAGCCATCTAGGAGAAGCTAACAATTAACATCCCCCCCCACACACACACTCACACACACCCACACACACTCACCCCCTCACATACACACACCACACCACACCACACCACCACCCCACACACCACCCCACAGATCCACCTCAGATTAAAATCTATGATGGATTTGCTCCAGCAGGCAAGGCCCAGCATAATTTCATTTTAGGAAAGATTTCTGCTATTAATCTGCTTTTTCTGTTATTATTAAATATATATAACAATCACTAGGTATTAGCCCACCCTTTTGTGCAGATTTCTGCAGAACAATGAAGATGTCTTAAAGTGATGTTATATAGACAAATGGATGACTTCTTAATTTTTAATGATGATCTTCTAATAATCCCTAAAATTTTATCAGTAATTGTTAAGCTCTTTTATAATAGGACTGCTATTAAATCTTTTCTAATTCAAAATGCATTAAGAACTCTGCTAGTCTTCTAGTGTGACGAGTTAATGGATTCTGAGATACCAACTAGGCATCTAGTACTCCAAGTATGTTTCAAGAGGTTATAAAACCATTAACTAAAGGTCATAAAATGGAACTCGGGATTTACTATATGTGCAAGGACAAAAGATAAAATATTGACTGGGTTTATTTATACAAAACATCACTAATACTTAGTCCCAAAAAGTTATGGTTTTTAACTCTCTAAGAACATGGAGAGCCAATGACAGATGATGAATGTTTAGCCAGATAAATAATGTTAATGGATATGAATGTAAACGTTTTCTGTTGTAAATTTTTATTCAATTTATGATTTGAATTTATGTATAAATATGTGATGAACTTTTCACCATGTGATCATGTATTCTGAAAGATGTATAAGTGGTGAAGAAAAAGAGAGAAGAAAACTAAGGATTTTTTTTAAGTTTAACTCAAGAACTTAGAAGTAAAGGTATAGCATTGGGAGTAATGGTATTGAGAATAAGGGCATTATTGTGACATCAGAGCAGGAAGAAGGAAGATTAAAAGAGGAGAGCAGAGAGTACTTTTGGAGAAGAACTGTCTTAGTTCTTCTGTTTTTGAGAACAGAAGAACTAAGAAATAAAGGCTAAATCACTTACAATATGTCCCTTTTTCTTCAAGCACCTTCAACTAGCAGACTGGAAGGTAGAGCCATGCAGTTCCTACAGAGATAGAACAAAGGCTACTTTATTTAATCCCCTCCTGTTTTAAGATGTGGTACTAAAGAGTTTCTCACCTCAGAGAAACTCAGAAGGTAGGTCAGCTACAGAAGCAAAGTGACTTAAACTTAAAATAGGTAAATGTTTTATTATTAAACTGCAACACTAAATATCTCATAAGATCAAGTCTTAACCTTGCCATGTGCTTCCCATTCTGCTGCCTCAAGAGGAATCAAATAAGAAAGAATTGCCTGGGCTTGCCCCTGGCACATTGGTTTTCAAAATTACCCTGTGATATAAACATTCTCATTGCACCAATCTATTTTTTAATTGGATATTTTCTTTATTTACATTTCAAATATTCGCCCCTTTCCTGGTTTCTCACCCCAGAAACCCTCTATCCCATTCCCAGTCCCACTGCCTTATGAGGGTGTTCCCCTACCCATCCACCCACTCCCACCTCCCTACCCTCACATTCCCCTGCACTTGGACATCGAGCCTTCAAAGTACCAAGGCCATCTTCTCCCGTTGATGCCCAACAAGGCCATTGCACCAATCTTAAAGGCAGAAAAATTAAGTTGCCCAAGTTTAAGCAGAAATTAGTTACAAATCCAAATTCTATCCCATAGTATATAGTTGATGCATTGTACCAATTTATAAATTCAGTGTCCAATAGCCTCTTGGGAGAGCAGATAAAGGGTATCCAAACAGTAAAAAGTATTTATATGGTGTGCACCCTGAAAAAAGAAGGATGATTTGGAAGGAACTACATAAACATAACCTTTTTGGATAAAGTGTAAAAATCAATATTGAAGCTGCTTTATAAGTTTCTATGAACACAGGAACAGCAGTTTTTACTTAAATGAATCTTTTGAGAATTAGGAATCATAATACAACACAAAAATTTAATTTCTTTATGCAAATAACAGGAAGAATAATTATGTAGTGTTATTATTATTAGGATAAGTTAATACAGTATACATAAAAACCACTCACAAATATTAATTTTATTACTATTATTATTAAATTAATGCTTTCCCTTAATAGTTACCCAATATATTTTCCATTACATAATATATACTTTTGACTTTTGCTTTACTTTTACTTTTAAATTGTATTTATTAACATATGAATATGCATGTGTAACGCACACACACACACACACACACACACAGATGACCACACCTCCTTAGCCAGTGAACAGAATCTTGAGGGAGGAAGGGAGGATTAAAGCAAGAAACGACAATTAGACCCTACAATTAAATGATTCCAGCAAATGCTGAAGCAGGTTTAATTTTTTCTTGTCTGCTTTTATATCATTATAAGAACATGCAAATAATATGGCCAGTTCTGAGTTATAAACAAAGCAGTCAAGAAACAATGAGGCATAAACAAAGGTTCCATGGTATATAGAAACATATCAAGATCAAGATCTTGAGTTTATTTCTGAGTCCTATCCCAATGTCAAATTCTTGCCATTATCCTTGAAGTTGCACTAAGAGCTCTCCTATCTCCCCCCTTTTTATTTCACAAACAAGACTGTGTCTGTCTTCGGTTGTTCTGACAAGAATGCCTTCCTTACTCAACATTGAAAATGCATTATCCAAGGCAGTGCACTTTTGTCTTATGTTGGTAAGGCCTTGTGCAGAATCTTACCTGTCATTGACTGTCACCCTATTAAACTAATGGTTCTGTCTAGAGATCCATTTTTTATTTCAAGACATGTATTTTGGCCGACAAAATGTTGATGTTGTTAAAGGAAAGTTTTATGAAAAGGGTCAGAAATACAAGTATTCCAAGGACAAGAGGAGCCAACATGATCAAACTATATATAAGCGATTCATGAAGCTTGATCAAGATGGAAATTATGACTATAAGACACAAATAATTTCATCAGCAGTTTTTGCAGCATAAAAACTCAACAGAGCAGGAGTAGCATTCTTTAAATTCATAATCTCGATATGCACATTTAAAATATCCAGAGAAGAGTTAGAATTTTGCCAAATACCCTGCAAGTGTCTTTGCATTTTCTACCAATTATAGTGAATGTCATTGTAAATTTTAGAAGTGAAACAAATCCATTGATATTTATCATGACACTTGAGATTGCTTCTTACTCCTAAACTCTGAACCTCCTCTCCAATAATTAGAATAGTATTATAAAGAGTATCAATTCATTCTAAAGATCTAAAATCTTCTTGAGTACTCAGAGCATTAGTAACATTTTTCTGTGAAATGATTAACAAAAGTAGCTGTCTTAACTTCTTATGTCAAAACAAATAAATGTAGATGAAGTGGTGCTAGCTATTAATGTAATCAAAGATGTTATACCAGCAATAATCAAATCCTACCCTCTTGTTTCTGCTTAAAATCTGACTCACTTCTTCCAATGTTTGCAAGCTTTTTTTCAGAATACCAAGGTCCTGGTATAGTCACAGTCAATAAAACAAAAGCTGCTTGATAGAAAACCATAACAGGCATGCCAGATTTCAGTACACTAACACAATTAAAAAGTGTACAATAAATACAACTTACATTAAATATTGTAAAAGAGACAAAAGTAATTTTAACATGACCAATTAATAAAAGATTTAGAGCCTTAAAACACACACTAACATTTGTTTGAAATCCATATCCTGTCATTGTTAGAAATCCAGATCCTGTCCTAATTTTATCCACTGCAAACTTAACATCATACAAGGCAGTTGACAATTTTCAATATATCTCTGAAAATTTCCCACCTAGAGCTCCAAATGCCCAATCATTTCCTTTTTTACAATATTGGATTAATTTCGAGATCAGTCTATGATTGAGTCAGAATAATTGGTCATACTAAAGGAATGAGAATGGTCATTATATTAAATTATCAATTTGATTAATTTACTATATTTTATTTTAATTTATTTAAATTTCAAGTATTATCCCCTTACCCAGTTTTCCCCTTTCCCAGAAACCCCTTATCTTTCTCCCCTCCCCCTGCTTCTATGAGGGTATTCCCCCACCCACCAACACACTCCTACCTCCCTGTCATCAATTCCCCTACACTGGGGCATCTATCAAACATTCATATGATCAAGAACCTCTTCCCCCATTGATGTCTGACATGGCTGTCCTCTGCTACATAAGCAGCCAGAGCCATGTGTACTCCTTGGTTGGTGGCTTTGTACAGGGAGATAAGAATGAATCAATTTGCATCCTTCTACATGTTTACTGCCAGTTGACCCAGCACCATTTGTTGAAAATGCTGTCTTTTCTTCCACTGAATGGTTTCAGCTCCTTTGTCAAATATCAAGTGACCATAGGCATGAGGGTTCATTTCTCGGGCTTCAATTCTATTCCACTGATCTACCTACCTGTCACCATACAAATACCACACAGCTTTTATCATTATTGCTCTGTAACATAGCTTGAGGTTAGGGATGGTGATTTCCCCAGAAGTTATTTTATTGTTGAAACTAGTTTTCACTATCCTGGATTTTTGTTATTCCAAATGAATTTCAGAATTGCTCTTCCTAACTCTGTGAAAAATTGAGTTGGAATTTTGATAGGGATTGCATTGAATCTGTAGAGTACTTTCTATAAGATAGCCATTTTTTACTATTTTAATCCTGCTATCCACAAGCATGGAAGATTTTTCCATTTTCTGAGGTCTTCTTTGATTTCTTAATTCAGAGACTTGAAGTTCTTATCACACAGATCTTTCTCTTGTTTGGTTAGAGTCACACCAAAATACCTTTTTTTAAAATTTATTTATTTATTTTTTTAATTTACATTCCAAATCATTTCCCCTTTCCCGTTTCCTCCCTCCCCAAAAGTCCCATAAGCCCCCTTCCCTCCCTCTTTTCTCCATTCAACCCCCTCTTGTTACTCTGTCCTGGCGTTCCCCTACATCCAGTCTTTCCAGGACCAGGGGTCTCTCCTTCCATCTTCTTAGAAATCTATTGATATGCGAATTGTGTCTAGGGTATTCCGAGATTCTGGGTTAATATCCCCTTATCAGTGACTGCATACCATGTGTGTTCTTTTGTGATTGGGTTACCTCACTAAGGATGATATTTTCCAGTTCTGACCATTTGCCTAGGAATTTCGTGAATTCATTGTTTTTAATTGCAGAGTAGTATTCCATTGTGTAGATATACCACATCTTCTGAATCCATTCCTCCATTGAGGGACATCTGGGTTCTTTCCAGCTTCTGGCTATTATAAATAAGGCTGCTATGAACATAGTGGAGCATGTGTCCTTATTGCATGCAGGTAAAGCCTCTGGGCATATGCCCAGGAGTGGTGTATCCGGATCCTCCGGGAGTGTCATGCCCAGTTTTCTGAGGAACCGCCAGACTGCTTTCCAGAGTGGTTGTACCAGCTTGCAATTCCACCAGCAGTGGAGGAGTGTTCCTCTTTCTCCACATCCTCGCCAACAACTGCTGTCTCCTGTGTTTTTGATCTTAGCCATCCTGACTGGTGTGAGATGGAATCTCAGGGTTGTTTTGATTTGCATTTCCCTAATGACTAAGGATGATGAACATCTCTTTAGGTGCTTCTCAGCCATTAGATATTCTTCAGGTGAGAACTCTTTTTTTAGCTCTGTACCCCATTTTTTAATAGGGTTACTTGCCTCTCTGGAGTTTAACTTCTTGAGTTCTTTACTTTATGTTGTTTGTGGCTACTTTGAAGGGTGCCATTTCCCTAATTTCTTTCTCAGACTGTTTATCCTTTGACTAGTGGAAGGCTACTGATTTGTTTGAGTTAATTTTATATCTGGCCACTTTGCTGAAGTTGTTTATCAGGTTTAGGAGTTCTCTGGTGGAGTTTTCAGGGTCACTTAAGTATCTCCTATCATCTGCAAATAGTGACACTTTGACTTCTTCTTTTCCAATTTGTATCCCTTTGATCTCCTTTTGTTGTCTAATTGCCCTAACTAGAACTTCAAGTAGTATACTGAATAGATAGAGACAGAGAGGGCAGCCTTGTCTAGTCCCTGATTTTAGTGGGATTGCTTCAAGTTTCCCTCCATTTAGTTTGATATTGGCTACTGTTTTGCTGTATATTGATTTTACTATGTTTAGGTATGGGCCTTGAATTCCTGCTCTTTCCAAAACTTTTAACATGAATGGATGCTGAATTTTTTCAAATGCTTTTTCAGCATCTAATGAAATGTTCATCTGGGGTTTTTTTTGTGTGTGTGTGTGAGTTTATATAGTGGATTACATTGATGGATTTCGATATATTTAACCATCCCAGCATCCCTCAGATGAAGCCTACTTGGTCGTGGTGACTGATCGTTTTGATGTGTTCTTGGATACAGTTTGTGAGAATTTTATTGAGTATTTTTGCATTGATAGTCATAAGGGACATTGGTCTGAAGTTCTCTTTTATTTTTGGGTCTTTGTGAGGTTTTGGTATAAGTATAACTCTGGCTTCATAGAACGAATTGGGCAGTGCTCCTTCTCTTTCTATTTTGTGGAATAGTTTAAGAACATTGGTATTAGGTCTTCTTTGAAGGTATGATAGAATTCTTCACTAAACCCATCTGGTCCTGGGCTTTTTGATTGGGAGACTTTTAATGACTGCTTCTATTTCATTAGGGGTTCTGGGACTGTTTAGCTTGTCTATCTGATCCTGATTTAACATTGGTATTTTGTATTTGTCTTGAAAATTGTCCATTTTATCCAGATTTTCCAGTTGTGTTGAGTGTAGCCTTATGCAGTAGAATCTGATGATTTTTTGAATTTCCTCAGTTTTTGTTTTTACTTCTCCCTTTTCATTTCTCAGTTTGTCAATTTGGATACTGTCTCTGTGCCCTCTGGTTAGTCTGGCTTTGATTAATTTTTTGAAGGCTGTTTTTAGTCTCCATGTTCTCTATCCCAGATTGTCTAAATGCTTGAGGCAAGGTAGCTCTTTCAGTCTGGGATATAGACAAGCAAAGTTTGGTCAGGAACATATGCCAAATACAACTTCCCTGTGACCATTGTCAGGGTACTTAGCAAGCTCACAATCAGCATCGTTCTTTTCTCAGCATCAGCATGTTTCACAAATCACTCTGGTAGGCACTATGCTCCTTCAGCTTCCTGTGAAAAATACACAAACATGCCCTCTTCCACATATTAATACCCAATGAGGGCCTCGCCATGTGCCAGTACGTGTATCCCTCCATTTCATCTAGGCATACATACGCCGAGTTGTAGGGTGCCAAAGACACTCTGCAGCAGAGAGTTCCATAGCATCCAAAATTTAAAAAGTCAAAATAAAATTTTGTGGTGAAGAACTATACAAATGGTAAAGGAATATGCAACCCACCCCCTTTTTTAGGTATCTCATATTGTAGAGCTCTTTTTGTTTCCTATACAAGCACTTTAATAACAGAATTATTTCCTCACCCCTGAATTCCCTAAACATACATTTTCAATAGTAATGTTTGAAGGAATAAACAATATGACCCAGCCATTTCAGATTAATAGGTACAGAAAACCCCTATAAATCTGAGCCAGGAAATTTTTCCTATGTGTGATTGCTTTGTAGGTTCTGTCTTTAACATTTAATAAACAAATCAGTTTCACTCACAAAAAGAGAAAATGTCAAATACTGGCAAGCATTTTCACAGTCTGTATTGTTACTTCTCGACACAATTAAAGAACTCTGTCCAGCATTACCCACAAACTTCCAGAGAAGGAACTATGTGTGAAAAGAAAGTCACAGATATTTTTATGGAAGAAATCATTCTGTGCTTTACATGGTTAAAAACTTCCTGTAATAGAAATTAGCTGGCAGTGACTTCTCAGAACTGACTCCCACTGTATCCATAATTATGGCATGATAATTCGCTGCCTCGGGAACTTAAACATTTTGAAAAACAGCAGGTCCTGTGTACCATTGGTTGGTAGAATTATAGAACCATGCCCCACAACCAAGAAAACTCACTTCATTTCTAAGCATCATTTAAAATAGAGAGAAATTTTGTACTAATTTTAACAATAAGTGATTGTTATGATATGTCCCTCAGAGTTAGATTTGGAAACAAGTTGTAACCACTGAATCCTTTTATTCAGAGAAAATCTAAATAGAGAAAGGAGGTATTTAATATCACACAATGAGAACTGGTAAATATGGGTACAAAATTGTGACTTCCTGAATAGGGAACTAAAAAATAAATTTCAAGTATTCCAAGTCTACATTAACATGTCCAGTCCTATTGTGGGTTCTTTGATGGGAAGATACTTGACAATTACTAGCAATGCTATCTCTGATGAGACTGTGCTTTATCTGTACTTTGGTATCTCACATACTTTTTGTATTTCTGTGATTCAGTCTAAAATCATGCATTTAGTATCTTGAGGAGAAAAGCTAATTATCAATTGTTAAAACCTGTAATAATATAAAATTATAATTTGCATATTTTAATTATAAAACAGTTTAAGGACAAAACTCATACATGCACTACATATGCGTTCATATGCACTACAACTATGCTAGGAATTATTTGGCACAATAATTGGCATCATTAATTGTTAACTTACCACTGACATTTAAATTGAGCTGTGCAGTAAGTACCACTACTTAGATTTCAGAATACTAAACTAGCCCCACCCCCTTTATTCCTCTGAGTGTGGTTGCCCTTCTGTCCTGTGAGTTTCCACAGTGCCAGTTCTGTTTTATAATCATTTATAATGGTTATTCATTATGCTCATCTCTATTTGATGCACTTTCTTTAGACAAAGACAGAACTCACAAGTCTATGTAGCTTTTAAAGTCCAGTACAATATTAAGCTATACTAAAACAATACAAAATACTTATTTTTCCTGCTATATATTTGTTGTGGTTGACATTTTATAATACTTTTATTTTACCTTTATTTTTTATTTTTATGCAATTTAATAAAAATAAAATTATGTCACATTATGCCTTCCTTCTCTTCCCTTCAGCCTCTCCCACAAACCCCCCTCTTTAAGCCCTGCTAAGACCCATGCTTCTTTTTCTATTATTATTATTATTGTTGAATACATGTATGAATATACCCTTAAGTGATCAAGTTACATTGTCTAATTGAATATACTGTAGTACAGTTGACTGGAAAATGTACAGTTAAAGTGAGATCAGCAACAACTTTATTGTCTATTTTATTGATAAAATAGGTATTGCTCCTCCCTTGTCCTTCTAAGGGTTTTGGTAAATAGCTGTACATGATAGAGGCTACATTAGGGGATGTGTTTGTTTGTTTTAAACATAAGTTGCCACACATTTGACCTCAAAATTGTAGCAAATAAAGAAGCTCAGTTCTATAGTTACATGAAAATAATTTTCTCTGTTTCAGATAGTAAAATTATAGATTTGGAGGGTAGAATTCCTGACATTTATTATTTGTCCCATATATTTACCAATGGCCCTGTCTGTGGTGGACCTTTGGAAGAAACACAGTGGGGATATCAAAATCTACCTTGCCTGTTTCTCATTCCAAGCACAAAGGGAAATGTGGCCAAATGTCATCAAAGACAGACATTTTTAAATTTTCCATGAACCAAGTCTTCCACATACCTACCTCTTCTCAGACCCAGAAGAAAACTCGGAGGCAGGGTACCTACCTAGAATGGATAGAGTTGTGGATTTTATTCTAGTAATAAAAAATGTTTTAAGCCTTTTCCGTGGTCCTCTCTTTGGACAATGGAGTGGCAGGCATGTGACTTAAACTACTGAGTAAAGTATTAACTTTTAATTATTTCATTCTAATACTTTTCTTCCTAAATTTTACCACTTTCTTCTCCATTTTGTCACTACTTCCTCCTTCTCTTCCTATTGGACATTGATATTTTGACCTTTCATTGTATGCATTTGTAAATGTTCACATTCTGTCTATATAGTGCCATGGTTATACTCATATCTTTGAGACTATGTACTATAATATTACATGTTTAATAACACAGGCTAAGTTGACAATCAACTGGTTTTCAGTAATTAATGTATTTTGATTAAGATTGCTATAACTACTATTTATTATTTCAGATATTTCATGATCTTAAATACAAAAAGGTATTTTATTACCATAACTATAATAATTACTTAAGTATAAAATATATATTATGTTAATATATTTATATATACATATATATTTCAAAATAGAGTACTTTGTCAGTGGTGTGAAGGATTGATATGTGTGTGATTGTGTGCTATTCTTCTATAAGCAAAATAAAAGTGTGAACAACAAAAACACAGAGAATAAAGAGCTTTATATCAAAAACAGGATTTTAAGGTTCACATATTTCAGATTGGACCCAGTCTGAAAATAAACAGATGAAATGCCCACCACAATGGGGCTGTCCTCAGTAAGTTTTTGCTAAAATGTATGGTATTGCTGAATATAGAGTTGGGGATTACAGACAATTCTTTTAAACAAAATTGAAATTGTCTTATACCAAATTGACATGTATTTGGAATGGTATAAATAGTTTGGTGATATGCTTGCAGAGTTTGGAAAACTCTGCAATCAATCATACATCTGAATTTAAAACAGACACCTAATCTTACTGAGTCACAGTTTTCTCATATAAAATACAGAAAATATCACTCAGTACATGGTGATAGAAAATAGACATTGGATTTTATGTGTTGTATTCTTTTCTTTCTTCCTTCTGCCATTCTATTGCACAATGACATATTGTGACACGCATATGCTTTATGAGTCAGAAAAAACAAAACACCTACTTTTGTAATCTGAATGTAAGTCGATTTAATAATTTATTACTTATTATAAAGTAACGTTGTTGAATGGGGAACAGAGGGAAGGAAGAGGGCCTATGGGACTTTCGGGAATGGAGGAATTGGGAAAGGGGAAATCATTTGGAATGTAAATAAAAAATATAGAAAATAAAAAAAAATAAAGTAACATTAAAGTTTGACCTATGCTCACAGAACTGAAACAGTAAATTTTTTAACGCACTTCCCTTTCAGTCCCATATATAAAGATTTCCATTAATATTAAATTAGATTTTAATAAATTTGTAATCAAGAAATATTATAATGAGAAAATACCATGAAATAGGAACAACTGTCGTAATGATGAGAAATATTAATTTTGAGCTCCAATGTATAGACTTTTGAAGATTGAACATGATTTACTAATGCAGTGAATACATTTTCTAACTGCATAGTGTACCAGCCTTTAAACTGAATGCTAGATATAAAAGATTAATATGACCATGTCATTTGTCTCAAGAACCTAATGGATTAATAAAGAATGGATATATAAACATATGCCCTTTAAAGTTCATGTACATAACATTAAGGCATGCATGCAGCTCTTTTCAAGAAGTGTTTAGTTTGAGGTTTGAAGGAAAACTGCCTGTGATAACCACTCTTTAAAGCTGTCTAGAGGGTGACATATATTCCACAGATAGAAAATAAGGAAGTCCAAATGACAGGTCACAGAACATAAACAAAGTCCTAAAATCAAATGTCTTTATGAAATTGGGACTTTTCCCCAGGTGATCAAGGTCTCAACTTACTCTATATGAACCCTACGGACTCCAGTTTTCTTTATTCTTACATATTAATTTTTATTTCACATACATATAAACATGCCATTTGTGAACATTAGTGGATTATATTTCCTGCTCCCATTCATGTGCACACTGTGTAATGTGCATAGTTTTTCAAATATTCACCATTTCATCATAGCAATATCTTATTTTTGAGGCAGTATAATTCTTTAGTCCTGGCTGGCCTAAAACTTGCTATTAGGGCAAGATTGGCCTTGAACTAAGAAATTCCTTCCTGCGTCTACCTCCCAAGTTAGGGATTAAAGGCATATGTCATCACATCTATCCATAGCACTATGTTTCAAATTGTTTTGTAGCCTGTCAAAATCTAAAGCATATAATTCTAACACAGTCACTTTCCTTTCCATTTCTAATGTTTTAAAGATTTATCTATTTTTATATCATGTGTATGTTTTGTCTATATGCATATGTGTGAACAACATGCAAATATCCTCCCCACAGAGATCAGAAGGCATGTTGGATACCCTAAAATTAGACTTCTGCATGCTTGTATGCTGCCATGTAGTACTGGGGGCTAAAGCCAATTCCTCTGTAAGGGCAACAAGAGCTCTTACCCACTGAGCCATCATTTCAGGCCCATTTCCTCCTATTTTTAAGTTGACATTTATCAATGTCAAGAGACTGCAGTACTATTTTTTTTGTACTGTAGTTAGTATAAAAGAAACAATAGAATTGTCATGTATAATGCTGAGATAACATTGTGAATTCATCTTCATACAATGCATGTTTGCTTCCTCTCATGCACAAAGGACTTCCAAAGAAATAGGATTACAGAATATTTTATAACTACCTTATCCTTAAGAATACAATCAGTGAAGACATGATTGCTGGATAAATAAATGCTCTAGTGAGCTGCCTTCCCAAAGGAATACTTTTAACTCCTCCTAGAGCTTCTAAGGTACTGAATTGTGTATGATGCGTGCCTACATATAGTGACACAGTACTTGTGCTGCGCTTCGTTAACAAAGAACTTTATGTGAACATTGCTCATTCCTGTACAGCAATCTCCCTGTAGACCCTCCCAAATATTTGCTTTAAAGTGTATACTCAATATGAGCTTTAGAAAACTGAATGCATTCTTTCCACCTCAGAAATATTGTTTGGGAAAAGTAATAAATTTAAAACCTGTAACATTATACAGTTATTCCAATATTTAGTAGAGCTACTCCATTCCCCAGGGATTCTCTGCTACAATGGATATCATTTCCACTCACATCTTATATGAGCAATGCCTGTGAGAAAGTATAAGAAACAAAAATAAGAATTTGGCCTATTTAAAGCATTTTTTAAAACAAAGATACCTTATAATTGAAATAAAAACTAATTATATTTCTAAATGTTAGCTATGATTATGGACTGTGAAAGCTTTCCTTGAGCCCATATAGGCTGGTGTTATATCCTTAATTTTGTGCTTGCATATATATATATATATATATATATATATATATATATATATAATGTATGTATGATTTTTGTTTCCTATGCATTATAAAATAAAACAACAGTAACGAAAGAAGGAATAGAAATTAGGATTATTTGCATTTTTGCAACTCTATAGAAATGTAAATCCTAGTCTGGTAATTATGTACTTCAGAGGCCCATGTTGAGATATAGCATGTTGAAGTTCCCTGTTATAAATCACAATGACAATATAGTCTGAATACTTCCTTTTCCTATACCATGGACTTGTTTCTATACTATAAAAATTCTTTTATTGCTGTTTGTAGCACTTTTTCCCTATTCAGCGAGAAACTTTATTAGTATAAACACATTCCCTATTTATATAAAATCTTTTCAACCATGAAAACATTAATATGTTATATATTTATTAGGCAGTATATAATACCAACTTAAGAAATAGAAACTCAAATATTTGATAACATAACTCGAGTACATACTGACAGAGTCAGTTTTAGGAAATGGTTATCATCCATGTTTATGCCCTTAGGGAACATGTACATGGAGCTACTGACGGGGATAGAATGATGTTTTGCTCCTATTTCTTCCCGTTGTCTCTTTTTTACTTCTTAGAATGTTAGGTTCAGGCAGCAGCAATGCCATATGTAGATGTCAACTAGGAGGAAATATTAAGAAATGAGTTCTGGAGCATTTCTGTCTTTCACAGAGCTCAAGCTTTCTCAGTGCTTCTTAGAGGAAGGAGAAAATTTAGGAAGTCAGACAGCCTAAATGGAAGTCGGTTACAAATAAATTGGTAAGCTAGCAAAGCAAATAAAAGACAAAGCTACTCTGGCTGTCAGAAAAAGATTTTGTGGTTAGGAACAAAGTGAGAAAAAGAAGGAAAGGAGGGACAGAGAAGGGGGCATTTCATTATTAATTCTCATTTTATGGAATCTTTTGTAGAAAGTGATGATAGCGAGAGGAAATTTAGATGCTATTCACCAGTAATTATCTTTCTAGAGTCTTCTCTGTAGTAATTATTGTCAAAACAATGTTTTTGTCATTAACAGAACAGTTTTTCATCATGAAGGACTATCCCACAGAGAGGGTGCTAGGTACTTTGGATGCCATCTACCAGATGCCAGAAATAAATCCAAGCTTGTCAATGGAAGCAATACTCCCATTTTGTTTAGAAATAGCTGCAAATAATGTGGAAATACAGATCTGGCAATGGGATATAAACATGTGCACACACACATACACACACTTGCAAACACACTTACACACACATTGAATCACATATGCACACACACATCACACACACACACACACACACACATAGACAAATCCACTTTTGTTTGTGAGCTGTTTCTTAAATATGATACAAATTTAGCCACAATGAATCAAAGAAACATTACATTACCTTTGTATAATTGTCCTATGTACTGTTTCTTAGCATTAGAGCAGGTATACTATCTTATATGTATGATATGGTGTACTGTATAATGCAAAGCAGATGTATCTACAACAATTAAGTAGTCTTCAAGGCAACACAGGAAAAAATGAGAAAAACCACATCCATTTACTATTTGCCTACCATGCAATGAAATTCATGTTAAATTATAGGATAAATGGCAGGACATGTATCTAAACACAGTATGACATAATTCTCAGATCACAATTTGTTAAGAGTTTGAAGATGGTTCAGAAGATTCTAAAATTAAATTTATATAATGCCTTAAAAACATATATACATTCATGTTCATTCATTTTTGGCTTTAAGTGGGATCCAAATGTAACATGAATTACCTTCCCACATCTAGCTTCATGTTAACAACCATTCCAGCTGACAATAGAGTTGGGAATACATTGAAGAAAACATGATATTCTAAATGTAACCAACTTTTTCTTATTGTTTTATTTCATTTATTGTTTGGGAAGAGGTGTTTGTTTTCTTAATATTAGTTCCATAGCCTTAATTGCCACCTTTGCTTTGCTTACAAATCTTTTTAAATGAAAGAGTTCTGAACACAACTTCCTTTTCTAACATTGCTATTTATGAGGAGAAGAAATCCCATGCTTTAGCAAGAACCCCTATGTGTAGCTCCTGCTGGGTGGATAGCATGACACAGTCCTATTTCTCTTCCTGTTGACTGAGAAGTAGCTCAAATCACAAAGGCAGTGACCATAGGCTCCCAAAGGTTATGTAGTCTTGTGTGAGGTTTACATGATGGCTCAAAACTCAAAATAATTCTCACTGGCAAGTTTTATTCATCAGGGAGACTGAGTCTCACAGAAGGATGGGGCCATCACTATAGCATCGTCCATTCCTGGGTTTTCTCCCTACAGTTACAAGTTGTATGCACAAACTTCAGGGACATCTCCACATGCAACCTTTTAAGTAAGGAAACAGTACTTGACTTTCCATTGCTACCAATAAAACTAGTTGGTTTCCCTTGGCCCAGCAGGAAGTCTGTTAAGCCAGATAAGATGCATGGATTCAACTTGATGAAATTACTCCCCTCTCCAGTAGTAAGCATCACAAATTCAGTGCACCATTAAATATCAAATCTTTTTATTTAAGCATTATCTTGAAAATACATTGAAATTGCCATACTGAATATCCTATGAGAAGCAAAGAATCAAGGTATGAGCAGAAAATGTCTATTCTTTTTTTTTTTAAATGTATAAGGATTTTAAAGTGGCAGGTGGTAGAGCCAAATAAAAATTTATTCATGATACATACAAAAGACACAAGTAATGGGGAGGGGTGTTTGGTTGGTTGAATTTGTTTCTTTTTTCTTGGATTTATTTATTTATTTATTTATTAAGATTTTATTCCAGGTATGACAATGGAGGGCCAATACAAGCTAGTTACTACAATGAGATATATATAAAGAGAAAAGAATCAGGGTCATCCTCAAATATGGAGAAAATGTGAAAATTTATAGACGAGAAGTAGGGTAGGATGAGTAATTACAGAAAATTACTGGGAATGAGGCACCTGGGTAAGAGAAATTTGATTTAAGCTCAAACACAATCTGAGCGATGGAAAAAGTGAGAAATCTGAGCTAAGAGTGGGGCTCATTAGAAGTTAGGGGAGAGGATTGGCTCAGAGTAGGCAATGCAGCGATGAACACAAAAATCTGAAAATTGGATATAAACACAAAGAATGTGAGGATTGCATGGCTACAAGCTTACCATCGAGAAAGCTTCATTAGTGTTGGTAACAAGAATAATTATGCTGTCTAGTGATTCCCTACCAGGTGTGAGGACTGAAGATTTTCAGCTGATTTTGACCTAGCTCTCAAAAAAATATTAATATGCTATATTTATAATAAGGATCTTAGAGCCGAGCAGTGGTGGTGCACGCCTTTAATCCCAGCACTTGGGAGGTAGAGGCAGGCGGAATTCTGAGTTCAAAGTCAGCCTGGTCTACAGAGTGAGTTCCAGTACAGCTAGGGCTACACAGAGGAAACCCTGTCTTGAAAAACCATAAATACATACATACATACATACATACATACATACATACATACATACATACATAAGAAAAGAAAATCTTGTTTAAAAAAAAAGAATCTTAGACTTCTGCAATGTTCCAATGGTAGATGGAAGGAGATAAGAAGGAGAGAGGTAGGAGAGAGACTTTTCTATTGCTTTCCTTCGATTAAACCAGCACTTTATTTGTACTTTTAAAACTGTCTTAATTTTGCAGAATGAGTCTGTACAAATCACATAATTAACGTAAATAAAGAAAAAAGTATGTATAATAAAGAAAAATATTGGCTTCAGTTAGCTGAGAAAATAATGACATCATTCTTTTCACATCACTTAACTATAGTTTCTTTAATAACTGCTAAGTAAAGAGGGATTCAACTGTGAACATTCCAATGGGTCTATTTATAGTTAAAACTCTTAATAAATGGTTTATCTTTTCTTATTAAACTCATCCACAAAATCTACAAATAGCAAGTACAAGTCACAGGGCAAAATGTGGACAATAGCTTCTCCCTGAAACACTAGAAGTCAGTATGATTTCGATGAGGCTTTGAGGAATTTCTTTTCTTTTCTTTTCTTTTCTTTCCTTTCCTTTCCTTCCCTTTACTTTTCTTTTCTTCTTTTTCTCTTTCTTTTTCTTTTACTTTTTTGTTTGTTTTGTTTTCTTTTGGTTTGGTTTTTTCTCTTTGTTTGTTTTGTTTTGTTTGTCAAGAGAGGTTTTCTATGTGTAGTCTTTGCTGTCCTGGAACTCATTCTGTAAACCAGGCTAGCTTTAAACTCACAAAGATCTATCCTCTGCCTCCGCCTCTGACTCCACCTCTGGAATGCTGGGTTATCACTCTTTATCATTTATTTTTACTCATGTAGATTCAGAATATTGCAGAGTAGGAGTGATTGTTAAAAGAAAATTTTTGATATTTCAAATCTTCCTATGTAAGCATCTATGTGAATGTCCCATTATACAGATAACCACTGAGGTCAGAATAAGGTATCCAGTCTCCTGGAGTTATAATAACAAGTAATTGAGAATTGTCTGGTAAGAATATTGAAAACCAGATGTATGTCCTCTGAGAGTAACATACGTATTGCACCACTAGCCTATTTCTTCAGCCCCAGAAGATTTGATTCTGAATGACTATGAAGAGTTTCTGGTGACATTCTAAAAGGATTAAAAATCTTTTTTTTTAAGTTCTAGAAAATTCATCTTAGTTTAATTCCCATTTCCAACAGTGGTTCACCTAGGGTTCTTGAGCTTTAAGGTTTCTACTTTGATGAAATCTCCCCATGTTTCTTGTTCTTTGTTAAACTGCCTGTTCAAATAAAAAGTAAGTATTTCAAACTTACCACAAATAAACCAGAAAAATCCCCTTTTTGTGTCATTGGTGTCATGATATTTGTCTCCGAAAGTCAGTTCACTCTATGTAAATTGTCTTGAATTTCATGACTTAGAAATCAATTTCTAGTCACTTTGGAAGAGCTAAAACAGCTTTGGCTCTAAGCTCCTTGCCTGTTAGATAACATCAGCAAGGAACTAACATGCACACTGTTAACTTTTTGTTGTTTGTTGTTTTAAGACAAGATCTCACTATGTAGCCCATGCTGACCTCAAACCCACAAAGATCTACTTGCCTCTGCCTCCCAAACCTTGGTAGTTTTTAAAATATTTATTACACATTGAACCTTATTTGATGAGTATGTTTTGATAAATAAAAGTAATTTTTTTAAAAAAAGATGTAATATTAGGGAAAACAGAATTTTTAAAAAGTAAATAATGTGAAACAAGTCAATACAATAGTGAAATAAAACAAAAGATTGTACCTTTTCATTTCATATACATTTACTTTAAGATATCTTTTTTCTGAAAATAATTTTTATTAAATTTATTCTAATCACAATTTAACCTTTGTCATATCCTATTAGTTCCTCTCTACTTTTCCAACATCATGCTTTCTTTTTCTATCTCTTTAGAAAACAAACAAATTAATAATAAAAAACAAACAGAAATAAAATAAAAAAGCAGGGGGCACACATACATAAAGAGACACACATGCAAACAAAACCCATAAATCCACAAAACCAGAAATCATAACATACAAACTTCCCAAACTAGATGTCTGTTTCCAAAGGCTTCATCACTGATAATAGGACTGCACTTCTTAAAAAATGTAATTTGCCTATAAATGTGCATACATCAAACAAGAGACTCATTGATTATGGTTGAGAGTTTCTGTTTGCATTTTAAATGTCAAAAAAGAGTGTGCTCTCAGGAGGTTAAGTTAAGAGAGTTTAAGTTGAAGGTCAGCTTGGGCTACCTATAGACATAATATTTAAAAACAAAATAAAAAGGAGCTTAAGGCCTGACTATATGTACCAGTGACATATCTTTTTATTAGAATGACATCATTAAATCAATTAACCTAAAAATAGTGAGAATTTTTAGAAACTCATCTTCTCTAAGAGAAATTGAAAAAGTAATGAGAGGGGGTTGAACGGAGAAAAGAGGGAGGGAAGGGGGCTTATGGGACTTTCGGGGAGGGAGGAAACGGGAAAGGGGAAGTGATTTGGAATGTAAATTAAAAAAATAAAATAAAATTAAATTAAAAAAAAAAAATGAAGAAGCCAGCAGAAGAATGGGGATGCCTTCCTGTTTCCAGATTAGTCAGACAGATCAAGCCTGTCCTGTCACAGAGATACTTCCACACCATTACTGGCCTCATTGCTGTGAAATGTGAACAAAAGTCAACTCTTCCTCCCTGAAGTCTTTTTTGTCAGGTATTTACTATTGAGGAAAACAACTGTAACATCCGTTTGTTTTCTTGCAATTTTGATCATCTTTATGGCTAAATAAAACTGCACTATGTTGACATACCACATTGTATTTATGTATTCATTTGTTGGTAGGCATATTTGTTTATGGTGAACAATGCAGCAAATGCCAATATGCAATTATCTATGGTGTGCTGACTTACAGGGACAGATCTTTTTAATATTTATATTTCAATGCATTTTTTTCTGTTAATGCAAACACAGTTAATTTAAGGAATATTCTAGATTGGGATCTTACACAGAGTATTATTACTTGATTTCAGTCACCAGAGCTTCAAATATATAAAAAGATTTTAAAATTATTATTATTTGTTAATTAATAATTAATTAATCAAGCCGGGCGGTGGTGGCGCACGCCTTTAATCCCAGCACTTGGGAGGCAGAGGCAGGAGGATTTCTGAGGTCGAGGCCAGCCTGGTCTACAAAGTGAGTTCCAGGACAGCCAGGGCTACACAGAGAAACCCTGTCTCGAAAAAACCAAAAAAAAAAAATTAATTAATCATAATTATTAAAGTTTTGATAACTTTTTATCAAATAATACATGTAACTGATCTTTTAAAACAAGTATTGCTTAGTAAGCTTTTAACAGTTCAAGTATTTTTCTATTTTTATTTTGTAGAATGTTTAAATTGGATCCTTTTTAAAGGATTATAAGAAAACAATGAATGAATCATTTTTTAATTGGATATTTTATTTGCTTACATTTCAGATTTTATCCCCTTTCTCAGTTTCCACTCTGCAAATTCCCTATCCCACCCTCCCTTACCCGGCTTCTATGAGGGTGCTCCCCCACCCACCCACCCACCCAGTCCTGCTTCACGGCCCTAGACTTCCTCTACAGTGGAGCATCAAACCTTCACAGTGCCAAGAGTCTCCCCTCCAAATGATGCCAGATAAGGCCCCTTCAGTTTCTTCAGTCCTTCCCTAACTACATCAAGTTTTATCTGTTCCAGTTTCCACCTTTATATGTTTTATGTTTGGGTTAGTGTGTTCTAAATGAGAGGTTTTCTTTTGTGCTACAACCAGAATGTAGAGATTTGGAAAGTGCCTCAATCAGTTGGTTAGTTTATAAAAAACAAAATTATATTTCTCTCAGCTAGGGTTAAGATGCTGATAGGATTGTTGTGAAGTTAGAGGGATTTTCAGCTTTGCAGAACAGGCAAAGAAGTTTCCTTGTGCCTTCCCACCATGTGAGGACACAGAGTCAACCCTTCCTGTCAGACAGCAAGTCTACTGGAATTTCAATCAGACAGTCCACCCTCTGGAAATATGGGCAATGAATTTGTATTGTTTGTGGATTACTCATTATAAGATAGTGAACAAGACCTGAAGAAAACAAAATCACACAGGAAAAAGAAGAGAAGTACAGAGAACTCATATGATTCTTGGCTATAGACTATTAAGCCATTTCATTTTGAAAGAGTCATAATACATATCAATATATTATTACTGTAGAAATTTCTAGGATAATACATTCAATGAGATCTAAAGTAGTGTTTATCTTATTTAAACACTGAGTGCTTTTTTAATGTATAAATTCCAATTTGCATCTTGTACTAAGTATTCTGGCTGCAAAATACAATAAATCATGCTGTAGGAAGACAAAATCACAAACTAATATGATAGATAAATGTAGGTTTATATTTTTTAAAACCTACTTTTAATAAGGGTTCTTAAATGCTTTAACCTCGCTTTAAGCCCACCACCAACCAGAGGTAGAGAAAAGGAAAGTTAATAGGACAAAGGAGGATGCAGACCTGTTTAGAAATAATTATTTGGAGCTAATCCAATTTGCATTGGCAGTATATCAGAAGTTCAGTTCACATGAATCAGCAGTGGCAGCTCAATCTGGAAGAAACTGCAAGGCTCCAACAATCAGTTTGAGTCCACAGAAGTGGCAAGAAGCCACCAAAATACCACCAGAAGTTCTTTGGTGGTATTTCTCTCTTTGAAGTCATAACAAATGATGACCAGCAAATAGCAGCAAGGCGAACCAATATTACAAAGTGTCACAATGACCAGTGTCAGCAAAGCTCAAGGGTGAACAGCGAAAAAGGCAAGAACTAATACTGTACAGTGTTGTCCACTATCTGTTTTGTTGTATTTAGAGCCTTTCCAAACATTACAGGTTCTCCCAAGCATCCGCTCTAGCAAAACATCATATGCCCTTTTTCTAGGCTGCTTCCAGAAAATCACCGCATGCCTGATCTCAGCAAAACATTCTCCCACATGTCTGCTGCAGCAAAAACATCCTCTCATAAGACAGTTTCCAGAAAAAAAAAATCACATGATACCACTGAGCCTCCAAAGAAACCAGAAATTTCCACTTCAGATAAATGAAACTGATTATGACTAAAAACAGCCCAGTGAACATATAATAATAATCAAAAAGTAGATGAAATTTACACTCATATATAGTCAGAATAAAAGTATATGTGTAAATAAGAGATATTACATCAAAGGCATTGCTCATTGACAAGTGCACAGGGTCTTTTAAAGTTACCATACATTTATACCATGACACTTTATAACTTGTTCAGTTGAAGAAGAATAGAATCTTATCGAAGAAGATTTCCATATCTGACAAGAGAATGTAATTTCTATGCTTTGTATTAAAACCAGATGTTAGTAAGATTCTCTTTCAAAAGGTTGACAGCAGTAAAGGGAGACTGATAACACATGCAACAATATGCAGATACATAATGATACATAGAAGAGAGGAAAGAGGTTATATGCAGTATTAACTTCTCCTGCTCAACTTCTATGTAACCCTACTGAGGTTTGTTGATATGTAAAATACCAAGAGCATTAAGGATATTTTTGCAGTAAGCTACTTAGAAATGTTTACATTATGTTTGTGGTTTCTCCATCTGTTTTTATATTTCTCCAACAGTGAATCAAATGTATTCGTATTGTCTCCAACTAGGATATTTTTTAAGCATGTATAAGAACAAAGATCTAAATAGGAACATAGGAGGAGGACTGAATGTAAGAGACAATAGACTTAATGCTATAAAGTTTTATTAATATAGCAAATAATAGAAAAATAGGCCACTTCACATGCAGAGAGAGGGAGAGGAAGAGGAAGAGGGAGAGGGGATACATGTTTATTTTCACTAAGAAGGAGAAAAGAAAGATATGAGAAAGAGGAACTAGAAAGACTCTCACTTACAGCAAGGCTAGGTAGAGGAGATTGAACAAATTAGACACAATCAACCACTATGTGTTTCTTTGGAATTTTTTGATTGTTTGGTTTGTTGATTGGTTTTTTTCCTCTTTGATTAGGTAAAATGATTGTTCATTTGCTTGCTTGCTTGCTTGCTTGTTTGCTTTTAACAGGGTCTCACTATGTAGTTCTGGCTGGCATCAAACTCACTATCCACACCAGGGTGGTCTCAAACTGACAGAGATCCACTTGTGTCTGTCTCCTTAGTGAAGATATTTGGTGCATGTACTACCATGCTAAGCTGTTATGAAAACAACAGCAACAACAAAACAAAACAAAACATAATCCTGCCTATCATTTTTGGCAACAGCAAAAAATATGTGCAAGCTACTCCTCTAAACAGAAGGTCTATGGAGATGGCACAGGTTTCGACTTATAGATAAAATTTCTAACTGAAACATTCCCAACAATGTTGTTAGAATTTACTTGGCTGTATTTGTTGTGGTGAGTGTTCATAATAAAATATAATAGAGGATCAACAACAACAAAACAGAAGCAGAAAGGTTAAACAACAGGCTTAGATATCATTGAGTGTTGAAAGCAAGTGAGAGACCAAGCCTTGGGACTGGCCTCCATTTTAAAAGCAAAAAGTTCCTAAGAATTTGACCTACAGATGAACCCAAGCTGCATTCAAGTTCCAGAAAGAAGCACATAGTTTCACAATACTCCAGAATTAGCCCCTAGCTACTCCCTAACAACAGCCAATCATGATTGTTCTGGTAGTTCCAGATGTACTTTCAGAATTTTTGTGATTGTGCATTGTTTTGCTTCAGAGAACCCACCTGTTGACTTACAATAGCCATTAAAATAGATGCTTGCCAGGCTAGAAACTTCCTTGCTTGCCATTTTCTGTAAAACCCTGTTCCACTGCGGGCTCTGGGCTTCACCCTCCCATCCTGCTCTGTCAGTGACAGTGGTGAGCCTAAGGTGGAGCTAGAATTAAACCCTAGTGTGATTGCATCAGAAACAGCTCTGTCTTTTGGGGTTTGAGAGCCCTTCATGAGCAGGCACAACACTAGGAAGATTGAGGTTAAGGAACCAGCTGATTCAGTTTCTAATGAGAGCTGTCATCCTGGGTTATAGCCACTTTCCTCTATCCTCTATCTCTCTCTATCAGAGAGAACTAGCTCCCCAGAATCTCTCACAAGGATATAACCATCATGAGGCTCCTACTCTCATGCACTCACTTAAATTTAGTTATCTCCTAAATATGTATTTGGGGAAATTAGGACTTCAGGCTAGATATAGGGAACTGTCTGTCCATAACCATTTTCTCTAGCCTCATAAATGTATGCCCCTTTTGCATACAAAATAATTAGTCATATCCCAAAATCTTCAAATGCCTTAATTCCTTAACCCATTCCACAATGAACTCTAAGTTTGATGTTTTTCTTTCTATTCTCTAAAATACAGTTAAGACTTCAGATATACTTCTTTTTGTTGTTTTTAAGAATGTCATCCCTAACCCCCAAGGTTCCGTTAAGTCCATGGAAGTCAGTGAAGGTACTTTGTGTTACTCGCTAAAGTTGTTCAGAAATTAATATGATCTAAATATACTCTCAGAAATATGATTATAAGAATATTTAAGCAAATATAGGAGAGCAGTAACATAGTCAAATTGTTGTATAAAACTAACCATGATACAGTCACTGCCTGAAAGGACACTCATGAAGCCCATGTAACTGGCTAAGGCAAGCAGTGATTGTGAGAAAGTGGTTGTATGTAATATCAGTCATTGAATAAAACTGAGGACTGGTGAATTCTGTCCTGGTTAGACAAGAAACATTACAGGTTTTCTATGAAATCTTTATATCCAAATGTTATACTTTCATGACCATAAGAATAAAGGGTCAAGTCAACATTGTTTAGTTGCCTCCATGCAATTAAGCAAATCAAAATGGCAATAAACTTGAGTGAGAAGAAAAAAAGCCTCTCAGATTCTAATAACCATTCATTGTGTTGTTTACTGTAAACTCTCTAGAGCTAGAGACCACCTATATAAGAGAAATTAAAGACCAAATGAATGCATTCAATGGGTCTCTCCCAGCAAGTTAATGTTTCAGTCCTTTTCCTGGATGTGCTCAACTATTATCTGACAGTGTGGCTTAGGATGTGCATTCTACCAAAGATTCCAGTAAGAGTAAATGTGATAACTGCAGTCTTAATTTGCTACTGTTTTTCTTTAGTTTGATTTTTCTACTTTGCTTGTTTGTTTGTCTGTTTGGGGGTTGGCTTGAAGAGGGACTTTCAGTGCTGTCCCTGAGTGAAGTCTCACTATTATTTGCTTCTGAATTCTTCCAGTTCTTGATACTGATGTTTGCTGGAAGGTATAATCTAAGACCCAGGGTCATAAGTCTAATTTTCTAAAGTGTAAAATGTAATTCCCTCTTTTTTCTAGTCAATATGATATTTTGATTTTTCTCAGGTTTTCAGTGTGCCTTCAATTTTATGTTTCTTCAATTGAGTTTGTGGATTAAACAACTTCCCATCTTCTATCTTAACAATGTCAAGACAAACTTCATGACTTTGAGTTTTACCTTTATGAGAAGTCTAGTTTTCTCTCCTTCTAGATCTCTCTTTTCCCTGTGACCCAACCCAAATGAATCCAGAACCCTCACGAACCTTGTACCCTCTTTTGTAGCCAATTGTGTTTTCATTGAATGAACGTTCCAATAACACCAAGTTGTCTTGATCCTTGAATTAGTTCTCATCACTTTTTTGAAATATTTCTAGAAAGCAAAATCATGCATTCCATTCCTCACCATGTAACACTACAGAGGTATGATCAAAGACCACAGTGAGAAACAGAACATCCTCAGGGATCTGACCCACATAGCATCATCTTCCTTCACTGCTTCCATGTTAAACTTCATTTCCAATACAACACCAGCTCTCATATTGCTTTTTTCTTCCTTCTGGTTATTCTACCTTTTCTACTTATGCTTTATGACTTCATTCAACAGGATCTCTTCACTATATACTTGGAACCTCCTTGCCTAAGACTACCAGATAAAATTATGTTTCTGTCTGTAAGGCCATTGCTGCAGTGGCCAACTTCTATTAAAGCATCTATTGAGATGCAATCTGAATTTGAAAGTGTTCTGTAACTCAATAATCTCAGTATCATTCACCAAAAAAAATAAAATAAAATAGTTATTAACTATTGTCAAATATCTTGTGTGTGAATATGTTTGTGTATATGTGTATTTAAATGTGTGTGAATGCATGTGTAAATGTATACGGATTTGTGTAGGGGTGTGTATGTGTGTATACATATATGTGGACATGCATGTTCCCATGTGTGGAGAGCCTTATTGGGGTACCATGCTGCCTGGCAGGAACCTGACATTGGCCAAAGACAAGGGCTTCAAGCAGGAATCTGACATTCAGGCATAATAGGTAAGTAGGTAAAGAGGCAGGAATTTTAATCTTAGGGTGGAATGAGTTGAGAAAGCAGGCTTCAGGCAAGGTCTTGGGCTTGGATGAGGAAGTAGGCTCAGAAAATTTTGGTCATTCTGACAAGCCCTTTGTAACAACCATCACAGAATTTTGCTTACTGCCTTGATGATTTTGTGTTTATGTCTTGATTGTTCCTTACTGTACCAATATTGATCTTAATTCCTGCATGTAATTAAGTTGGTATAAAAAGTGGACTCAAAATTATTAAATCCGTCTTCAGTCTCAGAATTGACTAGGGTCATGCTGCAGTTTTGTCTAATTGTCTCTTTCTTTTAATCCTCGTTCCTGCGCTGGAGAACCTGTTGACTGACTGAGCGGGCTTGGTCACCCATGTATGAATATGCATATTGTGAATGTCTGTGTGCAGGCATGTGTACATGTGTATGTGTATGCACATGTATATGTGTTCATACATATATACATATGTGTATATGTACAGCATACTTTAGAAGGTAGAAGATGGGCTTTATCATTCTTTACATAGTTTCTTTTCCTCTGAAAAGATATTCTGACTAACTTAAGAAAATAAAGATTTATTCTAATGCATACATTAAGATATAACACATCGAGCCTCCCCTTGGCGACCTCTGCAACAGGGATCGACTGCATTGAGCATCCAGGTACCCAGGGACTCCCCAATACAACATCGCTTGGGACACAGTCTGTTGGGCTTCCATCTGCGCCCAAGAGCGGGGCAGTTCTGCGGTCAGGTCATCTGGGCACCAGCTCTGCTGTGGGCCATCTGCCCTGCAGAGCGATCTGCTCGGAGAGAGCGCAGAGTGCAGTCCACTATCTTTGCTCCAGCAACAGGGCAACTGGGACCTCCAGACCCAGGGACAATCAAGCATAATATCGCCTGGGTCTAAGCCAGATTGTGTGCTCCCTGCTCCCAAGAGTTAGGCAGGTCTGCAGTCACCAATATGCCAGCTCTGCTGTGGGATATCTGATCTGCAGAGGGACCCCTGCTCTGGAAGAGGGCACACCCACACGGGGCGGGAGTGCACCAGCCTCCCCTTGCCAACCTCTGCTCCAGGGATCCACTACGCTGAGCCTTTGAATGTGCAGGGATTCCACAATATAACATCACTTGGGGCAAGGCACATCAGGGCTCCAAAGTCACTCAGGAGCAGGGCAGGCCCCAGCAATCTGTGCCAGGGGATTCCCAGTAATCCCGGATGGGGGGAGAAACAGCCTTGCAGGCTCACAAGAGGTCCAACCAACAGCCAGTGACAGCAGGACCATCTAACACTAGAGGTAACCAGATGGCAAAGGGCAAACATAGGAATGTTACTAACAGAAATCAAGGCAATATGGCACCATTCAAACACAACTCTCCAACAGCAGCAAGTCCTGGATACCCCATCACACGCGAAAGACAAGATCTGGATTTAAAATCACTTCTTATGATGCTATTGGAGGATTTCAAGAAGGACACAAATAAATCTCATAAAGAAATACAGGAGAACATGAATCAAAGGGTAGAAGCCCTTACAAAGGAAACACAAAATCACTTAGAGAAACGCAGGAAAATATGGGTCAACTGAGAGAGGCCCATAAGGAGGCAACACAAAAATCGCTTAAAGAAATGAATCAGTGGGTAGATGAACTTATAAAGGAATCACAAAAATCACATAAAGAAATGCAGAAGAATATGGGTCAACAGATGGAGGCCCATAGAGAGGCAACACAAAAATCGCTTAAAGAAATGAATCAACGGGTAGATGCCCTTACAAAGGAAACACAAGAATCGCTTAAAGAAATGCAGGAGAATATGGATCAACATATGGAAGCCCATGAGGAAGAAACACAAAAATCGCTTAGAGAAATACAGGAGAACTTGGGTCAACAGGCAGAAATCCTGAAAGAGGAAATGCAAGAATATCTTAAAGAAATACAGGGAAATACAAACAAACAAGTGAAGGATCTCAGGAAATCCATCCAGGATCTGAAAAAGGAAGTAAAAACAACTAAGAAATCACAAAGGGAGACAACTTTGGAGATAGAAAACCTTGGGAAGAAATCAGGAGTCATAGATGCAAACATCCACAATAGAATACAAGAGATGGAAGAAAGAATCTCAGGGGCTGAAGATACCATAGAAAACATTGACTCAACAGTCAAAGAAAATGCAAAATGCAAAAAACCTGTAACTCAAAACATTCCAGGAAATCCAGGACACAATGAGAAGACCAAACCTAAGGATTATAGGTATAGATGAGAGTGAAGATTTGCAACTTAAAGGGCCAGTAAATATCTTCAACAAAATTATGGAGGAAAACTTCCCTAAACTAAAGAGAGAGATGCCAATGAAGGTACAAGAAGCCTACAGAACTCCAAACAGACTGAACCAGAACAGAAATACCTCCCGTCACATAATAATCAAAACACCAAATGTACTAAACAGAGAAAGAATATTAAAAGCAGTAAGAAAAAAAGGCCAAGTAGTATATACAGGAAGACCTATCCGAATCACATCAGATTTCTCAACAGAGACTATGAAAGCCAGAAGATCCTGGGCAGATCTCATGCAGACTCTAAGAGAACACAAATGCCAGCCTAGACTACTATACCCAGCAAAACTCTCAATCACCATAGATGGAGAGGCCACGATATTCCATGTTAAAACAAAATTTACACAATGTCTTTCCACAAACCCAGCCATACAAAGGATAATAGGTGGAAACCGCCAATACAAGGAGAAAAACTACACCCTGGAAAAATAGTAACCGTCTTACATCAAACCCAAAAGTAGATAACCACTCAAACATAAAGATAGCATCAAGAATAGCAGGGGGCAATAATCACTATTCCTTAAGCTCTCTTAATATCAATGGTCTCAATTCCCCAATAAAAAGACATAGACAGACTGGATATGTAAACAGGACCCAGCATTTTGCTCTGTGCAGGAAACGCACCTCAGTGTAAAAGACAAACACTACCTTAGAGTAAAAGGCTGGAAAACAACCTTACAAGCAAATGGTCCCAGGAAACGAGCCAGAGTAGCCATCCTAATATCAGATAAAATTTACTTTCAACCTAAAGTCACCAAAAAAGACACAGAAGGACACTACATACTGATCAAAGGAAAAATCCACCAAGAAGAACTCTCAATTCAGAATATCTAGGCTCCAAATGGAAGTGCACCCTCATCATAAAAGAATCTTTCCTAAAGCTCATGGTACCTTCTCCAAAATCGACCATATAATTGGTCACAAATCAGACCTCAACAGATATAGGAAGATAGAACTAATCCTATGCCTCCTATCAGATCACTATGGAATAAGGGTGGTCTTCAATGGCAACAAAAACAACAGAAAACCCACATACACATGGAGGCTGAACAATGCTCTACTCAATGATAACTTGGTCAAGGTGGAAATAAAGAAAGAAATCAAAGACTTTTTGAAATTTAATGAAAATGAAGGCACAGCATACCCTAATTTATGGGACACAATGAAAGCGGTGCTAAGAGGAAAATTCATAGCCCTGAGTGCCACCAAAAAGAAATGGAAGAGAGCATACACTAGCAGCTTAATGGCACACCTGAAAGCCCTGGAAGAGAAAGAAGCAAACACCTAAGAGGAGTAAAATGCAGGAAAAAATCAAATTAAGGGCTGAAATCAATCAAGTAGAAACAAATAAAACCATACAACGAATCAACAAAACTAGGAGTTTGTTCTTTGAGAAAATCAACAAGATAGATAAGCTCTTAGCCAGACTAGCCAGAGGGCACAGAGACAGTATCCAAATTAACAAAATCAGAAACGAAAAGGGAGAGATAACAACAGGAACAGAGGAAATTCAAAAAGTCATCAGATCCTACTACAAAAGTGTGTATTCAACACAACTAGAAAATCTGGAAGAAATGGACAATTTCCTAAACAGATACAAAATTAAATCAGGATCAAATAGACCATCTAAACCATCCTATAACCCCTGAAGAAATTGAAGTGGTCATTGGAAGTCTTCCAACCAAAAAAAGCACAGGTCCAGATGGTTTTAGTGCAGAATTCTATCACACCTTAAAGAAGACCTAACACCAATACTCTTCAAACTATTCCACAAAATAGAAACAGAAGGAACACTACCCAAGTCGTTGTATGAAGCCACAATAACGCTAATACCAAAAGCACACATAGATCCGACAAAGAAAGAGAATCTCAGGCCAATCATTCTTATGAATATTGATGCAAAAATACTCAATAAAATTCTTGCCAACCAAATCCAAGAACACATCAAAACGATCATTCACTATGATCAAGTAGGCTTCATCCCAGGGATGCAGGGATAGTTCAATATAAGGAAGTCCATCAATGTAATCCATTACATTAACAATCTCAAAGAAAAAAACCACATGGTCATTTCATTAGATGTGAGAAAGCATTTGACAAAATTCAGCATCCTTTCATGCTAAAGGTCTTGGAAAGATAAGGAATTCGAGGTCCATATCTAAATATAGTAAAAAGCAATTTACAGCAAACAAGTAGCCAACATCAATCTAAATGGGGAGAAACTTGAAGCAATCCCACTAAAATCAGGGACTAGACAAGGCTTCCCTCTCTCCATATGTTTTCAATATAGTACTTGAAGTTCTAGCTAGAGCAATTAGACAAGAAAAGGAGGTCAAAGTTATACAAATTGGAAAGGAAGAAGTCAAACTATCACTATTTGCAGACAATATGATAGTATACTTAGGCAACCCAAAGAACTTCACCAGAGAACTCCTAGAGCTGATAAACAACTTCAGCAAAGTGGCCGGATATAATATCATCTCAAACAAGTCAGTAGCCTTCCTATACTCAAAGGATAACCAGGCTACGAAAGAAATAAGAAAAATGATACCCTTCATGATAGTTACAAACAATGTAAAGTATTTTGGTGTGACTCTAACCAAACAAGTGAAAGATCTGTATGACAAGAACTTCAAGTTTCTGAAGAAAGAAATTGAAGAAGACTTCAGAAGATGGAAAACTCTTCCGTGCTCATGGATTGACAAGATTAATATAGTAAAAATGATCATCTTGCCAAAGCAATATACAGATTCAATGCAATCTCCATCAAAATCCCACCTCAATTCTTCATAGAGTTAGAAAGAGCAATTCAAAAATTCATCTGGAATAATAGAAAATCCAGTATAGGTAAAATTATTCTCAAGAGTAAAAGAACTTCTGGGGAAATCAGTATCCCGGACCTCAAGCTGTACTACAGAGCAATAGTGTTAAAAACTGCATAGTTTTGGTACAGTGACAGGCATGTAGATCAATGGAAGAGAATTGAAGACCCAGAAATGAATCCACACTCCTATGGTCACTTGATCTTTGACAAAGTAGCTAATACAATCCAGTGGAAAAAAGATAGCCTTTTCAATAATGGTGCTGGTTCAACTGGAGGTCAACATGCAGAAGAATGCAAATTGATCCATTCTTATCTCCTTGCACTAAGCTCAATTCCAAGTGGAATTGAATGGTTTTATGTGGAGGATCAAGGACCTCCACATAAAACCAGACACACTGAAACTAATAGAAAGGAAAATAGGGAAGAACCTTGAACATACTGGCACAGGGGAGAATTTCCTGAACAGAACTCCAATAGCTCATGCTCTAACATCAAGAATTGACAAATGGGACCTCATTAAATTACAAAGTTTCTGTAAGGCAAAGGACACTGTCAAAAGGACAAAGAGGCAACCAACAAACTGGAAAATGATGTTTACCAACCCTACATCGGACAGAGGTCTAATATCCAATATATACAAAGAACTCAAGAAGTTAGAGTCCAGAGAGTCAAGTAACCCTATTAAAAAATGGGGTACAGAGTTAAACAAAGAGTTCTCACATGAAGAATATCTAATGGCTGATATTCTTCTAAACAACCCTGAGATTCCATCTCATACCAGTCAGAACAGAGGGTGGGAAGGGGGCTTATGGGACTAAAGGGGAGGGAGGAAACGGGAAACACCTAAAGAAATGTTCAACATCCTTAGTCATTAGGGAAATGCAAATCAAAACAACCCTGAGATTCCATCTCACACCAGTCAGAATGGCTAAGATCAAAAACACAGGAAACAGCAGTTGTTTGCGAGGATGTGGAGAAAGAGGAACACTCCTCCACTGCTGGTGGTATTGCAAGCTGGTACAACCACTCTGGAAAGCAGTCTGGCGGTTCCTCAGAAAACTGGGCATGACACTCCCGGAGGATCCTGCTATACCACTCCTGGGCATATACCCAGAGGCTTTCCCTGCATGCAATAAAACACATGTTCCACTATGTTCACAGCAGCCTTATTTATAACAGCCAGAGGTGGAAAGAACCCAGATGTCCTTCAATTGAGGAATGGATTCAGAAGATGTGGTATATTTACACAATGGAATACTACTCTGCAATTAGAAACATGAATTCACAAAATTCTTAGACAAATGGTCAGAACTGGAAAATATCATCCTTAGTGAGGTAACCCAATCACGAAAGAACACACATGGTATGCAGTCACTGATAGGGGGATATTAACCCAGAATCTCGGAATACCCTAGACACAATTCACATATCAATAGATTTCCAAGAAGATGGAAGGAGAGACCCCTGGTCCTGTAAAGACTTGATATAGGGGAATGCCAGGACAGAGAAGCGAGAGGGAGTTGAATGGGGAACAGAGGGTAGGAAGGGGGCTTATGGGACTATAGGGGAGGGAGGAAACGGGAAAGGGAAATCATTTGGAATGTAAATAAAACTTAGAAAATAAAAAAAGAAAAGAAAAAAACAGATATAACACATCATGGCAGCAGAAGAATCAAGGCAGTAGGGTCACATTACATCCATATTTGGAAGAAAAAAGAAAAAAAGCAATGAATACTTTTGCTCATATCACTTTCTCCTTTTATGCAGTCTAAAACTGAAGCTCTGGGAATAGTACTGCCCACTTTATGGCTGGATTTTCCCATGTTTTCTAACCTAATCATGATAAATTGCCACAAGTTTGATCAGAGTCCTGTCTTTCAGGAAATTCCAGATGATATCAGGTTGACAATTGGCACTAAACATTGCAAATGGATGGTGCAGAAGAGTGCAAAAAATAGAAAGTAGTGAACAGGCTACAAATCAGTAGTAAAAAGTAGAACTCTTTCATTGAACTTGATATTTACTGGTGATGAGATATACAGAAGAGTGATTTATTAACGACAGGCTTGAAATTGCTTATGTTTTTTGATATGGATTAAGATTGAGTTTGTTTTAAAAAAAATAAAAAAACATAGCTATATAAAAAACTGTTCATTCTGTTTTCTTACTAAAGTACATGTAATCAATACTAAATTTGGGGAACATAATATGGTCTGTGATATTTCTCTCTCACAACCTTAGTGGCATTGTTCAAACTGAGAAGGCAAATAGAAAAATAATAAAGAAGCACATTCAAAGATAATGTGAATGTCATCTTTCAGAGCTCCCTTCTAGAAGATCTCATATAAAAAGAAGTTGCTTTTATATCTTGGCTCTATGACTAATGCATGGGAGGAGGGGAGTCTATAAGCCTGAGAGAGCATTGCTATAATAAAACACCAAATATGAATTAATGTCGAAATGTTATTTTAGCTTATGGTTCCAGTGAATATAATCGATAATATTTGGCTCTGCTAATTCTGGTCCCATGTAGAAGCAGAATATCATGGTAACAAGAGACCATTTTCTCCTGGTTAACAGGAAGCAGAATCCTAGAAAGGTCTGGGGACCAGAGGTAGTCTTCAGTCCTATTCCCAACAACCTGCTTCTTCCAGATTCATTGTACTTTTTAAAATTTGCACCACCTACCAAAAGAGTTGAAAACATGTATTCAACTTAAAAGTCTTTTAGGAATATTTTTTTCTCCTAAGACAGGATCCCACTATGAAATCATGCACTACTGTGCTAGAACTCCCTAAGTAGATCATTTTGGCCCAAACATGTAGAGATCTGTCTGGCTCTGCTTGCTGAGTGCTAGGCACATAAAAGTATGACACAACACCCAGCTTCATGCTTAAACTCTGGCACAATCCTAGGACACAGGCCTTATATCCATGGATGTGAGGTTTTCAGTAAAATTCTTATGCTGTAGAAGTGTTATCGAATGGATATGAACTGAAAGGTGTTTAGTTTGCTTCTTTGTATATTAGGCCCATTTAAGTCCTTATACATGAATATGAATTAACATACATGACTATCAGCACCACAATCAGTAAATAGTTTGTAATAATATTGTTATAATTATTCATTCTTATACCAGTTTCTACTTCTCACCATCCTTAAAAACAAAATACTCTTTAGCTGCATGTTAAGGTATTAAGTGTAAGTCTCTATCAGTCCCAAAATGCTGCTTGAACTGTGTGCTTAGGTTGATAAAGCAATAGTGATTAAGTTCTTGAAGACCAACTGATTCTCTCCAGGTATCAGTCTAACACCATCAGAAAGTTACAAGGTAGACCTTATTAAATGTCATTTGGCATTATATTCATGGTTTTTCCTTAAGAGAGATAAAATGTTCATGTTACAGAAGCTTCTTGGTCTTTACTTCTCAAGTAATACTCTGCACCATCCTATATAGTGTATGAACAGCAACAGTACTGACCACTTTTATAATAGAGTTTAAAAGAGTTTCATGCTTTGCTGACTTGATCTAACACTTGGAGTTTTGTCTCCTGTATTCCAAGGAATTCAAATTTTTACAGTAGTCTATAAGTGGCAAGTAGGCCATTTTGAAGAGTTACATGACATTCCATCTGTAAGATAGGACCCAGCACCACCCAAAGATGAGAACCTCTCTGATTGCTTATCATAATATCACTGCACATGGGACTCTGCTCTCATTGCTGAGAGCATGGAACACAATTTCTAAGGAATGCCTTCATTGTTCCTTGTAACCTTACCTACTGTTATCACAGCATTCAACATAAGAAAGTCATGCTGGAGCTTTATTAATGAACCCATCAGCTAAATTACAGTCATCATTAAAACTGCCACTTAGTGACAAAATATTTTGATTATCAAATTCAGAAAAATTAATCATTCTTTTAAATATGCTCTGCTAGAAACCTAGTTCCTTTTTTCTAGTCCAAAATGTCATTTAGTAATGTACTTTTTTCTTCCTGGCAATTAAGTGAAGGACAAGTAGGTAGAAACAACCTTTGTGGGAAATTTGTTGAATGAGTTAATGATCCATCCCTTCAGTGTTAGTAACTGAAGGCGAATCATGAAAATGTATTGCATTGATAATCAGCGTTCATGATGCACAACGGGTAATCCGTAGTAGATCAGACATATTTCAGACTAGAACAAATATTTCAGGGGGTGAAAACTTCTGCTAGCAAATCATCAGTGACACCTTATTCAAAAGAACAGGGAGTGTTCAAAATGATGCAAGTCGGGTTTTTGATAGGTTGGAAAAAAGAAAATATTGACTGGGAGAGCATTCTTTTGCTTTAAAAATTGACAGAGACATCAAGATATGTTTGACAATGATTGAATTGGGTTATATAAAATGGCATGTCTTGCTATCTTTTTTCTTTCACTTATCAAAATTGAGACTTAGCAAATTGCATCATTTTTATTTGCTTCTGTGTTCCTCTGCACAGTTGCCATAGAAATCTATGATATTTTCCTCAATCTCTGAAGCATTACCAGAATTTATTTTTGAAATGGATTAAGTGACAGCTCAAGAACTTACTGGAGTTACAGGAAATAGTGTTTATTTAAAGGAAAATCATTCTCTTTGGCTTTCCAGCCAAAGAATCTGCCCCTATCCAATTAGTGCAATTGTTAATCAAAGTCAGTACAATGCTGTGCCACAGATTTGTGGCTTCTTATGTCAAAATATATCTCAGTAAAAGGCTGGAAAACAACTTTCCAAGCAAGTCATCCCAGGAAACAAGCTGGAGTAGCCTTACAATATCAGATAAAATCGACTTTCAACCAAAAGTCATCAAGAAAAGATAAGGAAGGACACTTCATATTCATCAAAGAAAAAATCCACCAAGAACTCTCAATTTTGAACATCTATGCTACAAATACAAGGGCACCCATATTTGTAAAAGAAACTTTTCTAAAGCTCAAAGCACACATTGCACCTTACACAATAACTGCGGGGGACTTCAACACCCCATCTCTTCAATAGACAGAGCAGGGAAACACAGACTAAACAGAAACACAGTGAAACTCACAGAAGTTATGGACCAAATATATTTAACAGATATCTATTGAACATTTCATACTAAATCAAAAGAATACACATTCTTCTCAGCACCTCATTGTACCTTTACCAAAACTGGCCACAAAACAGACCTCAACAAGTTTAAGAAAATTGAAATAATACTATGTCTTCTATAAAATCACTACAGATTAAGGCTGGTCTTCAATAGCAAAAAAACAAAACAAAACAAAACAAAAAAAAACAATAAAAATAAAAAAACAACATAAAGCCCACATACACATGGAAGCTGAACAATGCTCTACTCAATGATAACTTGGTCAAGGAAGAAATAAAGAAAGAAATCAAAGACATTTTAGAATTTAACAATATGAAGGCCCAACATACCCAAACTTATAGGACACAAAGAAAGCAGTGCTAAGAGGAAAACTCATAGCTCTGAGTGCCTCCAAAAAGAAACTGGGGAAAGCATACACTAGCAGCTTAACAGCATATCTGAAAGCTCTAGAACAAAAAGAAGCTAATACACGCAAGAGGAGTAGATGGCAGGAAATAATAAAACTGAGGGATGAAACCAAACAAGTAGAAACAAAAAGAATTATACAAAGAATCAACAAAAGCAGGAGCTGGTTCTTTAAGAAAATCAACAAGATAGATTAAACCCTTAGCTAGACTAACCAGAGGGCACAGTGACAGTATCCAAATTAACAAAATCAGTAATGAAAAGAGAAATATAACAATAGTAACTGAGGAAATTTAAAAAAGTATCAGATCCTACTACAAAGACTATACTCAACACAACTGGAAAATCAGGATGTAATGGACAATTCCCTAGACAGATGCAAAATACCAAACTTAATCAGGATCATATAAACCATCTAAACTGTCCCATAAACCCTAAAGAAATAAAAGCAGTCATTGAAAGTCTCCAAACCAATAAAAGCATAGGACCAGATGGTTTTAGTGCAGAATTCTATCAGACCTTCAAAGAAGGCCTAATAACAATACTCTTCAAACTATTCCACAAAATAGAAACAGAAGAAACACTACACAACTAGTTCTATGAAGCTACAATAACTTTCATACCAAAACCACACAAGGATCCAACAAAGAAAGAGAACTTCAGACCAATTTCCCTTATGAATATTGATGCAAAAATACTGAATAAAATTCTTGCCAACTGAATCCAAGAACTCATCAAAATGATCATTCACCATGATCATGTAGACTTCATCCCAGAAATATAGGGATGGTTCAATATATGGAAATTAATCAATGTAATCCACTACATAAACCAACACAAAGAAAAAAAACTTCATGGCCATTTCATTAGATGGTGAAAAACATTTGACAAAATTCAGCATCCTTTCATGTTAAATGTCTTGGAAAGAACAGGAATGCAAGGCCCATACCTAAACATAGTAAAAGCAATTTACAGCAAACCAGTAGCCAACATCAAACTAAATAGAAATAAATTAGAAGCAATCCCACTAAAATTAGGGACTAGACAAGGCTGCCCTCTCTCTCCATATCTATTCAATATAGTACTTGAAGTTCTAGCTAGAGCAATTAAACAATAAAAGGAGGTCAAAAGAATACAAATTGGAAAGGAAGAAGTCAAATTATCACTATTTGAAAATGATATGATAGTATACTTAAGTGACCCAAAGAACTCCACCAGAGAACTCCTACAGCTGATAAACAACTTAAGCAAAGTGGGCAGATATAAAATTAACTCAAACAAATCAGGAGCCTTCCTATACTCAAAGGATAAACAGGCTGAGAAAGAATTTAAGGAAACAACACTGTTCACAATTCTCACAAACAACATAAAGTATCTCCCAGTGACGCTAACCAAACAAGTGAAAGATCTGTATGACAAGAACTTCAAGTCTCTTAAGAAAGAAATTGAAGACCTCAGAAGATGGAAAGATCTCCCATGCTCATGGATTGGCAGGATTAATACAGAAAAAAGGGCCATCTTGCCAAAAGCAATCTACAGATTCAATGCAATCCCCACCAAAATCCCAACTCAATTCTTCATGGAGTTAGAAAAAGCAATTCTCAGATTCATCTGGAATAACAACAACAACAACAACAAAAAGCATACATAAAACTAATCTCAACAGTAAAATAACTTCTGGGAGAATCAGTATCCTGGACCTCAAACAGTACTACAGAGCAATAGTGATGAAAACTTGCATGGTATTGGTACAGTGACAGGTAAGTAGATCAGTGAAAATGAATTGAAGACCCAGAAATGAACCCACTCACGTGTGGTTACTAGATTTTTGGCAAAGGAGCTAAAATAATTCAGTGGAAAGAAGATAATCTTTTCAACAAATGGTGCTGGCTCAACTGGAGGTCAGCATGCAGAAGAATGCAAATCGATCCATTCTTATCTCATTGTACTAAACTCCAAGTGTATCAAGGACCTCCACATAAAAGAATAGCTAAGATCAAAAGCACAGGAGACAGCAGGGGCTGGCGAAGATTTGGAGAAAGAGCAACACTCCTCCACTGCTGGTGGGATTGCAAGCTGGTACAACCACTCTGGAAATCAGTTTGGTTGTTCCTCAGAAAACTGGACATAGTACTACTGGAGCTACCCATCTATAGCACTCCTGGGCATATACCCAGAAGATACTCCAACATGTACTAAGGACACATGCTTCACTATGTTCATAGCAGCCTTATTTATAGTAGCCAGAAGCTGGAAAGAACCTAGATGTCCCTAAACCTAGGACTGGATACAGAAACTATGGTATAATTACACAATGGAATACTATTAAGCTATTAAAAACAATGAATTCATGAAATTCTTAGGGAAATTGATTGAACTAGAAAATATCATCCTGAGTGAGGTAACCCAATCACAAAAGAACAAAACAGCCATGGTAGGATATACATAGACAAAGTGTGGAGCAGAGACTGAAAGAAAGGCCTTCCCAAGACTGCCCCACTTGAGCATCCACCCCATATACTGTGGCCAAACCCAGACACTGATGTGGATGTCAACAAGTACTTGCTTACAGGAGCCTGATATAGCTGTCTCCTGAGAGGCTCTTCCAGTACCTAACAAATACAGAGGTGTGTGCTCCCAGCCAACCATTAGACTGAGAACAAGTTCTCCAATGGAGGAGCTAGAGAAAGGACCCAAGGAGCCGAAGGAGCTTGCAGCCCTATAGGAGGAACAACAATATGAACCACCAGCACCCCCAGAGCTCCCAGGGACTAAACTACCAAACAAAGAGTACACATGGAGGGACCCATGGCTCCAGCTGCATATGTAGCAGAGGATGGCCTTGTTGGACATCAAAGGGAGGAGGGGTCCTTGGCCCTGAGAAAGTTAGATGCCCCAGTATAGGGAAATACCATGGAAGTGGGAGTGTGTGTGTTGGCGAGCAGGGGGAAGGAGGGGAATGGGATACAGTGATTTTGAAGGGGAAACCAGAAAGGGGATAACATGTGAAATATAAATAAAGGAAATATCTAATAAAAAATCTGGAAATCTTAAAAAAAAAACCTATCTAAAATCCTAGCTGTTTAAGTGTTCCTCAATTGCTACATTCTATCCCTCTCTATTGAAAGGTCATAGTTCAATAAGCCTCTATAAAATAATCACTTTTAGTCACTTAAGTTTACAGTTTAATCAAGTCAATGATCATGTGCAATACACACATAGAATTCAGTACCTAAACTGATTACTGTAATTCACCTAATTTGATTCTACAAATCAGAAAGAAGTCTTAGTACTTTTCATATTTTGTAAACAATGCTGGCATTCTTTTTTTTAAATTTTATTTTATTTTCTAAGTTTTTTTTTATTTACATTCAAAATCATTTCCCCTTTCCCGTCTCCTCCCTCCCCGAAAGTCCCATAAGCCCTCTTCCCTCCCTCTTTTCCCCATTCAACCCCATCTTGCTTCTCTGTCTAGGCATTCCCCTACATGCAGTCTTTCCAGGACCAGGGGTCTCTCCTTCCATCTTCTTGGAAATCTATTGATATGCGAATTGTGTCTACACTTAAGGCCTCTTGTAGGTGACATCATATATGCCTATCCTTTCTTTCATTCAAGGTTCTTCCTGGAGGAACCTTTATCAATCATTATCAATTACTGTGCCACATGTTCTTCATGTCCCAGTTCTATTCTTTACTCACCCTTTAATGTTCCTGCCTAGGCTATTTTTATTTAAGACCATCAGAAAATATAGCCATATGATGGTATCTGTCTCATAGCATTCTTCCACCTGCCTTTTTTCTTCAGCTTCAAACTCTAAGTTTGAACAAGAAAGAATGTCTGTTTGTTAAATGCCCCTTCTAAATAGATACTATATTCCATAATTTATATGTTTAATTTCATTGATTCTTTCCATAATACCTGCATTTCTGCTTCACATCTTTGGAAATATAAACTAATAGAGGGCAAGTAAATTTTTCAATGTCATAGAATAAGGAGAAGAAGAAGTTGGGTTGACCAACTATTTCCATTCATAAAATTGTGCCCATCTCACTTGGACCTTATAGGTACCTGAGCTGTGGATTAGAGAAAAGAGCATTATTGGAGATGTTAAAATGCAACTCATTTCTAATTTACCAACTTAATCTTATAGATAAGCAGAAAAAAAATCCTTAAAAGAATTTAAAGAAATACAATTTTTATAAAAATTCAGATCTATATTTAGCATGAGGACATTTATATGGGTAGTAACTTTTCTACAGTATGGATTTGAAATGTGTGTGTGTGTGTGTGTGTGTGTGTGTGTGTGTGTGTGTGTGTGTGAAAGAGAGAGAGAGAGAGAGAGAGAGAGAGAGAGAGAGAGAGAGAGAGAGAGAGAGGAGGGGGAGAGAGAGATGAAATTTTTGTGGTTCAATTTAGAAATGTTATATTCCATTTAAATATATTTCATGCTCATTTTAAAAAGCATTTGTTGGACATTTATTTCTATTCTTGAAAAAATTCTTGACAACATTCAAGATAATTTTGTAATCCTCATAAATATATTAAAAACTTTCAAATTAACTTTTTTTCCTGTTGAATGCTTCATCCAGATTCTGACCCACAAATTTCCCCCTGAAATTTTTACACACTACAGTTACCAGCTGTATAATATTATTGACACTTGATATAATTTTTAAACTCTTAGAAAGTATAGCAATTCTGACTTAATTGTACTTGTTTTCTACTCAAGGAGAAAACAAATGCATATAACTAAACATGAAGTGCTTCTGTACTCGCTCACTCATAAAACCCATCTAGTAAAGAGACCTTTATTCAGCAAGCATGTTTTCAATTATTTTGACACTTCTGAAAATCCAGTCTAAAGAAAGCCATTCCAATTTTGTAAGATGGTATTTCTTTTACTATATTTTCTCTTTTAGTCAAGTGACATTTTAATTTTACCAGTTAACTTGTACTCATGAAGAACATAATAGATATCTTTGTATTCTTTATAATTAAGTATATTAGAGGAAAGGGTTGGGGTAAATGTGATTAAAAGAAATTTTGTAACCCATGCCCCAGCATAGTCAGACCAGCCCTGCCTGCACCTCAGTCAACCTCTAGGCTTCTGCTAGGATCCATTCTACTAGCAACTGAACACAATTCCCTTCTCTACTGTATCCAACCACTCTATTCAGTACTCGGACTTTCCATGTGCTCCTCCAAGGTATATCCTGGATAGTCTCCATGCTTTCTCTCAAACTGCCAGGTCAGTCCCTGGAATAAAATGGCCTCTCCCTTCTGCATTGCAAAGAATTTCTAGGTGAAGACCAATTCCCAGAAACCAACACAATCCTCCTATGCCATATTCACCCTCTCTAACCAGGCAGATCTCTCCCTGCTCCCAATCTTCAGACTTGCACCAACAAGTATATCCTGTTATCTAGCGCAATCTCAATGTTCACATGACTTTATTTTACCCATATAATTTGTACCCTCCAGAACAAGTTGCCTTCAAAGCTTCTCTTCTGCCCCTACCTGCTTGACCCATAAAGAGTCAGAACAAACAACAAAAAAGTCTACGTGCCCAGATCTCATTGCAAAACTGCCAACATTATGAGAGACCTATACATTATTTGCTCTCCAAAACCCACCAGTACTGTAGACATGTCTGCCAATGAGAATTACCTAGATGAAACCCATAACAAATACTTTAAAAGAACAATAATAAACGTCATCAAAAAGAATTGAAGAGGTTTATAGAAGACACAAAGAAACAGCACAAAAATATTAAAAAGAAAGAACCTAAGAACATAAATACCTATGTGATACCCAAGAAAATACAAACAGAAGATAGACATGACAAGGACAATGCATGACATGTGTATGAAATTAAATTAGGAAATAGAAACATTGAAGATGACACAAACTGAAGTAAAGATGGAGTTGAAAAACCTAGTAATGCAACTGAAAAATGCTAAAGTCTTAAAAGAGGAATGAATCAAGAAGAAGATAGAATATCAGGAATTAAAAATAAAAAAGGATCTAGGCTAAATAAGCAATAAATATAGAAAATTTAACACATAGAAAAGAAAAACTCACAAAATAAAGTGTACCATAAAAAAAAAAGAAGTCTCTGAATTATATTCATGCTGCGTGTAGTTTTAAAAATCTACTGCCTTAGCCTGGGAGCTGTAAGCGTGCTACCAGTCCCTCCTGGCTCCCTTTTGTTCCTTCCAGCTTAGCTCTGAGATCTGTGTGACAAGACTGACCTGGCTTCTCTTTCCTACCCTTCTTTACTCCCGAAGAGGTCACATTACCAACCTACTACCAAGATCCTTGAATCAGGGATTAAAAGAAATACACACTATTCTGTTACCTTCAGAACTTGCCTCTATGTAAAATTGCTGGGCACAGATGCGTCTTGCATGGAAATGTGTGCCATCATCAATTTATTATCTCCATCTCTCCCTCCTCCCTAAACTTAGTGGCTTGTATCAGCTAGCCCCTACCATCATCCTTTGCCCCTGTCTCTAGTAGAGGCTGAAGGCCCTAGCTGCCACAAGGCCTTGTATGACTGCTGCTTTCTTCTCATTCCAAAGCATGGCAGAAAGACACCCTTCTCTTTTCCCTGCATCTCTTTTTCCTCCGGGGACATGGACGTCCCACCCACACCTTCTGTCCAGCAATTGGCCCCTGGCCTTCTTTATTGAAAAGTCAAGAACCAGTTGGTTAACAAGACCTTAGCGACAGAACCTCCCATATGTAGGCATATATGGGTGAGAAAATTTCCAAGTAAATAACATCGACCAGATATTCAAAAAACCCATAGAAAGAAATGTCCCCAAACTAAGTAAAGACATGTCCATACAAATGTAAATGCAAGAAGCATACAAAATACCAGTTAATAAGAATAAAAGAAAGTTACTACAGCTTATCATAGATAAAACTCTAAGTATATATAATAGAGTGTACTGAAAACTTGAAGCAAAATAGTAGAAGTTAAATATAAAGAGAATATCATCATAATGATAGCTACTCAGTGTAGAATTTGAAAGCTAGGAGAGCCTGGAACAATGTATTCAAAGTTATAACATACTGTGATGGCCACTCTATACTAATAAACCAGAAAAAAAATTATCTCCAATAGCTGAAGGAGAAAGGAAAACTTGGCACAACCCAAACAGCCTAAAACATTTATATCCAACAAACTAAACCTAAAGAAAATACAACACAGGAAGCACTATTTCTGGCCATTGAAAGGAATGAACACAGAAAAGAGACCATGGCAAGAACTATGAAAACATAATTATTAAAACACCAAATATCACTATTAATGCAAAACCAACACCAAAATTCACCCAAACCCTGACCAATATTAATGGAAACATTTCAATAATAAATCTTAAGTATCCATGGTGTCAATCCTCTGAACAAAGAACACAAAATCTTTCAATCTGTTGTCTACGAGAAACACATCTTAGTTTTAAAGATAAGTACTGCCTTGGGGTAAAATAATGCACAAATGTACTCCAGTTATATGTGATCAAAGCAACAATACATTCCATAGAAACTACTGGAGGAAACAGGAGAAAAAAAAAACCCTCATTTATTGTTGGTAGCATTGCAAACAGGTGCACCCATTATAGAAATCAATGTAAAGAATTTTAGAAAAGCTAAAACTAAGTAAACAGCTTATGATTTAGGTTTCTTAGAGTGCTGACATCCTTTAAGTTAGGTCTAGGTCCTAGGGCTTGAGTACCTGAGGCAAGGAAGGCTCGGCATATCCATGTTTTGTTTTGACCATTGCAGCTGGACTTACCTGAGCATAGGGGTTCTTCCATAAATTTTTTTATGAAGAAAACATAGGGTGGAGGGTCAGTGACTACATTCATACTAGAGATAGGTTCTCACTCATGGATCTACATGAGCTACTGTATCTACATTTATTAGCATAACACATTTTGTTTTCATGATAAAAAGGAGAAGCTAAAATTAATTCTGCCACATGATCTAACTATACACTCCTTGGCATATGCTCAAATGACTTGACAGTCTATGCTATATATTCTTGCTTAGTCATGTTCATAGCTTCCATTTACAATAGCTAAAAGATATAATCAACTTAAGAGTCCTCTGATGAAGGGAAATTGAAAATGTGATGCTATAAGCAAAAATGAAATTAAAAGTTCAGAAGTAAATGAATATAATTAGAGAAGATCATATTGAGTGAGGTAATTAAGACACAGAAAGACAAATACCACATTGTGGGAGACATGGATGTCCAGGTACTCATAGATAAAGACTGGGGAAAACAGGAATGCTAAACACAAAGGGTTGTCTCTTCAAAAGGGGAGATGTATACTCTGTTTCTCACTGAGAATGTTGGGAGCACTTATTGTTGATAGCCTTGTGACATTTGCACTACCTGTCTGATACTACACTGGGTCCTCCCTGAGACCCTGATCATGAACCTGGCAATCTATAGAATCCATCTTTATGGAAATTGTCACATGTATTTTACAAAAGGTTTCAGTGTAGACATGTCTGAAGTTTTATTGTGCCCATGGGACTGAGTTAATTATCACAAGTAAGAAATGTCATAAAATTGGGCTGTGCTTAAATATGTCTAAAATAAAACCCTTGGAGTCAGATTTCTGATGTTTGAAGCAGAACTGACTACTGAGTCATGTTATCCTGAACTACCTTCTTGTCACCAGATCATTACTCTGCTGGCTGTGATGATCACAGAAATTCCTACAAAAATCTTTTTCTCTCTTATTGCAGGTTGCTAACTCAAAATCTTCAAATGTGAATACCAAGCATAGAGTAATTGGGAAAAAAAATCTAAAAAGAAAATGGGATCATTGTCAGGACAGGGAGCTTCAGATGTAATGGTGAAAGGAACAGCTGGTCACAAGTGCTCTGATCATGAAAATAAATTTTGAGGAAGTTAAAGGGAGTTAGATAGGGAAATAGGAGAGAGAATATACAAGGGACTAGCACAATACAAAGAGGAAGGTTAGTAAAATAACAAGGAGACAAATGGGTAGAATTGTTTGAAAAAAGCCACAAGGAATCATTGTATTAACTATTTATCTTTAAAAAAAATGTGTGTAGTTTCACATAAACATGCGTGTGTGTGTGTGTGTGTGTGTGTGTGTGTGTGTGTGAGTGTGTGTGTGTGTGTGTGTGTGTGTGTGTGTGTGTGTGTGTGAGAGAGAGAGAGAGAGAGAGAGAGAGAGAGAGAGAGAGAGAGAGAGTTTAATGAGCCTTGCTTATCTGGCTTGATGGTGCTCCCTCCAAGATCTAAAGCTACATAAGAAAACCCAAGACTACACATGAAAAGTGCTACAAGCAACTGAGGAAAGCTGGAATTGGAAGAGGTGCATCTTCCCAGGGAAGATCACACCAATAGTTACCCAGTATCAAATAGTCCTAAAAACATACATACAACTTATATGGACTGAACAGGTTATATTTAGGAACATATATATATATATTTACACATATACAATACATATGCAGTGATGATTAATGAAAAAAGATGGGAGAGTTTGGTGGAAGGAAACAAGAGAGAAACATAAGTATAGTATAATCTAAAATATCTGGTTCTTTTTCTTCTGTTTGTATTGTCCTATTTTAGTTTGTTTTCATTTATCTTTTATTTTTTAATTATTTTAAGATATCTGTATTCAAATGAAAGGAAAAGAGAGGGAGGGAGGGAGGAAAGAAGGAAGGAAGGGAAGGAGGAAGAAAGTAAAAGAGAGAGAGAGAGAGAGAGAGAGAGAGAGAGAGAGAGAGAGGATTTGTGGAGGACAGTAAAGAGGATCTGGAAGTAGTTGGAGGGCAGAGAACCATGATCAAAATATATTGTATTAAAATTATCTGTTCTCAGTTTAAAACATGTTTGACAGACATGCACACAGCCCACTCTCATAGAAATAGTTCCTCAGTTGAGGTTCCTTCTTTTAAAATAAATATAAATATAATTTTTACAAATTAAAATATAAATCAAAAATAGTAATTGTAAATATAAAAAAGAAATTTTGGTGGGAAGGAGATTTTATTACCCTAATGATAAAAATATATTTAGTGAATATAGTTTAATTTTAACCATCCACATTACTCATATCAGTATCAAACTCCCTAATATATGGCTAGATTAAGAAACTTTCCTTTAATATATTCAGTTCATGGTCTACCAGCTTTCATGTTTATTTATACACTGTTACTTCACAAATCGTATTATGATTATCTAAAAGATTTGTTCGTACTTCTTTATTTTATTGAATTTCATTATTCTAGGGGGAAAAGTTCTTATGCAGGGCTCATGGGTCCTACCTTCTCTATCAGGCAAATAAATATTTCTATCAAATGGTGCTAAATGTGCTAAAAAAATTAATCCCTTTTCTAAAGTTTAAGGATTCAGTTAAAAGCAGATTTAGGATGGGATTATCAGATTTAGTAAATAAAAATAGATTGTTCATGGTGAAAAATGGGCACATAATGTACCATTCCCACTTCTCAGGTGGTCCTGAGATTAAATATCTTCTGCAGGGAGGAATGTCTGGCAAGGGAATCTTATTGACTAAGTCCTCTGGGCCTCTAGCTACCTCATTAGCATGGAGAACTCTGTTTTGACCATAGGTGATCATAGGACATGTTTCTTTTATGTGAGGAGCATGGCAAATGTCCAAGTCAGGGGTCTAGTAGGGAGCTGGGAGTCCCCTAAACCTCAGATATGTGCCCATTGAGTCTCCAGGTCTCAACCTGCTCTACCTTACCAATCTTTCTGGCATATTAAGTCCTGAACAAAACAATATTGAGTACGTTACTGATACAAACTGTATGATTGCTATCTTTTTTTTTTTTTTTTTTTGGTTTTTCAAGACAGGGTTTCTCTGTATAGCTCTGGCTGTCCTGGAACTCATTCTGTAGACCAGGCTGGCCTCGAACTCAGAAATCCGCCTGCCTCTGCCTCCCAAGTGCTGGGATTAAAGGCGTGCACCACCACTGCCCAGCAATGATTGCTATCTTACACTTCAAAATAAAAACAAATGAAGCAAACAAATAAACAAACAAAACAAAACAAAGCAAAACAAACCAACCTCTACTACCAAAGTTTCAATTCTCATGTCTAAAAGGAAGAAATAAATATTTTCCCCCATGAAAATGAAGAAGCATGCATGTATAATTGGCTAATATTGATTAAAGAATTTTTTGCTCTCAAAATATATGATTACAGCATTAGATGATGGGAGTGGTCATTTTAACCACATGTTTAGGGCAAATACTATGCTGAATCACACCCGTGTACAACAGGCATGAATGAAGTAATCTATAGACAAGCCCTGGGAATGTACTCTAAGATCTCTGTATATATAATTTAAAAATATGCAGAAAATGAGTTTGTAGCCACATAATAGCACATCAGTAAACTGAATAATCATGACCAGAATGTACAATGTCCTGTATATGCCCTGAATCCTAGTAAAACTTTAGGAAGTGTGACTTATTCCTGTTTTCATTTACAATGGTAATTGTGTGATCTGGAAGGATAAGAATTTTTTTCTAAATTTACAAAGGTACATACTATAAAACAAGAATTTGAGTTTATGCAGTTTATATACAAAACTATCTAATACTATTAAGCAAACTGCATTTTAAACACAATTATATATCTACTTACAAAATATAAAAATAAAGTTATCAGTGTTTGAAATTTAACTTAGTCTTTCATAAAGACAATAGCTTCATTATAATAACATCATAGACATGGTAAATCACTCAAGCCACTCATACCCAGATTTACAGGCACACTTGATAAAATTCATATTCATACTTCTAAGCCCAGGCTTGACCAACTCCTGTTTATTTTAGCAAGCGTGCTTTCTTGATCATATAACTCCTAAGAGACAGGAAGCAGGATGAAGTAATGGCATTGGCTTTGTCTCTATTTTTTACTTTCTGCCTCTAATTTTGTGAAAGTACTTAGCTAATGGCAAACATCTTCTAGAATGCAGAATTCTAAGTACTCAAAAACAACTAATGCTTCTCTCAGTTTGGTAACAGTATTAGTTTGCACACACAAGATCATTAGGTAAGTTTTGCCTATAAAAATTGTTTTAAGAGGATGGTAATTTGATTAGGTAGGTAAGTGTACTTGACCAGCCTGAAACTGAGTTCAAGAGATAAACCCACATCGAGGAAGGAAAGATCTGATTTCTGAAAGTTTTCCTTTGATCTCCATATATGTACCATAAGATACCCTGACCCTCAACACAAATAAACAACAGAAATGCAAAAGCTTAATTTAATGTGATATAGAAATAAGATACTTTAATCAAAATGACTATTAGTACAAATGTTAAGAAAATATTTGATCCTATTATTAGCACTAAAATAGTTGAAGTTGTATACAATGACTTTTCTTTAACTACAAGTAGAAAATTAGCAGTATTTGTAATGGGACTTTTTAAATTGTGAAATATTTATTAAATTCACTTTTATTTGAATCTATTTAGTTTACTGCCGTTATGCATGCTAAACCATAATACTTTTCTTCCTCCATTTTTTTTGAGATTATAAAATGCTGCAGCTGTCATAGAGAACGATATGGTGATGCGTAAACTTAAAACAGAAAAATGTGAAGTAGTGATGCCACTTTGGATATATATCCAGAAGAAATGAGATCAGTAACTCAGAGACCAGTAAACCCATACTATGTTCTTTGTATCACTGTTCACTATAACCAACATATAGTCCAAGTATTCACGAACAGATGAATGACAAATGAAGGTGTTTCTCACATATAACAGATTAGAATTCTGCCTAAAATGTGAAGGAAATCATGCATTTGCATCAATATGAATGAGTATAGCAGGCAGTATGTTGAGTGAATTAAGGGCAGTTAGGAGACAGAAATTTCCTAATTCCACTTCATCCCAAAAGTCTGGAAAATACACAAACATGTAAATGCAGAACCTAGAATTGTAGTTGCTAATGCTATGGGCAAAGAGGGGGGGGATTAGTTGTTTAATGAATTTCCTGTTTCAGTTATAAAAGTTGAGTAGTTCTAGAGATGAGCTACAGAACACACTGCCCCTCATTGACAATGTAGTCTTGTGCACTTAAAAATTCAAGAGACTAGATCTTATGTTGAGTGTTCTTCAGCCACAGCAACAAAAGAAGCTCAAAGATTCTTTAGGGTGTTATGGTCGCATCAACTGCTTTGATTTTGTGATCTTTTCACAGCTGTATTCATTCATATATTCCAATTAACAGGTTGTACATCTAAATTATATGTTAGTAAAGCAAGGGAATGGAGGCATGGAGAGAGGGAAACTGACGTCAGTTTCAACAAAGCTGTAAGAGAGAGTTCTAGTAGCAAAGCAGCTAACTGAACACTGCCATGGAGTCTTTGTAAGGCAGAGACGAATGGCAAAGCTTCCAGTGAGGTAGAGTGATGCAGGGTCAAATTGACTCTCATGTCTTTGTTTCTTATGATCTGGGATGTGAATCACCTCATTAACTTATAGGGTCTTCCTATCCTCTGTTCTTGAAAACAGACACCTGAAGAGAAGGAAGTCAGCAAGCCCATTAATAGGAAATAGAAAGAGGTACTACCAGTGAGTTTTCTTTCTGGAATAAAATCACAAAGGGGGAAAAATCCACTGTTGCTTTGGAAACAGAATGGTAGAGAACATTGGACATTAAATAAATAGTAAAAGTTCTCCTGAAATTTCTGAGCATCATTTCTGTTCTTCATTGTCTATTTTGAAGCCGTGATCTCACAGTAGTGAAACCCTCATCCTGAAAGTGTCTGTTGGCCAATATGTATACAAAACAAAGAAAGGCCAATCATATCAAATGGTGTTAAAACTTCAGTGTTGCTAGAAAGGAAACACCCAGTCCAGCAAACCCTGGGGTATATGGCAAAGACATTAAAAGAAAAAATGGAGTCCCAGTGAAAAAAAAGATCAGTCTAGCACATGCTCTGAAGGTTTAAATAACGAATGTCCATTCATTATCCCACAATTTACATTTGGGTTAGGAAAGGAAATGCTTCTCTTGGAGGCAATGGCTAGACATGCTGCATCAGAAATCCTTGCCTTTCAGAAATGGCTTTCTTTCCTTCATTACCTCATGTCCACTGTAATTTCCTCAAAAGAAAACATTGGTCTTTATTTCCTTGTCTTCTTATGCTCAAAACAGTAGTTGACACAGCTTCCTTATGAAAGTTAATGAGAAAACATTGAAAGTCTTTAATTATTTAGAATCTTCTACAAGTTTGTGACTTATAATTTTATAAAAGTAACAAATATCAATTAATCCACATTATATTATATTATACTAAAATATATTCGTATCATGACTGTTGATATTGGAATTGAGTCTTAATATAATGTGGGGGATATAAGTATTATGATACAAAATATTTGAATGTTGTGTGTGGTAGGGCTAAAAAAGCCAAGTAGGGCCAAATTGTGAATGATATTAAATTCTAAGTGAAGAGCTGTAGATCTTTTAATCTTTTTTTCCTTGGTATTTATTATTCACTTTGTTTACATATGTGTGGCATGAGTTAGCAAGCCCTTGTCATGGCTAATTTGTGGAGAGTAAGAGACAATTTGCAAAAGTCAGTTCCCTCCTTCCTCCCTGTGAATCCTGGAATTGAACTCATCAGACTTGCAGACAAATGCCTTTCCCACTGAACCATCTCAGTGGCCCACTTTTGAGTTTAAGATATGAATTAAATTTTTCAGGAAAATAAATGTGATCTGAAATCAAAATAGTCTTTTAGGAAGTTGACTCTGGTGCTAGTTTGAATGAAGAGTCAACATGAACTAGAGAAAGCCCAATTATGGTGCTACTCTAATATTTCAAACAGTAATAAGAGAGCTAGAACAGACTAGATGAGACACAGCATGCACCATGCGCAGACATAATGGCTCAGACTGATAATAATGAGTTAGAGTTTACAAGAGAGAGAAGAATCAAGCTGAGTCCAGGTTTTCTACTGAAGGACAGAGTTTGCTCTCTGTGGAGGCTAACGAAGGAAGGTTCCATGAGAAAGTCTAGCTAGCAAGAGGAGGCTTGACAAGTACAAACTGCCCATAGGGGTTCTCATGAAGACATACGACATATCTAGTTTATACCTCTAGAAGGACTGGTGCTGGACATGGATTTGAGGGTTATCCACAAAGAATGAGAAAATGAGCCAAAAAGATCCTCATTTTGTAAATGCAGGTAGAGATGGAAAAAGCAACCTAACTGCATTCTATCCATGTCAGAAACTGTGGAGCAAATGTTGAATACAAGTCAGAGATGTTCAAAACATCAGGAGGAAAGACAAGTAGAGCTCCCAAAAGCCAAAGGAAGGCAAACTTCTAGGGAAATTAAGTCAGGTATCATGATAACTAGAAATAAGCCCAAAACAATAAGTAGATTTTACTTACTTGTTTGCTTAGTGTGTTTTCTTGTGTGTGTGTATGTATGTGTGTGTGTGTGTGTGTGTGTGTGTGTGTGTGTGTGTGTGTAGACATGTGTTCATTTCATAGATGAATGTGAAGATTAAAGGAGAAACTTTCGGGAGTCAGTTCTCAGCCTCCATGCTGCATGTCCTGGGGATCAAACTCAGATTATCAGTTTTCAGTTTAAGCAGGTTCACCCAATGACAAATCCTTCAAGCCCTCCAAGAAAAATTTAAACTATCCAATGACTTTGTATATGGTATTTTTGAATTGGGTAACTATATTACAAAATATTTTCTTAATTAGAAAGATCAGTTTATTGATTACCTATGATTAACAAATCAACAGAAACTACCATCACCATAAAGCAAGTCCCAGAGCATGCATGTGAGAGATCATATTGATTAGATTTGCCTCTGGCCATGGTCATGAGGAATGACCCACCCTAAATGTAGGTAGCACAGTCTTATGGGCATGGGTCCTGGACTGCAGTTGAACAACAACAACAACAAAAGGATCTGATAAGATGGCACAGTGGTTAAGATCACTGGCTCCTCTTCCAGAGGTCCTTAATTCAATCACTACCAACCACATAGTAACTCACAGCCATCTGTAATGGAATCTGATGTCCTCTTGTGACATGCAGGAATACATGGAGGCAGAGCACTCTAACAAAAACGATACATAAATAAATTCTTTTTAAATATAGAAAGTAATCAGTATCCACATATGAAACTTTAAAGAGTTAAGAAAAACCTAGTAATAAAATAGTAAGAAACTATAAAATGCACATACATGCATGCCCACACAAGGAATTGAGTGGGCTGAGTGAAGCTTTCACCAGTTTCTGCTTCCAGACTCTGGGCACAATGTAACATCTCCTCCTGCTCCCTCTTCTCAGGATTCTCTGCAATTGCACACTGTACCCTAAGACTGCCAACCAAAACCCTTTCTCCCTTAAGTTGCTTTTGCTAGAGAATTTTATAAAAACAATAGAAGTAACTAATACAATCAGTGACACAAGGAAACAGGTGCACTTCTAGTAGCTTCGATGAAAAGAATAAAAGGAAGTTCGCAGATCAAGGAGGCACCAGAATCAGAACACATTTGGCATAAGTTCTACCTTCTGTACGCTACTCAGGGATGCAGGAGGGTCAATGTCTGTCTTTGACAATATTCCCCTCCCTTTCTAATTCCTCTTTTAGGATCCTGCTCCTTCTCATACAAGCTCCTTTTCTAGTCTTCTTTTACTTCCCTTTAGAGAATGAGGCAAGAGGGTTTAAAGTCACCATTTTGGAAGGCCCAGAGGCCAGAATACATGTAAGGGCTTTATGTTAAAGAGGGTATAGATTTCCCACTGCTAAGAAAATTGTGTTATTCCATTTTATCTAAATAAGAGGATTTCTGTTCACTTCAATAATATCACTAAATTTCACAGAGCTCTTTTACCAAACATGCTCCAAACTAAACTTCTTTCATGTTTCTTGGTTTTGTTGCTGCTATTGTGTGGTCTCCAGAGAGATACCTTTACCTCAAACTGGATTTTCTAATCTCCATTCCTCTTAGGTATGTCCTAAAGTATTTTGAAAATCTCAATTGACATTGTGTGTTCTAATGGAAAAGAGAGAATTGTGTGAGATTGTCCCTCTGTAGTACCATTTTCAAAGATTAATTCTTTTGAAGGACAAAATTGATTTAATCCAACAGGCTTCAAAGGAACTTGATGGTCATAAACTATATGACCTATGGTCATAATATTTTAATATAGACATTTTACGTTTGTTTCCAAATGGCTCAAAATTACTACAAACATTCTCAGTTACCAACATACAACTATTCTTTTTTTAAAGCATCACTATGCCTCATTTTAGTTTGTATTTTTAAGCTTTTGATTTCTTGTTTATATAAATCAGTCAATGTCTCACTTACTCCAGAGTAATTTTCTGCCAAAACCTTGGAGGTGCTTTGCCCACTGGAGAAGCTGACAGAAGCAAACTGTAAAAAGAGAGGAACCTCTGTCCTCATGTTTTCCTGATGGAGGGCTGTGCAGTTTAGCCTGTCCACTGGACCCTTCACAAGGTAGGAAGCTTGTAGTCTGCATGTCTTCAAGACTTGCTATGGTTCCAATTTTAGAAAACCACACATTCATTTATTTGCAATATGTTTCAAAATCTCAAATGGCCTAAGGAAATGAGGTAGATGCAGCCGTTTTAGTAATTCGTCCCTCTGCATCTCCAGTGTTTGTTTCCTCATGAATTAACAGTTTCAATGTGCTTTTCCTAAGTTGCTAGCCAAATGAAACACCACTGCAGATGCTGTGGGCTCTCATTTCTTGTTGAACATCGCCACCTGGTGGCTATTCTGGTTTATGTATTTGGGATTTTTTGTTTGTTTGTTTTTTACTATAGATAGTAAAAATTCTTAGTTACTCCTGCTTTTGCAGCTGGAGCCATGGGTTGCTCTATGTGTACTCTTTGGTTGGTGGTTTAGTTCCTGGGAGCTCTGGAGGGTCTCACTGGTTGATGTTGTTGTCCTTCCTATGGGGTTACAAATCCCTTCAGCTCCTTCATTCCTTTCTCTAACTTCTCTATTGGGGACTCTGTGCTCAGTCCAATGGTTGGCCAAGAGCATCCCCCTCTGCATTTTTCAGGCTCTGGTGGAGCCTCTCAGAAGACAGCTGTATCAGGCTCCAGTCAGCAAGCATTTCTTGGCATCCACAATAGTTTCTGGGTTTGGTAACAGTATATGGGATGGATCCCCAGGTGGAGTGCTCTCTGGATGGCCTTTCCTTCAGACTCTTGGTCTCCACATTTCTTCCCATGAGTATTTTGTTCCCCCTTCTAAGAAGGCCTGAAGTATCCACACTTTGATTTTCCTTCTTGAGTTTCATGTGGTCTGTGAATTGTATCTAGGGTATTCTGAGCTTTTGAGCTAATATCCAGTTATCAGTGAGGGCATACCATGTGTGTTCTTTTTTGACTGGGTTACCTCACTCAGGATGATATTTTCTAGTTCCATCCATTTGCCTAAGAATTTCATAAAGTCATTGTTTTTAATACCTCAGTAGTACTCCTTGTTGGACTTTAAAGGGAGGAGAGGCCCTTGGGCCTGTGAAGGCTCAATACCCCAGTATAGGGAAATGTGAGGGTGGGGAGACAAAAGTGGGTGGGTGGGGGGGGGAGCACCCTCATAGAAGCAGGGGGAGGGGAGATAGGATAGGGGATTTATGGAGGGGAAACCGGAAAAAGAAATAACATTTGAAATGTGAATAAACAGAATATCAAATAAAGGGAAAAAAATCTAAAAAAATAAAATAAAATGAAGAGTAGGACAAACCCCAGGTAAGACATCACCTGCAACCTCTAACACTCCTTAGATCCTTCCCATCAGTCCTCCAAAGCACCATATTCCTTTGGCTCCATAAACCAGCCCACAGATCAAGAGGAAGACTTCTGCTTGAACAGTGGCCACAAGAGTGCTAGAAAACCCAGATGCCAAAATCACCAGTGTCCATACAAGTAACTGAAACTACATAGGCCACACCAGACCCAGAACTCCAGAAACCATGCTAATTTCCAGAACCCCAGGATCCAAAAGGCAATGCAGGTACCTAAAACACCAAAGGTCACAGAAGTCACCAAAACTCCAGTGGAGACACTCTACTGGGTCTGAAGACTTGGTGCTCACCAGAATCACAGGTCACTCAGGCCAGAACACCAAAGAGAAGATAGAAACCAAGGGGGGAAACATTCAAAAAACATATATACAACAAAATAAACTCGGCAATCAGCACCTAAACCTGTAATAACTCCAGACCTAGATGAGTAGATGCAAGCTCTATAAGACAATCAACAACAGCCAGGGAAGAATAGCATCACTAGAGCCCAACTATCATCATACAGCAAGCTCTGGGTACTCCAACATGGACAAAGCACCAGAAAATTACCATAAAACCAATCTTATGAAGATTATAGAAGTCTTTAAAGAAGAAATAAATAAACCCATTTAAAAAGTCCAGGAAAAGACGAACAAATGAAGAAAATGAATGAATCTGTTCAAGATACGAAAATTGAAATAGAAGCAAGAAAGAAAAAACAAATGGAAGGAATTCTAAAGATGGAAATCTAGGTAAGTGAATAGCCATCACTAACAGAATACAGGAGGTGATAGTGTAAAACAAATTAATATAGTGGTAAAAAAAAGAAGTTAAATCTAAAAATCTCCTGACATAAAACATCCAGGAAAATCTGGAACACTATGAAAATAACAAACCTAAAAATAATAGGAATAGAAGAAGAAGATTCCAAGATCAAAGGCCCAAAATATATTTTTGATAAAATTATAGAAGAAAATGTCTTAACCTAAAGAAGAAGATGCTGATAAATGTATGAGAGGCTTAGAGAACACCAAATAGATGGATCAGAAAAGAATGTCTCTCAATCACATAATAATAAAAATACTAAACATATAGAACAAAAAAGAATGTAAAGCTATAAAAGAAAAAGAGCAAGAAACATATAAAGGTAGACCTATTAGAATTAAATCTGACTTCTCAATGGTGATTTTAAAAGCCAGAGGAACATGGACATATTTCTTACAGATTCTAGAATACCAAAGATGTCAGTCCGGACTACTCTACACAGCAAAACTTTAACTTACCAAAAATGTAGAAAACATGATATTTCATAATAAAGTCAAATTTAAACAGTATCTATTCACAAATACAGGTCTACAGAAGGTACTATAACAAAAACCACAACCCAAAGGGGTTAAATACACCCTTGAAGACACAGAAAATAAATAATTTCACATGACCAAAACGAAAAGGAGGGAAACACAAACACACACAATCACAATCAAGAACAATGGTGAAATAGCAGTAACTAGCAATCATCACTCATTAATATATCTCAATATCAGTGGATTAATTTCCCCCAAATAAAAGTCACAGGTATCAGAATGGATGTGAAAACAGGATTCATCCTTCTGCTTCATACAAAAAAACACCTCAGAAGCAAAGATAGACACTACTTCAGTTGGAAAAAGATTTTTTAAGTTAATGGAGCCATGAAATAACCTGGTGCAGCCATTCTAATATCTAACACAATAGATGTCCAACCAAAATTAATGAAAAGAGATAAGGAAGGGCATTAAATACTCTCATCAAAGGAAAAAATTCATCAAGGTGACATCTCAATTTTGAACAACTATGACCCAAACACAAGTGTAACCACATTTGTAGTAGAAGAAACATGACTAAAGCTTAAATTACACATTGAACCCCCACACATGAATAGTGGAAGATTATTAATAAAAAATAAGTAGGAGCCGGGCAGTGGTGGCGCATACCTTTAATCCCAGCACTTGGGAGGCAGAGGCAGGCAGATTTCTGAGTTTGAGGCAAGCCTGGTCTACAGAGTGAGTTCCAGGACAGCCAGGGCTACACAGAGAAACCCTGTCTCGAAAAACAAACAAACAAACAAACAAACAAAAAGAACTAAGAAGGAACAAGACAGGAATGCGCACTCTTTCTGTCTATTCAACTATTACTTGAAGTTTTAGCTAGACCAATAAATCAAGTAAACAAGATGAGGAGATATAAATTGAAAAGGAAGAAGTCTGTCTATCTGCAGATGATATTATAATGCATATATAAGCAATAACAAAGATTCTACCAGAGAATTCTTACACCTAATAAAACCTTCAGTGAAGTGCTTGGATACAATAATAACTGAAAATAAAAATTAAAAGTAGCCCTATATACAAATTATAAAGGGTCTGAGAAAGAATTCAGAGAAACAGCAACCTTCACAGTAGTCACAAATAATATATCTTGGTGTAATCAAGCAAGTGAAAACCTGTATGACTAAAACTTCAATTCTTTGAATAAAGAAATTGGAGAGGATATGAGAATACATATGAAGATAGAAAGATTCCAAATGCCTATGGATTGGTAAGATTAACATAGTGAAAATGGCTATCTTACCAAAAGTAATCTATAGAATCAATGCACTCCACATCAAAATTCCAACCCAATTCTTTACAGACCTTGAAAAACAATTCTCAACTTCTTATTGAAAACTAAAAAGCCCAGAATAGCTAAAACAATCATGCACAATAAAAGAACTTCTGAAGGTATCAACATATCTGATTTAAAGCTCTACCACAGAACAATAGTAACAAAAAACACATAGTATTGGCATAAAAACAGACAGGTTTATTAGTGGAATTTAATTGAAGACCCAAACATAAATTCACTTACCTATGGACCTCTAATATTTGGCAAAGAAGCCAAAATTATACAGTGGAAAAAAGAAAGCATCTTTAACAAATTCTGATGGTCTAATTGGATGTCAACATGTAGAAGAATCCAAATCTATCACCTTGCACAAACCTCAAGTCCAAGTAGAGCAAAGTCCTCAACACAGAACTAGGTGCAGTGAATCTGACAGAAGAGAAAATTTGGAATAACCTTGAATACACTGGCAGAGGAAACAACACCCTGAACAGAACACCAATAGTATAGACATTAAGACTGGCAATTAATAAGTGGGACTTGATGAAACTGAAGCTTTTTTCATGAAGGAAAAAGTTTCAATAAGGGAAAGGACACCATCAAGAGGACAAAATGGCAGCCTACAGAATAGGAAACTACACATTAAAAATACTAATAATCCAATTTAAAAATGGATACAAATCTAAACAGAAAATTCTCAACAAAGAAATCACAAATGGCCAAGAAACATTTAGAGAAAGACCAACATCCTTAGACTTCAGGAAAATGCACATCAAAACTTCTTGGCAGTTCCGTGTTAAACCTTTCAGAATGGCTAAGATCAAAAACACAAGTGATAGCTCAAACTGGCAAGAATGTGGACCAAGGGGAACATCCATACATTACTGGCAGGATTGGAAATTTGCACAGCCAGTATGGCAATCAGTGTGGAGATTGTTCAGAAAATTGATTCAATCTATATCAAGATCCAGTTAACCACTCCTGGCAATATAATCAAAGGATGCTCCATCCTACAGCAAGGATACTTGCTCAACTATGTTGACAGGAGCATTATTCTTAATAGCCATGAACTGGAAGCACCATAGATATCCCTAAAAGAATAATGGATAAGGCAAATGTGGTATATTTACACAATGCCGTACTACTCAGCTGTTAAAAAATATCATGAAATTTGTAGACAAATCGATCAAAATAGAAAAAATCCTGAGAGAGGTAACCCAGCCCTAGAAAGACAAACATGGTATGTACTCATTTATCTCCAAGGTGAAGGATAATCATGCTCCATTCCACAGACCCAGAGAAGCTAAGTAATAAGGAGGGTTCAAATAAGGGAAACTTGAATCTCCTCAAGTTGGGAAAATAGAATAGATATCGCTCGTGGATGAGAAGCGGGTGCATCAGGTTGGTAGAGACAACTGGAAGTGGGGGGTGGCATCTCACAGACAAACTAGAAAGCCAATATAAAGGAAATTTCCAGGAGTCTCTAAGCATAACGTCAGCTAAGACTCCTAACAATGAGGGAGATGGAGCCTGACTGTCTATCTTCTGTAATATTACACAGACACAGACATCACGGGAATGGAAAAGCAAAGACAGATTCAGATTGAGACCTATACCATGAGAGTGTAAACACGTAAATATTAGTCTCTTCTGATTCATCCATGAAAATGCCAGTCTTTTCTGATTGGTTCATGTAAATGTTAGTCGCTTCTGCTTGGTCCATGTAAATATTAGTCTCTTCTGATTGGTTACACTAGGAGGAAGGTTATTACTAGAAGGATGTTCCAAAGCAGGGTAGGTGCCATGCTCTTAATGTGGTCACAATAGCCCTTCATTAGTAACAACAACAACAATAAAAAGAAACTTGTACAGCTACCACAAGGCTTGTAACTTGTTAAAAGTAGCCTTCTTCGTTCGGTTTTGGCTTTCAAAATTTGCACATTCTTATTTGAAACCAAAGACTTTTTTCTAAGCTTTTCTGTGTTTTTTTTAAATACCCTAGTATTTCTCTTCCATTTTACTGCAAAATTTACTAATCAAAATACTAAAAACTGTAAGTCTTACATCTCTCTGCAGCCTAAGTGAGTCCATTGATAAGAATGACAGCAGGGTACTGAGAAGGGAAAGTTTGGAACTGTGGGAGATGAATCTTATATCAAAGAAGATAGTCCCTCAGTAATAACAGACAGACAACAGAAGTGTTCATGGCCACTTATTAATCTATTCAATTAATAATAAATTCATACTCTATGTACCAGCATCTAAGCTAAAAGACGATAATCAAAATATGGAAAGGATAGTATCTATATTCTCTTTGACTACCTGGACTACATCAGAGAAATTGAGTTGTTTGTGAAATATGTAGATCAAATGACCAAAAAGCTAATTCTAAGCTTCTTTAGAAAGAAGAGTATTGAGACAAGTGAAGATGATACAACTCTTCAAATCGAAAGAGAAAATTATTAGAGAAACATAGGACAAGGCATCATTGATTCACAAAAACTCACCACTCCAGATTGATAGAGGTCATGGTATTAATGTGATAGACAAGATTCCTGTCACTTTCATAAAATGTGTGACACAAGCTATTTAAAGTGAGAAAAGATCCTGATGTGGTGGCACATGCCTTTGATTCCAGCACTCAGGAAACAGAGGCAGGTGGATCTCCAGACCAAGGCCAGCCTGACCTACATAGTGAGTTCTAGGACAGTCAGGGTTATGTGCTGAGACTCTCTCTCAAAATAACAGTAATAGTAATAAGAGAAGTAATAATAATAATAATAATAATAATAATAATAATAATAATAATAGAGAAAATATTTATTTTGGTTAATAGTCTCTGAGGTTTCAGTCCACAGTACTTGATGAAACACTGATGGTGAGGTGTTACATGGCAAAAACATGTGTCATAGGAAAGCTGTTTATCTACAACTGAGCAGAGATAGAAATTAAAGGACTGGGGTCAAGATACATCCACAAAGGCCGGGCGGTGGGGGCGCACGCCTTTAATCCCAGAACTTGGGTTTTCTGTTATTCCAGATGAATTTTTAAATTGCTCCTTCTAACTGTATGAAGAATTGAGTTGGGATTTTGATGGGGATTGCATTGAATCTGTGTATTACTTTTGGTAAGATGCTCATTTTTACTATATTAATCCTGCCAATCCACGAGCATGGCAGATTTTTCCATCTTCTGAGGTCTTCTTCAATTTCTTTCTTCAGAGACTTGAAGTTCTTGTCATACAGATCTTTCACTTGTTTGGTTAGAGTCACGCCAAGATACTTAATATGGTTTGTGGCTATCGTGAAGGGTATTATTTCTCTTACTTCTTTCTCAGCTTGCTTATCCTTTGAGTATAGGAAGGCTTCTGACTTGCTTGAGTTGATTTTATATCCGGCCACTTTGCTGAAGTCGTTTATCAGCTGTAGGAGTTCTCTGGTGGAGTTCTTTGGGTCGCTTATGTATACTATCATATCGTCTGCAAATAGAGATAGTTTGACTTCTTCCTTTCCAATTTGTATCCTTTTGACCTCTTTTTGTTGTCTAATTGCTCTAGCTAGAACTTCAAGTACTATATTGAAAAGATATGGAGAGAGAGGGCAGCCTTGTCTAGTCCCTGATTTTAGTGGGATTGCTTCAAGTTTCTCTCCATTTAGATTGATGCTGGCTACCGGTTTGCTGTAAATTGCTTTTACTATGTTTAGATATGGGCCTTGAATTCCTGATCTTTCCAAAACCTTTAGCATGAAAGGATGCTGAATTTTGTCAAATGCTTTCTCAGCATCTAATGAGATGACCATGTGGTTTTTTTCTTTGAGATTGTTTATGTAGTGGATTACATTGATGGATTTCCTTATATTGAACCATCCCTGCATCCCTGGGATGAAGCCTACTTGATTCTCAAGAGTAAAAGAACCTCTGGGGGAATCAGTATCCCGGACCTCAAGCTGTACTACAGAGCAATAGTGTTAAAAACCGCATGGTATTGGTACAGTAACAGACATGTAGATCAATGGAACAGAATTGAAGACCCAGAAATGAATCCACACTCCTATGGTCACTTGATCTTTGACAAAGGAGCTAAAACCATCCAGTGGAAAAAAGATAGCCTTTTCAACAAATGGTGCTGGCTCAGCTGGAGGTCAACATGCAGAAGAATGCAAATTGACCCATTCTTATCTCCTTGCACTAAGCTCAATTCTAAGTGGATCAAAGATCTCCACATAAAACCAGACACACTGAAACTAATAGAAGGGAAACTAGGGAAGAACCTTGAACATATGGGCACAGGGGAGAATTTCCTGAATAGAACTCCAGTAGCTTATGCTCTAAGATCAAGAATAGACAAATGGGACCTCATTAAATTACAAAGTTTTTGCAAGGCAAAAGACACTGTCAAAAAGACAAAGCGGCAACCAACTAACTGGGAAATGATCTTTAGCAACCTTACATCTGACAGAGGGCTAATATCCAATATATACAAAGAACTCAAGAAGTTAAACTCCAGAGAGGCAAGTAACCCTATTAAAAAATGGGGTACAGAGCTAAACAAAGAGTTCTCACCTGAAGAATATCTAATGGCTGAGAAGCACCTAAAGAGATGTTCATCATCCTTAGTCATTAGGGAAATGCAAATCAAAACAACCCTGAGATTCCATCTCACACCAGTCAGAATGGCTAAGACCAAAAACACAGGAGACAGCAGTTGTTGGCGAGGATGTGGAGAAAGAGGAACACTCCTCCACTGCTGGTGGAATTGCAGGTTGGTACAACCACTCTGGAAAGCAGTCTGGCGGTTCCTCAGAAAACTGGGCATGACACTCCCGGAGGATCCGGCTATACCACTCCTGTGCATATACCCAGAGGCTTTACCTGCATGCAATAAGGACACATGCTCCACTATGTTCATAGCAGCCTTATTTATAATAGCCAGAAGCTGGAAAGAACCCAGATGTCCCTCAACGGAGGAATGGATTCAGAAGATGTGGTATATCTACACAATGGAATACTACTCTGCAATTAAAAACAATGAATTCACGAAATTCCTAGGCAAATGGTCAGATCTTGAAAATATCATCCTTAGTGAGGTAACCCAATCACAAAAGAACACACATGGTATGCAGTCACTGATAAGGGGATATTGACCCAGAATCTCGGAATACCCTAGACACAATCCGCATATCAATAGATTTCTTAGAAGATGGAAGGAGAGACCCCTGGTCCTGGAAAGACTGGATGTAGGGGAACGCCAGGACAGAGAAAGGAGAGGGGGTTGAATGTTGAAAAGAGGGAGGAAAGGGGGCTTATGGGACTTTCGGGGAGGGAGGAAACGGGAAAGGGGAAGTGATTTGGAATGTAAATTAAAAAAATAAAATAAAATAAAATAAAAAAAAAATCCCAGAACTTGGGAGGCAGAGGCAGGAGAGTTCGAGGCCAGTCTGGTCTACACAGTGAGTTCCAGGACAGCCAGGGCTACACAGAGAAACCCTGTCTCAAAAATCAAAAAAAAAAAGATACAACCACCAAAGGGGCGCTACTTACTACTGACCCATTTCCTCCAGCCAGGCCCTACTTTTCACAGTTTCTACTGCCTCTCAATTTTCTATTTAGTTATTAATTCATTAGATTGATGGGTCAATTAGACCACCACCCTCATAATCAAAATCACTTCTTAATGAACATTAGTGGTGAATTGCACATGTAAGCCATACCAAATGTGTGAGAAATTATTCCAAAGATCCTAGAGGGACCAATATTATCTACTAAAGAATTCATAAATTTATTTTCAGAATAGCAGAGAGCTAGTGAAAATTTTAGCACTGGAGCATATAATCATGTGATATTTTATAATCTAAAAATTACAACTGTTTATTAAGCAGGAGCAAAGATAATGGCATAATTTTAAGTAAAATAGTAAGATGAAATCATGTACAATATAAGTTATAAATATATTTTGATATTGTAAAAAGTAAATGTCAAGACAAAGTATATTATACAAAAGAGAAATATACCACTATGTCAATGAAGACTGATTTGTGAGTCTAGAATGATTTCTGTACCAATCAATTAAATACATACTGAACATATGGAAATTTAATTTATAAAAAATTTAGAACTTCATTGTTCCCCTTGTAAAGAGCAAATAGTTTGTCACTTCTACTTCATCGTCTATAAATGCAAAAATTTAACATCGCTGTTCTTGAGTAATATGCCTGAAAATGCTTTTGATTCACTGCACAGTGTTGCATTTAAAATGACAATTCTTCCTGCCGATGCTGCTTTGCTTCAAATGATATAGGAAGTAAGCAGTCATGACAAGGTCTGGAGAGAAGCTGCATGCTTTGTAGAACTAAAGATGTATTCTAGCTAACATAGGCATCTTTGCAGATGTCTGTTCTCTGACAAATTGCTTAATACTTCTGGAAAAATGATGGTCAGCGTGAAGACCCACAGCTGTGTGGAGGCTGTTGTGGGTGGGTGAAGTAATGACAAGAGGCTGTATGGGCACATGCTGGCTGGCTTAGCAGTAATTAATTACAGGCAGTCTGCCCACATTTTGATAAGTGGTAGGAAACAGGCATCCTCATTCTTACATAACTGGTAGAATTTTCTCCTTAGCTTTGGCATCCTTTAATTGGGGTTTATTTTCTTGGAACAATGTTTCTAATCCATCAGTTGTTGTTGCACCATCCTCCCATTACTTTTGTCTGGAAATTGGTGACTCATCTGAAAGTTTATAAATGTGACTCCAGAATTATTTATGGATGGAAGAAAACTGGAAATTCCCAGGCCTGTTCATACTCTGCAACACACGGTTTCAGCATTTTAAAAGACCTTGACCAACTGACAGAGTAGTTGCAACTCTGCTGTCTGGATTTCAAACATGCAACACAAAGAAGGGTTTTCACATTCCTCTGGATAATTCTCCTGCCTACAACTTAACAACTCTAGTTCATTTCACTCAAAGACAATCAAAGTATGCATATCTGAGAGACAGTTTATAGTCTGGGCCTCAACATGATCTCCAGTGTCAGGGTCTTACTTCCCACAACACAACTCACACACTGACTTGTGTTTATCAAGGTTCTTTTCTTGCAACTTCCTGGTTTCTGCATCATGCATCTCCTTTAAGCTCTGGCTGTGTATCTTACCCTGCTTGATTATGGAAAACACTAACTGGCCTTACCTTACTTTCCCCAATGTAGTGCCTAGTTTTCTCCTGGGTTACTTTGATATGGGACTTATAATATCATCTTTTAATTTATTACTTTATTTATTAACATTTAAAATGTTGTCCCCTTACCAGTCTACCCTCCACAAACCCCACATCCCGTCCCCTACACTTTGCCTTTAAGAAGGTGCTCTCCCACCCAATCCAGACTCACCCCTCTAGCTTCCATTTTTGCTGGGGAAACAAGCCTCCATAAGATCAAGCATCATCCCTCCCACTGATACTAGAAAAGGCATTCCTTTGTTACTTATGAAGTTGGCGCCATGGACATACCCATGTATACTCTTTGGTTGATGATTTAGTCCCTAGGAGCTCTGAGGAGTCCAGTGAGTTAATATTGTTGTTCTTACTACGGGGATGCAATCCCCTTCACCTCCTTCAATCCTTCCCCTAACTTTTCAATTTGGATACCCTGGTTTAGTTCAATGGTGAGAGGCAAGCACGAGAACATAAGCAACAGAAACAAATGCCACTTGGCACCATTAGAACCCAGTTCTCCCACCACAGCAAGCCCTGGATACCCTAATACACCTGAAAAGCAAGACTCTGACCTAAAAATCTCATCTCGTGAAGATGACACAGTACCTCAAGAAGGATATAAGTAACTCCCTTAAAGAAATAGAGGAGAACACAGGTAAACAGGCAGAAACATTTAAAAAGGAAACACATACATCCCTTAAACAAATACAGAAAAACACAATCAAAGAGATGAAAGTGTTGACCTTATAATTTCTAATGTATTGCATGTTTCTTTTCTGTGTTTTAAAAACTGAGTAAAAATTTCATCAGAGCCTAGATCGGTGCAGGTTTGTTCACTGCTATATATCTAGCACCTAAACTTATGGAATCACATATTAAGAAATATTCATGGAAAATATATTGGTTAAAATTGAATAAAACAACATCAACAATAGAATAAAAGAGATGGAAGAAAGAATCTCAGGTGCTGAAGATACCATAGAAAGCATCGAAACAACAGTCAAAGAAAATGCAAAATGCAAAAAACGTGTAACCCAAAACATCCAGGAAATCCAGGACACAATGAGAAGACCAAACTTAAGGATTATAGGTATAGATGAGAGTGAAGATTTGCAACTTAAAGGGCCAGTAAACATCTTCAACAAAATTATGGAGGAAAACTTCCCTAACCTAAAGAAAGAGATGCCGATGAATGTACAAGAAGCCTACAGAACTCCAAACAGACTGGACAAGAACAGAAATACCTCCCATCACATAATGATCAAAACACCAAATGTACGAAACAAAGAAAGAATATTAAAAGCAGTAAGAGAAAAGGGCCAAGTAACATACAAAGGGAGACCTATCCAAATCACATCAGACTTCTCAACAGAGACGATGGAAGCCAGAAGATCCTGGGCAGATCTCATGCAGACACTAAGAGAGCACAAATGTCAGCCTAGACTACTATACCCAGCAAAACTCTCAATCACCATAGATGGAGAGACCAAGATACCAAATAGCAAAATTAAATCAGGATCAAATAGGCCATCTAAACCGTCCTATAACACTGAAGAAATAGAAGTGGTCATTGGAAGTCTTCCAACCAAAAAAAGCACAGGTCCAGATGGTTTTAGTGCAGAATTCTATCAGACCTTCAAAGAAGACCTAACACCAATACTCTTTAAACTATTCCACAAAATAGAAACAGAAGGAACACTACCCAAGTCGTACAATGAAGCCACAATTACGCTAATATCAAAAGCACACAAAGAACCGACAAAGAAAGAGAATCTCAGGCCAATCTCTCTTATGAATATCAATGCAAAAATACTCAATAAAATTCTTGCCAAACGAATCCAAGAACACATCAAAACGATCATTCACTACGATCAAGTAGGCTTCATCCCAGGGATGCAGGGCTGGTTCAATATAAGGAAATCCATCAATGTAATCCACTATATAAACAATCTCAAATTAAAAAACCACATGGTCATCTCATTAGATGCTGAGAAAGCATTTGACAAAATTCAGCATCCTTTCATGCTAAAGGTCTTGGAAAGATCAGGAATTCGAGGCCCATATCTAAACATAGTAAAAGCAATTTACAGTAAACCGGTAGCCAACATCAATCTAAATGGAGAGAAATCTGAAGCAATCCCATTAAAATCAGGGACTAGACAAGGCTGCCCTCTCTCTCCATATCTTTTCAATATAGTACTTGAAGTTCTAGCTAGAGCAATTAGACAACAAAAAGAGGTCAAAGGGATACAAATTGATAATGAAGAAGTCAAACTATCACTATTTGCAGATGATATGATAGTATACTTAAGCCACCCAAAGAACTCCACCTAAGAACTCCTACAGCTGATAAACAACTTCAGCAAAGTGGCCGGATATAAAATCAACTCAAGCAAGTCAGTAGCCTTCCTATACTCAAAGGATAAGCAGACTGAGAAAGAAGTAAGAGAAATGATACCCTTCACGATAGCCACAAACCATATAAAGTATCTTGGTGTGACTCTAACCAAGCAAGTGAGAGATCTGTATGACAAGAACTTCAAGTCTCTGAAGAAAGAAATTGAAGAAGACCTGAGAAGATGGAAAAATCTGCCATGCTCATGGATTGGCAGGATTAATATAGTCAAAATGACCATCTTACCAAAAGTAATACACAGATTCAATGCAATCCCCATCAAAATCCCAACTCAATTCTTCATAGAGTTAGAAAGAGCAATTCAAAAAGTCATCTGGAATAACAGAAAACCCAGGATAGCTAAAACTATTCTCAAGAGTAAAAGAACCTCTGGGGGAATCAGTATCCCTGACCTCAAGCTGTACTACAGAGCAATAGTGTTAAAAAACGAATGGTATTGGTACAGTGACAGGCATGTAGATCAATGGAACAGAATTGAAGACCCAGAAATGAATCCACACTCCTATGGTCACTTGATCTTTGACAAAGGAGCTAAAACCATCCAGTGGAAAAAAGATAGCCTTTTCAACAAATGGTACTGGTTCAACTAGAGGACAACATGCAGAAGAATGCAAATTGACCCATTCTTATCTCCTTGCACTAAGCTCAATTCCACGTGGATCAAGGACCTCCACATAAAACCAGACACACTGAAACTAATAGAAAGGAAACTAGGGAAGAACCTTGAACATATGGGCACAGGGGAGAATTTCCTGAATAGAACTCCAATAGCTTATGCTCTAAGATCAAGAATAGACAAATGGGACCAAATTAAATTACAAAGTTTTTGCAAGGCAAAAGACACTGTCAAAAAGACAAAGCAGCAACCAACTAACTGGGAAATGATCTTTACCAACCCTACATCCTACAGAGGGCTAATATCCATTATATACAAAGAATTCAAGAAGTTAAACTCCAGAGAGCCAAGTAACCCTATTAAAAATGGGGTACAGAGCTAAACAAAGAGTTCTCACCTGAAGAATATCTAATGGCTGAGAAGCACCTAAAGAGATGTTCATCATCCTTAGTCATTAGGGAAATGCAAATCAAAACAACCCTGAGATTCCATCTCACACCAGTCAGAATGGCTAAGATCAAAAACACAGGAGACAGCAGTTGTTGGCGAGGATGTGGAGAAAGAGGAATACTCCTCCACTGCTGGTGGAATTGCAAGCTGGTACAACCACTCTGGAAAGCAGTCTGGCGGTTCCTCAGAAAACTGGGCATGACACTCCCGGAGGATCCTGCTATACCACTCCTGGGCATATACCCAGGGGCTTTACCTGCTTGCAATAAGGACACATGCTCCACTATGTTCATAGCAGCCTTATTTATAATAGCCAGAAGCTGGAAAGAAGCCAGATGTCCCTCAACAGAGGAATGGATTCAGAAGATGTGATATATTTACACAATGGAATACTACTCTGCAATTAAAAATAATGAACTCACGAAATTCCTAGGCAAATGGTCAGAACTTGAAAATATCATCCTTAGTGAGGTAACCCAATCACAAAAGAACACACATGGTATGAAGTCACGGATAAGGGGATATTAACCCCGAATCTCGGAATGTCCTAGACACAATTCACATATCAATAGATTTCCTAGAAGTTGGAAGGAGAGACCCCTGGTCCTGGAAAGACTGAATGTAGGGGAATGCCTAGACAGAGAAGCGAGAGGGAGTTGAATGGGGAAAAGAGGGAAGGAAGAGGGCTTATGGGACTTTCGGGGAGGGAGGAAACGGGAAAGGGGAAAGATTTTGAATGTAAATAAAAAAACAAAAAAAATTGAATAAAACATTATAAAAAAAAACAATAATTCATTAAAACAAAGCAATTTAGGCTTAGTTGAAAGACTAAGCAGAATCTATCTTTAATACTAAGAGTATATAGACCATTTCTCTGAGCTAATGGGAGTGAATCATGAGAAAAAGGTTGTTAGAGACCAGTAGAATATTTTCAGAGGTACAAAGTTAGCACCAGCTTAACCATGGGTCACTAAATGGATTTGTCAGAAAAAGCTGATTTGAGGATTTCACCATTTTAGAGAGTAGAAGCAGGTGGCATTTCGTCTTTCAATTATAGGACTATGGGACTGTGTCCAAAATGACACTCTTTGGATACATGTTTAGGTGACATGAATATAAATAGGGTTTGACTAAGCCTTCTGTTTTCTGTATGCACACTGAGTTGATCCTGTGCCACAGGGATCCATACTTAAATACCACAAGGAAAGAACTCGTCTCGCAGGAGTGCAGACACTCCTATGAGCACAGATAAGACCACCACTTGTGCTCAGAATCCTGACCCAAGAGGGACCCGCCCAGAACCATCAGGACACAGGAACCAAGGAACAGCAGAGGAGAGGATCCCTCTGGTTTCTGTCTGCACCACTGAGCTGATCCTGTTCCATGGCTCTCCAGACCCAAATTCTGCCTAGAGAGAACTGGTCTCTCAGGAGTACTAACACACAGGCTTGTGAGAGGGACAATCCACAGTAAGAGACAGCAAGACCAGCTAACACCAGAGATAAGCAGATGGTGAGAGGCAAAGTCAAGAACATAAGCAACAGAAACCAAGACTGCTTGGCATCATTATAATCCAGTTCTTCCATGCTATGAGTCCAGCATACCCCAACACACCAGCAAAGCAAGACTCTAATTTAAAATTACATCTCATGATGATTATAGGGGACTTTTAAGAAGGACATAAATAACTCCTTTAAAGAAATACAGGCGAACACAGGTAAACAGCTAGAAACCATTAAAGAGGAAACACAAAACTCCCTTAAAGAATTAGAGAAAAACAAAACCAAACAGGAGAAGGAATTGAACAAAAACATCCAGGATCTAAAAATGGAAATAGAAACAACAAAGAAATCACAAAGAGAGAAAACCCTGGAGATAGAAAACCTAGAAAAAAGATAAGGAGTCATAGATGCAAACATCACCAACAGAATACAAGAGATAGAAGAGAGAATCTTAGGTGCAGAAGATACCGTAGAAAACACTGACACAACAGTCAAAGAAAATGCAAAATGCAAAAAGCTCCTAACCCAAAACATCCAGGAAATCCAGGATACAATGAGAAGAGCAAACCTAAGGATAATAGGTATAGAAGAGAGTGAAGATTGTCAACTTAAAGAACCAGTAAATATCTTCAACAAAATATAGAAGAAAACGTCCCTAACCTAAAGAAAGAGATGCCCATGAACATACAAGAAGCCTACAGAATTCCAAATAGACTGGACCAGAACAGAAATTCCTCCCATCACGTAATAATCAAAACACCTAATGCTCTAATCAAAGAAAGAATATTAAAAGCAGTAAAGGAAAATGGTCAAATAACACATAAAGGTAGTCCTATAAGAATTACACCAGACTTCTCACCAGAGACGATGAAAGCTAGAAGATCTTGGGAAGATGTCATACAGCCCCTAAGAGAACATAAATGCCAGCCCGGGCTACTATAACCAAAAAAACTCTCAATTAACATATATGGAGAAACCAATATATTCCATGACAAAACCAAATTTACACAATACCTTTCCACAAATTCAGCTCTACAAAGGATAATAGCTGGAAAATGTCAACACAAGGATGGAAACTACACCTAGAAAAATCAATACGGTAATCTTCTTTCAACAAATCCAAAAGAAGATAGCCATACAAACATAAAAATAACACAAAAAATAATGGGAAGCAACAATCACTATTCCTTAATATCTCAACATCAATGGAATCAATTCCTCAATAAAAAGACATAGACCAACAAACTGGATACGTAAATAGACCCAGCATTTCGCTGCATACAGGAAAAGCACCTCAGTGTAAAACATAGACACTACTCCAGAGTAAAGGGCTGGAAAACAATTCTCTAGGCAAATGGCAAATGGTCCCAAGAAACAAGGTCAAGCAGCCATTCTTGTTGTAAATGAGTCTTGTGCTGTTCTTGTGAACCAATCGCCTAATGAATAAAGGAGCCAATCACTGGGCAAGAACTTCTGGATTGGTCAGAGGAAGAGAGGAAGCAGAAGAGAGTGAGATCCTTTTGGAACAGGAACAACAGAGGGATAAGATGTTGCTGCTAGAGTGTCCTAGTATCACAGCAGATCCATAAGGATTTGCCACCTGAAGAATTAGTTTTTAATAAAGCTTACAAGATTAGGTTTTAGTTGTTGTGCCCAGAGATTGAGTTACCATTGTTCCTGTACTAAGCTTATGTTGCATTTTCTTTCATGGTGCTGCTCCTCTGTGTTCAAGAGAGAAAGATATGGAGGCAAAGTGTGGGCTTGCCAGATGTGCATAACAAAGGCCAAAGGCCATGAATGATTTGAAGCTCGGGGTTGGTGTGGTAGTGACCTGCCTCTAGGAACATAGTGAACTGGGTGGAGATATTTTGGTAGCTCCGGGTCAGTGAATCTCCATGAATCTACAGTACATGTATGTCTAGGCCCCCAGGCCAGAGGCACAAACGCAGGAGCATGATAGTTCTACTTTTTTAACATTTCCCTCAACAGATAGTGAACCAACATGCTGGCTAGGCATGAATCCACTAGAAATTAAAATTATTAGCCTGAGAATTAGAGTGTTATTTTATCTCCTTTCCTTTTTTTTTTTTAACGTGAGTAGCTGGGTAGCACTGATATGAGTCACATGGGAATTGAAACATAGAAAGCAGGCTCTGAGATCCCCTGCTGTTGGAATGCTGGCTGCACTAGGCAGAAAGCCTACTAAGTAAAAACTACCTACTTCCTATAGGCAGATTTTAGAGAAAGTTTGAATTAATTGCTTTAAAGATGGCATAAAGATAGATTGCTCTAATACCTCTTATAGGATACTCAATTTGTGTCTAACATGGGCTCCAAAGGAATTCTGGGTTTAAATCCTGCCTTGAGTAGCTCCCTGCTTATAAGTAGATATAGATAAAAGTATAAATCAATTGTATTAAGATTGTATTAAGATTAATCAATTATATAAAGATATATAAAAGGTATATAATTTATTTTGATGCAAAATCAAGGGTTTTCTTGGTATAAATTTCTTCTATTGATACAAAATTCTTTAAGTACAAGGATTAGACACAGTCCTTCTATAACTGTTGTTTTAATCTAATCTGAGATGTTTAAGTCTGTGAGTTTAGGGCCAAATAACAAATTCATGGTTAGGAGTTTATTGTTAGGGTCTTTTCAAGATTCTAATTAGAAATAGCTAAGATTAGTTAATAGACAACAGTCTATTGGGATATAGCCAAGTGGGAAGATTCACCCAAGGGACATAAATGAAGATAGACACATAAAAGCTGAGCAGAGGTAACCAGTCACATGGCAGAACTTTGATTAGAATAAATGGGATATTATGTTATGAGCTAGTTGGGAAAGGAGTCAAAGCTATGGCCAAGGTATTTGTAAATATAATAAAACCTCAAGTCATTATTTCTGGGAGCAAGTGCACAGCTTACAGTAAACACCTCACAACAGATGTAGTCTACCATTGGACAAGTAATTCAAGATTAAGATGCTAGATTCAGACTGTATCCCAAAGTTTGGGACATGGGAGACTGTAGGAGCAGCAGGACTCACTGATGAAGTGGTGGTTGCCTCCACACAATTGTTGGGGGCCATGCAGCCATGGAGGCAATTTCCACACAAGGACCAAATTGAAGACTACCTGAGAGCCTAAAGGTTGGTGGTTCAGACAGTGACAGCCAATCAGAAACTTCCACTAGGAAGACATGCATAATTGGGATCAATGGGATGAGGGTGGAGGGTGTTAAGGATGCTCCCCAACAATTAATAGACAAGCTTGGAGCAGCGTTCTTACCTGCTCCTGGAGTCTGAGCTATTGATTCCATGCCACCTCATTACCAATTCTCAAGGGCGAGTATGGTTGGGCAGGTGGTCCAGGGCATAAAGCAACATCTGGTGCCCAATATGCTCTATGGACTACTTCCATATCCTTGTTTTTGGCTGCTTGCAAATTTTCTTTTGGGAGGTTTATTTTTGCCTGATGCCACAGTTTGGCCTGAACACCTCTTCTCCTCACAGCACTGCTGTTGTGCCTCCTTCAATTGATTGTTCAGTGAGTTGGCCCCTTAGTGTTTTATTGTCCACTTGCCCCAGTGACCAATGGACATTCACTTTCAATTTCGGTTCAAGTATGAACATGGTCCCCCTTACTATCTTCTTTGTCTTTTCCCTTTAGTCCCTACAAGCTACACTCTTTCAGTTCATCCTGGTGCCTCACATAGGGGCTGGTCTCCCAAGTGGCAGTACTGGAATCATCTCCCTAATGCCTTTTCCCTCCCTCAGATTGCATGTAGGCATACAACCTCAGAGTGACATGAGGGAGTCTCCTGCTTAGTACAGGATTTTTGACACCTCATCTGTCACATCTGTCTGTTCGTCTTATTTCATTTGCCCTTGTTATGGGGTCCCTCCTTCCTTAATCAAGAAACCTCAGATTAGGGCACTGAAAATTCTTTTTGTGACACTTATTCTCAGAGTTAAAACTCATGACTTAGACCAATTTCGCAAGGAAGCCACCATTATGGACCACTGGATATCTTCAGAGAGTATGTTGGACCCTGACCTATGGAAGCATATTCTCTTCCTCTCCTGCAAGCACAAGGTACAGTCTGGGATTACCACTCCCTTTTTCTTTGTTCCAATATTCCCTGCAGTCATCTCAAATCTTCAGAATTCTTCACCAGAAGTAGTGGGGCCACCCATAACAAGCACTGTCAAGATCAGGTTAATATACACCTTTTCATTACTGACACAATCCCACTTTCTCAATAATGAGGATGAGAACACCTCTGCTCTGGTCCCCTGTCCCATGTGACTGAGACAGTGCAAAGGCAAGTCTATGCTGCTCCAACCAGAGACATGCTCATCAAGCATCTTGTACGGAAGGGCCTTAACACCTCCACTCACAGAACTGTGGCAGCCATAAGGAGTGATGATATCCATAAATGGGTTGTTGCCACTTGTGATTTGGACTCTGTTGTGGGCCTCATTGCAGCCCTGACTTCCTCCATTGACACCTTTGTCATGGAGCATGTACAGAGGACATGTGCTCCTCCTGAGGGGCTCCTGATAGACCTGTTGTGGCTGTGGCAAGTCCTGTCTCCTTAGATGGGACTTCCCCTCAGTAAGGCCAAAGAACAGATTTTCCTGTTGTAACAAGGGTTTCTGTATTAGTCAGGGTTCTCTAGTGTCACAGAATGTATGGGTAGTCTCTATACAGTTAGGGAATTTGTTGATGACTTACAGTCTACAGTCCACTCCCCAACAATGGTCAGCAGCAGCTGTGGATGGAAGTCCAAGTATCTAGCAGTTGCTCTGTCCCAGGCTAGCAGGTAAAGAAGAGTGAGTCTTCCTTCTTCCAATGTCCTTATGTAGGTCTCAAGCAGAGGGTTTGGCCCAGATTAAAGGCATGTCCCCACAACTTTAGGTTCTGCTGACTAGAAGTTTTGGTTCCACGTGGCATGTGCCACCACACCTTTAATTCTGGATGTCCTTGAATTCAGAGATCTCCCTGTCTTAATCTTCTGGAACTCATAGCCACTATGCTTCAAGGTCTCCATGCCAAGATACAGGTCAGAAACTTTTATTTCTCAGCCTCCAGATTAGCATCACAGGTGAGTCTTCCAATTTTGGATTGTAGTTCATTCCAGATACAGTCAAGTTGACAATCATGAATAGCCACTACAATCTACCCTTTGTCAACTTGACCCAAATAATATCTCTTGTCCACATGAAACAATAACAAGGTCATGGATATGCCTAACATGATATAATTATTCCTCGTACAATTGCAAATGCATTTGTAAATTTACAATGGGGCAAGGTCCCTTGGAAATGTTCTTAAATACAAATTGATGTTAAAGAAATTGGAAGAAGGACAAATGTATTCTTAATAAAATAAGACAAAAACATTCATTTTACTTTATAATCTTTGTTTCTGCAACTGGTTACTTGGCCTTAGCTGGTATTTATAACTACCTTCCTCTGCTACCCATTCTGTATTTCCTTCCCCCTCAGCAAGCACCTCAGCAAGTCTTGGCTCTTTACCTCGAGGACTAACCCATACCTTCTTTACTGATGGGTCTGCATCCTTTGTTATCCTTCTTGGATTAGGCTGTTATAGTTTCCCACTGACTTTAAACACAGGACATGGTAGTACTAAGAGACACCCCTAAGGGATCTACTGCACTCCAGACATAATCCTGCTTACCTCCATTGTGGAGAAGCAATTCAATTTAACCATGGTAATCTGTATCTATCACCCCTCCTAACACTGTTATTCCTTTCTTAGCCTGTTGGTTTAAGGGCATTAGAAGCCCAAAATTTCCAGGGGGATGTCTGAGCTTCCAGTTCAATGGAATGTTTGTTGTGGCTCCTGGTAGGAGCACTTCCCCCTCTGGAACCAAAACTTCTAGCCAGCAGAACCTTAAGTTGTGGGGACAGGAGCAAAAATTTTCCTACAGGGTCACTAGAAGTGATAGTAAGTGGAACTATTCCCTTTTCCACCCCTTGATTCCTGGACCCATGGATCCTGACTATGGGAGAAACTATACCATATATCGAACACTGATTCAAAGCAAATACTGCCTTCTAAAGAACTCTGCCCCAGCCCTCCAAGCTGTTGCCACATAATTGGCACTGTAACTGTGTCTTCAAAAGGCCATTCTATCTTTCTATCAGATTAGCTGCTGCTGGATGATGGGAAACAAGGTAAGACCAGTGGCTTCCATGATTGTGGGCCCACTGTCACATTTCTCTGGCTGTGAAATGAGTTCCTTGATCAGAAGCAATACTGTGTGGAATACCATGACAATAGATAAGGCATTCTGTGAGACCATAGACCTTGGTTTTGGCAGAAGTATTACATGCAGGAAAGGCAAATCCATAACCAGAATAAGTATCTACTCTAGTAAGAACAAAACATTGTCCTTTCCATGGGGGAAGTGGCCCAATGTAATCAACCTGCTACCAGATTGCTGGCTGGTCACCTCGAGGAATGGTGCCATATCTGGGGCTCATTGTTGGTTTCTGTGGTTGGCAGATCTGGCATTCAGCAGCAGCTATAACCAGGTGAGCCTTGGTGAGTGGAAGACCCTGTTGCTGAGTTCAAACATAACCTCCTTCTTGGCCAACATGGCTACTTTGTTCATGTGCCCATTGAGCAATGACAAGGATGGCTGGGGAAAGAGGCTGACTGTCCATAGAAAGGGTCATCTTATCTACTTGATTGTTGAACTCCTCCTCAGATGAAGTCACCTTTTGGTGAGCATTTGCATGGGACACAAATATCTTCACATCCTTTGCCCATTTGGAGAGATCTATCCACATACTTCTTCCCCAGATGTCTTTCTCACCAATTTTCTAATCGTGATCTTTCCATATCCCTGACCATCCAGCCAATCCATTGGCTACAGCCCATGAGTCAGTAAACAATCATACATCTGACCATTTCTTCTTCCAAACAAACTGTAATACCATGTGTACTGCCTGAAGTTCTGCCCACTGTGAAGATTTTCCTTCACCTGTATCTTTCAGGGTTGTCCCAGAAAGGAGTTGTAATGCTGCAGCTGTCCACTTCTGGGTGGTGCCTGCATGACGTACAGAGTCATCAGTATACCAGGTCCTAGTCTTCTCTTCTTCAGTCAGACAATCATAGGGAACACCCCATGAGGCTATAGGCACATGCTTGGCAGCAGATGGCATTATAACAGGAGTACAAACCATAGGCATCTGAGCAACTTCTTCATGTAACTTGCTTGTGCCTCCAGGACCTGCTCTGGCCAGATCACATATATAACCATTTCCATTTGATAATAGACTGCTACTATGCATGTCCTACTTTATGACTTAGAGGGTCTAATAACACCCAGCTCATCATGGGCAGTTCAGGTCACATAGTAACTTGGTGTCCTATTGTCAAATGTTCAGTTTCCACTAAGGCCCAATAGCAGGCCAAGAGCTGTTTTTCAAAGGGAAAGTAGTTGTCTGAAGATGATGGCAGAGATTTGCTCCAAAATCCCAAAGGTATCTTCTGTGATTCACCTACAGAAGCCTTCTAGATGCTCCAAAAAGCATCTCTATCTGCCACCAACACCTCAAGTACCATCAGATCTGCTGGATCATATGGTCCAAGTGGTAGAGCAGCCTGCACAGCAGTCTGGACCTGTTGAATGGCCTTCTCCTGTTCCAGGCCCCACACAAAGCTAGCAGCTTTCTGAGTCACTTGGTAAATAGGCTCGAGTAATACACCTAAGTGAAGAATGTGCTGTCTCCAAATTCCAAGTAGACACACTAAATGTTGTGCTTCTTTCTTGGAGGTGGGAGGGGCCAGGTACTATAACTTATCTTTCATGTTAGAAGGAATATCTCTGCATGCCCCATACCACTGGGCTCCTAAGAATTTCGCAGAGGTAGGTGGTTCTTGACTTTTGGCTGGATTTATTTCCCATCTCTGATACGCATATATGTTACCAATGAATCCAAAGTGGTTGCTACTTACTGCTCAGATGGTCCAGTGAGCATAATGTCATCACTATAGTGCACCAATGTGATATTTTTGGAAGAAATAAACAATCAAGGTCCCTTCTAACTAAGTTATGATGACAAAGGGCAGGAGAGTTAATAAATCCTTGAGGCAAAACTGTAAAGGTATACTGCTGGCCTTGTCACCTAAAAGCAAATTGTTTCTGGTGGTCCTTCTAGACAGGTACTGAGAAGAAGACATTTACCAGGTCAATAGCTGCATACCAGGTACCAGGAAATGTGTTAATTCATTCAAGTAATGAAACTACATCTGGTATAGCAGCTGAAATTGGAGTTACTACCTGATTTAATTTTTGATAGACAACTGTCATTCTCCGTGATCCATCTGTCTTCTGCACTGGCCAAATAGGAAAGTTAAAGGGAGATGTGGTGGGAACCACTACCCCTGCATTTTTCAAGTCCTTGATAATGGCAGTAATTTCTGCAATTCCTCCAGGAACATGATACTGTTTTTGATTCACTATTTTCTTTGGCAGAGGCAACTCTAAAGGCTTCCGTTTGGTCTTTCTGACCATAAAAGCCCTCACTCCGCAGGTCAGAGAACCAATGTGAGAATTCTGCCAATTTCTGAGTGTATCTATCTGAATTATACATTCTGGAACTGGGAAAATGACCACAGGATGTGTCCAGGGATCTACTGGACCTATTGGGAGTCGAACATCAGTCAAAACTCTATTAATCACCTGTCTTCCATAAGCCCCTACTCTATCTAGAGAGCCACAATGTTTCTTGGGATTTTCTGGGATTTGTGTCAATTCAGAACCAGTATCCAATAAACCCAGGAAATTTTGATTATTTCCTTTCCCTCAGTCTACAGTTTCCCTTGTAAAAGGTCCCACTGAGGAAGAATTGGAGAAGGACTAACAGCAAAACTTTTAGATGTCTTATCAAGATCCTTCCTCAGGGGAACCTGGGCACCCCTTCATTCAAAGGGTTCTGGATCTGCAAACTGGCTCAAGTCTGGAAATTAATTCACTGGCCGAGATTGCCTTTTGCCATGATCCAATATAGCCTTTCTTTCATTTGTTTGAGAATTGTTCTGCTTATACAGATCAAAAAGATATGCAGTAGACTTCCTATCTATTTCATGCCTGGAAACACCATGATTGATTAGCCAGTACCAAAGATCCAAACGCATCATGGCATTATTAATTTCACCTCTCCTGTACTGACCATTACAGCGTGTATCATTATAAACATTGTTTGGTCAATGTTGTCCACTATAATAACTATGATCATCTTGTCTATGGCAATTCAGTGCTGCACCTGGCCCTTGTTACCTCAGGGCCCAATTAAAATCATTGAATTTAATTCATCTAATTGAGCAGTATCATCTCCAATCTTAAAGTCTGGCACAAGGAAAGGGGCAAGAGCAAAACTCTTCAAATGTGCTGGTACCCCTCTCACCAGTTTGTGTCTTATAGGACTGGTGAAGGGCATATCTTCTGAACCTTCCCATTGTGGAGGATCAGTAGGTCATCTTTTGATAAACACTTACCCAACCATTCAAACAAACTTCTGACAACTTTTTAACTGTGTGAGCTTCCGTATTAAACCTAGAATCTCCACTCAGAGGGCCCATGTCAATAAACTCAGCATGCTCTAGTTTTATGTTCCTTTCACCATTATCCTACACCCTTAAAATCCATTCCCATACATATTCCTGAGACTTCTGCTTGAATGAATTAGCAAACTCATTAAGCTCTTTAGTAGTATAGAGTATTTCCTCATGGACTACACTTTCTACCTCCCCTTTAGGGGCCTGTTTTGCCTTGAGTTTGGTTATAGGTGTAGAACAAACTATTGGTGGGTCTTGAGAAACATCAGTATTGTCTTGTCTGGAATTTTCTTCAGCAAAAGTCACTGCTGGTTTATCAGGCTCTGAGGGATTAATTTCCTCAGGTGGAGAAGGCATTATTTCAAGGGGTGGGGCTGAGGGTATTACTTCCTCTGGTGGGGCAAACCCTTGAAAATCTGAAGATTCAAAATTCTCAACTTCAACAGGGTCTTTCGACACATCACCGTCCCAAATTATAGGATCCCATTCGTTGCTGATTAATGCTCTTACTTTAACTGCTGACACCCTCTGAGGCTGAGACTTGAATTTTCACTGTAATTCAGCCAACCTTATAATGAGGGCTCCAGTTTGATTTTCTGCAAATTGAACTCTATGGCTGCTGGAGAGAAAATTCTCTACAAGGACACACTTAGCAACTTTCATATTGTTTACGTGCATCTGGAGCTGTTCAATTTTATCATACAATTCCTTCTTTTCCTTCATTGTTTTTTCCAGAGATACTAAGAACAACCAGCCAGCAAAATCATTTTTCGATTTTTCCCCTAACTTGTAGAAAGTTTTGTACACCAAATCACCTAATTCATCAAGATAATCAAAGGCACTAGCTTCTTTAAGCTTGAAATATAGTTTCAACCATGGGTCTTCAATATTCTCCAAGCTTCCAGGAGGGAGAGAATCTGTCCAAGTCAATTAATTGGTCTTCTGAATACTAACTTATTCAGCTCAAAACTGACCCTCCTAAACTGCCTTAAAAGCAGGGCTTTGTGAATTTTTAACTACCAGGAAGCATTCATAAACTATCAAAGGAATGGCAGCCCAATAAATGTTAAGAAAGGGATGAGTGAGTGTGTGGGGGGAATGGGGCAGGGATTGTGGTGTGTGTGTGTGTGTGTGTGTGTGTGTGTGTATGTGTGTGTATGTGTGTGTATATGTGTGGTGTGGTGTGGTGTAGTCTGTGTGTGTGGTGATATGTGTGGGTGTGTGGGATACAGTATGATATGTGTGCTGTATGGGTATGTACGTCTGTCTATGCACATTTGTGTGTATGATGTGTATCTGTATGTGTGTATGGTGTAGTGTATGTGTATATGTATGTGGTATGGGGGAGAGTTGGGGCATGTGTACATCTGTATGAGCACATTTGTGTGTGTGGTATAGTATGTGTGTGGTATAGTATGTATGTGGTATATGTGTGTATGTATGTATGCATGTATGTATGTATGCATGGTGTAGTATATATGCATATGTGTATGGGATTGGGGTGTGTGTGTATATGTCTCTGTGTATACATTTCTGTGTGTGTGTGGTATGTGATATGTCTATTTGTGATATGTGTGTATTTGTGTGATGCATGTGTGTGTGTTGTGTATGGTGTGTGTGTTTTATATATGTGTATGGTGTAGTATATGTCTTGTGTAGAGTGGTGTATGTCTGTGTGTATGAGGTAGGTTGAGTATGTCTGTGTGAACATTTGTGTGCATGTGTAGTATGTGTGTCTATGGGTGTATGTGTGGTGTGGTATAAATGTGTGTGAGTGTGTGTATGTTTGTATACACACAAACACACCAGAGGTCACCCTTGGTGACCTTCCTCATGATGATGTCCATTTTGGCTTTGCTGGTGCTTTGTATTTTGAGGGGGATTCACTAGCCTGGAGCTTGCTCATTTAGTTAGAATGGTTAGTCAGTGAGCCTTTATGGGCTAAGGATTGCCGTTCTCAAAAGCAGGAAGACAAATTTAAACTCCAAAAGGGGCATCCCTCAACCCCACCAGTAAGAGGGAGCCCTGTTTGGCCAGGAGTCTTTAGGACCTTGCCTGTGTTTCCTCACTTCTTGATGATGACTATGCTCTTAGATGGTCTACCTGGTTAATGATTGGTTAACACAGAGGCAGATGTCACTGTAACAACATAAATGAATGATTGAGTTTCCCCTATTGGAGATTTTAACCTGGTCCTTCCATTACAGGAGTTTGAGCCCAGCAGACCACCAAAATGATTACCTGACCTGTCCATTAGCAGAACTTGGAAGACAATCAGGGATCTTTTACAGCTATTGTAGCTGATGATCCTCACAACCACTGGGGAAGAGATATTCTGGAAGACATTAGTGTCATCCTTACTACATACAACTGTGCCTTTTTTGATGATGTTATACAACATGACCAACTGGACCTCACAGGTCCCATGGTTAGGGATTACTTGCAGTTCTAATAATGGCCATTGTCAACCTAGCACCAATTAACATCAAGGTACCTGAACCTATACCATTGGCCTGGTTGTCTAAAGTCTATATCTGGGTTGACCAGTGGCTCATTTTAGAACCTAAACTTTCTGCTTTCGAGGAACTGGACTTGGAACGACTGGTTTTTGGGCCATTTGGAACCCTCAACCAGGAGATATAATACTCCCATTTTTGTCATTAAAAACAAGTCAGGGAAACACAGACTTGTATTTGAGAACCATTAATTATCTTATGGAAAAACGGGGACTACTCAAGCATGACTATGCCATCCAAGTGCTATCCTGCCCAAGTACCACATAATGGTTCTAGATATTTTTTTTCAGTATTTTTTTGTGAATATATTCATCATGTACATTTCAAATGTTATACCATTTCTCAGTTTTCCCCCTCCCCAAAAACCCCCAACTCATCCTCCCACCCCCTGCCTACAAGAATATGAGCTACAACCCAACCCACTCCCACCTATCCCTCCCTCGATTTCTCCATGCTGGGACATCTATTAAGCTTTCATAGGACCAAGGACCTCTCCTCCTACTGATGCCTGACAAGGCATTCCTCTGCCATCCATTTAGCTGGAACCACGTGTACTCCATGGTTGATGGCTTAGTCCCTGGGAGTCCTGGGAGGTCTGTTTGGCCTACCTCATTATTATTCCCATGGGGCTGCAAACTCCTTCAGCTCCTCCAGTCCTCCCTCCAAATCCTCCACTGGGGACACCTCCCCCCATGCCCGCCCCTAAGCTCAGTCCAATGGTTGACTGCTAGCATCTGCCTCTGTATCTGTAAGGCTCTGGCAGGGCCCCTCAGGAGACAGCCATAATAGGTTCCTTGTGACAAGCCCTGGGGCATCTCGGCCAACATCTTCGTTCTTCCTTTGGGGTTTCAAACTCCTTCAGCTCCTTGAGTCCACCCTCCAACTCCTCTATTGGTGACCCCACGCTCAGTCCATTGGCTGCTAGCATCTGCCTCTTTATCTGTAAGGCTTTGGCAGGGTCCCTCTGGAGACAACCATAACAGGCTCCTTTCTGTGTGCACTTCTTGTCATCCATAGTAGTGTTGGGGTTTGGTGACGTTTATAGGATAAATCTCCAGGTAGGACAGTCTCTGGGTGGCCTTTCCTTCAGTCTCTGCTCTATACTTTGTCACCATAATTGGTCCTGTGAGTATTTTCTTCACTTTTCAGAGGAACCAAAGCACCCCCACTTCAGTCTTCCTTCTTCTTGAGCTTCCTGTGGTTTGTGAATTGTAACTTGTTTATTTTGAGTTTTGGGGCTAATATCCACTTAACAGTAAGTACATACCATGTGTGTTATTTTGCAATTGAGTTACCTCATTCAGGATGACACTTTCTAGTTCCATCCATTTCCCTAAGAATTTCATAAATTCATTGTTTCTAATAGCTGAATAATACTCCATTGTGAATATATACCACAATTTCTGTATCCATTCCTCTGTTGAAGGACATCTGGATTCTTTCAACTTTCTGGCTATTATAAACAAGACTGCTATGAACATAGTGGAGCATGTACCCTTATTACACATTGGAGCATCTTCTGGGTATATGCCGAGGAGTGACATAGCTGGGTCCTTATGCTGTACTGTGTCTAGTTTTCTGAGGAACGGCCAAACTGATTTCCAGAGTGGTTTTGCCAGCTTGCAATCCCACCAGCAATGGAGAAGTGTTTCTCTTTCTCAACATCTTCACCAGCATCTGTTGTCCCCTGAATTTTTCATCTTAGCCATTCTGATTAGTGTGAGGTGAAATCTCGAGGTTGTTTTGATTTGCATTTCCTTGATTACTAAGGATGCTTAACATTTCTTTAGGTGCTTCAGAACCATTCAAGTTTCCTCAGTTGAAAATTCTCTGTTAAGCTCTGTAACCCATTTTATAATAGGGTTATTTGACTCTCTGGAGTCTATCTTCTTGAGTTCTTTGTAAACATTGGATATTAGCCCTCTATTGAATGTAGGTTTGGTAAAGATATTTTCCTAATGTGTTGGTTACCATTTTGTCCTATTGACAATATCCTTTGCCTTACAGACGCTTTGCAGTTTTATGAGGTCCCATTTGTCAATTATTGATCTTAGAGCACCATTGGTGTTCTCTTCAGGAACATTTCCCCTGTGCCCATGTGTTCAAAATTCTTCCTCACTTACTCGTTTATTAGTTTCAGTGTATCTAGTTTTATGTGGAGGTCCTTGATCCACTTGGGTGTTAGCTTCGTACAGGACTATAAGAATGGATCAATTTGCATTCTTCTATATGTTGACTGCCAGTTGAACCATTTGTTGAAAATGCTGTATTTTTTCCACTGAATGGTTTTAGCACCTTTGTCAAAGATTAAGTGACCATAGGTGTGTGGGTTTATTTCTGAGTCTTCAATTCTATTCCATTGATTGTCCTGCCTGTCTCTTTACCAATACCATACAGTTTTTATGACTATTTCTCTGTAGTAGAGCTTGAGGTCAGGGATGGTGATTTCCCCAGTAGATCTTTTGTTGGGGAGAATAGTTTTCCCTATCCTCTGAATTTATGAATTTGCAGATTGCTCTTCCTAGCTCTATGGAGAATTGATTTGGAATTTTGATGGGGATTGCATTGAATCTGTAGATTGCTTTTGGCAAGATGGCCATTTTTACTATGTTAATCCTGCCATTCCATGAGCATGGGAGATCTTTCCATCTTCTGATATCATCTACAATTTCTTTCTTCAGAAGCTTGAAGTTCTTGTCATACAGATTTTTCACTTGTTTGGTTAGCTTCACATCAAGGTGTTTAATATTATTTGTGACTATTGTGAAGGGGGTCATTTCCCTAATTTCTTTCTCAGCTTATTTATCCTTTGAGTAGAGGAGGGCTACTGATTTGTTTGAGTTAATTTTATATCCAACCACTTTGCTGAAGTTGTTTAACACTTTTAGGAGTTCTCTTGTGGAAGTTTTGAGGTCGCTTAAGCATATGATCATATCATCTGCAAATAATGATATTTTGACTTCTTCCTTTCAAATTTGTATACCTTTGACCTCCTTTTGTTGTCTAATTGCTCTGGCTAGGGTATCGACAACTATATTGAATAGATATGGAGAGAATGGGCATGCTTGTCTGGTCCCAATTTTAGTGGGATTGCTTCAATTTTCTCTCCATTTAGTTTAATATTGGATACCAGTTTGCAGTATATTGCTTTCACTATGTTTCACTATGTATGGGCCCTGAATTCCTAATATCTCCAAGACTTCTATCATGAAAGGATATTGAATTTTATCAAAAGATTTTTCAGTGAAAAAAATCTTTTTTAGTGAAAGGACAATGTGGTATTTTTTTTTTTTTAGTTTATTTATGTAGTGGATTACATTGATGGATTTCCACATATTGAACCATGCCTGCATCCCTGGAATGAAGCCTACTTGATCGTGCTGAATTATCATGTTGATGCATTCTAGGATTCCATTGACCAGAATTTTGGAGAGTAATTTTGCATCAATATTCAGAAGAGAAATTGGTCTGAAGTTTTCTTTCCTTGTTTGGTCTATCTTTGTTTAGGTATAAGCACTATTGTGGCTTCATAGAATGAATTTGGTAGTGTTCCTAGAGTTTCTAATTGGTGGAATAGTTTGAAGAGTATCAATATTAGTTCTTCTTTGAAGATTTGATAGAATTCCCCACTAAACCCATCTGGTCCTGGGCTTTGTTTTTTTGTTGAGATATTATTAAAAACTGCTTCTATTTCTTCAGGACTTATGAGATTATTTAGATGGTTTATCTGATCTTGTTTTAACATTGGCACCTGGTATATATCTAGAAAATTTTCCATTTCATCCAGATTTCAAATTTTCTTGAGTATAAGCTCTTGTGGAAGGATCTGATGTTTTTTTATTTTATTTTATTTTTTTAATTTACATTCAAAATCATTTCCCCTTTCCCGTTTCCTCCCTCCCCAAAAGTCCCATAAGCCCTCTTCCTTCTCTCTTTTCCCCATTCAACTCCCTCTCGCTTCTCTGTCTAGGCATTCCCCTACATTCAGTCTTTCCAGGACCAGGGGTCTCTCCTTCCAACTTCTAGGAAATCTATTGATATGTGAATTGTGTCTAGGACATTCCGAGATTCGGGGTTAATATCCCCTTATCCGTGACTTCATACCATGTGTGTTATTTTGTGATTGGGTTACCTCACTAAGGATGATATTTTCAAGTTCTGACCATTTGCCTAGGAATTTCGTGAGTTCATTATTTTTAATTGCAGAGTAGTATTCCATTGTGTAAATATATCACATCTTCTGAATCCATTCCTCTGTTGAGGGACATCTGGCTTCTTTCCAGCTTCTGGCTATTATAAATAAGGCTGCTATGAACATAGTGGAGCATGTGTCCTTATTGCAAGCAGGTAAAGCCCCTGGGTATATGCCCAGGAGTGGTATAGCAGGATCCTCCGGGAGTGTCATGCCCAGTTTTCTGAGGAACCGCAAGATTGCTTTCCAGAGTGGTTGTACCAGCTTGCAATTCCACCAGCAGTGGAGGAGTATTCCTCTTTCTCCACATCCTCGCCAACAACTGCTGTCTCCTGTGTTTTTGATCTTAGCCATTCTGACTGGTGTGAGATGGAATCTCAGGGTTGTTTTGATTTGCATTTCCCTAATGACTAAGGATGATGAACATCTCTTTAGGTGCTTCTCAGCCATTAGATATTCTTCAGGTGAGAACTCTTTGTTTAGCTCTGTACCCCATTTTTAATAGGGTTACTTGGCTCTCTGGAGTTTAACTTCTTGAGCTCTTTGTATATTTTGGATATTAGCCCTCTGTCGGATGTAAGGTTGGTAAAGATCATTTCCCAGTTAGTTGGTTGCCACTTTGTCTTTTTGACAGTGTCTTTTGCCTTGCAAAAACTTTGTAATTTAATGAGGTCCCATTTGTCTATTCTTGATCTTAGAGCATAAGCTATTGGAGTTCTGTTCAGGAAATTCTCCCCTGTGCCCATATGTTCAAGGTTCTTCCCTAGTTTCCCTTCTATTAGTTTCAGTGTGTCTGGTTTTATGTGGAGATCTTTGATCCACTTAGAATTGAGCTTAGTGCAAGGAGATAAGGATGGGTCAATTTGTATTCTTCTGCATGTTGACCTCCAGCTGAGCCAGCACCATTTGTTGAAAAGGCTATCTTTTTTCCACTGGATGGTTTTAGCTCCTTTGTCAAAGATCAAGTGACCATAGGAGTGTGGATTCATTTCTGGGTCTTCAATTCTGTTCCATTGATCTAGATGTCTGTTACTGTACCAATACCATGCAGTTTTTAACACTATTGCTCTGTAGTACAGCTTGAGGTCCAGGATACTGACTCCCCCAGCGGTTCTTTTACTCTTGAGAATAGTTTTAGTTATTCTGGGTTTTCTGTTATTCCAGATGAATTTTTGAATTGCTCTTTCTAACTCTATGAAGAATTGAGTTGGGATTTTGATGGGGATTGCATTGAATCTGTGTATTACTTTTGGTAAGATGCTCATTTTTACTATATTAATCCTGCCAATCCATGAGCATGGCAGATTTTTCCATCTTCTGAGGTCTTCTTCAATTTCTTTCTTCAGAGACTTGAAGTTCTTGTCATACAGATCTTTCACTTGTTTGGTTAGAGTCATGCCAAGATACTTTATATGGTTTGTGGCTATCGTGAAGGGTATTATTTCTCTTACTTCTTTCTCAGCCTGCTTATCCTTTGAGTATAGGAAGGCTTCTGACTTGCTTGAGTTGATTTTATATCCGGCCACTTTGCTGAAGTCGTTTATCAGCTGTAGGAGTTCTCTGGTGGAGTTCTTTGGGTCGCTTAAGTACACTATCATATCGTCTGCAAATAGTGATAGTTTGACTTCTTCCTTTCCAATTTGTATCCCTTTGACCTCTTTTTGTTGTCTAATTGCTCTAGCTAGAACTTCAAGTACTATATTGAAAAGATATGGAGAGAGAGGGCAGCCTTGTCTAGTCCCTGATTTTAGTGGGATTGCTTCAAGTTTCTCTCCATTTAGATTGATGCTGGCTACCGGTTTGCTGTAAATTGCTTTTACTATGTTTAGCTATGGGCCTTGAATTCCTGATCTTTCCAAGACCTTTAGCATGAAAGGATGCTGAATTTTGTCAAATGCTTTCTCAGCATCTAATGAGATGACCATGTGGTTTTTTTCTTTGAGATTGTTTATGTAGTGGATTACATTGATGGATTTCCTTATATTGAACCATCCCTGCATCCCTGGGATGAAGCCTACTTGATCGTGGTGGATGATCGTTTTGATGTGTTCTTGGATTCGGTTGGCAAGAATTTTATTGAGTATTTTTGCATCGATATTCATAAGAGAGATTGGCCTGAGATTCTCTTTCTTTGTCGGATCTTTGTGTGCTTTTGGTATTAGTGTAATTGTGGCTTCATAGAACGAGTTGGGTAGTGTTCCTTCTGTTTTTATTTTGTGGAACAGTTTGAAGAGTATTGGTGTTAGGTCTTCTTTGAAGGTCTGATAGAATTCTGCATTAAAACATCTGGACCTGTGCTTTTTTTGGTTGGAAGACTTCCAATGACAACTTCTATTTCTTCAGGGGTTATAGGATGGTTTAGATGGCCTATTTGATCCTAATTTAATTTTGGTACTTGGTATCTGTCAAGGAAATTGTCCATTTCCTCAAGATTTTCTAGTTGTGTTGAATACAGGTTTTTGTAGTAGGATCTGATGATTTTTTGAATTTCCTCAGTTTCTGTTGTTATCTCTCCCTTTTCGTTTCTGATTTTATTAATTTGGATACTGTCTCTGTTCTCTCTGGTTAGTCTGGCTAAGGGCTTATCTATCTTGTTGATTTTCTCAAAGAACCAACTCCTTGTTTTGTTGATTCTTTGTATGGTTTTATTTGTTTCTACTTGATTGATTTCAGCCCTGAGTTTGATGATTTCCTGCCTTCTACTCCTCTTTGGTGTATTTGCTTCTTTTTGTTCCAGGGCTTTCAGGTGTGCCCTTAAGCTGTTAATTTATGCTGTCTCCCGTTTCTTTTTGGCGGCACTCAGGGCTATGAATTTTCCTCTTAGCACTGCTTTCATTGTGTCCCATAAATTAGGGTATGTTGTGCCTTCATTTTCATTAACTTTCAAAAAGTCTTTGATTTCTTTCTTTATTTCCACCTTGACCAAGTTTTCATTGAGTAGAGCATTGTTCAGCCTCCATGTGTACGTGGGTTTTCTTTTGTTTTTGTTGCCATTGAAGACCACCCTTATTCCATAGTGATCTGATAGGAGGCATGGGATTATTTTTTTTTAATTTCCACAATTTTTTAAATTTCCATTGTCTCCCTTTTCATTTCTGATTTTATTAATTTTGGTAATGCCTCTGTGCTCTCTGGTTAGTTTGGCTAAGGGTTTATCTATCTTGTTGATTTTCTCAAAGAAACAGCTCCTGATTTTCTTGATTCTTTGTAAAGTTCTCTGTGTTTCTGTTTGGTTGATTTGGCTCTGAGTTTGATTATTTCCTGCCATCTACTCCTCTTGGGTGTATTTTCTTCTTTTTGTTCTAGAGCTTTTAGGTGTATTATCAAGCTTCTACTGTAAGCTCTCTCCATTTTCTTTTTTGTGGCACTTAGAGCTATGAGTTTTCCTCTTAGCACTGTTTTCATTGTGTTCCATATGTAGGGATATGTGTCCTGATTTTTGTTAAATTCTAAAGTCTTTAATTTTTTTCTTTGTTTCTTCCTTGACCAAGCTATCATTGAGTAGAGCATTGTTCAACACTCATGTGTATGTGTGATTTCCATTGTTTTTGTTTGAACTTAAGATCAGTCTTAGACCAAGGTGATCTGACAGGGTGCATGAAATTATTTCAATAATCCTGTATCTGTTGTGGCCTGTTTTGTGACCAAATGATCAATTTTGGAGAAGGTACCATAAGGTGCTGAGAAGAAAGTATATTCTTTTTCTTTATTATGGAATGTTCTATAAATATCTGTTAGATCTATTTGTTCCATATCTTCTGTTAGTTTCACTGTATCTCTGTTTAGTTTCTGTTTCGATGATTTGTGCATTGCTGAGAGTGGGGTGTTGAAGTCTCCCACTATTATTGTGTGGGGTGCAATGTTGGCTTTGAGCGTTAGTAAAGTTTCTTTTATGAGTGTGGGTGCCCTTGCATTTGGAGCATAAATTATCAGAATTGAGAGTTCATCTTAGTCCATTTTTCCTTTGACTGATATGAAGTGTCCCTCCTTATCTTTTTTGAAAACTTTTGGTTGAAAGTCAGTTTTATCTGATAATAAGAATGGCCACTTCAGCTTTTTCCTTGGGACCATTTGCTTGGAAAATTGTTTTACAACCTTCGACTCTGAAGTAGTGACTGTCTTTGTCACTGAGGTTAGTTTCTTGTATGCAGCAAAATATTGGGTCCTATTTATGTATCCAGTCTGTTAGTCTATGTCTTTTTATTGGGGAATTGAGACCATTGATGTTAAGATATATTAAGTAAAAGTGATTGTTACTTTCTGTTATTTTCATTATTAAAGGTAGAATTCTCTTTGTGTGGCTGTCTTCTTTTGGGTTTGTTGAAAGAAGATTACTTTAATGCTTTTTCTAGGATATATTTTCCCTCCTTGTATTGGCATTTTCCACCCATTATCCTTTGTAGATCTGGGTTTGTGGAAAGATACTGTGTAAATTTATTTGTCATGGAATGTCTTGTTTTTTCCATCTATGGTAATTGAGAGTTTTGCTGAGTATAGTACCCTGTGCTAACATTTATCTTCTCTTAGGGTCTGTATGACATCTACCCAGGATCTTCTAGCCTTCATAATTTCTGGTGAGAAGTCTGGTGCAATTCTGATAGGTCTACCTTTATATGTTACTTGACCTCTGTCCCTTACTGTTTTTAATATTCTTTCTTTGTTTAGTGATTTAGTGTTTTGATTATTATGTGTCAGGAGGAATTTCTGTTCTGGTCCAGTCTGTTTGGAATTCTGTAGACTTCTTGTATATTCATGGACATCTCTTTCTTTACATTAGGGAAGTTTTCTTCTGTAATTTTGTTGAAGATATTTGCTGGTCCTTTAAGTTAGAAATCCTCGCTCTCTTTTATACCTAAAATCCTTAGGTTTGGTTTTCTCATTGTGTCCTGGATTTCCTGGATGTTTTGAGTTACAAGCTTTTTGTATTTTGTATTTTCTTTGACTGTTGGGTCAATGCTTTCTATGGTATCTTCTCCATCTGAGATTCTCTCTTCTACCTCTTGTATTCTGTTGTTGATGGTTGCATCTATGACTCTTGAATTCTTTTCAAGGTTTTCTATCTCCAGGGATGTCTCACTTTGTGATTTCTTTATTGTTTCTACCTCCATGTTTAGATGCTGGATGGTTTGGTTCAGTTCCTTCACTTGTTTGTTTGTGTTTTCCTATAATTCTTTAAGGGATTTTTGTGTTTCCTCTTTAAGGGCCTCTACCTGCTGACCCATGTTCTCCTGTATTTCTTTAAGAGAATTATTTGTCCTTCTTGAAGTCCTCTATCAGCATCATGAGATGTGATTTTAAATCCAGATCTGCTTTTCCAGTGTTTTGGGGTATCTAGGATTTGCTGTTGTGGGAGTACTGGGTTCTGATGGTGTCATGTTGCCTTGGTTTCTGTTGGTAATGATCTTGCATTTGCCTTTTGCCCTCTAGTTTTCTCTGGTGTTAGCTGGTCTTGGTGTCTCTTACTGTGTCTTATCTGTCCTACAAGTCTATGTATCTGTACTCTTGGGATTTCTGTTCTCTCTGTGCAGAGAGGTATGTAGGCACTCCTGGGAGTCCAGCTCTCTTGTGCTCCCAGGCCTCTCTGCACTGAGTATAGCTGATTCTCAAATGTCCTGAGTGTGGCTGGTTCTAAAATGCCCTGAGTGTGACTGGTTCTCTCAGAAGTGCCAGGAGATAGTATCTTCACTGTGGTAGACCTGGCAAGATTCTGTCACAGCAGAAAGGGCAGACAGCAGTGGAAGGGGGAGAAGGAATCAATGGTTCTAGATATTAAGGATTACTTTGTCCAGATCCCTCTGGCTCCCCAGGATAGATGCCATTTTGCCTTTACAGTATGGAAGGCTAATATGAATAAACCAGCCGGAAGATATCAGTGGACAGTCTTGCCTCAGGGCATGAAGAAAACTCTGATCATTTGTCATCTATCACCTTTACCCTGACAAGTAAGTGTCTTACTGCTCTCCTTCAGCTATAAGTTACAGTTAAACCCCATAGCATATCTAGCTTTAGCCCCATTCCCAGGGCAACTATCACCATTTTAATGTTAATAAAGCCTTATCCAAAGGCCAGGAGAAAAGGACACAACTCACCTTCCCCTCAATCCTGGCTCAGTGCAACTAGGTGAATTATTTGAACTCATTGAAAAATTTTGAGTGTTGCCAACAGGAGCCAATCAGTATTTTCTCAGACAGTCAATACACATTACAGGCTGTCCACATGTGCCCTGTCTTTCTCCTATATTAAAGAGCAAAACAGCCCTATACATGTCTGCATGTGATCTCTCGAGAAGGCTCTTGAAAATGGGGCACATCCCTGGTTCATTTCACATATAAGATCACGTTCTAAATTGCCTGGCCTATTCACACAAGGAAATGAGAGAACTAATGCCCTGATTATGACTGTACACTTGGAATTGCTAGAACAAGCCAGAATGTTGCACTAGCAATTTTACCTCTGCCCTCAGAATTTACCTAAGCTCCTGCATGTAAAGCCTTTGTCACAATGTAAACATCTTGAAAGTTCCTATGCAATGTGTACACCTCTGCCTCACTGTCCAAGGGCCCCTCAAATGCACACTTTAATGGAAGTATAGCCAGCCTGCTCTAGGTATAAGATTCACCAAGGAATACCCAATATCATCATCTAACCTCACACTTGGCATGTGGAGATTCGCCTCACATGATGCTTCCAATATTATTGTGTATGTTAACATGGATCCCTGTGGGAAAAAAAAAGAAAAGGTGCTGAGCCTGGCATGCACGGACACAGGGGCACATGCCAGGCTGGGCCGGTAGCGTGTGGGCCTCGCTCTAGGGCCAAGGTAGTAGTGTACATTTGCAGAGGACACAAGCGGAGGTTCCGAGGTGGGGGGGGGGGGTTGGGGAAGCAGGCAAGATGCACGTGTGCCTCAGCCTAACGGGGAGCTGGTGGCCACACCGCCGGCCTGCCCCGCGCATGGCACATGGGGGCACAGAGGGATGCCACACAGAAGGCGTGGATCTCTCTGCTACCTGTGCTCAGACTGTTCACGTGACTGAATCCCAGAGTCTCAGATAGTGCGTACCAGCCAGCTCCATGTGGCGAGTTTAATAAGAGATGGCCCATAGCTTTGATGTTTTATTATTAAGAAAATAGAAAAAGAAAAAAGATAGAAAGATAAAGAAAGAGGAGAAAATAGATAAGAAAAGCCATGATCACGTGGAAAGGGGAGAAGACAGAGAGATAGACAAAGAGAGGGCCAGGAGAGAACAAGCAGGGAGAGAGAGAGAGAGCATGTGCTGAGGGGTGTTATTTATAGTGAGTTGGGTGGTTAAGTAACCAGGAAGCAGGGACAGTGTGGCTGCAGGCAGGTGACTGCCTAGGCGGAGTCAGGCTAGAACCTGGGGCATGGCCACATGTCTCATTAAGGTCCCACAGATCCCAGTAGATATTGATATGATGCCATTATGAGCAGATACCGAGCTGTGTTCTCCCTAGATGCCAAGTTCTTGGGAAAAGCATGGAACAATATTAAGAGGCTGTTTGATCCCTCTTGGGGTATCTCTTGAATAATCACTTATGCTATGATGGGAGGAATTGTTATACTAATTAATGATTATTTTCTTTAAAGTGTCTTCTACAGCACATTTCTAGGCAGTACTCCATAAATAAGGCAATCCTGCAGGTTCTGATGGCTCTTGAAAATTCTGATTGCAGTACCTCTAAGGAAGTGGTCAAAGCCTGGATGATGGAGATCAATGAGACCACCATGTAGGCCATTCCTCCCCCTTCCCCTTGTGTGGTGTCCCTCTGGAGTGATGTCTCTTTGAGGAATGGTAGGCAATGACAGGTAAGATCTCAGAAGACAGGACAACCTAAGACAGGCACAGTATAATGGAAATCCTCTCAAGTGGGTTCAACAATGTCAAGGCAATGGCAACCTGGCTCCCACTAGGCTGTCAAAATCTGAAAACAAAAGAATAGAAATATGAAAGGAATAGCAGGCTTCACTAACAACATATTGACCATCTCCTCATAAACATTGGGGGCCATATAGTCACAGACGCAACTTCGACTTGAGTACCAAATTAAAGACTGCCTGAGAGCCTAAAGATTAATGGCACAGACAATGACAGTGAATGAAGAACTCCCATTTGGAAGACATGCTTGCTTGGGACCAATGGGAAGTGGGTGGGGCATATAAAGGACTCTCCCAGAGAATTAATAAAAGAGTCTGTACTGGCATTCTCACCTGCTCCTGGAGTATGAGCCATTGATTCTGTACCACTTCATCCCTAACTCCCAAGGGCAAGTACACTCCAGGGTATTAAGCAACATCAGGCAGAGATAAAATTCAGGCAGCAGCCTGCTACCTTTAATAGAGAGCAGAGCAGGGCCTCAGTGAACAGCCTTGTTATTTCTCCCAGGCACATGCTTTGGCCCACAGGAACACATGCAAAGCTGAAAGAAGACTTCCTAGAGCTGCACACAGTCTCTCAGGCAGGTTTGGACTCTTGGGAAGGAGACAAAAACTGTAATCTCTCAGGCAAGTCCAGTTAGCCCAGTAGCTAGCAACCAGGAACAGTGATGAAGGTGAAAAGAGCACACACGCTCTAACCCACAGGAACACATCCTGCTGATGTGTGTCAGTTGATCTGACACAACTTCCCAGAGTGGGGGAAGAGTTAGGTTTCCACTGAGACATAGAGACTTGTCTGAAACCAGCCACAGAGTGAAGCAGGCCAAAATAGAGAGAAAGAAACTGAATATAGAAAGTCATAAGGAGAAAGGCTCTAAAGGAAGGAAAATATTTAAGATTAAAAGGAAAAATATTTAGTGTTAAAAATGGATAGAAATGCAATGGCACAATGAATCTAGATTTTGGATAAGTTTGTTTTGCTTGCCACCATATGACCATTTTTTTTCAGTAATGATTACAATATTGTTTATCCTTTTTAGGAGAAATCAGAATAAGACAGATTTGGAGAAAAAAAGAGACTAAGAAATTAAATGACATGCTGAATGCCATAGAATAGAGTTTGGAAGATGCTTTATATCAAAATAAGGAACCTTCAGAAGAATCTAATGTGGAACTTACAAGCAACAGGTTATGTTTTATTTTGTAGTGTTTGGTGAGTTAAGATATGTGTGTGTGTGTGTGTGTGTGTTGATGTATCATACACTTGATGCATAATCAGAATTCCAATAGGTTTTTTTGCCTTAAATTCTGAAAAGGATAATTCTGAGATTGCACATGTATTAGAGATGGTGACTGTTTTGAAAATGCCTTTACAGATTGAAACTGATGATGCTTCAATATATGTACCCATTAGAATACTTTTTTTAGACACCATGGCATAGAACATATTACAGACATACCCTACAATCATGCAAGACAAGCAATTATAGAGAGGTTTAATAGGACTTCAAATGAAATCCTTGTAGAGTGCTAGGAGGTTAAGAAATCACCCAGAGATAGATTAATAATGCTATTTTTACTCTAAAATTTAAAATATCAATAAGACAGCTAACATAACTGCTAAAATACATTGGATTTTAGAAATGACTACTGAATTAAATCATCATAAATATACAATAGATACAGAATGGAAGACAGGAAATAAGTTGCATTTGGAAGGGAATATGCTCTTGTTTTAACAGAAGAAAAGCTGTGGATTCCTTCCAAATCAATAAAAATCAAATATGACTGGAGCAGACCCCTGGAGAATTTACATACAGACAAAAAGGAAATCAAGAGAAAGAACAAAACTGGCAAATATTACTGATCCCTCTAAATGGGAACAGTGTTGAAACTGGCTGAGACATGAAAATGTGTCCAGCCAGGACTTCAGCTATGTATAGTCAATAAATCTCATCAGCTACAAAATCCTCAGGACTAGTCATGCCATCCTTTCCCATGCCATGGATAAAAATTTATATAACTTATAAAGAAAGACAGATGTCTTTCGCTTGCTCAAAGAGCAAAGAATTATCTTTAACTGATCTGTGCACATTGCACTTTCCATACATATGTAATTACAGAAATGTATAATACCTGTGAGAATTTTTATGTTTAAAGAACAAAAGGCCCAGACACCAATGGAATGGAGGCAGCCTTGAGAATATTCAACATCTGGGATGCTAAGATGCTGAAACATAGTAATTGTGGCATCGTGGTAGATTCAGACTCATAGACTGCCTTAATAACTGTTTCATCAAAACTTGCTTTCAGGACAGCTTCAAAGAAAGCTACTGACCTCAATTGACTCCAATTGACCCAACATCACAGACTTTTACAGTCAGGACTTCAGTTAAACCCTAAACTTTATCAGCATTCAATGACTGAACAACAAATGGTAGATTGAGAAACAGCTAGGTTTCTCAACGCTGATTGATATCCATATTTGGAGGGGACTATACCCCCAAATCAGCAAGAAGCAATTTTAAAAGCATTTCCAAAAGGTACAATGGATGGTTTTGGCCATTCTACATGTCATTAAAATGGTTTTGGTTACACGATATCAAATGGTCTTGATCAAGGAAAAAACGAAGTTTAGGAATTTTGACTCAGGAATTTCTTCTCTCTTTTTCTTTCTTATATCCATCTTTCTTCCATAGGGGAAGAAGGGTGAAAAAATGGGGGATATAGGAATAATATAGTAATAATACAGATAAAATAGAATATTATTGAATCTACTCAAATTAGAATCATTAACAAGCAAAAAAATTTACATTGCTGTAGATCTTTGCATATTGATAAAAATTAAGTATATATTTGGTTACTTTTGTTTATATCTTTATAAGTTGATGTAGATTTAGGATTATATTTTGTTTCAACATGCTAAAGTGTTTTACCTACACAATTCACTTCAAAATGCAATGGAAAATTTGAGTCCTTGAAAGCTGCTAATACAAAGTGTTTAAAATAATTAAAAACAGAAGTATATAGTTAATCAAACATATGGTATTGTTTGACTGGGCAAAAACTGCCCTTCCTTCAACTGCAGAAAGAATACTGTCTAAAATAGACAAACAGGATCCAGGGAAGTCAATATGAAGCTTTGTCAAGATAAGAAATGCAGTCTTCTGTAATTCCTGCTTCACAAACTGTCTGTCAGATATAGCATCCCAGAAGGCTGAAGATGGGTGCCCAACATTATACAGGAATTTGGGGTAACTCTCCAGACAGCCAACTGTCTCTATCATTACTGTAGCTTTAGAAACTGCTTTCCTGAACTTCCTGCCTATTCAGGTAATATTCATTCTTTCTCAGGTCACTAACTGGGGGGGAAGGGTTGAAGACAAGAGAGTTATAGTCTCACATATACGTTTAGGTTGTTTAGGATTTAAGAAAATCTTTTAAGGTCCATACAAGTGATGATAAGGACAGTTTAAGTATAGAACTCTGAACTCACTAGGATAGGATAGATAGGAGAATACATTATCCAAAGTTGGCAAATACATATATACTGGCCATTGTGAATGTGAATCTTACCTGATAGTTTTTCATGTTTGTTATTATTATATATAATTTACTGATATAAGAGAAAGAGCCTTTTACATGACTATGAGGAGGAATTGTAGAAAGAACCCTTGGCTACTGTATGGATACATCACCTGTCAACAAATCCTATGGCCTATAGTAAAGGGTAGAATAAAAGGTGGGACATCTGGTAGACAGAAGAGATTCTAGGATAGAGCCAAGCATGGGAAAATTTACCCCAGGACATGAAGCATAACAGACAGATAAAAGCTGAGAAGAGGTAACCAACCACATGACAGAACTTAGATTATAATAAATGGGATATTAAATTATGAGCTAGTCTGAGAATGAGCCAAAGCTTATGGACAAGGTGGTTATAAATATAATGAATCCACAGTGCTGTTATTTAAAGCAACAGGGCACAGCTTACAGTAAATACCTATCTTTGTTAGGGTTTCCATTGCTGTGAAGAACCAGCATGACTAAAGTAGTTCTTATAAACAAAGACATCTAATTGGGGCTGTATTACAGTTTCAGAGTTTCAATGAATAACATCATAGTGAGAAGCATGGAATCAGTGCAGTCAGACATGGTGCTCAGGGGTTGAGAGTTCTACGTCTTGATCTGAAGGCAACAGGAAAGACTGTCTACTGTTGGCAGCTAGGAGAAGGCTCTCTTTCTCACTGGACAGAGACTGAGCACAGGGCCTCAAAGCCCACCCCCAGAGTGACACACTTCCTCCAACAAAGCCACACTTCCTCAATAATGTCAACCTCTGAATAGTGCCACTTCCCATAGGCCAAGCATATTTACACCAACACAATACTCCAAAACATTCATGAGACCTCATTTTTTAATTGTTGATTTCAGTACCTCTGCTACTGGTATTCTGTTCAAGACGTTGTCTCCTGTGCCAATGTGTTCAAGGGTATTCCCCACTTTCCTGTCTATTAGGTTTTATGTTAGTGCATTTGGTCCACTTGGATTTTAGTTTAGTATAGGGCAAAAGATTTGGATCTATTTGTTTTCTACATGTCCATATCCAGCACCATTTGTTGAAGATGTCCCTCCCCATTGTATAATTTTGACTTCTTTGTCAAAATTGGTTGTCAATAGGTGTATGGGTTTATGTCTGGGTCCTCAGTTTAATTCTAATGACCAATTTGTTTCTTTTTATGCCAGTACCATGCACTTTTTATTGCTCTAGCTTTGTAGTACAGTTTGAAAGCAAGGATAGTAATAACTTCAGAAGTTTTTATTATATAGGATGATTTTATCTGTCTTGGATTTCTGTTATTTCATATGAAGTTAAGTATTGTTTTTTTCAAGATCTGTAAAGAATTATGTTATAATTTTGGGTGGGGGTTGCTTTAAATCTGTAGACTGCTTTTGGATAAGATGGACATTTTTAATATGTTAATTCCTACAGATTCATGAACATGGGACATCTTTCCATCTTCTAATATTTTCTGAATTTGAGTATCATTTGTTTAAAGGAGGGCTAGATTTTTATTTTGTTTTATTTGTAGATAATTTTGTATCCAGTCACTTTGCTGAAGATGTTTATCAGTTGTAGGAGTTCTCCAGTACAATTTTTGGGGTTACTTGTGTGTACTACTTATCATCTGTGAATAGCAATACTTTGACTTCTTCCTTTATAATTTGTATCCCCTTGATTTACTTTAGTTGCCTTATTGTTCTAGCTAAAACTTGAAGTAGTATATTTGATAGATATAAAGACAGTGGACAGTCTTGTTTTGTTGTTGACTTTAATGGAATTGCTTCTTTCCTTTTAATTTGATATTGATTATTGATGTATTGTATAGTGTTTTTATTATATTTTGGTATCTCCCTTGCATCCCTGACCTCGCCAAGATTTTTATCATGAATGGGTATTGGATTTTGTCAAAGGATTTTTCAACATCTAATGAGAGTGTTATCTGTTTGTTTTTTGTTTTTATTCAGTGAACCAACAACCTGGGAAATGATCTTTACCAACCCTACATCCGACAGAGGGTTAATATCTAATATATACAAATAACTCATGAAGTTAGACTCCAGAGAGCCAAGTAATCCTATTAAAAAATGGGGTACAGAGCTAAACAAAGAGTTCTCACCTGAAGAATATCTAATGGCTGAGAAGCACCTAAACAGATGTTCAACATCCTTAGTCATTAGGGAAATGCAAATCAAAACAACCCTGAGATTCCATCTCACACCAGTCAGAATGGCTAAGATCAAAAACATAGAAGACAGCAGTTGTTGGCAATGATGTGGAAAAAGAGGAACACTCCTCCACTGCTGGTGGGATTGCAAGCTGGTACAACCACTCTGGAAAGCAGTCTGGCAGTTCCTCAGAAAACTGGGCATGACACTCCCGGAGGATCCGGCTATACCACTCCTGGGCATATACCCAGAGGCGTTACCTGCATGCAAGAAGGACACATGCTCCACTATGTTCATAGCAGCCTTATTTATAATAGCCAGAAGCTGGAAAGAACCCAGATGTCCCTCAACAGAGGAATGGATTCAGAAGATGTGGTATATTTACACAATGGAATACTACTCTGCAATTAAAAACAATGAATTTACGAAATTCCTAGGCAAATAGTCAGAACTGGAAAATATCATCCTTAGTGAGGTAACCCAATCACGAAAGAACACACATGGTATGCAGTCACTGATAAGGGGATGTTAACCCAGAATCTCAGAATAGCCTAGACACAATTTGCTTATCAACAGATTTCCAAGAAGATGGAAGGAGAGACCCCTGGTCCTGGAAAGACTGGATGTAGGGGAATGCCAGGACAAAGAAGCAAGAGGGGGTTGAATGGGGAACAGAGGGAGGGAAGGGGACTTATGGGACTTTCGGGGAGGGAGGAAGCGGGAAAGGGCAAACCATTTGGAATGTAAATAAAAAACTTAGAAAATTTAAAAAAAAAATAGTTTTCCAATTTAAAAAAAAAGGCAGCCTGGAAAAAAATTATGGTGAATTATATTGACAGGTTTTTATATGTTGAACCATATGTGTTTCTGGAATGAGGCTTGCTTGATCATGATAGATGATATTTTTTATGTATTCTTGGATTCAGTTTGCAAGTATCTTATTTGAATACTTATTCTTTTTCCTTGTTGAGTCTTTGTATGGTTTGGGTATTAGGTGACTATGGCTTTATAACATGATTTTGGCTATGCTCCTTCTATTGCTATTTTGTGGAATAATTTGAAGAGTATTGATATTACTTCTTCTTTGAAAGTCTTGTAGAATTCTGTACTAAATGTGTTTGGCCCTGGACTTTGTTTTGTTTCTGTTTCTGTTTTTGTTCTGTTTTGCTTTTTTTGTTAGTTCATTTGTTTTAATTAGGAAATTTTTAATAATGACTGCTTCTGTTTCCTCTGGAGTTACAGGTCTATTTAAATTGTTTATCAGATCTTAATTTAACTTTTGAAGTGGTATCCATCAAGAAAATTGTCCATTTCTTTAATTTTTTTCAATTTTGTGAAATATAAATTTTTGAAGTATGACCTGATGATTCTTTGTATTTCCTGGGTGACTATGGTTATGTCCTCCTTTTTGTTTCTGATTTTGTTGATTTCAATATTATCCCTCTGCCTTTTAGTTAGATTGGATAAGGATTTGTCTATTTTGTTGAGTTTCTTAAAGAATCAGCTCATAGTTTTGTTGGTTTTTTTTTTTTACATTGTTCTCATTGTTTCTGTCTTATTGATTTCAGCTCTGAGTTTGATTATTTCCTGCAATCTACTTCTCTTGGATATTTGCTTTTTTTTTTTTTTGTTCTAGAGCTTTCAAATGTGCTGTTAAGTTGCTAGTATGAGATTTCCCTAACTTCTTTATGAAGGTATTTAGTACTATAAACTTTCTTTCTAACACCAATTTCATTGTGTCCCATAAGAGTTTGTCAGGCATTTCTTTTCATTTAATTCCAAAATTTTTTTTTCTTTATTTCTGCCATGACCCAGTGGTCACTCAATAGAGAGCTGTTTATTTTACATGAGCTTATAAGCTTTCTGTTGCTTCTATTGTTTATATACAGCTTTATTCCATGGTAGTCTGATAGGATGCAAGGGTGATTTCAGTTTTCTTGTATCTGCTGAGACTTACTTTGTGACAAGAGTATGTGATCAGTTTTTGAGTAGGCTCTGTGAGGTTCTGAAAAGAAGCTATATTATATTCTTTTGTGTCTGGGTGAAATTTTCTGTAGATATCAGTTAGGTCCATTTGAGTAATATATCTATTAATCTATTAGTTCATCATTTTTGTTTATTTTCTGTATGAATGACCTATCTATTGGTGAAAGTGGGGAGTTGAAGTATTCCATTATTAATGTGTGGGATTCAATGTGTGATTTAAGCTTTAGAATTTTTTTTTTTTTACAAATTGGATGCCCTTTTGTTTGGGGCAAAGATATTAATTGTAATGTCATCTTGATGGATTTTTCCTTTGATGAGTATTTAGTGTCCTTCCCTAACTCCTTTTCTTACTTGTGGGTTGACTTCAATTTTGTTAGATATTAAAATGGGTATACCATCTTACTTCTTAGGTTGATTTGTTTGGAATATTTTTCTCAAGCCCTTTACCCTGAAGTAATGCTCATCTTTGATGTTGAGGTATGTTTCTTGGAACAGAAGAATCAATCCTGTTTTCATAAACATTCTGTTAGGTTGTGTTTTTATTGGGGAATCAAGAGATATTTTGACCATTTGTGGGAGGTGTGGAAGTGGAACTAGTGGTGGAAAAGTTCCATGGTGTCCTGCGCCTGTTTGAGGAATCTTGACCCAGCTGTACACTCAGGAGACATAAAGTGGCTTCTTTTGTACCAATGAGACAGAACAACGGACCAAGGCCCAGTAATGGCTGCTTCCTCTATCTTCATGGAAATCGACCATTTCACCTACAGAGTCACGGTCAAGTAAATTAGATTGAACAGCTCTGAATTATGTAACCATACTCTTTTTTTTTTCTAAGTTTTTTTTATTAACATTCAAAATCATTTCCCCTTTCCCATTTCCTCCCTCCCCGAAAGTCCCATAAGCCCTCTTCCCTCCCTCTTTTCCTAATTAAACCCCCTCTCATTTCTCTGTCCTGGCATTCCCCTACATCCAGTCTTTCCAGGACCAGGGGTCTCTCCTTCCATCTTCTTGGAAATCTATTAATATGCAAATTGTGTCTAGGGTATTCCGAGATTCTGGGTTAATATCCCCTTATCAGTGACTGCATACCATGTGTGTTCTTTTGTGATTGGGTTACCTCATTAAGGATGATATTTTCAAGTTCTGACCATTTGCCTAGGAATTTCGTGAATTCATTGTTTTTAATTGCAGAGTAGTATTCCATTGTGTAGATATACCACATCTTCTGAATCCATTCCTCCGTTGAGGGACATCTGGGTTCTTTCCAGCTTCTGGTTATTATAAATAAGGCTGCTATGAACATAGTGGAGCATGTGTCCTTCTTGCATGCAGGTAAAGCCTCTGGGTATATGCCCAGGAGTGGTATAGCCGGATCCTCCGGGAGTGTCATGCCCAGTTTTCTGAGGAACCGCCAGACTGCTTTCCAGAGTGGTTGTACCAGCTTGCAATTCCACCAGCAGTGGAGGAGTGTTCCTCTTTCTCCACATCCTCGCCAACAACTGCTGTCTCCTATGTTTTTGATCTTAGCCATCCTGACTGGTGTGAGATGGAATCTCAGGGTTGTTTTGATTTGCATTTCCCTAATGACTAATGATGATAAACATCTCTTTAGGTGCTTCTCAGCCATTAGATATTCTTCAGGTGAGAACTCTTTGTTTAGCTCTGTACCCATTTTTTAATAGGGTTACTTGCCTCTCTGGAGTTTAACTTCTTGAGTTTTTTGTATATATTGGATATTAGCCCTCTGTCGGATGTTGGATTGGGAAAGATCATTTCCCAGTTAGTTGGTTGCCGCTTTGTCTTTTTGACAGTGTCTTTTGCCTTGCCAAAACTTTGTAATTTAATGAGGTCCCATTTGTCAATTCTTGATCTTAGAGCATAAGCTATTGGAGTTCTATTCAGGAAATTCTCCCCTGTGCCCATATGTTCAAGGTTCTTCCCTAGTTTCCCTTCTATTAGTTTCAGTGTGTCCGGTTTTATGTGGAGGTCCTTGATCCACTTGGAATTGAGCTTAGTGCAAGGAGATAAGAATGGGTCAATTTGCATTCTTCTGCATGTTGACCTCCAGTTGAGCCAGCACCATTTGTTGAAAAGGCTATCTTTTTTCCACTGGATGGATTTAGCTCCTTTGTCGAAGATCAAGTGACCATAGGAGTGTGGATTCATTTCTGGGTCTTCAATTCTGTTCCATTGATCTACATGCCTGTCACTGTACCAATACCATGAGGTTTTTAACACTATTGCTCTGTAGTACAGCTTGAGGTCTGGGATATTGATTCCCCCAGAGGTTCTTTTACTCTTGAGAATAGTTTTAGCTATCCTGGGTTTTCTGTTATTCCAGATGACTTTTTGAATTGCTCTTTCTAACTCTATGAAGAATTGAGTTGGGATTTTGATGGGGATTGCATTGAATCTGTATATTGCTTTTCGCAAGATGGTTATTTTGACTCTATTAATCCTGCCAATCCATGAGCATGGCAGATTTTTCCATCTTCTGAGGTCTTCTTCAATTTCTTTCTTCAGAGACAGAGGCCTAATATCCAATATATACAAAGAACTCAAGAAGTTAAACTCTAGAGAGGCAAGTAACCCTATTAAAAAATGTGGTACAGAGCTAAACAAAGAGTTCTCACCTGAAGAATATCTAATGGCTGAGAAGCACCTAAAGAGATGTTCATCATCACTGGTCATTAGGGAAATGCAAATCAAAACAACCCTGAGATTCCATCTCACACCAGTCAGGATGGCTAAGATCAAAAACATAGGAGACAGCAGTTGTTGGCGAGGATGTGGAGAAAGAGGAACACTCCTCCACTGCTGGTGGAATTGCAAGCTGGTACAACCACTCTGGAAAGCAGTCTGGCGGTTCCTCAGAAAACTGGGCATGACACTCCTGAAGGATCCGGCTATACCACTCCTGGGCATATACCCAGAGGCTTTACCTGCATGCAAGAAGGACACATGCTCCACTATGTTCATAGCAGCCTTATTTATAATAACCAGAAGCTGGAAAGAACCCAGATGTCCCTCAACGGAGGAATGGATTCAGAAGATGTGGTATATCTACACAATGGAATACTACCCTGCAATTAAAAACAATGAATTCACGAAATTCCTAGGCAAATGGTCAGAACTTGAAAATATCATCCTTAGTGAGGTAACCCATTCACAAAAGAACACACATAGTATGCAGTCACTGATAAGGGGATATTAACCCAGAATCTCGGAATACCCTAGACACAATTCGCATATCAATAGATTTCTAAGAAGATGGAAGGAGAGACCCCTGGTCCTGGAAAGACTGGATGTAGGGGAACGCCAGGACAGAGAAACGAGAGGGGGTTGAATGGAGAAAAGAGGGAGAGAAGGGGGCTTATGTGACTTTCGGGGAGGGAGGAAACGGGAAAGGGGAAATGATTTGGAATGTAAATTAAAAATAAAATAAAATAAAAAAAAAAAAGAAAGGAAACTAGGGAAGAATCTTGAATATATGGGCACAGGCGAGAATTTCCTGAACAGAACTCCAATAGCTTATGCTCTAAGATCAAGAATTGACAAATGGGACCTCATAAAATTACAACGTTTCTGTAAGGCAAAAGACACTGTCAAAAAGACAAAGCAGCAGCCAACTAACTGGGAAATGATCTTTACCAACCCTACATCCGACAGAGGGCTAATATCCAATATATACAAAGAACTCAAGAAGTTAGACTCCAGAGAGCCAAATAACCCTATTAAAAAATGGGGTACAGAGCTAAACAAAGAGTTATCACCTGAAGAATATCTATATGTTCTTAATGAGCACTATGTTCTACCTAATATTGTACCTAGTATATACTTACTTTATCAAACAAGGAAATTGACAGTTCATTCTTAATTAATTCCATTTTCTATTTAGTGTTATATCTTATATCTGCTTACTTTATGAAACATGGAAATTGATAGTACATAGCCAGCTTGGGCTACATAGAAAGACTCTGCCCTCCTCTCCCTCACCAAAAAAAAAAAAAAAATGTAAATGGGACATTGTCTGTAATTTTTAAGGCAAATTAAGTCTGACAAAAGGTTTCTAGTAAACATACTCAGAGAACAAAGTGTAAATGTTTTTTACAGACTTTGCTTTGGAGCAGCACCTCTGTGGGGTGGGAGAAGTAGAATTAATCAAGGATCATACTTCTTATATAGTAGGTCTCAATCATTCCTTAAGAACACCTTACAGCTAAGGTGGCACCTCAAAGATATCTTGAATTAACAGACAGGCTTCAACTTACACATTGACTAGGAGTTAGACATGGAACTAGGATATAGAATGACCTAGTAAGGGGGTTCTAACCAAACCAAGGGAAGTTCCATTGGTTGAGGACAGTTGCAAGGGAAATTCATGTATAAGTTTCCCAACAAACAACGTTCCCTTAGAAAACCAATTCCTCATTCCAGAAAATAGCCCATGAGTTAGTAAACTGTAGTACTCACTTGTGCTTTGTGCATCTACTTGTTTCATAGGTAAGTTTACTCCAAATGTAACCCCTCCTGGATTTGATTTGCCTCATTATCTAAGAAAAATGATAGTAGAACAGACTCCAGACCTTACAAGTTCAGCTGCTTTAGGATTGGCTAGGAATTGCCACTTCTATCCTGCACTATCCATTCCATGTGAACAGCAAGTACTTCTGCTAGCACAGGTATGTCATCTGGCAAAATGGGCAAAACTCTTTATCCCTGAGATATCTGGATTTCTACAGATCATATTTTTAGGATATTATTTCTGATTATGCCTACTTACTGATAATACAATATCTCATCAAATTGTCTAGTTTCTAGTTATTTCTTCATTGACTATGGTGTATAAAAAAAGAATTCTATCTCTCCCTATTATCAAGAGAGTTTGGCATAGCAGTCTAGTAAAAAGAGACACTTAACATGACTAGGGACAACAATAACCAAAAGTTTAAGAACTAATGTGTTCCCTGGCAAAGTAATCCCATTCAAGAACCAAAATCTTTCATGTTGATACACACAACCAATGACCCCCTGACCTCCTGTGGTTACATGTGGCTGAATATAAAAATTCATAAACTTACTTAAAACTTTCCAACATGTTTTGGGTAACTTTTTTTGTAACATAATAATGCAACCATTAAACATGAACTTTGTGGAAGAAAAGATCATGTCACAATGCAGTAAGATTAGATAACGCATACCAGAGACATGTCCTAAATAGTAGAGACAGAAGCAAACATTTCCTGACCTGATAGTAAAAATTTTTTAATCAATCCATTTTTCACCAATTTAACAAGGTACTTATGGTGGTATGAATGTGCTTAGCCTAGAGAATGGCACTATTAGATGTGGCCTTGTTGAAGTAGGTGTGGCCTTGTTGGAGGAAGTATGCCACTGTGGGGATGGGCTCTGAGATCCCCCTCCTAGTCAAGTGGAATTTAGTCTTCTGTTTGGCTCAGAACAAGGAACTCTCAGATCCTCCAGCACCATGACTGCCTGGAAGTTGCCATGATTCCTTCCTTGGTGAGAATGGACTGAACTTCTGAACATGTAAGCCAGCCCCTATTAAATGTCATCCTTTTTTAAGAGTTACCTTGGTCATGCTGTCTCTTCACAGCAATGAAAACCCTAAGACAAGAGTTGGTACCAGGGTCTGGAGTTGTGATAGTCCTGATCATGCTTTTGTTTGGAAAAATATGTATTTGGTGACTTAGGATTTTTGAAAGTAGTGGAATGCTTTAAGTGGAGCTTAATGTGATATCCTAGGGGAAATATGAAAGACTTTGTTGCTGAGGGTGATTAGAATAATGTAAGCCTGGGTCTAGAGGTATTGTAGTACCAGGAAGTGTTCCTAAACCCCAGAAGGCCAATAAGGAGCTGATTCACGAAGCAATCACACAAGAGTCTTTATTTAGAAGCTCAAGCTTGGGCTTAATGCTTCACTAACTCACAGCACAGTTTTGTTGGAGAAGCCCTGACCTCTCATTAGGATAAGGTTTTATAGAAAATGGCAAGCAAGTGGTGAGTATTTCTAGCCTGGTAAGCATCTAGTTGGGAGGCTACTGTGTCTTTTAGTATAATTGGATGGTGCTTGAAGCCAACAGGATCTTTGCCAGGTCGAAAGTCCATTGTCTCTACTCTTTCATCTATCTTTCCTGAACTTTCTCTTTTATTAAATATTTTTTCTGTCATTATCATTAAGGTAAGTCTCTCAGACTGTTATCACTTAACTTCTCAACCCTCTGGAGTTTCTTTTGTTGTTGTTGTTGATTTTTTGTTTTGTTTTGTTCTGTTTTGTTTTTATGGGGTTTTTTTGTTTTTGTTTTTGTGTTTTCCTTAAAATATGGGGCTGCCTGGTTTATAAAAGCTAGACCTACTGCTGTTTTCACTTTGGAATATCTCTATAACCCTTTCTAAGAAAGCTGTGGGACTTCTTTATTTCTCTGACTAACATTTTATTTATCTTTGGCCAAATTGGTGGGTTATCTTACAGCCACTTTGAGACTTGCCAACAGAGACTGGTGGTAAGACTTAGAGTCCCTACTCACCTTTAGCAGTGTTGAAGTCCCAATCTGGGTGGGTTTAAAGGAAAGCCAGCATCAATGGCTCCTTGGTGAGTTCTCCCTGGGTTCCCCTGTGGGGCCAGGAACCAACTTCCTGGCCTATGTCTGGATTATTTTTCTCTTTTTCTGTGATTAAGAGAAACTCTCAAGTTGAGTGGTGGATGAAGAGGTCTGTTTCCAAGAGATTAATTACCAAAAAGGGTGAGTTCTGAGCCCTCTAGTTATACAGGTCACTAGTGGCTAAGGGCCAATAATGATGGAGTTGGTTTCCTTAATCATCAAATGTTCCTGCTGTGCACAAGGGCAGGAAGACTGACTCAGCTCAGGAGGTAGCCCCCCGGTGGCTTTATGTCCCTGCAACAGGTCTCTCCTCCTCTTCCTAAAGTGGGACTGCCTGTGGCAGAGCTGCCATTCTGCCTAAGGGGTTGAATAAGGTGGGGTTGCCTGTTGTCTGGGGAGAAAAAGTTTTCCTAAGGTGACAGAAAGATTCAGTACCCTAGAAGGAGTTGATCCCATGTTAAATGCTCATCAGAAAGTTTCCCTGTGACAAAGACAACAAAGACAAAACACAAGAAAAATTCCAAGCACTCAGCACTACAGCATGCCACCTTAAAAGCAACCAGAAAGTGATGCTCATATACAAGAAATGAAACTCATTTCTTCTTCTCTGTCTAGAAGGAACAAAAGTAATGAGATTGGTGGGTGACCTTAGCTCTCTGGGCCCATGCCCACCTCAGAACAGAACTCAGAACATCTTCCCTCATGGATAAGGTCCCTTAGGACATCTACCTTGATCTCTCGGACCACAAATATAGATTTAAGTCCTTTATTAAGAACAGAATTACAGACATGGCATCACTCGGAGATTATGAACAGACAAAGACACAGATAGAAGTTACCATACATACATGGACAGACTCACAGACTCAGACAGACATTGCCAGTATTGACACCCTCTGGGTTGGGTCCTAGAGGCCTTGGAGTTCCCACCGAATGTACCAAATGTTATGCCTTCCTGCTGTGTCAAGGTTGGTGGGGAACCCAAGCTGGAACTTGAATAAAGAGACCCTAATATGATTGCAAAGAGCACTGTGAACTGCTTTTTGGTGGTCTTATGGGGTTCACAAATGTTTCCTGGCTCAACAGTATCAGAGGAGAAGAATAGTTGCATATGGCTGAGAGACTGCTCTTGTGATAGTTTGATGAAGAATGTAGCTATTTTTTGCCCCTGTTGGAAGAGTCTGCCTAGGGCTAAGGTGAAGAGTCAAATTAATTGACAAAGAATGTGCCAAAACAACCCAGTTTAGACTCTGTGCTATTGTTTAGTCTCATAAAGAGCTTTCTGATTTTATGCTGCAAGTTTACAGAGAAAAAATACAAAATGTCTGGTTTAAATAATAAAAAGGCACTAGGAAGTGCAATGGAGCTGAATTCTATGTTCAAGAAGATAAACAGTTTAAGAGAATGGTGACCTCAGCCCAAGATCTCACCCAGTTAAGCTTATTTTTTATATATTTGCATTTGAACAAGGAACAGTTATATCTTGTTAATCATTATTATTTGGTCGTTGTTTTCATTTGTACTTTTAATCTGAAATGAACTACAATCCAGAAATGTAAAGTACAACTATGATGCATATCTTGAGGCTGAAAGAGACAGGCTTTTGATTCAGATCTTGAGGAATAGTGGCCAAGAAAAGCTGAGGCCTAGGCACAGTAGTGCACGTCTTTAATCCCAGGAGACAGAAGCAAACAGATCTCTGTGTTCAAGGCCAGCCTGGAACAAAGCAAGTACTAAGTAGAGAAAAGCTTAGGTCCAGGCCTGGTGGTACATACCTTAAACCCCAGAAATCAGAAACAAAGATATGCAGATCTCTGAGTTCAAGGTCAGTTTAAAGTGCAAGTTCCAAGGCAGCCAAGCTTAGGCAGTGACGGAGTTGGAAAGCATAAAGCTGGTGATAATGTAATAAATGAAGGGATGCATGTTCCAGCTCCAATAAGCAGAAGAACTTGGCAGCTCCAGCCACATGGCTCTGGCTTTAGAATAAAAAATAGAAGAGTCTACTAGGACAATTGATGCAAGTTTGCTGAAGCTAAGAAATTAGTGGTGATTAAGAAGAGATAAACATCACTGAGGTGAAATGTGGGAAGTGTTTTCTGAGAGCACAAAGAAACTGTGTCCCAGAGATAGCCAAGATTGTACCTCATGCTGAAGCTAGACTTGGGAATGTAAAAAAATCACTCAGGTGGGTGCTGGCTTTGAAAGTATGAGGGGGTCATGGAGAGCAGCTGAGACTTGGCACAGTGAGAGGCCAGGGAAAGCCATTGGTGAAGGTGCAGCCCCAGTTGCAGTTGACAACCTAGGACTGAATGGGTCATGAAAAGAAGCTGAGGATTAGCATCATGAAGAGAGCCTATGAGAAGCTATTGATGAAGCTTAGTTATGGCAGAAGACCCCAGTGTACTGAAGATGCCAGTACCATTGGATAATTACCAAGAACAGCAACAGCAGTAGAATGGACAGAAAGCAGAGCTGGAGGTGTAACCAAGCTCTTTGAAGGAGCCCAGAAGATTATATGTAGATCCCACACATTAGAACAAGAAGCTGTGAAGTTAAAGTAGCCTTGGAAACCCCAATATGTTCAAGATGCCAGAGCTGTGGGATACCTGCTGAGGAAAGCTATTAACTAGGAATAGAACCAACCAATGAGAATTGTGCTATAGTCAACAAAGATGAAAGAAGATGAGATCTGAAGACCTTTGACAATAGATATGGTCATGCAGAGTTTGGAGTTTGTCCAGATGGTTTTGGTCTTGCTCATTTCTGTATTTCCTTGCTATGACATTTTAGAATGGTAATACATATCCTGTGATGTTGGAGTTCAGTGATCGGCTTTTTGATTTTGACTTTATAGGGCATGGGGATTAAATGATTAAATGAATCTAAGTCTTTGAACTTTGGACTTTTAATATTGTTGAAACTTCTATAGACTGTAGGTATTAGCATTCCTTCTAGGCTCTGCGCCATAGTTACCTGGCAATAGCCAGGAGGGCCTGACCCACTATAAAAGAGGTGGGTGCCCCTCCATACTCTATTATTCTCTCTGACTCTCTTCTCTCTCTGACCCTGTTCTCCCTCTCTCCATTCCCTTTCCATGCCCCCCCATTTTCCCAAGCTAACCTCTTCTCTCTCTCTCTCTCTCTCTCTCTCTCTCTCTCTCTCTCTCTCTCTCTCTCACACACACACACACACACACACACACACACACAGAGTCGCTGTCTCTACTTCCTTCTCAATTCCCCTTCTCATGCCCTGCTGTTGCCAGGTAACTGTGAGGAGGAGCCAGAAGGAATGCTAACATGGGGTAACAATGGGGACTCTTGAAGTTGGACTAAATGTATTTTGTATAGTATATTTAGGTATGATCCACATAGACTCATGTGTTTGAACAAGCATATGGGGGCCTAGTAGTGGAACATAGTTGTTTGAATATGCTTGGCCCAGGGAGTGGTACTATTAGGAGGTGTAACCTTGTTGAAGTAGGTATGGCCTTGAGGGAGGAAGTGTGTCTCTGTGGGGGTGTGCTTTGAGACTCTTCTCCTAGTCAAGTAGAAGCCAGTCTTCTTGTTTGCCTCAGAACAAGATGTAGAACTGTTTGCTCCTCCAGCATCATGACTGCCTGGATACTGCCATGCTTCCTGCCTTGATGAGAATGTACTGAACCTCTGAAAGGGTAAGCCAGCCCCAATTAAATGTTGTCCTTTACAACAGTTGCCTTGATCATGGGGTCTCTTCACAGAAATGGGAACCTTAAGACATTATCTGATGTTAGATCACGTTTTGAAGCAAATGATTTGTTTAGCACACTGTTCTGGGAAGACCAAAGACATCATCTTATATCTGGTAAGAATTTTATGGGTAGATAGTATACAATGGTAAAACAAGTGTGTGAGGAAGACAAAAGGGCCAGTTGAACTCTTTCTATTTACTTATGACACTTCACTAACCTTGTAGCTAGTGCTACAACTGCAAGAGCCCTTCCATGAGCTCTTGAAGCTCCCACAAGAAATGTGAACCCAGTTTAATTATGATGTCCTGAAGATAATAACCTGTGTAGGGATTAAAGTATCAGAATAAACTCCATTTTGTTTTTAACACTCCATTTTCCCTCAAAGAGGCACAGCCTACTTGCTTGAGGTCTGAGAAAAATCACAAACTGTCCCTGAAAATTGCAAAATAGACATAACAGCTGCACCAAGATGATAACAGAGTGGGCTAAGAAAATGTAAGCTGTTCCTTTAGATGTGTGCTCCCTCCTTGTGGTTTAGCCAGGTACTGTAAACCAATTAGTTCAAAGGCTGATATTCCTTTACTATCTTAGCCAATCATGTAAGGCTAAGGCTTGGAAACCTCTGCTTGCAGCTTTTTCCTTTATAAACCCCCTTCACTTAGATATTGGGGCCATTTTCCTATACTGTTGCATAAGAAAAGTTTGTGGCCCAGGCTAAAGCCTGAAAAGAAAACTCTTGTGTGCTTGTATCAGAGTTGTGGTTCCTGATGGTCTCTTTGGGATTTTTGTGATCTGTGCACAACATTTGATGCATTGGCTGGGAAACTCCAAAGCCACCAGGACCCAACCCTCATGTATATCTGAGTCTAAATGTCCATGTGTTTATGTATGATAAGTTCTGTCTGTGTCTGACTATGTGCCTGTGTGGTACCACAATTATTCTGTTCAGAATAATTTTGTAATTCTTTTCTGAAGAGACCTAATCTGTATTTTGTGGCAAAAAAAATAAGCAAAAGAATAATAACAACAAGGTCAGATGCACTGGTATATTGTAGTCACTGGGCCTTGGGAGACATTCCAAAGCCCTAGGGTATCAAGTACCCCTGATGTTTCTGGGAAGGACAGAGTAGATGTAGAACCCCTCTACAAGCCATCCTGTCTATTTTCTCTGTTGGCCAAGTTTCACAACCCACTTAGAGCTGTCTTCTGTAGGCCACTGCAGTGCCCTGGGCAGGGACAAACAGGGAGACTAGGGTCCTAGACCTGACATGGGCTGTTAGTGCATCCTGGTGGGCATGCTGAGCTGCCTACCACAAACAAACCCCTTTTTCACGGAGGCCTGCAGGGCCCACCCTGCCTGCTGCAAGGCACAAGGAACCTGACCAGGCCCACTGCAGGTCTGGCTGTATGACTGGCACAGATGCATCTCCCTCCCCCTCCACAGATTACAGTTGCAGCACACACAGTTATCCAGGGCCCTTAGAAAAGTCTAAGAATGGGGCTGATGGCAGTCCTAACCAAGATCTCCCTGAGTGGGGAGGTGAGTTCCCAGAGAGCAGGACTCCACTTGTGGACAGATTGGGTAGGAAAGGCCCCAAGTGGGCAGATGTATCTCTCACCAGAGCTTGGAACAGACTCCTGGTCACTCATTTTGTTGAGTAAATGGTTACCCTTCTTCCCAGGAGAAGTGTTTGCTCCCTGTCTGAACAGATATAGTCTCTAAGTTGTGAAGATGTCTCCACTGACATTGTCCTGCCACACTTAGCCCACTGAGAAGCAACAACCACTCCCTTCCATGCACCTTAGGTCACTCAGTGCAACCACCTACCCAAAGTTCTTGCAGGTTCTCTTTACCACAGATAGAGGCCAAGAAACTGGTTCCTGGCCCCACAGGGGAACAGGCTCAGATTGGGACTTCAACATGCCTGAAGGTGAAGGGTGTCTCCAAATGTATCACCAGGCTCTGTTGGCAGGTCTCAGCAATAATTTGGCCAAGGTATATACATGATATTAGGCAGAGAACTGAAGAAAGTTCAGAGGCATTTCTTGATTGGGTCATAGAGGCTTTTTGCTTCCTTGCACAAGGCTTTTTTAGACCTTGAAAAAACAGAAAATTCTAGCATTATAGCCCTGGCTTTCATCAAGCAGTCAGGACCAGACATTAGGAAGAAGTTACAGAGACAAGAAAGATTTAGAAAAACGTTGTTGAGGGATCTAGTGGAAGTAGCAGAGAAAGTATACAATAACAGAAAAAATGCAGAAGAAAAGCACATTAAGACATGAAAGACATTGAATAGAGATATTTTTGCCAGAGTCCTTCTAACCAACAATGCTTCAGATATATGGGAAAGGAAATGCCAGTTCCAGTGGATTGCCAGAGGAAAGGAGTCTACAGGAGGTCATCAACCACCATTGGGTAAGAATCAGTGTGCTTACTGCAAAAAAACAAAAAACAAAAACAAAATAAAAGGTCATTGATCAAAAGAAAAAGCCACAGCCTAAGACCATGTTTGAAGGGAAAGAAGAAGACTGAGAGAGGCAGGGTTCAGAACCCCTCCCAGAACACAGGGCAACCCTTAAAATGGAGGGTAACAGAGACCAAGACTCCAGGGCAGCAGTGAGTATGTTGGACTGCACGGTTCTCCTCCCCTGTTCTAGGGCCTGGAGATTTCCTGGTAGATACCAGAACTCAACATTCGGTCATTTGGTGCTCCTGAAGGACAAAGGGTCAATGTCCTGCAAAATGTCCTGGATCCAAGGGGCCACGTGTACTAAACAATATTCAAGGACTACCAGAAGATCTGTAGACTTGGGAAAAGGATGGGCAACCAATTCATTTATGGTTTCCATGAGAGTCTCTATCCCTACTGGGAGTAGACTTGTTAGCAAAGATGAGAGCTCAAATTCATTTCAAACCTGAAGGGATCCAATTACTGGATTTTGGAGAGGCAAATTTGCCAACAGAGAAGGAAACAGAAAGTGAGCTATTCCAGAGCTGGCCATAGAGGCACAGCTGGTCTCTGGTCTCAAGCAGGCCCCATCCACCCTTGTTCCCCACCACCTGGGCATACACAGATTCCTTTGGGGCAGATTGAGATGGCAGCAGCAGTAGGAACAGCACTCTTGGGAGAGAAATGATGCAATAGCAGTTAAAGGTGCCTCTCAGAGCCCTGTGGCCCAAGCAGTGGCCTGCTGGAGTGCTCTCGATCCTCCCTTCTTGAGCAGATCCCTCCCTCCTTGAGACAGAATATGGCAGAGTTCCATGGCTGATAGTGCTGCAAACTCAGCTCTGGCCCAAACAGGCAGCTAGGATTCCTGATTTTTTTCATGCAGATGGCCTCAAATTTAAAGTGCCAATAGCTATCTTTGAACCTTGATTAGAGCTAGGCCCATGGAAAGGATCAGTGTCTTATTTATCAAAGAAACTGGACCCGGTGGCAGCAGCATAGCCACCTTGCCTGTTTATTATTATAGCCACAACACTGTTGGTAAAAGATGCAGTTAAATTAACTTTGGGACAGAATTTAATTGTAACTCCACCCCATGCTACTGAAGGGGTACTCAAGCAGCCTCTTGATCAATGGCTCAGTAATGCCCACAGGACTCATTATCAGATTATACTAATCAACCCTAGCCAAATTATTTTCCTGTTTCCCAGAACCCTGCAACTCTCCTAACAAATCCTGACTTAGACTGTCCATTCCATCAATGTGACAAGGTTCTGGCACAGGCACACAGTACCTGACCTAATGTGAGGGACTGTCCTACAACAAAGGTAGAGTGGACCTGGTTTACAAATGGGAGTAGCTTCATCCATGAGGTTCAGAGGAGAGCAGGGCTGACAATGACTACAGAAACAGATATAATTTCCTTCATTATCTTCCTCCAGGCACTTCAGCTCAAAGGGCCAGGCTAATAGCAGTAGCACAGGCCTTCATCTTGGGAAAAAGACTGGTTGTTAACATCTACACAGACAGCCAGTATGCATTTGCAAGTGTTCATGTATATGGAACCATTTACCAGGAATGAGGGCTCCTAACAGCAGAGTGAAGAAATACCAAAAACAAAGATAAAATTCATCTAAACCATCCTATAACCCCCGAAGAAACAGAAGTAGAAATTGGAAGTCTTCCAACCAAAAAAGCACAGGTCCAGATGGTTTTAGTGCAGAATTCTATCAGACCTTCAAAGAAGAACTAACACCAATACTCTTCAAACTGTTCCACAAAATAGAAACAGAAGGAACAGTACCCAACTTGTTCTATGAAGCCACAATTACACTGATACCAAAATCACACAAAGATCTGACAAAGAAAGAGAATCTCAGGCCAGTTTCTCTCATGAATATCTATGAAAAAATACTCAATAAAATTCTTGCCAACCGAATCCAAGAACACATCAAAGCGATCATTCACCATGATCAAGTAGGATTTATCCCCTGGAAATCCATCAATGTAATCCACTACATAAACAATCTCAAAGAAAAAAAAAACATGGTCATTTTATTAGATGCTGAAAAAGCATTTGACAAAATTCAGCATCCTTTCATGCTAAAGGTTTTGGAAAGATCAGGAATTCGAGGCCCATATCTAAATATAGTAAAAGCAATTCACAGTAAACCAGTAGCCAACATCAATCTAAATGGAGAGAAACTTGAAGCAATCCCACTAAAATCAGGGACTAGACAAGGCAGCCCTCTCTCTCCATACCTTTTCAATATAGTACTTGAAGTTCTAGCTAGAGCAACTAGACAACAAAAGGGGGTCAAAGGGATGCAAATTGGAAAGGAACAAGTCAAACTATCTCTATTTGCAGACGATATGATAGTATACTTAAGTGACCCAAAGAACTCCACCAGAGAACCTTACATCTGATAAACAACTTCAGCAAAGTGACCAGATATAAAATCAACTCAGGCAAATCAGTAGCCTTCCTATACTCAAAGGATAAGCAGGCTGAGAAAGAAATAAGTGAAATAATATCCTTCATGATAGCCACAAACAATATACAGTATCATGGTGTGACTCTAAACAAACAAGTGAAAGATCTGTATGGCAAGAACTTCAAGTCTCTGAAGAAAGAAATTGAAAAAGACCTCAGAAGATGGAAAAATCTGCCACGCTCATGGATTGGCAGGATTAATATAGTAAAAATGACCATCTTGCCAAAAGTAATACACAGATTCAATGCAATCCCCATCAAAATCCCAACTCAATTCTTCATAGAGTTTGGAACAGCAATTCAAAAATTCATCTGAAATAAGAGAAAACCCAGGATAGTTAAAACTATTCTCAAGAGTAAAAGAACTTCTGGGGGAATCAGTATCCCAGACCTCAAGCTGTACTACAGAGCAATAGTGTTAAAAACTATATGGTATTGGTATAGTGACAGGCATGTAGATCAATGGAACAGAATTGAAGACCCAGAAATGAATCCACACTCCTATGATCACTTGAACTTTGACAAAGGAGCTAAAACCATCCAGTGGAAAAAAGATAGCCTTTGCAACAAATGGTGCTGGCTCAACTGGAGTTCAGCATACAGAAGAATGCAAATTGACCCATTCTTATCTTGTACTAAGCGCAACTCCACGTGGATCAAGGACCTCCACATAAAATCCGACACACTGAAACTAATAGAAAAGAAACTAGGGAAGACCCTTGAATATATGGGCACAGGGGAAAATTTCCTGAACAGAACACCAATAGCTTATGCTCTAAGATTAAGAATTGACAAATGGGACCTCATAAAATTGCAAATTTTCTGTAAGACAAAGGACACTGTCAAAAGGACAAAGTGGCAGCCAACAAACTGGGAAAAGATCTTTACCAACCCTACATCCGACAGAGGGCTAATATCCAGTATATACAAAGAACTCAAGAGGTTAGACTCCAGAGAGCCAAGTAACCCTATTAAAAATGGGGTACAGAGCTAAACAAAGAGTTCTTACCTGAAGAATATCGAAAGGCTGAGAAGCACCTAAAGAAATGTTCAAAATCCTTAGTCATTAGGGAAATGCAAATCAAAACAACCCTGAGATTCGACCTTACACCAGTCAGAATGGCTAAGATCAAAAGCACAGGAGACAGCAGGTGTTGGCGAGGATGTGGAGAAAGAGGAACACTCCTCCACTGCTGGTGGGATTGCAAGCTGGTACAACCACTCTGGAAGGCAGTCTGGCGGTTCCTCAGAAAACTGGGCATGACAATCCTGGAGGATCCTGTTATACCAATTCTGGGCATATACCCAGAGGCTTCCCTGGCATGCAATAAGGGCACATACTCTACTATGTTCATAGCAGCCTTATTTTAATAGCCAGAAGCTGGAAAGAACCCAGATGTCCCTCAACGGAGGAATGGATTGAGAAGATGTGGTATATTTACACAATGAAATACTACTCTGCAATTAAAAACAATGAATTCATGAAATTCTTAGGCAAATGGTCAGAACTGGAAATAAATATCCTTAGTGAGGTAACCCAATCACAAAAGAACATACATGGTATGCAGTCACTGATAAGGGGATATTAACTCAGAAGCTCGGTATACCCAAGTCACAATTCACATATCAATTGATTTCCAAGAAAATGGAAGGAGAGACCCCTGGTCCTGGATGTAGGGGAATACCAGGACAGAGCGCGAGAGGGGGTTGAATGGGGAACAGGGGGAGGGAAGAGTGCTTATGGGACTTTTTCGGAGGAAGGAAATGGGAAAGGGGAAATAATTGGGAATGTAAATCAAAAAATATAGAAAATAAATAAAAAAGAAATGTAAATAAATAAATATAAATACAGATGATAGATGATAGATAGATAGATAGATAGATAGATAGATAGATAGATAGATAGATAGATAGATAGATAGATAGATAGATAGATAATAGATAGATAGATGATAGATAGATAGATAGATAGATAGATAGATAGATAGATAGATAGATAGATAGATAGATAGATAGATACATAGATAGATAAAATTCTACAACTCTGTAAAGCCCCCGGCTGCCAAAAAAAACAAAAAAATTGCCAATAATTCATTGCCTAGGACACCAAAAAGGAACAGCACCAGTGGCTAGAGCTACAACCTGGCTGACAAGGGTGCTAAGGAGGTAGCCTTACAGGAAACAGCCACCTCTGTGTTCTATTTGCACAACCCAATACTAACCTGCCTGACCAACCATTATACACAGAGGAAGAGATTAAATGGGTTAAAGAACCAGCCCATGAGTCAATGTCTTGAGGGCTGTTGTCAATCAAGTGAAAGTAAGCTAATATTACCTACCTTTTTAGAAAGAACTATTCTAAGAAAATTCCAGAGTCACCCACATGGGTATCAGACAATTGCAGATGTGGTCAGACAATCCTACGGGACTTTCAAGAATATACAGAGCACTCTTGAAGATATAGTGACAAACTGTAAAGCTTACCAGCTGACCAATACTCCCAGCAACACCAAACATCCAGGTTCCCACCTTTGAGGTAAGAGACCAGGGCTTATTGGGAAATTGATATTACAGAAGTCAAGCCAGCAAGGTACAGTTGTAAGTATCTTCTGGTGCTCATTGACACTTTCTCCAAATGGTCAGAGGCATTTCCAAAAAAGGCTGAGATAGCAAAGGCAGAGGCCAAAGAATTGCTGGAGGATATCTTATCCAGATATGATTTCCTCATAAGATAGGATCAGACAATGGACAGATATTTGTGTCCAAGACAAGTTAGGATGTAGTAAAATTCATTGAAGTAGATTAGAAATTACATTGTACATACTGACCCCAAAGTTCAGGACAGGTAAAACGAATAAATAAAACATTATAATAGACCTTAACTAAATTAGCTTTAGAGATTGGTGGGGAATGGTGATGCTTCTTCTCTTTGCCCTATATCAGGTAAGAGTTCTCCTTACCAGATGGGACTAACCCCCTTTGAAATCATGTATGGAATCCCAGTCCCCATTGTACCCAAAGTGCATTCAGCAAGCACTGCTGAACTGGAAGACGATGATTTAGTGTCAGTCAGAGCTACCCTCCTTGTGGTTTAGTCATGTACTGTAAACCAATTAGTTTAAAAGTCAGTACCCTCTTATCCAATTTTGTGAGGCCAAAGCTTAGAAACCCCACTTGAATTTTTTTTCCTTTATAACTCCCCTTTCCCTAGACCTTGGGGCTGCTCTCCTATTCTCTTGCATCATGAAGGTTTGTAGTCCAGGCTTGAGCCTGAATAAAGACTTGTGTGCTCGCACTGGAGTTGTGGTTCCTGGTGGTCTCTTTGGGGTTTTTTGATTTGGGCATAACACCTCCCCCTAGCTTCAGTATCTTAACAATTATACCACTTCTAACATCCCTTCATCCCCAGTAGTGACCAATCTTAGAGTATTTGAACACAAAAAACAACCCACAAACAACAACAAGAGCCCACTTTAATTCCACCTATTGGTTCTAATATTCTCTCCACTGAAAACATACACCATTGATGTGGTGTATATCTACTACACATAACCACTAAATTCAGCATCTATCTCATTGGAAAGTATTTCCAGGTATATAAATACATAGCGCTTTGTTAGGAAACCCATCTACTTAAGATCTAAGTCAACCATGTCCAGATAGGTCCCCTGAGCTTGATGCAAAATGGAGGACTCACTTTCCCAGCAGGGATTCCTCTTCTCTCCCTTATCTGGGGAGTCCCAACCCCCACACACTAACCCGAGGAATGTCACGTAATCCTTAGTGAAATCATAGGTTCAACTACTTGGAATACCTCTCCATGCAAATGAGGTATCCCCAAAACCTTAAGCCTGAGTCAATGGAACTTCACCCTAAGAAGAACCCCTTCCTACTTTCCAAGGTTTATATAGTCCTTGCTCGCCCTTAATAAAGCACAAGCTTTTTCATTGAACCTCATCTAGAATAGCCACTTCATCAAATAGCATCTAAAGGAGCTGTAATACTGACATAACCCTAACCCTACCCAACCCCCAGGCATTCACTGCCAGACCAGGATCCTGCCCCACCTTTCTGCCTTTCTGGACTTCATTCCATTCTTCCCTGCCTGGTGTTCCTCAGAAAAGGCTTCTACAGGCATTTATGAACCACTCTACCATCAGATAAAATATACCTTTTTAATGTTATACAATTAGATGTAGCTGGAATATTTTGAGTCAGCTCCCTTGTTTTGTTCCCCATCCAGAATCTAAGTGACTTCAATGGGTACATGAGCTACAGAAAAAGAGATGTATGCAAGTATCTTTCAGGGTTGTTTCAGTCTTTAACCTCTCAAGAACTATCATTCAATTTGTATTTGTTTGTGCTGGAGAGTAAAATATATGGAGTATTCATTTAAAGTGTTATGCTTACATGTTTTCCATCATGCATATTTAGGTGATTCCCACTACCTTGAGAAGCTCGATAAGTTGCACTTAGATACATTGCTTGAGAATTAACAATGGGTAAACTAAAAATCAAAAAATCTAACATATTAAATTTAAAATTAAAAACTCAGAATCTCAACAAAATTCTAGAAGACATATGGCTTGAACAAAAGTCCATTTTTATATCTGTCTTCAACTCCAAATTATCTGACTCTTCCTGTTTAAAAGCAGAAAAAAAGACGTTGTAATACATAGGAAGCTTAGAGGATACAAATCTCTGGGCTCTGAAAAAGTTATAGTTTTCCACACTATTCCCACCTCCTGAGACTCAGCAAATGCCTGGGGAAGGGATTTCAGAGTAGAGCTCACCAAAGCGAGTCCTTCAAATATCAACTATCAGCTACCTACGGATGAGGCCTTTCACAAAGCAGGTCTGAGGACTAGAAATGAAGGACACTCAACAGGGTCCATGCCATTGCCTCTGGCAAATTTGCTTAAACGCCTACCACTCATTCTCACCAAAAATAAAATAAAATGAAACATTGTGAAATAAACCACAATTCCAACAATGGAAAAAAACAGTTTGTTAACTTGCAGACTACATGGGAGAATAAACAGAACATATGACCAGCCGATAAGTGTGCTGAAAGAGGGAAGTGGGAATATTAAGAAGAAAATATTAAGCACTTGAGAATATTCAAAAGTCACATCCCTAAGAGCTGACAAGCACTGGCAATTTCTACGTGGGTGTATTAAGGCATGAACCAGACATTGAATGACTACTAAGTCTACTAAGCAATCTGTTTTCTATCTTCACATCTTTGTCAATTTTTCTTGGGAAGAAAAAAGGTGAATTATATCCAGTCACTATAAAATTTACTAGTAAAATAAATTTTCTGTTGAAACTAGACTTTTGGAGAATGTCACCAACCCAATTAATGATCACTGTGATTTATATACTAATAGAAGTTACTTAATTTACTTTTTTAAATTATTAGAAACATAAAAAATGACCAAAACAAAGAAAAAAAGAAAAAGAAAAAGTGAGTGAACAGTGTGTATTGACAACATTCATCACTATACTGAAATAACTAGCTCAAGTTCATAGTTGGATGTTAAAGGCAAAGATCAGGTGGTACCATTATTTAAGCCTTTGGTGAGGTCAATGGTTATATGGTACATTATGGCTGAAACACTTGTAAAATGGACAAGTTAGAGGTCACATCTTGAACAGGAAGCCAGGGAAGAAAAAGTGGCATCAATGCCATAACTATCTTATAAGAACTGCTAAGTAACCCCAAGAAAATATCCTTCTAAGTACACACTGGCAATGTATGTACTGGCAAAGACCTCCCAATAGGCCTACCTCCAAACGGTTCTATTGCATTCCTACAACAGCAGTCTGTGAGACTAACTTTGATCACACTAATCAGTGAAGAGCACTCCTCTCAAACTTAACTTTATCATATGGCTATATGAATATCAGACATGGGATCTTCTAAGCATTAAAACTCCTGCCATAATTTTGCCAAAATGTCATTTTAAGCTTGTTCCTAAGGAGACCTAATGCAAGCCATATAAAACATTTATTTATATGCATAAATATTTTATAAATGAAACAAGCAAAGAGAGAGCATCTGTTTGAAAATCATTAGACTGAGATGGACAGACATCTGTGTCACTGAGTAATTGGTTTTTAAAAGAAAATCTTAATCCCATTAGTTTGTCAGGAAAGTGTTTATATATTTGGTCAAGAATGCAGTATTTTCAAAATGTTGTTTAAATATCCTTATTTGGATCAGTTTTGACATATGTTTCCTTTACAAGTATTAAAAGCTGTAATCAACAATCAGAGAAATGCTAGGTAATTGTGGCAAACACTAGTTTTCTTAACCATATATGGACAATTAAAATATGGTAGATACTTATATAGTTTTAAAAAGAAAATAGCAATCAACTTTGATATATTCTTTTCAGAAACAAACAAGGGGTTTATGGGACTTTCGGGGAGGGAGGAAACGGGAAAGGGGAAATGATTTTGAATGTAAATTAAAAAAAAACTTAGAAAATAAAATAAAAAAAAACAAAAAACAAAAACAAACAAATCTAAAATATATGTAAATCTAGTAAAGTTATATAGTTGTTTGTATACAGAGAATGTTTACCCTTTTAACAGAAAAGATATGTTATCACACACATATTTTGGAACATTTAAAAACAACTTACGTCTCTAAAAATGAAAGGCTTTAATCAGGTTGTAACCAAAAGAAATTGGAAAGCATATTTATCAAATAGGATTGTTTTATTCTGCCTGTGTCAACATTACTAACTCTATCTTTAAGATTCCAGGAACTAGAGAGAATAGAAGCATTCCAGAAGGAACAATGTATGAAGAATAATATTCATTTGTGTATAGAGAATGACCAGCAAACAAAAATGGTGTTGAGACAAGGTTAGAATGTTAATCAATAACTGGTTTGATAGACATAGTGCTGTTGAATGGGAGGTGACTTTCCATCATTATATCCTCTCCACTGATATTGATTCTATACACTACAGAAATCAGAACTGAGACCTGTTCAAAGAATGTCTAACAGTATTTGTCTCCTAGGATTTCTCAGATCTGCTGAGAGTGTCCTAGTATTGTGGGAGTTGGGGTAAAAGTTAGAGGGAAGGGAAAAATATTAAACAAACATGCCTATAGGAATTTCTGTTAGGAGATAGGGTCTTTAAGCAAAGGAAGAAGCGTGGAGCTTGCAAATGAAAATTAATTCATTCCATGGCTGAAGAATACTGTGGAGAAACAATGGACCAAGTTCATCTAAGGGATGAACACAGCACCAAGAGCAGTAGGGCCAGAAAAGTGTCTATTCCCTCACATATGTCATACTTGCATGTTGTAAGATTTTTTTGTGTCCTGGCATACTGCCTAGATTCTAAATAATGACCACAATATATAGTCATATCTGAAGTTCACAAAAGAGAAAAAGTGGTCTTTCATGAATAAATAATTCCAAATTTCAAATAATAAAAAGTACTTTGCAATGTTTAATTTTCTTCTCTAACATCCTTAAATAGTAAACCTCATCTTTATCTCTCAAGAAGGCTAAATATAAATTGCTAGTTCCTGGGAGTGAGAGAGAATTAGACATGGTAAAAGAAGTTGCTTGTGGTGCTTACTGCAGATTAGAAATAATAAAACACGAAGTTAATATCAAAGATTTTATGAGCTCTCAGAAATCTTTTTCGTGATTCATGCTTACTTGTACCCACTAAAACTTCACAACATTATGATAAGGTGGTGAATAATACCTTCTCCACTGAGGCCTATGCTCTAAAAGGGTTGAGTTCAATGGTCATTTTCTGAACTACTGTTGAGAATAAAATTCAATTATTTATTTAATGTTAATAGTAGGTATAGAAAAATTAGAAGAATTAACGGATAGAATTACTGACTTTAGAGTTTACTTGATTTAAGGCCTAGCAGGGGACATTAGTATGCAGCATGATACAAGAGAGATTTTATGGATATATCTTAAAATGTGAACTTAAATTCCCATCTGCCGCTATATTCAATAATTTTTATAAAGAGGTGACTATGAGCCATGCACCATAGGGTATTAACTTTAAAAAGCCAATTCTGTGTTTTTCTCTTCTTGAACTATGCATTAGTTAGTTTATAGGCATGTAGTTAATAGCTTCTTTGCTGAATATTAGCTCAATTTGTATTGTACATGATTCACCTTCCACGAGCCCAGCAAACACAACTCAAAACATATATTAGGCATATATCAACTAACAAATTATGGGTTTAATTTAAACTTCTAATTTATATGAGGACATGAGTGTTAGGGGATTATTTAACCAGCAAAAACCATTGTGCAGGTTACCAGTTATAAAGTTGATGTTGCTTCTGTATTTAACTCATTCAGGAAGCACACATAAACATCTGCTATTTATTTCATCTTCATTCCCAAAGGCTGCTAATTAAATTAAAAGCTATCTTTCGTCTCTCTTACTAATTTATGTTTACTGAACTCTAATCTTTCTTGTCAAATTCCTTTAAGATTTAGTGACTTATATCAACTCTGGACTAAGTATCATGCCAGCTTCCTGGGTACCTCACAGGGCAATTTAGGGACCAGAAACAGTCCAGTCGATGCACCCAGAATATATGCTACCTAGCTGGGTCTCTGATCTCCTCCTGAGATCATTATTTATACACTAAAATTGTAACGTGTGCCTTTAGATGCATAGAAGGAATTTTTGTTGTCATTTTTTTTGTTGATTTTGTTTGTCTTTGTTTTTTAGTTTGTTTGTTTGGTTGGGTTGGTTTGGTTTGGTTTCAGTGTTTGAGCTTTTCAAAACAGGATTTTTCCATGTAGCTCTGACTGTCCTGGAACTTGCTGTATAGACCAGGTTGGCCTTGAATTCACTGTTATCCACCTGCCTCTGCCTCCCAAGTGCTGAGATTAAAGATGTGAGCCACCACTACCTAGCCATAGAATGACTTTTATAATATACAATGATTACATTGACAAGTTTTGCTACAAATAGTCCCTAAACAAGAAAAGAAATAAATATGGATAAACCATGACAGAAGCAAAGTTTGCATGTATGACATTGATGTTCAGAACACAATGTTACGCTGAGTATATCTTAGTTCCATTATTCCTCAACCAGCCTTAAAGAAATGACCACAGAGCTTGTGACTTTATGTTACTACATGAAGAGATAAATCTCTGGTCAGAAAAATAGAATATAGTTTACTCTGTACTTGCCAAAGAAGGATGAAATATATTTTCCATAGTGGATGGGGTGCCACCGAGAGAATTCTAAAATAGACTCTACTTGGAGTTTTATGTGTGCTTCCCATGTGTAGTGAACAGCTAGATCCAAAGCCTGGAGAACTCAGATCAAGGATATTAGCAATCAGGAAAGCCAACCTATGGCTAACAGTTTTAGTCATATTGCCTAAGTTTTCATGAAAAAGGTCATCTAGAACATGTTACTTAATGAAAAATAAGTAAATTGGTTAAGAGAGTAATGATGTCCTTTTAATGATAGACACATTTTTTAATGATGTTATATTATGCTGTCAAAATATACAAATATATTTACTTGGCACTAACAACAGCTTTAGAAAGCACAAAGAAAAGCACAATCTAGATACTGGTTGTTTACCAAGAGCTTGGTAATCAGACCTCAAAGGATAACCATAAAGTTCACAAGTCTCACTGGTTTTGAAAATTAGAAAGAACCTTTCACACTATAAGGACAAGGCCAGCTCCATGGATGTTGGGCCATGTTGGGGCTTATTGCTCTGATTCTCGAGAAATACTCAAAAGATCTGGATTCTTTTGTTGTCATCCTTTGTTTATTTGTTTTTAACAAGGGCCTCCATGAACTGTATACATAGTCCTCACAAAAAGATTGTCTACGATTTAGGTCAGCTTTTTTGACTCAAGAGCTCTTAACAGCCTTAACAAGTGACTTTTTGATAGAAAAGTCACTTTTTGTTGAAGAAAAAATTTCAAAGATGCAATCAATACATCCCAAATATTTTTTGTTCTGAGTGTGAAGTACATACCAGTAAACTGAGTACTCAGGAGGCAAATGCAGAAAAATCGAAGTCCTAGTCAACATGGGCTACACAATGAATTTCAGATTAACCAGGGCTATTCGAGACATTTTCCAAAAAGCAGTATTTGGTCACCTGTGTCTTATCTGAGACCCAGTGTGTAACTAAGTATGTAAGTCAGCCCATGAAATGAAGATCTTTCCTTGCTGGAGTTTATGGACTTGCTTCAGGGAATCCTCAGCAGAAATCATTTCACACTATTTTTTTAACATTACTTTCTTTAGATTAGTATATATCCAGCTACCTACAACTGCCTTATCATTTTATTAAATGTATGATATAAACATAGAAAAGCATCATATGTATCATTATCTTGTGCATTACAAAGTCATAAAATCTGATAATCACTTAGATGTTATGTATAAACTACTGTACAGGAAGTAGACAGTGAAACATTTTCCAAGCATGTATATACATTTAAAGTCTCAGAAGTTGAATGTGTTATTTACACAGGACAGAAAATATTACATGATGAGTTATTAGAAAAGGACAGTGGAGAAGCAGTGAAGAGATCATCAGAGCAAGATATCCCTAGCCTGTTCTTGGTGTCAGTGACCTGCAATGACAACTCATCTGTGTTGATGTGAAAGTGCTTTGACCCCTCGCAAAGAAGCACCACAGCTTTGTCCCATCGTACACACCCAAACACTGTCGTGTGCGTTCAAAATGAACATTGGTGGAAAAGCCTAGCCTTTAACAACAGTTTATTCCCCACTTTGTTCTGGATCGTTCCGTCTGTAAGCAGATGTACAAACAGCAAATAAAACCCAACAATACTGAAAGCGTTTTCCAGGGTCTGATAGGTACTGCTGTTTTTTATACATAAATATTTATAATGAAAAGAACATTCCATTTCTTCCTTTAAGAACACAGACCATATTTACCCTATCTGAAGACACAGATGGACACAGCAACTTAAAGGCTGCTAACCTTGTAGCAGTCTCCAGTGTTTAGCAATTCCTGAATCAACAGTGCCACCATGTGGTGTTTGATTCTAAAACAAGCTTCATTCTTCACACAATAAATGAAATTCTGCCTTTAAAATAAAAAACAAAGCGATTGTATTACAAAAAACTTGTGCAATATTTTAGTAGAAATACTAAAACATAAGTATATTATTTAGCGAAATGCATTTTCATTAAATTGTTTTATATCCATTCCTTTTAACACATAACTATCTTTATGCAAACATTCTTTTGATTGCTGTTTTGACTATGAGACTCATCAGATAAAAGAAAATTTAAAGTCTGTTCAACTTTCAAAATGTTTTTGCATTTCTATATAAATATTTTATGGTCTGTTGATTTCTACCATAAAACTGGATGACATTTTAATTGAGTTGTTTTTAATACACTGTCTGGTTTAAGCTGATTTCTTGAGCTTCAGAAATCTTGATTACATTTTATATTTCTTTACTTATTTAGAATCTTTATTTCATCATTATCTTATAACATCCAGTGCACATGTTTTATAACATTCATTACTTCAAGATTCTTGCACTGTAAATAATACTCATTATTATTACATAGAGAAGTTAAGGACTCTTCTATATATAACTAATATATTGAAACCATGCTAAACTAACCTAATGGTTTGAAATATCCTTTAAATTCCTTAGGATCATCAACATACAGTACGATGTTTCTATGAGCAAATACAGTTTCACTTTTTCCTTCCCTATTTGTATCCTCCATAAACTGCTAAGGCTGTGTGTTCTTACCGTATAAGAATTCTGACTTTAGTTACTGAATGTTATGTGCACAAGACAAGCAATTTTTGTCACAGCAAAGAGTTTTCCTCCATTCCTAATTTTATGACAGCAGTTTTTTACATTTAGTTTTAATTATCTGTAAGTTAAATGTTACTAATTAACTTAATGCGTCTGTGTCTTCATGTCATTTTTACCATTTCTGCCATTCGCCATAATTATCCATATCATCTAAAAATCTCAAATTTATTATAATATTATTGTTAATAATACATGTCACCATTCTGAAATCCATAAAATCTACAATTGTTTCTGTTCTATATCAGATACTGGCAACTTGTTTTTCTTTTCAGTTTCATTAGAATACAAGACATCAACTTCATTAATCTTTTAAAAATTAAACAGCTTCTGAGCTCATCAATTCAAGGTTTTTCTACTCCTTACATGTCTACTTTTATTTTTATTCTTCTTTTGTGCTTAGTTTTATCTTCTTGTGGATTCAGTATACAAGTTTAAGTCAACATTTATTTTATTAACTCAGTTACATAAAACTCTTTCCCTCACTTTCCTGTTTAGCTATGTCTCATTTATGTATTATTCAATTACAACTATTATTTACTAAGTGAACAAAATACTGATAATGTATTATCCTCTTGAATATTCATCAATAACTGTTATGTTTAATTTTGCAATAAAAATTTTGGTTTTAAATAGTAAATATCAATCAAATCATAAAGCATTCATATATGTTCATGGGTTTGTACAGATTAGTGCACCCACTCCCAAAGAAAATCCAATATGGAAAACCTCTCTCATTAATACCAAAGTGATATAACAGCAATGATTGCACCATTTCTTCAATATGCTGACTTAATTTGCTTTGAGTACATGCCTACAGCAGGGTTGCAAAACCATATGGTGATTAGATTTCATTTTTTTTTCTTTTGAACAGCCATACTACTTTCCATAATTATTGAATTAATTTATAGTTCTACCAGTGTATGCAGATTCATTTTCACTTTGTCTTTGCATGTTTAAAACTCTTAGTCTTTTTTTGTAATTACCTGTCATGCTAGGGAAAGTAATATTTCATTATATACCTGCTGAGATAATCACAGAGGTTTTTGTCTGCTCTATTAGTGTATAGCACTATGCTTGATTTCACCTCCTTGCATCCCTGAGATAAATCCTCCTTGAGCCTGGTGAATAATCTTTTTATTCTGTTGGAATCAGGTTGCCTGTATTTTATTGGGGATTTTTGAATCTATAGTCACCAAGGTCACAGACCTGTGGTAGAATTTGTTGCTGTTGATGTATCTGACATTGATAATGCTATATTACTATTGGCCTCATAGAATGTGACTAGAGAAATTCTCCTCCTAATTTTTGGAATAATAAAGAGAAGCTATGAATTAATCTTTAAATATTTTATTTGTGCCAACAAAAATGCTGTCTGATTATGAGCTGATCTTCAGTGAAGATTTTTATTATTGATTCACTCTTATTACTCATTGTTGATATGTTCATATTTTTTGTTTCCTCGTTTTGGTCTTGATAATGTATTCAGGACTTTCTCCATTTTTCCAGGTTGTCAAATCTTTTTGGATGTAGGGTGACCACAGCACTCTCTAACGGTTCCTTGTATTTCTGTGGTACCACATCTAACATCTCTCTCTTGACCCTGGTTGTTTTTTCTGTGTCCTCTTTCTTAGTCTAGTCTAAAGGTTCATCTACCTTTCTAAAGAACCAGTTCTTCGGTTCTTTCAATAGTCATCTGTTATTCTTGTTTCCAGTTTTTACTGTTTTTTAGTCTCAATTGCATTTGTTACTTCCCTAATCTTTATAAAGTCTGCCATTCTGCTGACTGGGGTCTTGTTTGTTCTTTTTTGCCTAGCTTCCTGAGATACAGTAATAGTTTATATAGTTTTCTGCCTCTTTAAGGCAGTCACTGTTTGTAGTAACCCCCATTTTACTGCATTTTGCAATTATCCCATTGTAACTTCACTGACGTTTGTCTTAAGAAATCTTTTTAATTCACTTTTGATTTATTCCTTGCTTAACTGGTTGTTAGTAAGTTACTCTATTTCCATATATTTTAATTGTTGCCAAAAGTTTTTCACGTTTTTGATTTCTAACTTTATTGTATTTGTGATTAATGAAAATATGATTTCAATTTTCCAAGTTTTTGAGACTTGTTTTATAACCTGTTCTAAGTATGCTTCATGTGCTGAGAAGAGCATGTATTTTGCAATTACTGGATGAAATTTCTGTGAATAAATGCTGGCTTTTTTTTATTTTATTTTATTTTATTTTTTTAATTTACATTCCAAATCACTTCCCCTTTCCCGTTTCCTCCCTCCCCGAAAGTCCCATAAGCCCCCTTCCCTCCCTCTTTTCTCCATTCAACCCCCTCTCGTTACTCTGTCCTGGCGTTCCCCTACATCCAGTCTTTCCAGGACCAGGGCTTTTTCTTTTTTGTTAAAGGGTACAAACTAACTCTGTTGTTTTTTGTTGATTTTTATTAAACTAATAAAAACTCCACACTTGTACTCAGCCTCTTGCCAGACTTGGACATTTTGGTGCCCCAATTACATATGGTCAATCCTAAAAATAACCTTAGACCATGCAATTGTTCCTTTTTACAATTTTGTTTCATAGTCTTTGTGATAAAGACATAAATGGTTTATGCTCTGTACTTTAATATTATGTCATTTTGAACTTGTTTTTGTTGGTACTTGCTGTGTTGGAACTTACATAGAGGTTCTGAAGATTCTCTCTTTTTTTTCCTATTGATTTCTACAAATAAAGTGTAATTTGGGATCTTCCACTATTTCTTCTTACTAATTCACATCTTTCTTCAATTTTGAGACCCTCTTTTAGCATTTCTTCTAGTATACATCTGGTATATATATTCACTTAGCTTCTTCTTTTTATCTGTGAAGGTTTTATCTCTTCAATTTTTAAAAGAAATTTTGGCTTAGTGGTGTTCTTTACTGGAATATTTTCCTTTCTTCTTTTTTATTCAGTGTTGTGAAAATGTTAGATATTCCTTCCTAGCATACAAAGTTGAAAAGCCTGAAAAGCCTGAAGCCAGGTTACCTAGAGCACGACTGTTTGCTTGTTTTTCCCATGGTTTCCTTGCAGGCTTAAAAACTGTCTTTTTCTTTCATCGCTGGGGTTTTATTATATTTGCCATAGGCCTAGTTGAATTCCATCTGCCTAATAAAGTTTGACATTCCTATACTGTGCATTTACTTTCTTCTGTAGGTTTGAAAACTTCTGTGTATAAGTTAATCAAGTTTCTATCTCTTCCACCTTTTCATGTGCCTCCCAAATGTTATTAAGCCAATGGCCAGTCTTTTGCTATTAATCACAAGCTTTCCTTATTGCTAATCATTCCTTTACTGCTTTGACTGCATCTTGTCGCCTGCCCTGTCTGTGGGCTCAATAATTTTCTCTTCTGTCTTGTCTCTTCTGCTCCTGCTGTCTTCTAACACATTTTAAACCTTTGCTTAGTGCAGTTTTTATCCCAAGGATTTCTATCTGATTTTAATTGCTTCTATTTCACAAAGGTTTTTGTTGTTGCTGCTATTTTCTATTCAGCATTGTGTTTGACCTTGAGAACATGAGGAGGACAAGGCAAAAACTGACCTTCCTTTGTAAACACTTCTGATTATACAAAGATTGGACAGCATGTCCATGAATATCAGATGGAGTACGCTACAATTTAAAGCATATTTTTCCAGTCTCCTTTAGTCTGAATTTGTGCTTGTCTTTAAAGAAATTGTAAGCAGGCTTCTTTTATTTGTACTAGTAGACACATCCACTATTTTACCATGGGGCAGTATCCAGGTCCATGAGTGTGGAGAGTTGTTTTATTGGGTCACTGTCACTATTTCAGCACTAGATGACAATACAAGCCCACCACCAACCCAAGATTATCACAAATTGACAGTCATATTAATGGTGAGCTGGGAAGCTTACTGAAGAACTAATTCATTCCAGGAGTCTTCCATAGGGCTAAGATTCAAATGCCCTTTTCACAGCCACCACTGTGTGATGAAGCACTGTGTGGTTCTGTCTTGCAAATGACAAATTCAATATAGATGAACCATCTCTAGACTATCAGTCATAATCTGCAGTCATCAAACCACTTGAACCTTAGACCTAACAGGACAGGCACAGCAATGGGAAAGAACAAAGATCCATGCAGTTATGGACTACTGCTGAAGTAGATATAAGGCCACAGACCACATCAATCAGCCACAGATGAAGCTTATGGAGTAGAAGTCTGATATAAAAGGACCAGTGTCTAGTACTTGCAAATTAATTATTACTCTGTACTATGCTGCCAAAATCTTATACTAGATTATATCTGTTTTACAAGCCTTAAGAATCTAAAGACTTATGAGTATCTCCAGGGTCATATCATATAAAGTAGAAAAGGAATATCAAAACTCCAGTGTGTTTCACCAAGTACAGGTTTCTGTCTGGAGCCAAGACAAGCCTAGAGCCTCTGTGAGCAATAACCTGGGTGGATATTGCTATTTTGCTGCTAGTTATAGGGTAAATATTTTCCTGCTCACCAAGATGGTGCTAGGCAGAATCATACCCAAGTGTCACAACTGCAGGGTATGCAAGTGTACAAAGTGTAAGGAACTTGATGAGTCCCTCTTCACAACTGACTGCATGTAGGTTACAACAGAACTCTGTCCCACCAGCATGCAGAGTCCCAAGTATTTCTGCAAGTTCTGTGAACTCTGGCCTGGGTTTGAGGACCTTCATTTTCTATCTGGTGCTAGGTTTCACTTCAGCAGCCCCAGCACTCAGCTCCAAGGCACAACCTGGTGCTACTGTTAAGCTGTTCTCCCAGCGGATAGAAACTTGCACCGCTGTACCATTAGAAGACACATGGTAGAGCTATTCAAATGTCTCAGATGAAGATGGGCTAGGATTAAAACTGTGACTCTGCATAGTACTACAGTATTTCATTTTCTCTCCAAGGCGTCTGAAGTAAAAGTATCTATCCCATGACACTTTAGGAGGTTGTGACATAGACAACTTTCCTTTCTATCTTTTTAAATGTTTCTTTCCTTATTAACAAAAGGCATTAGAGTATCTCTCTTGACTTCCTTAGCTCTTGGGAGGGAAGTTTTCACACAGCATATGTATATCTGTTCAAGCTGCTGTCTACAGGGAAGAAATCTCTGAGAAAAGCAGCTGCCATCTTTCTCCATGTCCCATTTTTTTTATCTTTTACTTATTTATTTTGTTTGTTTATTTATTTATTTATTTACACTCCAGATTTTATTCCCCCTTCATGTCCACCCTTCAACTGTTCCACATCCTATATCTCCTCCCCACTTCCCTGTCCCCACAAGGATGTTCCCACCAACCACCACCCACCCAATCATATCTCTAAATTCTCTAGGGCCTCTAGTCTCTTGAGGGTTAGGTGTATCTTCTCTGACTAAACCCAGACCTGGCAGTCCTCTGCTGCATATGTGTTGGGAACCTCATATCAACTGGTGTATGCTGCCTGGTGGTATAGTCCAGTGTTTGAAAGATCTTGGGGGTCCAGGTTCATTGACTGTTGCTCCTCCTACAGGGTCGCCCTCCTCCTCAGCTTCTTCTAGCTGTTCCCTAATTCAACCACAGGAGTCAGCAACTTCTACCCATTAGTTGTGTGCAAATATCTGAATCTGACTCTTTCAGCTGCTTGTTGGTTATTTCAAAGGGCAGTCATGATAAGTCCCTTTTGGTGAGCACTCCAGAGCCTCAGTAATAGTGTCAGGTCTTGGGGCCTCCCCTTGACCAGGAACCTACTTTGGGCCTGTCACTGGACCTTTGTTTCCTCAGGCTTTTCTCCATTTCCATCCCTGCAGTTCTTTCAGACAGGAACAATTATGGGTCAGAGTTTTGACTGTGGGATAGCAACCCTATCTCTCACTCAATGCCTTTTCTTTCTGCTGAAGGTTGGGTCTACAAGTTCTCTCTCCCCACTGTAGGGCATTTCATCTAGGGTCCTTCCCTTTGAGTCCTGAGACTCTCTCACTTCCCACATCTCTGGTACATTCTGGAGGTGCTCCCAACCTCCAACCTCCCAAGGTGGCCTGTTCCATTCTTTTTGCTGACCCTCGGGGCTGAAGTCCTTTTCCCCAACCCAATACCAGATCATGCTCCCTCCTCCAGCCCCCTTCCCTTTCCCTCCCAGATCCCTCTATCCCTCCCCTGTTGTGGTTGCTTTCCTCTCCCTCCCAAGTGAGACTGAGGAGTCCTCACTTGGGACTGCTACAAGATTTTCCCTGTCCAATCACATGAGGGCAGTGGGAGGCCTGTGACTGGACAGGAAAAGGGAGGCAGAGCTAGGAGTTGGGGAACAGAGAGAGGTCACAGGAGGAAAGGGAAGGAGAATAGAGGCTGATGTGGTGTTATCAAAGATTAGAATGTTGGGATAAAGTTGTTATCATCAACTGGCTCTTAAATTACTGCATCTACATCTTATAAGTTGTGATTTTATTGATATATAAATCTGATTAGTTAATTAAGCTTTAAGAGCCTTAATTCTACTGGGTATTTAGGTGTTAAGATGGCTGATCATGGGGTATGTGGGGTGTTGTATGGTAGCGAGATAGACTCGGGGACGGCCCCCACTGGAGAGAGGGCTAGCAGAGGGACAACCAAGTGAGATGGCTCAGTGAAGGCCCTGTGACTCCGCAGGGCTGGAGAAGTGGCAGGCCAAGAGACTTGTGAGTGAGATCACCCTGTGGGAGCCCTGTGGCCCATTGATTGCTGGCACTAGTGGGGAACATGCTGGTACATTTTTTAATATTTCCCAAAATGTGGGCCCTTCAGCTTGGTGACATTTTTGAGTCCTGTGAACTCTATCTTGGGTATTCTGTACTCTTTTTTTTCTTTCTTTCTTTCTTTTTTTTTCTTTGGTTAATATCCACATATTAGTGAGTACATACTCCCGTGCAAGTCCTTTTGGGTCTAAGTTACCTCACTCAGGATGATATTTTCTAGTTCCATCCATTTGCCTACAAAACTCAGGATGTCCTGGTTCTTATTAGCTGTGTAGTATTCCAATGTGTAAATGAACCACGTTTTCTGCATCCATCCTTCTGTCATGGGACATCTGGCAGTTTCTAGCTTCTAGCTATCACAAACAAGGCCACTATGAACATAGCGGAATGCGTGCCCCTGTGGCATGGTGGGGCATCTTTTGGGTATATTCCCAAGAGTGATATTGCTGGGTCTTCAGTTAGATCTATTTCCAATCTTCTGAGGAACCTCCAGATTGATTTCCAGAGTGGTTGTACCAGTTTGCAATCCCACCAGCAATGAAGACGTATTCCTCTTTCTCCATATCCTTGCCAACACTTGCTGTCACCTGAGGTTTTGATCTTAGCCATTCTGATTTGTATAAGGTGGAATCTCAGGATTGTTTTGATTTTCATTTCTCTGATCACTAAGGACATTGAATATTTCATTAGGTGCTTCTCAGCCATTTGAGATTCCTCTGTTGTAAATAAGACAAAACCAAATTCAAACAGTATCTATCTACCCATGCATCCCTGTAGAGGATCCTAGAAGGAAAACTCCAATACAAGGAAGGTATCTACACCAAAGAAAAGACAAGATATTAAGCATCTCACAACAAAGCCAAAAGGAGACAACCACAGCACATGAACCTACCTACAAAAACAAAAATATTTCTTTAATATCTCTCAATATTAACGGACTCAACTCACGTTTTAAAAGCCATAAGCTAACAGACTGGATATTCAAACAAGATCCAGAATTTTGCTGCATACAAGAAACACACCTCAATAATGAAGACAGATACTATCTCCAAGTAAATGGATAGAAACATGTCTTCAAAGCAAATGGTCCCAGGAAACAAGCTGGAGTTGCTATCCTAATATCCAATAAAATAGACTTTCAACTAAAAGTTATCAAGCATAATGAGAAAGGACACTTTATATTCACCACAGAAATAATCCTCCAGGTCCCATTTTTACACATTTTTCTTTCACCTTTTTTTTTAAGAGACAGGGTTTCCTTGTATAGAACTGACTTCCTGGAAATTGCTGTGTGAACCAAGCTGACCTCAAACTCACAGAGACCACTTGCCTTTGCCACCAGAATGTTGAGGATTGGTTCTAATGCTTTGCCTTTTTTGGCTCTCAAAATGCTGTGCTTCTAGACCTCAGCGTCCTTGCACACACACACACACACACACACCCCAACTTCAACTGACAAAAAAGAATTATCCTACAATCAAGGACTGTGCAGTAAAAAATGGAGATGTAACTTTTAGATTGTGAGGTCGAGGTGGCAGGAGAGAGAGCAGAGACAGAGAATCACCATAGCTTGGAGGGAGAAGGATCAGATTTAAGAGCTGCAGAAGAGAAAGCATCCTACATACAGTGTGTGTGTATGGGGGGGGGGGTTAGCTGCCAGAAGGGAACAGGGCAGCAAAGATAAAATATAGATTTAGTAGGTGTTAAGCCAGGAATGCTAGCCCTGGAGGGAATTAGAAATGCCCAGCATTGAGCTAGTCAAGACATATCAAAATTAGGTGGCATATGTGTGTCTCTCATTTGCAAATCCAGAGAGCTCTTGGATAGGTGTGGGCCTGCAACCTGCAGGGAGCCAAAGTAGTTTAACCAATTCATTGCTACACCTGAATGTGATAATTAAAGTTGTGCAACAGCAAACCAAGTTTTCATTTTTTACTTTTATTCAATTTATTTTTTCTTAATACTCCTTATGTGTTCTTTAACTTGTGGATATTTGGGCATTCATATTTAATATAATTATGAATACTATTTTAACAAAGCATTTTTTATTTTCCATTTGTTCTGTCTTCATATTTTATTAAGTGTTTTATTAGTATTCATTTTTTCACAACTTGATTATTATTAGACCTACTTTTATAATTTCTTAGAATATTACTGATATTATCCATAGATTCAAGGTTTCAATATAGTCAGGTAGTTATACCATTCATAAACAAGAAAATATACTTCTGTTTCTTTTTTCTGTTCTTTGTGTGACTGTTATATCATTTTATCTTTGACTTAAATGTTTTTCTTCTCAAAATATTGTAAAACTCATAAAACATTGCTGCTAAACTTGAATAGTTAAATATTTTTAATAATTCAAAATAAAGAGGTTGTCTAATTGTAGTATAAAACACCTTTTGTCCCAGCATTTGGGGCAGAGACAGATAGATGTTTGTGGGTTGAAAGAAAGCTTGATATACATGGTGCATTTCAGAACACCCAGGCCTACATAGTAAGACACTGTCTTAATAAATAAATACGAGAAGCTTGATGCTTGCATTCACTCATCTGTTTCCAATCCTTGCACTTTATCTTCATGTTCCCCTAAGACTCCATCGATAACATTGTCTCTTAGTCTGAACTCTAGAATACTTATTGAAATAAATTTCTAATGCCAGTGAATTTCCTAAGCTTCATGGTATTTTGCTTTTTGATTTGTTCTTATTTTTTTACTTATTCACTTTACATTTCATTCACTGCCCCCCTCCTGGTGACCACCCGTCCCATAATTCTTCTCTCATTCCCCTCTCCTCTGAGCAGCTAGGGGCACCCTTGTTTATTCCCCTACTCTGGCACTTCAAGTCTCCGTGAGGCTAGGCTCATCCTCTCCCTCTGAGGCCAGATAAGGCAGCCCAGCTAAAAGACATATCTCATGTACAGCTTTTGAGATATCCCCTGCTCCAGTTGTTAGGGACCCACATGAAGACCAAGGTGCATGTCTGCTACATATGTGTGAGGAGGCCTAGGTCCAACCAGTATGTTCTTTGGTTGGCAGTTCAGTCTTTCAGAGACCAAGGGCCTCTGATTACTTGCTTCTGTTGGTCTTGTTGTAGAATTTCTATCCTCTTAGGGGCTGCAATCCTTCCTCCTATACTTCCACAAGAGTTCTCATTCTCCATTTACTGGCTGTGAGTGTCTGTATCTGTCTGAATCAGCTGCTGGGTGAAGCCTATCAGAGGACAGTCATGTTAGAGTCCTGTCTACAAGCATAACAGAGTATCAATAATAATATCAGGGATTGGTGCTTGCCCATGGGAAGGTTCCCAAGTTGGGCCAATTATTGGTTGGCCTTTCACGCAGTCTCGGTTTCAACCCCAATCCTTAAATCTCCTATAGACAGGATATGTTTTGGGTCAAAAGTTTTGTGGGTGGGTTGGTGTCCCTATCACTCCACAGAGGTTTCTGCCTGGCCACAGGTAGCCACCTCCCCACTCCAATGCTATGAGGATACCTCTACTGATTCTTGGGTGCCTCCCAGATTCCAAGTCTCTGTCTCTTCCTAGACATGGTCATGGTGGCTATCCCCCTGCCGCTCCCCACACCGGGCCCCAAAACTCTCACTCCTCTCCTGGACCCCTCTCCATCTGCCTTCCATAACCATTCTATTTCCCCTTCCACAGTAGACTCAAGCATTCTTGCTTGTGCCCTCCTTCCTATCCACACTCTTAGGGATTGTGGGGTTTAGGATGGGCATTCTGTATCCACTTATACATGAGTACATATCATGCATGTCCTTTGGGTACTCGATTACCTCACTCAGGATGATATTCTCAAGATCCATTCATTTGCCTACTCAGTAAAGGAATTTCGAATGGCTGAGAAACAATGTTGTAAGTCCTTAGTCAACAGGGAAATGCAAATTAAAACTCTGAGGCTCCATGTTACACCCATCAGAATGTCTAAGATCGAAAACTAAAGTGGTAGCACATGCTGGCAAGGGTGTGGATCAAGGGAAATACTCCTCCATTGCTGGTGGGAGAGTAAACTTATACAACCACTTTGGAAATCAATTTGGTGTTTTCTCGAAAATGGGGAATAGTTCTACCCAAGCTACAGCACTCCTGGGCATATACTCAAAAGGTGCCCCACTATACCACAGGGACATTTGCTCAACTATGTTCATACTAGTTTTATTTTTTAATAGCCAGAAACTGGAAACAACCTAGATGTCCCTCAACTGAAGAATGGATAATGAAAACATGGTACATCCACACATGGAATACTTTTCAGCTATTGAAAACAAAGATCATGAAATTTGCAGATAAATGGATGGAACCTGAGAATATCATCCTGAGTGAGGAAGCCCAGGCCCAGAAAGAGATAGAGTTTTTACTCACTTATAAGTGAGCACTAACTATAAAGTGCTAGATAACCATGCTATAATCCATAGAACCAACAAAACTAGGTAGTAATGAGGACCCAAAAGAGGATATGTGAATCTCACTCAGAAAGGAAACAAAATGATCTTCAGTGGTACATGGAGAAAGGGAACTGGGTGGGGAACGGGGCATGAGAGAGCTGGGGATGAGAATGGAAATCGGGGATTCTCTCTGGAACTAGCTGGATATCTTGCATGGGATAAGCAACAGCAAGTCTATAGGGGTGATCCTAGCTGAGATTCCTTCTAGCAGGGCACATAGAGACTGGAGTAGTCACCTTCTGTAGCCCAGCAGGAATTCCATTGGAGGATAAACATCAACCCTCACACAAATCCTTGAACCTAAAATTTGTCTTGCCTACAAGATGCACAGGAATAAAGATAGAGCAGAGATTGAGGGAACAGCCAACAAATGACTACCCCAACTTGAGACCCATTCCATGGGAAAGAGGCAACCTCTGACACTATTAATGATACTCTGTCATGCTTGTAGACAAGAACCTCGCATAACTGTCTTATAAGAGGCTTTATCTGGCAGCTGATGGAAAAAGATTCAAAGACCCACAACCAAACATCAGTCAGACCTCAGGGACTCTTGTGGAAGAGAAGAGTTAGAATTGAGCAAGAAAGAGGGGTCAAGGACACCACAAGGAGACTTTTGAAATCAATTAACCTGAGTCCATGGGGGCTCAAAGAAACTGAATCACCAACCAAAGAATGTGCCCAACCTGGACCTTGGCTCCCTACACATTTATAGCAGATGTGCAACTTAGTCTTCATATCAGTCCCCTATCAGTTGGAACCCTGGCTATCTGAAACTCTGTTGCCTGCTATTGTATCCTCTACATGGACTACCTGCTTGGACCTCAGTGGGAGAGGATATGCCTAGTCCTGCTGGGACTAGATGTCCCAGGATAGGCTGGTACCCAAAGGGAGATTCTTCTTCTCTGAGGAGAAGGGGAGTGGTGATGGGAAAGTTGTAATGGCAAGACTGGGAGGTGGGCTGTGATCGGAATGTAAAGTGAATAAAAAATAATTATTGAAAAAAGATCTACTTGTAAGCAAGTCCTAATTAGTGATTGTTATGAGAGGGCCCAGCTCACTGTAGATGGTGCCATCGCTTGGCAGGTAGTACTATAAGGAAACAAGCTGAGAAACCTATCACAGAGTAAGCTAATAAGCTGCAGTTCTCCAGGACCTCTGTTTCAGTATTTTCCCTCAAGGGTCCTTCCTTGAGTTCCTACACTGAATTCCCTCAGAGATGGAGTGTGAACTAAGAGCTCTAAAATGAAAAAAAGAAAAAAAAAAGAAAACTCTTTCCTTATCAAGTTCCTCTTTGATCATGATGTTTTATCAAGCAGTAGATACCCTAAGATATACCCATGTCCTACCATTTGTCAAGGTTGGGGGAAATTCATTCCTTCAAAATTTATTTTTTAGAATAAGCCCTCAGTGCATGTCTAGAATTTTCAATTATTTTAACCTCAGGAAAATTGCCATATTTTATTATATTTGTTTTGATTTTTTAAGAGATATTTATATTGGTAACTTGCGATATTAATATTGGATATTCTTTTAAAATCACTAGCTTACAAAATATTTACTTTTTATTTTTATTAAGTAGATTAGCTGATATTCTTGAAGTAGAAAGAATGTCAATCAATGTCACTTCATTATTTTCTTAAGGTATTCCAAAGACTTCTTTTAAAAATAATCCAAGTTTTAAAAACATTTGCAATAATTACTGCTACATCTACATTCTAGGCCAAATTGAGAAAAAAATATTAGAAGTACAGTTATCCAATTTGCACATAGAAATGTCTAGATCATTTATATCAGTCTAAATGTGTTTTCTTATTTTAATTTAATCCTCAGTGATAAGATATTAAATGAAGAAAGTAAAAACAGCATTATTTACAGCCACTGACATAATTCATGGGAAAGAAAAACTGACACGTTCAATCTTTATTAAATATTCAATTAGGAGCAGAGTAGCTAAGGGATAAGCCCCAGTGATGGACAAGACCATGCTGCTTAGAAAGAGAAACATCAGCTAATTCAGAGAAATAATGAAAAATGAATAATGTAATGAAGTCTGCTGATTCTAAATCGCTACTGGGTAATTTTACAATAAGACTAAATGAAGCAAATGTCACATTTATCTCAATGGGATGTGTGTCAAGTAGTGAAATAAAGTATGAAAAGCTACTAAAGTTTGGAAACCAGAAGATAAACACTGATGCTGTGCCTTGAATTCTTGATTCTGATTTCAGCTCAGAAAATCCAACTGCTTTGGGTTTTTTTCTTCCTCTTGCAGCAGTAGCAGCTCTAACATAAGTTCCATATCTAGAAACAAGTAGAGTAGTTTATAAAATTAAAGAACTTGAAATGATTCTAAACGATATACATCAAACTGAAATAATTGGTTAGCCCAAATGATGGTGAAATTTCTTTACTTCTTGATCTTTTTTTTTTCTCTGATTAGTCCCAACAAATAGGCATTATATTTATGACCCATAACAACCAATAAATGTGAATTAGGGTTTCAGCTTGCTGATACAGCACATGCCTAGGACCAGGCAAGCCCTGAGTTTGATCCTCAGTACTAAGAATAAACAAAAATTATAAATAAAGCAGAGAGAGGACAGATTCCAAAAATAAGTTAAAAGTTTTAAATTGACTAAATATGTGTTTGTTAGAAAACAGTGATACATCTCTTTCCCCCCAGAAGAACAAAGTCATAATCTCAGGGCATTATCTACTTACTGTCAAACTGCTGTCCCCATTCTCCAGATCAGTGTCTGGTCAGCGTTCATGAATGAGCATCATGTCATTTCATGTGTTCTTCATGTTTTTCCACTTTCTTGGGCTTGACCACATGTGTCAGTTGGTGCCTGTGAGTGAGTGAGTAAAGGAGGCAGGAGCTGTCTTCCTGGGAGCCTGCAGAAGCATAGGCTGGAAGCCAAAATGGAGCAAGTGAAGAAGAAAATTAGTAGAAAAGAAGTGAAAATACCAGGAACTAGGTGCATGCACCAGTCTAATTGTTACAAAACACAAATCCTGTGCCTCACATGAATGAGCAGGCAGAAATTGAGCAAAGCTAAGTAGCATGTGAGTGGGTCTATTCACCATCACTCCTAGAATCCACAGAGTGGAAAGCTCATCCAGTCTCCTTTTATAAATTCTACCCTGATTATATATATGCTTCAAGAAAATTACACTTACAAAGCAAACACATCAACATATGCAACCTGGGCCAGTTCTTCCTCCACTGTGATCACTCTGTGATTACAGATGGTTCTCATATGCAGCCCCACAAAATGTTAAGCTGTTTTCTGTACAAGGTGTTAAAACAGCCTTTCAAGGAAAAGAATAAAATTTATCTCTCCTGACTTACTACAGTTGTTTCCAATGCACTCAACTTTTCCAGGACCCTTACCCTAGAAGGCAGATGACTTTTCAAGTTCTTGACTTCTGAGTCACACTCAGCATTTCCACTGTCTGTTTCCAGTGTGTGCTGAAGCCAGCAGCTTTCCATGGGGCTCCCTGCATTTGTATCAGAGTGCTTTGTGGGAGGCATTTCTGAAGGGTCAGCTATTCCTAGTGTCACAGGTAACAGACTTCAGGTTAATTCCAAAACAGACCCCATCTGCAAGACACCACGGTGATGCCTCTATAACCCAGAGGACCCCTGCTGTGCCTCTCCAGTAGGCTCTGGATCTCAGTGCCAATGCTCAGCAGTCTCACCCTTCCACAAAACAGCTAATCCTGTTGCCCTGAGTTTTATGGTGTGGTCTTTATTGTTAATTGATCCTCATGATTCTACTGTTGAAGTGAATTACTCTTATTTTAAACTCTCCTGGTTGAAAGGACTATGATTTTTCAATACTGACTACACTTTGACTGAGTCAACTCTGAAGCCCTAAAATGAATGTTCACTCTTCTTAGACCTCAGACACAGTATGAAAGAAACAAATTGATCATCACTTAGTAGGATGTTTTTCTCCTGTCTATTATACTGGTTATTATAATGCATATCTTATTTTACATCTGATTCATAGATCATATGTTTTTATTTTACTAGTATGTACTAACTGTAAAGTATGTTTCATGACATTTAACACAAGAATGCATTGTGTTAAGCATATTCACCTTGCTTGTTTCCCTCACTTGCTGTGATTCCCAGACACCATTGTTCTTCCTTAATAGTTTACTTTCTACTTTTATGTCTTTAAAAACTATGTTCTTCTTACTTTAAGAAAAAAATTGTGGGCACTGGAGAGACAGTTGTTAAGTATACTTGCAAAGGACCTGACTTCAATACCCAACACCCACATAGCTACTCACAAATGTCCATAACTTCAGTCTCAGGGGATCCCATGCCACTTCTGACCTCTGTGGGCACTACATGAACATGATAAACACACATATATTCAGCCATGATACTAGTACAAACAAATTTAAAATAAACATATCTTTAAAAAGGAAGTCATACAATATTTTCCCTCTGAGTCTTACTTATTTCACTTACCTTGATGATGCTAAGTCTGTTTATTTCCCTGAAAACATGATTTTGTTCTTCTGTATAGCTGAATAAAACTCTACTGAAAGACATGGTAGTTCCATGCCTTTGATATTGTGAATAACACCACCATCAATACACATGTAAAGGTGTCTCTATTGTGTGGTTACTTAATTTTGTTACAGTCTATACTCCAGTGCTATAGCTACATCAATGCCAAATCTACTTTTCATTACTTGAGGGCCTCCATGCTGTCTGCCATGGACATTATGATAGTTTACAACATATCAGAGTCCCTTTCCACATAAACGCACACTCCCCATCCCATATCCTTCTCAATATAACTCCTTAATTGTTTTCTTCATGATAGCCCTTTGTCTGAGATTTAATTAAATATCATATATGGTTTGCATTTCTTAATGGCTAAGAATATTAAAGATTTCTTCATACATTTTCTGGCCATTGGTACTTTCTTGGTAACTGTTGATAACTGTTATTCATATGTCTATGTCCTGAATAGATGATTTGTTGTGGCAGTCATTGGGGTTTTAATTTTTGAGTTCTCTTATATATTCTAGATATCAATTACCTTTCAGATGAATAACTAAGAAGCTTTCCTCCCAGTCTATGGGCTGTCTCCTTACTCTTAACAGTTTTCTTTGCTATATGGATGATTTTTAGTGTGACAGAATCTGCTTGCTATTTCTTGCTATTTTTTCCTGAGGCTCATAAATCTCCAGTAAGTCATTGCTTATCTTTGAGCACTTTTGTCTCTGATATAGTTTGAATTGATACTGATATTTACTCTCCATCTTCCGCATGTATATTTTGAAAGCAATTTTAGGTACACAGTAAATTTGAGGGAGAAGAATGTAGTACCAATATGCTTCATTCCCATATACATATGTCTTAACAGGCATTTAAGAGTAACAGTAATCTAACTTATTATCTAATTTACATAGATAGTAAAATTTTTTTATATTTAATAAATTAGAAGCAATTATCCGTGTCTTGAAACCTCCTAATATTTTGTTCCTAAGCCAACATAATTCTTTACTTAGATATTTTTTAAAATATAAACAATAGTACATTTAAAAATTTAATTATAATCAATAGGAATCCTTGTACTCATTTATCATCTTATGGAATCATGGATAAAATTCTACTTGGTTCAGCATATGATACATTTCCCTGAATACCCATGCTAATGACAACACTGCCCACAAAAGCCTAGATGCCCAATAGAGGAGTGAATGGGGCTGGAAAGGTAGATCAGCAGTTGCGAGAGCCTAATGGTCTTCAGAAAACCAGTTGGGTTCTCAGTAACAGCAATGGGCATGTCACAGTTACCTATGACTCTTACTCTAAAGAATTCAATGCTATCTTTTGGCTTCCAAAAGTACTTGTATTCATGTGCATGCCCCCCACACACAAATAAATAAATAAAATTTTAAAATTTTAAAATAAATGAACAGATAGAACAGACTGTATTTATATACATAGAATTTTATTCAGTCATAAAGGAGAAAAAAGTCATATAATTTGTAGGAAACTGGATGGAGCTAGGTATCATAGCATTATGTAACTATCCTAGTCACTATTCTATTGCTGTGAAGAGACACCATGACCAAGGCAACTCTTATAAAGAAATCATTCAATTGGGAGATTGCTTACAGTTTCAGAGTTTAGTCCATTGTCATCATGACCAGAGCTGGGAGCATGGTAGCATCCAGGCAGACACTATCCTAGAGAAGTAGATGAGAGTTCTATATCCTGATCATTAAGCAGAGAAAGTGAGAATTTGGACCTTATATGGGTTTTTGAAACTTCAAAGCCCACCCCAAGGAACATATGTCCATCAACAAGACCAAAACTACTGCAACAAGGCCATACTTCCTAATCTCTGTAATCACATTAAACAGTTCCACTATGTGATGACTAAGCATTCAAATACATGAGCCTATAGGGGTTACTCTTATTCAAACCACCACAGTAACATAACCCAATTTAAAGAAGAAAATGCCACATGATTTCTCTCATAAATATGATTGCAGTACAAAGAAAAAGGACATGATAGCAAAAAGGAACAAGCAGGATAGGAGAGGAAGGATGGAAGGGGACAGTGGAAAGAGAGGATGATCAAAGCAGGTTATATGCATGTATGAAATTACCTTCAAATGAACCTAAGGTGGAAAAACAAAGTAATAGTTTCTTTCTTATTAGATATTTTCTTTATTTACATTTCAAATGTTATCCTCTTTCATGGTTTCCCCTCCAAAAACACTCTATCCCACCCCCCATCCCCCTGCTCACCAACCTACCCACTCCCTCTACCCTGTCTTGGCATTCCCCTATATTGGGGCATCCAGGCTTCTCAGAACCAAGGGCCTCTCCTCCCTTTGATGACCAATAAGAGCATTCTCTGCTTGAGCTTCATTTGGTATGTGAATTGTATCTTGGGTATTCTAACCTTCTGGGTTAATATCCACTTCTCAGTGAATGCATACCATGTGTGTTCTTTTGTGATTGGCTTACCTCACTCGAGATGATATTTTCTAGTTCTGTCCGTTTGCCTAAGAATTTCATGAATTCATTGTTTTTAATAACTGAGTATTCCATTGTGTAAATATACCACATTTTCTGTATTCATTCCTCTTTTGAGGGACATCTGGGTTCTTTCCAGCTCCTATCTATTATAAATAGACTGCTATGAACATAGTGGAGCATGTGTCTTTATTATATGTTGGAGAATCTTCTGGGTATATGCCCAGGAGTGGTATAGCTGGATCCTCTAGTAGTATCACATTCAATTTTCTGAGGAATCATCAAACTGATTTCCAGAGTGATTGTACCACCTTGCAATCCCACCAGCAGTGGAGGAGTGTTCCTCTTTCTTCACATCCTCACCAGCACCTGCTATCACCTGAGTTTTTGATCTTAGCCATTCTGACTGGTGTGAGATGGAATCTCAGGGTTGTTTTGATTTGCATTTCCCTAATAATTAAGGATGATGAACATTTTTTAGGTGTTTCTCAGCTTTCAATATTCCTCAGTTGATAATTCTTTGTTTATCTCTGTACCCCATTTTTAATAGGGTTATTTGGCTCTCTGGAGTCCAACTTCTTGAGTTCTTTGTATATCTTGGATATTAGCCTTCTGTTCAATGTAGGGTTGGTAAAGATCTTTGCCTAATTTGTTGGTAGTCGTTTTGTCCTATTGACAGTGTCCTTTGCCTTACAAAATCTTTGCATTTTTTATGAGGTTCCATTTGTCAATTCATGATCTTAGATAATAAGCTATTGGTGTTCTGTTCAGGAAATGTTCCCCTGTGCCCATATGCTCAAGCCTGTTCCCCAGTTTATTTCCTGTTAGTTTTAGTGTGTCTGGTTTTATGTGGAGGTCCTTGATCCACTTGGACTTGAGCTTAGTACAAGGAAATAAGAATGGATCGATTTGCATTCTTCTGCATGCTAACCACCAGTTGAACCAGCATCATTTATTGAAAAGGCTATCTTTTTTCCACTGGATGGTTTTAGCTCCTTTGTCAAAGATCAAGTGACCATAGGAGTGTGGATTCATTTCTGGGTCTTCAATTCTGTTCCATTGATCTACATGTCTGTTACTGTACAAATACCATGCAGTTTTTAACACTATTGCTCTGTAGTACAGCTTGAGGTCCGGGATACTGATTCCCCCAGAGGTTCTTTTACTCTTGAGAATAGTTTTAGCTATTCTGGGTTTTCTGTTATTCCAGATGAATTTTTGAATTGCTCTTTCTAACTCTATGAAGAATTGAGTTGGGATTTTGATGGGGATTGCATTGAATCTGTGTATTACTTTTGGTAAGATGCTCATTTTTACTATATTAATCCTGCCAATCCATGAGCATGGCCGATTTTTCCATCTTCTGAGGTCTTCTTCAATTTCTTTCTTCAGAGACTTGAAGTTCTTGTCATACAGATCTTTCACTTGTTTGGTTAGAGTCACGCCAAGATACTTAATATGGTTTGTGGCTATCGTGAAGGGTATTATTTCTCTTACTTCTTTCTCAGCCTGCTTATCCTTTGAGTATAGGAAGGCTTCTGACTTGCTTGAGTTGATTTTATATCTGGTCACTTTGCTGAAGTCGTTTATCAGCTGTAGGAGTTCTCTGGTGGAGTTCTTTGGGTCGCTTATGTATACTATCATATCGTCTGCAAATAGTGGTAGTTTGACTTCTTCCTTTCCAATTTGTATCCCTTTGACCTCTTTTTGTTGTCTAATTGCTCTAGCTAGAACTTCAAGTACTATATTGAAAAGATATGGAGAGAGAGGGCAGCCTTGTCTAGTCCCTGATTTTAGTGGGATTGCTTCAAGTTTCTCTCCATTTAGATTGATGCTGGCTACCGGTTTGCTGTAAATTGCTTTTACTATGTTTAGATATGGGCCTTGAATTCCTGACCTTTCCAAGACCTTTAGCATGAAAGGATGCTGAATTTTGTCAAATGCTTTCTCAGCATCTAATGAGATGACCATGTGGCTTTTTTCTTTGAGATTGTTTATGTAGTGGATTACATTGATGGATTTCCTTATATTGAACCATCCCTGCATCCCTGGGATGAAGCCTACTTGGTCGTGGTGAATGATCGTTTTGATGTGTTCTTGGATTCGGTTGGCAAGAATTTTATTGAGTATTTTTGCATTGATATTCATAAGAGAGATTGGCCTGAGATTCTCTTTCTTTGTCGGATCTTTGTGTGCTTTTGGTATTAGTGTAATTGTGGCTTCATAGAACGAGTTGGGTAGTGTTCCTTCTGTTTCTATTTTGTGGAACAGTTTGAAGAGTATTGGTGTTAGGTCTTCTTTGAAGGTCTGATAGAATTCTGCACTAAAACCATCTGGACCTGTGCTTTTTTTGATTGGAAGACTTCCAATGACAACTTCTATTTCTTTAGGGGTTATAGGACGGTTTAGATGGTCTATTTGATCCTGATTTAATTTTGGTACTTGGTATCTGTCAAGGAAATTGTCCATTTCCTCAAGATTTTCTAGTTGTGTTGAATACAGGTTTTTGTAGTAGGATCTGATGATTTTTTGAATTTCCTCAGTTTCTGTTGTTATCTCTCCCTTTTTGTTTCTGATTTTATTAATTTGGATACTATCTCTGTGCCCTCTGGTTAGTCTGGCTAAGGGCTTATCTATCTTGTTGATTTTCTCAAAGAACCAACTCCTCGTTTTGTTGATTCTTTGTATGGTTTTATTTGTTTCTACTTGATTGATTTCAGCCCTGAGTTTGATGATTTCCTGCCTTCTGCTCCTCTTGGGTGTGTTTGCTTCTTTTTGTTCCAGGGCTTTCAGGTGTGCCATTAAGCTGTTAGTGTATGCTGTCTCCCGTTTCTTTTTGGCGGCACTCAGGGCTATGAATTTTCCTCTTAGCTCTGCTTTCATTGTGTCCCATAAATTAGGGTATGTTGTGCCTTCATTTTCATTAACTTTCAAAAAGTCTTTGATTTCTTTCTTTATTTCCACCTTGATCAAGTTATCATTGAGTAGAGCATTGTTCAGCCTCCATGTGTACGTGGGTTTTCTTTTGTTTTTGTTGCCATTGAAGACCACCCTTATTCCATAGTGATCTGATAGGAGGCATGGGATTATTTCTATCTTCTTATATCTGTTGAGGTCTGATTTGTGACCAATTATATGGTCAATTTTGGAGAAGGTACCATGAGGAGCTGAGAAGAAGGTGTATTCTTTAGCTCTAGGATGAAATGTTCTATATATATCAGTTAGTTCCATTTGGTCCAAGGCTTCAATTGGATTCACTGTGTCCCTGTTTAGTTTCTGCTTTCCTGAACGATCCATTTCAGAGAGCGGGGTGTTGAAGTAACCCACTATTATTGTGTGCGGTGCGATGTGTGCTTTGAGTTTTAGTAAAGTTTCTTTTACGAATGAGGGTGCCCTTTCATTTGGAGCATAGATATTCAGAATTGAGAGTTCTTGATGGTGGATTTTTCCCTTGATCAGTATGTAGTGTCCTTCTGTGTCTTTTTTGATGACTTTAGGTTGAAAATCAATTTTATCTGATATTAGGATGGCTACTCCACCTCGTTTCTTGGGGCCATTTTCTTGTAAAATTGTTTTGCAGCCTTTTACTCTGAGGTAGTGTTTGTCTTTGACACTGAGGTGCGTTTCCTGCATGCAGCAAAATGCTGGGTCCTGTTTACTTATCCAGTCTGCTAGTCTATGTCTTTTAATTGGGGAATTGAGACCATTGATATTAAGAGAGATTAAGGCATAGTGATTATTGCCATCTGCCATTCTTGACGCTATCTTTATGTTTGAGTGGTTATCTACTTTTGGGTTTGATTCAAGAAGCTTATTATCTCATTTTTTCCAGGGTGTTGTTTCTCTCCCTGTATTGGAGGTTTCCACCTATTATCCGTTGCAGGGCTGGATTTGTGGAAAGATATTGTGAAAATTTGGTTTTATCATGGAATATCTTGGTCTCTCCATCTATGGTGATTGAGAGTTTTGCTGGGTATAGTAGTCTAGGCTGGCATTTGTGCTGTCTTAGTGTCTGTATGAGATCTGCCCAGGATCTTCTGGCTTTCATAGTCTCTGGTGAGAAGTCTGATGTGATTCGGATAGGTCTTCCTTTGTATGTTACTTGGCCCTTTTCTCTTACTGCTTTTAGTATTTTTTCTTTGTTTAGAACATTCGGTGTTTTGATTATTATGTGACGGGAGGTATTTCTGTTCTGGTCCAGTCTGTTTGGAGTTCTGTAGGCTTCTTGTACGTTCATCGGCATCTCTCTCTTTAAGTTAGGGAAGTTTTCCTCCATAATTTTGTTGAAGATGTTTACTGGCCCTTTAAGTTGCAAATCTTCACTCTCATCTATACCTATAATCCTTAAGTTTGGTCTTCTCATTGTGTCCTGGATTTCCTGGATGTTTTGGGTTACACGTTTTTTGCATTTTGCATTTTCTTTGACTGTTGAGTCGATGCTTTCTATGGAATCTTCAGCACCTGAGATTCTTTCTTCCATCTCTTGTATTCTATTGTTTATGTTTGCATCTATGACTCCTGATTTCTTCCCAAGGTTTTCTATCTCCAAAGTTGTCTCCCTTTGTGATTTCTTAGTTGTTTCTACTTCCTTTTTTAGTTCCTGGATGGATTTGCTGAGATCCTTCACTTGTTTGTTTGTATTTTCCTGTATTTCTTTAAGGTATTTTTGCATTGCCTCTTTCAGGATTTCTTCCTGATGACCCACGTTCTCCTGCATTTCTCTGAGTGATTTTTGTGTTTCCTCCTCATGGGAATCCATCTGTTGATCCATTGTCTCCTGCATTTCTTTAAGCACTTCTCGTGTTTCCTTTGTAAGGGCATCTAACCGTTGATTCATTTCTTTAAGCAATTGTTGTGTTGCCTCCTTATGGGCATCCGTCTGTTGACCCATATTCTTCTGCATTTCTTTATGCCAATTTTGTGATTCCTTTGTGAGTGCATCTACCCGTTGATTCATCTCGTTAAGCGATTTTTGTGTTGTCTCTTTGTGCGCCTCCATCTTTTGATCCATGTTCTCCCACATTTCTCTAAGCGATTTTTGTGTTTCCTTTGTAAGGGCTTCTAACCGTTGATTCATGGTTTCCTGTAACTCTTTATGAGATTTATTTGTGTCCTTCTTGTGATCCTCTAGTAGGATCATGAGAAGAGATTTTAAATCCAGATCTTGTCTTTCGGGTGTGGTGGGATATCCGGGACTTGCTGCTGTTGGAGAGTTGGGTTCGGATGGTCCCACATTACTTTGATTTCTGTTAGTAACATTCCTATGTTTGCCTTTTGCCATCTGGATACCTCTGATGTTAGTTGGTCCTGCTGCCACTGGCTGTTGGTTGGAGCTCCTGTGAGCCTGCAAAGCTATTTCTGCCCCCCCCCTGGATTGCCAGGATTCCCCTGGCACCGATTTCTGGGGCCTGCCTGCTCCTGAGTGACTTTGGAGCCCTAATATGCCTTGCCCCAAGTGATCTTATATTGGGGAGGCCTTGCACATCCAAAGGCTCAGCCTAGTGGATTCCTGGAGCAGAGGTCGCCAAAGGGAGGCTGGTAGGCTCCTGCCCTGTGCAGGGGTGAGTGATCTCTCCTAGGGGGGGAGGGGGCATCCCTCTGCCAGGCAGAAGTCCCACAGCAGAGCTAGCACGCTGGTTACTGCAGATCTGCCCAGCACTTGGGAGCTGCACACACACAAGCCGCCCGAGACCCAGAGATATTAAGCCTGTCTGTCTCAGAACCTGGCTGTCCCAACTTCCCAGTCACTGGAGCAAAGATGGCGGAGTGCAATCTGCACACTCTCCGTGGCACCGCTCACCCTGCAGATGCGATGGCCTGCCTATCTGGCATCCAGACGACCACAGCGCTGACCCGTTCTCGGGCACAGACGGAAGCCCCAACAGGCCATGTCCCAAGTGATGTTATATTAGGGAGAGAGAGTTTGGGGTACCTGTCTCTTCAGCGCAGTCTGCGGGAACAGAGGTCGTGGAAGGAAAGCTGGTAGGCTCCTGCCCAGTGCGGGGTCCCTCTGCCAGGCAGAAGTCCCACAGCAGAGCTGGCGCGCTGGTTACTGCAGATCAGCCCAGCGGGCGGCATACACACAAGCCGCCTGAGACCCAAGCGATATTATGCCTGTCTGTCTCAGAACCTGGCTGTCCCAACTTCCCAGTCACTGGAGCAAAGATGGCGGAGGGCACTCTCATATGGAAAGTTTTTAAAACTACAGATTGCTATTATGGCTTGAAGTGATAGCAATTAATTAATAACATCAATAAATATCTAGAGGCTAAACTAATAAGTATTAAATTGAAATAATTTTGAAACAAATCATTTGTACATGATGTTCCAGATAGATTAATATTTTTGATAGATTTAAGCAATGGTATGTTTGAAGACTCAGCTAGCCTTCTAGCCAGAAATGTAAGTTTGAATATGATACAGTTGAACTATTATGTATCAAAATGAATTCCACTTGGATTACAGTAATTGTATACATGATAATGGGAGCCAAAATGTAATCTGATTTTAAATTGACATGAAATTTCTGTTTCTTAAAACTAAATTTCAAGAAGTTGCTTTTTAAGCATATTCTGACATGTGGTTAATTTCTCTCAAAATACCATTAAAATATGAAAAAAGTTTTAATTCTGATCTCGAAAGTTTTCAAATTTTGGTAAAGACAGTTTAGAGACAAATACTTTTTTTAAATGGGTGATAAAAATGAAAAAGAGACACAGTTGTGGTCAGTGAGTAAGAACTCTAAGACTGCTTGGAGAAACATCTTAACGTCCAAGGATTGTGAAACTCATCCAACTCAGTAGACCATATAATAGACCTAACTTTTAAGAGATTTTGAACACATATAAACTATAAATCATAAACCTGAGAGCAAAACATCTACATTATCATTTTCCATTTACATAGTTTGTGACTTCTTAAATTAATAAGCAAATATTTAGTGTCTTCATATAAGTAATAGGTTTGCTTCTAACCTCAGATTCCTACCAACTTGAATTCCTACTGAGTACTCAATTCAGAATTTATAAAATGTAACAGAATTCATGCAAGTTTTTCTCTTACTTGGTGAAATCGCTTATTTTAACATTTCAGTACATAGGCCATGATGTGACCCATTTCCTTGAAATAAAGGCCTTCATTTTGCATAGCACAGTGAAATGTTTAGACATGAAAAGAATTGAATTAGTGGGGAGATTTGAAAATATACTTTAAAGACTATCTATGAAAGGAATAAGGGTGTTGGACATCCTCCAGAGATCTTTTCTACATGAACACACATGAGAAAAGTATTCATGCAAACTATAAAGTTTCAAATCCACATCTGCCCATCAGAATCACAGGGAATGGCTTGTAGAGGTCTCAAGAAATCTGAACAGTTGTTAATAATCTTTCAGGAAAATGCTGTTTTACCCAGACATGGTGGTGCACTCCTGTAATTATAGAACTCAGGAAGATGAAACAGAAGGATTCAAGTTCAAGGCCAGCCAGAGCTGCATAGAAACTTCTTGTCTCAAACAAATAAATAGAAATAAATAAGAACAAGATTCAGGGCTATGGATGCACATTTAGAGAATTGGTCTCTTTGATATAAAAATTAGAAATAATGTTCAGATCTTGAAATGAGTCAAAGGCACCAATAGCATAGACCAAGATTGATTTTTTTCCCTCCTCAGGGTATTCTTTGAGAACTTCATACATTCATATAATGTGTTCTGATCACATCCACCAATTCATTTACCTCTCTGTTTCTTCCCCTTGCCCCCACTACTCTGCCCTTGCAACTTCACATTTTCTTTTTTTAAACCCACTGAGGGAACATAATGCTGTTTGTATGTGCATGAATCAGGACCATTTACTAGAACATAAGTAGCCTTTCAGATACCACATACCTGAAGAAATCTGACACATGTCCCGTAGCCATCAGTTGCCAATAGCAACTCATTGGATGAAACTTCACACTCAGCCATGGTGAGATTTTGACAGGTTTTATCCTGTGCAGGTCTTACGCACACAGTTTCAGCTGCTAAAGGTAGTATGGAGGAGAAAGAGGGAGAAATAGAAAAAAAAATGTGGTGAGAGGGCTGTCTCTGATTTTTCCCTGCTTCTGGAACAATTTCCCCCTACTGTGTTGCCTTGTCCAGTCTTACTATGATGGGAAGTGTCTGGCCTTATTATAACATGATTTATCTACCATATTTTGTTGCTATCCCTGGGAGACCTGCCATTTTCTAAAGGAAAATAGAAGGGAAGTGGAACTCAGGAGAGGGCAGGTGGTGGGGAGTGACTGGGAGAAGATATGGGAGAGGAAACTGAGATCAGGATGTAATATATGAAAACAGAATAAATTAATTTAAAAGTAGGATAAAGAAGGTAGCATGGGAAGACATAGCTAACCCTAAAGAAAAACCTTTTGAGATAGCTATGTAGTAATCTATTGTGGATGAGATGTTTCTGAAAATGTGAAAATACACACACACACACACACACACACACACACACACACACGACACACGACACACAGAGAGAAATCAGCTAAATTTACGCTTTCCTTACGTAAATGAATGTGATAGTTTTATTTGTATAAAATATTTAAACTTAACATTTTTAATTGACTTAAGCATTAGCAGCTCTCTTCCTAACTCTAAAAGAAATTGTTTTATCTCACAGCCAAAGCTGCCTTTTTAGCTGTAAATATAATTATCATTTACTTAAAGTATTTAAATATGAATAATCATAAATCAATATCATACAACTATATTGTTTATTATTCAATATTAAATAATTTTGTCAAAAGAATCTTGAAAATATCCTGAGGGACTAATCAGATCATTATCGGAATAGGGGAGCATAAAACAATACCTCAGCTAATAAACATGCAATACTGTGATGGTGACTACATGTTGAACACCTGTTTTTCTCAAGTATCAGGAGGTATCAGGGAAGGAAACTGTCAAAGTCCTCCTTCCATCTTTCAAACTAGGATGTTGAACAGCTGTTGCATTTGCCATGGCAGGTTTGTACAGAGACAAATTCAAGCGCAGAGCAGTCTGACTGTGGACCCATGGCTTTCTTGCTTTTTGAAGTTATTTGTTCAATTGTATTGCTTTTCAAGGTTATTTGTACAATATACATTGAAAAAATAGAAATTGTTTTTTATATATGTTCATAACACTTATCCATAGAATTTTTCATATAGTATAACGAATTGTCACTCAAAGCATATTTCTGGAGAAACCAAATGAGTGGTCAGCTGACTCATGTCTCCAATCAGATAGACCACCACTCAACTTAAATATATAGTTATATAAAATATATAACACATGTATACATATTTAAGAACTATGCTGTCTATGTAAAATATATTATTTTTTAAAAACAAACATTTTAAAATATCTTTTGTCTAACAAATTTGACAATCTTGCTGAAGGAACACTCAGGCTTGATGACTGTTCAGCCTTGCCTAGTCAACAGGCTTCAGGTCAATAAAATACCCTGTCTCACAAAGCCTGATGGTAGATCATGAGAAATGATACCTAAGACTGACCTCTGGCCTTCATACATTTGCACACCCTCACACAAACACATGCACACACATACACATACACATACATACACATACACATACACAAACACTCACATACATCAAGGATTTCATTTTCTAGTAAACGACATTTAAATAATTTGTATTTTCATTAATATAATTAACTCACATAAAAATAAAACATTTTTGTAGATATATTTAGCCCTTTTAATTATATTATTATATACTAGAAATCTGTAATGAAGAGAAAGATGCATTTTAGCTCATTTATATTTAAGTCAAGATGTTGTGATGAGAGCCAGCACTTTTCTGAAGTGTGCAGGATTCTCCACCATTTTTTTCTGTAGGTCATTCATTACATTTATTAAAACACAGAAACATAAAATAATAAAAAAATAATAAAAATCTGCAAGCTGGTACAACCACTCTGGAAAGCAGTCTGGCGGTTCCTCAGAAAACTGGGCATGACACTCCCAGAGGATCCGGCTATACCACTCCTGGGCATATACCCAGAGGCTTTACCTGCATGCAATAAGGACACATGCTCCACTATGTTCATAGCAGCCTTATTTATAATAGCCAGAAGCTGGAAAGAACCCAGATGTCCCTCAACGGAGGAATGGATTCAGAAGATGTGGTATATCTACACAATGGAATACTACTCTGCAATTAAAAACAATGAATTCACGAAATTCCTAGGCAAATGGTCAGAACTTGAAAATATCATCCTTAGTGAGGTAACCCAATCTCCACCATTTTTAAAAGCAATTTTTGGATAATTTAACCCCTGGGTTCTAACACTAGAACAAAAAAAAAATGATGTGCCCTAGTAAATAAACTGACTACATACTGTTATGGTTCAAGCACATTTTCTGCTTTCCTATTTATAATGGAGAGCACATCTTGGATTAGCTTTTAAGCCACCATTTTAAATAACATCACATAGTGTGATAAAAGTTAGAATTTTTATCATGCTGTAAAAAGATTCTATTTCTTGACTGTACAGTATACAACTGAGAAAACATTTGTGGTTTCAGTTTTTACTTTGGTGAGGTAAACTGAGAGTCTTGGGGATCATTGCAGGAATGGGATATAAAAAATGTAAGAGCCAGAGGATAAGACATGACTGTCTCCTAAGAATGTCAAAGGCTACACATATAAAGTATCACCAACACGACAGTCCTAGCCTGAGCTGAACAAGGACAACACCAATAAACAACACTAGAGAAAGAACAACAGCCAATTAAGGAGTGCAGGGAGAGGAAGAAATAGTCTTCTGCCACAAATTGCTTATCCAATACCAAATGGTCAGGCTTGCAGTCACATACAGACAAGTAAAATTTTGCAAACTATGCAGATTGTACTTATGTGTTTAGAAATGTGCTTGGGAGGGGTGTAGTGTGTTACAAAAACAAGTAATAAATAAACAGGCCATGAATTTGAAAGAGAGTAAGGAGAATTATATGGGAGGGATGAAAGGAAAAGGTCATATGATAAAATCATAGGAAGAGAAAATAATCAGGAAACACGTGGATTCAATTTTCCCAAAGCCTCTGAAGTGTAAGCAGAGTTTCTGAAGCAGAACGAAGGGAAACAAGACACCATGCAGAAAATAGAAAGTTCATAGGAGTATCAAATTTTTTCTGTGTAGGTCAAAACCTATATATGTGTGTATCTGATACTTTTTCTCATCTTCTTTTAAAAGAAAAAAAAAACATCTCAGATTATTGGAAGGTACTCTGAAGGCTACCAAAAGAGAAAGGTAAACACCAACCCAGCTACAGACCGTTCAAACTACAATGGTGATCTGCATGCAATAATGGCACAATATCTGATTAAATTTAAGGTCCACTCCATGCAATGTAACCTCAACACTGATTAGGTGGCCAAGAGCCTGAGACTAGGGTCCTACAGGAAAACAAAGCAACTGCTACTGGCATTTTCTGTACTCAGAGATCAGTGCTCTTTGGACATTGATCAGAGAAGCTTTCTGCTGCAGTAGATGGAAAAAAATACAGAGACACTCAACAGGACATTTAGTCAGAGTGTGAAAGATCTTGGAATACTATGTTCTAAATTGGTATTTCCATCAATCCCCTTGCTCCCCATGGTTTAGGAAACCATGCAGAAGAGAAGGCAGAAAGATTGGGAGAGCCAGAGAACACACAGAGTACCAAAGAAATAAGGCCTTCTAAACACATTAGGGCTGATGTACATATGAACTCAGAGACTGAGAATAAACACTGGTCTGAACTAGATGGGGTCCTAGTGCTGACAGGAGAAGTGGACACAAGTCCACATCCCTAATTCAGAAGTTATCTCAAATTGATAACCACTCTCAAATAAAAATTTAGTCTTCTGCAACAGTCTTACTGGGTATACAAGTTATTATAAGGCCAGACCCAATGCCCAGACATAGAAAAAACAACACAAAATTTGGAAAGATAGAGGATTGTTTTGTTTTGCTTTTGTTTTATTGTTGTTGTCTCATAATGCTTTGTCTTCCATTTTGTCTTATTTTTTCTTTTTTAAAAAACTTTATTAGATATTTTCTTTATTTACACTTCCAATATTATCCCCTTTCCTTGTTCCTCTCCCCCCAAAAAAACCCTATCCCATACCCCCTCCCCTACTCACTAACCTACCCAATCCCGCCTCCCTGTCCTGGCATTCCCCTACACTGGGGCGTCGAAACTTCACAGGACCAAGGACCTCGCCTCCCTTCGATATCCAACAAGGCCATCCTCTGCTACATATGTGACTGGAGCCATGGATCCCTCTGTGTGTACTCTTTGGTTGATGGCTTAGTCCCTGGGAGCTCTGGGGATACCGGGTGGTTCATATTGTTGTTCCTCCTATGGGGCTGCAAACCCATTTAGCTCCTTGGGTCCTTTCTCTAGCTCCTCCGTTGGAGACCCTGTGCTCAGTCCAGTGGTTGGTTGAGAGCATTCCCCTCTGTATTTGTCAAGCACTGGCAGAGCCTCTCAAGAGACAACTATAGCAGGCTCCTGTCAGCAAGCACTTGTTAGAATCCGCAATAGTGTGGGCCTGTGTACTGGAGGCTTTCCACAGAGATCTCTGGCTCAGTCGGGTGCAAGAATTCTGGCAAAGGGGAGAGAGTGTGAGCAGGATGGGGGTGTTGATTCTGCTGTTTCTGCTGCTGCGGTTGGCTCCACCTCTGTCTCTGCTGTGCCCATGCCATCTCAGTTGCTCCAGGTTGCCTTGTGCTGAGTCAGGCCAGGCTAGGAAGAGAGGCTGACTAGCCAGGGAGGAGTGCAGAGAAGCTTCAGGTGGCATTTTGGGAGAACAGACCACTTCCCAAGTGTTACAGCTCTTGTAACAGAAGCCCTCGGATGACTGAGTCGTTCTCACACACATTTAATCCTTCTGGATAGGATTCTTCTATACAGTCTTGGAGTGGGTCTGACAGCAGGTACTTCTCATTGGCTTGGTCTGAGAGCTTGGGGAAACCTTATTTGCATGTGGGAGGGCTTGGTGCTGCTTCTAAGTGACTGATGGCCACAGACCTCTCTGAAGGGGAAGGTGGAGGGGGGGAGGGGAGGCTATAGCTCCATAACAGGAGCCAGGGGTCCAAACACCTGCTGTTCCTTGCAGGCAAAAGTCACCTGCTGGGTCTCTGGGGTTTTAAGTCTCAGCTCAACCAGGGACCAGGCTTCCTATCACAGCTCACTGTCCCATACAATAGTGTCTGGGTTTGGTAACTGTATTTGGGATGGATCCCCAGGTGGGACAGTCTCTTAATGGCCTTTCCTTCAGTCTATGCCCCACACTTTGTCTCTGTATCTTCTTCCATGGGTATTTTGTTTCCCCTTCTAAAAAGGACCAAAGTATCCACACTTTGGATATTAGTCCAGAAGCTAGGAATACCCAAAATATAATTCACAGATCACATGAAGCTCAAGAAGAAGGAAGTCCATTTTTTCCTTTTCTCTTATCTTACAAGTCTTTTGATTATATGTTATAGTTTCCAGTTGTGTTTTAATAAGATTTCTACGTTTGTTAATATTGCTAATATCTGTGCCTATATTATTTTTTGTGCTTTTCTTTGGCTCCTTGGTTTTATGTTTGTTTTGTTCTATTGAGGTTTGTTTGCTTTTCATTTCATCCTATTTTATCATTTTTAAATTTCTGTTCTCTGAAAGAGAGCAAGACACTATGCAGATTTGTGTTGGGAAGAGATGTGAGAACCTGGAAGAAAGGAGTTGGAGGAGGGGGAACCTTAATAACAATATATTGTATAAAAAATCTATTTTCAAAAGCACATTTTATCATCCTACCCTCTACCAAACACTATGTTAGCTTTAGTTTCATATATGAATATATATATATACGTGTGTGTGTATGTGCACACGCTCACACATGTGTTCAGATAAGACCATTCTCGGCTTTTACCCTGTCTTTATATGTAGGAATTATAGGGGTACAAACCCTGAACTTCGCACATGCTTGCTCTGCACATGTTGTGTTTGCTCCAGTGCTGCCTCCCAAGAAGTGTCTCTCACTGCACACCACCCACTCCTACCCAAGAGCAGTCTCCTCCTTCTCTCTAACTCCAAGAATTTGAGTAGGGTGCTTACTTTGTTATGCTGAAATCTATTTCTCAGGTCATTCTGAAGAATTTGGAGCTAGTAAGCACTCTCTCAGCTTAGTCCTTAGTCTGATTAGTCCTTGTTTGCTGTTAGAGTTTTATTCCCTAAACTAAATATTTTAAATATCCATACACACTTATTATAGAAGTTCCCAAGCCCTCCAAAACACCCAATCATGCTCCTCTCGATGCTGATGTTCACTGGGTAAATGTTCCCCTCCCCACAAGACAACACACAATCTTAGAATCCAGAGATTTTTTCCAAATTTATAAAATCACGATCCTTCGAATCTACCTTATAATACTATCTCCCAGTATCTAAGCATCTCTGATGTGTAAAAGACACATTAATTCATCTGGCAGGTACATATGAACAGTCTCTCTGCATGGGCACCAGGCTAAGACTTGGAGATTCTGCTATTTGCACCTCAGGGCCCCATTTTCTGTTACCTCCTGGGATGAACTGCCATGAATCACACTCTGGAAATATCAGCACTAAGCAGAACTGTTTTCCTCAAGACTGACTGCGCCATTTGACAAAGATAAACGGACTCTCAATAACAGCAATTTAGTCAGACCACACAATTTCCCTAATGCATATTAGCAGAACAACACAATCACTTTCTAACAATGTGACACAATTCCTGAGATGGCCTACTTAAAGGGGAAAGGAGTCATAGGAGATGGCAAAGCAAGTAGCGCCTTTGTCCATATCTCCCTGGGGTCAGGGGGAAGTCACACACTGCCTGTTTGCTAGAGCACACGTGCATGCATACACACATGTACAGACACACACATACATGTTCAAGAGTGTATATGCATGTGGAACTAGAAACCATCCACTGGTATCTCTCCTCAGGAGCCATCTAGCTTGTTCTTTGGGACAGGGCTTCACTGTAACCTGTCTCTAGTTAGGACAGGCTACAGAGCAGGAGACCCCTGAGGATGTCTTGTCTCATCTCTCTGGAACTGGGATCAAGCACAAGATAACCTTACATCCTGTACTTCACAAGGTGCTGGAGAAGGAATTCAGGTGCTGGTATTTTCAGATTAAACACTTCACTGGCTGAACCATCATCTTCCAACCACTAAAACTAAGTTGATTTTTTAAAAAAATTGAAATACTTATTGTTTTTTAAGAAAAGCAATAATGAATGTTTTCAGCAATTTCTCTATTCAACTCAATTTGAAAGACAACATTTTGCCAATGATCTGGAATATGGTCTTCCAACTGAAGCTCCAATGTGTTGGCATATAAAAGTATATAACTGGAGTACATTTTCTGAAATACTTCATAACATAAGCTTCAAATTCTAAAATGTCTCCCCACTAAGGAGACTGAGGGGATGAAAAAGTTCACAGACACTACAGCAGTGAAAATATCCCATGAAAGATAGAAATGTCAACTTCTAAGTCAGAGTGAAGATTACATAAAATATGGACCAGCTTACCATTAAATGATCAACACACAACTTAAAGCAAAATATTCTGGAATAAACAACATTTCATTAGGACATTTATTTCTTACAGTTCAAAAGAACCATAAAGAGCACCTTCTAAATCTATAATTTAATGCATGACACTAACACATTTCAGAAACGAGTTTTGAAGCTTACAAACCTTGTAAGACTGACTGACATTTTGTTACTACTTTAAAGAAAAATACTATCTCTACTAAGATTTCATAAAATATATAACGAAGAAAACATGATGTATGCTTAAACAAATTTGAGAATTTTGTTAACCTTAACATCATGGTGTTAATGCATATGTAGCTGCAGAATTTTGAACCATTTCTTCATTTTGTCAAATAACAAGAAAGATGCCTGAAAATGGTCTTATTTGTTCAGGCAAATTAAATAATGACTAATGAGTGATGTGTTTACCACTAGAGAGTCAGGGTGCCAGAGACTAAGACAGCTCTAGTGACAGCATACAAAAGAAATATCTCTTTAGTGAGGAAACGATTCCCTAAAAAGATTTATTCAGAGTCATTGGTTCTGCTGTAATCCTTACTTGTAAGACGTTTTACAGAGAAGTGACCTGAAAATAATTCTCACTTTAAGCATAGAAAAGATGGGAAGACAGAAGAAGGGGGGAACATTAGAAAATGGAAAGATGAGAGAGTGAGCTGTGACTCCCAGGAACATCCTTGCATGACTAACACTGATGGTTGATTGTTGTCACAGGTATGCTCAAATGATGTGCAAGAGCTAAGGGCTGTGTAGACTGATATATATGTGTGTATGCATTTATATTTCTAAAAGTCTTGAGGGCTTTTACTGTTCTATTTAATTTAAAGTATCAGGAATATAAAGTAAAATGGTGTATTATTAGAAACAAAACATGAAAATAAATCAAAGTTAGGAAAAAAAAAAGAGCTAAGGGCTGCTGTGTGGACCACAGGAGAGAACAGCAGACTATCAAGGAGCTAGAGGAGCAAAGGAAAAAGGAGAAATGCAAGAATCTATTTCCTAGCCATTTGGATAAAAACGCACATATTTAGTTTCCATGACTTTTCTTTGAAATGTTGGCATATATACACATGTATGTATAATTTTATTTTACTGTATTTTATCAGAGGTGGTATGCTATGGCATATGTGAGGAGCTCAAAGGACATCTTTGTGGAGCTAGTTCTCTCCTTCCACCTTTACATGGATCCAGGGGTTGAACTCAGGTTGAGGGGTTACACAGCAAACCTTCTCACGTTCTGAGCCATCTTACAGGACCTGGAGGCATTTTTTAAATTTCCAAATGAGGCTACAAACTCTATTATGTATTTTTTATGCTAGAACTTTTAAATGGAAGTGTAAACAGACTAGAAGAAATTAGTTTGTAAAGTGAGTGCTTTACAAATACTCAATTCCAAGTGGATCAAGGACCTCCACATAAAACCAGACACACTGAAACTAATAGAAAGGAAACTAGGGAAGAACCTTGAACATATGGGCACAGGGGAGAATTTCCTGAACAGAACACCAATAGCTTATGCTCTAAGATCAAGAATTGACAAATGGGACCTCATAAAATTACAAAGTTTCTGTAAGGCAAAGGACACTGTCAAAAGGACAAAGCGGCAACCAACAAACTGGGAAATGATCTTTACCAACCCTACATCCCACAGAGGACTAATATCCAATATATAGAAAGAACTCAAGAAGTTAGACTCCAGAGAGCCAAGTAACCCTATTAAAAAATGGAGTACAGAGCTAAACAAAGAGTTCTCACCTAAGGAATATCTAATGGATGAGAAGCACCTAAAGAGATGTTCAACATCCTTAGTCATTAGGGAAATGCAAATCAAAACAACCCTGAGATTCCATCTCACACCAGTCAGGATGGCTAAGGTCAAAAACACAGGAGACAGCAGTTGTTGGCGAGGATGTGGAGAAAGAGGAACACTCCTCCACTGCTGGTGGGATTGCAAGCTGGTACAACCACTCTGGAAAGCAGTCTGGCGGTTCCTCAGAAAACTAGGCATGACATGCCTGGAGGATCCTGCTATACCACTCCTGAGCATATACCCAGAGGCTTCCCCTGCATGCAATAAGGACACATGCTCCACTATGTTCATAGCAGCCTTATTTATAATAGCCAGAAGCTGGAAAGAACCCAGATGTCCCTCAAAAGAGGAATGGATTCAGAAGATGTGGTATATTTACACAATGGAATACTACTCTGCAATTAAAAACAATGAATTCACGAAATTCCGAGGCAAATGGTCAGAACTTGAAAATATCATCCTTAGTGAGATAACCCAATCACAAAAGAACACACATGGTATGCAGTCACTGATAAGGGGATATTAACCCAGAATCTCAGAATACCCAAGACACAACTCATATATCAATAGATGTCCAAGAAGATTGAAGGAGAGACCTCTGGTCCTGGAAAGACTGGATGTAGGGGAATACCAGGACAGAGAAGTGAGAAGGAGTTGAATGGGGAACAGAGGGAGGGAAGGGGGCTTATGGGACTTTCGGGGAGGGAGGAAACGGGAAAGGGGAAATCATTTGGAATGTAAATTTTAAAAAAAAAAACTTGAAAAATAAAAAAAAATGATAAGTGCTAGTCTTGACCCCACTTCTTCAAGGTCAAGAATTGCATGACATACTTTCCATATACAACTTCATTTCATCCCCTTAATCCCCAGAAGTGAGGCCTTTTTACCCCCTTTTAAAGAGTGGACTGTGACCCTGGAAGTTTCTAGTCTATCTCTACCACTAAGATCTTAAATGCTTCCTTAACCATAACCATGCAATTGAATTGACTATTGCTGTGACTATTGAATTGACTATTGACTCTCTGTGGTTGAGTATACATCATGTGTAAATGTTTTTCTTATTACTCTTTTAACTTTTAGAAATACATGCATCATCATTATTTCTAAGACAACTGATCTCATGAAGCTATTACAAATATGCTTAGGTTTATTATTAAATATTCTTCCATGATTCAGCCATCAGATCTCATTATGCTCTTTGGCAAATTTTTTTCATTGAGAAGTTCTGACCTGAAACTAGAAGCCAATCTTAGTAGTGACATCTAAAGCTCATCAGATTAGATGTACATTTTAAGAATACTTTACATCCTCTAACATTAGAAGTCACCAAAGTCTTCAAATTTGTACCATGAAGTCCACACCACAATTGATATTAATTATGAAAAGGCAAGAGGATAGAGGTGTTCTTCTTGCATGGAAAATATGGAGATGTTTGGTATTCTCCATGTGAACCCTCGGGTACCTTGATAGGTAGGGAATGACTTTGACATGAAATTTCAGTTTTGGCTGCAACATTAAGCAATTCATTTTCCATATCCATGTTTGAGAATTGTGACATCATTTGCCTTGGTATTGACCTTCATCTTACTGCTAAACTCACTCAGTCAAAATCTAGTGAATCTAAGAACAAAGGGTTCATTTCTAGACAGTTTTTTAATATCCCAGTTTTTAAAAAGATGAGATTTTTTTTACTTCAAAATAGACATTTAATGCAATCTTTAGATCAAAGAAAACTTGATTTTACATTTTCTGCAGTAGATCACCTGCCAGATTTGGACCAGCAAGTTTGGTTTTGAAGGCCACACTCTGCCCTCCTGGTACCACGTTCCTTGATTATTGATTTGTATATGGTGCTTATACATCCCAAGGAGCATTTCATTCTTGACGTCCCAGTCACCTCCACTGCTGCCACTCAGCTGGGGACAGGCCGAGAAGCTCCCCACCCTAAGGGGCTTTTAAAGATGAGATTTTTAATGTCAAATCTTTTACTGTAGGAAAAAGGCACTTGATGCTAAGCTTGGCAGCCTCAATTTTTTTGATCTCTTGGATTCATGTGTGGAAGGAAACAATCAACTCTTACAAGTTGTCCTTTGACTCAGCATGCATGTTCTGGCTGTCATGGGTATACATACATACAACCACACCACTCACATACAAATAAATTGTCAAGTTGGGAAAATATTGTGTAGTTATTAATCATAAGAAAATGATAATTATAATTGCTCAAATATATTTGAAGAAGGCTGGTAACAAATTATTTTGGTTGGTAAATGTTTTCCTTTATATTATGCGAACCAATTTGCATAACTTGTCATAATTTGTACTCATTTATACGAAATAATGCAGTACATGTAACATTTGATATACAATACATTGTGGTGGTTTGATAAGAATGGCCCACATAAACTCATGTATTTGAAGCCTTAGTCACCAGAGAGTAGAGCTTTTCAAAAGGATTATAAGGATTAGGAGGTGTGGCTTTGTTGGAGGATGTGTATCACTGGGAGCGGGCTTTAAGGCTGCAAAATCCCACACCAGATGCTCTTTCATCCTGCTGCCTACAGATCAGGATGTAACTTAGCTACTGCTCCAGTGCCATGTTAGCCATCATGCTCCCCCAACATGATGCTAGTAGACTAAACTTCTAAAACTGTAAGCAAGGTCCCAGTTAAATGCTTTCTTTTATAAAAGTTGACTTGAATATAGTGCCCCTTCACAGCAGTAACTAAGACATAAATATTTATATTCATTTAATTATATAAAAATATGCATTTATATAAATTTATAGATTTATATTAATTGTATACATACACATACCTACATACAGATACATGCACATATTCTATATTAAAATGTCCGTGTGTTTTATCATTATATTTGTCTAAGATTATACTGAGTATTTTTCCATCATTCATTTTCTGGCCTAAATACTTTAAAATAGAAAACAAAAACAAAAACAGAACAAACAACAATGACAAAAACAATCACTGTTACAATCTGTTTACTTCTTGGGAGGACAGACATCTATGATAACCTTCAGAGCTAGAGAGGTTTATGCCATCAAAGCAGCATTATTTTCTACAGTTAAGTAGTCATCCGTGATACAAAAAGGAAAAGTATGTTCTCCACTCTTCCATAAAAGAAATATAAGACCTCGTTCACAAAATGTGTGTGTGTGTGTGTGTGTGTGTGTGTGTGTGTGTTTGAAATAAAAGCTGGAGTTCCAGAGCTCAGAGGTACAGTTCTTCTCTTGGAAAGAAATCAGGACCTTAGACTAAGCAGATTAATGATGCTAACAGAGTTTTGATCCAGAGGAAAACCACGCTTTAAACAATGAGTAAACCAACTTGACATTAAACTGTCAGTGTGCTGTAAGTTGCAGCAGCAGTAAAAAGACTCATGTAATTTTTCTGAAGCCAAGCTATACATGTAGTTCTCAGGCTGATGGGGGTGTGGTCGTATCTGATACGTGATAGATGCTTCTTGCTTTCTCATTGGACACACTATTTTCAGGAAGGGATTGGTTCACTGACTAATGGCCTAAAGCTGGCCCACTGTATCTGCGAGTTATGTGTGATGTTTCAGAGATCTAATTGTATGAAAGAAACTAATACACACACACACACACACACACACACACACACACACACATTATTTTCAGTACAATGATGCTCCACCAGATACCACTCCTTCTAAAACTATTTCTTAAGGTTAAGAAATGGTTTAACATTTAAGAATTCATATACCTCTTGCAGAGGAACCAAGTTCAGTTCCCAGAATCCAGCATCCATAGCTGTAATTCATTCCAGGAGAATTCTGTGCTTATACCTTCTGTGAACACCTGCACTTTTAAGTGCATTCCCACATGTACACACACACGCACACACACATATGTATATATGCATATGTGTGTATATACATATATATATATACATACATAATTAAAACATTTTTTGAAGTCCACTTGTAAGAAATGTTATGCTTAGATAAGGAAGAAATCTCTTCAAAATCCTTATAAGAATAAGAATTACTTTCTCACGAGTGACTGTGAAAGTCAACTATAGCTGAGTATTTATATATGTGCAAAACACTATTTTAATAATACTTGCAGTCATTATACATGCTTCTGTGGTCTGGCCAATGGCAGTATTGAAGAGTAAGAGAAATGCTGGAGGAAGCTGTCAAAACCTCAGTAGACTTTTAGACTCTCAACCAACTTTCTTCCAGTTGAGCTGATTCCATGGAGACAAGAAGGCAGCTGTGAACAGGAAGCCAGGCTTAGCAAGGTAACAGAGGTCTTAGATAAAACAAACACATTAGGGCTGCTGGTGGTGACAAAAGGAAATGAACAAAGTCACACCATGCCCATCCCAGAAGCATTCCAAAAAGCCGGAAACATAGCTACAGGCCAGTGCCCCCAGTGGAGACAATATTCTGCATAGATGGTCAAGAGGGAAGCTCAAGCAGAGCTCTATCCTTTTAACGGACTTTGATGAGCTTTAATTGTTTAAAGTCATGCTCCAGAAACTCAGGGATAGGCTTTTGGAATGTGAGACTCAGCAAACACTGAAATTATGACTTACTGATGCTCTTGCTTAAGGAAGCATTTATCAAACCAGATGAGGTATTTTCTCATATACAAAGAAATCTATGGATCATTATTGGCAATATTATTTATGACAGAAACTGGGGAAAAATTAAAGACTTAGTATTTTGCCCAGAATTTCCTCCTCACTTGTCAAATGTCAACCTAAGCATTTGGAGGCTGAGCATTTTTTTTCTATTATCAAATGTAGAAGGCTTTGATGGTAAGCAAGACTATGATGAGAAAATGATGGGAAACAGAATAGTTCTAGAAGACCAATAATATTCATAAATATGTTATATCTGATCTGAACACTAAGGTTATTGCCCTCTACATGATGATGGAGGCAAAAGTAAAATTACAATAATTTAAAATAATTGAGAGTTAAGTTAGAAAATACATGATTATCCTATACACACTTGTAAAAAATACTCAGTTGTCACTTGCTGTCCAGATGCTTCAGGAAGGGCACAGGGAGGTCTAGTTGAAGTACAAGGAAAGACTGGCAATAAATCAGTCTTAAATCCCCAAATTAAGCTAAACTAAGAAAGAAAGACAATCGTGAGTTTGAGATAGGTAGAAAGAAAAATTAATGGAAACATCTATGAACAGTGGGAACAGCATATGTGAGATGGCCACGAGAACTTCTTGTATAGCTCAGGTAGTCCCGGGTCTGTTGCATGTCCAAGCAACTTGGACCTGGTGATCAGAGGAATCATTATAGTTTTTATGGTACCAGGCTAGGAGGTTTGAGGAAGCTATGCTGATCAGATATGGGGAAAGATAATTTAACTCACACATATTAAACAGAAGTGTCAATGCATAATTCAGGTTTGTTGAAATAAGGATCTGACCACTAATGGAAACTAGAAAAGGAAAAGAAAGAGTGAACTTATAAAACATGTATAAAGGAGGATCCGAGACCCTGACAGACTAGACTTGAGACCATAATGACAGGAGCAAGAGAGGACCTAGGACAATCCTACCGTGTGGCAACAGCAAAGCTGTTGTTCCCAATAGAGATCTAAATTTTAAGCCATTAAAGCTCTGGAAATGTGGGGACAAAGTCAACTGGACTTTCAACCTTTGCACCACACACCACAGACTGCATCTCCAGGTATGGACAAAGAGGATAGACACAGGCCCTGACTGAGAACACTCTCAAGAGGTTTGAAGGGCTTTCTCTTTCCCTTCCCAGGTTTGGCACCTCTTTCCTGGTTTGTTTTGATTTACATCCCTATTGTGTGTCCTCAGATCCACTGAATTAGAGATGACCTGGTCCTCAGTCATATCAGCCAGCTTGTGACTTGGACTGAGGATGGGAACTAACTCCCAAACACTTAACAGAAAGCAGAAGCTACTGAGAGCCCCTGGAGACCCACAGCAAAGCCACCACGTGTATGTGAGTTCACTTCAGCCTCCAGCTTCCTATTTCAAGACCCACTTTTCCTGTCTTGGCCTTTTAGATAAGCTGTTTAAGCCGCAAGCGGGCGGGAGGGGGACAGGGGTGGGAGAGGTGGTGAACTTGAGACCTGCTACAGCTGCTGCTGCCTTCTTTGACTTTCTGTGCTTCTTAGCACACTTTGAAAACTGACATTTGATGACAGTCTCTCTGCTGGCACCTTCAAGTGGGCCCAGAGTGCTGTAATTCTCATTCCCTCTCTGTCTCTTGGTTGGTATTCTGCTGCTAAGGGTCTTAGTTTCCACTTCCTCCTTTGAATTGTTCTGCTCTCTTCATAAATAAAAGTTGCTTCTTATTATTCACCCTTCTGCCCACTCCATTCTTGGAGGGAGGGCAGGATGAGACTCAAGATAAGAAGAAGCAACATCTCAAGAAGAAAACATCAAACAGGACTCCAGCAATCCTTTCCACAAGGAGGTCTAGAGAACACTTCTGGGAAACCACAGAGACACCAAAAATGGAAAAGCTGAAATACTTTTTATATTGGCTATAATTCAAAGCAGTGATTATTTACACCCAATTCTAACTTTTATAGTCATTAAATAAGAAATTTTATCTTTGTTCTCAGGAGGTTTTTATGTAATTTAGCCAAAATAAAATGCAAACATAAATAAAATTAAATATTAATTAAATACAGAAACTAATAATAACCTAAATGGATTCTTATCACTGACAGAATCGAAAATAAAGAAATAACAGGAAGTGGGGGCAGTGTGTTAAAATGTCACAAAGAGAAAGCAGGATGCTGAATCTTTAATTATGGGGTGTGTATGTATGTGTGTGCTGGGAGTGGTAATGTGAAGTCAGCTGTAGCCAGAATGCTGAGCTACTGAAGAGGGGGTGTGGAGCAAACAGCTGCACAGAAGATAAAGTCGGAGAGGAAGCCTGTCTTTAAGGTAAATGGTGACACACAAGCCCAGAGACACTAGCCAGTAAGTGGAGTAGAGGTGGTCTCAGGCCCTTTCCCCTGCTTCCTAACATAAACATGACTCTATTTTTTCCAAGTGTTTGCCAGCATGTCCTCCAAGGCACAGAGCCCTCATCAGCACTTTCTGTTCTCTTTTTAAAAAGTAATAAGTCTTTTAACAGTCCTTGGGAAATGCCGTGTGTTTGAGCTGTTAAAGAACATTTTACAATTGGGACACTATTTTAAAAATTTGAAAACAGGTACAAATGTGCTTTCTCGGCTTTGCAGCTTGGGAAATTTGGATCAAGGGCTATTAATAGTAAAACAAATCGAAGCCACTGTACAAACCAGCACAGTGATTTCATAGACTGCTGAAGGAATAAGCATTCTTAGACAGAGGATCAGAGTTCTGCAGAGCATCAGTGAAATTACAGAACAAGTGTCTGAAACCTGACAGTAGCTATGACCATGTACTTGCTCCCTACCGGAGTACACATATTAACATTTAATATTATGCAACATATCAAAATGTACAGGATAAGAGCTGTTTGTATTTAATCATTTTTTCAAAGACAAGAAAGTCAATTGCTCTGTGTTCAAATTGCCTTAATTGTGAAATGTAGGTCATGTTATTGTCCACGACAGTCACCTATTGATTAAGACACTACTTGTAAGTCACTTAGTACATTGACTGGGCCATAAAAATTTTATTAAGTGCTGTATTGGGAGAAATTCTTCCTATCTGCTTAAGCAAGAACAAGTGGCCGTCTTCCTATACTTAACAGCATTTTTGGTGTTCTTTGTGATGATAAGCCCTGTGATGACTTTTATAAAGGCTTATCAGTTACTGGTAATGTCAGGCTGTCAGTTTCCTCTTTCATTCTCTTGGAATAAACATTTTTGGGCATTATTGATACCAGTCATTTCTTAAAACAACTTAGCAGAATACTAGCCCAGTTCTAGGATCTCAGGAAGCCATGCTGCTTAACAGGATTTAATTCCCTTACATGGAAAAAACAAACGAATAAACAAACAAACAAACACAACTGGTCCTTTGAAGGGAAACTAACAAATGAAAATAATCTAAAATTAAAAGTAAGTATTTGAAGTGGGCAACCAAATTATGAAATTTTCAATTCAATTTCACTCTCTTGGTGAAAACACCAGTTCACCTCTTTAGACTTTTTAAAACTGTGTAAGATTTCAAATTATAGTATCATAGCATCAAGGAATAGGTTGAATTTTGCATATATGGAAGTATAAGTAAGCCACACAATCTGTCATGTAAGGAAGACTAGAACGATTCTCCCCAGTCTTCTTTTGCCATGGTAACGTTATGCTGTTGTTGTTACCCATTAATAATTGAGAAAGCCCTTGGAGTGGTTTCCAGCAAGAATTCTGTTGAGAATGTAATGACATGAAGAATTCAGTGGTGATTGGATAGTAAGTTGTAGAAATAAGGAAGTGTGGACATATGTGCACTGTATGATATTCCCCTATTAATTATTATCCTTCAGATTCCCCAAGAATTCTCTCAAAGTTAATCACAAAACCCAACCCTGACCTTTAACAACAATGAGTAGGGCTAAAATGTAACTTTCAACATCTTGCAGAATTCATCTTTAAGCACTTCCTCTGAAAAACACACAGCTCAATATGCTTAGATTGTCTCTGATAATAACCACAACAGGATCATAGCAAACCCATATTTAAAAACCAAATAAAGTCTTTCATAGGGGTGGTTTGCCACTTCCCCCATTTCTTTTTTAACATGCAGGAACTAATTTAGCTGAGAAGATAAAAGCGATAGCTGCCTACAGATGTAAGGAAACCAAATCCTCAAACTTAAAAATCCTCAGTAACAGGGTGGTCTGAGCAGTTTTCTGTAAAAAAGAGTCCCACATTACTTACAGTGTCTCAGATAGAAAGCCAGGTCACTAAGACCTGCAGTTGTATGTAGCTGACTGCAGAAGGAAGAAACAGCACCACAATATCAGTTTTAGACACAACTTTATGTATTTACCAATTGGGCCATTATTCACCCATTTTCAACCTATTGCTGGTAAGTAGACACTAAAAAGTTTAAAGGTGAGATGAAAGGCTGCTTTGAACAATATCAGAGAATAAAGACCCCAGAGTGTCTGGAAGAACCAAACCTTCCTCTGTCTTTCACAGAAAGAAATCATGAAATCCCATCTATTCTATAAATTCTTCCTTCAGAAAACTGGTTGTAATTTGATCTATGCACAGGTGGTCTAGATGTGCCCACAGGATTGATCCTGCTGACTGAACCCTCCATAAAACATGTTAGTTCCTATCCCTTAATTGACTCCTACTTCACCTTTAAACCTGATTGATTTGTTAGCCATATACTTGATTGGACATTAAGTAAAATTGTATGGACAGTGGCAAATTATAAACTGCAAAAGTATTGGATATAGTCTCATTTGAAAGAGATATGTAACATATTACATGTAATATATTATACAAAATAATTATATAATAATATGTTATATAATATATAATCATATATAAATCAGCATCCTTGAAAAAAGTCTATAATTTCAATAAAATAATTAGTGAATGAGTGAAAGATGAACAAATACATAAAAAGCAGATTCTATCTCTCCTTTGGCCCTGACATATTTGCATAGTCTATCATTATAGTATATCCCATAGAGTTTTCTACATGCTTTTCTTTTTAAAAAAATTCAAAATGTAGTAAATCCTAATTTCCTTACAAAAACTTAGTTTTAAAAACTGTTATTCCATTAGTGAAGCTTACATATTTTGTCACATTTTGGCAACATATTTTTTACTCCTGTATTTGTTACAAACTCTTTTTCAAGATAAAAACAAAATGACAAATGGAAGTGAAATGTCTGTGCCTGATTTGATAACATGGCAGCCATAGGCAGAAATAGGAAATAAATTGTGTCCTTTCTCAGAACTCCTCTGTAACTCCTGTGATATCATGACCCCTGGTGTTGCAAATCCATTTTATTCTTTTATTCGCCCTTCATACACACTTCTAAGAACTGGGTCGCAGGGTCTCAAAAGTTTGTTTTTTTAATCTATGTGCTTTTCTTCTCTGATATTCACTCTCTAAACATGCATTTGCCTTTTAAAGAAATGTTTTAGGAGATAACCTCTTAATCAGCCACTCTAGGAATCTCAAATTGTGGAGTTTTCTATGTAACTGATGTTTTTGGTTCTAGCTATAAGCCTATGGTCTTCCTAAATACTTTTTAAACAAAGGAAGGAAACCACTAACAAAGTGGGTTACTCTTTTTGACTGAGTGACTTCAACTCTGTGTTAATTAGGTGATGATGAACACGGCTTTCACAAGGTAAAGCCTGGCACACTCAGACCACCCGTTTGGTCGGAATATCTGTGCTGCTTTGGCTCTGGTCAGTATAAGTGACTGGGAGAAAGTCTGCCATTCTTCTGTTCATTAATTCATTCCCTCCCCTTTGCCAAAGGGAAAATTCTGGAAAGTAACAAACTCTCTATTTGGGCTTCCTCCAGTACTAGAGAAAGGATTATCCATTAAAGCCCAATGTATTCGTTTTCTTATTCTTATAAACTCTAAGCAGAGAGATGGGAGTGTGCTTTTCTATTCTGCACAACCCTAGATCTTCTTAAATTTTTTAATGATCACAAATTCATCATTAAATTGCACATTTTTGGTTTTTTTTTTGAAGACTCAGTTGTGTTATGTGATGCTTTTTTGAAAACTGCTTTATGAGAGAATGTATTTGCTGAAGCAGACATGTGGACATGTGAGAACAGATATATGATGTTTTCCTGGAAGCAGCCTAGAAAAAGGCATGTGATGTTTTACTAGAGCAAATGTTTGAGAGGAAAGTGTTGTTTGGAAAGGGTATAAGTATAACCTGACAGACAGGGGATAATGCTGTGTGGTATTGGTTCACCTTGTCACTCTTTGCTAGTCATCACTTGTGTTTTCATGGGAAAAAAATGCACCCGAAACTTCTGGTGGTGTTCTGACAGCTTCTTGCAGCTTCTGTGGTCTTGGGCCATAATGTGGCATAAACTCACAGTTGCTTCTGAACTGAACTGCAGTTACTGATTTGTGAATGATGTTTGCAAGTGGATCAAGTTACCTCTGCTGATTCATATAAACTGATCTGCTGATATCCTGACAACACAGATTGGATTCAATCCAAAGAACTATTTCTAAACAAGTCCACATCCTCCTTTGCCCTATTAACCTTTCCTTTTCACTACCCTGATGGGTGTGGCTAGAAGAGATGTTAAAGCAATTAAGTATACTTAATAAAGTAGGTTTTGAAGAATATAAGCCAGCCGGGCAGTGGTGGTGCACGCCTTTAATCCTAGCACTTGGGAGGCAGAGGCAGGCGGATTTCTTAGTTCGAGGCCAGCCTGGTCTACAGAGCGAGTTCCAGGACAGCCAGGGCTATACAGAGAAACCCTGTCTCGAAAAACAAAACAAAAAAAAAAAGAAGAATATAAGCCTACAAATGTCTTTTCTGCATCTACATCTTTGTCTCATAACTTTGTAGATCATTTAAAGCCGTGGCTCTCCACCTTCCAACAGCTGCAATTCTTTAATAAAGTTCCTCAGGTTGTGGTGATCCCAACCATAGATTATTTTGACTGATATTTCATAACTGCAAGTTTTTCTACTGTTATGAATTGTAATGTGAATATCTGATATGCAGGATATCTGATATGTACCCCTTGTGAAAGTGTCATTCAACCCCTATCCCAAGAGGTCACGACACACAGGTTGAGAATTCCTAATTTAGGTCATTTTATCCATTAGAAGAACCTATTTCTCCACCCATTAAAACTGAGTTGATGATGTGCATCTCACTATTAAAAGGTATTATGACACAGGGAGAGCTAATATGGCACATGGAGAGAACAGAAAATATTTTGTGCTTTGATCCTTGCTTGCTTTCTGAGAAATGCCAACTGGCTTGTAGCTAAACTGTAAAAAAAGAATGAGCCAAATAGGAACTGGCTTGCTGAGAAATGTGGACAACCATAAAAACATAAGTTGGATGATAACAATAGAGTTCTTGGTAATGAGAGACATATAATCCAGTCCTATCACCAAGATAACAATAACAAAGACATATGAATAAAAAAACCCATGATGACCTGTGCCTCACTAAAAATACCAACTGACAGCAAGTATGGGGCCTCGAACCATGAAAACATCACCAGATAATTTTAGCCCAAATTATCACCACACAGCATTGTAAGCTATTTCAAGCCACTAAGTTAGGTATAATTTATAACCCAGAAAAAAGCTGTAAGCTATTTCAAGCCACTAAGTTAGGTATAATTTATAACCCAGAAAAAAGCTGCTTCCATGATAAGGGAAATAGAATTTGCTCATTGGTGATGTCCAATTTCTCAACATGGATTTGGGTTTAACTGTACTGAAAATAAATGTTTGCTTTTGCAAATGTTTGCCATCAGCATGTTTGTTGATTAGTAATAAGTACATTTGCACTTTCCATTAGTCCAATTAGACAAAAGAAAATGCATCCATCTTGGAGCAGAGTGAAAAGCCAGAGGCAATAGTAAAAGCTCATATGTAGCCCTGCCCTTGCACAACCTAAGGACCTTAGAAACAATGTGGAGGTGAAGACCTCATACTGATGAATATAAAAAGAAAGAATAGACATAGAGAACAAGGATATTTCCAACAATTTCATGGTTGAAAATTATCACTAAGAGAACTGAAGATGATAGTGCAGTGAGAGGAAAACAAGAATCACAGTAAAGTAGAATCAGTGAGAATTTTAATCACCCAACACTGAGATCTTAGAGAGGTCCAATACTTAGATCATGGAGAGGTTCAACACTGAGACCTTAGAGAGTCCAACACTGAGATCTTAGAGAGGTCCAATACTGAGACCTTAGAGAGGTCAATACTGAGTTCTTAGAGAGGTCCAACACTGAAAATTTAAAAAGGTCCAACACTGAGATTTTAGAAAGGTCTGATACTTAGATGATTTTTCCCCCAGGAAAATCAGCAGGAAGTGCAGCCTGGTTTTTATTGCATCTTTTATTGGTTTACTCCATGAGGCAAAATGCACTTCTGCATAATTGTTATCAACACTTAAATCTTAAAGAAGTCCAATACTTAGATCTCTTTCTGGCAACATAAGGAAAAAATTCTATTTATCAAGTTTCTAAGGATTTATTTTACCTCAGAAATATATAAGAAAATAAGTTTTGTAGATTTTAAACCCAGACTGCCATGGTCTCTTTGATAAAATACTGGCAGTACTGAAAGTGCTGTGCACCTGTGCAGAAAGCCAAGAGCAGCTATTAGAAGGACTATTCTATCACCTCCTCCACTGCACAGGAGAGGAAACTGACTTCTGAAAGAAGACACAGGATATTAACTATCTGGGTTTCAATACCTAGAAAGAGATGAAATGCCCAGAGTCAAGAATTATTCAGAGGTTTCTTGACAAACAAAATCTCATTTACTCAGAACTCAGGTATACATCTTTTTCTTCTGAGGTAATACTTTCAATTGATTCCTGGGGACAAGGTGAAGAGGGGAGTGAAAATTAATTACTAATCAATAGGTACCTAATTTCATTTTCTTTTGAAAGACCTTAAGGCACTGTCTTCCTTGTAGGATTACACTTATTTCAGAACACATGCTAAACCTGCTTATAAATATAAGCTATTCAAAGAAAATTCATGACTAAGGCCAGAATTTTACATTATTTTTAGTAGTCATTAATATTCTTTTTTATTAGATATTTGCTTTATTTATATTTCAAATGGTATCCCCTTTCCACATTAACCCTCCAAAAATCCCCTATCCCACCCACCTCCCCCTGATCACACATCCCCAGTTTTCTGACTTGCATTTCCCTATTCTCCGGAATCAAGTCTTCACCAGTACCAATGGCCTTTCCTCCCACTGATGTCTAAAATGATCATCTTCTGCTACATATGTAGATGGAGCTATGGGAACCTCCATGTGTACTCTGCGTTGGTGATTTAATCCCTGGGAGCTCTGGGGATACTGGTTAGTACATATTATTGTTCCTCTTGTAGGGCTGCACAACACTTCAGCTCCATGGGTCCTTTTGCCAGCTGCTTCATTGGAGACCCTATGTTCATTCTATTAGTTGGCTGTGAGCCATGGGTATTTTGATCCACTTTCCAATAAGGATCAAAGTATCCACACTTTGGTCCACTTTCTTCTTAAGTTTCATGTGGTCTGTCAGTGTTCCGAAATTTTGGGCTAATATCCACTAACTAGGGAGTGCATACCATGTCTGTTCTTTTGTGATTGGGTTACCTCACTCAGGATCATAGTTTCTAGCTCCATCTATTTGCCTAAGAATTTCATGAATTCATTTTTTTTGACACCTAAGTAGTACTCCATTGTGTAAATATATCACATTTTCTGTATTCATTCCTCTGTTGAGGGACATATGGGTTCTTTCCAGCTTCTGGCTAGTTTAAATAAAGTTGCTATGAACATATTGGGGCATGTGACCTTATTACATGTTGGAGAAGTTTCTGGGTATATGCCCAGGTCCTCAGGTAGTGCTATGTCCAATTTTCTGAGGAACCACCAAACTGATTTCCAGAGTGGTTTTATCAGCTTTCAATCTCACCAGCAATGGAGGAGTGTTCCTCTTTCTCTACATCCTCTCTAGCATTTGCTGTTTCCTGAGTTTTTGATCGTGGCCATTCTGACTGGTGTGAGGTGGAATCTCAGCGTTGGTTTGATTTGTATTTCTCTGATGATTAAGGATGATGAACATTTCTTAAGTGTTTCTCAGCCATCTGGTATTCCTCAGTTAAGAATTCTATGTTTAGTGCTGTACCCCATTTTTAAATAGGGTTATTTGGTGCTCTGGAGTCTAACTTCTTGAGTTTTTTGTATATATTGGATATTAGCCCTCTGTCAGATGCAGGATTGGTAAAGTTCTTTTGCCAATCTGTTGGTTACCATTTTGTCCTATTGACAATGTGCTTTGCAATTTTATGAGGTCCCATTTGTCAATTCTTGATCTTAGAACATAAGCTATTGATGTTCTATTCAGGAAATTTTCCCATTTGCCTATATGCTACTGGTTCTTCGCCACTTTCTCTTCTATTAGATTCAATATATCTGATTTTATGTGAAGGTCCTTTATCCACTTGGACTTGAGCTTTCTACAGGGACATAAGAATGGATCAATTTCCATCCTTCTACATGTTGACTGCCAGTGGACCCAGCGCCATTTGTTGAAAATGCTGTCTTTTATCCACTGGATGGTTTTATCTCCTTTGTCAAAAATCAAAAGACCATAGGTGTATGGGTTCATTTCTGGGTCTACAATTCTATTCCTGCTGGTCTCTGTACCAATACCATACAGTTTTTATCACTATTTCTCTGTAGGAGAGCTGAGGTCAAGGATGGTTATTCTACCAGAAGTTATTTTATTATTGAGAATAGTTTTCACTATCCTGGGTTTTTTATTGTTCCAGATAAATTTGGAAATTGCTCTTTCTAACTCTATGAAGAAATGTGTTGGAATTTTGATGAGGATTGCATTGAATCTGTAGATTGCTTTAGGCAGATGGCCATTTCTACTATATTAAACATGCCAATCGATGAGCATGGAAGATATTTTGATCTTCTGAGATCTTCAATTTCTTTCTTCAGAGGCTTGAAGTTCTTGGCACACAGATCTTTCACTTGTTTGGTTAGAGTCACACCAAGGTATGTAATATTATTTGTGACTATCGTGAAGGATGTCATTTCCCTAATTTCTTTCTCAGTTTCTTTATCCTTTGAGTAGAGGAAGGCTACTGATTTGTTTCAGTTAATTTTATATCCAGCCATATTGCTGAAGTTGTTTATCAGATTTAGGATTTTTCTGGTGGAATATTTGGGTTCACTTAAGTATACTATCATATCATTTGCAAATAGTGATACTTTGACTTCTTCCTTTTCAATTTAAATCCCTGTGACCTCCTTTTGCTGTCTAATTGCTCTGGCTAGGATTTCAAGAACTATATTGAACAGGTAGGGAGAGAGTGGACAGCCTTGTCTAGTACCTGATTTCATTGGGATTGCTTCAAATTTCTCTCCATTTAGTATGCTGTTGGCTACTGGATTGCTGCATACTGATTTTATTATGTTTAGGTATGGGCCTTGAATTCCAAGACTTTTATCATGAAGACTTTTTTCATGACTTTTATCATGTTGGATTTTCTCAAATGCTTTCTCAGCATCTAGTGAAATGATCATGAGATTTTTTTTTCTTTGAGTTTGTTTATATAGTGGATTACATTGATGAATTTCTGTATATTGAACCATCCTGAATCCAGGGCATGAAGCATACTTGATCACAGTGGAGGATCATTTTGATATGTTCTTGGATTTTGTTGGCAAGAATTTTATTGAGTATTTTTGCATCGATAATCACAAGGGAAATTGGCCTAATGTTTTCTTTCTTTGTTGGGTGTTTATGTGGTTTAGGTATCAGAGTAATTCATAAAACGAGTTGGGTAGTGTTCCTTCTGTTTCTATTTTGTGGAATATTTTGATGAGTATTGGTGTTAAGTCTTCTTCGAAGGTCTGGTAGAACTCTGCATTGAACCCATCTGGTCCTGGGCTTTTTTGTTTGTTTGTTTGTTTGTTTGGGAGACTACTAATGACTGCTTCTATTTCTTTAGGGGTTATTACATTGTTTAGATCATTTATCTGATCATGATTTAACTTTGGTACCTGGTATCTGTCTAGAAAATTGTTCATTCCATCTAGATTTTCCACTTCTGCTAAGTAGTAGGATCTGATGATTTTTTTAGATTTCCACAGTATCTGCTGTTATGTCTCCCTTTTCATATTTGATTTTGCTGATTTGAATACTGTCTCTGTGCCCTCTGGCTAGTTTGGCTAAGGGTTTATCTATCTTGTTGGTTTTTTCAAAGAACCAAATCCTGGTTTGGTTGATTCTTTATGTAGTTCTTTTTTTTCTACTTGGTTGATTTCGGCCCTGAGTTTGACTATTTCCTGTCATCTACTCCTCCTGGGTGTACTGCTTCTTTTTGTTCTAGAGCTTTCAGCTGAGCTGTTAAGCTGTTAGTGTATGCTCTTTCCAGTAGCTTTTTGGAGGCACTCGGAGCAATGAGATTTCTTCTTACCACTGCTTTCATTTTGTCCCATAAATTTGGGTATGTTGTGCCTTCATTTTCATTAAATTTTAAAGTCTTTGATTTCTTTCTTTATTTCTTCCTTGACCAAGGTATCATTGAGTAGAGTATTGTTCAGCTTCCATGTGTATGTGGGCTTTTGTTGTTTTTGTTGCTATTGAAGACCACCCTAACTCCATAGTGATCTTTTAGGAGTCATGGGATTAGTTCGATCTCTTTATATCTGTTGAGATCTGTTTTGTGACCAATTATATGGTCGATTTGGAGAAGGTACCATGAGGTGCTGAGAAGAAGGTATATTCTTTTGCTTTAGGATGAAATGTTGTATTTATATCTGTTAAGTCCATTTGGTCCAAAGCTTCAATTAGTTTCACTGTGTCCCTGTTTAGTTTCTATTTTCCTGATCAGTCTATTGCGGAGAGTGGAGTGTTGAAGTCACCCACAATTATTGTGTGAGGTGCAATGTGTGCTTTGAGCTTTAGTAAAGTTTCTTTTACGAATGAGGGTGCTCTTGCATTTGGAGCATAGATGTTCAGAATTGAGAGTTCTTCTTGGTGGACTTTTCCTTTGACCAGTATGTAGTGTCCTTCCATGTCTTTTTTGATGACTTTAGTTTGAAAGTCAATTTTATCTGATATTAGGATTGCGATTCCAGCTTGTTTCCTGGGACCATTTGCTTGGAAAATTGTTTTCCAGCCTTTTACTCTGAGGTAGTGTTTGTCTTTGACACTGAGGTGCATTTCCTGTACTCAGCAAAACGCTGGGTCCTGTTTAAGTATCCAGTCTGTTAGTCTATGCCTTTTTATTGGGGAATTGAGACCATTGATTTTAAGAGATATTAAGGAATAGTTACTATTGCTTCCTGTTATTTTTGATGTTATTTTTATATTTGTGTGGTTATTTTCTTTTGGGTTTGATGAAAGAAGGTTACTATCTTGCTTTTTCCAGGGTGTAGTTTCCCTCCTTGTATTGGTGATTTCCACCCATTATCCTTTGCAGGGCTGGGTTTGTGGAAAGATATTGTGTAAATTTAGTTTTATCTGGAATATCTTGGTTTCTCCATCTATGGTGATTGAGAGTTTTGCTGGGTATAGTAGTTTGGGCTGGCATTTGTCTTCTCTTAGAGTCTGTATGAGATCTGCCCAGGATCTTCTAGCTTTCATAGTCTCTGGTGAGAAGTCTGATGTAATTCTGATAGGTCTTCCTTTATATGTTACTTGCCCTTTTTCTCTTACTGCTTTTAATAATCTTTCTTTGTTTAGTACATTTAGTGTTTTGGTTATTATGTGACAGGAGGTATTTCTGTTCTGGTCCAGTCTGTTTGGAGTTCTGTAGGCTTCATGTATGTTCATGGACATCTCTCTCTTTAGGTTAGGGAAGTTTTCTTCCACAAATTTGTTGATATTTACTGGCCTTTTAAGTTGGAAATCTTCACTCTCATCTATCCCTATAATCCTTAGGGTTGGTCTTCTCATTTTGTCCTAGATTTCCTAGATGTTTTGGTTCAGGAGCTTTTTGCATTTTGCATTTTCTTTGACTGTTGTGTCAATGCATTCTATGGTATCTTCTGTATCTGAGATTCTCTCTTCTATCTATCGTACTCTGTTGTTGATGATTGCATACATTACTCCTGACTTCTTACCTAGGATTTCTATGTCGAGAGTCATTTCCCTTTATGATTTCTTTATTGTTTCTACCTCCATTTTTAGATCCTGGATGGTTTTGTTCAATTCCTTCACCTGTTTGGTTGTGCTTTCCTGTAATTCTTTAAGGGTTTCTGCCTATTTACCTGTGTTCTGCTGTATTTCTTTAAGGGAGTTATTTACTTGAAGCCCTCTATCCGTATCATGAGCTGTGATTTTAAATCCAAATCTTGGTTTTCCTATGTATTGGGGTATCCAGGACTTGCTGTTGTTGGAGAATTGGGTTTGAATTGTTGCCTTGATTTCTGTTGGTATTGTTCTTACATTTGCTTTTGCCATCTAGTTATCTCTGGTGTTAGTTGTTCCTTCTGTCTCTGGTTGGTGCTTGTCCCTCCTGTGGGCCTGCAAGGCTGTCTCAGCACCCCTGGGTGACCGGCTCTTCCCTGGCACAGAGTGCTGTGGCACTGCCCAGTTCCTGGGTGCAGGTGGAGCCCGGACTGACACTGTCCCAGCTGCTCTTCCACTCCTGTGTTCCCTGTGCTCCTGGTGTTACCAGCCTGTTCAGTTGCTGGACAGAAGATGGAGGCCTCACCTCTAAACCAGGGCGTCAAATCACTCCCTACAGAGCAGTTCTCCCTTGGCAGGATTGGTGCACAGTCTCCTGTGGCACTGTCCAACTCCTGGGTGCAGGTGGGGCCCTGACAGATCGTGTCCCAGCTGTTCTGGCACTCCAGTGTTTCCTGTGCTCCTGTACCAGCCTGCTCAGCCTCCAGAGAGAAGATTGTTAATATTCTTTTTATTCAACTTAACTAAAAGAAGAAAAACAAGTTCCTAAATATTTATACAAACAACAAATACCTCAAATGGATGAATTATGTTAATGAGTGAAATGATTTTACTTCAAGAGTAAGTAAAGAGTGAGATTCTGCATACATTTTTCAAATCCTTTAAAGATGTGGTAAGAAATAGTTTGTTCAAAAAGTCTCAAATCCTCAGGTAAGGGCTCATTAGTTCCATAAAGGATCACAAAGATGTCTATCTTAACGACTAGCATCCAGGCTTAGGAGCTTCTCACAACTTAGTAAGAAGGGAACTTCCCCTTAAATATAAGACATTCTAGATCTCTCCCTGGCATTGATGCAAAGAATTCATAAATATTTAATTAACTGAATTAAATAGGTATCCATGATAGACCGGGTGGCTGAGAGAGTAAGACAAAGACCACTGTGCACTGTTAAAGGGAAAGAATCCTCCTGGTCAAACATGTATTACCTGGTACTACATGAATTCTCATTGATTCTCTGAACAGTGTTGTCATTTTTTTCTTCTTTGGCAAGAATTTATATATGCCATATGACTTATAGGAAAGGGCCTGAGAAGTCATACCTCAGAATGAAGAGGGGGCAATCTTTTAGGGTCTAAATATTAATTAGAACCTTAATGTAAATTGAACAGTTTGGAAACACATAATATTCATTTCCATTCTTCACAGTAGTTAGAAATTATCTCTTTTAACTCAAGTGACAGCATATGTTGGCAAGGATGTGGAGAAAGAATAATCTTACATTGTTGATGGGATTGCAAACTGGTACAACCACTCTAGAAATCAATCTGGAGGTTCTTCAGAAAATTGGAAATATATCTACCTGAAGACCCAGTTATGACCCACCATGCCACAGAGGTACATGTTACACTATGTTCATAGCAGCCTTATTTGTGATTGCCAGAAGCTGGAAACAACCCAAATGTCCCACAACAGAAGAATGGATACAGAAAATGTGGTTCATTTTCACAATGAAATATTACTCAGCTGTTAAGAATGAGGATGTCCTAAGTTTTGCAGGCAAATGGATGGAACTAGAAAATATCATCTTGAGTGAGATAACTCAGGCCCAAAAGGACATGCATATTATGCACTCACTAATAAGTGGATATTAGCCAGAAATGTACAGAATACCCAGGATACAATCCTCAGAACTCAAGAAGGTTAACAAGCTGAAGGTCCCAAGTGAAGATACATCAATCCCACTTGGGAGGGAGAAGAAAGCAATCACAGGGGGCAGAAGAAGGGAGGATTCTAGGTGGGAGAGGGGACAGGGAGGGGGAAAACGGTAACATGAAGGGTAACATGGGAAAAGGGTAGCAGAAAGAATAGAAACATGCGACCTTGGGAGAGGGGGCCTTCTAGAATGTACCAGAGACCTGGGAGGTGAGAGATGCTAAGGATTCAAAAGAAGGGACCTTAGATGAAATACCCCACAGTGTGGAGAGAAAACCTGTAGAGCCCATCTCCAGTAGATAGAGCATCAAGTGGAGGGATGGTGTTGCCATCCCACAGTCAAAAGCATTGACCCAGAATTCTTCTTGTCTAAAAGAACTGCAGGGACAAAAATAAAGAAGAGACTGGACCCCGCGCAGGGAGGGAGCCCGCCAGCTTCCCTTCCGCGACCTCTGTTCCCGCGGACTGCGCTGGAGAGACCGGTACCCAGGCTCTCCCCCCAATATAACATCACTTGGGACACGGCCTGTTGGGGCTTCCTTCTGTGCCCGAGGGCGGGTTGGCGCTGTGGTCGTCTGGGTGCCAGATCGGCGGGCCATCGTGACCACAGGGTGAGCAGCGCCACGGAGAGTGCCCTCCGCCATCTTTGCTCCAGTGACCAGGTAGTTGGGACCACCAGGCTCAGAGACAGACAGGCATAATATCGCTTCGGGTTCAGGCAGCTTGTGTGTAACCTGCTCCCAGGTGCTGGGCTGATCTGCAGTGACCAGCGCGCCAGATCTGCTGTGGGACTTCTGCCTGGCAGAGGGACGCCCCCTCCCCCCCCCAGGAGAGATCACACACCCCTGCACAGGGCAGGAGCCTGCCAGCCTCCCTTTGGCGACCTCTGCTCCAGGAATCCACTAGGCTGAGCCTTTAGATGTGCAAGGCCTCCCCAATATAAGATCACTTGGGGCAAAGCACATTAGGGCTCCAAAGTCACTCAGGAGCAGGCAGGCCCCAGAAATCGGTGCCAGGGGAATCCTGGTAATCCAGGGGGGGCAGAAATAGCTTTGCAGGCTCACAGGAGGTCCAACCAACAGCCAGTGGCAGCAGGACCAACTAACACCAGAGGTATCCAGATGGCAAAAGGCAAACGTAGGAATGTTACTAACAGTAATCAAAGTAATGTGGGACCATCCGAACCCAACTCTCCAACAGCAGCAAGTCCTGGATACCCCACCACACCCGAAAGACAAGATCTGGATTTAAAATCACTTCTCATGATGCTATTAGAGGATCACAAGAAGGACACAAATAAATCTCATAAAGAGTTACAGGAGACCATGAATCAACGGTTAGAAGCCCTTACAAAGGAAACACAAAAATCGCTTAGAGAAATGCGGGAGAACATGGATCAAAAGATGGAGGCGCACAAGGAGACAACACAAAAATCGCTTAACGAGATGAATCAACGGGTAGATGCACTCACAAAGGAATCACAAAATTTGCATAAAGAAATGCAGAAGAATATGGGTCAACAGATGGATGCCCATAAGGAGGCAACACAAAAATTGCTTAAAGAAATGAATCAACGGTTAGATGCCCTTACAAAGGAAACACGAGAACTGCTTAAAGAAATGCAGGAGACGATGGATCAACAGATGGAATCCCATGAGGAGGAAACACAAAAATCGCTCAGAGAAATGCAGGAGAACGTGGGTCATCAGGAAGAAATCCTGAAAGAGGTAATGCAAAAATACCTTAAAGAAATACAGGAAAATACAAACAAACAAGTGAAGGATCTCAGCAAATCCATCCAGGAACTAAAAAAGGAAGTAGAAACAACTAAGAAATCACAAAGGGAGACAACTTTGGAGATAGAAAACCTTGGGAAGAAATCAGGAGTCATAGATGCAAACATCAACAATAGAATACAAGAGATGGAAGAAAGAATCTCAGGTGCTGAAGATTCCATAGAAAGCATCGACTCAACAGTCAAAGAAAATGCAAAATGCAAAAAACGCGTAACCCAAAACATCCAGGAAATCCAGGACACAATGAGAAGACCAAACCTAAGGATTATAGGTATAGATGAGAGTGAAGATTTGCAACTTAAAGGGCCAGTAAACATCTTCAACAAAATTATGGAGGAAAACTTCCCTAACTTAAAGAGGGAGATGCCGATGAACATACAAGAAGCCTACAGAACTCCAAACAGACTGGACCAGAACAGAAATACCTCCCGTCACATAATAATCAAAACACCGAATGTTCTAAACAAAGAAAGAATACTAAATGCAGTAAGAGAAAAGGGCCAAGTAACATACAAAGGAAGACCTATCCGAATCACATCAGACTTCTCACCAGAGACTATGAAAGCCAGAAGATCCTGGGCAGATCTCATGCAGACACTAAGACAGCACAAATGCCAGCCTAGACTACTCTACCCAGCAAAACTCTCAATCACCATAGATGGAGAGACCAAGATATTCCATGATAAAACCAAATTTTCACAATATCTTTCCACAAATCCAGCCCTGCAACGGATAATAGGTGGAAACCTCCAATACAGGGAGAGAAACAACACCCTGGAAAAAATGAGATAATAACCTTCTTGAATCAAACCCAAAAGTAGATAACCACTCAAACATAAAGATAGCGTCAAGAATGGCAGATGGCAATAATCACTATGCCTTAATCTCTCTTAATATCAATGGTCTCAACTCCCCAATTAAAAGACATAGACTAGCAGACTGGATACGTAAACAGGACCCAGCATTTTGCTGCATGCAGGAAACGCACCTCAGTGTCAAAGACAAACACTACCTCAGAGTAAAAGGCTGGAAAACAATTTTACAAGCAAATGGCCCCAAGAAACGAGGTGGAGTAGCCATCCTAATATCGGATAAAATTGATTTTCAACCCAAAGTCATCAAAAAAGACACAGAAGGACACTACATACTGATCAAGGGAAAAATCCACCATCAAGAACTCTCAATCCTGAATATCTATGCTCCAAATGCAAGGGCACCCTCATTCGTAAAAGAAACTTTACTAAAACTCAAAGCACACATCGCACCGCACACAATAATAGTGGGTGACTTCAACACCCCGCTCTCTGAAATGGATCGTTCAGGAAAGCAGAAACTAAACAGGGACACAGTGAATCTAATTGAAGCCTTGGACCAAATGGAACTAACTGATATATATAGAACATTTCATCCTAGAGCTAAAGAATACACCTTCTTCTCAGCTCCTCATGGTACCTTCTCCAAAATTGACCATATAATTGGTCACAAATCAGACCTCAACAGATACAAGAAGATAGAAATAATCCCATGCCTCCTATCAGATCACTATGGAATAAGGGTGGTCTTCAATGGCAACAAAAACAAAAGAAAACCCACGTACACATGGAGGCTGAACAATGCTCTACTCAATGATAACTTGGTCAAGGTGGAAATAAAGAAAGAAATCAAAGACTTTTTGAAAGTTAATGAAAATGAAGGCACAACATACCCTAACTTATGGGACACAATGAAAGCAGTGCTAAGAGGAAAATTCATAGCCCTGAGTGCCGCCAAAAAGAAACGGGAGACAGCATACACTAACAGCTTAATGGCACACCTGAAAGCCCTGGAACAAAAAGAAGCAAATACACCAAAGAGGAGTAGAAGGCAGGAAATCATCAAACTCAGGGCTGAAATCAATCAAGTAGAAACAAATAAAACCATACAAAGAATCAACAAAACGAGGAGTTGGTTCTTTGAGAAAATCAACAAGATAGATAAGCCCTTAGCCAGACTAACCAGAGGGCACAGAGATAGTATCCAAATTAATAAAATCAGAAACGAAAAGGGAGAGATAACAACAGAAACTGAGGAAATTCAAAAAATCATCAGATCCTACTACAAAAACCTGTATTCAACACAACTAGAAAATCTTGAGGAAATGGACAATTTCCTTGACAGATACCAAGTACCAAAATTAAATCAGGATCAAATAGACCATCTAAACCGTCCTATAACCCCTGAAGAAATAGAAGTTGTCATTGGAAGTCTTCCAACCAAAAAAAGCACAGGTCCAGATGGTTTTAGTGCAGAATTCTATCAGACCTTCAAAGAAGACCTAACACCAATACTCTTCAAACTGTTCCACAAAATAGAAACAGAAGGAACACTACCCAACTCGTTCTATGAAGCCACAATTACACTAATACCAAAAGCACACAAAGATCCGACAAAGAAAGAGAATCTCAGGCCAATCTCTCTTATGAATATCGATGCAAAAATACTCAATAAAATTCTTGCCAACCGAATCCAAGAACACATCAAAACGATCATTCACCACGATCAAGTAGGCTTCATCCCAGGGATGCAGGGATGGTTCAATATAAGGAAATCCATCAATGTAATCCACTACATAAACAATCTCAAAGAAAAAAACCACATGGTCATCTCATTAGATGCTGAGAAAGCATTTGACAAAATTCAGCATCCTTTCATGCTAAAGGTCTTGGAAAGATCAGGAATTCAAGGCCCATATCTAAACATAGTAAAAGCAATTTACAGCAAACCAGTAGCCAGCATCAATCTAAACGGAGAGAAACTTGAAGCAATCCCACTAAAATCAGGGACTAGACAAGGCTGCCCTCTCTCTCCATATCTTTTCAATATAGTACTTGAAGTTCTAGCTAGAGCAATTAGACAAGAAAAAGAGGTCAAAGGGATACAAATTGGAAAGGAAGAAGTCAAACTATCACTATTTGCAGACGATATGATAGTATACATAAGCGACCCAAAGAACTCCACCAGAGAACTCCTACAGCTGATAAACGACTTCAGCAAAGTGGCCGGATATAAAATCAACTCAAGCAAGTCAGAAGCCTTCCTATACTCAAAGGATAAGCAGGCTGAGAAAGAAGTAAGAGAAATAATACCCTTTACGATAGCCACAAACCATATTAAGTATCTTGGCGTGACGCTAACCAAACAAGTGAAAGATCTGTATGACAAGAACTTCAAGTCTCTGAAGAAAGAAATTGAAGAAGACCTCGGAAGATGGAAAAATCTGCCATGCTCATGGATTGGCAGGATTAATATAGTAAAAATGAGCATCTTACCAAAAGTAATACACAGATTCAATGCAATCCCCATCAAAATCCCAACTCAATTCTTCATAGAGTTAGAAAGAGCAATTCAAAAATTCATCTGGAATAACAGAAAACCCAGAATAGCTAAAACTATTCTCAAGAGTAAAAGAACCTCTGGGGGAATCAGTATCCCGGACCTCAAGCTGTACTACAGAGCAATAGTGTTAAAAACTGCATGGTATTGGTACAGTAACAGACATGTAGATCAATGGAACAGAATTGAAGACCCAGAAATGAATCCACACTCCTATGGTCACTTGATCTTTGACAAAGGAGCTAAAACCATCCAGTGGAAAAAAGATAGCCTTTTCAACAAATGGTGCTGGCTCAGCTGGAGGTCAACATGCAGAAGAATGCAAATTGACCCATCCTTATCTCCTTGCACTAAGCTCAATTCTAAGTGGATCAAAGATCTCCACATAAAACCAGACACACTGAAACTAATAGAAGGGAAACTAGGGAAGAACCTTGAACATATGGGCACAGGGGAGAATTTCCTGAACAGAACTCCAATAGCTTATACTCTAAGATCAAGAATAGACAAATGGGACCTCATTAAATTACAAAGTTTTTGCAAGGCAAAAGACACCGTCAAAAAGACAAAGCGGCAACCAACTAACTGGGAAATGATCTTTACCAACCTTACATCCGACAGAGGGCTAATATCCAAGATATACAAAGAACTCAAGAAGTTAAACTCCAGAGAGGCAAGTAACCCTATTAAAAAATGGGGTACAGAGCTCCACAAAGAGTTCTCACCTGAAGAATATCTAATGGCTGAGAAGCACCTAAAGAGATGTTCATCATCCTTAGTCATTAGGGAAATGCAAATCAAAACAACCCTGAGATTCCATCTCACACCAGTCAGGATGGCTAAGATCAAAAACACAGGAGACAGCAGTTGTTGGCGAGGATGTGGAGAAAGAGGAACACTCCTCCACTGCTGGTGGAATTGCAGGCTGGTACAACCACTCTGGAAAGCAGTCTGGCGGCTCCTCAGAAAACTGGGCATGACACTTCCGGAGGATCCGGCTATACCACTCCTGGGCATATACCCAGAGACTTTACCTGCATGCAATAAGGACACATGCTCCACTATATTCATAGCAGCCTTATTTATAATAGCCAGAAGCTGGAAAGAACCCAGATGTCCCTCAACGGAGGAATGGATTCAGAAGATGTGGTATATTTACACAATGGAATACTACTCTGCAATTAAAAACAATGAATTCACGAAATTCCTAGGCAAATGGTCAGAACTTGAAAATATCATCCTTAGTGAGGTAACCCAATCACAAAAGATCACACATGGTATGAAGTCACTGATAAGGGGATATTGACCCAGAATCTCAGAATACCCTAGACACAATCAGCATATCAATAGATTTCTAAAAAGATGGAAGGAGAGACCCCTGGTCCTGGAAAGACTGGATGTAGGGGAACGCCAGGACAGAGTAATGAGAGGGGGTTGAACGGAGAAAAGAGGGAGGGAAGGGGGCTTATGGGACTTTCGGGGAGGGAGGAAACGGGAAAGGGGAAGTGATTTGGAATGTAAATTAAAAAAATAAAATAATATTAAATTAAAAAAAAAAAAAAAAAAAAAAGAAGAGACTGAAGAAAAAGAGTTTTAGTGACCAGCTCAAATTGAGATCCAGCTCATGAGGGAGGTTCCAAGACCTGATACTATTACTGAAGCCATGGTATGCTTACAGACAGGAGCCTAACGTGCCTGCCCTCCTAAAGGCCTAACAAGCAGCTGAAAGAGCCATATGCAGATACTTACACCCAACCAATGGACAGAAGCTGAGGACCCCTGTGTCTGAATTAGGGAAAAGCTTGGTAGAAGCAGAGGAGGAGGGTGACCCCATAGGAAGGCCAGCAGTCTCAACTAACCTGGACCCCCAAGATCTCTCAGACACTGAGCCACTAACCACACAGTATACACCAGCTGATTTGAGGCCTTTGACACAAATACAGCAGAGGACTGCCTAGTCTGGCATCAGTGAAAGAAGAGGCACCTATCCTTCAAGAGACTTGAGGCCCCAGGGAGTGGGTAGGTCTGGTGGAGTGGGGATGAAGAGGGGTGGGGACATCCTCTTAGAGAAGGGAAAGGAGGAAGGGGATGAGGAACAGTCAGAGCAGATGAGGAGGGGGATAACGACTGGACTGTAAAAAAAGAATTGAAGAAATACAATTATTTTTAATTGGATATTTCATTTATTTATATTTCAAATATCCCATTTCCCCATTTCCCCTCTGGAAACTCCCTATCCTGCCCCTCCCCCTGCTTCTCTGAGAGTGCTCCCCTACCCAACCACCCACACACTCCTGCCTCCCTGACCTGGCATTCCCCTATACTGGGGCATTGAGCCTTCACAGGACTAAGGGCCTCTCATCCCATTGATGTGCAACAAGGCCACCCTCTGCTACATATGAGGCTGGAGCCATGGGTCACTCCATGTGTACTCTTTAGTTAGTGGTTTAGTCCCTGGAAGCTCTGGGGATTCTGATTGATTGATATTGTTGTTTTTCCTATTAATAATATATATATATATATATATATATATACACACACACACACACACACACACACACACACTAGATAGATAGACAGATAGATAGATAAAATGTTCTTCTCAGAAAAAAAGAAATTATCTCTTTTAAACGATATAGAAATTGTCTAGTGTATTTCCTTATCTCTCTAAAATGACAACTGCTTAATCTTCTCATTTTCCTAGAGAAAGATGAATTCAAAGAATTAGTTTTCTGCCTGTGGTATTAATTTAAGAGATGATACTGCAATTTCAAATACGTATACAATATACATTTTTTCTTTTTTTTTATTTACATTCAAAATCATTTCCCCTTTCCCATTTCCTCCCTCCCCGAAAGTCCCATAAGCCCCCTTCCCTCCCTCTTTTCCCCATTCAACCCCCTCTCACTTCTCTGTCCTGGCATTCCCCTACATCTAGTCTTTCCAGGACCAGGGGTCTCTCCTTCCATCTTCTTGGAAATCTATTGATATGTGAATTGTGTCTAGGGTATTCTGAGATTCTGGGTTAATATCCCCTTATCAGTGACTGCATACCATGTGTGTTCTTTTGTGATTGGGTTACCTCACTAAGGATGATATTTTCAAGTTCTGACCATTTGCCTAGGAATTTTGTGAATTCTAAAGTGACAGATTAGATTTAAATGGATACAAGTTCAATGCTTAACAACAACAAATTAAATCTTCATACTTCAGATTAAATATCTGAAGAGATTTTCTGCTTTTGGAACTCCTGCCTTTCAGAGACAATTCCTTTTTATCACACATCCAGACTTTCTTTCATGTTTGCTTTCAAGAAGCACAGTGAAAGTATTTCTCCTCTGTGGCTGCATGTTAACACTGGATGTAACTGCAGAAATCACTTTTTCACCTTATCTAAGCATGAGTACAGTCTGAATAAGTGGATATTATTTTCCTCTTTTGTGAAAGTTTAGTCCAAATGTCTATAAACACATTTCCAAGTTATCTCATCCATATGTACATTTGAAGACTTTATCCTCTGCCACAAATATATATTTGAAAAGTAGATCCACAAATCCTTTAAAGGTGCTGATTACAATTCATTTTGAATGGCTAACATTTATTGGAACAGCAAGAAGTAAAACTATCTGTATTTGTGTACAGACTGAAAGTAAATAATATGAAAATTCCATTTTCCTAGCAATTTAGTAACATATATTACATTGCAACTGCTGAAAATATAAAATGTAATCTTCCAACTAGTACCAACATCTTCTAAAATAATATTTTTAGTTAATAACTTAAATTTGAATAACACCTGCCAGCATGTGACACCATCCTTTAAACAGTGTAAGGCCATGGTTTTCCCTAATATGGCTTTAATCAAGCTAGACAACATTGTAACAAAAGAAGTAAAAAAGAGGATGCAAAAGAGGAAGAGCAGTAAAAACAGAGTGTCTGGGGGCTGAAGTAATGGCTCATGGAAAGAAGCACAAACAACACTTGCAAAGGACAGGAGTTTGAATTTTAGAACCCATATCAGGCAGCCCACACATGCCTCTAATTCAAGCTCTAGAGGGATCCAGGTACCTCTGCCCTCTGACAGTATGTGGATATACACATACTTTCCCACATAATACACATAATTAAAAATAATAAAAATAAATATTTTAATTTAATGTGACTTGATGAATTGGGGCAGAAGTTAATCACTGAGTTGTCTCTGGAGTTAACACATAAGGAACAAAGTTTGTCCTACACAAACATGGTTTATATAGACAGGGCATAGTGACAAGAAGAGGCCTCATGAGTAGATCTCAAACTCTGATCAATCATAGAACCACAGGCTATATGTAAAAGCATTCAACAAGCACATGCTGACTTAGAATTGTTATCAGAGATCTTAGGTACAGTACAACTTCACAATGGACCTTTAATGATCTTCAGATGATCTTCAGAAAACTAATTTTCTTAATTTCAGGTAATAAAATTAAAAAGGGAAGCTGTTGTATTAGAAATTATCTATCATAAAGAGGCTCTGTAAAAGTCAGGTTTTAATATTTTACTTTAGTAATGTATGACCTGGGGACATTCTAAAATTAAAAAATGATAATGGCTGAGGAGATGGCTCAGTGCAGAGATGCTTGTTCTCAAGCATGACACTAGAATTCACATATGTGGACATGCTGTGCATACCTGTAACCCAGCGCTGGGAGACTGAAGCAGACCAATCTGAACTCACATTCCAGCCTATTTAGCCAGGCTGACTTCCAGTTTACTGAGAGGCCTTCTTGTAGGAATCAAAGTAGAAAAGGATAGGGAAGGGGAAGACACCTCAAGTCTTGCTCTGACCACTGTCTCCATGTAGTTAAGTGTTACAGGATGTTTGATTCTGTTTCTAGTTAGGGTGTGGGTCATCTCTTTGCACACACCTTGAATCCCTCTGGTTGGAATACAGACATGTCCTTTGTGCACACTTTTAATCCCAAACATTTGTAGAAGGAAGCAGACATGTTTGAAAGTTATGTCTAATTGAGTGGCAGAAAAAGTGACAAATCAGAGAAAGATTTGACACAACAGATATGCCCAACTCTCATGAGAAGAGAGAAGAAAGGGAAACTACTTAAGGAAATTAGAGACAGTACAGGAAAGGGTACAGTGCAGGAATAGAGTTTGTGGAGAGCACTAGAGCAGAGTTGAGAGGGAGAGTAGAATAGCAGAGAGGGAGAAGGAGGCCTTTTTAGGAGGAGAGTTTTACAGAGACAGGTTGAAGAGAGAACAAGCTAGACACAGGTAAAGACAAAACAAGCAAGAGAATGAGGAGCCAGAAGATTAGAAAAGATTTCTAAAGTTAGTTTGAGGTCAGGCAGAGCAATTCAGTAGAAGCTGAGAAGCCAGATTGACTCAGTTAGTTAAAATGGAGAGAAGTTTGAGCCAGAACAGCTGAATTGAACTGGCCAACTACAGTTCAGAAAGAATGAGAAAGGACAAACTTATTCAGCAGCATGTTTTAGAAACTGAAAACATTCTAGATTAGATTGTACACAGACTAGAAGCTTCCAGGGCTAGGCCTAGGTTAACAGACTAAGGCATTAAGCCTCAGAGATGATAGGCAAATAAAAGGTATTTTTACATAAATAACACACACACACACAAACTCACACAGGCATGCACATACACACACATGCACACACTCTCACACAAACTCACATACATACACATACACACACACTCTCTCACACACAGAGAGACATGCACACAGACACACTCATGCATGCATACATGCAAGCAAGCAGACAAGAACATTCAAATTCAGTTTGAAACTCGACTAAAAGAAATAGAATATATGTAGGAGCCTCTGAAAAGTCAGGTTTTAATATTGTACCTTTGCAATTTGTGACTTGGGGAAATTTTTAAATTAAAAAGTGATCGTGCCCGAGAAGATGGCTCAGTGTTTCACCTAAAGCATGATATTAGTACCCATGTGATAAATGGAGGAATATTTAGCTCATCCTTTCTTCCTGATGCAAGGTCTTAAATGTGGTATTTTTGTGATACCACCTGACCTAGTGTAAAGGAGTGTTATCCACTTCAGTACAAAATAACCACACTATTTCAGATTAAGTTCCTCCTTAAATCCTCAATTAAATTGTTGCAGAATGGTAAAAGGGAAGAGTGAGGAGGAAAACAAAAGGCTGGAACTCTTGACTGTCAATTTTCCTTGTGATCTTACATATCTAGGGGGCAACCTCAGTTCTTTGCCCTGATCCTTTGTTCCCTTCAAGGTAAATAGGTTATTGTGATTCCTGAAGAGTCATTTTATTTCTGCAGATCAATGGACAACAGCTATAGAAAACATCAAGTTTCTTAAGAGTGAAACCTCAGAAGCTCTAATAACTCATTTCATTTTATCTTAAAATTCCTTACCTCTTAGTCCTGCAACCTACCTACCCTCAACCTAGAGCATTATACTTGTACTGAATGGTTTTGTATGTCAACTTGACACAAGCTGGAGTTATCAATAACAAAGGAGCCTCCCTTGAGAAAATGTCTCCATGAGATCCAACTGTAAGGCATTTTCTCAATTAGTGATCAAGTGTGGGAGAACCCATGGAAGGTAGTACCATCTCTGGGCTTATGGTCTTGGGTTCTATAAGAAAGGAAGCTGAGTAAGCCAGGGGAAACAATCCAGTAAGCAGCATTCCTCCATGGCTTTTGCATTAGTTCCTACCTCCACGTTCCTACCCTGTGTGAGTTTCAGTCCTGACTTCCTTTGGTGATGAACAGCAATGTGGAAGTATAAGCTGAACAAGCCCTTTCTTTTCCAGCTTGCTTCTTGGTCATGATGTTTTGTGCAGGAATAGAAACCCTGACTAAGACCATAGATTTCTTCAAGTCCTTAAGCATTCTAGAGAAAATCTAAAGGGTAAGAGGAAAGGAGTCACCATGATGCTGGTCTCTTATTTTGGATAAGAACTCAAAGTCATATGCTAGTCCTGTGGTAGACATTGAGGCAATTCCCTCCCCAAGACTCAATTTAAAAGTCCAGCATTCTCAAGAAGACCATAATCATCAGTCCTCAGACATGTTGGTCCCCAGTACAAAGAAACAGTTACAAGAATTTACCTCTAATCTCTTCTTTCCCCTAGACACATTTGCATTCAAATTCAGGCAGCTTCATCTCTCAGGTTTCTGGAGAAGAAATCATTAGCTCTAAGCTCAAGTTCATCACCCTTCACCCTGGTCCCACTTTCAACAAATTCCTTAGGGATGTTGTCTCATAAAATATCTACTTCCTATTCTATATTTAAATGATCTGATCAGTTCATTATTTTTATTTAATTTTCTTTTACTTTTTCACTTTACATCCTTCTCACTGTCACCCTCACAGTCATCCCCTCCCACAATTCTTCCTCTATCCTCCCTCACCTTCTCCTCTGAATGTGTGGGGGACCCTGGTACATCAAGTCTCTGTGAGGCTAGGCACTTACTCTCCCACTGAGGCCAGACAAGGCAGTCCAGCTAGTAGAACATATCCCACATACAGGCTATATCTTTTGGGATAGCCCCTGGTACAGTTCTTCAGGACTCACATGAAGGTATTATTTCATTCTTAACCTGGTATTTCCTAGCAGGACCTTCTTACCTCCACATCTTCTATTTTAAGATTTGCTATACTGTCTTCTTGCATGGACACTTTTCTGTCTCCCTTTAGTTCTCTGAGTGTACATCTACTGTCAGGTAATTAATAACCTGCTAATTGTTCAGCCATTAGATTCCCTCCAATCTTGTCCTGACTTTCCTAACACCCACCATAGCCTAACTCACCTCACCAAATTGCCACCAGTTTGGTGTCTATGACACTACGCTTTTCTGACTTCCCTTCTCTTTCTCAACTTGCTCCCTTTCAAAGATGTGAGATTCCTTACTAGCATTTACCTTGAAAGGTTGGTATGCTCCAGATCTCACTATGAGTCATCTCTTCTCAGTTTACAAGCATTCTTCACCATTCTTCTGTAATCTTCTGGATGTAATGGCCTCCAAAGCACAAGCATCCTTAAGCCTTTAGTTCTCAGTCTACACCATTAGGATCAAATTTTCCCCAAAGAAACATCCATTTTCTTTCCTATTGAATCTCAGGCAAATAGCATGTACTGTGTAATAAATATCTATTTGTACAATGAATGAAGTAGTCCTACATATTTTGCTCCCAACTTTCTTTCACTTATTTTTTTTTAGGAGACTGCTTACTTATTGTTTAATTTTTTAATTTTTTTATTATGTATATTCTTTATTTACATTTCAAATGATTTCCCTCTTACCAGTTCCCCCCTCGCCAAAAGTCCCATACACTCTCTTCCCTCCCCCTTTTCCCCAACCAACCCACTCCCGCCTCCCCTTCCTTGTATTCCCCTACACTGCCACATTGAGCCCTTCCAGGACCAGGCACCTCTCCTTCCTTCTTCTTGGGTATCCTTTGATATGTGAATTGTTCCTCAGGTATGCCAGGCTTCTGGGCTAATATCCGCTTATCAGTGAGTACATATCATGAGTAAATTTTTTGTGAATGGGTCACCTCACTCAGGATGACATACTCCAGTTCCACCCACTTGCCTAACAATTTAATGAATTCATTGTTTTTAATAGCTGAGTAATATTTCATAGTGTAAATATACCACATTTTCTGTATCCATTCCTCTGTTGAGGGACATCTGGGTTCTTTCCAGCTTATGGCTATTATAAATGAGGCTGCTATGAACATAGTGGAGCATGTGTCCTTATTGCATGTTGGAGAGTCCTCTGGGTATATGCCCAGGAGGGGTATAGCTGGGTCCTCCAGTGGTATTATGCCGAGTTTTCTGAGGAACCGCCAAACTAACTTCCAGAGTCTTTTTACTAGCTTGCAATCCCACCAGCAGTGGAGGAGTGTTCTTCTTTCTCCACATCCTCTCCAGCACCTGCTGTCTCCTGAGTTTTTGATCTTAGTCATTCTTACTGGTGTGAGGTGAAATCTCAGGGCTGTTTTGATTTGCATTTCCCTAATGACTAAGGATGATGAACATTTCTTTAGGAGATCCTCAGTCATTCGATATTCCTCAGGAGAAAATTCTTTATTTAGCTCTGCACCCCATTTTTAATAGGGTTATTTGGCTCTCTGAAATCTACCTTCTTGAGTTCTTTGTATATCTTGGATATTAACCTTCTGTCGGATGTAGGGTTGGTAAAGATCTTTTCGCAATTAGTTGGTTGCCGTTTTGTCCTTTTGACAGTGTCCCTTGCCTTACAGAAACTTTGTAACTTTATGAGGTGCATTTGTCAATTCTTGATCTTAGAGCACAAGCTATTGGTGTTCTGTCCAGGAAATTTTCCTCTGTGCCCATGTGCTCAAGCACTTCCCCAGTTTCTTTTCTATTAGTTTCAGTGTTTCTGGTTTTATGTGGAGGTCCTTGATCCACTTGGACTTGAGGTTAGTACAAGGAGATAAGAATGGATCAATTTGCATTCATCTGCATGCTGACCTCCAGTTGAACCAGCACCATCAATTGAAAAGGTTATCTTTTTTCCACTGGGTGGTTGTAGCTCCCTTGTCAAAGATCAAGTGACCATAGGTATGTAGGTTCATTTCTGGGTCTTCAGTTCTGTTCCACTTATCTACCTTCCTGTCACTGTACCAATACCATGCAGTTTTTAACACTATCACTCTGTAGTGCTGCTTGAGGTTTGGGATACTGATTCCCCCAGAAGTTCTTTTACTGTTGAGAATAGTTTTAGCTATCATGGGTTTTTTGTTATTCCAGATGAATTTGAGAATTGCTCTTTCTAACTCTATGAAGAATTGAGTTGGGATTTTGATGGGGATTGCCTTGAATCTGCATATTGCTTTTGGCAGGATAGCCATTTTTACTATATCAATCCTGCCAATCCATGAGCATGGAAGATCTTACCATCTTCTGAGGTCTTCTTGAATTTCTTTCTTCAGAGACTTGAAGTTCTTGTCATACAGATCTATCACTTGTTTGGTTAGAGTCACACCAAGATACTTTATATTGTTTGTGGCTTTTGTGAAGGGTGTCATTTCCCTAATTTCTTTCTCAACCTGTTTATCCTTTGAGTATAGGAAGGCTACCAATTTGCTTGTGTTAATTTTATATCCGGCCACTTTGCTGAAATTTTTTATCAGTTGTAGGAGTTCTCTAGTGGAGTTTTGTGGGTCGCTTAAATATATTATCATATCATCTGTAAATAGTGATGCTTTGCCTTCTTTCTTTCCAATTTGTATACCTTTGACCTCCTTTTATTGTCTAATTGCTCTAGCTAGAATTTCAAGTACTATATTGAATAAATATGGAGAGAGAGGGCAGCCTTGTCTAGGCCCTGATTTTAGTGGGATTGCTTCAAGTTATTCTCCATTTTGTTTGATGTTGGCTACTGGTTTGTGGTATATTGCTTTTACTAGGTTTAGGTATGGGCCTTGCATTCCTGTTCTTTCCAAGACCTTTAACATGAAAGGATGCTGAATTTTGTCAAATGCTTTTTCAGCATCTAATGAAATGACAATGTGGTCTTTTTCTTTGAGTTTTTATGTAGAGGATTATATTGATGGATTTCCTTATATTGAAACATCCCTGCATCCCAGGGATGAAGCTTACTTGATCATGGTAAATGATCGTTTTGATGTTTTCTCGGATTCAGATGACAAGAATTTTATTGAGTATTTTTGCGTCTATATTCATAAGGGAAATTGGTATGAAGATCTCTTTCTTTGTTGGATCATTGTGTGGTTTTGGTATCAGCAAAATTGTGGCTTCATAGAACGAGTTGTGTAGAGTTCCTTATGTCTCTATTTTGTGGAATAGTTTGAAGAGTATTGGTGTTAGGTCTTCTTTGAAGGTCTGATAGAATTCTGCACTAAAACCATCTTGTCCTGTGCTTTTTTTGGTTGGAAGACTGTCAATGACCACTTCTATTTCTTTAGAGGTTGTGGAACCATTTAGATGGTCTATCTGATCCTGAATAAACTTTGGTAGTTGGTATCTGCCTAGAAAATTGTCCATTTTCTCCAGATTTTCCAGTTGTGTTGAGTATAGGCTTTTGTAGTAGGATTTGATGATTTTTTAATTTCCTCAGTTTCTGTTGTTATTTCTCCCTTTTCATTTCTGATTTTGTTAATTTGGATACTGTCTTTGTGCCCTCTGATTAGTCTGGCTAAAGGTGTATCTATCTTGTTTATTTTCTCAAAGAACCAACTCCTGGTTTTGTTGACTCTTTCATTAGTTCTTTTTGTTTCTACTTGGTTAATTTCAGCCCTGAGTTTGATGATTTCCTGCCTTATGCTCCTCTTGGGTGTATTAGCTTCTTTCTGTCCTAAAGCTTTCAGGTGTGCTGTTAAACTGCTAGTGTATGTTCTCTACAGTTTCTTTTTGGAGGCACTGTTTCCTCTTAGCACTGCTTTCAATATGTCCCATAAATTTGGGTATGTTGTGCCTTCATTTTCATTAAACTCTAAATAGGTTTTGATTTCTTTCCTTATTTCTTCCTTGACAAAGATATCATTGAGTAAAGCATTTTTCAGCTTCCATGTGTATGTGGGTTTTCATTGTTTTTGTTGCTGTTGAAGACCACCCTTACTCCATAGTGATCTGATAGGAGGCATGGAATTAGTTTGAATTTTTTGTATCTGTTGAGGTCTGTTTTGTGACCAATTATATGGTCGATTTTGGAGAAGGTACCATGAGATACTGAGAAGAAGGTATATTCTTTTTATTTAGGATGAAATGTTCTATAGATATCTATTAAATCCATTTGGTCCAAAATATCTGTTAGTTTTACTGTGTTTCTGTTTAGTTTGTGTTTCCCTGATCTGCCCATTAAGGAGAGTGGGGTGTTGAAGTCACCCACAATTATTGTGTGGGGTGTGGTGTGTGTATTGAGCTTTAGTAAGGTTTCTTTTACGAATGATTGTGCCCTTGTATTTGAAGCATAGATGTTCAGAATTGAGAGTTCTTCCTGGTAGATTTTTTCTTTGATGAGTATAAAGTGTCCTTCCATGTCTTTTTTGATGACTTTTGGTTGAAAGTCTATTTTATCAGATATTAGAACGGCTACTCCAGCTTGTTTCCTGTGACCATTTGCTTGGAAAATTGTTTTCCAGCACTTTACTCTGAGGTAGTGTTTATTTTTGACACTGAGATGTGTTTCCTGTACGCAGCAAAATGTTGGGTCTTGTTTACGTATCCAGTCTGTTAGTCTATGTCTTTTTATTGGGGAATTGACTCCATTGTTGTTAAGAGATATTAAGGAAAAGTGATTGTTGCTTCCTGTTATTTTTGATGTAATTTTTATGTTTGTGTGGTTATCTTCTTTTGGGTTTGTAGGATTACTTTCTTGCTTTTTCTAGTGTATAGTTCCTCTCCCTTTGTTGGTGTTTTCCATTCATTATCCTTTGAAGGGATGGAGTTGTGGAAAGATACTGTGTAAATTTGTTTTTGTCATGAAATACCCTGGTTTTTCCATCTATGATAATTGAGAGATTTGCTGGATATAGCAGTCTGGGTTGGCATTTGTGTTCTCTTAGGGTCTGTATGACATCTGCCCTGGCTCTTCTGGCTTTCATAGTCTCTGGTGAGAAGTCCGGTGTAATTCTGATAGGTCTACCTTTATATGTTACTTGACCTTTTTCCCTTACTGTTTTTAATATTCTTCCTTTGTTTAGTACATTTGGTGTTTTAATTATTATGTGATGGGAGGAATTTCTTTTCTGGTCAAATCTATTTGGAGTTCCGTAGGCTTCTTGTATGTTCATGGGAATCTCTTTCTTTAGGGTAGGGGAGTTTTCTTCTATAATTTTGTTGAAGACATTTACTGGCCCCTTAAGTTGGAAATCTTCACTCTCTTCTATACCTATAATACTTAGGTTTGGTCTTCTTGTTTTGTCCTGGATTTCCTGGATGTTTTGGGTCAGGAGGTTTTTGCGTTTTTCATTTCCTTTGACTGTTATATGAATGCTTTCTATGGTATCTTCTGTGTCTGAGATTCTCTCTTCTATCTCTTGTATTCTGTTGTTGATGCTTGCATCCATGACTCCTGACTTCTTTCCTAGGTTTTCTATGTCCCGAGTTGTTTCCCTTTGTGATTTCTTTATTGTTTCTACCTCCATCTTTAGATCTTGGATGGCTTTGTTCAATTCCTTCACCTGTTTTGTTGTGTTTTCCCTTAGTTCTTCATGGGCTTCTCCCTGTTTATTTGTGCTCTCCTGTATTTCTTTAAGGGAGTTATTTATGTCCTTCTTGAAGCCCTCCATCAGCATCATAAGCAGTGATTTTAAATCCAGTTTTTGCTTTTCTGGTGTGTTGGGGTATCCAGGACTTGTTGTTGTTGGAGAACTTGGTTCCGATGGAGCCATGTTGCCTTGGTTTCTGTTAGTGGTGTTCTTGCGTTTGCCTTTTGCAATCTGGTTATCTCTAGTGTTAGCTGGTGTTGCTGTCTCTGACTGTGGTTTCTCTGTGCTCCTGGGAAACCTGTTCTCTCTGTGTACACTGATATGTAAGTACTTCTGCAAGACCCACTCTCTTATAGTTGTATTTGGATATGTACCTCTGTGGCCCAGATCAACTCTGGGTGCAGGTGGTAATCAGAAGACTCCTGTTCCAGTCTGTTCCTAGCCTCTTGTGTCCTCAGGGTTTCAGGTGTTTCCTTTTACCAACAGGGGTGGTCCTATTGTACCACTGGGCCTCTCTGCATTCCTGAGTCATTAGTTACCTCTGTGTATCCCTTGGATATGGTACCCAGTGGCAGAAGACAGCTCCTCTGCTCTGCAATGCAGGTCTCTCCTGTGCTGGCTGACTCCTCCGAGAAGCTGGGTAGACAGTTAGCTTCCTGGGCCACTTGGAGATGGTGCACTATGGCAGAGGATGGTCCCAAACCTGGGAACAGAGCCGGAAATCTCCTGCCAGACTATTCAGGATGGGGTCCTTTGTTCTGCAATGCAGGGCTCACCTGTGCTACCTGACTGGGTAGATGGCTGGCTTCCTGAGCCAATTGGAGATGGTGCACTGGAGTCCCTGTCTGGTCTATCACAAGGGCAAAGATGACAGAGGCTGTGGCACTCCCTCCAGGCACTGATCACTCTGCAGGGCAAATGTCCCACAGCAGAACTGGTGCACAGATGACCACAGAACTGCCCAGCTTTTGGGTGCAGGCAGCACCCTAGCTGGTTGGGTCCCAAATGATGTTATACTCAGGATATCTCTGTGAACCCGGAGTCCCTGTTTGGTCTATCACCAGAGCAAAGATGGCAAAGGCTGCTGTACTTCCTCCAGGTGTGGGTCACTCTGCAGGGCAGATGTCCCACAGCAAAGCTGGCACCCAGATGATCACAGAGCTGCCCCGCTCTTGGGCGCAGGTAGAACCTTAGATGGCTGTGTCCCAAGGGATATTATACTTGGGAAATCTCTGTTTACTTGGAGTCCCTGTCTGGTCTAACACCGGAGCAAAGATGGCAGAGGCTGTGGTGCTCCCTCCAGGCGCTGATCACTCTGCAGTGCAAATGTCCCACAGCAGAGCTGGTGCACAGATTACCACAGAGCTGCCCAGTTCTTGGGTGCAGGCAGCACTCTAGCTGACTGTGTCCCAAGCGATGTTATACTCAGGATATGTCTGTGAACCTGGAGTCCCTGTCTGCTCTGTCGCCAGAGCAAAGATAGCGGAGCTTTTCTTAAGGTCTAAAATGGCTTATCGTGCTGTCTGTTCTTTCCATCTCCACTTAGATGCATGTCTCAAGCATATATTCCACGCTAACCATATCCTGTTTGTACAGGTACCTTGTATTATTCTGACAGCAGCCATCTAGCTGGTAAATGTAAAAGTGAATGTCCAGCATCCATATGTTGGTGCAACTATATTCTCTGCTCAAAGTTTAGCAATTTAAGCAGAAAGTATAGAGTAAGCATGTCTTAGAATTCTGATATGTTAAGTATACAAGTGTAACTCTTGAAATACACTCTTGTTGACTGATTTTGTATCTCACATATACCATTAACTGACACTTTCCTATATTTAAACATCTGCTTTTAGATATGTGTGGAAATATTGTCAGACTTATACAATTCTTTCATTGTCCTTGAAAAACTGTATGAGTTGCCTGTTCCTCCACGGGGTCCTGGAGTTTTTCTTTTTCTCCTCAGCCATTGCTAGAGCTGTTAGTTCTACTGTGGTATTCTTGATTTACCTTTAATAAAATGAAAGTCAAACAGGAAAGAGAAAAGACAGTGTGTTTCAATCACTGTCTCCCTAGAAATGAGCACAGTGTCTGGCACCTGGCACTTGTTTAACAAACATGTCAGACTACACAGACATGCACATATTTATGTAGGTATAAGCATCTATAAACAATGTACTTAAATTAAAGTAATCAGGTTTTAAATTCTAAAACTACCAAAAGGCCATTTTTCTAATCTAAATGGGAACAGGGGTTTTAAAATTCATTTAAGAAGAGGATAATAAGGCTGGAGAAATGATTCAGTAGTTAAGAGCACTGGGTGCTTTAACAGAGGACCTGGGTTAACTTCCCAGTACCAACAGGGTAGCTCACAGTGTCTGTAATACAGTACAAGTTGGCCACATCATGACTTAAGCACAAGAAATGAGACATTGTTGTACGCTATTTAGTAATGATTTATAATTGGATAAGTTAGGATAACCTGGGTTATTGAATGGGTAATTTTCTTTTTCAACATCTTTTAGTATAGAGTGTTGGGGGTTGAAGGTCTAACAGCACTTCTATTTTTGAACTTTGGTATTTTAGATTAGGTGAAAGTCATAAAGAGTGATTAATGGGCTGTTTTAGTAAGAGCTTGAAGGACTCAGAGTGATATGAACTGTGGAGGCCCAGGTCAAGAGGTTTTATAAACGAACAATAGGAACTGTCCTAGAAACCATTCTTGTGATATTTTGGCTATAAATTTGTCTACATTCTCTTTTGGTCCCTAAAAAAATCTTCTGTAGGCTAAATTCAAGAGATTTAGATTAATGTTGACAAAGATTTCAAGACATTCTAGCATTGACTATATCACATAGTTATTGGTGGTCACTCTTCTGCATATCTACAATAACAAAGAGAAAGAGGAACAAAAAATACAAAATGCAGATTGTAAACAAAAGGAGCACCAAAATATCAATGCTTAGAGAAAAAAGTTTATCTTAAGGAAAGGCTTATAGAGACAGATACCAGGTATCAAAGGTAAATCAGGATCAGATAAAAGGTCTAAATAATCCCATAACCACTAAAGAAATAGAAGCAGTCATTAATAATCTCCCAAGCAAAAAAGGTTCAGGACCAGAAGGATTCGATGCAGAGTTCTACCAGACATTCAAAGCCCTAATACCAATACTCTTCAAGCTATTCCACAAAATAGAAACAGATGGAAAACTATCCAATACATTTCATGAAGTCACAATTACTCTGATACCTAAACCATTCAAAGACCCACCAAAGAAAAAGAACTTTAGACCAATTTCCCTTATGAACATCAATTCAAAAATACTCAATAAAATTCTTGCCAACAAAATCCAAGAACACATCAAAATGGTCATCCAACATGATCAAGTAGGCTTCATCCCAGGGATGCAAGGATGGTTCAATATACAGAAATCCATCAATGTAATCCACTACATAAACAAACTCAAAGAAAAAAAAAACCACATGATCATTACATTAGATGCTGAGAAAGCATTTGACAAAAGTCAACATCTCTTAATGATAAAAGTCTTGAAAAGATCAGGAATTCAAGGCCCATACCTAAACATAGTAAAAGCAATATACAGCAAACAAGTAGGCAACATCAAACTAAATGGAGAGAAACTTGAAGCAATCCCACTGAAATCAGGAACTAGACAAGGCTGTCCACTCTCTCCCTACATATTCAATATAGTTCTCGAAGTCCTAGCCAGAGCAATTAGACAACAAAAGGAGGTCAAAGGCATTCAAATTGGAAAAGGAAGAAGTCAAAGTATCAATATTTGCAGATGATATGATAGTATACTTAAGCAACCCAAAAAACTCTGCCAGAGAACTTGTAAACCTGATAAACAACTTCAGAAAAGTGGCTGGATATAAAATTAACTCAAACAAATCAGTACCCTTTCTATACTCAAAGGATAAAGAGGCTGAGAAAAAAATTGAGAAATAACACACTTCACCATAGCCACAAGTAATATAAAATACCTTGGTGTGACTCTAACCAAGCAAGTGAAAGATCTGTACGACAAGAATTTCAAGTCTCTGAAAGAAAGAAATTAAAAATCACAAAAGATGGAACGATCTCCCATGTTCATCGATTGGCAGGGTTACTAGAGTAAAAATGCTATCAACCATCTTGCCTAAAGCAATCTACAGATTCAATGCAATCCCCATCAAAATTCCAACTCAATTCTTCATAGAGTTAGAAAGAGCAATTTCGAAATTTATCTGGAATAACAAAAAACCCAGGATGGGGAAAACTATTCTCAACAATAAAAGAGCTTCAAGTGGAATCACCATCCTTGACATCAAGTTCTCCTACAGAGAAATAGTGATAAAAATTGAATGGTATTGGTACAGACACAGGCAGGAAGATCAATGGAATAGAATTGTAGACCCAGAAATGAACCAACACACCTATGGTCACTTGATCTTTGACATAGGAGATAAAACCATCCAGTGGAAAAAAGATAGCCTTTTCAACAAATGATGCTGGGTCAACTGGCAGTCAACATGTAGAAGGATGGAAATTGATCCACTCTTGTTTCCCTGTACAAAGCTCAAGTCCAAGTGGATCAAGGGCCTCCACATAAAACCAGATATACTGAATCTAATAGAAGAGAAAGTGGGGAAGAACCTGGAGCACATGGGCACAGGGAAAATTTCCTGAATAGAACACCAATAGCTTATTCTCTAAGATCAAGAATTGACAAATGGGACCTCATAAAATTGCAAAGTTTTTGTAAGGCAAAGGACACTGTCAATAGGACAAAATGGCAACCAACAGATTGGGAAAAGATCTTTACCAATCTTACATCTGATAGAGGGCTAATATCCAATATATACAAAGAACTCAAGAACTTAGACTCCAGAGAACCAAATAACCCTATTTAAAAATGGGGTACAGGAAACCTGGGTTATTTGGTTCTCTGGAGTCTAAGTTCTTGAGTTCTTTGTATATATTGGATATTAGCCCTCTATCAGATGGTCCTGGAAAGACTGGATGTAGGGGAACGCCAGGACAGAGTAATGAGAGGGGGTTGAACGGAGAAAAGAGGGAGGGAAGGGGGCTTATGGGACTTTCGGGGAGGGAGGAAACGGGAAAGGGGAAGTGATTTGGAATGTAAATTAAAAAAATAAAATAAAATTAAATTAAAAAAAAAAAAAAAAAAAAAAAAAAATGGGGTACAGAACTAAACAAAGAATTCTCAACTAAGGAATAGTGGATGGCTGAGAAAAACCTAAAGAAATGTTCAACATCCTTAATCATCAGGGATATGTAACTCAAAACAACCCAGAGTTTCCATCCCACACCTCAGAATGGCCAGTATCAAAAACTCGGGGGACAGCAAATGCTGGAGAGGATGTGGAGAAAGAGGAAAACTCCACCATTGCTGGTGGGATTTCACGCTGGTAAAAACACCCTGGAAATCAGTTTGGTGGTTCCTCAGAAAATTGGACATAGCACTACCTGAGGACCCAGCTATACAACTCTTGGGCATATACCCAGAAGATGCTCCAACATGTAATAAGGACACATGCTCCACTATGTTCATAGCAGCCTTATTTATAATGACCAGAAGCTGGAAAGAACCCAAATGTCCCTCAACAGAGGAATGGATACCAAAAATGTGGTACATTTACACAATGGAGTACTACTCAGCTATTAAAAACAATGAATTCATGAAATTCTTAGTCAAATGGATGGAGTGAGAAACTATCATCCTGAGTGAGGGAACCCAATCACAAAGGAACACACAAGGTATGCAATCACTGATAAGTGGATATTAGCCCAAAAGCTCGGAATACCCAAAATACAAGTTACAGACCAAATGAAGCTCAAGATGAAGGAAGACCAAAGTGTGGATACATCAATCCTTATAGGAAAGTGGATCAAAACACCCATGGCGAACAGCCAACCAATAGAATGAGTATAGCGTCTCTAATGGAGCAGTTTGAGAGAGAACCCAAGGAGCTGAAGAGGTTTGCAGCCCTGCAGGACGAACAATAATATGTACCAACCAGTGCTCCCAGAGCTCTCAGTGACTGAATCACCAACCAAATGATACTTATGGAGGGACCCATGGCTCCAGCTACATATGTAGCATAATATGACCATATCAGACATCAATGTGAGAAGAGGTCATTGGTCTTGTGAAGGCTCAATTCCCTAGAATAGGGGAATACAAGTCAGGAAAGTGGGGGGGGGGCGAGTAGAAGGAGGGGGAATCAGACAGGGGTTTTTAGTGGGGTAAAGTGGAAAGGGGATAACATTCTAAATGAAAATAAAGCAAATATCTGACTCCTGTGACTACGTAGACAGGTGTAGCCAGGTACAAAGGTAACAACTGAGTGTAAGATCCCTTGGGACACTGCCCAGCAGGGCCCCACCTGCACCAAGGAGCAGCCCCACAGAATTCTGTACCAGGGAAAAGTGGCCGCCCAGGGTCACCTTATGAGATAAGCTTGCAGACCCACAGGAGGGAGAAGCACCAGCCAGTGACAGCAGGACCAACTAACACCAGAGATAACTAGATGGCAAAAGTTAAACCTAGGGATGATACTAAGATAAATCAAGGCAATGTGGTACCATCCGAACCCAATTCTCCCACAACAGCAAGTCCTGGATACCCCAACACATAGGAAAAGCAAGATTTGGAATTTAAAATCACAGATCATGATACTGATAGAAGGACGTAATAACTCCCTTAAAGAAATACAGGAGAACACAAGTAAGCAGCCTTAAAGAACTACAGGAAAATACAGCAAAATAGGTGAAGGAATTGAACAAAACCATCCAGAATCTAAAAATGGAGGTAGAAACAATAAAGAAATCACAAAGGGAAACAATTCTGGATATAATAAACTAACAAAAGAAGTCAGGAGTCATGGATGCAAGCATCAACAACAGAACAAGAGATAGAAGAGAGAATCTCAGACACAGAAGATACCATAGAAAGCATTGACACAACAGTCAAAGAAAAATGCAAAATGCAAAAAGCACCTGACCCAAAACATCCAGGAAATCCAGGACAAAATGAGAAGACCAAACCTAAGGATTATAGGTATAGAAGAGAGTGAAGATTTCCAACTTAAGGGGCCAGTAAATGTCTTCAACAAAATTATAGAAGAAAACTCCCCTACCCTAAAAAAAGAGATTCCCATGAACATAAAAGAAGCCTACAGAACTCCAAATAGATTGGACCAGAAAAGGAATTCCTCCTGTCACATAATAATTAAAATTCCAAATATACTAAACAAAGGAAGAATATTAAAAGCAGTAAGGGAAAAAGGTCAAGTAACATATAAAGGTAGACCTGTCAGAATTACACCAGAATTCTCACCAGAGACTATGAAAGTCAGAAGAGCCTAGGCAGATCTCATACAGACTGTAAGGGAATACAAATGCCAACCCAGGCTGCTATACCCAACAAATCTCTCAATTACCATAGATGGAGAAACCAAGGTATTCCATGACAAAAACAAATTTACACAGTATCTTTTAACAAATCCAGCCCTTAATGGAAAGATAATGAATGGAAAACACCAACAAAAGAAGGGAAACTACACACATAGCAGGAAGCTAACAATCACTTTTCCTTAATATCTTTTAACATCAATGGAGTCAATTCCCCAATAAAAAGACAAAGACTAACGGACTGGATATGTAAACAGGACCAAACATTTTACTGCATACAGTTAACACATCTCAGTGTCAAAGACAAACACTACCTCAGAGTAAAAGGCAGGAAAAAAGTTTTCCAAGTAAATTGTACCAGGAAACAAGCTGGAGTAGCCATTCAATAAAATAAAATTTTGTCCAATAAAATAGACTTTCAACCAAAAGTCATCAAAAAAGACACTTAAAGACACTTTATACTCATCAAAGGAAAAATTTACAAAGAAGAAATCTCAATTCTGAACATCTATGCTCCAAATATAAGGGCACCCTCATTCATAAAAGAAACTTTACTAAGGCTTAAAGCACACATTGCACCTTACACAATAATTGTAGGTGACTTCAACACCCCACTCTCCTCAATGGACAGATCCGGGAAACACAAACTAAAAGAGACACAGTGAAACTAACAGAAGTTTTGGACCAGATGGATTTAATAGATATCTATAGAACATTTCATGCTAAACCAAAAGAATATACGTTCTTCTCAGTACCTCATGGTACCTTCTCTGAAATTGACCACATAATGGGTCACAAAACAGACCTCAATAGACATAAGAAGATCAATCTAATCCCATACCTCCTATCAGATCATAATGGAGTAAGGGTGGTCTTCAATAGCAATAAAAACAACAGAAACCCCACATGCAAATGGAAGCTGAACAATGCTCTACTCAATGATACCTTGGTCAAGGAAGAAATAAGGAAAGAAATCAAAGACTTTATAGAATTTAGTGAAAATGAAGGCACAACATATCCAAATTTATGGGACATATTGAAAGCAGTGCTAAGAGGAAAACTGATAACTCTGAGTGCCTCCAAAAAGAAAGTGGAGAGAGCATACATTTGCAGCTTAACAGCACACCTGAAAGCCCTAGAACAAAAAGAACAAATACACCCAAGAGGAGTACAAGGCAGGAAATCATCAAACTCAGGGCTAAAATCAATCAAACAGAAACAAATAGAACCATACAAAGAATCAACAAAACTAGGAGTTGGTTCTTTGAGAAAATTAGCAGGATAGATAATCCCTTAGCCAGACTAACCAGAGGACACAAAGACAGGATCCAAATTAACAAAATCAGAAATGAAAAGGGAGATATAACAAGAAAAACTGAGGAAATTCAAAAATCATCAGATTCTACTACAAAAGCCTATGTTCAACACAACTGGAAAATCTGGAGGAAATGGACAATTTCCTAGACAGACACCAAATACCAAAATTCAATCAGGATCAAATAGACCATCTAAATAGTCCCATAACCCCCAAAGAAATAGAAGTGGTCATTGAAATTCTTCCAACCAAAAAAAGCACAGGTCCAGATGGTTTTAGTGCAGAATTCTATCAGACCTTCAAAGAAGACCTAACACCAATACTCTTCAAACTATTCCACAAAATAGAAACAGAAGGAACACTACCCAACTCGTTCTATGAAGCCACAATCATGCTGATACCAAAATCACAAAAAGATCCAACGAAGAAAGAGAATTTCAGACCAATTTCTCTTATGAATATCAATGAAAAAATACTCAATAAAATTCTTGTCAACCAAATCCAAGAACACATCAAAACAATCATTCATCATGATCAAGTAGGCTTCATCCCAGGGATTCAGGGATGGTTCAATATAAGGAAGTCCACCAATGTAATCCACTACATAAACAAACTCAAAGAAAAGAACCACATGGTCATTTCATTAGATGCTGAAACAGCATTTGACAAAATTCTACATCCCTTCATGTTAAAAGCCTTGTGAAGAACAAGAATTCAAGGCCCATACCTAAACATAGTAAAAGCAATATACAGCAAACCAGTAACCAACATCAATCTAAATGGAGAGAAACTTGAAGTAATCCCACTAAAATCAGGGACTAGACAAGGCTGCCCTCTCTCTCCATATTTATTCAATATAGTACATGAAATTCTAACTAGAGCAATTAAACAACAAAAGGAAGTCAAAGTGATTCAAATTGGAAACGAAGAAGTCAAAGTATCACTATTTGCAGACAATATGATAGTATACTTAAGCGACCCAAAAAACTCCACCAGAGAACTCCTACAGCTGATAAACAACTTCAGCAAAGTGGTCAGACATAATATTAACTCAAGCAAATCAGTAGCCTTCCTATACTCAAAGGATAAACAGGCTGAGGAATAAATTAGGGAAATGGCACCCTTCACAATAGCCACAAACAATATAAAGTATCTTGGTGTGACTCTAACCAAACAAGTGAAAGATCTGTGTGACAAGAGCTTAAAATCTCTGAAAAAGAAATTGAAGAAGACCTCAGAAGATAGAAAAATCTTCCATGCTCATGGATTGGCAGGATTAATATAGTAAAAATGGTCATTTTGCCATAAGCAATATACAGATTCAGTGCAATCCCCATCAAAATCCCAACTCCATTCTTCATAGAGTTAGAAAGAGCAATTCTCAAATTCATCTGGAAAAACAAAAAACCCACGATAGCTAAAACTATTCTCAACAGTAAAAGAACTTCAAGTGGAATAACCATCCCTGACCTCAAACCCTATTACAGAGCAATAGTGTTAAAAACTGCATGGTATTGATACAATGACAGGGAGGTAGATCAATGGAATAGAATTGAAGACCCAGAAATGAATCCATACACCTATGGTCACTTGATCTTTGACAAAGGAGCTAAAACCATCCAGTGGAAAAAAGATAGCCTTTTCAACAGATGGTGCTGGTTCAACTGGCAGCTAGCATACAGAAGAATGCACATATCCAGAGAACCAAATATCCCTATTAAAAAAATGGAGTACAGGGCTAAACAAAGAATTCTTAACTGAGGAATACCCATGGCTCACAGCTAACCAATAGAATGGGAATAGGATCCCCAGTGGAGGAGCTAGAGAGAGGGTCCAAGGACGTGAAGATGTTTGCAGCCCTGCAAGAGGAACAATAATATGTACCAACCAGTACCTCCAGAGCTCCCAGGGACTAAACCACCAACCAAAGAATACATGAATACCCATGAGTACCCATGACTTCAGCTATTTATGTAACAGAAGATAAGCATTTCAGACATCAGTGAGAGGAGAGGTCATTGATCCTGTGAAGGCTTGATTCACCAGAATAGGGGAATGCAAGTCAGGAAATTGGGGTGGGGGGAATAGTGAGCAGGGGAAGGGGTATTGGATAGGGGGTTTTTGGAGGGGTAACATGAAAAGGGGATACCATTTGAAATGTAAATAATTCAAATATCTAATAAAAATTTAAAAATAAAAAAAGCAAATATCTAATAAAATAAATAAACAAATCGGAGTGAATGATTTTACTTTATGATATGGCTGTAAGTGGGGAGCAAAATGTGATGGTTTGAATAAGAATGCCTCCCACAGACTCCTACCTATATTTGTATATCTCATTCTTAGTTTTCAAACTGTTAAGAAGTATTAAGAAATACAGACTTGTTGGAGGAGGTATATGAACGGCTGTAGGCTCTGTGGTTTCAATGACAGTCTCTGTCTCTGTCTCTGTCTCTGTCTCTGTCTCTCACTCTCTCTCTCTGTCTCTCTCTGTCTCTGTCTCTCTCTCTGTCTCTCTCTGTCTCTCTCTGTCTCTATCTGTCTCTATCTCTCTGTCTGTCTCTGTCTCTCTCTCTCTCTCTCTCTCTCTCTCTCTCTCTCTCTCTCTGTCTCTGCCTCCATCTTGTGGATTAGATGTAAGCTCTCAGATAAGACTCCAGATTCACCCTGTCTGGGTCCATCTCTCCACCATGATTGTCAGATTGTCATGTACTAACCTGAAACTGGAAGCAAGCCTCCAATTAAATGTCTTCTTCTATAAGTTGCCTTGATCATGCTGTCTCTTCACAGCAATAGAACAGTAATCAAAACATATGCTTTGTCTCATAATTCAGGTTCTGTATTTAAGTCATTGTTGGGAGAGGTAAGTAGAAGTGGATTATGAGAGAGGAGAAAGAGATTTTAAGTAAGGGATAAGGATAAAAAGGAAGAGCATAATGAAATATATGTGACAGGAGGGCAGAAATAGATTTACCAGGCAGAAGTGGACCAGAAAGAGGAGGGCAGGAGTGATGGGTAGAGTCATGAAGTATAGAGACATTTTAATCCAGCAATATAGCTACTCTGACAGGGGATGGCTTCCATAGACCTTCTAGATCTTGGAATTCAGACATGCCCTGGATTACAGTATAATTTGCATAGAAATCAGACTTGCTCTGCCCTTAGTACACACGTTTGATCCCTCTGGCCTGAAGACATACATGCCTTTAAAACATACCTTTAGTCCCAAACAAAGACATCTAATTAAGTGTCAAAATAACAAATCAGAGAAATATTTAGCAGAATGAGTGAAAGGCGGGATACCCCCATTTCTCAAAAGAACAGATAGAAAAAGAGGCAACTTAAAAGCAGCACAGGAAGACAACGTTCAGTTTGTGGAGTTCAGACTCAGTTTTTCAAACAGAGCAATTTAGTCAGAAGATAAGAGAAGCAGGTTTGGATCAGTCATCTTGGAGAGCACTCTGAGCCATAACAGTGCGTTGAACCAGTCAGTCAGAGTTCAGAAAGAACCAAGAAGAGTGAGCTTATTCAGCAGTAAGCCTCAGAGGTTGAACCATTCTAGGTCTATGTTAGCAGATGGAGGCTGAAGCTGAAGCCTGCAAGGTCCAGATATGCAGATTAGATTGTATAGGGGTTAGAAGTTTCCAGGCCTAGGCCTAGGGATAGTTAGATAGAAACACTGTGTTCAGCCCAAACTGTGAATTCATAAAGCTTGATTATCTTATCTCATCACTTCATCTGAGAAAATGAAAGCAATATTTATAGTTGGTGTATTAGTCAGGGTTCTCTAGAGTCACAGAACATATGGGTAGTCTCTATACAGTTAGGGAATTTGTTGATGACTTACCGTCTGTAGTCCAACTCCCCAACAATGGTCATCAGCAGCTGTGGATGGCAGTCCAAGGATCTAGCAGTTGCTCAGTTCCACGAGGCAAGCAGACAAGGAAGGAAGAGTGAGTGAGTCTTCTTCCAATGTCCTTATATAGGTCTCCAGTGTGGCCCAGATTAAAGACTGTGGGTCTCCAGCAGAGGGTGTGACCCAGATTAAAGGCATGTGCCACTGCGCCTTTAATTCTAGATGACCTTGAACTCGGAGATCTCCTTGTCTTAATCTTCTGGAATTCATAGCCACTATGTTTCAAGATTTCCATGCCAAGATCCAGGTCAGAAACTTGTATCTCTGAGCCTCCAGATTAGGATCATAGGTGAGCCATCCAATTCTTGATTGTAGTTCATTCCAGATATAGTCAAGTTGACAACCAGGAATAGCCACTACAGTTGGGGGAAAAAGATGAACAGTAAAATGTAAAAAGAAATATAGCAGGGGTATGGAGATGGCTCAGTCACTAAAGTGCTTGTTGTCCTCAAACATGTGAGTCTGGGTTTAGTTCTTACAACCCCCATAAAAAGCTGGCTGCAGTAGTGTACACTTCTATCTCAACACTGGAGGGGCAAAATCAAGTAGATATCTGGGGCTTGAAGGCTACACAATGCAGCCTACTCAGTAAGTTCCAGACTAGTGGGAAACTTTGTCTCAGAAAAAAGGTCCATAGTTCCTGAAAAGTTAAATCTGTGAAATATTGAATAATTTCTATGGCTGCTAGTTAACACGAGTTTCATTTTCATCATATGAAAGGTAAATTAGATTGATTTGGTGTTAGCTAACATAAACAACATCAAGAATTCTTGCTGTGTTTTGGGTAGAAAGGGTCTTCATTCTTGTTTGTTTGTTTAAGAATTGCTGCTTTTACTTTTGAAATGAGAAAACAACTTCATATGTGATCTAAAAATGCTAAAAATCAGCATTATAAAGCCATGGCAACCCTCTTAGCACACCAACAGGGACCTCTGCAAGTGTCCCACCACTGCTCTTCCATACTCTTCCTGCTTTCCTCAGAAACTGCACATTTGAGTCTAGCTCAGTGCTTGAACAAAGTCCTGTACTCTTCCCTTTCTAATTTTGTTCACTTTGTTTCTTTGTCAGTGGGAATGTAGTCTCAAATCAATGAATGAAATCCTAGTTGTAGAAACTTTTCTTTCTGTATAATAAACCTTCCCAGGGTTCTTATGATATGTCAATTACACTTTATATTTACTTTATTTCTACAATCCAGTGTTAGTTGTAGACTTACTTTGTATTTTCTTCTCATAGTTTCAAGCATATTAAAGTTTTGACTAATAATAGAGAAAATGAAAGAAAAATAATTCTTATGTAAAACAGAGACAGTAACACATGGTTATGGTCTTATCACAAGAAACTGAGATAGTTGTATGTGTTTGATGTCAGCCTGGACTACCACAGTGACCATCATTCCAGATGGGGCTATGTAGATCTGTCTCAAGCAAAACAACAGCAGCAACAAAATGCCTGCCTTCTTTGATTGTATAACTAAACAGGAGATCTAGGGAGTAAAAGAAAGTATGGCATTTGTGGCAAGCACAAAGAAGGGTAAGGGACGTGTGCTGAGGAAAGCTTACGAGGGAGACCTTATGTAGCTTTTGCAATCAAGGCCCAGTTCTGAAGAGGTGACTGAGAGATGAGCGCTTATTCTTATTGCAGCTCTTTGCCTACTGAAATTTTCCCCTGCTAGAACTCTTTTCTGTTTTTGGTTTCTTGCTAATCAACTCTGTAGTATATGCTGTGAATGTTGCCTGCTGGCACTGTTCTAGGAATGTTGCAAGCACTGAAAGGGATTTGTTCAGTTACCAAAACCCTAAATTGATATACTCAGTTTGGTTTTGAATGAATGTTCTGAGTTCTCTTTTGTCTTAAACTAGATACTTTGGTCTGAGACCTTGAATTTCAGGGAGCATTGAAACTGGAGTGGAAGGACAAGCAGTGTTTGCTGCCAGCCAGGGCTTCACATGTGATAAAGCTCAGGAGATATCAACTCCATCTTTTCTCATTTTTGTTTGTTTTCAATGTGCTTGGGAAGCACTGAGCAGTACTTCACTGGCAATCACCTTTCTGGAAGAAAAAAATCTTTCTACCATCACATCGGAGATGACCAAAAGATCACACAAAAATGGTTGTACCTTAACTCTATTTTATTTTTGCATGCTCTTAAGGTGAGAATATGTGTGAAATTTTAGCAGTATTTTCACAATGTTAAACACACAAACCATGTGCTATTTAGCAATCCACACAGATTGATTTTCCATTTAGATACCACCACATGACCAGATTTCCGGATTGTTTTCTGAATTCTAATTGGTAAATCAAACACATGGCATTTGGGAATGACTGATACAGAATATTCGGAAGGCTCTGACCAAAGCATCAACTGGAACTGACTCCAAGGGTGTGCTCAACTGGTCTGGCAGGGAATGAAGGGGCTGGCAGCCTTCTTATTTCTCTGTGTCTTAACTTAAATTTGCTTTAAAGGTACTTCTCCAGTGCTTGCCTTTTGGAAATGATTATGAGCTAAGAAAGCTGAGAGAAAATGTCTTAATCAGAATTATTACTATAGGATAGCAACTGTCTGTTATTCAGAACAGACAGGCTGGTGAGTCCAACTGGAAGGAAACTCACAGAGAACAAAACTCTTACCTCCCTTTATGTTTGGAAGGCCTTAAGGCATTTTTGGAAGAGGAAATTTTTGTCTTTAAGTAATTCAATATAAGGATATAGGCCTGCTACAGGATTAAGTAAAAGGACTTCAGTTTTAAAGACTTTACTAAAGTGGAGAAATTTTCAGAGCATCACCATATCTTCTACAGCTAGGCCAGCAGAAAACTTACAACATACAAAGTAAGTTCTTACCAGTTTGTTTGGTACTGAAGAAAATTCACATTATTTTTTTCTTCTTATCAGAAAAATTATTCTTGTCTAAAATATAAGTAGATTCTCTCCTGTTAAAATATATTTGTGATGGTTCCTAAGACATTTTCCAATTAATGACATTGCTCCCTTAGTGTGAGTTCTATAATTTAAATAGTATCCTGTATTCAAAGATGAAATTCATACTGTGACACTTTATCAGAGGAGCAATCTGCCACTTTTTGACAGCCAGTGACTTGTGGCTGGATCCGTGATGTCTTTAAGAAGAACTCATTATCAGAATCATGAACAAAACATCCATTACAACTCAGAACAAGATTATAATTTTCAAGGCCAGTGATTTCTATCTGCATGGTATGATGGATTGGGGATCAGCTAAAGCAATTTCAAATATATGGTATTTCAGGAGATTATCAGACTTAGAAGACAGCAAAATTCCTTCCGTTCTTATTGGCATGAAATAGCTGTTATTTTCTTCTAACTAGTATTTTTCTGAAGAAAAAAAAATAGAAGAGAATTATCTGTATGGGTACTTATCTACTGAGGAACAGCAAGAACAAAAGAAATGCAGCCATGTTTTATGAATATTACTAACAGACTCGATAATTAAAGATGAATGAGATGTGGATGATGCTATGCAGTCTTCATGGTTCTTTGACATGACTGTAAGATTTGCATCCTGAGATAAATTCAAAAATTACCCAAAAATATCAAGACTGGTAAAAGGTCAGAAGCATAGCATCCTGTTCATCAACCCAAAAACCCTTTTAAACAATCAATCCCATTTATGGCTGGTGGGAAGAAGACTGTTTACTCATCCCTGATGGTAGTTCTTGTGTGGATACCTCTACCTCTGTCAGTTATAGAGATATGAGGTTGTGAAGGTGTTGAATTGAAACATACATTATAGAATAATGACTAGGGAACTTTAGACTTGACAAGGAAATGGAAAACTGAGAAAGAACAGAGGCGACAGAGTTGACTTCAGTGTGCGTGTTAGTGCTCAACAGAGTCCTTTGAGACTGATACTAATCCCCATGCAGGAGACTGTGGTCCTTCTATGGGATCTCATGCTCCTAGTCAACATGTACTAAATGGTGTATAATCATCTAATAAGTTCACCCATAGTAAGCTGAACATATTTTGGAAATATAGTGCCAAGTACTATTTTAAGATTGTTATCTTCTTATGTCATCTATAGAAATTTTAAAAATAAGCAAAGTGGATTGATCCAGTGTTCCCACCACTTGCTATTTACCAGTTTTGATATTGAATAATATCAGAGCTCCTGTAATCAGGATGCAAAACTTGTTTGTATGCCAGGCTTTGGAAACATGGAAGTTTAGATTGAAGTCTCATTTCTTCATGTATTTGTCATTTATAAAAATTGTAGGTAGAATAGTTTAGCATTCAGCATTTCTGGGTACTTTTAATGTGCATGTATTGACTTTGATTACCAAATACTCTGTACTTGAGCTTATAAACATATGAATAATTACCACTTTTCTAACCATATCACCGCAGTCCTAGCTACCATCATAAGTTTTCATAGAATATGTACGTGCCTTTATTTTCGCTTCTAGCATAAAATTTAAAGTTATGAAACTTAATACCATAACACCTATCTATCTACTAATCATAAAGAATTTTTTTTGCATCATCTCTGAATGAACACAGACCTGGCAGTCCTCTACTGTATGTGACAGCTGGTGTAGGCTGCCTGTTTGGTGGTCCAGTGTTGGAGAGATCTCATGGGTTCAGATTAATTGAGACTGCTGGGCCTCCTACAGGGTCAAACTTCTCCTCAGCTAGTTTCAGCCTTCCCTAATTCAACAACAGGGGTCAGCTGCTTCTGTCCATTGCTTGTATGCAAATATCTGCATCTGACTCTTTCAGCTGCTTATTGGGTCTTCCGGAGTACAGCCATGCTTGGTCCATTTTTGTGAGCACTCCATAGCCTCAGTAATAGTGCCAGGTCTTGGAATTTCCCCTTGAGCTGGATCCCATTTTGGGCCTGTCACTGAAACTTCTTTTCCTTAGACTCCTCTCTACTTCCATCCCTGTAATTCTTTCAGACAGGAACAATTATGGGTCAAAGTTGTGACTGTGGGATGGTCCCCTCTCCCTCATTTGATGCTCTGTCATCCTGTTGGAGATGGGCTCTATTAAGTTCCCTCTCCCTTTCATCTAAGGTCCCTCCTTTTGAGTCCTGAGAGTCTCTCACCTCCCAGGTCTCTGTTTCATTCTGGAGGGTGCCTCACAGCCTCCTATATAACAAGTTTGCCTGTTTCCCTTCTTTCTGTTGGTCCTCAGGGCTTCAGTCCTTTTCCCTCACCCAATACCAGATCAGGTTCCCCACTCCACCCCCACTTCCTCACCCTTTTCACTTTCCCTCCCAGGTCCCTCCCTCCTTCCTCACTTGTGACTGCTTTCTTCTTCCCCCCACCCCCGCAAGTGGGAATGAAGTGTCATCACTTGGGCACTTCAGTTTGTTGACCTTTTTGAGTTCTGTGGCTAATATCCAATTATTAGTGGACCATGCATGTCCTTTTGTGTCTGAGTTACCTCACTCAGGATGATATTTTCTACTTCCATCCATTTGCCTGTAAAATTCAGGATGTCCTCATTCTTAATAACTGAGTAGTATTCTATTGTGCAAATGAACCACATTTTCTGTATCAATTTTTTGGTTGTGGGACATCTAGGTTGTTTCCAGATTCTGTCTATGATATATAAGGCCACTATGAACATAGTGGAACACGTGCCCCTGTAGCATGGTGGGTCATAACTGGGTCTTCAGGTAGATCTATTTCCAATTTTCTGAGGAACCTCTGGATTGATTTCTAGAGTGGTTGTACCAGTTTGCAACCCCACCAGCAATGGAGGAGTGTTCCCCTGTCTCCACATCCTCTCCAACATGTATTGTCACTTGAGGTTTTGATTTTAGCCATTCTGACTGGTATAAGTCAGAATCTTAGGGTGATTTTGATTTGCATTTCTCTGATCACTAAGGACTTTGAACATTTCATTAGGTGCTTCTCAGCCATTTGAAATTCCTCAGTTGTGAAATCTCAGTTTAGTTCTATATCCCATTTTTTTATTGGGTTGTTTGGTTTTTTGGTGATTAGCTTCTTGAGATCTTTATAAATTTTGGATATTAACCCTCTATCAGATGTGGGGTTAGTGAAGATATTTTACCAATCTGTAGGTTGCCAATTTGTCTTATTGACTATGTCCTTTGCCTTACAGAAGCTTTCAAGTTTCATGAGGTCCCATTTATCAATTCTTGATCTTAGAGCCTGAACCATTGGAGTTCTGTTTAGGAAATTTCCCCCTGTGCCAATTAGTTCAAGACTCTTTTCTACTTAATCTTTTATTAGGTTCAGTGTATCCAGTTTTATATTGAGGTACTTGATCCACTTAACTTGAGCTTTGTGCAAGGTGACAAATATGGGTCTGTTTTCATTTTTCTACATGCAGACTGCCAGTTAGACCAGCACCATTTATTGAAGATGCTTTCTATTTTTCTATTGTATATTTTTGGGCTCTTTGTCAAAGATCAAGTGTCCATAAGTGTTTTCTTTCTGGGTCTTCAATTCTATTCCATTGATCAACATATCTGTCTCTGTACCATGCAGTTTTTATCACTACTGCTCTGTAGAAAAGCTTGAGGTCAGGGACGGTGATTTCCCCAACCATTCTTTTACTGTTAAGAGTTGTTTTCCATATTCTGGGATTTTTGCCTTTCCAGATGAATTTGAGAATTGCTTTTTCCATGTCTTTGAAGAATTGTGTTGGGATTTTGATGGGAATTACATTGAATCTGCAGATTGTCTTTGGTAGGATGGCCATTTTAACTATTTTAATTCTGCCAATCCATGAGCCTGGGAGATCTCTTCATTTTCAGAGATCTTCTTTTTCTTTCTTGAGAGTCTTGAAGTTATTGTCATACAGGTCTTTCACTTGTCTGGTTAGAGTTACCCCCAAGATATTTTATACTATTTGTGGCTATTGTGAAGGGAGTTGTTTCCCTAATTTTTCTCTCAACCTGTTTATCATGTATAAAGGAAGGCTACTGATTTATTTCAGTTAATTTTATATTCGTCCCCTTTGTTGAAGTTGTTCATCAGCTATAGAAGTTCTCTGCTATAATTTTTGGGGTCACTTATGTATACTATCATATCATCTGCAAATAGTGATAGCTTTATTTCTTCTTTGCCAATTTGTATCCCCTTGATCTCTTTTTGTTCTCTTATTATTCTATCTAGCACTTTGAGTACCATATTGAATAGATATGGGGAGAGTTGGCATCCTTGTCTTATCCCCGATTTCAGTGGGATTGTTTCAAGAATGTCTCCATTTAATTTGATTTTGACTGTTGTTTTGCAGTAAATTGCTTTTATCCTGATGTCTCCAATACTTTTAACATGAAGAGGTGTTGTATATTGTCAAATGGTTTTTCTGCATCTAAAGAGATGATCATGTGACTTTTTTCTTTGAGTTTGTTTATATAGTGGATTCCATTATATGTATAGTGGATACATATATTAAACCAACATTGCATCCCTGGAATGAAGCCTACTTCATTGTGGTGAATGATGGTTTTGATGAGTTCTTGGATTTGGTTTGCAAGAATTTTGCTGTGTATTTTTGCATTGATATTCATAATTGGGATTGATCTGAAGTTCTCTCTTTTTTTTTTTGTTGAGTCTTTGTGTGGGTTAGATATCAGAGTAATTGTGGCTTCATAGAATGAGTTAGGTAGTGTTCCTTCTCTTTCTATTTTATGGAATAGTTTGAAGGAAATTGGCAATAGGTCTTCTTTGAAGTTCTGATAGAATTCTGCACTAAATCCATCAGGTCATGGTTTGATTTTGTTTTGTTTTGTTTTGTTTTGTTTTTGGTTGAAAGGTTTTTAATGACTTCTTCCATTTCCTTGTGAGATATGGGCCTGTTTAGATAGTTTACCTGCTCTTGATTTAACTTTGGTATGTGGTATGTGTCTAGAAAACCATCCAATTCTTCTAGATTTTCCAATTTTACTGAATATTGACTTTTATAGTAAGTGTTATATATTTTTAGATGTTCATTCAGAGATGATAAACATAACCCTTAAGAGACTGGAGACCCCAGTGAATTTACAGGTCAGTTGGGGTGGAGGGTGGGGACATCCACGTGGAGACAGGGGTTGGGGAGGAGATATGGAATGTGGAACAGTCACAGGGTAGATGGGGGGGACAAAATATGGAGTTTTAAATAAATAAATTTATTTTGTCCTGACCTCAGACAGAAGGCCTCTTTTCGTTCTAAGCACCTGGAAGCTAGTTTAGTATTTGAAATTTAGGACTGGATTGCAAATTTCTTGAGGCAAAGACTGTCTTATTAGATCCCTATAGAAGGTAAAACAACACCATAAACACTCCGTAAAGATCTTCAGAAAGGTAGGCAAGTATCTACAGCTTAAATATGTCTAATTGTATGATCATTAATATTTTGAAGGTGAGCCAATATTTATATTAAGGAAGCCTGGAATTCCTAAACTGTGGAATTTCAGTCTTTGGCTAGTTGATAGTGTTGTGGTAGCTTACATGCTGAGGGAATGCAGCCACATAGCCAACGAAGCTATCCCAAAACACCTCGGAAATTATATTGTAATTGACTATTATATCATCTAACAGCATGACAGACATAAACACCATCAATTGACTACACACTGACATAAATACATAAGGACTGATCCCCTTAGAAGTGACTGTCCAGGCTCCGCCATCTATGCTCTGGCGACAGAGCACACAGGGCCACCAGGTGCAGAGATAACCAAGCATAACATAGCTTGGGACACAGTCAGCTAGGGTGCCGCATGCACTAAAGAGCTGGGCAGCCCTGTGGTCATCTGCGCACCAGCTCTGCTGTGGGACATCTACCCTGCAGAGTGACAGGTGCTTGGAGGGAACGCAGCAGCCTCCCCCTCCGCCATCTTTGCTCCAGTGATAGACCAGACAGGAACTCCAGGTACACAGAGATTTCCCAAGTATAACATCGCTTGGAACACAACCAGCTAGGGTGCTGCCTGTGCCAAGAGCTGGGAAGCTCTGTGGTCATCTGCATACCAGCTCAGCTGCAGGACATCTGCCCAGCAGAGAGACCCACACCTGGAGGGAGCACAGCAGCCTTCGTCAGGTTTGCTCAGGTGATATACCAGACAGAGACTCCAGATACACAGAGATATCCCAAATATAACATCACTTGGGGCAAGGCAAACCAGGACTCCAAAGATACTCAGGAGCAGGGCAGCCCCTCAGCAATAGGTGCCAGGGGAAACCTGGTCATCCAGGGGTGCAGAAATAGCCTTGCAGGCTCACAGGAGATTCAAGCACCAGCTAGTAACAGCAGGACTAACACCAGAGATAACCAGATGGCAAAAGGCAAATGTAGGAATGTTACTAACAGAAATCAAGTCAATATGGCACCATCCAAACCCAACTCTCCAAAAGCAGCAACTCCTGGATACCCCATCACACCTGAAATTTAAAATCGCTTCTCATGATGCTATTAGAGGATTTCAAGAAGGACATAATTAGATCTCTTAAAGAAATACAGGAGAACATGAATCAACAGGTAGAAGACCTTACAAAGGAAACAAAAAAGTTGTTTAAAGAAATGCAGGAGAATATGGGTCAACAGATGGAAGTCCATAAAGAGGAAACACAAAAATCGCTCAAAGAAATACAGGAGAACTTGGGTCAACAGGCAGAAGGCCTGAAAGAGGAAACACAAAAATATCTTAAAGAATTACAGGAAAATACAAACAAACAAGTGAAAGAACTGAGCAAATCTATCCAGGATCTAAAAAAGGAAGCAGAAACAACTAAGAAATCACAAAGGGACACAACTTTGGAGATAGAAAACCTTGGGAAGAAATCAGGAGTCATAGATGCAAACATCAACAGTAGAATACAAGAGATGGAAGAAAGAATCTCAGGTGCTGAAGATACCATAGAAAGCATCGACTCAACAGTCAAAGAAAATGCAAAATGCAAAAAACTTGTAACCCAAAACATCCAGGAAATCCAGGACACAATGAGAAGACCAAACCTAAGGATTATAGGTATAGATGAGAGTGAGGATTTGCAACATAAAGGGCCAGTAAATATCTTCAACAAAATTATGGAAGAAAACTTCCCTAACCTAAAGAGAGAGATGCCCATGAACATACAAGAAGCCTACAGAACTCCAAACAGACTGGACCAAAACAGAAATACCTCCCATCACATAATAATCAAAACACCAAATATACTAAACAAAGAAAGGATATTAAAAGCAGTGAGAGAAAATGGTCAAGTAACATACAAAGGAAGACCTATCAGAAATACATCAGACTTCTCACCAGAGAATATGAAAGCTAGAAGATCCTGGTCAGATCTCATACAGATTCTAAGAGAACACAAATGTCAGCCCAGACTACTAAACTCTCAATCACCATAGATGGAGAGACCAAGATATTCCATAATAAAACCAAATTTACACAGTATCTTTCCACAAACCCAGCCCTACAAAGGATAATAGGTGAAAATCGCTAATACACGAAGGGAAACCACATGCTGGAAAAAATGAGATAGTAACCTTTCATCAAACCCAAATGTAGATAACCACTCAAACATAAAGACAGTGTCAAAAATAGCAGGAAGCAACAATCACTATTCCTTAATATCTCTTAACATCAATGGTCTCAATTCCCCAATAAAAAGACATAGACTAACAGACTGGATACGTAAACAGGACACAGCATTTTGCTGAGTATAGGAAATGCACCTCAGGGTCAAACACTACCTCAGAGTAAAAGAGTAGAAAACAATCTTACAAGCAAATGGTCCCAGGAAACGAGCTGGAGTAGCCATCCTAATATCAGATAAAATTGACTTTCAACCTAAAGTCATCAAAAAAGACATAGAAGGACACTACATACTAGTCAAAGGAAAAATCCACCCAGGAGAACTCTCAATTCTGAACATCAATGCTCCAAATACAAGGGCACCCTCATTAATAAAAGAAACTTTACTAAAGCTCAAAGCACATATTGCACCTCACACAATAATTGTGGGTGACTTCAACACCACAATCTCTGCATTGGAACGATCAGGAAATCAGAAACTAAATGGGGACAGAGTAAAACTAATTGAAGCTTTGGACCAAATGGATCTAACACACACACACACACACACACACACAAAACGTGCGTACATGCATATATATATACATACATATATATATATATATATATATATATATATATATATATATATATATATATCATCCCAAAGCAAAAGAATTTACCTTCTTCTCAGTACCTTCTCCAAATCGACCATATAATTGGTCACAAAACAGACCTCAACAGATATAAGAAGATGGAACTAATCCCATGCCTCCTATCAGATCACTATGGAATAAGAGTGGTCTTCAATAGCAACAACAACAACAATAAATAAATACCCAGAAAGCCCACATACACGTGGATGCTGAACAATCCTCTACTCAATGATACATTGGTCAAGGAAGAAATAAAGAAAGAAATAAAAGATTTTTTTTAATTTAATGAAAATGAAGGCACAACATACTCTAATTTATGGGACACAATGAAAGCCATGCTAAGAGGAAAACTCATAGCCCTGAGAGCCTCCAAAAAGAAAGAGGAGAGAGCATACACAACCAGCTTAATGGCACACCTGAAAGCCATGGAACAAAAAGAAGCAAATACACCCAAGAAGAGTAGGAGGCAGGAAATCATCAAACTCAGGACTGAAATCAGTCAAGTAGAAACAAATAGAACCATACAAAGAATCAACAAAATTAGGAGTTGGTTCATTGAGAAAATCAAAAAGATAGATAAACTTTTAGCCAGACTACACAGGGGGCACAGAGATAGTATACAAATTAACAAAATCAGGAATGAAAAGGGAGATATAACAACAGAAACTGAGGAAATACAAAAAATCATCAGATCCTACTAAAAAAGCCTGTATTCAACACAACTGGAAAATCTGGAGGAAATGGACAATTTCCTTGACAGATACCAAATACCAAAATTCAATCACGATCAAATACACCATCTAAACAGTCCCATAACCCCTAAAGAAATAGAAGTGGTCTTTGGAAGTCTTCCAACCAAAAAAAGCCCAGGACTAGATGGTTTTAGTGCAGAAATCTATCAGACCTTCAAAGAAGACCTAACACCAATACTCTTCAGACTATTCCACAAAATAGAAACAGAAGGAACACTACCCAACACATTATATGAAGCCACAATTATGCTGACACCAAAATTACACAAAGATCCAACAAAGAAAGAGAATTTCAGACCAGTTTCTCTTTGAATATCGATGAAAAAATACTTAATAAAATTCCTGCCAACTGAATCCAAGAACACATCAAAATGATCATCCACCATGATTAAATACGCTTCATCCCTGGGAAGCAGGGATGGTTCAATATAAGGAAGTCCATCAATGTAATCTACTACATAAACAATCTCAAAGAAAGACACCACATAGTCATCTCATTAGGTGCTGAAAAAGCATTTGAAAACATTCAGCATCCTTTCATACTAAAAGTCTTGGAAAGATCAGGAATTAGAGGCCCATATCTAAACATAGTAAAAGCAATTTACAGCATATCTGTAGCCAACATCAAACTAAAGGAAGAGAAACTTGAAGCAATCCCACTAAAATCAGGGACTAGACAAGGCTGTCCTCTCTCTCCATATCTTTTCAATATAGTACTTGAAGTTCTAGCTAGAGCAACTAGACAACAAAAGGAGGTCAAAGGGATACAAATTGGAAAGGAAGAAGTCAAACTATCACTATTTGCAAATGATATGACAGTATACTTAAGTGACCGAAAAAACTCCACCAGAGAACTCCTACAGTTGATAAACAACTTCAGCATTGTGACCAGATATAAAATCAACTCAAGCAAATCAGTAGCCTTCCTATACTCAAAGGATAAGTAGGCTGAGAAAGAAATAAGGGAAATGATACCCTTCATGATAGCCACAAACAATATAAAGTATCTTGGTGTGACTCTAACCAAACAAGTGAAAGATCTGTATAACAAGAACTTCAAGTCTCTGAAGAAGGAAATTGAAGAAGACCTCAGAAGATGGAACAGTCTTCCATGGTCATGGATTGGCAGGATTAATTTAGTACAAATGACCATCTTGCCAAAACCAATATACAAGTTCAATGCAATCCCCATCAAAATCCCAACTCCATTCTTCATAGAGTTAGAAAGAACAATTCTCAAATTCATTTTGAATAACACAAAACCCAGGATAGCTAAAACTATTCTCAACAGTAAAAGAACTTCTGGGGGAATAAGTATGCCAGACCTCAAGCAGTACTACAGAGCAATAGTGTTAAAAACTGCATGGTATTGGTACAGTGGCAGGCATGAAGATCAATGGAACAGAATTGTAGACCCAGAAGTGAACCAACACTCCTATGGTCACTTGATCTTTGATAAAGGAACTAAAATCATCCACTGGAAAAAAGATAACTTTTTCAACAAATGGTCCTGGTTCAACTGGAGGTCAGCATGCAGAAGAATACAAATTGATCCATTCTTATCTCCTTGTACTAAGCTCAACTCCTAGTGGATCAAGGACCTCCACATAAAACCAGACACACTGAAACTAATAGAAAGGAAACTAGGGAAGAACCTTGAACACATAGGTACAGGGGAAAATTTCCTGAACAGAACACCAATAGCTTGTGCTCTAAGATCAAGAATTAACAAATGGGACCTCATAAAATTACAAAGATTCTGTAAGGCAAAGGACACTGTCAAAAGGACAAAGCGGCAGCCAAGAAATTGGGAAAAGATCTTTACCAACCCTATATCCAAGAGAGGGCTAATATCCAAGATATACAAAGAACTCAAGAAGTTAGACTCCAGAGAGCCAAATAACCCTATTAAATAATGGGGTACAGAGGTAAGCAAAGAATTTTCACCTGAAAAATATCGAAAGGCTGAGAAGCACCTAAAGAAATGGTCAACATCCTTAGTCATTAGGGAAATGCAAATCAAAACAACCCTGAGATTTCACCTCACACCAGTCAGAATGACAAAGATCAAAAACTCAGGAGATAGCAGGTGTTGGTGAGGATGTGGAGAAGAGGAACACTCCTCCAGTGCTGGTGGGATTGCAAGCTGGTACAACCACTCTGGAAAGCAGTCTGGCAGTTCCTCAGAAAACTGGGCATGACACTCCCGGAGGACCCTGTTATACCACTTCTGGGCATATACCCAGAGGCCTCCCCAGTATGCAATAAGGACACATGCCCCACTATGTTCATAGCAGTCTTATTTATAATAGGCAGAAGCTAAAAAGAAATTAATGTGCCTCAATGGAGGAATGGATACAGAAGATGTGATATATTTACACAAAAGAATACTACTCTGCAATTAAAAACAATGAATTCACGAAATTCTTATGCAAATGGTCAAAACTGGAAAATATCATCCTTAGTGAGGTAACCCAATCACAAAAGAACACACATGGTATGCAGTCAGTGATGTGGATATTAACCCAGAATATTGGAATACCCAAGACACAATTCACATATCAATTGATTTCCAAGAAGGAAGGAAGTAGAAACCCCTGGTCCTGGATAGACTGGATGGAACAGTATAGGAGAGTACCAGGACAGAGAAGCAGGAGGAGACTGGGGAACAGGGGGAGGGAAGAGGGCTTATGGGACTTTCGGGGTGGGGGGAACTGGGAAACGGAAAATCACTGGAATGTAAATAAAAATATTGAAAATACAAAAATACATAATGATTTGTATTTCTTTCATAGTGAGAAGTACAGAAATAGGCTGCTACAGGTTCAGTGGCTTAAGGAGTTTGCTGTCATTCTTTGGCTCCTTTTTCTTAAGATTCTCAAATGTTGTGGTGGTTTGTACATGCTCAGTCCAGGAATTGGTCCTATTTGGAGGTGTGGTCCTGTTGGAGGAACTGTTTCACTGTGTGTGTGAACTTTAAGGCTTTTATCCTAGCTGCCTGGATGTTAGTATTCTGCTAGCAGTCCTCAGATCAAGATGTAGAACTCCCAGCTTCTCCTACACCTATGCCTACTTAGATGCTGCCATGTTCCCACACTGATGATAATGGACTGAACCTCTGAACCTGTAATCCAGCCCCAATTAAATGTTGTTCCTATAAGAGTTGCCTTGGTCATGGTGTCTGTTCACAGCAGTAAAACCCTAACTAAGACAGAAGTCTCCTAGAATTCTAGTCATTTGGACATACTTGGCCTTAGAATTAGGAAAAAACAAGAAGACAGAATGAAGTACAGTGTCAACTGGAATTGGGGATGAAGAGCTAGTCAATTTTGAAACAAGTGAAATGGTAGCCAACTCTCTGTGACTGCGGTGTTTGATTAAGTAACTGTGAATTACATTTCTCTGTATTAAGTTTAAACATGATATGCTTAGCAAATATTTCGGTAGGTCAGTAAACAGAAGTAAACAAAAAACAAAACAAAAAAAAACTGAAGAAAAAAACAAAAATGGTGTTCCTCAATGAAAACTTCCAGTTTAATTGGCTGACCCATTGAATTAAAAATTTCGTTCAATCCACCCACAGAACTTTTGATTTCACCATGTACCTAAGTTTATTGATTCAGTAATTATTTTCTCTTGGATGCTTTGCATATCTCTAGGGATAGAATAAAAGAAGAACCTTCTTATCTTCTAGCAAATTGTTAAATTTGGATGAAACATGGAAACATCAGAATTCACTATGCTTTTGTTTCATTTATTCATTCTTTTTTATATAAAAATAATGTGATGAATGCAAATCATTAATGGGAAATTTGATGTGCCTCTATAAATGATTTGAGGTGACCTTTAATATATCAACATTAGATTATGATCAAATTACAAACAATAGCCATGTGCTGCCTGGCCTTTCTGCTACAGCAGACTCCTGGTGGGTTTGCTATAGCAAAGACACCATCTTCTGATCCATCCTAGAGAACCCGCTGCACTCAGAGTAGTTGGTAAGAATTCTCTCCCATCTCTGGAGTCCCAGAGCGGCTACTGGGGCCCTGCAGGACTCACTACCCAGCAACCTCAGAAACCTCTGTCCTCTGGAATACCACTCCCCTTCCATTCCTTCTGCTCCTTCCCCTGCTGGTCTCTCCACAGGAGTTCAGAGAGGCCTGAGAGCACAGGTTTGACCACAACTGCTGCTCAAAGGAACGCACCCAGAACCCTCAGTCAGGAGCCTTCCAGTTTTTGTCTCTGGCTAGAGAACATCCTCAGCCACAGTGCACCATATCCAGGTGGCACAGGGAGCTAGCTATGAGGACAAAGACCACAGAGCTAATCCTAGGCAGCAGAGCTATATACACAAATACCACCACAAGAAAGCTGGTCTCACAAGAGTGCCTATGTACCTGTGTACACAGAGAGAATGGGAATCCCAGGATTTCAAATACACAGGCTTGCAGGACAGATAAGCCACAGTCAGAGACAGCAAGACCAGCTAACACCAGAGATAACCAGATGACAAAAGTCAAATGCAAGAACATTACCAACAGAAACCAAGGCAACATGGCACCATCCAAACCCAGTTCTCCCACAACAGCAAGTCCTGGATACCACAACACACTGGAAAAGCAAGAATTGAATTTAAAATCAAATCTCATGATGCTGATAGAGGACTTCAAGAAGGACATAACTCCCTTAAAGAAATACAGGAGAACATGGGTCAACTGGTAGAAGCCCTTAAAGAGGAAACACAAAAATCCCTTAAAGAAGTACAGGAGAATATGGGTCAACTGGTAGAAGCCCTTAAAGAGGAAACACAAAAATCCCTTAAAGAAATACGGGAGAACATGGGTCAACATGTAGAAACCCTTAAATAGGAAACGCAAAAATCCCATAGGGAATTATGGGAGAACATGAGTCAACAGGCAGAAATCCTTAAAGAGGAGACACAAAATTCTCTTAAAGAAACACAGGAGAACATGGGTCAACAGGTAGAAGCCCTTAAGGTGCAAACACAAAAATCCCTTAAAGAATTTCAGGAAAACACAAACAAACAAGTGAAGGAATTGAATAAAATTATCCAGAAACTAAAAATGGAAGTAGAAACAGTAAAGAAATCACAAAGTGAGATGTCTCTGGAAATCGAAAACCTTGGAAAGAACTCAGGAGTCATAGATGCAATCATCAACAACAGAATACAAGAGATAGACGAAAGAATCTCGGGTGCTGAAGATTCCATAGAAAACATTGACTCAACAGTCAAAGAAAATGCAAAATACAGAAAGCTTGTAACACAAAACATCGAGGAAATCCAGGACACAATGAGAAGACCAAACCTAAGGATTACAGGTATAGAAGACAGTGAAGATTTACAACTTAAAGGGCCAGTAAATATCTTCAGCAAAATTATAGATGAAAACTTCCCTAAACTAAAGAAAGAGATGTCCATGAACATACAAGAAGCCTACAGAACTCCAAAAAGACTGGACCAGAACAGAAATTCTGGTTACATAATAATCAAAACACCAAATGCACTAAACAAAGAAAGGATATTAAAAAGTAGTAAGTGAATATGGTCAAGTAACTTATAAAGGCAGAAAGAAATTAGGGAAATGACAGCCTTCACAATAGTCACAAATAATATTACATACCTTGGGGTGATGCTAACCAAGCAAGTGAAAGATTTGTATGAAAAGAACTTCAAGCCTCTGAAGAAAGAAATCGAAGAAGATCTCAGAAGATGTAAAGATCTCCGATGCTCATGGACTGGCAGGATTAATATAGTAAAAATGGCCATCTTGCCAAAAGCAATCTAAAGACTCAATGAAATCCCCATTAAAATTCCAAATCAATTCTTCATACAGCTAGAAAGAGCAATCTTCAAATTCTTTTGGAATAATAAAAACCCAGGATATCAAAAACTTTTCTCCACAACAAAAGAACTTCTGAAGGAATCACCATCCCTGATCTCAAGCTCTACTACAGAGCAATAGTGATAAAAAACTGTACCCAGAAGAACAGAACAAAGAAAGAATATTGAAAGAAGTAAGGAAAAAAGGTCAAATAAGATATAAAGAGAGACCCATCAGAATAACATCAGATTTCTCAACAGAGACTCTAAAAATGAGAAGACCTTGGGCAGATGTCATACAGACCCTAAGAGAACAAAAATGCCAGCCCAGACTACTATACTGAACAAAACTCTCAATTACCATAGAGGGAAAAACCAAATTTAGACATTATCTTTCCACAAATCCAGGCCTACAGAGATGGAACACTCCAACACAAGGAGAGAAACTATACCCAAAAAGAAAGCAAGAAACTAATCTCACTAAAAACCCAAAAGAGAGTCGCACAAACAATTCACCTCTAACAACAAAAGTAACAGGAAGCAACAATCATTGGGCTGTAATATCTTGCAACATCAATGGACGGACTCAATTCCCCAATAAAAGACATAGACTAATAGGCTGAATACATTAACAGGACCCAGCATTTTGCTGCAATACAGGAAACACACTTCAGTGACAAAGACAGATACTACCTCAAAGTAAAAGAATGGAAGTTTTTTACAGGAAATGACCCCAAGAAACAAGCTGTACTAGCCATTCTAATATCCAATAAAATAGACTTTAAGCCAAAAGATATCAAAAAAGATGGGAAAGGACAATACATACTCATAAAAAGAAAAATCCACCAAGAGGAATTCTCAATTATGAACATCTATGCTCAAAATGCAAGGGTACTTACATTTGTAAAAGAAACATTACTGAAGTTCAAAGCACACACTAAACCTCAAACAAAAATAGTAGGAGACATTAACAACCACTCTCACCAATGGACAGATCATGGTAACAGAAACTAAACAGAGACCCAGTGAAACTAACAGAAGTTTTGAACCAAATAGACTTAACAGACATCTACAAAAGATTTCACCCTAAAACAAAAGAATATACCTTCTTCTCAGCACCTCAGGTTACCTTCTCCAAAATTAAGCACATAATCAGACACAAAACAAGCCTCAACTAATACAAGAACACTGAAATAATCCATGCATCGTATCAGATCACCACAGTCTGAGGCTGGTCTTCAACAACAACAAAGAGAATAGAAATCTCAGATATACATGGGAGCTAAACAACTCTCTACTCAATGATAACTTGGTCAGGAAAGAAAGAAAGAAAGAAAGAAAGAAAGAAAGAAAGAAAGAAAGAAAGAAAGAAAGAAAGAAAGAAAGAAAGAAAGAAAGAAAGAAAGAAAGACAGGACATTTCAGAATTTAAAGAAACTGAAGGCCCACCTTACCGAAACTTATAGGACAAAAGGAAAGCAGCGCTAAGAAGAAAACTCAGCTTAACAGCATATCTGAAAGCTCTAGAAAAAAAACAAATATACCCAAGAGTAGACAGCAGGAAATAATCAAACTTAGTGCTGAAATCAACAAAGAGAACTATACAAAGAATCAACCAAACCAGGAGCTGGTTCTTTGAGAAAATCAACAAGATAGATAAACCCTTAGCCAAACTAACCAGAAGGCAAAGAGACAGTATACAAATCAACAAAATCAGAAATGAAAAGGGGAGCATAACAACAGAAAATGAGGAAGTCCAAAAAATTATCAAATCCTACTATAAAAGCCTATACTCAACAAAACTGGAAAATCTTGATGAAATAGATGATTTTCTAGACAAATACCAGCTACCAAAGTTAAATCAGGGTCAGATAAACCACCTAACCAGTCCCATAATCCCTAAGGAAGCAGAAGCAGTCATTAAAAGTGTCCCTACCAAAAAAAGCCCAGGACCAGATGGTTTTAGTGCAGAATTCTATTAGTCCTTCAAAGAAAACATAAATCCAATACTTCTCAAACTATTTCATTAAATAAAAACAGAAAGAAAACTACCCAATTCTTTCTATGAAGCCACAGTTAAATGAAGAACTAAACCACATAAAGACACAACAAAGAAAGAAAACTTCAGATCAATTTCCCTCATGAATATTGATGCAGAAATATTGAATAAAATTCTCAAAAACCAAATCTAAGAACATATCAAACTGATCATTCACCATGATCAAGGAGGCTTCATCCCAGGGATGTGGGGATGGTTCAATACATGGAAATGTGTCAACATAATCCAAAATATTAGCAAACGTAAAGAAAAAAATCCACAAAATCATCTCTTTAGAATCTGAAAAAGCCTTTGACAAAATACAACACCCATTCATGATTATGATAAATATACAGCAAGCCAATAACCAACATCAAACTAAATGGGGAGAAATTGTAAGCTTCCCATTGAAATCAGGGACAAGACAAGGCTGCTCACTCTCCCCCATCTACTCAATATACTATATGAAGTTCTAGTCAGAGCAATTAGGCAACAAAAAGAGAACAAAATGATACAAATTGAAAAGGAGTAGGTCAAGATATCACTATGTGCAGATGATATGATAATATACGTAAGTAAGCTCCGCCATCTTTGTTCCAGTGATAGACCAGATAGGAACTCCAGGTACACAGAGATATCACAAGTATAACATCGCTTGGGACACAGCCAGTTAGGGTTCCACCTGTGCACAAGGGCAGGGCAGCTCTGTGGTCATCTGGGAACCAGCTCTGCTGTGGGACATTTGCCCTGCAGAGTGATCCACATCTGGAGGGAGTACAACAGCCTCTGCCATCTTTGCTCTGGTGATAGACCAGACAGGAACTCCAGGTACAAAGACACATCCCAAGTATAACAACACTTGGGGCAAGGCACACGAGAACTCCCAACAACACCCAGGAGCAGGGCAGCCCCTCAGCAATCTGTGCCAGGGGAAACCCAGTCATCCAGGGGTGCAGAAATAGCCTTGCAGGCTCACAGCAGGTTCAAGCACCAGCCAGCGACAGCAGGACCAAGTAACTCCAGAGATAACCAGAAGGCAAAAGGCAAATGTAGGAACGTTACTAACAGAAATTGAGGCAATATGGCACCATCCGAACCCAACTCTCTGACTGCAGCAAGTCCTGGATACCCCAACACACCAGAAAGGCAAGATTTGGATTAAAAATCACACCTCGGGCTGGAGAGATGGCTCAGTGGGTAAGAGCACCTGACTGCTCTTCCAAAGGTCCTGAGTTCAAATCCCAGCACCCACATGGTGGCTCACAACCATCTGTAAAGTGATCTGATGCCCTCTTCTGGTGCGTCTGAAGACAGCTACAGTGTCCTTACATAAAATGAATAAATCTTTAAAAAAAAATTAAAATAAATTAAAAAAAACACACCTCGTGATGCTATTAGAGGATTTCAAGAAGGACATAAATAAATTTCTTAAAGAAATACAGGAGAACATGAATCAACAGGTAGAAGACCTTACAAAGGAAACAAAAAAATTGTTTAAAGAAATGCAGGAGAAATGGGTCAACAGATGGAAGTCCATAAAGAGGAAACACAAAAATCGCTCAAAAAATACAGGAGAACTTGGGTCAACAGGCAGAAGGCCTGAAAGAGGAAACACAAAAATATCTTAAAGAATTACAGGAAAATACAAACAAACAAGTGAAAGAACTGAGCAAATCTATCCAGAATCTAAAAAAGGAAGCAGAAACAACTAAGAAATCACAAAGGGACACAACTTTGGAGATAGAAAACCTTGGGAAGAAATCAGGAGTCATAGATGCAAACATCAACAGTAGAATACAAGAGATGGAAGAAAGAATCTCAGGTGCTGAAGATACCATAGAAAGCATTGACTCAACAGTCAAAGAAAATGCAAAATGCAAAAAAACTTGTAACCCAAAACATCCAGGAAATCCAGGACACAATGAGAAGACCAAACCTAAGGATTATAGGGATAGATGAGAGTGAAGATTCGCAACATAAAGGGCCAGTAAATATCTTCAACACAATTATGGAAGAAAACTTCCCTAACCTAAAGAGAGAGATGTCAATGAACATACAAGAAGCCTACAGAACTCCAAACAGACTGGACCAGAACAGAAATACCTCCCATCACATAATAACCAAAACAACAAATATACTAAACAAAGAAAGATTATAAAAGCAGTAAAAGAAAAAGGCCAAGTAACATATAAAGGAAGAACTATCAGAATTACATCAGACTTCTCACCAGAGGCTATGAAAGCTAGAAGAGGCTGGGAAGATCTCATACAGACTCTAAGAGAAGACAAATGACAGCCCAAACTACTATACCCAGCAAAACTCTCAATCACTATAGATGGAGAAACCAAGATATTCCAGATAAAACCAAATTTACATAATATCTTTCCACAAACCCAGTCCTGCAAAGGATAATGAGTGGAAATCTCCAATACAAGGAGGAAAACTACACCCTGGAAAAAGCAAGATAGTAACCTTCTTTCATCAAAACTAAAAGAAAATAACCACATAAATATAAAAATAACATCAAAAATAACAGGAAGCAATAGTAACTATTCCTTAATATCTCTTAATATAATTGGCCTCAATTCCCCAATTAAAAGACATAAACTAACAGACTGGATTCGTAAACAGGACCCAGCATTTTGCTGAGTACAGGAAACACACCTCAGTGTCAAAGACAAATACTACCTCAGAGTAAAAGGCTGGAAAACAATTTTACAAGAAAATGGTCCTAGGAAACAAGCTGGAGTAGCGATCCGAATATCAGATAAAATTGAATTTCAACCTTAAGTCATCAAAAAAGACATGGAAGGACACTACATACTGGTCAAAGGAAAAATCCACCAAGAAGAACTCTCAATTCTAAACATCTATGCTCCAAATGCAAGAGCACCCTCATTCATAAAAGAAACTTTACTAAAGCTCAAAGCACACATTGCACCTCACACAATAACTATGGGTGACTTCAACAATCCACCCTCTTCAGTGAACCTATCAGGAAAAGAGAAACTAAACAGGGACACAGTGAATCTAATTGATGCTTTGGACCAAATGAACTTAACAGATATAAATACAACATTTCATCCTAAAGCAAAAGAATATACCTTCTTCTCAGCACCTCATGGTACCTCTCCAAATCGACCATATAATTGGTAACAAAACAGACCTGAAGGAGATCTGACTAAGGAGATCGAACTAATCCCATGACTCCTAAAAGATGGCTATGGAGTAACAGTGGTCTTCAATAGCAACAAAAACAAAAGAAAGCCCACATGCAAATGGAAGCTGAACAATGCTCTACTCAATGATACTTTGGTCACGAAAGAAATAAAGAAAGAAATCAAAGACTTTTTTAAAATTTGATGAAAATGAAGGCACAACATTTATGGGACACAAGGAAAGCCATGCTAAGAGGAAAACTCATAGCCCTGAGTGCCTCCAAAAAGAAACTTTGGTCATGGAAGAAATAAAGAAAGAAATCAAAGTCTTTTAAAAATTTAATGAAAATGAAGGCACAACATTTATGGGACACAAGGAAAGCCATGCTAAGAGGAAAACTCATAGCCCTGAGTGCCTCCAAAAAGAAACTGGAGAGAGCATACACTTGCAGCTTAACAGCACACCTGAAAGTCCAAGTACAAAAAGAACAAATACACCCAAGAAGAATAGAAGGCAGGAAATCATCAAACTCAGGGCTGAAATCAATAAAGCAGAAACAAATAGAACCATACAAAGAATCAACAAAACTAGGAATTGGTTCTTTGAGAAAATTAACAAAATAGATAAACCCTTAGCCAGACTAACCAGAGTATCCAAATTAACAAAATCAGAAATGAAAAGAGAGATATAACAACAAAAACTGAGGAAATACAAAAAAAATCATCAGATTCTACTCCAAAAGCCTATATTCAACACAACTGGAAAATTTGGAGGAAATAGACAAGTTCCTATATGGATACCAAATACCAAAATTCAATCAGGATCAAATACACCATCTAAATAGTCCCATAACCCCTAAAGAAATAGAAGTGGTCATTGAATTCTTCCAACCAAAAAAAGCACAGGACCAGATGGTTTTAGTGCAGAATTCAATCAGCCCTTCAAAGAAGACCTAACACCAATACTCTTCAAACTATTCCACAAAATAGAAAAAGAAGGAACACTACCCAACTCGTTCTATGAAGCCACAATTATGCTGATACCAAAATCACACAAAGATCCAACAAAGAAAGAGAATTTCAGACCAATTTCTCTTATGAATATCGATGAAAAAATACTCAATAAAATTCTTGCCAACCGAATCAAAGAACACTTCCAAATGATCATTTACCATGATCAAGTAGACTTCATCCCAGAGATGCAGGGATGGATCAATATATGGAAGTCCATCAATGTAATCCACTACATAAACAATCTCAAAGAAAAAAAAAACATGGTCATTTCATTAGATGCTGAAAAAGCATTTTACAAAATTCAATATCCTTTCATGGTAATAGTGTTGGAAAGATCAGGAAATTGAGGCCCATATCTAAATATAGTAAAAGAAATTTACAGCAAACCAGTAGCCAACATCAAACTAAATGGAGAGAAACTTGAAGAAATCTCACTAAAATTAGGGACTAGACAAGGCTACCCTCTCTCTCCATAGCTTTCCAATATATTACCTGAAATTCTAGCAAGAGCAATTAGACAACATAAGGTGGTCAAAGGCATACAAATTGGAAAGGAAGAAGTCAAAGTATTGCTATTTGCAGATGATGTATACTTAAGTGACCCAAAAAACTCCACCAGAGAACTCCTACAGCTGATAAACAACTTCAGCAAAGTGGTCAGATATAAAATCAACTCAAGCAAATCAGTAGCCTTCCTACACTCAAAGGATAAGCAAACTGCGAAAGAAATTAGGGAAATGATACCCTTCACAATAGCCATAAACAATATAAAGTACATTGGTGTGACTCTAACCAAACAAGTGAAAGATCTGTATGACAGGAACTTCAGGTCTCTGAAGAAAGAAATCGAAGAAGACCTCAGAAGATGGAAAAATTTTTCCATGATCATGGATTGGCAGGATTAATATAGTAAAAATGGCCATCTTGCCAAAAGCAATCTACAGATTCAATCCAATCCCCATCAAAATCCCAACTCAATTCTTCATAGAGTTAGAAAGAGCAAGTCTTAAATTCATCTGGAATAACAGAAAACCCAGGATAGCTAAAACTATTATCAACAGTAAAAGAACTTCTGGGGGAATCAGTATGCTGGACCTCAAGCAGTACTACAGAGCAATAGTGCTAAAAACTACATGGTATTGGTACAGTGATAGGAATGTGGATCAATGGAACAGAATTGAAGACCCAGAAATGAACCCACACTCCTGTGGTCACTTAATCTTTGACAAAAGAGCTAAAACCATCCAGTGGAAAAAAGATAGCCCTTTCAACAAATGATGCTGGTTCAACTGGAGGTCAGCATGCAGAAGAATGCAAATTGATCTATTCTTATCTCCTTGTACTAAGCTCAACTCCAAGTAGATCAAGGACCTCCACATAAAACCAGACACACTGAAACTAATAGAAAAGAACTAGGGAAGAGTCTTGAACACATGCGCACAGGGGAAATTTTCCTGAACAGAACACCAATAGCTTATTCTCTAAGATCAAGAATTGACCAATGGGACCTCATAAAATTGCAGAGCTTCTGTAAAGCAAAAGAGACTATCAATAGGACAACATGACAACCAACAGATTGGGAAAAGATCATTACCAACCCTACATCCAACAGAGGGCTAATATCCAATACATACAAAGATCTCAAGAAGTTAGACTCCAGAGAGCCAAATAACCTTATTAAAAAATTGGGCACGGAGCTAAACAAAGAATTTTCACCTGAAAAATATGGAATGGCTGAGAAGCACCTAAAGAAATGGTCAACATCCTTAGTCATTAGGGAAATGCAAATCAAAACAACCCTGAGATTTCCCCTCACACCAGTCAGAATAACTAAGATCAAAAACTCAGGAGACAGCAGTGTTGGTGAGGATATGGAGAAAGAGGACCACTCCTCCAGTGCTGGTGGGATTGCAAGTTGGTACAACCACTCTGGAAATCAGTTTGGCGGTTCCTCAGAAAACTGGGCATGACACTCCCGGAGGACCCTGTTATACCTCTCCTGGGCATATACCCAGAGGCTTCCCTGGCATGCAATAAAGATACATGCTCTACTATGTTCATAGCAGCCTTATTTATAATAGTCAGAAACTGGAAAGGATCCAGATGTCCCTCAATGGAGGAATGGATGCAGAAAATGTAGTATATTTACACAAGGGAATATGACTCTGCAATTAAAAACAATGAATTCATGAAATTCTTAGGCAAATGATCAGAACTGGGAAATATCCTTAGTGAGGTAACCCAATCACAAAAGAACACACATGGTATGCTGTCACTGATAAGTGGATATTAACCCAGAATCTCAGAATACCCAAGACACAATTCACAAATCAATTGATTCCCAAGAAGAAGGAAGGAGAGGCCTCTGGTCCTGGAAAGACTGGTTGTAGCAGTGTAGGGGAATACCAGAACAGAGAAGAGGGAGGGGGTTGACTGGGGAACAGGGGGAGGGAAGAGGGCTTATGGGACTTTCAGGGAGGCGGGAACTGTGAAAGGGGAAATCATTTGGAATATATATATGTAAGTGACCCAAAACAAATCCATGAGAGAACTCCTACAGCTCGTCAACTACTTCAGCAAAGTGGCTGGTTATAAAATTGACTCCAACAAATCATTAGCTTTCCTCTATTCAAAGGACAAATGGGCTGAAGAAGAAATTAGGGAAATGACACGATTCACAATAGTCACAAATAATATAAAATACCTTAGTGTGACTCTAACCAAGCAAGTGAAAGATCTCTATGACAAACTCTTCAGGTCTCTGAAGAAACAAATTGAAGAAGATCTCAGAAGATGAAAGATCACCCATGTTCATGAATTGGCAAGATTAACAGTAAAAATGGCCATCTTATAAAAAGCAATCTACAGATTCAATGCAATCCCCATCAAAATTCCAAATCAATTCTTCAGAGAGATAGAAATGTACCTGGAATAACAACAACAACAATAACAAAAACAAAAAAACAACAAAAAAAACCCACAATAGCACAGACCATTCTCAACAATAAAAGAACGTCTAGGGGAATCACCATCCCTGACTCACACTATATTTCAGAGCAATAGTGATTAAAAAAAAAACCAAATTGTATTGGTACAGAGACAGGCAGGAAGATCAATGTAATAGAAGTGAAGACCACATACCTTTGGTCACTTGATCTTTGACAAAGGAGCCAAAACAATCCATTGGACACAAAGACAGTATTTTCAACAAATGGTGGTGGTTCATCTGGCAGTCAGCATGTAGAAGAATGCCGATTGACCCGTTCTTATCTCCTTGTACAAAACTCAAGTCCAATTAGATCAAGGACCTCCACATAAATCCAGATACAATGAATGTATAGAAGAGAAAGTGGGAAAGAACCTCGAACATATTGGCACAGGGGAAAAATTCCTGAACAGAACACCAATGGCTTATGCTCTAAGATCAAGAATTTACAAATGGTACCTCATAAGATTGCAAGGCTTCTGTAAGGCAAAGAACACTCTCCGTAGTACAAAATGGCAACCTGCAGATTGGGAAAAGATCTTTAGCAACTTTACATCAGATAGAGGGCTAATATTCAATATGTCCAAAGAACTCAAGAAGTTAGATTCTAGAGAACCAAATATCCCTATTAAAAAATGGGGAACAAAGCTAAACAGATAATTCTCAACTGAGGAATCTTGAATGGCTGAGAAGCACTTAAAAAATGTTCAACATCCTTAGTCATCAGGGAAATGCAAATCAAAATGACCCTGAGATTCCACCTCACAGCAGTCAGAATGGCTAAGATCAAAAACTTAGGTGACAGCAGATACTGGACAGGATGTGGAGAAAGAGGAACACTCCTCCATTGCTGTTGGTATTGCAAGCTGTCACAACTACTCTGGAAATTAGTCTAGCAGTTCATCAGAAAGTTGGAAATAGTTATACCTGAGGACCCAGCTGTACCACTCCTGGGCAAAAGATGCTCCAATATTTAACAATGACACATGCTCCACTATGTTCATAGCACTGTTATTTATAATACCCAGAATCTGGAAACAACTCAGATGTCCCTCAACTGAGGAATGGATGCAGAAAATATGGTACATTTATACAGTGGACTACTACTCAGCTGTTAAAAACAATGACTTCATGAAATTCACAGGCAAATGGATGGAACTTGAAAATTTCCTGATTAAGGTAACCCAGTCATAAAAAGACACATGGTATGTACTCAATGATAAGTGGATATTAGCCAAAAATAAGTTTGGAATACTCATGATACAGCTCACAGACCAAGTGAAACCCAAGAAGAATTAAGACCACACCAAAGTGTGGATACTACAGTCTTACTCAGAAGGGAGAAGAAAGTAATCTCGGGAAGTCCACATTTTAAATTATAAGAATAAATACAAGATATAGTAGTATACACTTATAATTCCAGACGTGAGGAGGCAGAGACAGGTAGGTTCCTCAGACTCTCTGACCAGCCCATCTATACTACTCAAAAAAATCTCCAGACCAATGAAATCGTTAGACTCAAAAAACAGGGTTAGATAACATCTGAGGATGACTTCTGTCTTACAGAGAGAGAGAGAGAGAGAGAGAGAGAGAGAGAGAGAGAGAGAGAGAGAGAGAGAGAGAGGAAACAATTTCCTATAATCAATATCAGCTCACACTAAGGTTAGCAGCTCTAAAAACAAAGGAAATATGGAATGATACTATCTTGGTTATAGTTACTATTGCTGTGATGAAACACCATGCCCAAGAGCAACTTGTGAAGGAAAGGGTTTATTTGGCTTACATGTCCTGAGTCACAGACCTTTGAGGGGAGCCCAAGTAGGAGCTCAACTGTGGCAGGAATCTTAGAGGCAGGAGCTGATACAGAGGATACGGTCACTGGTTTGCTCCTCACATCTAGTTCAGCCTGCTTTCTATTAGAACCAAGAACAGCAGCCAATAGTGTCCCTAGCCACAATGATCTGCTGTCTCTCACCACCATAAATCACTCATTAAGAAAATGCCCTATAGAAGACACTTTCAGTTGAGGTTCATCCTCTCCAATGAGTTTAGCCTTTAGCAGGCTAACATAAAACTAGCTGGGCCAGATATATTTTAATCCTTGAAAGTCAATAACTATGAACTAGGATTACTATACCAAATAGAGTTATCCCTTAAAATTTATAAATAAGATAAGCAACAACTAAGGCTATTCATAAAACCGAGCCAGAGCTTCAAAAGGAATGCAAATTTAAGGAATAACAATACCTCACTTGGACTGGAGAGATGGCTCAGCAGTTAAGAGCATTGACTGCCACTGGGCGGGAGCCTACCAGCTTCCCTTTTGCAACCTCTGTTCCGGGATCTACCGCACTGAGGAGACAGGTACCCAGGTTCTCCCCAATATAACATCGCTTGGGACACGGCCTGTTGGTGCTTCCATCTGCTCCCAAGAACTGGACAGCGCTGTGGTCATCTGGGCGCCAGCTCTGCTGTGGGCCATCCCCCCTGCAAGGTGACCTGCGCCAACTAGAGAGTGCAGAGAGCACTCCACCACCTTTGCTCCAGTGTCCAGGTAGTTGGGACTGCCAGGCTCAGAGACAGACAGGCATAATATCGCTTGGGCCTCAGGCAGCTTGTGTGTAACCTGCTCCAAGAGCTGGGCAGGTCTGCAGTAATCGATGAGCCAGCCCTGCTGTGGGACTTCTGCCCTGCAGAGGGACGCCCCCTCGCCCCCCTCCAGGAGAGATCACACACCCCTGCACAGGGCGGGAGCCTACCAGCCTCCCTTTGGTGACGTCTGCTCCAGGAATCCATCGCGCTGAACCTTTGGATATGCAGGGACTCCCCAATATAACAGCACTTGGGGCAAGGCACATCAGGGCTCCAAAGTCACTCAGGAGCAGGGCAGGCCCCAGAAATCGGTGCCGGGGGAATCCTGGTAATCCAGGGGGGCGAGAAATAGCTTTGCAGTCTCACAGGAGGTCCAACCAACAGCCAGTGACAGTAGTACCAACTAACACCAGAGGTAACCAGATGGCAAAAGGCAAACGTAGGAACGTTATTAACAGAAATCAAAGTAATGTGGCACCATCCGAACCCAACTCTCCAACAGCAGAAAGTCCTGAATACCCCACCACACCCGAAAGACAAGATCTGGATTTAAAATCACTTCTCATGATGCTATTAGAGGATCACAAGAAGGACACAAATAAATCTAATAAAGAATTACAGGAGACTATGAATCAAGGGTTAGAAGCCCTTACAAAGGAAACACAAAAATCGCTTAGAGAAATGCAGGAGAACGTGGATCAACAGATGGAGGCCCACAAGGAGACAACACAAAAATCGCTTAAAGAAATGAATCAACGGTTAGATGCACTTTCAAAGGACTCACAAAAATTGCATAAAGAAATGCAGAAGAATATGGGTCAACAGATGGATGCCCATAGGGAGGCAACACAAAAAGTGCTTAAAGAAATGAATCAACGGATAGATGCCCGTACAAGGAAACATGAGAACTGCTTAAAGAAATACAGGAGGCGATGGATCAACAGATGGAAGCCCATGAAGAGGAAACACAAAAATCGCTTAGAGAAATGCATGAGAACTTGGGTCAACGGGCAGAAATCCTGAAAGAGGAAATGCAAAAATTACCTTAAAGAAATACAGGAAAATACAAACAAACAAGTGAAGGATCTCAGCAAATCCATCCAGGATCTAAAAAAGGAAGTAGAAACAATCACAAAGGGAGACAACTTTGGAGATAGAAAACCTAGGGAAGAAATCAGGAGTCATAGATGCAAACATCAACAGTAGAATACAAGTGATGGAAGAAAGAATCTCAGGTGCTGAAGATACCATAGAAAGCATCGACTCAAGAGTCAAAGAAAATGCAAAATGCAAAAAACGTGTAACCCAAAACATTCAGGAAATCCAGGACACACTGAGAAGACAAAACCTAAGGATTATAGGTATAGATGAGAGTGAAGATTCGCAACTTAAAGGGCCAGTAAACATCGTCAACAAAATTATGGAGGAAAACTTCCCTAACCTAAAGAGAGAGATGCCATGAACATACAAGAAGCCTACAGAACTCCAAACAGAACAGAAATACCTCCTGTCACATAATAATCAAAACATCAAATGTATTAAACAAAGAAAAAATATTAAAAGCAGTAAGAGAAAAGGGTCAAGTAACATACAAAGGAAGACCTATCCGAATCATATCAGACTTCTCACCAGAGACTATGAAAGCCAGAAGATCCTGGGCAGATCTCATGCAGACACAAAGAGAGCACAAATGCCAGCCTAGACTACTATACCCAGCAAAACTCTCAATCACCATAGATGGAGAGACCAAGATATTCCATGATAAAGCCAAATTTTCACAATATCCTTCCACAAACCCAGTCCTGCAAAGGATAATAGGGGGAAACTGCCAATACAAGGAGAAAAACAACACCCTGGAAAAAATGAGATAGTAACTTTCTTGCATCAAACCCGAAAGTAGATGACCACTCAAACATAAAGATAGCGTCAAGAATGGCAGGTGGCAGTAATCACTATTCCTTAATCTCTCTTAATATCAATGGTCTCAATTCCCCAGTAAAAAGACATAGACTAAGAGACTGGATACGTAAACAGGACCCAGCATTTTGCTGCATGCAGGAAACGCACCTCAGTGTCAAAGACAAACACTACCTCAGAGCAAAAGCCTGGAAAACAATTTTACAAGCAAATGGTCCCAAGAAAATAGCCGGAGCAGCCATCCTAATATCAGATAAAATTGACTTCCAACCTAAAGTCATCAAAAAGGACACAGAAGGACACTACATACTGATTAAGGGAAAAATCCACCAAGAAGAACTCTCAATTCTGAATATCTATGATCCAAATGCAAGGGCACCCTCATTCGTAAAAGAAACTTTACTAAAGTTCAAATCACACATCGCACCTCACACAAAAATAGTGGGTGACTTCAACACCCCGCTCTCTGAAATGGATCATTCAGGAAAGCAGAAACTAAACAGGGACACAGTGAATCTAATTGAAGCCTTGGAACAAATGGAACTAACAGATATATATAGAACATTTCATCCCAGGGCTAAAGAATACACCTTTTTCTCAGCACCTCAAGGTACCTTCTCCAAAATCAACCATATAATTGGTCACAAATCAGACCTCAACAGATATAAGAAGATAGAACTAATCCCATGCCTCCTATCAGATCACTATGGAATAAGGGTGGTCTTCAATGGCAACAAAAACAACAGAAAACCCACATACACATGGAGGCTGAACAATGCTCTACTCAATGATAACTTGGTCAAGGTGGAAATAAAGAAAGAAATCAAAGACTTCTTGAAATTTAATGAAAATGAAGGCACAACATACCCTAATTTATGGGACACAATGAAAGCAGTGCTAAAAGGAAAATTCATAGCCCTGAGTGCCACCAAAAAGAAATGGGAGACAGCATACACTAGCAGCTTAATGGCACACCTGAAAGCCCTGGAACAAAAAGAAGCAAATACACCAAAGAGGAGTAGAAGGCAGGAAATCATCAAACTCAGGGCTGAAATCAATCAAGTAGAAACAAATAAAACCATAGAAGGAATCAACAAAACAAGGAGTTGGTTCTTTGAGAAAATCAACAAGATAGATAAGCCCTTAGCCAGACTAACCAGAGGGCACAGAGACAGTATCCAAATTAATAAAATCAGAAACGAAAAGGGAGAGATAACAGCAGAAACTGAGGAAATTCAAAAAATCATCAGATCCTACTACAAAAGCCTGTATTCAACACCACTAGAAAATCTTGAGGAAATGGACAATTTCCTTGACAGATACCAAGTACCAAAATTAAATCAGGATCAAATAGACCATCTAAATCGTCCTATAACCCCTGAAAAAATAGAAGTAGTCATTGGAAGTCTTCCAACCAAAAAAAGCACAGGTCCAGATGGTTTTAGTGCAGAATTCTATCAGACCTTCAAAGAAGACCTAACACCAATACTCTTCAAACTGTTCCACAAAATAGAAACAGAAGGAACACTACCCAACTCGTTCTATGAAGCCACAATTATGCTAATACCAAAAGCAAACAAAGATCTGACCAAGAAAGAGAATCTCAGGCCAATCTCTCTTATGAATATAAATGCAAAAATACTCAATAAAATTCTTGCCAACCTGATAAGGGGATATTGACCCAGAATCTCTGAATACCCTAGACACAATCAGCATATCAATAGATTTCTAAAAAGATGGAAGGAGAGACCCCTGGTCCTGGAAAGATTGGATGTAGGGGAACGCCAGGACAGAGTAACGAGAGGGGGTTGAATGGAGAAAAGAGGGAGGGAAGGGGGCTTATGGGACTTTCGGGGAGGGAGGAAACGGGAAAGGGGAAGTGATTTGGAATGTAAATTAAAAAAATAAAATAAAAAAAAAAATTCTTGCCAACCTAATCCAAGAACACATCAAAACGATTCACCACAATCAAGTAGGCTTCATTCCAGGGATGCAGGGATGGTTCAATATAAGGAAATCCATCAATGTAATCCACTATATAAACAATTTCAAAGAAAAAAAACACATGGTCATCTCATTAGATGCTGAGAAAGCATTTGACAAAATTCAGCATCCTTTCATGCTAAAGGTCTTGGAAAGATCAGGAATTCGAGGCCCATATCTAAACATAGTAAAAGCAATTTACAGCAAACCAGTAGCCAACATCAATCTGAATGGAGAGAAACTTGAAGCAAGCCCACTGAAATCAGGGATTAGACAAGGCTGCCCTCTCTCTCCATATCTTTTCAATATAGTACTTGAAGTTCTAGCTAGAGCAATTAGACAACAAAAGGAGGTCAAAGGGATAGAAATTGGAAAGGAAGAAGTCAAACTATCACTCTTTGCAGACGATATGATAGTATACTTAAGCGACCCAAAGAACTCCACCAGAGAACTCCTACAGCTGATAAACGAGTTCAGCAAAGTGGCCGGATATAAAATCAACTCAAGCAAGTCAGTAGCCTTCCTATACTCAAAGGATAAGCAGACTGAGAAAGAAGTAAGAGAAATGATACCCTTCACGATAGCCACAAACCATATAAAGTACCCTGGTGTGACTCTAACCAAACAAGTGAAAGATCTGTATGACAAGAACTTCAAGTTTCTGAAGAAAGAAATTGAAGAAGACCTCAGAAGATGGAAAACTCTGCCATGCTCATGGATTGGCAGGATTAATATAGTAAAAATGACCATCTTGCCAAAAGCAATATACAGATTCAATGCAATCCCCATCAAAATCCTAACTCAATTCTTTATACAGTTAGAAAGAGCAATTCAAAAATTCATCTTGAATTACAGAAAACCCAGGATAGCTAAAACTATTCTCAAGAGTAAAAGAACCTCTGGGGGAATCAGTATCCCGGACCTCAAGCTGTACTACAGAGCAATAGTGTTAAAAACCACATGGTATTGGTACAGTGACAGGCATGTAGATCAATGGAACAGAATTGAAGACCCAGAAATGAATCCACACTCCTATGGTCACTTGATCTTTGACAAAGGAGCTAAAACCATCCAGTGGAAAAAAGATAGCCTTTTCAACAAATGGTGCTGGCTCAACTGGAGGTCAACATGCAAACGAATGCAAATTGATTCATTCTTATCTCCTTGCATTAAGCTCAAGTGGATCAAGGACCTCCACATAAAACCAGACACACTGAAACTAATAGAAAGGAAACTAGGGAAGAACCTTGAACATATGGGCACAGGGGAGAATTTCCTGAATAGAACTCCAATAGTTTATGCTCTAAGATCAAGAATTGACAAATGAGACCTCATTAAATTACAAAGTTTTTGCAAGGCAAAAGACACTGTCAAAAAGACAAAGCGGCAACCAACTAACTGGGAAATGATCTTTACCAACCCTTCATCTGACAGAGGGCTAATATCCAATACATACAAAGAACTCAAGAAGTTAAACTCCAGAGAGGCAAGTAACCCTATTAAAAATGGGGTACAGAGCTAAACAAAGAGTTCTCACCTGAAGAATATCTAATGGCTGAGAAGCACCTAAAGAGATGTTCATCATCCTTAGTCATTAGGGAAATGCAAATCAAAACAACCCTGAGATTCCATCTCACACCAGTCAAAATGGCTAAGATTAAAAACACAGGAGACAGCAGTTGTTGGCGAGGATGTGGAGAAAGAGGAACACTCCTCCACTGCTGGTGGGATTGCACACTGTTACAACCACTCTGGAAAGCAGTCTGGCAGTTCCTCAGAAAACTGGGCATGACAATGTTCATAGCAGACTTATTTATAATAGCCAGAAGCTGGAAAGGACCCAGATGTCCCTCAACGGAGGAATGGATTCAGAAGATGTGGTATATTTACACAATGGAATACTACTCTGCAATTAAAAACAATGAATTCACGAAATTCCTAGGCAAATGGTCAGAACTGGAAAATATCATCCTTAGTGAGGTAACCCAATCACAAAAGAACACACATGGTATGCAGTCACTGATAAGGGGATATTAACCTAGAATCTCGGAATACCCTAGACACAATTCGCATATCAATAGATTTCCAAGAAGATGGAAGGAGAGACCCCTGGTCCTGGAAAGACTGAATGTAGGGGAATGCCAGGACAGAGAAGCGAGAGGGGGTTGAATGGGAAAAGAGGGAGGGAAGGGGGCTTATGGGACTTTCGGGGAGGGAGGAAACGGGAAAAGGGAAATGATTTTGAATGTAAATAAAAAAAACTTAGAAAATAAAATAAAATTTAAAAAAAAAAAGAGCACTGACTGCTCTTCCAGAGGTCCTAAGTTCAATCCTCAGTAACCACATGGTGGCTCACAACCATCTGGATATGATGCCCTCTTCTGGTGTGTCTGAAGATAGCTATAGTGAACTCACATAATAAAGTAAATAATCTAAATAAAAAAATGCCTCATTCACAAAAACAGAAAAACAAGCACTTCATGATAGAAACAGATGAACATAAGAGAATCAGATCCATGTCCAACACAGCAAACAAGCAGACTCTTTGCACTAACAGGACCAGAATGGATACAATCATAAGAAACATCAAATTCTTCTCATAGTAACCATGAAAATGACCTAAACTCACTTTTGGAATGGTATAGACTAGGATATGGCTCGGTGGTTGAGAGCAGTTAGTGCTCTTGTAAAGGACTTGAGTTCTGTTCCTAGTACACACACGGCTCTTAACAATCATCTGTATTTCCAGTTACCCAGAGAGTATGCCCCTTCTGGTCTCTTTAAGCATAGCTTACAAATGATGCACATACAAGAAGGCAAAACACACACTGATTGAGCCAGCACCGTCAGTCAACAGGTTCTCCAGGGCAGGAGTGAGGATTAAAAAGAAAAAGACAATTAGACTACATTGTAGCAGGAACCCAGCCAGTTCTGAGACTGAGGTTTTTATACCATATTAATCACATGCAAGTAATAAAGTCAGTTCTAGGTTAAGGAACAAACAAGACAATAAACACAAATATTCAAGGATAAGCAAGGCAATAAACAAAGTCCCATGACCAGCAGTTTCTAAGGGCTTATCAGGATGACCAAAACATCTAAGCCTACTTCCCTGTCCTATTCCAAAGTCGTATTCTTTCCTGAAGCCTTCTTCTTTATTCTAGCACAAAATCAGATTCTGGCCTGAGTTTACTTCCTTGTCCTGGCTCAATGTCAAATTCCTGCCAAGAAGCCCCAAAAGCTCTCCACAACACACATACCAATTTTTAAATTAAAATAAATTATGCACACTAATTGTATCAAATACTAAGATCCAAGAAACATAGTAGATAGCAAAAACCAAAGTCAGAGAGTCAGAACAGAAATCAAACTACCAAATAAATGGAAGCCATAAGCATGCTGCAAGTTTTCATGTCTGAAAAGGTAGAGTTCTAATCAGAACTAGTCAGAAGAGATTCTTCCTTAATAAGTTGAATAGTTCATTAAAAAATGTAAAAATTAAAAAAATGTAAAAATTGTAAATATTTAAGCATTGAATATTGGAGCTCTCAATTTTACAAAACAAAAGAAAAGTTCTAAAAGAACACAAGCATCCTGATGCAATATAGTTGAAGACTTTAATTCATCACTTTCATATTTAGACAGGTCTTCTATACTAAAAATAAGCAAAGAAACCTCAGAGCTAAAATACTCTATAGATCAACTAGATTATTAAGTATCTATAGTCCGTCAAACAGATAAGGAATAGGTAATGATACATGGATCATCCTCTAAAATTGATCGAATTATAGGGTGCAATACAAGACTTAACGAGAGAGAGAGAGAGAGAGAGAGAGAGAGAGAGAGAGAGAGAGAGAGAGAGATTGAGAGAGAGAGAGACCAGGAAAGACTATTATAAAGGACCCAAATTCAATTCCCAGCACACACACTAGGTAGCTCATAATTGCCCATAACTCCAATTTCAAGGAACCACTCACTACCCCTAGCTTCTATAAGCACTCCAACCCATCTGGCATACATGCACACAAATGTCCACACACATAAAATTAATATTTGTTTTTTAAATGAAACCACTCATTGTGTCTTACCAAGTCATATTGTGGTAAAACTGGAAATCATTAGCAAGAGAAACATCAGAAATTACACAAGTATAGACTGAAGTGAGGGGAAATTTGAAAAGTTCATAGGATCAAATGAAAATAAAAGCACAACTTCTAAAATACATTGGGATACAAAATAGGAAGTTCTAAGAGGAGATTTTACTGGTATAAATGCTTACACTAAATTCAAAGGTCATTAATTAAAAATGACGTAGTTCAAGGTTTTAGAAAATGATGGGTGAATAGGCTGAGGAGTTGACTCACAAGTTGGGAGCGATTACTGCTCCTGCAGAACACCCAGGCTCAGTTCCCAGCACTCACATCATCTGTGAATAGGCCTGAAATCATACATACAAACAACACAAACAAACTCAGCAGTGTGCATTTATAGATATATTTGCACATTTACACATATATGCATACCTACTATATCACATATACATATAAGTATATAAAAATAATAATCAAAGCAAAGGAGACTATCAGCTTGATCAACTTGAGAGTAGGCTTGGGTGGTCTCAAGGGAGGATAGATATAGGAGCTGAAGGGACAAAAGAGGATAAGAGTAATGTAATTCTATTTCAATTAAAAACATATTTTTTAAAAAATTAAGTCAATGCCAAATCAGCAGAAGAAAAGAAATAAAAAGGATTGGGAAAAAATAATGAAATGAAGACAGACTAAAACAAAAAAAATAACACAAATAGAACCAATGAGATAAAGAGTTTGTCCTTTAAAAAAAAAACAATACTAGCAAATATTTAGTCAAAGCAAGAAAAAGAACAGAAGAAAAGAACCAAATTAATAAAATATGAGATAGAAAAGAAGTCACTACAACAGCTTCTAAAACAGAAAGCCATGCGGAAATAACATATTTTCCAAAAGGAGGTAAAACCTAGAGTAGATCAAATCCTTAACATTTAAAAACTACCCTGATTAAACAAGGAGAATATAAACCAGCTACAGAAGATGTCTAAGGAGCAAAATGACTGAGGCAGTAATAATCCCCCAGCAACTCGTAGATTCCCTTCAAAATTCTACCAGATCTTTACATTTTAACTGAAATCAATGTTCCTAAAATTATTCTATAGCATAGAAATGAAAAGAAGACTCCAAAACTCATCCTACTTAGCCAGTATATTCTAATGCCAACACACATAAGAAAACAACAAAAGAAAACTATAAACCAATTTTTATAATGAGCACAGACACAAAAGTTTTCAGAAAAACAAAAGAAAACTATAAACCAATTTTTATAATGAGCACAGACACAAAAGTTTTCAAAAAAAAAGGACTACTTGTGATTAAATTAAACAATGTTTTAAGTTGATATACTGTGATTAAGCTTGTTTTATTCCAGGACTGCAAGAATGATGTAACATTTTTAAAAAACCAAAGCAATACAACACACAAGTAGCGTCAAAAAAGAAGGGCTATGACCTGCTTGACAGATACAGAAAATACCTTTGATAAAATTCAAAACCACTCCATGATAGTTCTGGAGAAATTAGGAATAGTGGTAACATACCATAACACAAGAAGGCTATATATGATGATGTAACAATATGTAGCAAAAATGTTATCTATGAAAAGCATATGGTCAAAATTATAAATGGGAAAACTAAAACCATTCCCTCTAACATGCGGGATGAGAACAGAGTAACTACCTTTTCCATTTTATTGAACATACTCCTAGAAGTTTTATCTAGAAAAATAAGGCAAGAGAAGGAACAAAAAGGACATAAGCAGACAAATCTTTTCTTTGTGTATGTGGTGTCCTGAACATAAGAAACTAGAAACTAGAAAAATAAAATCCTAAGATTCATTCAGAAGCACAAGACATCCAAGATACCAACATCATCAACATAATTAGTGATGTTGATGATATTACAAAACCCAATACAAAATTATAATGCAGAGATATTTTAATAAAAGCACTGTGATACTGGCACAAAACAAAACAGACCAATGAATCAAAAAAAAATAGTTACAGGGAAAGCAATGAAGAAAAGCAAACTCACATACCTAATGACCAATTTTCAACAAAAGTTGAAAAGGTACATATTAGAGAAAAGCTAGCTTCTTCAACAAATGAAGCTAAGCAAACTTTCATAGCTACAGGTAGAGAATGAAACTAGAATCCTGTCTCTCATATTAATGTAATAGCTGATCTATCTTAATCTTTGAAATTCCTAAAATAAAGCATAAGTCAAACACATCACTTCAAGATAGCAGAATAAAGAAGGAATTTTTTGAAAATATTGAAGAGATGGCAAGATGGCTTCACAACTAAATGCACTTGCCACCAAGCCTGGTGACAAGAGTTAGAGCCCTAAAATCGACATAACAGAAGGAGAAAAATAAATCCTTCAAGTTGTTCTCAAACCTCCATGTGCCACATGCTCATGCGAGTGTGTGCATGTGTGTATGTGTGCTCACACACACTTACATTAAATAAAAACATTATTAAGAAATATAATATTAGAGGAATAATGTCTGAAGAAACAACTGAAAGATTTGTCAAATAATAAGGAATTAAAAAGCAAAGAATAGAAATGGCCCACAGAATGACATATCTTTGCCAACTATACATAACACAAGAGACTGAGACCCAGAATGTATAAAGAACTGCAAAAAATAAAAAACAACAAACAAAACTTCTGATCAGTAAATGAGTTGTAGACAGATCTCAGAAATAGAAATATGTATAATCAGTAACTATATGAAAAATGTTCAAAATCTTTAGCCTTTAGGGAAATAAAATCAAAATTACTTTGTGATTCCCTTTCACCCAATTCAGTATGGCTATCATCAGAAAAACAAATTATAGCAAGTGCTGGTGAAACTGGGAAAAGGGAATTCTTTACACTGCTGGAAAGAAACGTAAAATAATACAGAATTATGGAAATCAACTTAGAAGTCCCTATAAGAACTGTGTATATGACTACCTTATGCTTCAGCAATACTAGTACTTGTATATACACAATAAAATTTAACTCAGCAGCATACAACACTTTTAGCATCAATGTTGACTTCAATAGACCCAGAAGTCTCCCAAAAAAAGCCATACCTAGAAAGACAAGTATCACATGCTTCTATCTTATACCGAATATATATTATGCAGAATATATATTATGCAGAGTGATATATATATGATAAAGGTAGATGGGTAGAAGAAAAATTACATGGGAAGAAGATAGTCTAAAAGAAAGGTAATGGTAAAACAAGATAGGTAATGAGGATAAAGGTGTCTGTCACATGTTTTCTCACATATATGGAATCTAGATTAAGTATACATATATACATGACATGAAAGCAAAATGGGAACTATCTGAATGAATAGGAAAGGGCATTGGCGACAAGAGGATACAATGAGGTATGAATTGCACAATATGCAATGATATATGTATATGTATGTATGAATATCATATATTCAATGATATATACATATATATATGAAAATATCATTAAAAAACTCATTATATTGTGTGATAACAGGAAAAAAAGGCCATGCCAGAGAGCTGCTAGTTATAGAAAGGATTCAAAAGTCTGGCAAGTCCACTCAGAATAATATCTCAATAGGTCCCTTAGCAGTCTAAAAATTAATCTTTAAAGGCCATATCCATCATTTTTAATTTGTTTAGAATCTGTGACAATAGTTTCAAAATAGGAGACACAAGTGATTTCATTTCATATGTTAATTTCATCAAAAGGAATAGATGTTCTTAACAATTTCTAACAGTAAGAAATACTTGAGAAGTTACAAAATGTAAGCATCCTTAAATATAACAATCCTTCTACTGTTTAAGCACAGTTGTTGAAGAAGATGAGGGATAATGGGAATATGGAAATCTCTGACAGTCCAGAACCCCTACGTCTTTAGTGATTAAATATTAAATTATTATTTTTGAAGAACATATGAGGATTAGAAAAATAATTACCAAACAAATGTTTCTGTGTTCTAGCATTGTAATTGACACTGAAGAGCATCACTAAAAAAAAAAAAAATGCAAGCTGACATCATTTTATTAATTTTCACAAGAACTATTCTAGTAAACCAAGACAACAGTCTGCTTATTTAAGAAAATAAAAAAAAAAAACCATTGTCTCCAGATTTATTATAAATCTGTTACTGCAGTCAGAGGCATCTGTTGTTACTAGTATTTTGTTCCTGTGAATAGATATGAACTGGATATGAATTTTAATTTACAAAAGATTCTTTTTATGTCTCATTTCCAAATTTAAAGTTTTAATGAGATTTAAGGGAAAATAGTTCTTCCCACTCTTGAAGACCACAGGGCTTGGTCCACCTAGAAAAGAAAGTACATGCACTGAGAAACAGCGTGTTTTTGTGCTTCTTCAGTCTAGTGCTTCTGAGTCTTAATAAGGTAGCATAACAATCTGGTGTTTGTAAGAATCCAAAGAACACTGCATGTCTTTGAGAGGAGGATTATGCCAAATGTTTCCAAAGTATCTGTCCTTCTAGCAGGATGCATTGAGGCTGTGATTCAAAGCAGAAGATGGATGATATTCATCGTCTATAAACTCTGTGAAGGATGAATTCCATCCATCTTCTGCTTTGAATGGCTTTTGAGAGGAATGGCTTCAATGGGCGATGACTACCACAGCTAAAATCCTGGCTTTTAATGTGGACTCAGTTTTTCACCATGTTATCCTGAAGTTTTGTATACATTCCAAGGTGACTCCAGAGTCACGCTTTGACAGAGAATTTAGGAATGCTGTGGCAGAAGGAGTGCAGAAGCAGGTTCTGCGTTGTCTCTCCTCTTCCCCCAGTATGTGGCTTCATAAGCAGCTTACTTTCATCAAATACTACAATACATGCGGGATGTGAAGATGAAGGTTATGATTCTATTACAGAGGGTCTATAGAGATCTAGGATTCCCTGTGCTTGCTGCTCTTCACACTTGGACTCATTGTTTCACCTCTGTAGAAATTTACTTTCTGTTTAGTAAATGTAGAATGAGGAACTCTGACACTAGAGCCAAAGAATGAGACTGTCCATGGAAATCATAAGAACAAAATGATCTTCTCTTCCATGCTGATAGTCTTTCTCGTGTCCTAGCTCAGTGTTGTCACGGTTGGTGGCAACAACTTACAGCTATGCCTGTCACCATTGCCTCTGTTAATAATTGCATGATACCTACCATCTGTTTGTCACTTCTCTTTCTTGCTTCTCAACAGATGTGAAATCCTCATAGGAAAGAGGAAGACTCTTTACTGGGCGTCACCTCTGCAATCCCAACATCTACTAGTAACTTTATCATCTACACTCAACTGATTAAAGAAAAGATAAAATAATATGGGGGTTTCCATTGTCAGTCCTAAGATTTCCTTAACATCTGTTAGATAAATTATAAAATATTGAAACTAAGTAAAATGATGAAAAAATGGTATGTATCTGTAAAAATAGGAGCCTTGGTTTTTAAAGCTATTGATGCCCCAGGCAAAGCAAATTCCAGCTCTTCCCACCATTACATACTGCTGCTGTGAATCTTAAATCAGCAAGTCCTTCTCCCTTCTCTGAAGTAGAAATTTCTGGTTTAACAACTCATCTATGTCTGAAGCCATGTCATATGATATTTTTCTGGATGCTGTGTCACATGATGTCTTTCTATAATCTGCCTTTTGAGAGGGCATATGATGTTTTGCTGAAAACAGACAAATATAAATGGAACCCCACAAACAGTGAAAGAATGTTCTTGAATTGCTCTGCTGTGCAATGCTTCACTTCTTTGATGGTCTTTACTGGATTTTGCTTGTCTTACTTCTTTACTTGTGTTCAGTGGTCTTCATGACATGGAGAGAAACACACCAAAGAACTTCTAGTATTCCAGCTTCCGCTGACTTGTGCTGATTAGGCAGAGCCTTACTGTTTCTGCTGGATCTAGCCACTGCTACTGATTCGTGTTTGGTGTTTGCTATTGAACTGGACTACTAGTATCCTGATAATGAAGAGTAGAATCACCCCCAAAGAACTATTGCTAAACTGGTCCACAACTCTCTTTTCCTACTAACCTTTCTCTTCAACCTCAGTTAGGTGGGTTAGAAGTGAGGTTGGAAGGGTTTAAGAACTTTAAATAAAGCAGGTCTTGAAAAATCTAAGCCTGTAGGTGGCATCCAATGTGGCCTAGGCATAATGGGTAACGCATTCTAAAGAAGTAGAGAAATCAGCAGATTTTGATGGGTTTGCAATGTTGTTTAAGGAAGTCACAAAATAACACCTACTTTTAATTGCAGAGTAGTATTCCATTGTGTAAATATACCACATCTTCTGAATCCATTCCTCCGTTGATGAATTCACGAAATTCCTAGGCAAATGGTCAGAACTTGAAAATATCATCCTTAGTGAGGTAATCCAATCACAAAAGAACACACATGGTATGCAGTCACTGATAAGGGGATATTAACCTAGAATCTCTGAATACCCTAGACACAATTCGCATATCAATAGATTTCTAAGAAGATGGAAGGAGAGACCCCTGGTCCTGGAAAGACTGGATGTAGGGGAACGCCAGGACAGAGAAGCGAGAGGGGGTTGAATGGGGAAAAGAGGGAGGGAAGGGGGCTTATGGGACTTTCGGGGAGGGAGGAAATGGGAAAGGGGAAATGATCTTGAATGTAAATAAAAAAAAACTTAGAAAATAAAATTTAAAAAAAAAAATAAAAAATAAAAATCATGAACCACAACTGAAAAAAAATAATAACACCTACTGCAGCTGAGGGAGGGGGGGTTTCTTGTCTTGCTCCCAGAGGGTGTTTTCTGGTTTTGCTTCATAGTCTTCAGGTACACCGTTTTGAAAAAGATTGAGGGAAAAGCTGAAAATTCAAAAGGTTCACTCAATCCTCTTGTGTTAGAAAGATTTGCAGAGTTGGCTCTGCACTTAGAGAGTTTACAGATAGAGGTTGAAGTACTTGGAAACCAAAAGAGCCAGTAGGAGAAGAACAACAGGGTTCAGGCTTGGTGTCTGAGTCCAGGAAGCAGAGTAGGCTGGAAGGCAAACTGCCATCCTGCCCTGGTCCATGCACTTTCACTGCTGAGTGCCCAGAGCACCACCATGAGACAAGGAGCCGGGAAGAGCAAGAGGTAGTACAGGAATAATATGTTAGTGCTGACCCAAGTGCACTGCCGGAGGCACCTCACCTCTCATTAAGTCTGGAGTAGGCTATCAAGTAGAAGGAAAAGGATCCCAAAACCAAGCAAAAGAGTCAGAGACAGCCCCAATCCCACTGCCAGGAGTTCCATAAGAATACCAAGCTACACAACTATACTTTATATGCAGAAGACCTTCCTAGTTGTCAGTTTAGTCTCTGTGAAAGCCTATGAGCCCAGGTTAGTAGGTTCTCTGTTTTCTTTTGTAGTCCTTAACCCTTCTGTCTCCTGCAATCCTTCTTCCCTGTCTTTCACACAATTTCCTCAGCTCCACCTAATGTTTGGCTATGGATCTCTGTATCTGCATCATTCCTTGATGAAGTCTCTCAGATGAAAATTGGGCTAGATACCAATCTATGAATATAGAAGGATACTGTACATTTTAACATAAAGTAACTTCTGCTAAGATATAACTTAAAAAACAAAACAAACAACAGAAATACATGAAAATACACTTCCAGAACCGCTCTGGGTATGTGGAAGTTACAGGCTCTGTTCAGATGTACTTCCTGGTCATCAAATGGAAGAGGAGAGGTGACGTGCTGCTGCTGCAGACACTAACACAACTGAGCCCTGCTGCCTTCAGATGCTTTAACACAATGCTTCTCCGCCTTCCTAATGCTGTGAAACTTTTTCATGTTGTGGTAACCCCAAACATTAAATTATTTCATTGCTACTTCATAACTGAAAAATTGCTACAGTTATGAATAATAATATAAACATTTGATTGCCAGATGATATTATGAGACCCCCATTAAAGGGCTGTTGTGACCCATAAGTTAAGAAATGTGGGTCTGAGTCTGCCCTGAAGCTGGGCACAGCCTCTTGGGGAGGCAGAACTCTGGGAGTTTGACTTAGTTTATCTCACAGCAGGACACGTGCTGAGCTATAGGGAAGCACTGAGATACCATTTTGGGGGAGGTGTTGGGAAAGCACAGTCTGAGATATGGGAAAACCAGAGCTGGTTTGAGGGTCCCCAGACCTGTAATGAGGCTGGGGCCATGAGGTTCTCTGACTCTTGGACATCCAGGCACCACTGGGAGTCGCTGAAGCACTGAGAAGAGGCGGCAGGGGGCATAGGCTGTAGAGGGCTGGCGCAGGTGGGCTAAGGACAGCATCTAGCTCAGAGCAGGGATGGGGGAAGCATTGGCTTGTCTCAGCAATGATTGTCCTTAGCTTGGTGAAGGCAGGCTGGAAGTACAGAGAAGCTGTCTATTGGGGATTTAGATGTGACTATGTAGTTGTATGCCTTCTCTATGGCTCCCCATGGTGGATCTTGATGAAAGAGACAGTCCATGGTTCTAACCTGTTTATTGGCTGTTCATTGTTGAGAATGGATGCATACCAAACTGTACCCCCTTCTCAGGGTGGGCCTGAGATTAAATAACTTTTTCATGGAGGAATGTCTGAGAAGGATTCCTAGAGAACCATACCCACCATCCTAATCCCTGAACCTCAACTAGATTTCTATGAAACAAGTTGTACCTATAAAGATTCTAAGCCTGGCAGACTACCATGTAGAGTCCCCAAATCAACATTGTGAACATTGGCTAGAAAGTTGTTGTTAGGACAGTCTTGGGCTCACCCCAAGCCCATTGACAATATTGGGAAAGTCACCATAATGAAATACTTAGGCTTAATGTGAGGCTCTGTACTCCTTTGAAAGAGAACTAATATTCACTATTCACTCATGCATATGCATGAGTGCATACATGCACACATGCCCACACATACATGCACAATCACATGTGCTTTGAAATGGGGACATGAGCTTTGGAGATTTGTCTACATTCCTCCAAGAACATCATGCTATTGGTATAATCATAATCTAAGTGTTCCAGGAGCACAGCTACAAACATCACCCAGCCATCCTGTCTTCAGGAAACACAGGCCACAGATAATGGATTAAATGTTTCACAATTTCAAACCAGTATGAGGATTTATACACAATTCACAAATGTCCAGCTGTAATCACACTACACCTGTAAAATGTTGTGGATGGCCCTGGTGCTGTTCTTGTGAACAAATCCCCTAATGAATAAAGGAGCCAATCACTGGGCAAGTAGGCAGGACTTCCGGATTGGACATAGGAAGAGAGGAAGCAGGAGAGAGTTAGTTCCTTTTTGACCTGGATAGCAGAGGGGTAAGATATAACTGCTAGAGTTTCCTAGTATCGTGGAGGATCAGATTTTAATAAGGCTTACAAGATTAGGTTCTGGTTGTTTTGTCCAGAGATTGAGTTAGCATTGTTTCTGAACTGAGTTTGCGTTGTGTTTTCCTTCATGCAGTGGCTCATGTGGGTTCAAGAGAGAAAGGTATGGTGGCAAAGCGTGGGTTTGCAAGATGTGCACCACAAAGGCTGTGGGGATTTTTAAGCAAGGGATTGGTATGGTAGTGACCTGCCACTGGAAACCTAGTCAGCTGAGTGGAGACATTTCAGGTGCTCCAGGCCAGTGAATCTCCACGAGATAAAAACAGGTCAGCCATTGCCCACCAGTGCTTGGCCAGCGAGGTCGCCAGGGATGACAGTTAGATGCACAAGCATGGGAATGTGCCGGTTCTACTTTTTTTAATTTTTCCTGTAACAATAAAGCTCCTCAAGAAACACAATTTCACAGGCCTACCTCAAGGTGCTCGGTCTCTTGATCAAGATGAAAGCTGGCATAATTGGCCTTCTAGTACATCACTGTGAAACAACAGGGACAGAAAAATAGCACAGCTTTTAGCCACTTATGAGAAATGAAAAGAGATAACAGGAGAATAAAGGAAGAGAAACTTACCACAAAATAACTCCATATTTGAATTTAAGTATTGGGAAACCAAAACCCTGGTATCAGGAGGGGACAAAATTCCTTCTGCCCTTGTTTTCTTCACTCCTCTGCAAGCCCCTGAAGTACCCTACCCATCCACCACACAGGGGTTCTACTACAGCTGTCTGAAAGTCATGGAAGTACCCTCCCCATCCACCACACAGACGTTCTACTTGATGATAATGTACCAGCATGCCACTGCACTCTTTACTACTCAGCAGTATAATTGTTCTGGATGTAGATGTCGCTTCCAATAAAATTAAGACTGAACTTGAAATGTATTTCTTCATGGGATAAGAACCTAAATAAAAGCAAGCTTCTAGAAATTTATTCAGCTCCCCATTTTCCATACAAAAAGGGATTTCTAGGTGAAGTAATGATGGACTTGGCATCTTTGTAAGTAAAATCATTTCATTTTGAAATAGTTAGATTCCATATTTTCCTGAATATATTGTGATTCATCTATAGTAACAAGCATTCTTTTCCTTTTTAACTAAGTCCACTTTAAATTTATACAAAACTTTGTTTTATACATACTTTGTTTCTATGATTCATTTCCTAAGAGCCTCCTACTTATTTAAAAATCACGGGATCATGTAGGCGTTTTTCTTCCTGTAACCAGAAATGGCATGACTCTTATTTCTCCTTCCAATATAGACCCCCCACACACACATAATCACATGGTTTGTATGTTGAAGGTAAAAACAATATCCTTGCAGGACTTTCAATTGAGTCACAACTTAAAATAGCATTATATTTACTTAACACATCTTCTTTTATGATATCAAGGGGATTTGTTGTTTTCCTTTCTTCCCAAACTTTTCTATTTTCTACCATGCTGACAATTTGAGGTCTAATTTATAAAACATTGTTAGTAATAGCTCATTGGAATAATTCTCACACTCATCTGTGGATTCAACTATGTGGCAGTTGGCAACTTCAACCCACTTGAAATAGTTCCCATATCTCAAAAATAGTTACCTTTAAATAACTCTCTTCCATCTGCCTTAGATAACAATGGTGGAACAGCAGGGAGCAGAATGCAGTGTCTCCAGCTGGGAATGCTAACAGGCTTGTTTGTTCTGTACCTGTCTCCGCATCATGAATGTAGAAATAGCATAGAGTATAATTACTCCTTAGAATGTTCCCATGACTATAAAAAACTAAAGCTTGTTCTAGATCTTTCTTTAAAATTGTATGATCAATTAGAAACATCTTGTGGCTTCAGCTACTGAGATCAGAAAAGCAAGGACACCAGCCCACGTGGTTGCTGTTGTTTATCTGCACATCGCCCTTCGTTTCTTAGAAGTACCGCATCACAGGGATGTGTATGAACAGCAGCATTCAGATACAGTTTCTTTAGACTTATATGACAGCCATCTATTGGCTTTTCCTGTGCTCTGAGGAAATGTACTAAGTATGGAGATTTTGAACAGAGTGTTCTCTTCTGACCTCCCGGAGCTTATAGTTCATATGTTAAAGCACTGTGCTACTACACAGCATTCGCTTCCCTTTGAGGATTAATGTTAAGCAAGATCTTGAGTGTGGAGTGGATGAAATTGTTATCAAACCTATCGGCTGGTAGTCTAAGTGAACAGGAGAGAAGGAGGCAAGAAGATAATAAAGTTCCAAAGAAAGAGTGGTGTCAGTGGGACAGGGTGCTGGCGGGGAGGAGCAAGACAATGAAGCTGACCCATAGGGGACAACCTTCTGTTTAATAAGCAAGCTTATCAGAGCACATTTAATAAGAAATATTCATGTAAGAATTTTAATATGAGTAATGAAATTATTTTTCAATGTGTATCAAAATAGCAGGCTTCAGTGTACTTGGTGCCGTATGCTAAATAGAAGCATATTTGCATAGCATCTGATTAGCAGTTTTTAAAGTGCTTTTATTGGAAGCTAGCAGAAGGCTTCCAGGTGTCACTGTTTTCCCCAGAAAGATATTTTCCATTCCCACATCTCCACACTTAGTGAACATGACATTATGTGCTAAAAGGACATTTTCAAATTTTAGATTTTTTTTTAAAAAGTCCTTATAAATATCCCAAGTGCTTTTTGTAACTCCAGATATAACTTCTATCCAAGAATATAGTGTGAAAAATAAACAAGTAACTGGCATTAAGGGTGCCATGTGCTTAACCTTTAAAACGTTCTAGAGAACGGACATATCATGGATGTTCCTCTGTAACTAAAACATGGGCATTTACTCTAAAATACCTATCGCAGTATGTTTCTAAAGGACAGACTTTAATAATTAAAACACAGTGTGTAAACAAGGTAGAGGAGTTCTTGTTATATGAAAAAATTAAATGTGCTGCTGCCACCCAAGCATCATACCCTGCACTTTGTAGAATTTTTTGTTTTAAATGTTTTCTTTTTTTTATGTGTTTGAGTGTGTAGCACACATACATGTATATACACATTTTTGAATGGAAAGGGTGTGTGCATGTGTGCATGCACTTGGAAGCATGGGGTGAGTTGAGGATCTTCCCCAATTATTCTCCACTTTATTTATGGAGACATGGTCTCTCAGCTGAATACAAAGCTCAACAGTACAGTTGGTCTCCATAGTCAGCTAGCTCTGCGGATTCCTATTGTTGCCTTTGAGTACTGGAATTATAAGCAAGCTACCACAGTCACCCTGCATTTGCATGGGTGCTGGAAATCTCGGTGTTCCTGCTAGCAAGGCTTTTCTCCACTGTTCTCTCCCCAGGTCTAGAAAGCTTTGTGTCTCTGATACAATGTCTTCCCTATCCTTGTAACCTATTCAGTCTTCCCTGGGACTAAACAAAACTAACACTTAGAACAATAGAGGAGCTGCCATCCTTAAGATCCTGGTGGCCTGTCAAGAAGGAAGTTCAGAAACTATAGATTCAGCTATTCAGAGATACCAAGCAGAGTTCAGAGCTCATGTTCTGAGTTCATGTTCAGAGTTCAGCTCAACATGTTCTGCCAACACTTCCTCCTCAATCCATACTGTTTCCTTTGATCATCCACAAATTTAGTTGTCACAGCCCCTTGGCATCAGAAAGTGTCTTTTAGTCTGGGCCACTGCCACATTTAAGGCCTTATTCAACACTTTTCAACACTGACTGCTTACCTTAAGATTTCTCGTGATCTCTCTTTACCCACTTTTCATACCATTTTCTGGTCTGTTTTACACAATTCAAATGACTGTATGACCACATGGGATGACAGGTACATATGATGAAGCCAGCTTGGAAAACCTGATGCAAGACTGAGCAGAAAATAAATTTATGCACATAAGTTGGTCAGGACCAGGTCAAATGCAGGTGATCATAAGACAAACCTTCTACTGATAAAGCAGTCTGTGTATCTAAATGTTTTGTCTGCACATGTGTCTATGTACCACATGCGTGTCTGATGTTCACAGAGGTCAAAAGAATGTGTCATATCACTGGGAATAGGAATTATAGATGATAGTGAGCCTCTACGTGGGTGCTTGGTGTAGAACCCTCATCCTCTATAAGAGCATCCGGTGCTTTTAACTACTGAACCATCTTTTCATTCAGAAATACTTTTTTAATACCTATAACAAACACTTAGGTCAAAGAACCACCATGGACCATGGACAGAGAGTAAGCTGATGGCAGAGACATTCGGAATACTTGAACAACAACAGACCTTGGAATCCTGAAAGATTCCAAGTCGACAACTTTCAGATTTATTGTGAAGAATAAAGAACAGCTTCCCCAGCACAGTTTCTCCATTATCTTCCCTCAGCACCTCAGTTTTTCCTAACTCTCCTAAGAATCTTGTCCATATGACCCATGGGAACATTTTCTGATTGAGCCATGGCAAGATGTATGTGATGAGAAGACATGGACATGTCCAGGGCCTTGCCGTATAGCGATGGACAGCCTCCACAGGCAGAAGTCAGGGATGAGAACTGTGTCTTCTCTCCCGACTCATAACTCTAAGATAGAAACAATAAATGTGAGAAGTAGAGTTTTTGCTGTCTTAAAATCAGATGTGTTTTTATGTGCTATTAAGGTCGTACTTGCCATGCTGCTCATGAAAAGCAAACTGACTTAAATCTAGTTCCTTCGAAGCAGGGTTCTTGATCTTCCAGAGTTTTCATTTGTCTCCCTGCCTTTATTGTGCTAGCTAGAGGGCTGAATTCCACCACCCCACCAGAGTCATCACTCACTATTTTTGAGGAACTAAATGAATTATAGGGGTTTGTCTTGCATATTCTGTTCTTTACTACAACTTGCAAGCACTAGCTGGCATATATTTCTGCTTTTAATCGCAGCCTCTCATTGACAGAGCCTTATCAGAGTGAAAACACTTGCTTTGCTGGTTCACCTAGAGGTCTAAATTGGCATTCACTAGCCTAAAGTTGATGATGCTCTCTAAAACTCACTAAAGTTATTAGCAATCAGATCCAACTAAATAGGCTTTAATTTTATTTTTTAATTATCTTTTAATAGGGCTTGGAGATAGTTCAGTTGCAAAAGTGGTTGCCACAGGAGCATAAACGCCTGTGTTCAATCCCATCAGTCATGTAGGCAGCTGTTGTCTGTAACAGAGGTTAAAGGCTTGTAACCCCAGTGCTTGGAGAGGCAGAAACAAGCAGATCCTTTAAGCTTTCTGCATACCTAGTTTAGCCTAGCCAGTGAACTCCATAATCCATGAAGGAGTGCTTCAGGAAAAAACTCACTACACACACACAAGCACACACACACACACACACACACACACACACACACACACTTTTTTATGAATTAGAAATACAAAATATTCAACAACAAATTCAAGAAATAACACATATAGCAAAGATGTAAATGGTACATTAAACCAACCATGCTAATTATTCTGAAACTAATGCTTCAGCTAAGTTCTTGTCTCTGCCAACTACAAAGCAAATGGTCCCCTCTTTCTTTTAGCAATGGAATAGCAAAAGTTGTTGAGCTCTGTGTGCAGCTACATCACTCACATTTTTGTTGACCTCTTGAACCTCTGTTTTTAATGATTAGAACATGACAGTGACACTAGTAACTATGTAGATAAGGACTACAAAAGATATAAAAGAGATGAATTTACCTATTATGTCTGTCACAAAAGAGAAAAGAATGATATTAGGCCATTGTTCTTGAAGGAACCTATTATTTCAGTGACTCGGACTTTACTCTAAATAATACATCCTACTAGTCTATTAAAAATTGTCTATTTTTCCTTATTTTATCTTCAGTCCAAATTACTGGAAACTTCCCAAACTTTTTTATAACTGTGATATATACACATTTGTATACATATATATGTGTGTGTGTGTGTGTGTGTGTGTGTGTATAACAGTACCCTAACCCCCTAACCCTAGCCCTAACACTAAATACATACATACATACATACATACATACATACATACATATGAAATAGATACAGTTCTCACTGTGCCTGTAGTTCAATTTCCTAGGACAAGAGGACACTAATAGCTTTTAACATATACCTTTCCACTTAAAAAGAAACAATAGGGATCCACTTTCAGATTATAAAATGAAGCCATAGCAAATAACAATGCTATATGTCAACAGAAACCACAGCGAAGTAGAAAGAGACTCATGAGAATAGTTGATGTAAAGGAATAGAACTGTTTGTTCTCTCAACTTCCACACAGGTTCTCATTTCCAGTTTTGTACAATTTCTCTATTTCTTCTCTTCTAGGATCAGCTTTCTGACAAGTGGGTAATAATTTACTTGTTGCTATCTGCTATTGTTACTTCACAAAAAAATGAGGGTCTCACTGTAGTCAGACATGATTTGAATATGTTCCCAAAACATGTTAAGCTCTTAAGTTTCATCTTCTTATTCTTCTCAGGACTCTCCTTTGATAGAATCCCATTACCACTATGAAGATATCGGCCCATATGGATGGATGGACATTCTTTCTGGGTCTTTTGGTTCATTGTTTCCCTTATTCTGTGAGAGTCCCAACCAGCCAAGCTCTCTACCCAGGCTCTGAGCTAATCTGAGCACTCATCCCCAAATGTTCTCAAGTCTTCTGCAAAACTCTACCTCTGTATATTCTCTTCCTCCTATGATGTCTCTCATGTCTATCCAGATAATGTTCTCACAACTCATTTTACCTACCCAGGGTAGAACATGCAGGCCAGAGAACCAATTACCCTCTAATCACTTACGAACACAGCCAAACATTGGACTGAGCACAGGGACCCCAAAGGAGGAGTTAGAGAAAGAACTGAAGGAGATGAAGGGGTTTGCAGCCCCATAGGAAGAACAATATCAACAAACCAGACCCTCCAGAGCTCCCAGGGACTAAACCGCCAACCAGAGTACACATGGAGGGAGAACCCATGGCTCCAGCCACATATGTAGCAGAGGATGGCCTTGTCTGGCATCAATGGGAGGAGAGGTCCTTCGTTCTGTGAAGGCTCGATGCCCTATTATAGGGGAATACCAGGGCAGGGAAGTGGGAGTGGGTATGTGAGTGGGTGGGAGGAACACCCTCATAGTAGCAGGGGAGAACAGGATAGGGGTTTGCAAGAGGGGAAACTAGGAAAAGGGATAACATTTGAAATGTAAATAAATAAAATATCCAAAAAAAAAAAAAGACACAGAATACACAGTCTGGTAATTTTTTTTACACATATTAGTTCCTATGTGTAATCTTCAGTTTCTACTTAAAAATTTCAATCATTAAAAATTAAGCCCAGCTAGGCGGTGGTGGCGCACGCCTTTAATCCTAGCACTTGGGAGGCAGAGGCAGGCGGATTTCTGAGTTCGAGGCCAGCCTGGTCTACAGAGCGAGTTCCGGGACAGCCAAGGCTATACAGAGAAACCCTGTCTCGAAAAACAAAACAAAAAAAAAAAATTAAGCCCACCATAGTCTATTGCAAGTTACTTTTGAAATAATATCCTATGTAAACTTATAAATAAGACAATTATATTTTATATTTCAGTGTAATTTATGTATTAAAGTGATTATGTTCAAGTTTTATGCCTTCTTTGAATAGCCCTCTAGAAGTATCTTAATCTAGAAAGAGAGGAAGGAAAAAAAGGTGGTGAAAGAAAGGACAGAGGAAAAGAAGGAAGGGGTGGACAGGAGGTATTCTTGAAAAAGGATTCTGAGTAGAATTGTCCAGTTGGTGGCACCTTTAGGATGTGACAAAATCATGTGCTCACTCAGCATATTAATAGATCAATCCAGGAAGGAAGAATAGTTAGGCTCTTGGGAAGTGGGACTTCCTTAGAAGTCAGTCACTGGAAACATGCCTTTGCAGGGTTTATCTTGTGCCCTGGACCAGCCCCAATGCCACCCAATGAAGTAACCAGGCCTCTTCTCTCATCCTTTCTTATACCCAAAGCAGCGGAGCCAGGTGATGTGCTGACTTCTCTGAAACTGTGAATCAAAATAAATCTTTTATCCCAACATTTTATCCAATACAGGAAGTCAGGAGTTAAGGAAACGATGGAAGAGATAACACAAAAAGAACTCAGGTGTAAGCATTGAGAATCTCTGGCCCGGCTACAGATTTTAGGCTTCCTTGAGTTATCTCACTATTAGATATTCTAGTAAAGCTGTGTATGTAGAGAAATGAGAGGGAATAACTTGAAAGGGGACATTAGTAGAAATATTTTTCACAGAGTTACAGAGCAGGGTGAGTTCTTTCAATTTGTCACAGCAGGAGTATCTAGTGAAAGATATGGTTCTTATGTTGGCACCATGATTACCATATTTTATATAATATAGTAGTACACGCATGAGAAAGGAAGAAAGAAGAAAAAGAAAAATAAAAACGGAAAAGCACTAGCAGGTGAGGGAAGAGGATGCTGCTGCTAATCTAGTCTGTCAGCAGGTTCTCCATTGCCTATCACTCTCAGACCTCCACAAATCAGCTTCTAAAGATTCATATTTGGATCAATAGGAGTCTGCATTCAGTCTATGCCAGTGTCAGAGACTGTATTCTTGCTTAACATGATTGAGAAAGAAAAGAGGAAGATTCAGAGTGAGCAGGTCAATGTGATCAGAACAGCAGAGAGAGTTGCACAGAGAAGCGATGCTGTGGAAAATCTGCTTAGGAAGGTGTCTTTAGAGAAAGAGATGAGGATTGAGATAGGCTGTGGACCCAGGTTAAAATGTTCTCATGGGTTAAAACTACATTTAAAATATTTCTGATTTTCTTTGTGGCTATTTTACACACTTATCCTAGAAAAAAATAACAAAGGGAATTAAGATTATGGCCTTTTCCCACCCTCTCCCCCCCACCCCACCCCACCCCCCAACCATCAAGTCCATGAAAGTAGTCTTTTATCTAATTTGTCCTTGCTTTATTCCAAAGCTTAGAACACTCTTGGCACTAGGTTCAGTTTTAGATATATGAACAAATGCCTTTCTTGGGACAGGCCCCGTTCTCACTACTTTACCTATATTAGCTCACTTAAGTCTCAGATAAACATGAGGAGGAAATGAAGATACAGAGAGAGAACAAGAGTCTGGCCCTAGGTCTTCCAGCCTGTGAGTGGCAGTGCCAGAACTTAAATACTAGACTAATTGACTAATGCTGGTGCTCTTAGTACCATGAAATAGTTCTTAACCAGACAGGAAGCCAGACTATGACCACAGCACACAGTAATCTCTATTTGGCACAACCGGATCCAATGATAGCATCATTTAGAGGCAAACTGGAGGAACCAGTTTGGAGGGAAACAGGATGGCAAGAAAAACTGAGCAGTCAGCTTGCCTCTCTTTTGTGGCCCCAGTTTTTGTTTACCTGAATTTTAATTAGTTCAAAGCATAAAGACATTGCTTCTCTGTTTCTTTCTTTGTTTTGTTACTCTATTGTTAAACAAGGAAATGTTCCCAAATTTAAAGAGTAGCATCAAAATCTGTCCTAGTTCTGAGAAGCATCAGGTATTTTCTTAGATTCAGAAATCTCAGTTTGCCCCAATTAAATTCCAAGGAAGTGATAATAACCACTTACTCAGAAATGTTCGGGTGGTTGTTTGGCACACTTAATCTAAATTATTTCTTTAATTATTTCTAAAAACTACACAAACTCAAAGACATTATTTTAATATTTTATAAAATAGTAACTGATAAAATAAAGAATTAGATAAGTAGGAAAAAGGAAATACATTAAATAGTACCATTCATTGTGCATTCTTTTCTTTCTTTCTCTTTTTTTTAATTCTAAGACTTTGGCAGGTGATGTTGTTTATTCAGGCCACTAAGTCTGTTTCTGAATGTTTCCACTGAGTTCCAGAGAAGAGACCAAGCTGGCTGCCAGACTTGAACTAGCTAGGACAGAACGGAAGTGACTCATTGCCTCCTTCACCCACACTCTTGAAACTGAACCTGAAAGGAGAAAACCTTAATGCATAACAGCAGTCTGGCCTGTTTATTGTTGTGGCCACATGTGCTAAGACTAAGTGCTTATGGCAGCCACTGTCAACAAATTCTTGATGAGAGAACAGATAAGTGACTTTTCCTTCTGTTCTGCCCATAGGGGCAATTTCTGCAGGGAGCCAGAACCGACAGAGTTCTTGAGTTTCCTGAGCCTTCATATAGCCTTGGAGTCAAACGGGCAGCTACAAATCACCACAAACTTCATGTGATGAAAATAGAATTCCTTATTTCCTCTCCAACAGTAAGTGTCCTTCTGTCTGTCCAGATGCTCAAGGCAAATCCTAAGAGAAATGCTTGATTCTTCTCTTCCTCTCATTCACTGTTTTCACACCCTTAACAAACAGACCTTGACCCTCAAAGACATCATGAAATTACCACTTGGTGCTGTCTCTGTTCAATGCCTATCTTTTTAAGCACCACAGCTGCCAAGCATCTGCTCTCCTATAAAAGTCATCCTTGAATTCCTTGATTCCAAGTTTGTCCATCTGCAACTGAACTTCCATCTAATAGCAAATGTGGACACTTTTACTTATGACTACTGTCTCATTCCTTAGCCTATAATGCTTCCTGTCTTCCTATTATGCTTATAACAAAGTTCTAATCTGCCATGACTTCAAAGTTAAAGATACTCAGATCTCCTGCTCATTACTCTAACCTGTCTTCAGCTATAGTGTCCTTTGTACCCTCAACTGAGCGTAATGTGGTCCCTCAAATTCTAAAGACTGCATCTTTTTAACCTCTCTATATGGAAATCTCTTTCTCTAAATCTCCATGTGGTAAACTCCTTCTCATCATTCAGGGTTTAGTGAAAGCAACTCCTCATTCAGGACCCTCCTTGCAACACCTCCACATTAGGCACATTCTGTTATCAATTCATTTTCTCTATAGAACTTAGTATGGTCTGAAACAATGTTGTGAACATATATGCTTAAATCAACGTCTCCACCAAGGAAGCAAATTTGGTTAAACATAAGGATAATATTAATCTTGTTCATGGATTCCAGTAAATGTTTTTTGAATCAATGAGCAGTGTTCTTTAGAAGTTAAACCTGGTTCTTCCTTCCAGCCCCATGATCCCAGAAATAAGACTCAGACTCAAGAAATATTTACAAATACCTTAGCCATATAGTTAGGTTCCTCTCTGACTTGATTATAACTTAAAATAACCCATTTATTCTAATCTACATTCTGCCATGTGACTTGTTACCTGTGCTCAGGTACCATGCATCTGTCTCATCACATCTTCCTGGGCAAATCTCCTGACTCACATTATCCCAGAATCCTTTCTGCTTAAAAAATGTCTCACCTACTATTTCCTGCTTAAGTTATAGGCCATAAAATTTATTATTGACAAGTGCCGCATCCATGCAGACACAGGTATTTCCTCTACAGTGTTTGGAGTTATTTTGGGTACTTTTTATTGAGTGTTATTTGATTGTTATGCTATCAGGTCTCTATAAGCAGGACAGAAGTTATTATTGAGACTAAGCCTTTTTATTTTGGTTTTAGAGCAAAATCTGACAAGCTACCTTTTTAGAAATACTTTCAAATTGTAAGTGTATCAGCATGCCAGTTCTAACACATCTGCAAAAATTATATTTTTCAATCCTGTTGATTCTGTGGGTATAGCATTCAAGAACATTGATTCTGTGGATATAACATTCAAGAACATTCTAAATATTGCACACATAGACATAACCATCACAGTGAAATCATTCTTTCACCCACATCTTTCATCTTGACTTTCTGTCTCTGCCACTCATTTCTGTGTATATCGATCACAAATGTCAGAAAAAAGAAAGCTGAAATCACTCCGCAAAGGCAGATAAATCTGTTGTTACTCAGCCAAGTCTTCAGTAGCTAAGTTCTCATTAGGAAGTTAACTTTCCTGATTAGTTTAGAGATGTCATTTAGAATGATTTTACTTTACTGAGGCACTGTGAGCTCATGGAACCTTGAGGCTACTTGTTCAGGATTGTCACAAAATGATGTGTTTTCCCAGTCACCACTGAATGGTGTTAGCCTCTTTGCCTGACCTTCAAAGTCTAGGAATATGGCTTGTATCTACACAAGAAGAGATTGGATTTTCCCTAAGATGTTTCTAAATGGTTTTCAGCTTATTGCAATAAACTAGCCTCTCTATTTAAAGTACTTGCATTCCAGAGGTATTTGTTTGTATAGCAAAATATGTTCGAGGTTTTAAGTTCTATAGCAGTCTTCGTTTGTCCATTTGACTTTCTCGTTGGTCCTACATCATAGCATAGCTCTTACAGTTTCTGCTTTCCATTTTTAATCTCTATTCTAGAGACGTTAACAGAGAATACCACAAACTGTAAAATTCAATGTATAAGTCCTAGAGAGAAGAAAAATTAAACCTAGATATACAGATAAACAAAAAAATAAATAAATAAAATAAGGAGATTCAAAGCTATTCTAAGAACAATTCTCAAAATAGTTATTAAATAATAGGTAAATGATACCCCACTGTAGGCATAAATTTTTTGCAACCTTCCTTTAATAAGGGTTCAACCTCTCCTTTAGCCCACGACCCAGCAGTGGTAGCAGAAAAGTTTTTAGGATATGGAGAAGTAAACCTGTTCAGCAATAGTTCTTTGGGGATGAGCTCAATGGCAGCAGTTCAGTCCCATAGAAAACATCAAAAGAAGACTCAGCAGCTTCAGTCCAATCCCCTCGGCTGGCAGTCACCAGACGTGAACCATCAGCTCTAGTTCAATGCTGAAGAAACTGCCAGGCTCACGAACCAACCTGAGGCAAGCTGCCACAGTAAACTCAGAAGCAGTTCTTAGGCAAGCTTCTCTCAAGGACAGCATTTCCACTAGTTGAGCTCAACATTACTATGTAAGGTAAACTAATACATGCATGTTGTTTTCAAGGAATAGCAAGGCAGAGCAAACCAAATCAATGCTCAGTGCTCATCTCCCACTCTCTGAGGCATCATATTTATACACCTTCATCATGGATACTTTCACGTGTTTGCTATATCAAAGCACCCTTTCACCTATGTCTCCTTCAGGAAATCATTCTTTCCCATGTCCGCTACAGCAAAACATCCTTTCACCTGTGTACCCCAGCAAAACATCATTTGATATAACTGACTTTCCAAAGAAACTAGAACTTTCCACTTAACTTTTGAAGTATTATGCAAACCATTAGTACTTGAATTATTTACTGGTTTTCCAATTCTGTTTGAATGCAGGTTTTACAATAAATTACTCCTACAGGAATACAAAGGTCGCTGAAGGAGCACTGAGATTATCTGCATGTACTTGATGAGGAAATAGCAACAACAAATATTTCTCTTCATTAGTTAGAAGAATTTTGAAAGAGCTTTACTCCTGGACACAACATATAACTCAGTATAAGATGTAAAACAGTTCCTTTGGGACTTTAAAATCTATTTGTAAACATAAACACAATACATATTAAGTTTCCTAATATAAATGATAAGTGAAAGCTATAACAAAAATTTAGAATCCCTTTCCAACTAGAAATATTTAATAGAACTATGTGAAAAGCACCTTGACCAAGTGTCTATCAATATTAACTAATATTTTGAAATTAAAAACAAATACTAAACATTTAATAATTTATCCTGATATATAGATTATGTTACTATAAAGATGTGTATAAAATGTTGATTGCTGGAAATTTTCATTTTTGCAAGTTACAAAAAGATCCCCAATACCTGACAATTATATACCAAGTATGCACATATGCATGCTGCATATCCATATAATATGTCACATTCTCATCATGTTTAACCTGTGTGTGTGTGTGTATGTGTGTGTGTGTGTGTGTGTGTGTATGAATGTGAAGGTGGATATGAGTGTCTCACAATATCCATATGGTGTTCATAAAACAACAAGAAATGCCACTGTTCATTTTCCCCATTTTTTGAGATAACATCTCTTATTGTTCACTACGGTATATAACTAGGTGGAGAGCTTTGAATGAGCTTGTATCTCAAACCTGCGTCTCACTGAAGGAATAGGGGGATTATAGAGACACCCACCTCTGGATTTTATAGGGATTTGGGGCATCTGAACCAAGGCCTTTACATTTGTGTATAACTTTTTGTTGTTGTTTTAAATGTGATGTGTGTGCGTGCGTGCGTGCGTGCGTGCGTGCGTGCGTGCGTGTGTGTGTGTGTGTGTGTGTGCATCACATGATTATATGTGTGTATGCATGTAAGAACAGGTACAGAGGGAAGCCAGAAAAGGGCGTGTGACTCCTTGGAACTGAAATGTGAGACTCCGGTGTGTATGAAGGTAACCAAACTTGTATCCTCTGGAAGAGCAATATATCGTCTTAATTCCTGATCCATCTCTCAAGTTCCATATTCTTATTTTTTAAAGAGATTTGGAATTATAATATAATATTATATATAATATATAATCTAGTAATGTGTAAGAAATAATAAGTGATAAAAGAAAATTTTCAAAGGAAGAGAATGATATTGTATTCCAAAGATATATAAAGATAAATTGTTATTTATATATACTAATAAATCATATAGTTTACTTATCTATGAGAATACAATATTTCTAAAAGATATATGCCATTAGTTTCAGATGTCTCTAGGGATAAAGTAAAAGATAAGCTATCCGAGGAGTAAAAGTTTTACTCTTATGATATTACCTTTTGGATAATTTAAATTTTTAACAGATACATATGCGTTTATCAAAAATGCTTATCAAATATAATAAATGGAATATTTTTTAACTATTTATATTTTCCCAGTTGAACTGAGGAGTACAATTTCAAAATGAGCCAAACTACTGCATTTTAGGATAGAAAGTGTATTAATAAATTCTTAAAATCTACTGAGGCTTTTAAAAAGGAATTGCCTTTAATAACATCTTTTTTCTCCAACATAATGTTTTTATTAATTATTTTGAAATTTCATATAATGAACCCTGAGCACACTCACAGCTCAGCTCTCCCAGGTCCACTTCCCAACACTTGTGACCTCCTCCCAGAACAAAGAAGAAAAAAGGCCAAAGTCCATTTTGTGTTGCCCATATTCTCACTGGACCATGGACAATGTCTCTGTGATCTTACCTTCAAAGAAAACCAAGGCCTTCCCCATCTCCACTCCCAAAAGAAGACCTTGACAATGAAGAGCTACACTTCAGTTTCACTATCACAATTTTTAAGAATTTTCTCAATGACTTCCTATCTAAACTGTTTCTTTTTGAGGGGTGAGGTTTGAGGTAGGGGTTTAGTTGATACTGCTGTTCTTCCTATGGAATCGCCCTCCTTGTCAGCTTCTTCAATCCTTCCCCCAATTCAACCGTAGGAATCCCTGACTTCAGTTCACTGTTTAAAAACATTTTCCCATAGAACTACCTTTTTTTAAAAATTTTTCCAAGGATACTAGGTTGGCTCTATAGACTCCTTCACAGCTGCGCCTACCCTTAGGGATTCTATGGGTCTCTCTAGCTCCGCCACTGCTGCCATTTTCCATCACAGCCATGCTTCAGACCACTAGCGCTCTGGGCATGCCTCAGTTCTGAATACACTGCCTAATAAAATATTCTTATATAACACCTCTTTATTATCATGTTAATTATTGCTTAATTGAATTTTGTATATAAATACAGTTATGGTAATACCAAGAGTCTTATCTCACTGGTATTGAAACACACAAAATGAGGTAAGTGTCATAATCTCTTAGAATGTATTGCCTTTTTTTTTTTTACAGTTTCTAATCGCATCCTCTAGCAAAATATTTTCTCCAGTTTCTATATCTTATGTTTTATTGAAAACAACACTATATATATTTTAAGATGGGATCTCAATAGGTAGCTATGCTTGGCCTGGAATTTGTGTATAACAAGCTGGTCTAGAACTCATAGAGATCTACCTGTCTCTGCCTCCCACATTCTGTAATTAGAAACATGTGCCAAAACACCCAGCACTTTTTAAAATAGTCTTCTGACTCTCCAGTCTTATTTATAGTTATCAAGTAATTATTTATTTGGAAAACACAAAATTAAACCTAAAAAAGTACTGGTAGTTGCTAATACACCAGGCAGAGTTTTTTCATGTTGTTACAGTATAGTTCTCTGTTACAGAATATTTGAACTTGTTTCTAGTTAGTGTGTGGTTCAGTCCTTAGCACACACCTTTAATCCCACTGGCTGGAATACAAACACACTCTTAGTACTCACCTTTAATCCCAAACAATGAAACTAAAGCTAGTTTGTAGAAGGAAGCACCCATGTTTGAAAGTGATAACTAATTAAGTGGCAGAGAAAGTGACAAATCAGTGAAAGATTTGAAAGAGTAGGAGGATATGTCCAACTATCCTGAGAAGAAAGAGGAAACGGGAAGCTACTTAAGGGAGAGACAGATAGAACAGTAGGAAGAGAGGACAGTACAGAAATACAGTGGAGTTCATGGAGAACAGTACAGTAGAGTTGAGAGGGAGAGTAGAGCAGCACAGAGAGGTAGAAGGAGACAGTTTTACCTGGAGAATTTTACAGAGACAGGTTGAACAGAGAACAAGCTAGACGCAGGTAAAGACAGAACAAGCAAGAGAATGAGAAGGAGCCAGAATATTAGAAAAGATTACTAGAGTTAATTTGAGGCCAAGCAGAGCAATTCAGAGGCCAAGATAAAAGCCAAACTGGGTAAGTCAGCTGGCAGAGGAGTTTCGGAGAGCTGGGTTGAACCAGCCAGCCAGAATTCAGAAAGAAAAAGAAAGGATGAGCTTATTCAGAAGCAAGTCTCAGAAGCTAAAAATGTTCTAGGCCTATATTAGGTTGTACATTGTATGGAGGCTAGAAGCTTTCAGAAATAGGCCTAGGTTAATAGACGGGGGCAATAAGCCCAGAGACAAAACCACCAACAGGAGAAAAAAATGTTACAAATAATTTTTCACCAAAATTAGGACTGAAATTGGGGAATGAGAAACCCTGTCTCGAAAAACCAAAAAAAAAAAAAAAAAGAAAAGAAAAAAAAGACTTTTTCATATGAATGAAATATGATAAATATAAATTTAAGTATTTGAATAAGAAAGTTTAATGGAATTCAATTAGAGAAAATACTTATATTTAAGTATTTGAGTAAGAAAGTTTAATGGAATTCAATTGGTTAGAGAAAATACTTAACTGAAATATAGATCATTTATTGATTACATATTTGGGGATTAGTAAATATACTAACATAGTTATAAAAATCATTAGGAAATATTCCATTTTCATGATACTTTCACAAAAACTAAACACTATATATCATAAAAAAGATAAGCTAAAAGAAAAATATATATAAAACGTGACACAGCCTATATAACTGACTTTCAGAACAAAAGTCAGTTATTCTGGTAATTTTGGTTATTTATATAATTTTGGTATTTTGGTAATATTTTCCTGAGGTATCAATTAAAATTATGATAAATACTATAATATATAAATAATTATTATTATTCACATGATGCTGATCCTTTTTAGTGTATTAGTGGTTTTGTGTAACTAAAGAACGGTGATTCCATGTTCTCTGCTGTCTCCCTCTCAGGGTATTCAAAGCTGGTGCATTTGGGGGTGGGGAAGGGGCTTTTCTAAGGATCTTAGTGTTACAGCTCTTAGGTGAAAGCTTTCTCTGATTTTTGATGAAACAGCTCTCTGAGATGAACTTAACTTGTGCACATTTCTGTAGAGAATCATATTGAAGTGCTTTATCACATGGCACCTATCATTCAGCTCCAGACCCCAGTGAGCTACACCTCCCCCCCCCACAACCTGGTGGAGCTGGCAGAGCTGCAGGAGCAAGCCTTTTGTCACACCTCAGCCTCCCACAGAGTAACAGACCCTATGAGATCAACAAACTTGATCAGTGGAGCCTAGGCCCTGCTGAGAAGTGCTGAGAAGACTCTGCAACCCTGGGAGGGAGGGTCACACCCACAGAGCATATATTGCCACTCTTATTCCCCAAGTAAAGAGAGATTTTGTACAGCCATGCACTAATGTCTCTGTGTGTTTTCTTTCTCTTGACCCCCATCATTTCACTTCCCAGCTTTCCATTCATGGAAAACTCACTTGTGTGCAACTCCTGGGAGGTTTCAGATGGTGCCTCGAATGTGGGACGTAGAAAAGGAGAGAACTACTGAGGAACACTGTTGTATGTGGAGCTCCACAGAAACAAAATAAAGGTTAAGTATCCAGGGCCCAGTAAGCAGCATAAAGTATTAATTTTAACGCTAAAAATTTCAGGTTTTGAAGGCTATAGTTGCAAGGGGCAGAAAGAAGGGATACAATGATACTAGATGAATCAGCAGAGCCAGACACTGAGATCAACTACGGGTGACAGTGACATGAAACCAGGAATTCTGTTAGGCAAGTTGTCCTCGGTCTAGAACTGTACTTCAGGCGAGAGAAAATTAGGGCATAAAATAAATAAAATAAAATAAAATAAATAAAATAAAATAAAATAAAGAGTAAAAAACAAAAAGAAAAGGAGAGAAAAGCAGATTTTAGAAACATGAGAAAGACCGAAGGAAAATGTATTTTAAAAGTCTCCTAGGCACAAGGAGAAATAAAAAGCGTGCTTCCCTCCCTTTATATGTCTTTGGTGTATGTCTTCTGTTTGTCTTTGGTAGACCAATATATCCACGTGTCAATTTGTGTCTCGTTGCTTGAATGGCTGTTCTATGTTTCATGTTGAAAAGGAAAAATGGTAAAAAATTCATCTGCTGGTGGTCCATCTCTTAATGCTTCCTCAGTTTTTACAGCAGAGGCTGTGCTGTATTTAGCTAGGAGTTAAGCCCAGCTAGAAAAAAAAAAGCTGCTTTAAAGAAAATGCTGGCAGCTTGTCAAGTTCTAGGGCAAGTGAGCTGATAGTTATTTATCCTAGACAAATCTATATAATTGTGGTTATTGGGTCCAAAGTGCTTTTTCTCTTAAAATAACAGCTAGAAAAAAGAAAAAAAATTGTTTGATTTAAATTTATAAGTTTTGTGTAGTTGCTTTATTCTTGTTTCTAATTGATATTAAAGATATAAGTATGTTTAAATGTCTTGACTATAGAATATTGGCTCATAAGTTTTTTAAAAGATGTAACAAAAAATTAGTTTAAAACTGGTAATTCAGGGTTGGAGTCATCTTAAGCAACACATGGAATGACCCAACCCAGGAAATACAGGCCTCTAAGATACGTCCAGATTGCTGTAATGTTTTATGTGGATCTGATCCTAAGAGATTAGTCTTATAAGAGATAAGATTTAAAATAATGTTTTCTTAATGAGATATTATAAGTTACACTGTCATGCATTCAAACATGAGAACTGGCAGACAAACTTTAAAGTGTGCAAGTAATGTGTTTGCCATTGATTTTAAAGGGAATAGATGGTTTAAAATTGGGCTTTACTTTTCAAAGTTGTAGGTATTTTCTAATATTACAAGAGAAAGTTAAAAATTATGTTTAAAAACTGCAGTTTGCATTCTAATTAAAGGCTCATGATTCTCATAGATAATTTCTAGAGTGATAAAGGTTAAAAACAGCTGTGGCCAGTATAGGCCTGTTGCTACTTTTTCACAAGTTTATTAGATACATTTGTAAAGGTTAAATTTTTCCCAAGATTAAAAAGGAGATTTCAGTGAGATTTTAGTATAATCTTTATGGGAGCCTTCAATTACCATATTGGCTGGCTGCAGGCTACTGTCCTACACAGGCAGGTGTGGGTCTGGCTTTAGACAATAGGCTCAGATTAACAGATGATTGCGTTGGAGTTAAAGATTTATTCAGGTGTGGTTTAAAATACAGTTCAAGTTTAAGATCTATGAAAGATCATTGAGGCTATGTAGAACTTATGAAGGCATTAAAATTTGCCCTGCAAAATTATTATAGATTTAAAAGGTTATTTTTGTTTTGTGGATCCAGATAATTGTAAAAGCATTTACTTCTAATGAGTCAAGAAATGGTGATAGCCTTATCTTATGTGAAAAAAAAATGTTTTGTCTCTGCTTTAATACAAAAAGCTAAGACTTTGAATCTTTCAGTGTATATTATTCATAAAATTTTATTACAGGCCCTTGCTCTTAACAATGGGTCTTTAAATTTTTTTTTAAGTATTTGTTGCTTCAAAAGATTCAAACATCATCAAAATGGTAATGACTTGAGAATAATTTTATCCTTTTAACAGGAAAAACAATTAAAGATGCTACATTTATTTTCTATGCTTACATAGTCATTGCCTATATTATTGTCTATTCTTAGTGTTCCAACTAAGAATAATTAAAACAAATAATGGAACTAGATATTTATTACAGTCATCAAATATTTGAGATGTTTTTAACAATTCAATGTGATACAATTCTCAAGGTCTAGATATTGTAAAACCTTTAAACAATATCTTCTAAAGAGAAGATGGAAATTGTATCCTTGTGCATGTTATTTAAATTATACTTTATATTTTTAAGAAAATTTTAAAAATTTGAATGCCAAGGAACTCCTTGCTGAGTGTATAGCATCCAACAACTAGGCATACTCATGCCTATGTGAGATGAAAGGATCCACTTATTGTCATATGGCATGATCCTGATCAGTTATTTAATATGGGGAAGAAGACATGTTTGTGTTTTTTCCACAGAACAATGGTGACTTTACTTGCCTGTGTCCCAGATTAAATACACTGCCTTGCTGTAAGCTTTAGATCTTGTGGGACAGAGAACAGTGAAGATTGTTAAAACTGACTTTAAAAATTAATCTAAAAGAGGAGTTACAACGACTCTTCTCCTTCCTTTAATGTGATCAGTTTACTCAATCATGAAGTGGTCTACTAATAAATCCAATATTGGTGATCCCAATTATGAAGATGGCTAATAATCTTTATCAGCCAACTGAGTTAATTTCAAATATAGTCTCCATCCTTTCTGAGAAGTAACAGGTCTCTGTTGAGTCTCAAAGCCACTCCCCCCACACTGGGAAGCTAAACTTTGTGTTTTAAGAGATGCTAATTTACAATTGAATATCTTGGACCTTCCGGAGACAAGCTAATTTGCAACTGAACATTGTTTCTTTCTTAACTCCTTATCATATTTTAAGCAGGTTGTCTCCATCTAGGCTCACCTGAATTGGAAACAGGCGTGTCTGTTAAAAGACACTTACATGGCGTTTGGCAACTAATTGACTCTCTGGCATCAAAGCCTATACAAGTGGATCTCCTTCATAGAGCCACATAGATCTCAGATCTGTGTGTGTCTGCTTACGAGCTGACATGGGCATCAGGAGAGTTGCCAAGCAAAGCATTGCACGGGGAGGATTTAATTGTCCATTTCTGAGTCCCCGGGGAGCACTCCTGATTTGCATAGGGGTTGGTGTTGATCATTCTACGCTCTGTGGGGGATCTCCCACTAATTTAAGGCTCTGCCCTTCCCCTCCAAAAGACACCAAGAGCCATCTAAAATGTGGAAACAATTATTTGTTCTCCACGAGGGGAATTAGGCCTCTGTTCCCACTCCCTGGGTAAAGGCCCACTGTCATGGATGGATTATTATCCACTTGTTTAAACTAATAAAGAAGGAGGAGATGTAGAGAGTCATATTGAAGTGCTTTATCACATGGCAGCTATCACATTCAGCTCCAGACCCCAGTGAGCTACATCTCCCCCCCCCCCACCTGGCGGAGCAGGCAGAGCTCCAGGAGCAAGCCTTTTGTCACACCTCAGCCTCCCACAGAGTAACAGACCCTGTGAGATCAACAAACTTGATCAGTGGAGCCGAGGCCCTACTGAGAAGCGCTGGAAAGACTCTGCAACCCTGGGAGGGAGGGTCACGCCCACAGAGCATATATTGCCACTCTTATTCCCCAAGTAAAGAGAAATTTTGTACAGCCATGCAATAATGTCTCTGTGTGTTTCTTTCTCTTGACCCTCGTCATTTTACTTTCCAGCTCTCCATTCATGGAAAACCCACTCGGGTACAACTCCCTGGAGGTTTCTTATTTCTTTAATGGGGTAAGCTTGTATACAGGCACTTTATTTGGGGTAAACCAAGGGTTATATAATTTTGGGGAATACTGTGATGCTTCATTAGCATGGTGAGTCATTCCAGGAATCTCAGGTACAGAAGTACATGATATTCCTCAGGTGTAGTGTCCAGGATCACCAGAAAAGAAGCCCCACTGACAAAGGAAGCCCATCATTTTACTTTGACCTTACCAGCAGGGTTTCCTGACCAGAAACGCAGTGTAGCATGTTGGAGCAGATAGCAGACTGAATTCCATGCTTTCTTAACAGGACAAAGAACAGGTTGTCGGAAATGATGTGTTCACTCCCAATCTTAACTCTTCAAAATAAAATGGCAAATAACACAGACTGGAACTGTGCATTTGAGACAATTGTCTTTACAAATAATTGCTCTTGTCAGGCCTTGCCTTTAATCTGATCACTCAAGAGACAGAGGCAGGCAGATATCTGTAAGTTTGAGGCCAGCCTGGTCTACAGAGTGAGTCAGGATAGCCAAGGTTATGCACATCAATCCTGTCTCAAAAACACAACAAGTAAAAACAAAACAAACAAATAATTGCTCTTGAGTGTTTGTGGAAAACAGTGTACATGGACACTAAAGGTTAAAGTCCAATAAATAAAATATTCTCACTAAGCTATCCTGATATTGTGCTAGCTTTCTATACTTGCCTTAGACTCCTATTAAGGTCTGATTCATAGGCATCCAGATTAAATGTTCCAATCCTAAGAATTTCACTAAGAATTATAATTAGAATAATTTTCTCTAAACCAGAACATTCCATTTTTCTACTCTTGTTACCTAAATCATCAGAACAGATTGAACAGAAGAACAAAGAGGAGAACTGAACAGAATTTTTTCTGAGAAACTACCAAAAGGTGTGGAGAGCTCTGGAGGCCACTTCTAGAAACGGGCCAGGACAAGGAAGTAGGCCTCAGGCAATAATCTGATTTGGGGCTATAACAAAGAAGTAGGCTTCAGGCAAGCGTTTGACTTTGGAATAGAACAGGGAAGTAGGCTAAAATATATAGGTCATCCTGATAAGCCCTAGAAACAGAGATCATGGAACTTGGTTTACTGCCTTGCATGTTCCTTGACTATTTGTGTTTATTGTCTTGCTTGTTCCTTAACCTAGAACTGATCTTATTACTTACATGTAATTAAAATGGTTTAAAAGCAGACTGGGAAAAAATAAACCCACCTCAGCCCCAGAACTGACTGGGGTCATGCTACAGTATTTTCTAATTGTCTTTTTCTTTTTCATCCTCACTCCCTCCCTGGAGAACCTGTTGATTGACTGAGCTGGCTTAGTCATAAAGGAAAAGAAAAGACAAAAGAAAGAACAAGGGAAAGAATGTGCTAGCTGGGTTTAACTGACAACATCACATACTCTAGAATAACCCCTAGCAGGAAGTCTCAGTGATTTGATTAGGTCTATGAGATTGGCCTATGAACACTGATTCTGATAGCTGAGATGGGAAGACTCACCTATCATAGCTCCATTCTCTGGTCAGATGATCTGGATTGTGTAAGAGTAGAGAAAACCGACTAATCACTAGCATGTCTTCATTCATCACTTTCCCTTTCTGATTATGAAAGTGTATGACCAACTCCCCTAAGCTCTTGCTGCTGTAACATCCCTGCTATGATGGACTATAATATGGAACTGTGACCTGAAATAAACTCTTTATCTCCTAAGTTGCTTTTGTAGAAGAGAAAAATCAAAAATGAGGAAGAAGTGAATGGGCAGGAAGAGAGGAGGGGAGGCAGGGAGAGAGGGAAGGACAAAGGGAAGAGAAACAGAGGCAGTGGGCAGTTCAGGTGCTTTGCTGATTCTCTAGCATACATGCATACTTATCCTACTATATAAGATAATTATTACTGTATATTAACAGCTGTGATTGAAACTGATGTATTTATCTTTGAGGACTTTCTATTGCCCTTTCTGCACAGATGTCTTCAGTGACTTTTTCCTGTCAATGTCTTTTTCTCTAATTTTTTTCTACGCATTATCAAGGGATATGATGAATGGAGTGTTCATTACTGTCATTTACTGATTACTTCAGCACTGACACTTTATGGCAGAACATTCAAAGAGCAAATTATTTACCAGACCCAAAGGTAGGAGAGTATGAACTGGTTATTCTTGGCTGTTAACTTGAATGATTGAGGGAAGTCTAGTTGCATACCTCTGGTGTGTCTGGGAGTTCTTGACAACTAGATCCAAAAAACTCTAACTTAATCTCATGGATGAATCCATTAATAGACTCAAAATATAAATATAATGAGAGTTCCTAGAGCCCATCATTGTCCCAACGAATGAGCCCCAGCAATGGCAAACTCCTCAGTTACACGCACTCATCTGGATATCTCTCTCTCTCTCTCTCTCTCTCTCTCTCTCTCTCTCTCTCTCTCTCTCTCTCTCTCTCTCTCTCTCTTTCTCTCTCTCTCCATCCCTCCCTCCCTCCCTCCCACTTTCTTCCCCCTCTCTTTCTCTCTCTCTCCCTCCCTCCCTCCATTCTTCCCTCTCTCCACTTCTCCTGGAATTGATCTCCCAAAATACGTTGATCTTTATTTTCAGTCTATTTCTTAGGAACCACCTTCAGGCATCCAATCTTCATTCAATCTGTATTCAAGAACACTTATTTCTCTCACCATTAGATGTAACAAAGTCAATAGCCAATGAACACCAAATATGAATCTCAAGAGAGTATGTGAATATTTTCAGGCACAGAGGTATATTTTCATTCCCTTCAATTTATCACACTAAAGACCACATCCTTCCTCTTCTCCTCCAAGCAGCTCAGGTCACAATTGCTCATCTCTGGCTTCCAGATGAATCATATACTGATGATTACTTAGTCTTGCACAACATTTTCTTTTTTATTTTTATCAACTAAGGCTTGGCTCTCTCATGCTTTTGGCACCTTAACCTTAGTCTGAATTGGTCAACTTGAATATCCTAACTTTTCTTTTCCCATTTGTGTTATATACTTTGACCTCTCCTTCATCACAAAGTCATATTTCACCTAATAATATCTTTCTACTTTTTCTGTTCTTGAAACTCTTTTATTCATCTGTATGCTTTCTCTAATGAACTAAAAAGTAATTTCCCAATATTTGGCCATTTAAAAATTTTTCCTTCCAGTTATAATATTAAAATATTAAATTTAATTCACAAATAGTCACATGATAAACTTTTTTTTTCTAAGTTAGAAATTATGGTTTTTTGTAAGTAAATATACAGTATTTTCTATTGGTCCGTTCCATCTATCCCACAGTCACACACAAAAGTTTCAGAGGCATTTACTTCATGTCTTGTTATTCATTTGTATGAATATGCATAGTAGTCAAACTTCTAAGTAACTCATCATAGTTGAACAACCACATGTTTATGTTTTTACCTGATCTTAATTATAATTAATTATAATGCATTATTTCAAATAATATAGTTTATGGGCCATATACATAGGGAATCAGAGTTATGGAAAAGTTTTTTATAAAACATTTTTTTCTTTGAGCCTGGAGAGAATGGCTCAGTAATTAAGAATGCTGTCTGCTCCTACAGAGGACCCAGATTCTCTTCCCAGCACCTGCATGATGATTCACAAGCATCTATATGTCCGTTCTAGGGGATCTTAATTCTTCTCCTGGCCCTCTCAGGCATCAGACACTCATGTGGTATATAGAGAGATGCAGGCAAACACTCATAGAAATAAGATAGTTTTTAGAAATATTTCTCTAGAAAAATACTTTTTTACTTAGCAAATATTCCAATGGCTCTTCTCACAGGCAATATTTCTGCTTCTTCCAGTAACATTTCCGTTACTGTGTGTACATCCTGACAAGGCTGTCTAGTCCATCCATATGTCACAATGGGACCTGGAGAAAATGTCTCTCTAAAAATCATGTTCTTTTAACATGGGACTCTTTCAGAATTGGATATGTTTTGCTTTGTTTTGTTTGTAGAACTCAAAAGTAGTACATATTTTAACCTTCTTATTTTATTAGGGTTTCCTACGAGAAGCTACTGTTGACATAACAAAAACACCAACTACCAACCACAAAACCCTAACATTATAGAGTAGCTAACCCTTGTCAGGTATGGAGAGAGAGAGAGAGAGAGAGAGAGAGAGAGAGAGAGAGAGAGAGAGAGAAAGGGGGGGCAGGCCAGGGATCAACATGGAGTATCTTCTTCAAGCTTTAGTCACCATATTCTTTTGAGATGGGAGTTCACTAACTGACTAGACAGGCTGGCCAGCATGCCACATTATCTTCCTGTCTCTACCTCACTAGCACTTGATTACAAGTGTATCACCGTACTGAGCTTTTCACATATAGTTACTCAGGACTCAAACCCATGCTTGTATGGCAAACACTTCACTGACTGGGTCACCATCTACCTAACCTCTATATAACTAGATTTTACTGCTGGTTTTTAAATTCCTTTGTTGGATCACACACTCTAAAGCATTATAAGAGACCATGGTCTCTTGCAATTATTTTGTTTTGTTTTAATAACATCAAAAATATTAAACCATCTTTCTTACCATTTGATTTTTTTAAAAAGATTTATTTATTATTTTATGTGAGTACATTGTAGCTATCTTCAGACGCACCAGAAGAGGGCGTCAGATCTCATTACAGATGGTTGTGAGCCACCATGTGGTTGCTGGGATTTGAACTCAGGATCTTCGGAAGAGCAGTCAGTGCTCTTAACCACTGAGCCATCTCTCCAGCCCTTAACATTTGATTTTTAAAAAGTACATGAAGCATGACCTAATAATGCTTATCACAGCATTATGAAAAGCAAGAATTTCAGGTCTGGGTCCCACCTCCTTCATTTCCTCTCTTTGCCTTTGAATTTAGCTACTTTTGGTTCCAATTCTCCCTTTATGAGAACACTCTTCTGAACAGTAGATGTTTGTTTCATTTTCTCTGGCCTGTGTGTGGGTGGGTAAGCATTCAGCATGAATTAAATAAACAATGCTACAAAATGTCATTGCAGTACTGAAAGTTAGTGATTACCCAGTTGCTAGGCTATCACCAAGCAATAGTAAAAAAAATAACATAATAGTAAAAACACCTACTAAAGAAAAGAGAGTAGGTATGTTTCATTGTGCTTCTACTGAGATACAGTGTGTTAAAATATTTGTATGCTTTATCTGATGTATTATTATAACATTTTGAGAAATTTGACTCAAGAAATTCAAATTATTCTTCCAATGTAGTAGAGCCAGACAACATCAGAGTTAGAATTTTAAAACAAGACTAACTTCTAAGTCATGTTCATGTCCCCATGGCATGTTGTAAAGGCCAGGGTAGTCAGCTCTTCCACCCAAATGTACTCAGAATAATTAAGAAAGCCAAGGAATTCCTGTGTATCTGGACTAAACAACTCAACCTACAAACTACTTTTTTTCAATATAAGTTTAAAATACGATTTCAAAAGAAAAAAAAAAGGCCATAAAGCTGAGTTTGCAAAGAAGACAAGTGAATGATTAAAAATAAATATTTTATGATTTGTTCCCATAGGTTTATAAAAACAAGCAAACATCACTACCACTCAACCTGGAGTAAACTGGGATATTTAAAACACTATGACCAATGGTGACAAGATTGAGTTTATCATTTCCTTGGACAAACTAGGACTTCTCAGGACCAGGAAGTAAATATAATGGCCATGTGACCCACATAATAGTATGTATCCTGCAGTTGTGTACGATAAAGCTTCAGGATGTCCACAATATACAATGAGGTCCAGTGTCTTAGATAACCAGTAGTAGATAGCAGAAGAATGTTTTAGTATTCCAAAACCCAAGTAATATTTCAAAGAAAATGCATCTTCCATTTGCAACTCAGGTCATTATCTTCTAATAATAACAGTATCTGTAGACATATTTGCTTAGCTATTAAATCACAAGAGCTTCCTGAGAGCTTCCTTAGGGCTAGAAATAGTCCCTACTTAGCCAGCAAGCTTAACAGCTAGTGATAAACATTATATATATATATACATATATTTTTTTTTTTTTTCAAAAAAAGGGACTTTGGATTTCACCATGCCTCCTCATCTATGTAGAACAGTATAGCTAGCATTTTTGGTAACTAGATATTTTAAAGCTGGTGATGCAGCATGTGCCTATAACTTCTCTTGTACAATGTTTTTACACTCGGAAAAGCCTACATTTCTTGTCAATCACATGTCCAAGGCTTTGATTGTTACTTATAATATGGACTACTTATAAAAACTATGATACCCCTGTTATATACAGTGCCACAGCTGTACCACTAACCAAGGAGAATAGGCATTAAAGATATAGGAGTTTTGTCCTCACCTACACAGCAACAGTATCCAAACTCTCTGCAACACTGAGTAGTGCTGAGTTCCAGATAGCCTAGGAGGTCTTAAAGGAGATAATATTGTTGTGTTCTTTCTACATTCTAGAAGTTTCCATGGCTATTTTAATTTTATTGTCTTGTTATTCTATGGTATTATATTGGCCGAGACAACAAATTAATAATACCATGTTAATGATATAATAGTTATAAGAAAAGACAAAGTTGTTACATTCTATTCCTTATATTTATATTAGGTACAGTTTAAGTTTTTTCATAGAGAAAAATAACACCAAATGAATTATCTAAAGAAACATTTACAGTGTTTTGGGAGTTGTTTACTTTCTACTTACACATTAGTGCAAAAAGACTCCAGGTGCCTATTCTAACACAGCCTGCTTTGGTCCTTGAAGTTGCTTATTACAAGTTTTTGTTTTTGTCTTTTTAACTGTAATGAAAAGTCTTATCAAGAAAGTTGGTGCCAGAGGAGTAGGGTTGTGTTGATGTCTCTGATGATGTAGGCCAGCAACCATTTGACATTTATGCAGGGAAGTCACAGAGTTCTATAAGCAGAGCTTTCATGGTGGATGCTGGTGTGACTTCAGAAGCCTAGAAGGTTGATGGGAATGCTGACTGAAAGGATTGTGCTTAGTAAATTTTGGATGAAAATCAGACTCTTTGGAATACAGGACACACATTTTTTCCATTGCAGCAAAAACTCATCTTATTTTGTATAAGCCCCAAAATACTGTATGAGTAGAAGTTATTTGGGCAATAGTGATTAAGTCTATACAGAGATCACTTCATTGGAGCACACCCTGGGTGCCAGACATAGTACAATGATAACAAGTACCAAATATAATGTCTGTTTTGCTGTCTTTCGATCTTGCTTTGACATGATCCTTCCTTGGTATTCTATCCTTTCCTTTAAAAATGAAAATGTCTATATCATATAGCCCCATCATATATCGGATGTAAGTAACCTTATTTTTGACTTTATAGAAACTTGCAACTAAGAAGTGAGTATATAAGGATGGCCCTGGTGATGCCTGTATTTTGATGTTAATTACACTTTCCCAGGAGGTGACTTCTTGTGAACCTTCCCCCAAATGAATAAAGGGACCAAACACTGGGTGACTAGGTGGTACTTCTCAGTTGGACAGAGGAAGAGAAGAAGAAGAAGAGAGTTAGGGGCTTTTGGATGGAGTTAGCGAGAGGGCAAGATGTAGCTACTAGTGTCTCCTGGCAATATGGTGAATCCTCTAGGATTCACCACCAGAGGATTTAGTTTTAATATGGCTTACAAGATTAGGATTCAAGTTGTTGTGCCCAGTGACTGAATTACCATTGTTTCTGAACTAACTTTGTGTGGTGTTTTCCTTCAAGTGGTGGTTTGACTGGGTTCAAGAGAGAAAAGTATCTCCTTTTGTGGGTATTTTTTCCCCTTTCTACAAAGGACCCAAGGATCCATCCTTCTTGGACAGAGGAACAACAATATGAGTCACCCAATTCTCCCAGAGCTCCCCAGGGACAAAACAATCAACCAAAGAGTACACACGGAGTTACCAATGGCTCCAGACACATAGGCAGCACAGGATGGTCTTGTTAGTCACCAAATAGAGGAGAGACCCTTGGTCCTCGGCCCTCGAAAGACTTGATGCCATATTGTAGAGGAATACCAGGAAGGGAAGCAGGGGAGGGTTGATTGGGAAGGGAAGATGGCTTATGGGATTTTCGGGGGAGGGAGAACCAGGAAAGGGGACAACATTTGAAATGTAAATAAAGAATATATCTAATAAAAAAATAGGAGAGAGAGAGAGAGAGAGAGAGAGAGAGATACAGCAGCAAGGTGTGGGTTTGCCAGTTGTGCACCACTAAGGCCATGGGGGTTTTGAAGCATGGAGCTGCCATGGTAGCAACCCACCAGTGGGAACTTGGTGAGCTGGGTGGAAAGATTTTGGAGCTCTGAGTCAGAGAGTCTCCACAAGATAAAAACTGGCCATCAAGACTGCCAGGGCTGAGAGTAGCTGGGTGTAGTTCTGGGGAACTTGCTGTTCTTTTTTAACTCAACATAAGGAAACTTAAACATGTGACCTAGCTGGAATTTAACTTTTGTATAATGTCAGGGCTATTTAATCTTTATGAGCATTTAGAGTCAGAATAAATGCATTTGGCACTATAAGGAAACCATAAGCCTTTAGGGAACATGAGCAGGATACTGTGATCTGGGTGTAAAACATCTCCAAAGCCGGGCGGTGGTGGCGCACGCCTTTAATCCCAGCACTTGGGAGGCAGAGGCAGGAGGATTTCTGAGTTCGAGGCCAGCCTGGTCTACAAAGTGAGTTCCAGGACAGCCAAGGCTACACAGAGAAACCCTGTCTCGAAAAAACCAAAAAAAAAAAAAAAAAAAAAAAAACATCTCCAAAAAGGCTCATGTGCTCATGGCTTGGTCTCCCAACTAGTTAGTCCAGTCAATGAGGTATTAAATAATGAAGGCTATGACCATTTTGGGTTTTTAATGTTAGTATGTTACTGGGAAGCAATTGTAAGATATGTGACCTAGCTTGAGGAAGTACATCACTAGGAACATAGCCTATAAAGATATACTTTTGCCCTGGTTCTTCTCTAGTGTCTTTGCTTTCTAGCCCACCAGAGTTGAATTCCACCACATTAGCTTATCTTGAAGACTCTGCTCCATTACAGGGCTACATGAATGAAACAAGCTAACTATGGTCTGAATCTACAAAGAGTGTGAAAAAAGCAACTATTCCTCCATTTAAGTTCTTCTTTAAAGTGTTTTTCATCATAATGGGAGAAGAAAAAAGAAAAAGAGGGGAAAAAAGAGAGATGAAAGACCCACTTCCATGGATTCTAATTCTAGTAAACACACTTTCAATGTATTACAAGTCAACACATAAGAAGCATCCATATAAGTCATTTATTATTAAAAACAATGTAATTGAGAAACCTTTCTAGAATAGAAGCCTACAAAATACAGCCCACAAGCCAAAGCTACTTATCATCTGTTTTTATATGGCTCATAGCCTAAAATCCAGACTACTTTTTATATTTTCAAGTATTTCTGCAGAAATGAAAAAAAGAACAATATATCACAACACTTGAAAACTGTCTAATGTAAAATTTTAATGCTCAAAAAGTTATATTAGAACACAACCACACTCATTCCTTCATACCCTCTAGCTCTTTTTTTGCTACACCAGAGTAGAGCATTCACTATGACCATGTTGTTCAGAGAGCCTGAAATATATACTATCTGCCCATCCTAGAGAAATATACATCAAGCCCAGCCTAGAGGAACCAGACCAGATATGATGGACTTAAATAAAAAGATATGCTCCTCAAGGGAGAAGAAACTTAGTCTTGGGAAAAAATAAGCAAAGTAAACTATGAGAAAGATATAGGGGTCACTCCAATTGCAGTGTGCTTGAGACTGTGGTCAAGGAGAAAGCTTATGAGGAAAAGATAAGGCGATGGGTTAAAAATTTGGACATTGTTTGACTCATAGAAGTCCTTGACCTGAGAAGGATGAGGAGGAAAGATATCCTCCCCCTATCTGGCTATACTTCTATTGTCCAAAAACAAAGTGAGGCTTTTAAAATATAGATTAACTTATTCAAAAGGAAAGGGGTTTTTGTTTTGCTTTGTTCTTTCTAAACTGTTCTAGTAATAGAATGTAAAATAAATAAAAGGCTGTTAGGGAGAGGGTATAGAAAAGCAGGAGACTGAAAACAAAGGTTTAGATAAGGAATCTTTAAGTTCTCTCGGAAAAGAAGAAAGAGAGCTATGTACATAGATGCCAGATTGGTGTCTGAATACCCAGAAAGGTGCAAAGACAGTATGCTGTACTGATTGACTAAAAGCACAAAAGAATATAAGGAAGGAGGGAAATAGAAGAAACGGGGGGGGGAGAAGAAAAGAGGGAAGGTAAAGCTGATGGAGCTCAGCAACTAAACAGTAAAGAAATGAAGGGCAGATATAGTTGAGGCAAGGAGGCCAAGCACATTATACTTTTACTTTAGTGGATTTTAATGATGTTATGGTTTGAATATTCAGTATCTCTCACGGGCTCACAATGTAGATGTATTTAGACTCTCAGTCCCCTAGTGTGGGATGCAAAACCATGCCAAGAAGTTTGGAAAAATAGAGCAAGTTGAGACCTGGAGAGTTGCTGGGTACACACCTGAGGCTTAGGTGACTCCCAGCTCCCTGCCAAACTCCTGATTTGGAACACGTGCCATGAAACCTGTAGTCACTTAGGCCCAAAACAGACTTCTCCTTGCTAATGAGTGAGGTACCTAGAGACCTGGAGGGCTTAGCCAATAAGCTTCCCTTTCCAGAAAATCCTCCCTGTTAAAGATATTTAATCTCAGGCCCACACTGAGAAGTGGGATATGGTTTTATGCATCCATTTTCCAGCATGACAATAAATTGTTTAGAACCATGGACCGTCTCTTCTCATCAAGATCTGCTGTAGGGAGCCATGGAGAAGGCTTTTGCCTACAGAACTGCAGCCTAATCCCATAAAAGACCTCTCTGTGCTCCCAGCCATAACCTCCACTAAGCCTGCCTCCCCTAAACTAGTATAATCATCCCCCGCCCCCCAGACAAGCTGGAGCTCCCCCTTTCCCCCACCCCTGGCTGCAGGCTATACACTGTCCCCAGCCCTTGGCCCCTGACTCTGACTCCATTTCCTGCTCTTCTGAGCCTCCCAGCAGTGCCTGGACATCCAAGAGGCTGAGAACGCCATGGCCCTGGCCTTGTTGCAAGGCCCCCACCCCCCAGCCAGCTCCAGCTTTCCCACATCTCAGATTGTGCCTTCCCAGCCCTGGAGCTATGGGGCAAGCACAGTCAAACTTCCTGTGTTCTACCTCCCCAACAGATGTGGCCTACAACCCTACACTCTAGTGGTATCCTTGTTTTTGGTGACTATAGAACCTTTAGGAGGTGAGACCTAGCTTTCAGAAGGAAGCCTTTAGGAGTGTCAGCTTTTGAAAGAAGTTATGCCCAGGCCCGGGTCCCAGTCTCACTCTCTGCTCCTGATCTGCCATGATATGAACAGCTGTCTGCTACCACACACTCCAACGTCTGTGATACTTTACTCAAGTACATGAAATTAAGTAATTACTAACCAAACCTCTGAAGCTGTGAGTTCAGGTAAAGCTGTGTTCATGGTGTTCTATTTTTCAGCTATTATGATTGCACAGAAGTAAAGAGATTAGGAACAGGGAATATGCTTAGGAAGGATAAAATGACAGGATATAAAACACAGATATCTCTGGAACAGGTCAAAGCAAACACAGGAAGAAGAGCTCATCTTTCCAGAGATAAGTCTGAATTTTTTATCATGGAATATCTTGGTTTCCCCATCTATGGTAATTGAGAGTTTTGCTGGGTATAGTAGCCTAGGCTGGCATTTGTGTTCTCTTAGGGTCTGTATGACATCTGCCATGGATCTTCTGGCTTTTATAGTCTCTGGTGATGTCTAGTGTAATTCTGATAGGTCTGCTTTTATATGTTACTGGACCTTTTCCCTTACTGCTTATAATATTCTTTCTTTTTTTAGTGCATTTGGTTTTTTGATTATTATGTGACTGGAGAAATTTCTTTTCTGGTCCAATCTATTTGGAGTTCTGTAGGCTTCTTTTATGTTCATGGGCATCTCTTTCTTTAGGTTACGGAAGTTTTCTTCTATAATTTTGTTGAAGATGTTTACTGGCCCTTTAGGTTGGAAATCTTCACGTTCTTCTATACCTATTATCCATAGGTTTGGTCTTCTCATTGTGTCCTGGATTTCCTGGATTTTTTGGGTTAGGAGCTTTTTGCATTTTGCATTTTCTTTAACTGTAGTGTCAATGTTCTCTATGGTATATTCTGCACCTGAGATTCTCTCTTCTATCTCTTGTATTCTGTTGGTGATACTTGCATCTATGACTCCTGATCTCTTTCCTAGGTTTTCTATCAGAGTTGTCTCCCTTTGTGATTTTTTTTTATTGTTTCTACTTCCATTTTTAGATCCTGGATGGTTTTGTTCAATTCCTTAACCTGTTTGGTTGTGTTTTCCTATAATTCTTTAAGGGATTTTTGTGTTTCCTTTTTAAAGGGCTCTACCTGTTTACCTGTGTTCTCCTATATTTCTTTAAGGGAGTTATTTATATCCTTCTTAAAATCCTCTATCAGCTTCATGAGATGTAATTTTAAATCCAAATCTTGCTTTTCTGGTGTGTTTGTGTATCTGGGACTTGCTGTTGTGGGAGAACTGGATTCTGATGATGCCATGTAGCCTTGGTTTCTTTTGGTAAGGTTATTTTGCTTACCTCCAGGAGCCATCTGCTTATCCCTGGTGTTAGTTGGTCTTGCTGTCTCTGGCTGGAGCTTGTCCCTCCTTTGGCCTGTAAGCCTGTGTCAGGACTCCTCCCAGCTCTGGAGTCAGAGCATTCATTGGAGACTAGCTCTCCCCTGGCAGAACCCATGCACATAGGGCTCTACAGCTCCCGGGTGCAGATGGCGACCAGCAAGTCTGATTTTTTGAAAATAAGTTGCAAAGAAGGGAGATGTCACTAACTAGGTTTACAAGATTGTTTAGAGGTAAATTTAGAAACTTAATATTCACTGTTCTCAGATTCCACATCAACATCACAGCTTCTATAAATGACATAGATAAAGAGACAAAGAGATTCAGAAACAGCAGAGAGAGGCAGAGAAAGGGACAGAAAGAAGAAGGTGAGGAGAAACCAAAGGAAGAAAGGAGGGAGAGAAAGAGAAGACAGAATCATTGGGACATGATTCAAATATTTGCAAATAAGTAATTATTTCTGGAAAACTTTGGTGCAGACTATGAATACCAGAAAATACTGGTTTCGTTTTTTCCTTTTTTCCTTTTTCAATTTTTCCACCCAAATTATATATTTTTTATTTACATTCCAAATCCCCCAACCCCACTCCCTTTCACCTTTGAGAGGGCAGCACCCCACACACACAATCCCCCATCCTGGTGCATTGAGTCTCTTCAGGATTAGGAGCATCCTCCTCCACTAAACCCAGATGTGACAGTCCTCAGCTAATTATGTACTAGGGGCCTCTGACCAGCTCTTGTATGCTTTTTGGTTGGTGGCTCAGGCTCTGGGACCTCCCAAGGGTCCAGGTTATTTGACACTGTTGGTCTTCCTGTGGGGTTTCCATCTCTTTGAGGGCTTTCATCCCCCTCCCCCAATTTTATTTTAAGTGGAGCTTGGAAAATAGACTTTAAATGGTACCCTGCAATTCTTCCCAGATTGACCTGCATTTATTTCCGGCAAGGATTATAATAAACTTTGTTTTAACCACTGAATGACTCTAAGAGCACAGAGAGAGTTGAAGGAAATCATTGACTCCAGAAAACCTAATAGACACATATGTACATTCACCAAAAAATATATGCAGCCCCATATTTCCACAAAAACTTTAGACCTAACAGAAATAGATGAATAATCATGAGATCTATAAATATAAGTATCTCCTTGTGTTTTATAAACATCAGTAAGAGAATGATGGTATGCAGAGGATGAAAAATAACTCCACTATGGATTTATGTTCACTAAGAACTTAGCATCTGCACCTGCTTCAAGGCAATATCTGACTTGCAGAGGAAAATAAGTTTTAGAACAAAGACTAAATATATTTACACAGTTGGATAATTACTGGAATGAGTCATGAAGAAGTTAAAGCCTAAGTACCCGGTTATCAAGGCATCCTAAGTCCAGAATACCAAGACACCATAAGAATACAAGGATTTATATTTGCATCAGAGAACAGTAGAAATATCCTACGGATCACATTACAAAGAAAGGAAGAGTGGACCACTTGGTTATTTCATCTATTTACACTGCCCACCTCCACATCATGTAATACATTCTATTTTAAATAGGGTTAGAGATTACCTAGGTTGTTCACTTCCTAGTCTTATTACCAGTAACTGAGATTATTAGTGATCACAGATGATATATATATATATATCTTCTTATTTGCTGGGCAATACTACCTACATTGTACCCTAACAACAGAACCCTTTCTACCTCCACCAGGGAACTCAGGGCCTTCTATCCTGTGGGCAAGATAGCTGTGGCAATAATTTAACAAGAATATTCAAAGCTGTCTTCTAAAGTCACTGAAAAGAAGGTAACTCACTGCTGTGTTAGAAATGATGACTTAAATCTTGGAGAAAAGATAACAAAGACTTTCTCCAAGGATTTTATCTTTTATTATGGTTCCTCTATGCTTCTTTTTCACTTAAACTAAAATTCTACCTATTTACTAAGGGAGGAATAGCTCAGAGAAATATGCACATGTCATGTCTATCACTCATGTCTTCTAGGAGCCTGAAGGGTAACTCAGTTCACATGAAAGTGAGCAGAGGCACAAAGGAGTTCCTACTGGAGTGAGCTTCAGTATTTTACTCCACTCCTGAACACTTCTACATAAGATTACATACCAAAAGATCACACACACACACACACACACACACACACACAGGCACACACACACACACACAGGCACGTAGGAAAACACATAAGAAGCACACACAAACACACATGCATACACACAAACCTCAAACACCAGTGAGTCAGGAACAAATGAGTATCAATTATGTGAAAACCTGTGTCACCAGAACTATAACTATCCCTGAAATTTATTTGGTTTTGTCTTCATCAGTTTAGCTACACTCACCCAACACAAACATAATTTTGCCATTAATAAAGGGAAGTAACATTGCCACATGAGTCCAAATCAAGGAACAGAACAATTTACTGCCTTCAAAGAAAAAATATATGTGTGTGTGTGTGTGTGTACATATATAGATATATCAGTATATATATCAGTAAAATATATAATAGTGTTTCAGTGGGTACAGGTGGAATTCAATGCCAATAACAGATTTGTTTTCTATCTTTATTTCATCTCATGGGCCGCTCTTCTCACATTCAATTTCGTTATTATTATTATTATTATTATTATTATTATTATTATTATTATTAGATATTTGCTTTATTTACATTTCAGATGTTATCCCTTTTCCTCGTTTCCCCTCCAAAAACCCCTATCACATCCCCCCTCCTCCTGCTCACCAACCCCCACCACCCACCCACTTTACTGACATTCCCCTACTCTGGGGCATCAAGCCTTCATAGTACCAATGGCCTCTCTTCTCATTGATGTCTGAAAAGGCCATCCTTTTAGCTGGAGCCATGGGTCCCTCCATGTGTACTCTTTGGTTGGTGGTTTAGTCCCTGGGAGCTCTGGGGGTACTGGTTGGTTCATATTATTATTCCTCCTATGGGGCTGCAAACGTCTTGGGTTCTTTCTCTAGCTCCTCCATTGGGAACCCTATGCTCAGTCCATTGATTGGCTGTGAGCCATGAGCATTTTGATCCCCCTTCTAAGAAATACCAAAGTATCCACACTTTGGTCTTCCTTCTTCTTGAGCTTCATGTGGTCTCACAGCCAATTTCTAATTCACAAATAATCTTCTGTGTCTTCCAAAATAACTGTCAATGTTTATGAGTGCAATTGCCACTTTGAGCCAACTAACAAACTCTTAAGTCATCTTCAATGTCTAATTTAATTGAGTATAACGTTACTTACACAGCTATAATCCCAGAAGTCATCCACTGAGTTTCAATATCTCCCTTGTCTATGTATTGAGAAATGAACCATCCAGGGTAACACAAACAAACAAAGAAACAAATGGCTTATTTCAGTTGAGAATAGTGCCACACATTTATGATCTTGGCCCTTGGGAAGCTGAGACAGGAGGATCAATGGTTGTAGTTCAGTTTTGACATCATGGAAAGTTGTAGGCCAGATGGGACTACATTAGGCAAGCCTGGACTACATAACCAAGTCCTACATCTATTAAAAATTAAGTCTCCATCTCTTTGTCCTTAGTTTCTATCTTACTTTCCCTCTCTGCTCTCCTATGACTTAAGGAACTTAAGAACGCCTCTACTCTAGGGACTCCTTGCACAGGACATGTATGGTCATGTTGACTAGTTGTATTGCTGAGTAGATAAGAGAATGACCACATGAAACTTTATATTTCCTCACGTGCCTTAAGGTTGAGCTTATACTTGAGGTTTTATATGCTTTGGTATTACTAACACAATAATTCTCCATAAAGTCAAATAAATCTGAAAACATTACACTCATCCAGTCAGAGAAACAGCTATTTAAAGTAAGCGAACTGCATGCTCACAAGCATAAAGTTCAGCAGCCACAAAGAGGTGTGTTGGAATTAGAAGGAAGTGACTAAGTAGCTCAGTGACTAGCCAGTGTCTGTCATCACAGAAACCAACAATAGCCCTGATTGACATCAAGTGTACTTAGATGGTAGGAGGAGTCTTGGTCTCTTGCCTGATTTTCCTCCTGGGTGACATCGCTGGACTGTCTGGCCCTTGAAAGCTGTGAGTCATCTCTTGCTGCTCTCCCTGGCATCAGTCCCCTGGGGACTATGTGTGTTCCCTTACTGCTCATCAGTAGTATCTTCTAGAAAACAAACATCTCCAGCCTGTGTTGTTACAGAGGAGGAATATCCTATGTCCATAGAGATCACATTGCATGATAAGTGAACATCTATTTTTTTTCAAGTTTTTTGGGACAGGGTTTCTCTGTGTAGCCCTGGCTGTCCTGGAACTCATTCTGTAGACCAGGCTGGTCTCAAACTCAGAAATCTGCCTACCTCTGCCTCTCAAGTGCTGGGATTAAAGGAATGGGCCACCACTTCCTGGCAATAAGTGAACGTCTTATCAAATGTTCTTGTGTTACATTACCTGATTTCTTCTCAACAGACTGCATCAAAAATAAAAAGTGAAAACAAAAATAGAAGTTAAACATGAAGCATACTTCTAAGATTGAAGATTTTTGAAACTATATGTTTATTGATTTCATATTCACACACTCTAACACACTAAGTGAATGGAAATTACTGGAAATGGAGATAGATAGTGATCGACGGCACATTAAAGATTCTTCAGCAATCCAAGCAGCTGACCCATGTCTGACACCACTAGGTGCAGAAAACAAATCAAATAACAGAAATCTACCAAGTTTCTCTTATTTGCATCCTTTAGGTACTTCCTTAACCATAATACAAAGTAATAGGTGTGAGAATAGAAATGACCTATGTAATATGTAGGAATTGCATCTCACAATCTTACACACCAAGAAATATATTTATGATATTCTATACTTATGTTTAATTTTCACAATGAACATCTATTTTTCAGACCATGAGAAATAGTTACCCTTCCACTATTGTGATAAGTACCTAAAGTAATTAATTCACAAAAGAAATAGCTTGTTGTGATTTGTGTCCCATGGGTTTGTTTTTTTTTTTTTTTTTTGGTTTTTTGTTTTATTTTGTTTTTGTTTTATTTTATTTTATTTTGTCAGAAACACTGTTAATTTAGAGCAGTTTTGCAGTTTTCACATGGGTTAGGTCTTGGCTAGCAACAATAACAGAGATGCTGATGAGGGTCCCAGAGCGCTGAAACACTATATCCTAGCTCCTTTGTCCAAGCTCCCTCCCAAAGAGAACATTTAACTCCCCTCCCAAGAACCTTTGACCTAGGACTCCACTGAATAAGCCTTATTGCCAAAGGATATAAAGCCATGTGTTTCTGTATGGAAACATGATTTAAATATATATCTCTGCTTTCAACACTATGTAACACTGACACCATCTTATTAGTTTTCTCTTTTCTCTGTATGTTATTGAAAACAGATATTTTTTCTCCCATAATATATCCTGAGTTCACGTTCCCCTTCCTCCATTCCTTTCAGTTCCTCCCCACATTGCATTCTATCCAGATCCACTCCTTCTGTCTCTCATTAAAATACAAACTTCTAAAGGGTAATAATAATATATAATATAATAAGATAAAACAAAAACTAACACAGCAGAATAGAATAAAACAAGCAGGCTGAGGGAAAAAGAGCCCAAGAAAAAGCATGAAAACCAGAGGCCTACTTATTCTCACACTCATGAATCCCATAAGCACATGAAACTGTAAGCTATAATATACTTGTAGGGTAAAAAGAAAGAAAAATATATATAGAAATGAAAATAAACATAATAAAATAAAAATAAAAAAAGACAACATTTAAAAAGCAACAAACAACAAAGGAAATCCCTGACATTGAAAGAGCAGCAACCTTCAAAGATGCCATGGAGTTAGTCTTCTGTGTCTATCTACTGCTGGCATTCAGCCTATCCTTAAGAGTAGTTTGTTTCCTGAGTGAGACTCCATTGGGGAAAACCTTAGTTAGGGATGAGGGCATGTGTCCACCTCTCTTTTCAGCTCTAGAAACCCATCTGGCGCAGCTGTATGCAGGGCCAGTGCATGCTGCCCCACTTTCTATGAGTTCATGTGTGTTGGTCCTTTGTGTTTCTAAGGCCTTATTTTCTTGTTGTCTTCCACCCTCTCTGGTTCTTACAATCTTTCTACCTCCTCTTCTACAGAGTTCACTGAGACGTGAGGTGAGGGATTTGATAGAGGTATCTTCTTTAGGGCAGAGTGTTCCTAGATCTCTCACTCTGTACCTAATGCCATCTGTTTCAGGACAATGTTATGGCTATGGGTATTGAAGGATTTAGACCATGACTAATTTGGCCTATTGCCTTTTGGGATTTGACAAGTCAACCTTAAAAATGTTTATAGTTTCAGGAAAAGGATAGCTGTAGAAAAGTAGATAAGAGAGTGAGACACACAAATTTTAAAATGCTATAAAATTAACCAAGATGAATATGTTGGGCTTCCTAAAAGTTTTTGACTTTTCTTATAATGGTTTATTCTTTTAAGTAGAAAAATGAGAAACTGTAAATAATGAGATTACGGAAAGGAGTCAGACAAAGGCTATAGATAGGCAAAATCTAGTTTTCCAAAAAGAAAATGGTTGCAAGAAATAAAAGATCTGTTCTGCTGCAATAAGATTCCTGGAGAGAAGTACTTACTTAGATTGCTTCAAACCCTTACTCTGACTTGACTGTCTACCTTTCTTTGACCAGTGGATGCTTTTGGATATTATTCATGCACAAGTGTGTGATGTCCCTGAAGGTTTGGGGGTCACTCTCTGAGATCTTGGAACTTAGAGTGAGAGGAAGTGTCCCATTCATGTCCAGCTTAGACCCCCAAATGAACCCTCTGCTGAAACCCTGACCCTCAGACGCCAGAGACCAGGCTTTCAACCTCAGCCTCACCTACCAGAGATCCACCTAATAGGAAGATGCTGTTTTAAGGTGGCCTTTGAAGCTTAGTTTCTTACAGGGTACTCTAGATTCCCAAACTTTAGACGTTACTATTATTTTAATTTGATGACCTCCTTTCAATACTGCTTGCAATACCTACAAGACTCTTTGAATGCTACCTTAAAAGTTATTAGTGAGCTGGGCAATTAGTTCCATGTAGATCTCTGAGTACAATACCTGCATTTAAAAAAAAATCATGAAGGCAATAGTGATGACTCAGCTCTTGCAGTAGACCAGTTCTGAGCACACGACTGTCTGCAACTCCAGTTCCAAGGCATCTGACACCCTCTTCTGGTTTCTGCAGGTGCTAGGAATGCACATGGTGCATGTACATACATACAAGCAAGAACTCATTCAGATAAAGTAGAAATAAATAAATTACTTGAATTACTAGTAGTTCCACATTATTGGACAGAATTCCAATTTTATTAAAAAATAATAGTTTTAACCCTTTGTGTAGAGAAAAGTAAAAAGGAAGGAATGAAGGAAGGAAGGAAGAAAAGAAGAAAGGAAAGAAGGAAGGAATGAAGCAAACCAACCCTAAATCACTGACATAATTCAGGGCAAACTCTTCTGGAGTACACAGTAGTTAATGCTAACTAATGTAAATTGAGAACTTTTTAAAAGGAACTTCCCCAGATTGCATTTTTAAAATTCGTTTCTTTCATAGTGTCAGTCACTATACATTTGTAGTTACCTATCTTAATGGAAAGCAGAGGCAGAAAGGACTAAGTCCCATCTTCCTTTCCTAGTACTTAAAAGAAGATGGATTGGCTAAATCAACTAATGCTCGCCAAGATGACTAAGTACTCATCAGACACTGCTAACTTAATGGCACAGAAACCTTGTTGAGCTATGGTGACAGTAGAGATATTTGAAGGCTCCAAGGATAGGCACAGAGTTTTCCTTAACAGGTTGTATCTTCTCATTGTAAGTTGCCCTAGATTAGCTCTAATAGAAAGCAGGAGGAACCACCATAGTGAATTGGACTGAGCACATGTCTTCCCTTTTAACAAAGGAGCTTATTCAGCTCAGGTGTGCTGGGGCATTCCTATGGAGATGTCAGCCAACCTGAAGTTGGTTAACATAGGTTTTATACCATGTCTGCTACTTCCAAGGCAGCAGTTTTGAAACAATAATCCATCTCTTCATTGCGCTTTTCCCAATGCCTGAACGTGTAGTATTTGTGCACTTTCACCTGGTTTCTTTTGTGCTGTGGGGAGGTAGAAAAGGGTCTCTCTCATTTTTTTTGCTGATAAAGAGGAAGTGTCACACTTGTTTGAGATCAGAAAAGCAATAGTGGCAGCTGCCATACTTGGAGAGAAAGAGCTGAGCCCTTATGTTTACTGGCCTCATGAGGATGGTCAGCAGCAGAGACAGCAGTGTAATGAGGAGACCACCTGCTCCGGAGCATATGGGCTGCCGCACACAGAAAACACTCAAAAGGAAGGAAGTCTAATTTCCAGTGATCTGGATGATAAAATTTTAAGCTACAACAATTTGCATATTAAAGAAAGCATGGTTTCACTTTCTTGGTACTATCTGCTAAGCTTTAAAGCCTTTGGGTTGCATTTAACTGAATATATGCAATCAAGAAAAGAGGTTTTCTTTGTTGTAAAGTTAACTAAATCTCATAAGAAAATTAAGATCACAATCTAAAAAGTAAGTACTCAAAGACAAATAAGTTTTGTTCTTGAGAAAAACTTCTATCTTTATAAAAATAGCCAGGTTATATGACAAATTGATTAATTGGAGCTATGGGAAGGAAAGTGATGATCAGCAGTCTTACAGGACTGCTTGTAAAGTTACTGAAAACAAAATGGTTTTCTTAATGCCAGGAACATATTACTGAGCAGGAGGATGAGGCAAAGGAGGAGGATGGGGGGAAAAGGAGGAGGGAGAGGAGGAAATCATATTTTGACTTCACAAAGATGTGCTTGACTTCTCCTTGAAGATTACTCTGTTAAAATGAAAGCATTAAAGTCTAGACAAAAACGTATACTTTGAAAAATAAGAACAGTTTTTGATTAAATATTTATAACAGTTTAAAACCATTTCTCCTGCCAAGTTAATTTAAGAATCTGGGGAGGGAGGCAAGTTTTGTCTTTGTCCAAAAGGAAGATGTGTCTGGCATTTTTTGAATGAAGTTTTAGTCTTAACATACCACCTTTAAAGAATTTTTTAAATATTAAAAAATGTTTTAAATGAAAGTCCTGACATTTTATTTATTTCTAACATTTACAAAACAGAAACTAGATTGGATTGATGTCATTCATGTAGTCATTTAGAATTGCTTGAGTTCTCACCTATGTAAGGATCACTTCACACAAGTCAAGGAAAACTGTCCCTTTCTAGGATGTGGCAGGACTAAGAGTAGGTACTGGGCACCTAAGGCATTGCCTTCTGTAGCTGCCTGAAATAAATATTGCATATTCACATGGCTCTCTGAAGTCTAATATTTAAAAATGATGTGTTAGTATATTAAATAAAAATGAAAAAATCTAATAATCAGCATTGAGTAATCAATCTAATTTCACATCTCATTCAATAATAATAATAACAACCATAATAATATGTGTATTACAAAAAATTAAGTTTTTTGGTAGGGTTTTGTTTATTTATAATTTTTGGTTTTGTTTTCCACACCTGAGTGTTTGTCTTAACAATATTTGCTGTTAAATGTGTTTTTATACTTTTCATTAAGTAGTCCAAGCCCTGTTTCTTAACATTATACTTTCTTACATGTAAGGAAAAAAATGGAAGCTTTTCTGTCTCAGAAAATGAAACAGCAAATGTTAACAAACATTTTAAAACCTTATGTTCTTGTACTTTTTCCTGAGAATCAGAATTTTTTTCTTTTATCAACAAGCACAATCTAGGGATTTTTTTCTTGCTAATATTTACTGAACTATAAAAACATATGAAAATTATCTAAATTTCCTTGATTATCACTGGATAGTTATAGGGCTTGGTTAAAGTAATAAATAACAGGAAATAGAGGACATATTTCTCCAAGAATCGCAACATCCTTTTATTTAGAGGCGGAGTAAGCAGTCTGTGAATGATACTAAAGATAAAACATCTTATTATTTGGCATATTTTATTTGGCTATCTACATTGAATGGAAATTAAACATTCTTCTAAATACAGAATTTATTTAAATCTTCCTTTTCTGATATTTAAAAGGCTATCTTTCAAAGTGCATGCTATGAAACAGCTTGAGAGGCTCTGAAAATGCTTCCGTGTATAAAAGCAGAGTGTTAAGGAGGAAGGTTTTCTATTATTAATGAAGAGGAGTGCCAGCAGAAAATACAAGGAGACAAGAGTAGCAGCAAACTCATGAATTAAACAGTATCTTAAAAGCACAAGACTTCCTTCATCCCCAGCACATAACACCTGCCCACTAAAGTTTACTCAGCAGGGAATAATGATAGTACTGTTACTTCAGAAGAATATAAGCACTCAATGCATAGAAAAGTTATTTCAATATAATGAAGGCTAGAGTAAGTAACATCAAACACCCATTTCCATTATCTTAATAGTTCATACACCAAGTGAGTTTTATGCTTTTCATGGATCCACACAAATAAGTATTTACTATAAATCTTTATATAATGTATGTTTTCCTTACACTGAAACCAAAGTCAAAAATGCAGGCTACTCTATCTGAACATGCTGTGCCAAGGCTAAGTCCAGCAATATTGGGATCATTATAAAACTATAAATACTGAAAAAGAAGTATCAGAATATGGAAGAAGTTAATTCATACATATTGATCACACTTCAAAATTCTAATAACCAATAATATGTACAAGTTTGAACCCAATCTTTGTTGTACTGTCAGTAGCATTCCCAGAAGAACCATTTGGAAAGCTCATGGTAAAAGCAAAGGGTTTCTTCCAACTTCTTTGCAAAGAAAAGCAACTTTATTTTTAATGAGGCTCAATTTTTTTATAACCTATCAATCTTATTTTATTGCCTTAGGCTATGTGTTTTATACATATTCCTGATTCCTCAGCGCTTCACTTGCAGGAACTTTCTTCCTTACTTGAATCTCATAAAAGTTTATTAATGGAAAAAACCTAAGTACAAATGTCTAGAATATTATTATCTATAATAGAGATAAACATATTACCAACCATTCGATGAATGTTTCCCTTGCATCAGTAAGTAACCCAAAGCAATGATGTTTCAGCTAATGTGTAAGGATAGAACTATTTATTTAGAATGGATTTTATCTGCTTCAGATAATAATAGCAAGTAGAATTTCATGGAATATTACAAAAAGAAAGGAGATAACTATAGAGTCTTAGGAATGATTAATGTTTCAGTAAAATAAATTAAAACAATATGTAAGATACAGGGCTAGATAAACAGCTCAGTAGGATTTGCTGTACAAGCATAAAGACCTGAGTTTAGACCCTAGCACACACATGAAAAACTGGGTAGTCACACATGTACCTGTAATGTGGGGGAGAAGGGAGGACCACTGGGTGTTGCTGACCAGCAGCTTAGCCCCAGGTTCAGTGAGAGACCCTGTCTCAGAGGAATAAGTGGAACATGGTAGAGTAGGATACTTGATCTCTAGGCAAGCACACATGTACAGAGAGAGAGAGAGAGAGAGAGAGAGAAAGAGAGAGAGAGAGAAACAACACATACTCATACACTACATGAGTAGTGTACACTACATACTCGTACATGTACACATACACACCACACACACAGACACACACACTTGTCACAGGCTTTTCCCTATCCAATCACAGACCTCCTCTACACTAATGTAATTGGACAAGGAAAGTTGTGAACCAACGTGCTGCCTGGGCACAAATCCACTAGACATTTAAGATTATTAGCCTGAGAGTTAGCGTTTTATTTCATTTTTTTGTTTTGTTGGGTGAGTAGCTGGGTGGTGCTAAAAACAAGTCATGTGACTCAAGCATGGGGAACGTTTAAACAAAGACACTCCTAGCAATGCTGAGGTCCCCTGCTATGAGAAAGTACAGGCTACTCTGAGAGAGAAAAAAAAAAATGAAGTGGGCTGCTCTAGGCAGAGAGCCAAACCATAGATGATATAAGATTACTTTTCTTGCCTCACAGGATACTCATATTCTGTCTACATGGTCTACACAGGAACCTTGAATGTCATTTCCTGCTTGGTAAGATAGGAAATGCCTAGTATAGGCACATACAATATTTTAGTTTACTTCGTTTGTTTTAAATTGTTTTGATTTTCAAAATGGGTGTTATTTTGAGTTTTGCAGTTATATTATTCCTCTGGGACAGAGGTCTAAAAAAAGGGTTTTCTGATTACTGCCTTAAGGATGTGCTGATTTGGGAAAACGGTTTTATCTTTGTGTTTTTGGAAAAGGTGATTAAGGTATTTACACCTTCCAGAGTTATATGGATCAGATATGATGAAGGGAGACCTCCAGAGGACTAGATTCCAGAGAATCAAACAAAAAATATATCTTGATGATACTAAAATTTTGTTTTGAGATTTATACATTATAGGATATACAGCCTTGGTGAATTTCCTAGTCAGGCATGCTGAACTGACCTACTTGAACTCCTGATGTACTGGACTTTAGCGGGATCCAGTCAAGACACAGACATCAGAGACTAATCAATCTTATTTTCCCTACCTTCCCCCACCCTTCATAATATCTCAATGTCCATATTCAGAATGAAGAAGTTATGTAGAGTCGTCGACCCAGATCCCTGGGCTTTGGGGCTGGAGAGGGTTATTAATAGGTTGTCTTTCTAGGAAATGTAGAAATGGTCGTATTTGGAACAGGGATGAAATTGCTAGAAGTGATTGTATAGCCATAATCTCATTTGGTAGAAATATTTATAATTGTTACTTAGTTGAAGTCATAAGTTCTTATTTTGGTACAGAATTTATTTTGATACAAAATCAAGGTTTTCATTGGTATAAATTTCTTCAATTGATACTAAAAATTTGTAAGTACAGCGCTTAGACCCAGTTCTTCTATTGTTGTTATTATAAACAGATCTGAGATGTTTAAGCCTGTGAGTTTAGGGCCAAATAACAAATTCATGGCTCTGAATTTATTGTTAGGGTGTTTTCAGATATTTTAATTATAAATAGCTGAGGGTAGTTAACAGACAACACTTCAGATTACTTTACATAGACAGTTGGTTTTCAAAAGCATCAGAAATCCACAGAATGTGACATTTAATGTTATTTATTCGTTTGTTGCTGAGACATATCTGCTCCTAACATCTCCCCACTCATGGACTCAAAGAAGCAGCTGAGCATCTTACCTCCAGGTGAGGTAATGCATTGTGGCTAAGTGGCCACTGGGCAGAGAGTCCCTATTTCTCCTGCAGACCTGTACTGTCCTTGAGAGGACACAAGTTACAGGTTAGGACAGCTTAGTTCTGCCAAGACGAAATAAACTAGTCCTTTATAATTCTTTTTTTCCAAGGTCTTTCAGAATATCCTGGGCCTGAAGGCTGAGAACTGATGCTTCAACTTCCTGAATTACTGGGGCTGTATCGGTAGTCAGCTGTCTCTACAATTGGTCTCAGTTCTAGAAGTTGTGTTAGGATTCCTATATTTTCAAATAGTGTTGGCCAATCTCAGGTTTCTGATGGGGTTGAAAGACTACTTCTAGTCTCATAGCCAACCCAGGCTATTTAATATTGAGAGAACATATTTGAGAAGATAGTTTTCAGATAGTATATAGGCTAAACCAAGACCTAACATATAGATTTATAGTCTTTCAAGTTAGGATAGAAGCGTGTTCAATTTTATTGGCAAAAATGTTGGACTGGGTGTTAAGTCTATCTTATACCATATGATTTACAGAATGGCAATAGTTGTCCTCAAATTTTATTTTAAAAGAAAGGTTTTTTTTATTTAATTAAACAGGGTGATATGTCCAATTATATAAGTGCAGAGGAGGTCTGTGATTGGACAGGGAAAAGGGGGGCAGAGCTAAGTGTGGAGAGAGAGGGAGCATGCCAGAGGGTAAGGAGAAAGAACCATGACCATGGATGTGAACCTGCATGGCAATTACCAGCCACAAATAGCTATAGAAATGTTAGGATAAAGCTTTTATCATTATCAATTGGTTCTAAAATTATTGTCCTTGCGAGGACACAAGTTACAGGTTAGGACAGCTTATTTCTGCCAAGACAGAATAAGCTAGTCCTTTATAATTCCTGTTTTCCAAGGTCTTTCAGAATATCCTGGGAAAATATATTTTGTAAATTGTGATATTATTGATACATAAATCTGATTGGTTAAGCATTAAGAGTCATGATTCTACCAGGTAATTAGGTGGCAGATGATGGGGTGTGTGGGGTGTTGAGTGGAAGCAAGAGGTATTCATGATCTCCGCCAGAGATATGGCCCGGCGGAAGCTGGAGAGTTGGCAGGCCAGCAGGACAGCCAGAGAGATGGCCCAGGTGAGGCAGGAGAGTTGGTGGGACTTTTTTTAATATTTCGCACAACACACACTCACACAAAATAAAGTACAATTTATTTTTAAAGGTTTCGAGTTTTACCTCTCTTGTTTTCCTAGACATTTCTGCCAAGTTATTACTTTAGTATTCAAGATTCCATTTCAGACAATAGATAAACCTAGCATTAAACCTCTTCCAGTTATACCTACCTGTTCTGAGTATTCTAACCTTCACTTGGCTCCACAAAGCAAAACAATGGCACCCCAAAATTGTTACATGAAGAGGCTTTATTTGCAAAGTTTGTTTGAAAATAAGTGGATGTGTTGCAGATGATCCATGAAAATTTGTCAGCAAACTAGGGCTGCTGCTGCACATCAGTCAGCTAACACCATAATATGGGAAAAAGGAAGAAGTGAAGATATTGGAAGACAGAGGAGAGAAGGGTATTAGTGGCTTTAGAGTCATGACTAGAGACTTTCTGCAGAGGACTCTCACTGACTGTGGAAACCTGAGTATCGGAAACCAGGGAAATAAATGCCCTGACTACTGTATCTGTCCCCTACCAGCTCTCCCCCTACTAGGCTTTGCCATTGGCAAAGCCAACCAGAGCACTAACAAGGCTGCAAATAACTGATATAAGGAACACAGGTTAGCTCTGGGAGGAAGAAGGTGAAATGATGAATTACAGCAAGTAGGTAAGCAGACAGCAAGCAAACGGGGAGGCCCCAGCATGGTAATACTGAAATGAGACTGAATAGGGAACAAAGCCACTGGTCTGCCACAGCAGATGCTCCTTTCCTAGATTTGTTTTTCTCCTCTTGGAAGGAGAATTTGGGTGTTAATGACTCTAGAAATGAAAGGATTCCACTTCCATAGAACCTAGCATACATTTATCAAACAGCAGCCGCACATCAAGAACTTCTCTAGGGGCTAAGAAATGCTTTTTACAATGCTCAGTAGTTAAGAGCACTGACTGCACCGCCAGAGTATCTGGTTCAATTCCAGCACCCACATGGCAGCTCACAACTCCCTTTTCAGGGGATCCAACACCTTTGTCTGACTTTCACAGGCACTGGGCTTGCAAATGGTACAGAGATGTGGTGCAGGTAAAACACCCATGTACAAAAAATAAATTTAACTTAATTGTAACTTAGATTAAATTAGATGTAGTCTTTGGGATCAGATGTGCACTATCTTACGGCAAGAGTCCAAGAAGAGAATAGAGCACAGTAGCAGTCAATTCAACACAACATTAAAAACATAATCAATGGAAATATGAACTCCTTAAAATCATAGACTGCATCCTGCCCCTTTCATCATCTGTGGCATATACCAAAATACCCACAACACAGAATGAACAGAATACTGGAGAGCTGAGCATCACTAAACTCAGAAAACCCACCTCAAATGCCTGGAAAATTAGCCCTCAGCAGATTTGTGAGATGGGCAAAATTTCTGTCTTTTTGTCACTCCCTTTAAACCATTCTCACTGTTTATTCCTGACAAACACTTAACAGTTTCCTTTTGTTTTCACTGAAGCATCCATCAATCTGAAACAAGCTGCCTTTCTTCCACTCTCATTAAAATCTTATCATTTTCTTAAGTCCCCATTTTTGTTATGTCCATATATGTGCACACACATATTTATTATATGTATTTTTAAATTAATCAATATATAAACGTTTGACTTAAATAATATAGACAGCATTCTGAATCCTTGAAAAAAGCTGATCTACTGAGATACAATTAAACAATTAGTTATCAATTTTGACATGAAGGTAAAATTAAAATATGATGCCTTATAATAATTTCAATTTGAGTTAAGTATTTTGAAGAAAACTTTAAATGATAAAAGTATAAACTAATTACATTCGCCTTGATATGGAAATATGAGGACAGAAAAACATTGCTGTGAACAAATGTAAAAACTACATGCCAACAAGAATAACATTTGAAGCATATACAATTAAGTGCTTCTATAGATATGACAAAGAGGACAGATTGTGTCTGGGATGGGAAGTCAACCTTTGCTTGGGAAATGATACTTAGCCGAAATACAGATAACTCTACACTTACCAATTGTTTACCTCAAATGCTCTGGTTGGTATCAGATTATAAAATTAAAATATAGTTGTGAAATTGCCAAAGTGTAACAATTTGAACACAAAAGCAAATGAATGTTTACAGATCAATAAGAAAGGTACCTCAATAGGAACCAAGTAAAAATCACAAATAAGTAATTAACCAAAGTTTACTTTGTTATGGTGCTCTGGATCAAATCTAGTGCTTAAGGTGATTAAAAATTCAGTTTGGGATAGGATGCAGGAAAGTTTGTACTTACATACCTTTTTGGTAATACGTTATCTCAGGTTTTCTTATCAATCAACAATTAGACTACAAAGAAAAATGGTCATAATGTAGAACAAATCAGATATTAAAAATAAAAATAATGTTTGGTTGTTTGATGATAAGAAAAGATTGTTGTTAATATGTTAATTTTATGTCTTTCTAACAAAGTCCTATCTGCAAAGTGACAAGTTAAGAATCTAATTTCATTTTCTGCATGTTGAAAGCCAGGCTTCCCATCACTAATTTTTGAAGATGCTGTCTTTTCACCAATGTATATTTTGGAGTCTTTGTCAAAGATCAGGCAGCTATAATTATATGGGGCTATACCTAGGTCCTCTATTTTATTCCACTGATCTATGTATCTACTTTTTGTGACAGTATCATGCTGTTTTTATTACTGTGGCTCTGTGTGAATTTGAAATCAAGTATGGTGACACCTCCTGTAATAATTTTGTGTTAAGTATTGCTTTGGTTATCCTTGATCATTTGTTGTCATTATTATTATTATTATTATTATTATTATTATTATTATCATTATTATTATTACTATTATTGTTAGTTACACTTCAGATTTTATTCCCCTCCAGGTCCACCCTCCCACTGTTCCACATCCCATATCTCCTCCCCACCCCCTGACCAGATGTCCAAACTCCCTGGGGCCTCCAGTTTCTTAAGGGCTAGGTGGATCTTCTTTGACTCAACCTAGACACAGCAGTCCTCTTCTGTATGTGTATATGCTGCCTGATTGGTGATCCAGTGTCTGAGAGATCTCAGGGGTCCAGGTTAATTGAGACTGCTTGTCGTCCTACTTATATATATATACATATATATAGAGAGAGAAAGAGTTTGAAACTTTTTCCATGTCTGTGAAGAAAAGCCCTGGTATTTTGTTTGTAGTTGCATTATATAGATTACTTTTGGTAGGATGGCCAATCAATGAACGTGGGAGTTCTTTCCATCTTCTGTTGGGTTCCTCAGTTTCTTTCTTTGGTGTCTTACAGTTTTTAACATGGAGGTCTTTTGTTTTTTGGTTATACATATTTCTAGGTATTAGGCAGGGTTCCCTAATGTAGGACCTGGGAGAGAACCTATTGATGTTCCACTAAATGGTCACATTGTCAAAATGCCTTCTAAACCTTTATGTTTATACACATATTTGTGCTGCTGTCCTCTCAACATTGATCAGAGAAGCTTCTTACCACAGAGCACAGTAGTTGATACAGAGATTTAGTGATGTTCAAAGGGCCAAAAAGAAATGATTGTGAGTGCTCAGACATAGGATATCTACATAAATAACCATCCTCCCCCAACACACACACACACACACACACACACACACACACACACACACACACAAAGGTTCATGAGAGAGAAAGCAGAAATAATGAAACAGCTGAAGGATGGGGAGGAGAAGTGAATCCTATCTTCTGGGCATGATACATGACTTCACAGCCACTGTGATTACCTGGACAAGACCTGTCTGTATAAGATCAAACCAGTTAAAGCTCAACATGGATTGAGGATTAGCTCCCAAGTCCCCATACTTAGCTTAGTAGCTATTAGCAATTGAGGGTTGCTATGACGGAGTCAATTTTCTTTGGGAGTATAGCCATAAGTATTTGCCACAGACCCAGTAGATGCCCCATACCCATGCATGTATGAGCAAAACTAACTATAGTCTGTGTGTTTAAATAAATAAATAAATATTATAAAAGCACATGAATTGGTAGAGAGATGTGATGGGAAGGGTTCTGGGAGGAGTTGGGGGATATGATTCAGATACATTGCATATATATATTATATATATATGATTTTCAAAAAAATTAAATTTCTTATCTGTGAACCATATCTTTTTAAGTGGTTGTCCACTTTGCTTTGAAATAGTACATGGTCAGAAGACCAGAAGAAGGTGCTGATAAAACAAAATGGCTGAAGAATGACTGTTGATAAGCATTTGGGAATTTATTGTAGGTTTTTCAAAAATAACTTTTTAGAATGTATTCCAATCACATCTACCCTCAGATCCTCCCTCCCACTCCTCTCATACTTTCCTAACTGGTCCTCACCGATCTCATGTCTTTATGTGAATAAATGTATGTCTGTTTACAAGAGCATGGGCAATCTGTTAAGGACACATGTGACTCCAAAATGACAACCTCACAGAACCCATCAAATGCTGTGGAGAAAATTGAAGCCAGTAACATAGCTGATCTGTCAAGGGATCATATCCAAAGACCTTTTAGGTCTATACAATCCAGCCAGAATGCAGACATGCACTGGATTACAGTATAATCTGGCTGTAATACAGACACACCCTCAATGCAGACCTTTAATCCCAAACACATAGGTAGGTTAGTTTGTAGAAGGAATCAACCATGTTTGAAAGTGACGTCTAATTGAGGGGCAGACAACATGATGAATCAGAAAAAAAAAATTGACAGGATGGGATCTGCCCAACTATCAAGAGAACAGCATGGGAAAGAGAGGTGGCTTCAGAGCAGCCAGAGAGAGAAAATGACGTGTGGTGGTGGTGGTGGTGGTGGTACGTGTGGCAGCTTTGATTGAACAGTTTTACAGAAACAGGTTGCAGAAAGAACAGGCTAGACACAGATGAATACAGAATGAGCCAGGGAATAAGAAGAAGCCAGAAGATTAGAACTCAGATTGAAGCAGTCTGGTTGAAGAGGAGTTTGAGCCAAAAAAAAAAAAAAAGATGAGTTGGATCACCCAGCCAGCGGTCAGAAAGAGCTAGAAAGGTGAACTTATTCAGCAGTAAGCCTCTGTGATAACAATTATAACCGCTGGATAAAAGCTACTTTTACATCTGGTGCCCAATGTGATTGGAGAAGAAAGCCCACCAACATTACAGAAAGCAGAAGATATCTGACAGAAATGTTGCAGAGGAGAAATTCTCTAGAAATTGTCTCCAGAGGAACCATCAGTTCTTTGAGTTTAGATGGATGTCCGGAGAAACATAGGAAACTCTAAAGTGGCAGGAGCTTCAGGCCCAGAGGAAGGAGCAACACAGGAACTTGGACAGGTGTTTGGGCCAGAACAACTGAGTTGAAACAGCCAGTCAGAGTTCAGGAAGAACTAGAAAGGATGAGCTTATTCAGTAATACTCCTCCTCCAAGATGATAATTATATCTGGTGAATAAATGTTACTTTTACAAATTGCTAATAACTCCTCAGCTAGGTGTAGAGCTTCATGAGCCTCTCCCCCCCCCCCCCAGTTCATGCTGGTATGTTGATTGCTTTGATGTGATGCAGGAAACCATAGCTATTGTGAGTTCTTGCTCTCTCTGTTTCTCTGTCTCTGTCTCTGTCTCTCTCTCTGTCTCTCTCTCTCTCTCTCTCTCTCTCTCTCTCTCTCTCTCTCTCTCTCTCTCAGTATATCTCAGTATCAGTCCTTTATTTTATATGCCACAGTTAAGCATTACCTACATCCAAGATTTTGTGCCATTGTACTTGCATGTAAAAACATTGAAAACTCATTTATGTCCTTACTGATTTTTCTGAGAATGGTAAGCTTGAGTTTTTTGCCTAATGCATTCTGTTATTTTCTATTTTTCTGCATTTGAATTAATCTGCTTGTGTCTCTATTGAGCCTTCCTTTTTAATATGTTGATACTGTTCTGGTAAAATAAAAGCAAATATTTAATAAAACACAAAATTATTCTGAAGAGCTACCCAGAAGAATACTACTGCACAAAATACAAGTATGCTTTTTTGGGGCTATTCAGTTGCTTTGTAGTTATTAGATAAAGCATAATATCCCACTGACTAGCCAAAAAGAAAAAAAAACTTACATGTGTTTTGTGCAGTAAATGGTAATATTTAATCTTCCAAGGGTTTGTGCTGGAGTTTGCCTGTGTATTCACTATATAACTCAAGTCAGGAAATGTATTTCATTTCCTCTGAGAAGATTCATTTGTCACTATCTCCTTCAATTTCTTGTCAATATCATCAATGAGTTGAATTTGAAATCTTTAATATTCATTCTTTACTAATACATGTGGAATATGGTGCAACAGCATATCTTCTGAAGTTTCTGTAGGTTGCTGAAGTGTCATTTCTCTGTTTCCTGAAGTAATGACTCTCAGACTTCTTATATATGAATAAATGCCTAGGCCAATAACTTTGGCTCTGTTCCCTGACTAGTGTATTACTCAGTTTTCCTGTTTATAGTAGTCTAACTCATACCACGAGGCTGGTTACCTGGTCTAGAGTTTCATGTGACTACCTTCCTCTGTGTCTGGGCTAATCTTCTACACCTGACTCAGTCCCAGAATTCCTCTCCTTCCCTCCATCTCCCTCCCTTCCTCTCCCTCCCCCTTCCATCCCCCTCTCTCTTTCTGCCAATGTTCCACCTTCTAATCTTGCTTCAGCTCATTGGTCAAAGACTTTTATTGAGAGGTGATGCTTCCACACAGTATATCATACAAGAGATTCCCTGTTCGCTGAAGTTTCATTTAGCCCATACTAACCTTGAACTCTATGTAACTGAGGATAACCTTGATTTTTTGTGGCTTATACATTTTATTCAATTGCAGAAGCAACTGAGGCAATGAGAAAACATGAGGATTGAAATTTGGATATGATCATCAGCCCACAAAGCCCCAAATTAACTATGTGAGGTAAGAGAAGAAATCTGAAATTTCCATGGGAAGTGAGAAACTTGCAGAAAATGTGCATGTATGTTTTATCTTTATTCTAAAAACATCAAGCATCTTTCTCTAGCTCTGACTCCCCAAGGCTACCATCATGCCCAGATTGGCCATTTAAACTTTGTCATGATTAGTAACTTAGACTGTAGCACAGAATGCATCTGAAGAATAGGATGAAGGGAGCGGAGCGTTAGCAAGGAAACTCTGGGCCTTCCATTCCCAGGGAGCTGTCTTCCCTCTAGGAAGTTTGACTTGGCTGCCAGGGTTTGCAGGAAGGAAATCATAGAAAGCAGGAAAGTAAGAAGGGCACAGTGGCCAAATTAATGATCAGTTTATAGACAGGCTACTTCCTACCTGTTATTCAAGTGGTATCCTTTTTTGGCACCAAAAATATAATGCTTACTAGCAGGAAAGTATAGAAAAGACTGAAAATAGTTTTGGACAGAGATTCTTTAATAATTTATCATTTTAGAACTATTTATCATTTTAGAACTGTGAATGTAGCTTAATCTCTGCATATATATATATATATATATATATATATATATATATATATATCTCAAGAAAGAGAATGAGGCCTGCTACTTCTAAGAAAGTATACCATAAAACTGATTTTGTCACTATAAAAATCCACAAAGTCTATAAGCTGAGATTTAACTTCACTTTTGTAAGATTGTGAAGTACATATTGTCACTTTATAATCAGGACAATCCTGGACTTTTCAGAGTTTAGTTGTGTTAAAGTGGATTCTCCTATCCTTAGACAGCATAGCTATTTCTGTCCATCAAAGAATCACTATTGCCAACTTGATAATGTCTGATCCTGATATTGCCTACTCAATTTCAAGAGGATCACAAACATATAAACCAACCTAGGCTAATCGTCTGTCTTGAGCTTGGATTAGATCACTGTAAGAAAAGTCATACGCTCTGCTATATGGTCCTTTGAGTGCTTTCAGATCACAGTAAGCTTGCGCTGACAAAGACTATCAGACTATACTATGCAAAAAATAAAGTAAAGAATAACCATTCTACAATTCTCAGACCTAAAGAAGCAAAGTAGCAAGCATGCCCCAAAGGGGGTAGGGCTGGCACTTGAATCTTTCTGAAAAGAGGAAATGGAATAGACAAGGAATAGACAGAGGGGAAGGGATGAGGTAGGGGAGGGGGGGCCAGGATAGGAACAGGAGAAATCAGGTGTGGAGAGGATAAAGGGAACGAATACTGAGGGACACAGCTGGATTAGGTTGGGGAATATCTCTGGGACCAGCTAGAAATTTAGGAAAATGGAAACTGCCAGGAATCTATGAGGGTGACCCTATCTAAGACTCCTAGCAAGGGAGAATATAGAGCCTGAAACATCAATCTTCTGAAATCAGGCACGACTTCCAATGAAGGGATTGAAACACCAACCCAGCCACAAACCTTTAGACCTACAATGCGTTCTGCCTACAAAATTTTCAGGGATATATGTACTTGTTAACATGCTAGATCAAACACAAAAATTTCTCCATTTCATTTTCTAACATTCAGTTGTAAAGGGCACTAAAGCTGTCCTCTCACCTGCTGACTGTAACAAGTCAGATATCATGTAATTCATAGCTAATTTCTTAAAAGGTACATGGATGTGAATGACAATTTCAAGGAAGGTGATAAAAGTTTTCATTTTCTCAATAAATGTTTTCTAAGTCTGAAATATCTCAGAAAATAAAAGTGATAAGAGGAGCAAAGACAAGTGTTTCGATCTTAGGACAAAACTCATTCAGATCTCATGTTTGCCATTCACTATACTCAATTCAGGGAACTGGGCCTGATAGCTTTACTTTTCTAATCCTCAGTTGCTTATTTGCATAATAGGGATGATGGCGATCTAGTTTAGCACTTTCAATAGCTAGCACACAGTATGCTCTCAATGTATTTTATATCATTCATGAATTATTAATAGCCATAAACATTAATTATTTATATATAGGTATATGTATAAATGCATTCCAAATGTGTGCATGTACAGAGAGGATTCATGATTCCATCACCCTTTTTTATATATAATCTTTTTATTTTGTACATGCTATTTTAATTTTAAGCATGGAAGAAAAAAATTTTTTAGATAATCAGCAGAACAGCTGCTAGGGGAAAAAATAGAAATAAAATGGCTCAATGATTGAAGATCGAAGCTTAAAAAATAGTCTTACAGTTAACAGCTGCGAGTCCCCAAAATAAGTATCTGATAACCACATGACTACAATGGGTAAAGGAGGCTTCTAATACTGAAAATTTGTAGCTGAAGAACTAAGAGCTATTGGAAATTAATGACAAAATGTTAGTGTTGATAATTTTTCATAGAGAAAATAGATTACATGAAGAGAAACAGAGAATGTGGTTAATAGTACCACTTACAAAGGTTAAATTCATGTCAAGGCATAAGTGAAAACTGTGAAATATACATTAAACTCCATTTTAAGCTTTTTAAACCAGATTTGAATAAGGAATACCAAAATAGGTCATGAGAATGGCAACCCTATCTTGTTCTTGTCCTCTGATCGAGATGCATGCACACACACTCATTTACATGATGCTTCTGTTTTCCCTGGAGAGATGGAGCACATAAAGTAGAGAAACCCAGATACCATTCTAGAACATCACACTGGTTGTGAAACAGTGGCAAGCTTTTGCCCCTTGAAGCTTTTATTCTGTTGTAAGATAGGAATTGAAGTAAGTTAAAACCTGACTCAGATGCAAATCATTGAGAAAATATCCAAAACACTATCCAAATGCAAGATGCTAACCTCAGGAAATAGTATGAAAAGCAAAAGGACTAATTTCTAAATAGTTCTCCCAGGAAGCAAAACAAACCCTCAGTCTCTTTGACTTCCTGTTTCTGTACCTCCCACATACCGTTAAGGCAGATGCATTAGAAAATTTCTCTGCTGACTTCCTTAGCTAATACATACTGCCAGGCACCTGTGGGTTGCATAAATCTTAATTTGTTCACATAACGAATACTATTTGAGTCTTGTTTGAACCTCTTACATGTTAGGCTTCTTAAGAGGGATTCATTTTAGGAACAGCAAGATTGCTTTCCAGAGATTAGCAATTCATATGGGGGAGAAGGAGTGTGACAGAGGAGGTAGTAGATCACAAACAAAACATTTTGAAAATAAACTAAAATTCACTATTATAGCCCAAGATCAGAAGAGCCATGGGAAAAGGAATAGAAGAAATAAAGGGGACAGAGGGCTTCAAGAATTATTTGGTAAAAAGGAAGCTCATTACATCTTATAATGAAAGGGTCTCATCTCAATGGGAAGATAGGTTTTGAGCAAAGACTTAGAAGATGAGATAATTGCATCCATAATTATCTAGTGAGCAGCCTTCTGTGAGAGGAAAATCTAGTTCCAAAGCCCCAAGATACAGCTTTCCTGGCCTGTTTGTAAACATGAGAAAGATGTTTATGATTGGAAAAGGTGAGTCAGGGTCATCCAGAAAGGAGGTACTCAGAAAACACGATCTTCCTTAAAACTCTTTACCTAAAGCTATGACTTGTATTTCAGTAAATTCAGGAATTAAATTCTTCTGTATATTATTTTTGTGTTTTATTTTGTCCCTTTTTCTATCTTCACCTACCCTTCATAAGAGAGAGACATATTGGTTTTCATATGTTTGTGTGTGAGTGGCCACTTGATGCCATAGCACACATATGGGGGACAGAATTTCAACCTTGGATAGAGATCCTGTCTCTGACATTATTTGAGAAACGCTTTCCATAATCCACACTAGCTGATCCAAGAGTTGCCACCAGACTCAGAATCTGTACAGGACACACCAAAACCAAGCTCTCAGCACAAAGGTGGAATTATTTGCTTCAGACAAAGACAGGGGAGATGAGACAAAAGAGAGGGGAGAAAAGAGGCAAGGGAGAGAAGGAAGGGATGTTTTTAGTGAACAGATCTCTCTCACTATCTGCATGTCATCAAGACTGGTTCTGGAAAAAGCATTTTCCTTGATGGTCATTTTGTATTAGGCAACCACTGTGGTGATAATTCTAGTTTTTTAACTATTTTTATGTATTTTATTGTATGTATAAATGCATTACTTACATGTAGAGGAAAGTAGAGATGTCAAGCCTGAGTTGTAAGCAGGAGGGAAAAGCAGAGCCTCTACATAAGGAGGCCAAGAGGACTCGACCCAAAGGACTGTTCAACTGGGTGTGAAGCAGACAAGATGGAACATAGAAATTAGTAAGTAGTAACTCAGAATTATCCTAGCAGCATGGAGGCTAGGCAGCTGCCCACCCATTGTGCTGCTTAAGGCATATTAAATATAAAGGCTGTGTGTATGTCTTTCATTTGGGAACATAAACCATTGAGGTGGGAAGCAACCTCACACCAGGATTTATTATTTATAAATATGAATAAAACAGCATGTACATGTAAGAAGGTTAATGTTTTAAAATAGTAATGTAAATGAAATATCATAAAATATATGCATACATATATTGAAATGTCACATCATACTCCATTAATATCCACAATTTTTCATTTTTATATATGAACCCAAAATAAATTTGTTAAAACATACATGTACACATAGCTTCAGGCCAATTTTATTTTGTATATAAGCATAATTTTAACTATGCTGCTTCAAAAAAGATTCTATTGAATTTAAGCATCCTTGCTCAGTTGAATTACCTCCCAGAGCAATGAGAAAAGTTGTTGGTACTCTCATTGGACACTGTTGGAAGATTACCTCAGACTGTTAAATGGAAAGTGTTTATACACAGGAGCCCAACAGCTGTACTTTAATTCACTTCAGTGCAATCCTGGTCTTTGCCATTTACTCTAAGATTTGCCAGTCTTCAGTAAATTATATGAGAGGGGACTAATGTAATCATTATTTACCCAAACTGTAATGTATTTCTACCTTACTGTAGAAGTGAAATTAAAGCAATGAGTAAATGGAAGGGTTCATTTGTGGAAGATTGAAGTACCTGCACATGCAACTTTTTATGGTCTAGAATGGGACAATGTAGAAAGCAAATTCATTATAAGAGAATGTAAGCACTATTGGGGCTTTTAAAAGCATGAAGATTCAAGCCCAGTTTATGGCCATGCAACTCTGGATCGCCTATTAATAAACTGTACATGTAAGTACCAACAATGCAATGGGCAGTAATAGAGAACCGACTCATCTTAGGTAACTCAAGCAATTTCGCTAGGAGACAATGGCAGTGCAAAGAAGGAAGAAAACAAGGGAGGGCTGGTGTGTGTGTGGAGCTGATGCAGCTCTCCTGCAGGATCCTGACAACTTCCTGGCCTTGTGGGCAACAGAAACATATTTGCTTTCACATGTGCATGCATGCTTTAACATAAATTTATTTTTAACAGATATATAAAAATACTAAATTGTGTACAAGGTGATGCTTCAAAATATATGTGTTGGCAGCACAAAGACAAACCGAAGGAAGAGGAATCTTGTCATGTGAACGTTGAAACAGATAGTTCAAAAGTTTTAATTGGGAGGGAAAGAGAGAGAGAAAGAGAGAGAGAGAGAGAGAGAGAAGTAATACTGTTCACTGATGTTTATAGAGAGAAAGAAATGGAGAGAGAAAGCAAAGCTAGCTGAATTAGAACGCTATTGGAGTAAATACTAGAAATGTAAGTCCCTGTGAAGATGTTTAGCCATTTTTCTCCCTGCCAGAGGCTAGAAATTCTTTACTCCAAGTATTGAGAATGCTTGCTCTCTGTTTTGGAGGTGGAAGCACATGAATCACTTGAATATTTTGAGGAAAAAATAGACAAGACATAGTAATAGAGTATAGATATAATACTCAGAATATTGTAAAGGATTACACAGTTTTACAAATAAGAATTCCATTTATTCAGGGGTCAATGGTAATATCTTATTATAAATTAAGTAGGTAACATTTGTTGTACCTATACCATGTACCCATAAATTGTTGTAAAAGCTTTATAAATTCTGTAGAATTTGTTCTATACAGAAATTTGATGATAAAGGTACTAAGAGTTCTTTCTATTCTATCAATGAGGGACTGGATCAAGAGACGATTGAGCCACATGTCACTTTTACTGTGCAAGCCCTGGATCCAAGTTTTAAATTTGGAGTTCTCCCATTTACCTACAGTCCTACTGCGCTCACCACGTTCCTACCCATCTGCTCACCATACTCCTCACCCACCTGCACCTCTCTCATTCACATTCAGAAATTGTTCCCACTGTCACGCTTGAGTGGTTCAAGAAGGAACTTTGTCATTCTAGATTGTATTCTGTTCTCTTATCACACTCAATACATTTGTAATATCTTTCTAGAAGTCAAATGATCAGTCTCCATCCCAGAAAGTATTTCAGACTTTGAGCTGGGGTTGCTCCTCTGAGTCATAAATTACTGCTGTAATATGGGACTCGAGGAGAGGGGATTGGGTGTGTGTGGGGGGAGGGAGACAGAGATGTTGATATTCAGATGCAAGTTTGTAGCTAAGATGAACCATGTTTGCTTGCTTTGACTGCTGTAACAATTGATGCACACTAGGAGGGCTTCAACATTAGAAAGCACTTTTCTCACAGTTTGGAGACTGAAAGTTCAAAATGGAAATTTTAGTATGAGTGTTTGCTGTTTTTGATGGGCTTTCTTTCTGTCTCACAAACAGCTTGGCATTTCACTAAGTCCTTGTATGATAGAGAGAGGACAGAAGAGGAAAGAACACAGGAGAGGTTGTGAGTGTGATCTCCTCCCATCTAAGAAGTCACTGGTACTTTGAAATTAGAGTGCTACTAGAATCCGAATCCCTATCTCCAAATACAGTCGATGTTGATGTTAGAGTTTGTATTTGAATGAGCATGGTACATAATTCAACCTATAGCATTTTTTGCCATTAAGAAAAAAATATTGAAATTTAATCCAAATCTATTCAACAGGCCTGGGACTTCATTTTCACTGACTTAATAGGGAATCTGCCTTAGTTTGGCAGTGGGGATTCATTAGATTTCATGTATGTCTAAACAAAGGGAATAATAGCTACAGGGAATTTACTTTATAAAAAAAAAAAAAAGAAACTGGGAAAGCAATTATTAGTTCCATGAGCACAACTGAATGAAGCCACCCCTGGAGGAAGCATTGACAACAGCTGGTCTGTCTGCTTTGACAATTCCAAAGCCTTAGGAACAAGGATAGTCACTATTGTCCATGTGAAACAGTGGAGGTGGCAAGGGTCTTCTCAGTACTCTAGCTCCATGTTTAGCCTCCTACGGATTTCAGTGATAGGAAAAACAGATTTGGAAGTGACTTAAGGGCCCAAGGCAGCTGGTGACCAAACTCACTGAGATGTGGGATGGCAGAGTATTTGTCTAGCAAGTATTAGGCCCTGACCGAGATGACTCAGCACCACAAAATAGAAGAAAAATAGACAAAATCAATGAGACTGATTCCCCTGTAGCATATTCCTGGGTTACACATATTCATGGTGTAACCTAGAGAGTCAAAATTGCATGACCCGTGACCTCACACAGTTTAGCATGCCTCTAACTGTAATAATCAAATTTAGTATAAAATTGTCTACACCTGAGTTGGTTTCTCTCCACTATCTCTATCAGAATGATTGACAGCTTAATGGAGCTCAAGGATGCAATCCTTTCAGCACTAACACCCAGAAAGTGGGAGCAGAGCTGGACAGTTGGACACACTGAGTCATGTTTCCACAGTCAAATTGGAGATTCCTGGTAGGGTAAAACTACAGACAATATTATCCCCATCCTCCCCAGACATGGTACCTGGACCTAGTAGGGGAAGTCCTTCATTTTTTTCAGAGTGCATCTTTTTCCCTTAGACCATTAAGAGAAACAGATATTTCATAGGATGAAGAAGTTTGGTCTGTTATTTGCTGAGTTTTTGAATGACACTAAAATATTATTTTACTACTGAGTTATACACACCTCTAAACTTTCCATCTGCGAAAGAAGGTTCATTTGCCTTGCCTATTCTAGTTCTCATAAAACAATAAGCTACTGGAATTCCTAGTGGCCAACTAGCAGCCTGTAACAGCTCACTCTTTATCTTCCCCTAGTATACCAAACCTCCAATCGAACTTAACTGCCAGGTGTGCCCAGAGTCTCAAATTCAACTTAGTTTAACAATGACAGGCTTGCGTTTTGGGACCTTCACTGTACTTATTTTAAAAGCAAATGATGGTGATTTGATTCTTGGAAAATAAATGTGCAGCACATGTATTAGACTCTAGCAGACAATTATAATCTGATGGGGAAAACATTTTAGAAAGCACAGCTTTTGAAATAGATTGAGGTAATTGATATTAACAATTATTGATGTCTGCTCATGTTAACTTTAATGAACTTGACTTCTATCCACTGTAATTTAACAATACTACTTACATTTGTGAAGGTTATATAGATTATTTAAATAAAATCTATAATTAGGACACTTGTCTTGCAGCAAGTTCCCATGCCTGCCTGTTCTTGGATGACTATTCTTTCTATTGCTCCTGTTTGGAATTGACCTCAACACTTCTCATCAACACCGATTCTCAGACCTTTACATTGGTGCATCTAGTATGATGTACTAACAGGTACCTTGGACACGTTTATAAACGTTTTAGAAAAAGAAAAGGCAGTTAGCGTGTCATTGTAATATTATGTTCAAAGTATAGTTTATATTGAATTTCCCAGAACTGCTCGTTGTCAAGAAAGTAAACAAGCAGGCTGAAGATTTCTAAAGTCTAATAGGATTTTTCAAAAATAGTTACTTTTTCCCCTCAGCTCCCTAGATGATACTCCACTTCAGATTTCTAAATAAAAGAGAGTTATTGTGAGGAGGAGGATGCAGTCACTGCTCTCAATCATGAACTACCCTTGGGCACACTTCCTCAGCTCTGCCTCTGAGCTCACTAAGTCTCAACTTACCACTTCCACATTTATTTCCCTGTAAGATAATACCTTTCTATCCCTCTTTCCCCCTCATAGCACCTGTATTTAACTATTCTCCTTCCTTACACCTAAAAAAAAAAAACTATCATGATTATGTGGGGGAAAATAAATCACTCATTGAACAATCTAACATATTTTCCAGCATAAAATATAAGCAACAGCACTAATTTATAACACAAATCATGTAGAAATGAAGTCACGCCGGTGGCTGTTGTTTATTCAGAGAGTATGGTGTATGGCTAAAGGAACAGGTGGTTCTTTGATCCTCTTGTTTTATGTTATAACAATGCCTTAAGGAATACTAACTCTCAAAATGTGCTATTATCTGTCATCTATAATGTCTGCATTTCAGTGGAGAGTACCTTCAGTTATCTAGTCCTGTGGTTATGAATCATATATTTCCAGGAGCCAGTGAAACATACTCCAAGGCCCAGTGACAGCAAATGTATTTTAGACAATTATTTTATATGAGCGTGATTATGTATTTTTAATTGATGGAACTTACATGAAATAAAAAAATGGATACTTTATAGGAACTAGTGGCAGTGGTATTTGTATTATTTTTTTTCAGAAAGGAATATTAATTTTCAAATCTTTTTGTTAAATTTTAGTATTAGGCACAAGAAATATTCAATTTTATCCTCTGATCCTGTCTTCAACACAAGTAGCTGTGACTAGTAGAAATCTAGGAGTTGGCCCAACTCAGATCTTCACTGAAAAACAGATGGTGAAAACTTCAACCACTCACCAAGGATCATCAAACCAGGCATGGGAGATCCAGAGCTAGAGTCCTAAAGTCCTGGTTCCCAGAGCAGTGCTTGCCCAGTCCCTGAACCTATGTGAGCATTGTTTTGGAATCCTTGCTTTATCCCCCTTGTTCCTAAGTGTCTTTATGTGGAACAGCAGTCACAGTTCCCTCCAGGGCACGAGGAGCATACACCATACCTTAAAGTAGAACTCTCAAAGAATTGAACTATAATAAGACAGGCATCATAAGATAGAAACAAACCTTGAGATCCCAGGCAATCTTGTTCTATTCGGTGAACATAAGAAAGTATACACAAATTCTAAAATGTCTTGAGTTTCAGAGAATGTTCTATCAGTGAGTCATACTTTCAAAATAATGATGGCTAAGGAAGTGACTGATGATGCGTGGGTGAGAGGCTTTTTTTTAGAAGTCACATGAGAAAAAAGTAGTTTAGCATGTACACATCTGAAACATTCTTCCCCCACTCTGACCAGGGCTTCCGCAAATGCTCAGACTGTCACTGACTAACTCAGATCCACTTTGCTTTCTGCCCTTTTGCTTCAGACATTTTTTTGAGCTCAGGAAACTGTTCTTTTCTTTGAATAATCCACATTCTTTCACACCTCTGTTAACTGTCATTGATTTACCATCGACTAAAAACATTTCATTTATCTCTACTTGCAATAATCCTTCATATCTTCCAAACAACTGATCTAATATCACCTCCTCCTTGAAGCCCTCACGGAACTCCAGATTTATATCAGTGCCTACATGTCATAGCACTTCCATTGTGTATCTTGTAGAAATGAATCCAATATACCTTGTTCTGTAGAGTATTCCTCTCTTACCTACTAATTAAAATATAGGTAAAACCTAGAAAAAGTACTTTATTTTCATATATAATGTAGTGTTAACTTTCAGAAAATCTTTAGTTTCACACACACACCACCCTGGGCTTCCAGAAACCATATATAGTATAAACCCTTAGATTGCATTCCATTTAAGAAAGACCACTGTGACACGGGTGTTTAGATATAAGCAATCTCTTTGGCAAGCTAAGTATGAGGAAAGAGTTACTAAAGGAAAAGAATAAAAAAAAGGGCACTTAATGATTAGAAGATTCCTGCTGTGGAAACTCTCTGGAAAACCATGTAAAAAGTACCTGTGAATGTCACATTGCAATGAGGAGGCAGGGGCATTATAAATCTGTCCACCTTTTGTGTTGAGGGTTGCTCGAGAGTAGGATGGAAGACTGACTGGAAGTCACTCTTGCCTTGACTATATGAAGACACAGCTATCCTCTACTCAGAGAAGATGCTAATACAGGTCTCCAGGTTGTGAGAGGAGTGATCAAAATAAGTACAGCAACCATCCTGCATGGCACATGACCTTCTGGGTGGCCAGAGGATAGGAACAAATACAGGGCTACAGGCCTTACTCAACAATGGCTCATCTTATTTAGACTGTTTCCACAAGCCTTGTTGCCGCTCTTAACATAAGTAAATGTTGAAAAGGTACCACATTTACTATTCTCTCAGGCAACTAAAAGTAGTGTGCATGTGTTTGTGTATGTGGATTGATTGCATATGTGTGTGTGAATTGCCATCATACAAAAACGTTTGATTATCATAAATAAGTTAAGTTGCCCCAGATATAAACTAATCTCTAAGAGAATGTTTTGATTATACTAGAATAATACCTTAAGATTTTTGTGTTTTCAACTCTAAAGAGTAAATGCGCAATAATTATAGGAAAATACAAAACACACAAGATGAACTTAAAAAGCAAAATAAGTACTTGGTACCAACAAATCCTAGCATGGAAAAAAATAGCATTTAGTAATAATCCTGTTTGTAAAACTTGAAGGATTTACCTTGCAATTATTTACTACCCGTTGCTTTGCCTGTGGTAAATTTACTGAGCTTGCTGGTTGTTCTTGAACAGACTTCCTGCCTATCAAGTAGTCATCAGCTGGAAATGAATATTTCTGTTTACTGTTTATTATTGACTTCTAATTATCCTGCAATATACTACAAGGGCACAGTGCCTGGAGTTAGTATTTAAAACATGTGTAAACTTTATCTTGGGCACAACTTATGATAACATTCTAAATTATCTGTAATCTAGATTTTCTAGCATGCATGCAGTATTTCAGTGTCTGTGTACCTTCACATGCAACTCAAAATTTACAGATGAGATATTGACTACAACCTTGCATATCAGCTGAGAATTTCAGGAATGTCCAGTTACTATAACCAATTTGGTCAGTTTTAATGCTCTGAGTAAATTATAGTTGAAATCTGTTTTCTATGCATTACAAAATTAAAAATAAAAACTTTATTAAATGCCGTGCAAAGCATGGTGAGACTGAAAATTTGCTAGTTATGGGAGAATGGAGAACATATGTGTCCAGGATATAAACACAGATAGACACTATCTTTGGTCCCAGTGCACATAGTGGAACACACATTCTGTAGAAATGACCCTCTGAGAAAATATTTGGCTCAGAACCCAGTCACAAACATATATACATAAAGCATCCTTCAATCTAAGGCCTATGTTTCTCCTGGAGTCTTCACATATCCTCTTAATGTTTATAGTGAACATATTATCAATAAGTAAGGTTGTAGTCATACATAACTGTAGTGTTTCCTAGTCACTAACAAGAGAGAATGACACAATAACTGAGAAAATCTGTAGTGATGCACACAGTCTTTCACAATCTACTATAAGGCTACATTCTTGGTACTGTTCTCTGAATAGCTGAGTCCTTCCAAATCCAGAAATATCCTTATGACTAAAAGAAACATATAAAGAAAGAATGTTAAAGGAAGTGAATTTGAATTCTCTGTGACACTACTTTAGGAGGAAATGTTAGGACAAAAGCAGATTGTGAGGAACATTCTTCAAACAATAGGGAATTCTAGCTCAGTCCTGCTAAGTCAAGGAAACTTTGCAGGAGCTCCACTATGAAGCCAGCACTGCAGGCTATGCTGAAGGTTTCCTGCTGTCAATCTCACCTAGAAATTGTTATCCCAGGAACTTCAGCCCTCACTGAAGACTTACCTTTTAAGTGTAACTTTTCCTGACCTTCACAGTTAAAAATTTGCTTCTCTGACAAATTAAAAATTTTGTGACATCTTCAGATATCAAGTTTGCCAATAACTGTTTATATTCAAATCTGTGGTTAAGTTGGAAACTGATACATTAATTTTTGCCACATCAAAATGTTTTTTCACTCTCAATAGTGATGGGTCAACAGATAACATCATTTTAAAGTTTCAGAAACCACTTCCTTCCAGAAGGAGTTAATTACTATGGATTTCAAAATCTGCATTCTGGGAGACTTTTATGTCTTAAAGCTACCCTATCATTTTTAATGTAAATTAAGTCCTTAGTCAGGGTTTCTACTCCTGCACAAATATCAAGACCAAAAAGCAAGAAGCAAGTTGGGTAGGAAAGGGTTTATTGAGCTTACACTTCCACACTGCTGTTCAACACTAAAGGATGTTGGGACTGGCACTCAAGCAGGAAGCAAGAGCTGATGCAGAGGCCATGGAGGGATGTTACTTACTGGCTTGCTTTCTCTGGCATGCTCTTCTTGCTTTCTTATTGAACCCAAGACTACCAGCCCAGGGATGGCACTACCCACAGTGGGCCCTCCCACCTTGATCACTAATTGAGAAAATGCCTTACAGCTGGATTTCATGGAGGCATTTCCTCAAGGGAGGCTCCTTTCTCTGTGATAACTCCAGCTTGTGTCAAGTTGACACACAAAACCAGCCAGTACAGTCCTATATGATTTTTTTCCTTCAAAAGTATCAGCCATTTTTAACATGAAAAAGTAAATAAACAAAGAGAAACTAGTTCTAGTATTATCATTTTATTTTTCCATAACATTTTATTATTATCAGATGCTTAGGAAACTATGCCTCTGTCTTTCTTCAACACCTGATACTCCATTCTATGCCACATCTAGGGAATAATTTTGTAAACCTGAAATTACCACACTTTTCATAATTATAATTTGACCTACATCCAAACTGCATATGGCTTAGAGTATCAGAGGCACAATAATAATTATACCAACTTACTGATGAATGTTGTCAGTTGCTTCAGTTCAAATTGGTATATTAAAACAGGTTCAATGCCTTGACTTGTACCTTGTTGCCATTACAGCAGCAAAGAATATGTCAGATAAAAGGACTCTAAATTTGATCCCTAGAGTTCAGATGAAACAATTGTCAGGATACTTTCAAACATGAGAAAAAATACTTAAATAAGATGGGTTCTGAGCACTTAAAAAAAATCTTGTACATAAGTAGTAGATGGGAATGAATAGCTTTTGAGATGTGAGAGTAATACTTTAGCCTCAAAAGCAAACCTATAAACCTGTATTCTAGATCCTAGAATCTAAAAACCTCATAATTTAAATCATTTGGAGGAATATGTCTAGTGTGTTAAAATATTATTCTTCAATTATATATATGTAATTATTTTATTTGCTTTGTACTTCCAGCATACACTTAAATTTCAATGTATTTTACAAATAGAAATGTCTGAAAGTGCTATGCATAGGAAAATATTTATGCATGTATGGAGGAGAATATTTGATTAAATTAGATGCACTTAATAATTACTAAGCATCTACCACACGCTAAGCATAATGATAGATCTTCCCAACAGATACTTGTTTGGATAGTGTGCTGGTTAGTTTTTACCAACTTGACAAAAACTAGTCACCTAGGAAAAGGGAACCTCAATTGAGAAACTAAGTTGATAATATCAGTCTGTGGAGCATTTTCTTAATTAGTGGTTGATATAGGCAGCCCAGCCCACTGTGGGCAGTGTTTCTATTTAGCAGTTCGTCTTAGGTTGTATAAGAAAGCAAGATGAGCAAGACAATAAGCAGCATTCTTTCATGTTTTCTCCTATAACTTTTGCCTCTAGGTTTCTGCTTTGAGTTCCTGCCCTGATTTCCCTCAATGATGGATGTAATGAGAATGTGCAATCATTATTAACCCTTTCCAAGTGGCTTTTCGTCATGGTGTTTTATCATGGTAACACATAAAAGTAACTATAACAGAGAGTATCTTCACATTATCAATAGTTTGAAATTACATATAAGATTTCTACATATAATATATGCATATATTTTTATATGTAATATATAATAAGTAAACAAACTATGTGAGGTGGGAGTAAGAGATCTAACATATCAAATTTAAATATTCTAAAATTATTTCTATCTTATCTTACTTTTGAAGAAAAATTATGCTGTTATAATTTTTTCTAGTAAAAAAACATATCTTAGGAATATTCTTATGTTTCCATCACAAAATTGTGTTTGATTAATATTTCTCTGAGTGATGATTTTAAATTTGTATTGTGTTGGTTTATCTTTATCAAGGAAAACAAAGAAATAAAAGAACTGCTTTGAATACCATAACTGTAAGCCTACTTTGTTGTCAAGATTCATTGACTGTTATAAGCTCTGGGAATTAATGAAACAGAGTCCCTGACTTTCATGAATTTTCCTACACTATGACACAAAACAGAGGATCTGTCTTACTGTTTGTTTTGGACTGTGAGTACTACATGTTGCTATGAGACTATATCAAATATTCCATGTGCTGTTAGAAACTACTAAGAATTCTAAGTCATATAAAGAAGGTCTTCTATTTCAACAATTATACACCTTATCATTAGAAGTCATCTATTTTGCTTGCACAGGAATGAAATTACATTATGAACCTTAGAATGAATCATGTCCAAACAAAAGTCAGTACCAAAGGTTTGTCTATGCAACTGGTTTATTTTACAATTATATAAATAATATTCTCTTTATTAACTCATTGAGTCTTTGTGGCTATGACACTATTACAGTAGTAGGACATGTTCAATCACAAAGCTAAAGCAAGAAACTGGCTTTGATATCAACAATGACAATTATGCTATCAACAGTATTTGATAATATATCTAGAAACATCACAGGTCTATAGATTATTCTTTCTGTAAATTTTTTTGCTGAATTTTTTCAAAACCTCTGACATTATCAGGTATGTAAGGTGATTATCAGTCTTCACAGAATGCCTCTACAAGAGGACATTTTCACATTTTGCTGGTGTGGGAACTGAGCCCACAGGGTGTGAAGTAACCTACATTCCCGTATACAAAAGAATGGTATACAAGAAGTGCAGTTTTGAGTTCTCTATCATTTATTTCCAAGTATACTGCTCTGCGTTCAGATCACCTCTCCCACTCAATCAAGCCTGGAACTCAAAGTATAAAATTCATGGTACGCACTTACCATTGCATTATTGCAGCAAAGAAAATAACTTCACTTTTTCAGTATATTAGGATTTTCCAGTATATTAGGATAAGATAGATGAAGTATAGATATTCCCTTGCCTTTCTATTTTAACTTTCCTCCTGGATTTAGGTAATTATATAGTGGGGGAAACCTGTAAATTGTGCTTGCAAAGAGGCACTTAAAGGAAAATTTGAAAATTGGCCATAGATTTTGTTATGGTAGCCATTTAAGACTGTGCTTTCATAATCCACATGCCTTATTTTGTAAGCAGTGCTTAATGGAGGTGTTTGAAAGTAGGTGAGATTGATTTAAATCACTTCCTCCACCCAAAGAACCTGAACTTGGCACACATGGACCATACTAACCCAACCTGATTTTTCAGTATCAGAATCTACTGGGAATCCAGCCAACAAGAAAAAAATAACAACTGCCTAATGTAGTAGAAATAGCATCACATATACATAGTCAGCCAGGCAGAAATGTGCTTTAGGAAAGCAACAGTGATCTAGGGCCAAGGCAGTCAGAATTTGTGCAACTACTTAGCACAAAATGAACCTTTGATGAACAGCAGCAGGGAAGAAACTGGAACAAGAGTTTGCTTTTACTGTTGATTGACTAGTGATACCTACAGAGTATTGTTCCATGCCGTATCTGAATGCTGGTGTAACTCTGTGATGGGACTCTGCTGGGATTAGCCTTGAACAGAGACATTTTCCTTATTTAAAAATACATTAGTGTGGAAGTAAAGGAAGTATAGAGAATCAAGTAGAAACTAGTCACTTGTAAGAAAGGACGAAGAAATGGAGAAGGGAAGCACCATTAAACAGCTTGACCTCCCCTCTCTACTCAGAAAGAGACTCCAAGAAAGACTTCCTGATTGTGTTGAACATCTATTTCTAACCAACAGTTATCTTAATCTCACCCTCAGCGTCACCTATAATTATATTGCATATTTCACTGTGAAAAAGAGAGTTAGAAAGTATTTGCCTGAAAGCTTTCATTTGGATAATGAAGATGGGAGCTGAAAACATTAAGTAAAGTACAGAAATTTACCTGACAGAAATTCACCTGACATGGGGAGTTGCAGAATCTTCGAACGAATAGATCAGCTTTCTTCTTGTTCTCAGCCAGTGTCCATGACTCTGACAATTTCTGTATATCTTCACTTTGGGACTCATTTTAGCACTATGAGTATGGTTTTTTCCTCTAAATTGATTTTATTTTATTTTTTGTATAACAAATTTACATAAAGAAAAATCTGTCACTTCTAATATCCCTCTGAAATCAGGAGGTGTATTAATACACTACAATGCTTCTACTATTTATAAACATAGTTCAAAATAATAAAATATAATATAGTTTGAACATCTCTATCCAAAGGTCTGAAAGGCTATGATATTCAAAATCTTTTCAGTATTGGAATGATGCTCTAAGTGGAAAATCCTATGCCTGACCTCACGTGATGGATCCCAGTCAAAACACTAACACCACACATTTTATTTGGTACCCTCAGGTTGGAAAAGATACCTCAGCCTGTTCAATTGTGGCAGGTCTTTTCCAGATATGTCCATTTATCTGTGCAAGGAACAGAAAAATTTCAAATCCATATGGTCCTATGCATTTTATAAAATGAGAATTCACCCTACATTATATTATAGCCAGTCTTCACCTAATAAAAACTCTTACCTGATGAAAGCATATGTCTAATCTGCTTTCTTTAAATTGATTTTCACAACCTGAGGCTGTCCTTTTAATATTATTTCAGGGACTGAAAACATTCAAAAGTAAGTTTGTCTTTAAGTGGTTCACTGACAACTAGTGCTGTGTCCATGGACCTTATGAGATCCCAATAATATCAGCATGATATGACCAGTGCTGCCTACCACATATTTCTAGAAAACACTGTTCTGTGATACCACATAGGATTGATAACTGAGTCACTTGGTTCTTTATATCTGGTCATATTTCAATCTTTAATATTTTTGTTGTAAACTCTGGTGGTTTGAATGAGAGGTTCTCCAACACAAACACACACAGTCTAAGGCATTTGAGTTGTTGGTTCCCAGTTTGTGGCACTGGATAGGAAGTGTGGCCCTGTGAACAAAGTATGTCACTGTGGGTGGGCTTTGAGGTTTCCAAAACTACTTGACATTCCTGTTGCAGCCTCTGCTTTCTGGATTCAAGATGTGAGCTCTCAGCACTCAGCTTCCAGCTTTAGCTGCCATGTTGTCCTTGAACTTTAAGCAGCAAATAAACACTTTTGTCCTAGTTAGACATTCTGTTGCTGTGAAAAAAAAATACCATGACCCAAAGCAATTTGGGAAGGACAAGGTTTATTCCATCTTACAACACTCAGGTCACATAAGTGAGGAGAGTCAGGGCACAAATAAAGTCACACTATGGAGGAATACTGCTTACTGGACAATAAGTTCCTTATATCTATTCATCATGGCCCGATCATCCTCTTTTTTTGTGGGACCTACTGCTAGACCATCCCACACCATTAATTAAGAAAATGCCTTACAGACTTGCCCATAGACAAACAGAAAATAAAGTTTCTCAGTTCAGATTCCTCTTCCTAGATAACTAGTAAGCAACCTAGAAAAAGAATTCCTTCTGATATTACAGACTGAATTTCAGCTACAAAACAGGATGATTGGATTTAGATAACTTAGTGCCAATTTAAAACTTTCTTAATTATACCCTTAGCAAGATGTAGCGACCATACTTGTCTGTTTTGCTTGTGATCACCTCTATATTTAGTTAGAAATGGAATTGTATCTTAATTGATTGCTATCTCTTACAGCAGTACAGAGAGTTCTGACTCTGGGAGGATCATTCATATTGGTGACACATTCATTGAATGCTCTGAAAGATACTGAACTATGTGAAGCTATGGAATGCTGTGGTTGGAATGGGTTCTCAAATTCATGTCTGGGGAACCTAATTTCCAGCCAAACTGTCTCAGAAGTAATGCCTTTGGAGTGGTATTTTGGTTATGAGAACTGAGTTTCAGTGAAAAGATTTAACACTATTACCAAGGGTTTGTTGGAGAGAGTTCAACTCTGTCCATCCCCCTTCTCCTATTCTAGGACACAGCAAGAGGTTCTCATTAGAGAACTGCCCCTTAATTTCTGACATCCTAACTTCCAATCTGAAAAATAAACTTTTATATTTTATAAATGGCCCAAATGTTCTCAGACACACTCTAGTAAGAACTTTCCACCAGTTACAAAATTCCATAGAATGGCTTTTTGTTGGCCATACAACAGAGTCAGCCATAAAATGTATCACCTTCTAACTCCAGGGCAAATCTTAACAAGCTTGACTTGCCTGTGCTTGCCTTCCACTCTTATGGATTAGTGAGTTATAAATAAAATAAAACTTTGTCTCCTCACCCCGCCTCCACTAAGAGCAAGAATCATACTGAATAAAACATACTGTAGCCTGCTTATGCAATGAAGAAAATTTACCTTGGAATCAGAGACTTAAGTTTGAATAGCAAACTAACTCTAAATTCAAACATAATAGCTAGGAGAGAAATCACACAACATAGTATGCTTCCTGTCTCAAAAATGAAGGATAATTATTCTTTTCTTCTGGACTGTAATGAGAATTAAGTTGAATTAATATTTTACTTTAGTTGAGACAGACAAAATACTGCCTTAATTATTTTGTTCATTAAAATTTCATGATTGCCTAACTTTTTTCTTCTCTAATCTTCTAAAATAATACTGTAAATGGATTTTCCATGCTTCTGCTCTAAAAAGTACTTTAGAAGTTTAATAATAAAAATATGGTTAACCATCTTTTTAAAAAAAAAATAGCAGGAACTAAACTGATGAAACTGGTTCTTCAGAAATATTCTGCTAAGTGTTAACATCTGAGGCTGTTGCTATTGTTTGTCAACTTGAGTGGATCTGGGATTAACTAGAAAGCATAAAGCTGGAAAAGTTACTTGAGGGAGGAGGGGCTTCCTCACAAAGTGGAGCCCAGGAATAAAGAAGTCTGTGAGGAAATGAGTCTTGACTTCCCCTATTGGCCTTCACTCCTTCCCCATGAGTACATCTTTCCTAAATACTACAGCTGCAGCTGCCCTCTCTTGACATCAGAACTAGCTCTTTTGACTTTCCAGAATCCTCTAGGCCTTTATGGCCACTTGAGACCACTGAGAAATCTGACCTCAGCGTCTGAACAGCTCACAGATTAGAAGCTTTCCAGTGTCCCAATAAGCATTTGGAGAACCAAAGTCATATCCTGTAAGCCAAAGTCAGTGTAATAAATCCTCCTGGTAATATATATCCAGCGCTCTAGGTTGTATTCCTCTTGAGAACCCTGGCTAGTACAACATCTGTCTGTAACTAAATTTTATGATTACTTTTTCAAAGAAAAATTACAATAAATATTTATTGAGCTTCCATATGATATAAATTGTGTGAACAACAAGTCAACATCGAAGCTATGAACAGGAAAATGACTAGTAAGATGGTTCAGCCAGTGAAGATTCCATGCTGTCAAGCCTGACAGTTTGAGTTTGATCCCCAGGATACAACTCTCCCGGTATTGTCTTCTGACTTTCACACATGCCGCGCGCGCGCGCGCGCACACACACACACACACACACACACACACACACACACACACACTTGATAAATATAAATGTTTTAGAAAGTAGATGATGTTTTAAAATACATTAAGTTAGAATAGATTATACAATTAAATAATTGAATTTGTCTTCACAAAGTAAAATAAATCTCAGCACACAATCTTTTTAGTAATATATGATAGGAGATTAAACATGATTCCTAACATAATTATAGCATTGCTGCTGGTTTGGGTAGACAAAAGGCATATTCCAGTATAAAATATGAATGTTTCATAAATAAATATAAATAATACAAATACAAATGTTAATATCCAAGTAGATACTAAGGGACACTTTGCCAAATATAATATTAAAACCAAATAAAGATTTAATTTCATAAATTATGATCTAAGTTAAAAAATAATTTATTATTAGTGTACATGCATGTGTATGAAGGTTTTGTGTCTGTGCAGTTTCAGGAGTCTGTTCTCTTCATCCATGTTAGGTTCTAAAGATTGAACTCAAGTCCCTAGGTTTTTACCAGCTTGCATAACAAATGGTTTTACAAGACATCTCTGCAGCCCTAATTTCATAAGTTTTATCCCGGTTGTCTTTCTTGATATTCCACAATTAGTTTTCCAAATGTTTCTTAAATTTAATTTTGAAGCTATCATGTGAAACATGCTAAACTGAAGCGCTAACAACATGGCGAATGCTCCAGAGCCAACACGTGCTTAAGCAACTGTCTGTCATCTTACCAGAGTCTGATTTCTATTGTCTCCTTGCATCAATGTGGTACTTAAATGAAATCTTCCATGCTTGGATTTAAAAGTTAACACGTGTAGCTGCTATGTGTGAATACTTAGAGGAGGTTTTGTCACTGTCCTCTCTTGGCTATTTTCATTAGAATCAGCTGGCATGACTGTTAGCAAACTAATTTTCTGTGCTCCAGCATCCCAAGATTTTAATAGACAGAATAATGACTCCTTAAAGACAATAAATATGTCAAACTCCCCAAATATGTTGACTATTTGGAGTGACAAATGAGAAGGTTGTATATGGAATTAAGGTTGCCAGTCCACTGACTTAAAATATGGAGAGCATCTGGGGTACCCACATGCTATATAAAAGTAGAATAAGAAATGAAAGAAGAGCCGGGCGGTGGTGGCGCACGCCTTTAATCCCAGCACTTGGGAGGCAGAGGCAGGAGGATTTCTGAGTTCGAGGCCAGCCTGGTCTACAAAGTGAGTTCCAGGACAGCCAGGGCTACACAGAGAAACCCTGTCTCGAAAAACCAAAAAAAAAAAAAAAAAAAAAAAAAAAAAAAAAGAAATGAAAGAAGAAAATGTGGCTACAGAAGAGAGTCTCAGAGATGCATTGTGGTCTGCTGGTAAGATGGAGGAAGCAGTCATGAGCAGACTGACTGTACCTAGCAAGCACGGCCAAGGGTAGGGAGACGAATTATCCTGTAAATCTCCAGAAGGAACCAACGTAACCCAAAAGAGACATATTAACTTCTAGTTTAGAGAAAAAAAGGTTACACATTTTTGTTAAAGCCACTAAGTTTGTGGTAATTATTTCAACAGCCATATGAAACAAGAACTTATGACAAATCAAGATTTGGGGATGTGTGAGATACGGGAATTTGTCTTTGTCAGTCTCCTAGATGACACCTTTGAATGATACTATTTTAAAAAATTAATAACCTTGGAGATATAGAGAAAGCTCAAGGGTTAAAAGTATTTGCTGCTCTCATATAGGACCACATTTCAGTTCCTAACATCCCTGACAAGTGGCTCACTTGTAACCCTCTCCTGATTCCTAATAAATGCATACACACACTCACACTCACACAACACACACACACACACACACACATAAATATATCTTTTTAAAAATCACTAATTTCGGTTTTTCTCTCTTAAACATTAATGACATCTTAAAGATACAGGAAAAGCAAGAGGAAAAAGAATAATTAGACTTTTGTTTGAAACAGCCCCAGGCTTAAGCGAAGAAACAAGATGGCAAATTTTACCCTAGCACTGCAAAACATTTAACAATTTAAATTAAAATATAAAATTATGTTCAGTGATTCCCACTGAGCTCTCCTTACTTGGATTATTAAAGATTTTAACATAAGGTATTATAGACATTTGTGAACAGAACTATAATGTTTAAGGAAGGGAAAGATTCATGTTGCCTAGAATATATTAGTAATGGTTGGAATAAATGAATTTTCAAGAGAGAATAGAATTGGACACATATGAAGCATTAACTTAGATAATATTTGGGAAAAAACAAAATATAGTTTTAAAAGTCAGGGACTTGGACTATAACTCAGCTACAAAGTAACTATCTAAAATGTACAAGTCCAGAGTTCAGGCCCCAGCACTGAAAGAAAAGAAGGTGAGGAAGAAATATAAGATAAGTAAGAGATAAAGGTATAAACTAACAAGTGGCAGGAATCTACTGGTGTTTGGTGTTTCTTTTCTTTCTTTCTTTCTTTCTTTCTTTCTTTCTTTCTTTCTTTCTTTTCTTTAATTTTCTTCCAACTGTTCTTTTTTATTTCCTTTTTTTTTTCAATTTTTTTTCTTAGATAGGTTCTTTACTTACATATCAAATGTTTTTCCCTTTCCAGGTTTACCCTTTGGAAACACCTTATCCCATCCCCCCTCCCTCTGACGCTATGGGGGTACTGCCCCACCCACTCACGCTATGGGGGTACTGCCCCACCCACCCACTCCTGTCTTCCCACCCCTGCATTCCCCTACACTGGGGTATAGAACACCCTCAGGTCCAAGGGCCTCTCCTCCCATTGGTGGCCAACAAGGCCATCCTCTGCTACATACACAGCCAGAGCCATGGGACCCTCCATGCGTACTCTTTGGTTGATGGACAAGTCCCGAGGAGCTCCAGGGGGTCTGGCCTGTTGACACTGCTGCTCCCTCCATGGGGCTGCAAACCCCCTCAGCTCCTTCAGTCCCTTCTCAAACTGCTCCAATATGGACCCCGCGCTCAGTCAAATGGTTGGCTGCAAGCATTCACCTCTGTATTTGTCAGGTTCTGAAAGTCTCTCAGGAGACAGTCATATCAGGTTCCCTTTAGCAAGTACCTCCCTGCATCCACAATAGCATCCAGCTTTGGTGGCTGTATATGGGATGGATCCCCAGGTGGGGCAGTCTCAGGACGGCCTTTCCTTCAGTCTCAGCTCCAAACTTTGTCTCCATTATTTCCTACTGTGAGTAGGATGCACTGAAGCATCCACACTTTGGTTTTCCTTCTTCTTGGGCTTCAAATGGTCTGTGAATTGAATCTTGGGTATTCCTAAATTTTGGGGTAATATCCACTTATCAGTGAGTGCATACCATGTGTGTTCTTCTGTGACTGAGTTATCTCATGATGATATTTTCAACTTCCATCCATTTGCCTAAGAATTTCATGAAGTCATTGTTTTTAACAGCTGAATAGGATTCCATTGTAAAAATGTACCACATTTTCTGTATCCATTTCTCTGTTGAAGGAATCTGGGTTGTTTCCAGCTTCTGGCTATATAAATAAGGCTACTATGAACATAGTGCAGCTTGTGTCCTTATAACATGTTGGAGCACCTTCTGGGTATATGCCCAGAAGTGGTATAGCTGGGTTCTCAGGTAGAACTATGTCAAATATTCTGAGGAATCCCCAGAATGGTTGTACCAGCTTGCAATCCCACCAACAATGGAGGAGTATTCCTCTTTCTCCACATCCTTGCCAGCATCTGTTGTCACCTGAGGTTTTGATCTTAGCCATTCTGACTGGTATGAGGTAGAATCTCAGGATTGTATTGATTTGCATTTCCCTGATGACTAAAGATGTTGAACATTTCTTTAGGTGATTCTCACCTCTTCGAGTTTCCTAAGTTGAGAAATCTCTGTTTAGCGCTGTTCCTCATTTTTTGATAGGGTTATTTGGTTCTCTGGAGTCTAGCTTCTTGAGTTCTTTGTATATATTGGATATTAGCCCTCTGTCAGATGTGGATTAGTAAAGATCTTTTCCCAATGTGTTGGTTGACGTTTTGTCCTATCAATAGTGTCCCTTGCCTTACAGAAGCTTTGCAATTTTATGAGGTTCCATTTGTCAATTCTTGACCTTAGAGCATAAGCAATTGGTGTTCTGTTCAGATTTTCTGCTGTCCTCATGTGCTCGAGGCTTTTCCACACTTTCTCTTCTATTAGATTCAGTGTGTCTGGGATTATGTAAAGATCCTTGATCAATTTGGACATGAGCTTTGTAAAGGGAGATAAGGATAAATCAGTTCACGTTCTTCTACATGTTGAGTGCCAGTTGAACCAGCACCATTTGTGGAAAATGCTGTCTTTTTTTCACTGGATGGTTTTAGCTCTTTTGTCATAGATCAAGTGACCATAGGTGCATGGGTTCATTTCAGGGTCTTCAGTTCTATTCCATTGATCTACCAGCCTGTCCCAGTACAGATACAATGCAGTTTTTATCACAATTGCTCTGTAGTAGAGCTTGCAATTAAGGATGATGATTCCCCTAGAAGTACTTTTATTGTTGAGAATAGCTTTTCCTATCCTGGATTTTTTGTTATTCCAGATGAATTTGAGAATTGCTCTTTCTAACTCTATGAAGAATTGAGTTGGAATTTTGATGGGAATTGCATTGAATCTGTGGATTACTTTAGGCAAGATAGCCATATTTACTATATTAATCCTGCCAATCCACGAGCCTGGGAGATCTTTCCATCTTCTTGGATCTTCTTCAATTTCTTTAATCAGAGACTTGAAGTTCTTGTCATACAGATCTTTCACTTGTTTGGTTAGAGTCACACCAAGATATTTTATATTGTTTGCGACTATCATGAAGGGTGTTGTTTCCCTAATTGCTTTCTGAGCCTGTTTAACCTTTAAGTAGAAGAAGGCTACTGATTTATTAGAGCTAATATTATATACAAGTCACTTTGGTGAAGTTGTTGCTCAGGAGAAGTTCTCTGGTGGAATTTTTGGGGTCACTTAAGTAAACTATCATATCATTTGCAAAGAGTGATATTTTGACTTCGTTTCCAATTTGTATCCCTTGGACCTCCATTTGTTGTCTAATAGCTCTAGGTAAAACTTCAAGTACTATATTGAATAGATAGGGAGACAGTGGGCAGCCTTGTCTAGTCCTTGATTTTGTGGGATTGCTTCAAGTTTCTCTCCATTTACTTTGATGTTGGCTACTGGTTTGCTATATATTGCTTTCACTACGTGTAGGTATGGGCCTTGAATACCTGATCTTTCCCAGACATTTAACATGAAGGGATGCTGAATTTTGTCAAATGCTTTTTTAGCAACTAATGAAATGATCATGAGGTTTTTTTTTCTTTGAGTTTGTTTATGTAGTGTATTTGATGGATTTCCATATATTGAACCCTCCCTGCATCCCTAGGTTGAAGTCTACTTGATCATGGTGAATGAATGTTTTGACGTGTTCTTGGATTCAGTTCACAAGAATTTTATTGAGTACTTCTCCATTAATATTCATAAATGGAAATTGGTTTGATCTTCCCTTTTTTGTTTAGTCTTTGTGTGGTTTTGGTATCAGCATAACTATGGCTTCATAGAATGAATTGGGTAGTGTTCTCTTTCTATTTTGTGGAATAGTTTGAAGAGTATTGGTATTAGGTCCTTTTTGAAGGTATGATAGAATTCTGCACTAAATTCATCTAGTCCTGGGCTTTTTTTGGTTGGGAGATTTTAATGACTTTAAAATTTCTTTAGGGGTTATAGGACAGCTTAGATGGTTTATATGATCCTGATTTAAGTTTTGTATTTGGTATCTGTCTATAAAATTTTCCATTTCATCCAGATTTTCCAGTTTTGTTGAATATAGGTTTTTGTAGTAGGATCTGATGATTTTTAGAATTTCCTCAGTTTCTGTTGTTATATCTCCCTTTTTACTTTTGATTTTGTTAATTTGGATACGGACTCTGTGGCCTCTCATTAGTCTAAGGGTTTATCTCTCTTGTAGATTTTCTCAAAGAACCAGCAGCTGGTTTTGATGATTCTTTGTATAGTTTTTTTTTCTTTGTTTGTTTCTACTTCATTGATTTCAGCCCTGAGTTTTATGATTTCCTGCTGTCTATTCCTCTTGGCTGTATTTGCTTCGTTTTGTTCTAGAGCTTTCAGGTGTGCTGTTAAACTGCTAGTGTATACTCTCTCCAATTTCTTTTTAGAGGCACTCAGAGCAATAGATTTTCCTCTTAGCACTGCTTTCATTGTATTCCATAACTGTGAGTATGTTGTGGCTTCATTTTCATTAAATTCTAAAAAGTCTTTAATTTCTTTTTTATTTCTTCCTTGACTAAAATATCATTGAGTTGGGCATTGTTCAGCTTCCATGTGCATGTGGAATTTCTGTTGTTTATGTTGCTATTGAGACCAGCTTTAGTCCTTGGTGATCTGATAGGATGCATGGGATTGTGTCAATCTTTTTGTATCTATTAAGGCCTGTTTTATGACTGATTATATGGACAGTTTTGGAGAAGGTACCGTGAGGTGCTGGGAAGAAAGTATATTCTTTTGTTTTAGGTTGAAATGTTCTATAGATATCTGTTAAATCCATTTGGTCCATATCTTCTGTTAGTTTCAATGTGTCTCTATTTGTTTGTGTTTCTATGATCTGTCTTTTGATGAGAGTGGGGTGTTGAAGTCTCCCACTATTATTGTTTGGAGTGCAATGTGTGCTTTGATCATAGTAAGGTTTCTTTAGAGAACGTTGGTATATTTGGATTTGGAGCATAGATTTTCAGAATTGAGAGTTCTTCTTGATAGATTTTTTTTCCTTTGATGAGTATGAAGTGTCCTTCCTTATCCTTTTTGATAACATTTGGTTGAAAGTTGATTTTATTTGATATGAGAATGGCTACTTCACCTTGTTTCTTGGGACTATATGCTTAGAAAAATGTTTTCCAACCCTTCACTCTGAGGTAGTGTCTGCTTTTGTCACTGAGGTGTGTTTCCTGTATGCAGCAAAATGCTGGGTCCTGTTTATGCATTCATGCTGTTAGTCTATGTCTTTTCATTGGGGAATTGAATTCTTTGATGTTAAGGAATAGTGATTGCTGCTTCCTGTTATGTTTGATGTTATTTTTATGCTTGTGTGGCTAATTTCTTATGAGTTTGTTAAAATAAGATTACTTTCTTGCTTTTTCTAAGGTGTAGTTTCCTTCCTTGTGTTGGCATTTTCCAGCTATTATACTTTGTAAGGCTGAATTTGTGGAACAATATTGTGTAAATTTGGTTTTGTCATGGAATATCTTGGTTTCCTCATCTATGGTAATTGAAAGTTTTGTTGGGTCAAGTAGCCTGGGCTGGCATTTGTGTTCCTTTAGGGTGTGTATGACATCTGCCAGGATCTTCTAGCTTTCATAGTCTCTGGTCAGAAGTCTGGTATAATCCTGATAGGCCTGCCTTTATCTGTTACTTGACCTTTTTCCCTTACTGCTTTTAGTATTCTTTCTTTGTTTAGCGATTTGGTGTTTTGATTACTATGTGACAGGAGGAATTTCTTTTCTGGTCCAGTCTATTTGGAGTTCTGCAGGCTTCTTGTATGTTCATGGGCATCTCTTTCTTCAGGTTAGGGAAGTTTTCTTCTATAATTTTGTTAAAATTATTTACTGGCCCTTTAATTTGAGAATCTTCACTCTCTTCTATACCTATTATCCTAAGGTTTTGTCTTCTCATTGTGTCCTGGATTTCCTGGATATTTTGGGTTAGGAGCTTTTGCATTTTCATTTTCTTTGTTGTGCCAATGTTTTATATGATATCTTCTGCACCTGAGATTCTCTCTTCTCTCTCTTGTATCCTGTTGGTGATGCTTGCATCTATGATTCCTGATCTCTCTCCTAGGTTTGCTATCTCTAGGATTGTCTCCCTTTGTGATTTTTTTTATTGTTTCCCTTTCTATTTTTATATCCTGGATAGTTTTGTTCAATTCCTTCACCTATTTGGTTGTGTTTTCCTGTAATTCTTTAAGGGATTTTTGTGTTTCCTCTTTAAGGGCTTCTACTTGTTTACCTGTGTTCTTCTGTATTTCCTTAAGGGAGTTATGTCTTCTTAAATTCCTCTATCATCATCATGATATTTGATTTTAAATCATAGTCTTACTTTTCTTGTGTGTTGTGGTATCCAGGGTTCACTGTGGTGAGAGAACTGGGTTCTGATGATGCCAAGTAGCCTTGGTTTCTATTGCTTATGTTCTTGCTCTTGCCTCTAACCAGCTGGTTGTCCCTGGAGTTAGCTGGTCTTGCTGTCTCTGACTGTGGCTTGTCCCTCCAGCAAGCCTGTGTATCAGTACTCCTATGAGACCAGTTCTCTCAAAGAGGTATTTACATATGGAAAGTACAGGGTCAGCTCTGGGGTGCAAACAGAAACTGGAAGGATCTTATCCCAGGCTTTTCCTTGGTTTCTGTGTCCTAATGGCTCTGAGTGGGTCCCTCTTGGGCTAGGAATTTGAGCAGAAGTGATGGTCTTACCTGTGCTCACAGGCTTGTCAGCACTCCTGGGAGACCCACCCTCTCCTGGTAGTTTTTGGGTATGGAGCGCTGTGGCACAGGATCAGCTCCCAGCAAAGACACTATTGGTGTTTTAATAAATAAGAAGAAATGAAGGATGCAAGTATTGTGAGGTAAGAGACATTTCAAATGAAAGTCTGGAGACAAAACAACATATGGCAAAGCCAACTACGGAGCAGAGTGAATGTTAAATCTAATGTAAGCTTTAAGAGTATGACCCCAATAACTTACCTCCTCTAGAAAACCCACCACTCAAAGTGCCCAAGGCCTTCCAAAGTAGGATTATCAACTGGCGAACAAATCTTCAAAGCCTTGCATTAAAGAAATAAAAAGATAATGCAGATAAGAGAGAGAGAGAGAGAGAGAGAACAGAGACAGAGACAAAAGACAGAGAGAAACACAGAGAGACAAAGACACAGAAATAGAGACAGAGACAGAGACAGAGACAGAGACAGACCAGGCCAATACCTTTATTAGGTCCAAACAGGTTTCCTGTGGGAGGTATGGAGGACCTTGTACTCACCTACAAGCACAGGGGAACCAGAAATGTTAAATACACAGTGTTATTACTTTAAAGGATGTATAAACATTTTTCTTCCCAGAGGCTGGGAGTTGACAGGGTCAATAGTGTGGTTATGTTTACAGTATCTGTGTGGCTGAGACCACATCAAACCCTCCCCCAGATCCTTATTATGAGACTCTTATCCAATCTATAGAATTTATCTTTGTGGAAGATGTCAATATAGTTTATAAACAATTTGGACAAAATTATGTCTCAAGTTTTATTGTGCATGCATGATTACATTAATTATTACTAGCAAAGTTCTCAGCAAATTGTGCTATGCTTAAATATGCCTAAAATAAATTATTCGTGGCCACATGCCTGAAGTTTGAACAAACAACAGTTACCAAGTCATGTTGAACCCAACTATCTTCTTGACTCTCACAGATCATTACTTGGAGACTGTCAAAACTGGTGGGCAATGTATGGGGTTCCAACCTCAAAGAAGGTAAGAAAAATTTCTCTAAATAGAAGTGGAGGCTAGAAATTTGGTCCTTTCACCCAAAGGGTTTTAACCATAAATGAGAGAGTACAATAATATGGGTTCCTCTCAGTCCTCTGAGGCAAAAGCATTTTATACAATTATTGAGCTGTTTTTTAAGATCCAGAAGAGCAAAATATTCAGAGCAACAGCTCTGCAACTTTGTACAAGTGACTATACAATTCCATCCTAAATGGTTTGAATTCTAAACAAGGAACCATTGATGTTGAAAATTGAAAACACCTAGGAGCCCATAGTAAAGTCCCTATCAATTATTTTGCATTCTGGACAAGAGTGATTGTATTAGTCAGGGTTCTCTAGAGTCACAGAATGCATAGGTAGTCTCTATATAGTTAGGGAATTTGTCAATGACTTACAGCTTGTAGTCCAACTCCCCAACAATGGTCAGCAGTAGCTGTGGATGGAAGTCAAAGGATCTAGCAGTTGCTCAGTCCCACAAAGTAGCTGTGGATGGAAGTCCAAGGATCTAGCAGTTGCTCAGTCCTACGAGGCAAGCAGGCCAGGAAGAGTCAGAGTAAATCTTCCTTCTTCCAGTGTCCTTGTATAGGTCTCCAGCAGAGGGTGTGGCCCAGATTAAAGGCGTGTGCCACCGCACCTTTAATCCCAGATGACCTTGAACTCAGAGATCTCCTTATCTTAATCTTCTGGAATTCATAATCACTATGCTTCAACATCTCCATGCCAAGATCCAGGTCAGAAACTTGTATCTCTAAACCTCCAGATTAGTTCATTCCAGATTTAGTCAAGTTGACAACCAGAAATAGCCACTACAGTGATGTATTGCTTGGATCATATCAGGAGAATCATTAAAATAAAATAAAATCTAAAAAAAGTCTACCAAACAAATTTTGGCAGGTCTTGGCAAGGCAGATCAAGTGGATTCTGCAGTCACTCTTGTTCCCTGGTGGTCACTGAGCCAGCTGTGTTCAAGGCTTGCCCATCTCACTGCAACTCAGAACCCTCTGACCCCATGTCCCTTTCTCTGGTCCCATGACACCTGAGTCAGCCCAATACTGAGACAGGTCTGCCCATTGCCTGAGTTAGGAGGAGCAGGCAGGGCTCTGCAGCTGCCTCCACATGCAACAGGGCATTGCTGCTTCAGCGCTTTGCTTTCTGTTTTCCCTCACAGCAGGAGTGAGCCAGTATCAAAGCCCCCTTCTTCGCTGTGAAAAAGTAAAACAGGCCCAACTTCTAGTCTAGGAACAATTACAACTAGGATATATAAAACTTCAATTAGCCCTTGGAAATCCTATTTTTTTTTTTTTGTTTTTTTTCTAAGTTTTTTTTATTTACATTCCAAATAATTTCCCCTTTCCCATTTCCTCCCTCCCCGAAAGTCCCATAAGCCCCCTTCCCTCTCTCTTTTCCCCATTCAACCCCCTCTCACTTCTCTGTCCTGGCATTCCCCTACATCCAGTCTTTTTACTCATTAGAGAGAAAAATTAGTTTTGACTACTACATGATCTTGGGGGACATAAATGCTATTATGAAAACAAGGGGACCCTTTATCTAGATTTCCCTGCCCTACTATGATTCCACAAGGACATTATTATTATACTTGACTTTAAAGAGTACTTTTTCCATTTATTTATCTCCTACTCTTGGCCAGCTGAAGATAAACTTGGCAGATAGGCTGAAGACACTGGGGATAGCCAGAGTGGTCAAGAACCCTGACCCCAGGAGAATAGAAAAAGCCAAGAGGCAAAAATGGGTTCTCAAAAACTGGACTCTGCTATTTATTTAAATTTGGGGGCAGTTTATTGGGTGGACTGGGGAGGAATCAGAATCTTCTAGTCACAGTGGTCAACTTTGGAGCTCCTGTGTGAGCACCTTTCAGAAAAATACCATTGTGTCATATCTGGAACTTGTCTTTGTTAAATATCTCTTTATGTATTTCCTTTCTAGAACTCTCTTATTACAGCTGATAATGGTCCTATTTACACTAGCAAATCATGTAAAGAATTTTGCGATTTATAGATTAATCATGTTTCTGAAATCCCTTACAATCCATGTGGTCAAGCTATTGTAGAACAACACCATAAACTACTTTAACAATAAAATTTAAAAGTAGAAGAGGGTATAATATACCCACCTACGTCCTCATTGTGGTTGCAGACTCTCTGCTCCAGTTTTGAATGCAGAATTTTAACTGTTGGGATTAAAACAGACAAGCAGGAGGTCCTTTAGGTTCCATGTGACTGAGAAATATTTAATATGTATATCTAAAGTGACTAGGCAGAGTCTGAGGGGCAGCAGGACAGTTAAATTGTCTGTGTCTAGCTGTCCCACCAAGAGCAGATGATATATAAAGCTGATATCTGTGTGAACCACTCAAAGGAACTGAGAAAAGGTGTAGACATTGTGCCAGGGTGATAGAGCTTGCTTCTGACATGAGAAAGGCCAACTTATTCTCAAAATGAAGCTAAGGCAGCATAAATATAAAGTCACTTAAACATGATAATTATAATATAACATTCTAGACAAAATTTGAAGCATTTAAAACTAACAAAGTCTGAACCTGGTAATGGTACGTTGGTCGTGTTTCGTTCGTCATGCATGCTAAATGAATTGTAATGATAGTCATCAAACTGATGGCAGGGGATAGGTGTAGGAAATAAGAGAATAGTCTGAACTATCTTTGCAATTTTCTATAGATCTAAAGCCTTTCTAAAAAGAAAATTAAATTTTAAAGCAACATACAAATGTTCCCGAAATATTTCATGCAAGATCAAAGTAAGAAGTGACTTGTTTAGTGACTGATTAGACCTAGGAGGTGAAAATGTAGAGAATGAGTCACAGATCACAACCAAGTTTTAGGCCTGAATGATCAGGAGACTGCACCACAGTGAGAAGGAAATAAAAGGAGAGGAAGCTTTCTGGGGAGTCAGCAAGTAATGGAGTTTGGTATACTGAATTTGGGACTGAAATAGAGGAGTCAAGTATAAATATAATTGGCAGCTAGAGATAAAGAATGTGATGTTGGTTGAAAGTTCATTATTGGAAATGTGAAAACGAATTTAGTTAGCCAATAAATATACATGAAATTACTACTTATAAGACTTTATATGGAGAAAGTCAAGGGGATATCTACTAAAATGTGAACAAAGGCATTTCTTTTTATGACGACAACATAAAACACAGAGTAAACTTAAATAAGACATAGAAAGGTGTTCATTTCAAAATAAGCAGCAATCTGAATGCTTACAAGTATGAATAAAATTTCTTAGAAATAGAGGGTGTGCTCTTCAAAATTTCATATAATCGATAAATTACCAATATTGATGTATCTGGAGATGGAGCTTCTGAGAAAGTAATTAGGGTCAAATGAGGTCCCAAATGTAGAGTGGTGATCCAATAGTATTCCTGTCCTCATTAAAATCAAATAAATGAAGAATGGATGGCAGAGAGTTTGTTCTTTTCTGCAAGTTCCAATCTCCATGTTTATATGCTACATTGAGGAATTGGTAGTCTGCAAGCCAGGAAATGAAAGAGAAGATTTCCAGGTACAGAATTGGTTAATACTTTAAGAATGAAACTTCTAGACATAAAAAATAAATTTGTGTTGTTTAAGTCACCCAGCCTATGATATTTTCTTATGGCAGCTTTAGTTGAATATGATAATTGGTACATAAAGACACATGATGTCAGAATGACAGTAGCCAGTAAATAAAAACAAATAAATAAAAAATAATACCATAAAGTATATTGAAAAAGATTTTGTTTTTAAATATTCATTCAGACAGTATACCAGATGTATTAAACCCTGAAAGTAAGATAATAAACAGAAAACAACTTCTTCCTGCATAGAAATTGCATTTTATAATGTCTTAAAAAGAAATAGATGAATAATCCAGATGAAAATAATAAAATCACTACAAAGGGAGACAGAATAAAAGTGAACATGTTCAGAGCAGATGTGTCTTGAGCAGTCAAAACCTCTAGAGACAGGGTTCAACCTGACAGCTCTTATCATGAAAATGAGATAGCTAAGCAAAATGCTGAGCAAAGAGGTTTTGACATGAGAAAACAGAAAACCCAAAGTATACAGCATCGGAAAACACTTGAGGGCACTTGAGCAATAGAGGAGATGCAGATTAAATGTGACATAAAGTAAACAGAGAATGTGATGGCTGAGAGGACACTGTAAAAGAATTGGAAGCCACATCATTGTCCTGTATATAGCATTGGCAGTATCTCTATCTCTCTCTTCCTCTCTCTCTCTCTCTCTCTCTCTCTCTCTATATATATATATATATATATATATATATATATATATATATGTATATATATCTCAATAACAAGTCATATTGGGGGTTGGTCTTGTGCACTGTATATTCAGATGCTGATTTCTGTGCCCAGAAATCTGGTTCCAGTATGGATGCTAGCCATGTCATGATTATTGAACTATCTCCTGTATCAATGTTATGTAAAGAATGCTATCTAATTATCTCTGATTAGTTAATAAAGAGCTCATCAGTCTGTGGCTGGGCAGAGGAAATAGAAAGTCTGGACTTCTAATCCCAGCCTGGGGTCCCAGGGAGAGGGAAGTAAAAGAAGAAACCAGGAAAAAAACTTAGAGAGATCACATGGCTTGATCAGGAGGATTCACCGTGAGGTTATGATGAGTGAGCAGACAAGATACATGTGGACCAGAGCAAACCAGGGAAAGACTCAAATTGAAGGCAAAGGATCTATGGATGGGTAGTTGATAGCTTAGAAAGTTAGAACAGCTCAGAACCTGCCCACCCTATCTTACAGATTGTTAATACACTTAATAGGTCTTTGTGTCAATTATTTGAGAAATAGAATGAGAACAAGTAAGCTTCATCCTTAAATTCGAAACTGCAAATCATTACATTAATCATTACATTAATCTTAGGAAAAGTTGTTGCCAAATTTGTTTTTCCAAATGGTGATTACAAGTTTCTTTTGAAAAATAGTATTTTTTGAAGAGGATATGAGACTAAGGAAACAAGCTATTTCTATTCCCAGATAAATTAAATACTGCCTCTGTGCAATTTGGTGAAAGGCAATAGTCAGGATAAAGGTAACATACCTGATTCCTATAAGAGAAAGAAATAACCCTCCAGGAGCTCCATGTGCAGCCAGCCAGTACCCGGCCATGTTATTGTGGTCAATGGGTTGCACTACTAGTAGTAGCTTCCAGGAACATGTTTCTCCTACATGTGGGCACCATAAGAACGGTGTACTGCAGAAACTGAGCTGTGGAGAAAACACTTGGAGTAAGATATATCATATTTAGAGAAACGACCAGAGTAGAACAAGCTGTGGGGTCAGGAACCTGAAACTGAGATGCTCCATGAACATGATGGAGATAATTGCTGAAGATTGTCTTGGTGAGCAGGAATGTAGAAACATGCTGGGTAAGTTTGATCTGCCTCCTGACTTGTCATAGAGGCCTTTGAAGAGGCAAAGGCACTCACCCAGAGACTTAGCCACAGAAAACCCCTCAAGTTTAAAAATGGAAAGAACAGATCCCCCAAACACCATCAACCACATTCTAATTCCCATACAGAGTCTTGAACCAAGAAATTCCAGCTAAAAGGAATGCCCTACAGAGGCATCCCTCTGAGCTACATAAACTGCTTCATTACTGAGATTATCAATTTTCTCACTACCTACAGAGGCTTCTACAAAAGAAAATCAAGGTAAGGGAGTGCCATATCATCTTGTAAGGTTATAACATATATTTCTGTTAGTAGGTATTTTAATATTTCTTTAGTTTTTGCTTGATTTAAGCACATGCACTTTATTTATTCATTGTTTGGCTTTATTTTGTGTCTCATGTGAGAAGATTTAACAACAACTATAGAACTACTATATGATTGTTACACTATCCATCACTACAATCGGCTTTACCACTAAGTACAACTAAGGAAAGTAAATCCAGGAGAAAACTCATTAGCAAACAAAATAAGCAAAACAGGGAGAAACAAAAGGAAAAATAAAAACCAAAGTATCCCTTTAACACAACTGATGCACAAAATACAACAAGCACACATAAAAATGAGTATATCATGTTATGTTTTCCTGGTTTGCATAGTTTTGGGGAAAAGATCTGATTTTCTTCTGATGATATATAAGCAATCATGATACCTCCATAAGATTACAAATTCCTTAATGCCAGAAAGTCAAGATGATGATACAACAATAAGTAAAGAAATACTTTAGGACATGCTTTTGAATAGGCTCAATGATGCAAAAGATGACTTAAATCAATGAATGACGAAAAGCAAATCAATTCAAGATGAAGAAAATTAATAAAATACTTGAAATGGTCAGATATTTGAAGAGAAATTTTAAAACATGAATTAAAAAGTTTAGCAAGGAAATAGATGTTTTGAAAAACAAAGAACCACATTAAAAAAATTATAAAAATCAGATCAATCAGTCAAGTAAAAATACAGTAAAAAGCATCATCATTAGATTAGACCAAATAGAAAACAAACTTTAATAATAGGATATATTCTTTTTTTTATTATTTATTTTATTTTATCTTTTAATTTACATTCCAAATCACTTCCCCTTTCCCGTTTCCTCCCTCCCCGAAAGTCCCATAAGCCCCCTTCCCTCCCTCTTTTCTCCATTCAACGCCCTCTCGTTACTCTGTCCTGGCGTTCCCCTACATCCAGTCTTTCCAGGACCAGGGGTCTCTCCTACCATCTTTTTAGAAATCTATTGATATGCGGATTGTGTCTAGGGTATTCCGAGATTCTGGGTCAATATCCCCTTATCAGTGACTGCATACCATGTGTGTTCTTTTGTGATTGGGTTACCTCACTAAGGATGATATTTTCAAGATCTGACCATTTGCCTAGGAATTTCGTGAATTCATTGTTTTTAATTGCAGAGTAGTATTCCATTGTGTAGATATACCACATCTTCTGAATCCATTCCGCCGTTGAGGGACATCTGGGTTCTTTCCAGCTTCTGGCTATTATAAATAAGGCTGCTATGAACATAGTGGAGCATGTGTCCTTATTGCATGCAGGTAAAGTCTCTGGGTATATGCCCAGGAGTGGTATAGCCGGATCCTCCGGGAGTGTCATGCCCAGTTTTCTGAGGAACCACCAGACTGCTTTCCAGAGTGGTTGCACCAGCTTGCAATTCCACCAGCAGTGGAGGAGTGTTCCTCTTTCTCCACATCCTCGCCAACAACTGCTGTCTCCTGTGTTTTTGATCTTAGCCATCCTGACTGGTGTGAGATGGAATCTCAGGGTTGTTTTGATTTGCATTTCCCTAATGACTAAGGATGATGAACATCTCTTTAGGTGCTTCTCAGCCATTAGATATTCTTCAGGTGAGAACTCTTTGTGTAGCTCTGTACCCCATTTTTTAATAGGGTTACTTGCCTCTCTGGAGTTTAACTTCTTGAGTTCTTTGTATATCTTGGATATTAGCCCTCTGTCGGATGTAAGGTTGGTAAAGATCATTTCCCAGTTAGTTGGTTGCCGCTTTGTCTTTTTGACAGTGTCTTTTGCCTTGCAAAAACTTTGTAATTTAATGAGGTCCCATTTGTCTATTCTTGATCTTAGAGCATAAGCTATTGGAGTTCTGTTCAGGAAATTCTCCCCTGTGCCCATATGTTCAAGATTCTTCCCTAGTTTCCCTTCTATTAGTTTCAGTGTGTCTGGTTTTATGTGGAGATCTTTGATCCACTTAGAATTGAGCTTAGTGCAAGGAAAAAAAAATAATAGGATATATTCAAGGGACCGAACCTCAGAATCCACAAGACAGAAGAAGAAGCTGAAATAAACTCTAGATGTATACATCATTTACTCAATGATATGGAAGATTGTCCTACATGTAATAAAGGAAAATGAACATTCAACATTACCTAGTACTCCAAATATTGATTAGAAGGATAAAACCTCTTCCAACATGTCAAGATGTAAAAATACTAAAATCTATGAAGGAAATAGGCTGGCTAACATTCAAAGGCAGAAACATCAGAAGAAAATCAGATCATTCCCCTCAAACCATGTAAACCAGGAGAATATGACATGATATACTTAAAGTCCCAAAAGGAAAAAAAAAAGAAAGAAAAAAAATTCTATACCCCAAAAAGTTGTCTTCTAAAATTGATGGAGAAATCATAACAAGCATAAACTAAGACAATTCATGATAACCAAGCCAACACTGCACAAAAGCAAATAAAGAACTACTATATACAAAGGGAGAGAAATGAAAGTCTCATTCACAAGAGTAGAGTGAAGGATGTATTTTATGAGAATTTTGGTTTCTTTGAAAACACAGAAATGTTATAAGAATACTTTTTTGTTTTCATCCCACATGTGGAATATGGAGCTACTTCAGATTGTCAACTGTGATTTGTCTCATGCTCTGTCAGGGGCATGATTTTGCAAGCTGAAGATAGTTTATGTTTGGAATTCTGGGGACTCTTGAGAAGGTATAAAAATGCTAGAGCCTCAAAAGGCTGCAACAGCTGCTGCTACCCCTGCTGGTGTTGCTTCTTGGTGTTTTCTGTCTGATGGTTGCTAGTTAGAGATATCCTGATGACAAAGGATCAAACTTGCCCCAAGGAACTTGATGCCCTTAATCAGCAGGGAGTATTCTAAAGAGATTGATGCCTTCTTTCCTCTCTATTCCTCTTTCTTTCCTACCTAGTGTTGTGGTTTTATTTCTGTGTCTTCAATTCTATTCCATTGTTCAACCTGTCTGCCTTTATACCAATACCATGCAGTTTTTATCACTATTGCTTTGTAGGACAACTTAAGGTCAGGGAGGGTGATTCCTCCAGAAGTTCTTTTATTGTTAAGAATTGTTTTCACTATCCTGGCTTTTCTTAGTTTTGTTTTCCATATAAAATTGAGAATTGCTCTTACCATGTCTTTGAAGAATTATGTTGGAATTTTGATGGGGATTGCATTGAATCTGTACATTGTTATTTTACTATATTAATCCCACCAATCCTTGAGCATGTGAGATCTCTCCATTTTCTGAGGTCTTCTTCAATTTCCTTCTTGAGAGACTTGAAGTTCTTGTCATACAGATCTTTCACTTGTTTGGATAGAGTTGCCCCAAGATTTTTGACTATTGTGAAAGATGTTGTTTCCCTATTTTCTTCCTCAGCCCGTTTACCACTTATACAAAAGGAAGGTTACTGATTTGTTTGTGTTAATTTTATGTCTAGCCACTTTGCTGAAGTTGTTTATCAGCTATAGAAGTTCTTTTCTAGAATTTTTGGGGTCACTTATGTATACTATCATATCATCTGCAAATAGTGATACCTTGAGTTCATCTTTGCCAATTTATATCCCCTTGATTTCCTTTTGTTGTCTTATTGCTCTAGCTAGAACTTCAAGTACTATATTGAATAGATACAGGGAAAGTGGCAAAGTGGGTGGGGGGGGGCAGATTTCCTAAACAGAACTCTAATGGCTCAGACTCTATGATAAATAATTGATAAATGGGACCTCATTAAACTGAAAGTCTTCTGTAAGGCAAAAGACACAGTCAATAGGACAAATAGGCAACATACAGTGTGGGAAAAAAAATCTTCACTAACCCCACATCCAATAGAGGGCAAATATTCAAAATATATAAAGAACTCAAGAAGCTAATCCCCCCAAAAATTCAAACAACCCAATCAAAAAATGGTGTATAGAGTGAAACAGAGAATTCACAACAGAGGAATCTCAAGTGGCTGAGAAGTACTTAAAGAAATGTTCAAAGTCTTTAACGATCAAGGAAATGTAAATCAAACAACCCTGAGATTCCACCTTACACCAATCAAAATGTGTAAGATCAAAAACTCAGATGACAGGTGTTGGCGAGGATGTGGAGAAACAGGAACACTCCTGCATTGTTGGTGGGATTGCAAACTGGTACAACCCCTCTGAAAATCAATCTGAAAATTGAAACTAGATCTACCTGAAGACCTAGCTATATACTCTCTTGGGCATATACCTAAAAGATGCCCCACCATACCACAGGGGCACAGCGCCATTATCTGTGATAGTCAAAAACTGGAAACAACCCAGATGTCCCGCAATGGAAGAATAGATACAGAAAACGTCTTTCACTTACACCATGGAATACTATTCAGCTATCAAGAACAAGGATATCATGAGTTTTTCAGGCAACTGTATGGCACTAGAAAATATCATCCCAAGTGAGGTAACTCAGATCCAAAAGGACATGCATGGTATGTACTCACTAATAAATGGATATTATCCAAAAATGTACAGAATACCCAGGATACAATCCACAGAACTCAGGAAGGTTAACAAGCCAAAGGGCCCAAGTGAGGATGCTTCAATCCCACTTGAGAGGAAGAAGAAATCAATCATGGGAGGCAGAGGAAGGGAGGGACCTGGGTGGGAGAGGGGAGATGGAGGAGAAAATGGGAACATAATCATGTACGGGGCAGGGGAAATAGGAGAGAAGCCCTGAGGGCCAAAAGAAAGGACGGAAACAGGCAACTTGGGGGAGGGGGGGCACCCCCTAGAAAGTATCAGAGAAGGTGAGAGACTCCGAACTCAAAGGAAGGGACCTTAGATGAAATGCCCAACAGTGGGGAGAGGGAACTTGTAGAGTCCACCTCCAGTAGAAAGACAGCATCAAGTGAAAGGGTGGGTTTGTCATCCCACAGTCAAAAACACTGACCCAGACTTGTTCCTGTCTAAATAAACTACAGGGACCAAAAAAAAAAAATGGAGAAAAGACTGAGGGAAAGGAGGTCCAGTGATCGACCTAACTTGAGATCCATCTCAAGTTAGGACTCTGTGCTTACAATCAAGTGCCTAACATGGTTGTCCTCTGAGAGGCCAAAAAATAAAAAATAAAACAGCTGACTAAGACAGATACAAATACTTACACCCAACAATTGGACTGAAGTCAGGGACCACTGTAGTTGAATTAGGGGGAAGGCTGGAAGATGCTAAGGAGGATGCAAGCCCATAGGAAGACCAGAAGTCTCAGCTAACCGGGACCCCTGTGATTTCTCAGACACTGAGCCACTAACCAGGCAGCATGCACCATCTGATATGAGTCCTCCTACACATATACAGCAGAGGACTGACTGGTCTGGCCTCAGTAAGAGAAGATGCACCTAACCCTAGAGAGACTTGAGGCCCCAGGAAGCTGGGAGGCCTGGCAGGGGGGTTGTGTGGATAGAGACATCCTCGTAGAGACAGGGGGGAAAGGAATGGGATGTGGAATGTGGGAGGGTGAACCGGAAGAGGGATAACAACTGGACTATAAAAAATAAAAGTAATACAAAAAGGTGGTCTCCCTACAAAGGAAATCTAAAGACTGGATTCACTAATAGATACTACCAATATTTAAGGAACAGTAAGATCATTACTTCTCATAATGTTCTACAAAAGCATGGGATGGAACAGTATTAGAGTCATTCTTAAAAAAAAATCAGTCTTACTATGATACCAACAACATGGTAAATAAGCAATGAATAAAAGAAAATTGTCTTAATCTCCCCAATAACATTCAATGTTTTTCAACAAATTATTTGGAAACCACATTCCAAAACATATTAAGAATATCATGAGGCTCTGTGTTCCTTTCAGTTCTAGAGAAAGACAAATTTTCTCATTCCTAGGACATGACAGTTAAGGAGTGAATGTATTTGGCTGTATTGGGTACCTGATTATCAGGGATTCCTTCAACATTAGCAAAATGGGTATTGTTGCCATCAATGACCCCATCTTTGATTTCAACTACATGGTCATCAAGCTTCAGAATGACTCTTCCCATGGCAAGTTCCATCACACAGTCAAGGCTGAGAATGGTGTCTTAGTTATGGTTTTACCTCTGTGAACAGACACCATGACCAAGGCAACTCTTATGAAAACAACATTTAATTGGAACTGGCTTACAGGTTCAGAGAGATTCAGTCCAGTATCATCAAGGTAGGAATATGACAGTGTCCAGGCAGGCATGGTACAGGCTGAGTTGAGAGTTCTACATCTTCATCTGAAGGCTGTTAGCAGAATACTGACATCTAGGCAGCTAGGATGAGGGTCTTATAGTCCACACCCACAGTAACACTCCTAATCCAACAGAGCCATACTTTCTAATAGTGCCACTCCCTGGGCCAAGGATATACAAACCATCACAATGGGAAACTTGTCATCAATAGGAAAGCCATCACCATCTTCCAGGAGTAAGATCCCACCAACACTAAATGGGGTGGTGCTGCAGCTGAGTATGTTGTGGAGGTTACTAGTCTTTGCATCACCATGTAGAAGGCTGGGCCACACTTGAAGGGTGGAGCCAAAAGAGTTATCATCTCTGGCTGTTCTGCTGATGCCCCAATGTTTGTGATGAGTGTGAGTCATGAGAAGTATGACAACTTGATCAAGATCGTCAGCAATGCTTCTTTCACCACCAACTGCCTAGTCCCCCAGCCAAGGTCATCCAGGACAGTTTTGGCCTGTGGAAGAACTCATGACCACATGTGGAAGAACCATGCCACCACTGCCACTCAGAAGACAGCAATGTGACTATGAGAAACCTTAGACCTTCTACCCAAAAAGGAAATTACCACAAGAGACAAATTACAGAGTTCAAAAACATGTGGCCAGATAAACATCTAATAGGAGGGTAATGTCTCTAGACAAAAAGAACTGCAACAATTAAAAACAAAAACAAAATATAATTTCCAATCAATAATGGGTAATGACCTGAGCAGACTTTTCTCAAAAGAAAAAAATAAAAATGACCAAATAAGTGTTTCTAAAAGTGGTCAATATCCTTAGTCATCAGAATAATGTAAATGAAAACTGCCTGAAGAAGTTGGGGAGATAACTCTGCCATAAAGTGCTAAGTGTGCAAATATAAGGAACTGCATTTTAATCCCTGGCACCCACATAAGGAGCTGAAATCCTGGTGTACCCATGTGATCCCAGCAGAAGGCATATGGAGACATGAGGATCCCTGAGGCTCAGTGAACACCTAGTAAAACCAATTAGGTTCACTCCACATTCAGTGAGAAACTCTGTCTCTAAAATTTAGCTGAGGAGTGATCCTGCTCTTGCCTCCATATGTATGTGTACACATTCCCAAACTCCTACACACATATAAATGTGAATACAAGTTCATGTACATACGTGTACACGCATAATTTTTTTCTTTTCTTCTTTAATTGAAAATAGATTCTTTTCTCATACAGTTTATTCGGGTTGTACTTTCTTCTTCCTTTCCTCCCAGTTCAGCCCACCTCGTCTATGGATTCACTCCCTTTCTTTCTCTCTTTAGAAAAGAACAGGCCCCAAAGAGGCAATGACCAAACTAAAATATAAGACGAAGAAAAAAATATCATATTAAAATTGGGCTAGGCAATCTAACAGGAGGAAAATAGTCCCAAGAACAGACACAAGAGTATCGACACATTTGTTCTCAGTCAGGAGTCCCATCTAAGTAATAAGCTAATTGATATAATATATATGCAGAGGACCTGGTGAAGACCCACGTAGTCCCTGTGCTTACTGTTTCAGACTCCTTTCTTAGTTGGTTCAGGGGGCCTTGTAATCCTGGTGTCTTCCAATCCCCTCTGACTCCTAAAATCTTTCCACCTCTTCTTCCACAGGATTCCCTATGACATCTCTGGAACTATCCAAACAGTGTCCACCTTGGGTTCCCTTTTGTCGAGTGGACCTTAAGTCAAATCAAACATTGGTTAGCTACTCCCACAAGTTCTGTGCCACCATTGCCTTAGCATATATTTCAGGCAGGACAGATTGCAGGTCAAAGGTTTTGTGGCTGGCTTGGTGTCCACATTCTTCAGGTACCCTTGATAGTTCCTTCCCATACTAAGGAGACTAGAACTTAGGGGTAAAGGCTCCATATAGGCACCAACTTAACTTCTCCATTTTCCATGATTTGTGTGGGTGTTGTCTTTGGCCATAAGGCCTCCAATGTTGATGTGCAGAGAGCAAACATTTATGTTAGCATCAGCTCAGGTAATTTGGGAATTTTCACAGGACTCCCCCTTGGACAATAACTCAAAATGCAACCCAGTCCTCAAAGAAAGTCTTATTGGCAACAAGAAATGACAAGTTGTAATTCTCCATTACTAGAAGTTAGGATCACCTTCATACAACTAAAGAAGTTTTGACTGCTCTAGGTCTTCAGATCATCTCCCAGATGCCCCTCAAGGCTGTTCTTTACATTTTCTTCTATCAAGTTCAGTGTATTTAGTTTTATGTTGAGGTCTTTGATCCACTTAGACTTGAGATTTGTACAAAGTGATAAGTATGGATCTATTTGCATTTTTCTATGTGTAAACATCCAGCTTGACTAGTACTGTCTCTCCCCATAGTCTCTCCCTCCACTCTACTGCCTGATACCTGATTCCTCCTATTCCTAGCCCCATCTGCCCCCGTCCACTCATAGAATATATTCTATTCCACCTTCCAGAGAGGTCCATGAAACCAACCTACACTCCCTCTCTTTACCTAACCTAACTGGATCTGTGGATTATAGCTCAGTTATCATTTAATTAAAGGCTAAATCCACTTAAAAGTGAACACATATACCATATTTATATTTCTGGATTTGGGTTACCTCACCTAGGATGACTCTTTTCTAGTTCCATCCATTTGAAAATTACATGATGTCATTTTTAAAATAGCTGAATAATACTCCATTGTGTAAATGTACCACATTTTCTTTACTCTCTTTCTGCCGATAGACATCTAGTTTGTTTCCAGTTTCTGGCTATTAGGGATATTTCTGTCTTGATAAGTTTTTCATTCAATAGAGAATTTTTCATTTTTGGTTGTTTCTGTTGCTGTTGCAATTCAGCTTTAATACATGATGATCTGGTAGGATTCAGGGAGTTATTTCAATTTTCTTGTATCTGTTGAGATTTGCTTTGTGTTCAAGTATGTGGTCAGTTTTGGAGAAAGTTTCATGAGTTGTAGAGAAGGTATATTTTATGTATTTGGGTGAATTATTCTGTATGCCCACTTGCTTTATAACATCTATTATCTGACTATTTCTATGTTTAGTTATTATCTAGATGACCTGTCCATTGGTAAGAGTGTGGTTTTAAATTTACCTACAGTTTGTGCGGGTCAAGTCATGATTTAAGCTCCAGTAATATGTCTTTTACAAATTTGGGTGACCTCGTGTTTGGGGCATAGATGTTAAGAAATGGAATGTCATCTTGGTTGATTATTTTGATCAATATGTAGTATTCTTTCCTAAGGACACTTCTCTTTTTATTAGTTTTGCTTTGAAGTCCATTTTGTTAGTTATTAAATGGCTACAAGAGACTTTTTCTTAGATTCATTTGCTTGGAATATGTGGTGAATTGATCGCCCATGGGAAGTGGCACTACTAGGAGGAGGTGGTGGCCTTGTTGGAAAAGGTCTGGATTGTAGGAGGAAGTATGTCACAGTGAAGGTAGGCTTTGAGGGCTCCTAGTACACGAGTTCCAACCAGTATAAGAAGAGGCTCTCCACCTGGATGACTGCAGAAGAAAGTCTCTTATGTTGCTTTTGGATCAAGATGTAGAACTTTTGGCACTTCCAAGCACCTTGTTTGCATGGACACTGCGCTTCCCACCGTGATGAGAATGGATTGAACCTCTGAAACTGTAAGCCAGACTCAATTAAATTCTTTCCTTTATAAAAGTTGCCTTGGTCAGGTATCTCTTCACAGCAATGAAACCCTAACTAAGAAAGAATGTATTCTTTCCAACCCTTTACCTTGAGGTAATGTTCAAGCTTGATGTTCAAATATGTTTCTTGAATGTAGCAGAAGGATGGATCCTATGTTCACATCCATTCAGTTAGCCTGTATCTTTTTATTCATGAATTGAGACCATTGATATTGATAGGTATCAATGACAAATATTATTAGCATTGTTGAACTTTAACTCTATATTTGACTGTTAACCATATTTTGATTGCTTTTTTGTAAAAAAAACTTACCTTTTAAAAAGATTATTTATCCTTATGTGCATTGGAGTTTTGCCTGCATGTATGTCTGTGTGAGGGTGCCAAATCCTAGAACTGGAGTTGCAGAGAGTTGTGAGCTACCATGTAGATGCTGGGAACTACATTAAACCTATATCCTCTGCAAGAGTAATCAGTCCTCTTTGACTGCTGAGTCTTCTTTCCAGCCCCTCAATTGCCTTTTTTTATTTTACTAAATTTCTGAGCAAGTAGTTTGCTCACAGGTAACCCATGGATGCTCTACTCTGTGAGATCTTACGTATTGCATATAGATCTCTGGCAGCTGTACTTTAACTTCAACTGCATTTTATATAACATTTTCATATTTTCATTTTCTTTTTCTAGAGATCAATTCATTCTGAAGCACAAAGAAATGGGATCTTGAAAATTTTTGAAGGAGTCTTTTATTCTCAAGATTTTCTTCTAATTATCTCTTCATTCCTTCCTAAATTGTAGACAGAGAAACATGACTTGGTAACACTTCTGATGATGTTGTCAATTTTTCTTCTTTACAAAATAGACTTAGAAATACTATGAGTAGCTTTACAAGTCAGAAGTTGAGGGTATAACTCAGAGGTAGAGTAATTATCCAACACGAGAATGGCCCTGGTTTCAGTCCTCAGCATTGTGAAAAAAATACAACCAAGCTATATTTTCTACCATGACTTGGTTTTCACTAATTCATGTACACCAACATGAAATTACAGTAGAAAATTCCACAACTGGCTTCATGTGACAGGTTGAGTCACAATTCAGGAAAAATAAAACTACTATATAAAATTGCTTTTGGTCACTACTTTTTTGTGACTGTGATTTTATACTCACACATTTAGATGCATTTGAATTTATACAGTGTATCAACTTTGTACTACTTATCCTCTGAATTCAAAATATATATTTGAGAAGGAGTTATAGCAATGCGTGTAGATCTAGTTCACACTTGCAGCTAAAATATTTTAAGTAATTTAAGTATTTAAGTATTATTTTAAGTAATGTACATTTTACTTTGTTATTGTAAGTAATCTAAGCAATGGTTTATGTTGTTGTGTCTAGAATAAGAAATTCTTTACAAGCTGAGAGTGTAGCATAGTTAGAATGAGAGGAGGGAGAAGAGAGGGAGTATTTCTCTATTCTGTAGTAGTAAGTTTTCTTAACTTGCTCTTACATTTCTAGAGTTTTGCTCTTTACACTTAAGATTTATTCATCTGGAATATAGTATTGTAATCAGTATGACATAAATTTGCTTTACTTTTTGTTTTTATCACATGGCTGTTCAATTGTTCCAGTGTTATTTGTGTGTATATGTATCTGTGTGTGTGTCTCTGTGTGTGTATATATGTGTCTGTGTGTGTGCTTTATATCTAACTTAAAATGCCCAACTTGTAATGTACCAAGTTCCCATTATATGATGTGAATCTGTTTCTGTCTCTGAGGCTTTTTATATGGCGATTAATTTATTCCTGACATAAAACACATCTATGAACATAGCTTTAGACTGTGAATACATAATGGAGCAGTATTGGTGAAAGAAAGTCATACACTTGGTGGGGAAAGATTCCAACATGATGTCAGTGTAATTAGCAGCTGATATACACATCTACTGTGCTTTTGTTTTCTTGTTTGCTTTATTACATGTAGAAATTTTGCTTAACCACCTAGTTCTAGTTCTTTTAGTGTATGTACGATTACATTTTCTAAGTGCATTTATTCTCCCTAATCTAGATAGCCATTATTTCCTACTTATTTTTATTTCATTGATTATAAATTATACAGAAGCCAGTAATGGTGGCACACATCTCTAATTCCACACTTGAGAAGTAGATACAGATGGATTTTTTTTCTCTGTGAATTGAAGGCCAGCCTGCACAATATAATGATTTGCAGGCTAGCCAGATGTGGGTTAAAATTGATGGCCCGAGTCCAACCAGGGCTCTGGCAGCTGGGCAAGGTGGATAAGGGAAGTCTGACTGCTTGCACCTCAGGGCCACCTGGAGGGTGTCAGCCTATGGGAAACTGCAGGACCCCCGCTCTGGGGGTGGGGAAGGGCAGTCTGGGGTCCCCGGGGAACCAGTGCGGAGGCCAGGGATGACAGGTTCTCAGTCTTGGGCACCACAGATGCTGCTGGATGACACAGAGGCGATAAGAATGAGGTGGGGGCCCACGGGGCTGGTTCTAGCCTGGGGCTGAAGGGAAAAGAAGGAAAGGAGAACTCCAGCTTGTTCCCTCCGGGAAGGAGTGTCCTTGGTTTACTCAGGTGGATGGCTTGGTTTGGCAGAGACCATGTCTAGATGTACAGAGAGGTTTCCTGCAGAGACTAGATGCAGCTCTTTAGAGGAAGACCTGCTCCATTGCTCCAGCACAGTGGATCCAGATGAGAGGAGGCAGTCCATGCTTTTAAAGCATTTATTGTTGGTGGAGAGCTGTGATGAGTGCAAAGTAGAGGCTGGCCATGGCCATGGTCAGGGGAGAGAGGGGGAAGGGAAAAGAGCCCAAGAGGGCAGAGAGAGAGAGAGAGAGAGAGAGAGAGAGAGAGAGAGAGAGAGAGAGAGAGAGAAGAAAATAAGAGAGGGAGGGGGGGCAAGCAGTCCCTTTTATACTAGCCAGGCCTACCTGGCTGTTGCCAGGTAACCATGGGGAGGAGCATACCTGGCTGGCTGTTGCCAGGTAACTGTGGGAGTGAAGTCCAGACATAATACCAGGAGCTTGGGGAGTTGCCCCATGTGACTGATGGCCTCAGAATTATGGAGCTGGAGCCTCACGTCAGGAGCCTAGTGTCTGGGAGCATTGCAAACAGCCTTCCATCCCTCTGGTGGGTCTCTGGGATTTAAACCTAGCTCAACCAGAAAAGAGGCTGTCTGCATTTCACGGTCCCACAGCCAGAGTTAAATAATGATACCCTATCTCAAAAAAAGGAAAGAAAAAAAAAAACAAGAAAGAAAATGTATATAAATAATGATTACTAGTAAGGATGAAAGACATTCATGCTTGTTCCTAATAGAAATAGAAAAATTTACAATTGTTAAAAATAATTTTTGTGATATTTTATCTTAGTTGATATTTTTTAAGAAATTATTAGGAAAATGTATGCAAATATCCAATTTCTTTCTACTTTGGGTGAACTGAACATGTTAATTTTCCTTCTTTTTCTATTATATATAATATATTTATTATATATTATACAAAAATATATTTTATCTGTTTTGAAGCACTGGCAAATCAATATAAAATTTTCTAGACTTGCTACCTGTATTTTGAGTAAATTTTTATCCATGAATTCAGTTTCCCTGATGGCCATCTCTTCAGACACAAGCTTATTCTTCTTAGATAGTGAGAGAAATTTACATTTTATCGAATTAATTGTATTTGAGTTTGCTTTTGAGATTTTGTTTTTGTTTTTTATAAAACTTTAAAATAAGGCAGTCATTGTGGCACATAATTGCACCATTGGGAAGCCCAAATGTGAGGTCATGTTGCCGGAAGCCTTAAAACAGATCGGCAAGATCCCACACTACTACGGACAACAGCGGGCCACATGGCTCCAGCAGGGTGTTCTCATCCTGGCAGACACCCTGGCCTGGAGCTCCTGAGACATCTCCACCCAACTCACCAAGTTCCCTGGACAGGTCATTGCCATGCCAGCCCCATGCAATGACCGCCCACCTTTTGGTTAGTTGTCACAATTTCCAGTAACCTGGTAAAATTCTAGAAGCTTATAATCAGTCAGATTTATATATTGATAATTTCTTCAATTCACAAGACACCCACACAATAATTTCAGAGCCAATTGATGATATAAGCTGCCCACCTAGATTAGACAGGTTATACCAATTATTCTATCCCTATATGATATTATAGCTACCTGTGGCTATTTAAAGCCATGCAGAATCTGAACCATCCTTTTTTATCATTATTATTATTATTTTTATTTTCTATATTCTTCATTTACATTCCAAATGATCTCCCCTTTCTGTTTATAATTCCACTTTCAAAAAACTTAGGAATATTTTTATGCCTACCATTTTATCTGTATAATTTTTCCATGAAATACTCAATCTTAACATGTTTTTATATATTTCTTCAATTTTTTCAGAGATATTTTCCAGGTAAATCTTCAATTTTATCAGAAAATGTTTATAATTTCACTTTCAATCAACTTAGAAATATTGTTATGCCTACCATTTTATCTGTATAATTTTCCATGATAATCTTCAATTTTAATGAATCGTCCTTTTCATCCTCCATTTTCCTCCTCTTCTGTGTTGCTCCCTGTCTTTGTAACTCTTAGCTCTGCCTCCCTTTTCCCTGTCCAATCACAGGCTTCTTGTTACTTTAATAATTAAATTGGTTGGACAGGAAAAATCAGGCTACAAGGCCAGTTTGGGGTGTAGAATAAAAATCAATCTCAAAATTTAAAAGAAAAATTAAATTAAATACTACCTTATTGTGGTTTCATTGTATTTTGAAATAATGTATGTTAATAAGTTCATAAAGAAATAGAGAACTTTTGGTATCATTTCTACTTGGAGAATATACTACCCATTTAGTGAAGATTAGTCCTTCCAGTCAATGCTAGTAGTTTAAAATTTCAAGATCAAGATAAGCTTTAGTGTGTTTTCTCTAATACTTGAATGAATGACTGCATTTTCCTGAAATATTATTCTATAATGTAAAGGCATATCTTATGTCTGTCTGCCATCATTCTTAAACACATACCCACACCACCTAATATACAAAAATGAGTCAGAGACAAAATAATTTTTTAAAAATCCCACCTACTCCAGTCAATAAGGAAATGAATGGAAAGTCAGTAAGAGTAGTTATAGGCTACCCATCTCCATCCTCAAATCATGAAGTCACTGCAGAATGGAAAGAGGAACACAGAGATAAGGCATTTAAAGAGGTAGCTTACCAGAACCTAGAAATGTCACGTGGACTTTTTTTTAACCTAAAATTTGGTAATGTAGTACCAGTAAGAGTCTTATAAAGGTATTTAGTTGTGTTCTCAAAAGAAAGCAGATATTGATGGTCCATAGTGACATTGTCATTGTCCTGGAATGACCCTTTTAGCAATCAGCATCTTTAGTCTAATAATGACTCAAGACCTGACTTTTGAAATCTGATCTGAGAGTCTTTGTAATTTCAGGTAAGCTTAGTCAGATGTTTTTATTCCAAGCTTGATACTAAAAACTGATAATTTTAAAGGGTAAAATTATTATTCAAGATTTATCACGTGGGGGCACAACTAGCTGCCCTGAGCAGCTTGTTGAACTCAGGACCTTCATTGTCCAACCATCTCTCTACCTGAATTCCTCACCCCAAACCCTTTCTTGATGGCTTTCCCAGGGGTACACCCAACTAATGGGAGACTTGCACCACCCCTGAGTTCTATTGTCCAGCTCAAACACACACACCAGAAGCCTGCAAAACTAGGATCATCAAGGTTATGCCCCCTCCCAATACTTGCTACAACTGAAACATCCAGGGACAACCAGATGTCTAAAAGTCAGCATAAGAACATAATTGACAAAAGCCAGAGCAATATGACACCTTCAGAGCAACAGCTATCCTACTACAGCAAACTCCACATATCTTAACACAATTGAAGCATAAGAAAATGAACTTAAGGGGCTGGAGAGATGACTCAGTGGTTAAGAGCACCAACTGCTCTTCCAAAGGTCCTGAGTTCAAATCCCAGCAACCACATGGTAGCTCACAACCATCCATAATGAGATCTGGCGCCCTCTTCTGGGGTGTCTGAAGACAGCTGCAGTGTACTTACATATAATTAATAAATAAATCTTAAAAAAAAAAAAACCAACAACACCAAAACCAAACAAAAAAGACCTTTAATCTTATAAAGATGACATATATAGGCTGCTGGCAGAAAGTGCGGTACAAATTAAAGGTGAGGATCTTCTCACCTCAAAAGATCTGAATTAACAGTCTATCTTCCCACTTCAAATGATTTAATTAAAAAAAAAAAACATCCTCCCAGTTGTGCTCAGTTTTGGTTTACATAATTCCAGATGTAGTCAAGATGACAATCAAGAATAGCCATCTGAGGTGTATTCTTTCATAGGAGATGTTATGCAGGACACTAACTTTGTTAAAGTAGCCTAAACTACTGTAATAATTTCACCCAAAATACGTTGGAAATTTCTTTCATGCTCCAACAGTTTGATATAGCTGAAAGGGTCCATGCCTACCAGGAACAACTTGAGAATCAACATCCAGCATCTAAAAGGAGAAGGGTCACAAAAGTCATATACACCTGGTCTAGAAGCAGCCAGTACCACTTTCTCTAGTTTTTCATTGCCTACATTCAGACTTATTACCTTAACTGTAAGGAATGCTGGCTATCATTTAGAAGTTTGTTCAAAAATTATTTTTAAAAAAATAAGAAGGAAGTAGTAGGCCGGATCAAAGACTTCCCTATGTGTTGGAATATATATATGTTGGAATATAATAAATATAAAATTAGACTCTTTGTTCTGTAAAAGAAAGCATGCATAGGATACATTATCAATATTCAAATATTAAGCACATTCCATTCACTCCCACTTACACTTCCAAAAGTATAATCTGTATGTTTGTGTGTATGTACACCTGTGTACATGTGCATATAGAGGCCAGAGGTAGATGTCTGGTATCTTTCTCAAAGTCTCTCCACTTTATTTTCCTCTTTTGTAACAGTGGTTGATTTCTTTCACTTGATTCAGGAAAGACAAAACTAGGAAAGTTTTTATAAAACTATGCAAATTCATCACAATAGTTCAACATACACTGAAAACAAGGATTTGGGGGTGGGGTGTGTATGTAATAATACTAACACCAAAGAATTACCTTGTAAAGCAGAAGCAGTTTGCTGAGGTAAGAATACAGCCAGATGGCAGGGTGCATATGTACTAAGATAATGAATAAAAACAAATTCAATTTCTTACTAAGTCAGCTATTACTCTATTCTGACTTCTAATATACATCCATAGTGTCTTTGGTTAAAAGAAAAAGATGAGTCAGTCAGTTCTGGTGCCTTCTTTGCCATTTAGTAGTAACTTCATGAATTCCAGGAACCTAATTTCTCTAGGATACACATTTATTGTTGTGTCCTACTATGGTATAGTGAGATAGAGGTAAGATGAAGTATTCAACTCACATCTTTATAATCACTATATAGACTATGTTTTACACAAACACTAATGACCTTAGGATCAGTGGGCCAAAAATTCAGCCCGGAGTGTTTTCTTATTTCTGACATTACCTCATGCTCTTGGCCAGGGCTGCTGACCTCGAGGGCATTGTGCCAGAGATACCTTTTGTGTTTTTATTCCGTTTCTGGTTTCCTGTTCACATTTTTTGTCCATGTTTCATGCAAAATTCGACTCTTTACCAAATACATTTTAGTTAACCATGATTTTTATTTTTATATAGGCAGAACCCTATTATTTATATGCCGATTTATAATAAATTTAAAAATAATCCACATCAAAATAATTAAATGCTGTTAGGTTTAAGAGATGTCACAGTATGGCAGAGACTCAAAAATGTATTGGAAGGAAAAGGAAAATCTATGATGACATCTTAAATATAAAAAAGTTAGGTTTTAGGCAAAAGCTTGCTTTTGTGAAAAGGGAACCTGGTGGTTTAGTGTAATATAATGAGACATCCTAAGAAGAGCAGGCCGAGTTCCCCATGCTCTTGGGGTCCACTGCTTAGTTAGGATTTACTCAGACTTTCCACAGAACAGCACCATCTGCCTGATTAGTCCGTTTCCTTGGTATCCTGCCTATTCCTGCTATTTAAGTTTCTGCTCTATTTCAAGAAAGGCACCCGTTAGAGATGGCCACATCTGTTATCACTTGAGAAGTCAATATATTTAAAACAACTAGACTAGCTCCCGGGTATTTTACTAAGTACAAGACTCAACTTCCTTTCCCTTAAATGCTAATAAATCATGAAATAATCTTGAATTTCCCTCTCTACTACCAATCCTGAAATTTCATGAATTTAAAATAAGAAAGAAATGCTCAGTGTAGGCATTTTTTTGTGAAAGACACATTATAAACACAAACAGAAAAAAATGCCATCTGTTAAAAAATAAAGTTAATTAAATGCTAACAAGAAATAAGAAATGTATAACAGTTATGGTCTATTTTAATGACTCTATCTCAAACACCTGAAATAGGATGCTGAAAAAAAATGGCGCAAATGCTTTTTAATTCAACTTTCTAGAAAGTATGCTTCATATAGGTGAGAATTTATGTCGTTTTTTTTTCTTTTTTCTTTTTCACTGTGTCTTGAGTATTGGGACACATAGCAAAATCCAGCTTTTTAAGTCAGAACTATAAAATGGTTCTTCAAGATTCCCCACTTCTTATGTATTCATACCTCCTCCCACTTGCATAAACGCTAATTTATATATTGATGTAATGGTATTTTATAGGTGTAATTAATGTCTGAAGTAATTAACCTTATGATTAGATCATCACTATAGGTTCGACATCATCACAGTAGAACACAGTTTTCTGTGATAATTGTAAAAAGATACCACAAAAACAATTACCGACTACCTAATGGAAAGCAACAACTACATTGTAAATGGCCCTGTGGAGCAGAGAGCAGTGGACAAGAGCTAAAAGCAGCCTCCAGCATACAACCAGTAAGGCATCAGGGATTTTAGTCCTACAACTACAACAAGTGGATTCTGTGAAAACATAAACAAGCTTGGGTAGGAAATGGAGCTACCCCCTATAATGCAATACAAAAGGAAATGTGTGTATAAAGATATTTATATAGTAGTCCCTCAAAATTCATAAAGATTGATTCCAGTATTTCTATGAATATTAAAGTTCATGGACAATATAAAATAATGTATATGCAATACTTCCATATACTTTGCATTTTTTCAAGAATTTATGTAAAATGCTATTCATTATTTGCTACATAAACACTTATTATACTATAATGTGCAGGGAATAAAAATTTCATTCTTCGTGTTTAACCTAGATGAAATTTTAAAATATTTTCAATTTACAGCTGTTAAATATATAGATCAACAACCTATAAATATGGAAGTCTGACTGTATATCTCCATTTACATTTTATTTCAAGAAAGCAAATTTAGGATATATTCATCTATAACATCACCTCAAATCTATTAGTATACCTATGGTATAAACACAAATTTTAGTTGAAGAGACACAGTTTATTTCATTTAGAATAGCTATACTGTTAAGTGTATGGTAGAATTACAATTAATACTGGAATTTTTCTTATATTATTTTAAATATGGCATATAGAATTGGAAAAGATTTAAATATGTCAACAATATGTGCTCTCGGGAATCGATCCTATAAAGCTGCAGAAAAGCTTGACTGTAAGTGCCCAAAAATTGCCTTCCTTTCACATAGGAAGGAAGGTTGGAGGTTTCTGAGTGCACATAAAAAAAAATGATGTGTACCATTTGATAAATGCTTACACTTCTGAGTTGAACAGGAAGATGGCTTTGGCATTTTTTTCTTTTTTTTCTTATTGAGACTAGATCTTTCTATGTAGCCTAGCCTGACCTGAGAATTTACAGTCATCCTCTCCATGCTTCCTGAGACTTGGGATTATAGGAATGTGCCACTATGACTGGTTGATTTTTGATCATAATAGTATTTCTTCCTATGTCATTCCTTTCCCAGAACAGGTTGAGTGACAGGTCTTTCATAAATAAAAGCAACCAATAGCTCTTCATATCTGTGACATCTATGAACTACAATGACTAGCATGGCAAGATATACCTAAGGGTATAGAGGCACTCATATTTTGGAGGGAACAACAGCTATTGGTTTTATTGGTCTAATTGGATTTATGGCCTCTCAACAGGAGGTAAATCATGCCTGTTACTACTGGTAACCTAGCCAACTTTTCCAGGCTAGTGAGGTAATAGATCTTAGAAGAGAACCTACTACTTCTTCTTTACTAAACCAGCATAATTGCTAATTGCATTCTAATACTCATCCTTATATTCACAGATAGGTGTATCTCTCCCATATCATCAAAGAAGCCTCCTTTTGCAACAGATAGAGACTATTAAAGAGAACTACAATTGGTCAAAATCCAGAGAACTCATGATAATGAGGTTCCCAGAACCAATGGATACACTACAACACAACTGCTAAAATTAAGGCTCATGGAACGTCATGGAAAGGGGATGGGGAATGCAGGAAAATTGTAAGATACAGAGGACCAGGAAATCTGCTGTGATACTGTGTCTCCTAGAAATTACAGACAAGTTTCATCCATAATATCCCAACAATATGATTGCCTAGTGAAAACCTGAGCCAGGAAAACACCAATAGCCATGAAAATCTGGAGGGAGAAATCTTTTGGAATACCACCCTTAAACCATGAACTACAGGCAGCTAAGGAAAGTGGAGATGAACCTCCAACTCGGTTTTTCAAACCCAAATTGTTAGTCCTGAAATCATATACATACATATATACATATGCATATACATATACATGTATATAATGTGTATGTGTATATATAATAATAACAAAGAAAAAGAGGTTATGAATTTATGAGGGAGGAAAAGGGCTCATGAGAAGGATTGAAGGGAAGGGGAATTATGCAATTAAATTAAATTTAATTAAAATTTAATTTAAAATTAAAAAATTAAATATTAAACAATATAAATAAAATGTGAGTATAAAATCTGAATAAAACAGTCAACAAATTGGGAAAATGTGTCCACCCAACAACATCATGATACAATTATTAGTCATAATTTTCTTAAGGAGGACATAAAAAGCTACTGAACTAAAACTAGGGAAGGATAAATTGAGCAGTGGTAAAGTTTAAATTTGTTTTAGTTGTTTTACTTCTTGGACAATCTCTAAGATGTATAACATGTATATGGATCCCCCCCATTCTCTGTTAACCTCCACTCTACCCCTACCTGTCCCTCTCTAATATTCATGACTTTTGTTTGTTGTCTTATGTCCCATTTTGTTTAAGTAGGGCCATAAATGAGCATTGGATTAGAACTTACCCACTGGAGGCTGGTGGGTCACTAGTGGTTATCTCATTGCCTCCATTCTCATATCCCCCCTACCAGCTCGAATCTTTCCAATTCCATTTCTGTTTTCATATTACATATGTCCTTTTATCCTCAAATCTTTAAGGCATCCCTCTGCCAGTGACTGCTTTCTAGTTTCTAGGCTTCTACAGGCACCCTATATTGAACACAAAAAAATTGAGATATAAAGGTTCTACATATGAAATATTGAGTGGTTTTTTTGTTTGTTTGTGTTTTGTGCCTGAGTTACCTAGCTCCATATTTTTTGTTGTTTTATCCACTCACCTGAAATTTTTTTCTTTCTTCATAGGAAAATAACATTTTTATTGTATATACATACTGCATTTTCATTGTTGATAGAATGGATAGACATCTATACTGACTCCATTCCCCATGTACCATTAGCAGAGTGGCAATGAATATGGGCAAGCAAATCTCTACAAGACACAGAGTCCTTTGGTATGGGTTCAGGAGTAGAATAGCTGGACCATATTGTATTTCTAGTTCTAGCTTTTTTGAGGAATCCCCATCCTGTTTTCCATAGTGACTACAACAGCTTGGGTTCTCACAAACACTGAATAATTGTTCTTCTTTTCCTACATTCTCTACAGCATTTTATGCTGTTCGATTTTCCAGTGGTAGCCATTCTGATCCATCAGGGTGAGAAGGAATTTCAAAATAGTTTTCTTTTCCCCTCAAGGTGAGTTACTAAGAAGGTGACCCCAAAATGGCTATTACAAGCAGTTTTTATACTTTTTAGGGGCACAGGTTACATCAGCAAGGTTACAGTTCAAACTTATTGGCTAAGTATATTGACCTTTAAATCTACTGGCTAGCAAGCATGACATGCATCTGAATTTTTCCTTGGACTTTCCAGAGGATCAGGAGACTATCAGTCAGTACATTCTGAGAATTTTTTACTCAAGAATGATCCTGTGAGTGGAGAATGGAACTTGGTCTTGCCTTGAGCCCAGGCCGGGGGGGGGGAACTGTAAGGAAGGTGTAGGAGTGGAAAACCCCTTAGGGTCTCTCATTCCCCACTTTTTCTTGTACAAGCTCCAATCCTGGAGCTAAGCTCAGGGGTCTTGGGTAACTAACTCACATTCTTCAGGTCCTTTCCTCGGGGGTCTCATATTGTTGTCTCAAGACTATCAGCTGCACTGCTCCTATTCTCTCTTTTTCAATATGCAGTGTCCAAAGATCAACAGTAGCAGGAGAACAATTAGGGGTCCTAACAAGGTGGATATGAGGGTGGTTAACCAAGGGGAGGAGTTAAACCAAGACTTGAAGCAGCCCTGACTCTGTTCTCTTTCTATCTTCCACTTAGCTAGCCCTTTTCTCACCTTCGCCATTGGATCTTTAACAACCCCAGAATGGTCTATATAAAAGCAACACTCCTCAGCTAAGGCAACACATAGCCCTCCTTGCTGGAGGAAATGTTAAGTCTAATACCCTCCTATTCTGTAGTACTACTTCTGATAATGAAGTCAATGATTCTTGAAGGTGACTGATGGAAGTTTCTATTTTCTCTATATCTAAATCAATGGCTACCCTCAGACTGTCACAATTTTTCTCTTGTAAGACCAGAGCGGAGGTCTCGGTGGCTTCCCCGGCCACTCCCAACCCCAACAGAAGAGAGACAGTAAGTGCTGTAACACACATAGGATGGAGGAAGAAACCAGAATCCAAAGATACCACCAGACGGTCATGATCAAGGTCGAGTGATCTTGGCTTAAGTGGATTGTCCTTCTTCTGTACCATCCAGCAGTGATCCCTGGGGAGCGGAGCATCTGCAGGTTTCACATGGGAAGCATGCACCCAAGCTGTAATACAGTCCACCTTGAGGGCTATGGGAGTAGTTAGCAACACCAGGAAGGTCTCTTCCACTGGGGTTCCAGCAACTGTGCCCAATGCCTCCTTTCGTAGACCCAGACACCAGTCTGAAAGTGGTAAGTGGTCTCTGGCATCCCTGGAGCATTTAAGGCAGATAGTTTGGGCCAAATATCATGTAGTATTTACTGAAGGGCTTGGGGCTTCAAGAAGAGGTTCCTATCAGTGAGTTGGGATACCTCTAGGGAGGGCCCAGTGGACACCAAGGGAGTTAGGGTACCAAACAGGAACTCAAAAGAGGTCAGGTTAAAATGGTAGGGGGTGTTCCAGGTTCAGAACAGGGCCAGAAGAAGAAGCACCATCCAGTCAACACTGGTCTTCAAGGACAATTTAATTAAGGTCTCTTTTAGAGTTTTGCTTATTCTCTCTACCTGCCCTGAGCTCTGGAGACAGTACGCACAATGGTATTTTCAATTCGTCCCCAATATCTCTGCCAATCCGTGATTTATCTTAGAGACAAAAGCAAGACCATTGTCTGATCCAATTACCTTGTGTGCTCTGAACCTCAGAAAATTTCCTCTAATATCTTCCTGGCTACCACAGTATCTGTTTCCTGCTTGGTGAAGGAAAGCCTCAACTCATGTAGAGAAAGTATCCACAAACACTAGACAGTTTTTGTAACCATATTTTCCTGGCTTAACTTCTGTAAAATCAACCCACCAATATACTCCAGGCCTTTTGTCCTCTTTACTCTTGACTGCATAAGCATCCACTTGCTGTTATACCTTACACAGTTCTACTATATCTCTGGCTAAAACCCTGAGGTCTGTTACATATACCTTAGATCCCTTGACTGCTTGGATGAGCCTATCCCCTAAATGAGTTCATTTATGCATTTGGCCAAGTAAGTCTTTTGCTTGCTTTCTGGGAAGTCAAAATAGTTTTTAATTTGATGCCTAATGATATCAAGCACTTTATAAAAAGTGTTGATCAAAACAAGTCTATAGTCCATTTTTTACTGGGTTTAGTGTCTTGATGCCCCCTCTCCCGCATTCTTTAGGTATTCCTAATACTTATTCTCTGTTGGATGTTTTTCTCTTATTCTGTAAACAGCATCTTCATTTGATTCACAGTTTCTTTTGCTATTTTGTTTCTTTTTTTATTTATTTTCTATATATTTTTTTTAATTTACATTCCCAATGATTTCCCCTTTCCTGGTTCCTCCCTCCCCGAAAGTCCAATAAGCCCTCTTCCCTCCCACTGTTCACCATTCAACCCCCTCTCGCTTCTCTGTCTTGGTATTCCCCTACATCCAGTCTTTCCAGGACCAGGGGTCTCTCCTCCATCTTCTTGGAAATCAATTGATATGTGAATTGTGCCTTGGGTATTCTGAGCTTCTGGGTTAATATCCCCTTATCAATGACTGCATACCTGTTCTGATCATTTGCCTAGGAATTTTGTCCCATCACTTCACTGAAAGTGGCACTAATGAGCATCAACACAGACCATGGATGGGCATGGGCCTTGGATATCAACACAGCCTCAGGAGGTATCATGGACCACAAACATCAACTTGGTACCCACATTCCATGACAGCAGATCAGATCACAGACACAGACATGGCCTCTGGTGACAGTATAGACCATGGAGGTCTTTTGAAAAGGATCAATTTAGAAAATGAACCCTTGCTCCAAGGCTTTGAAATCTTGCCTGCTTTTATTTCTCAAGACCCAATGTGAATGTGCAAGTGCCCCCTTCCCTGTGCCCTGCTTTTTTTTTTTTTTTTTTTTTTTTGCTTTGTTTGGTACTAGAACCTTCCCTCCAAACTGATCATTTTTCTTCCAGTGTGTTAATTTACCTATTTGCTGGTGCTGTACATAATTAAAGACTACAACTTTAATTTTTCCCTTTCAGAAGTCTAATCCTGGCTGATCCTCTGCCACAGTGCCATACCCAAATACTGCTTGGAGAGAGCAGGTCTCCCAGGAGTGCTGACAAACCTGTGGGCACAAGACAGACCACCATTTCTGCTCAAAGGTACCTGCCTGGAGACTTCAGGACACAGGAACTGAGGTGCAGCCTGGGACAGGATCCTTCTGGTTTCTGTCTGTGCCTGGAGCTGATCCTGTGCCACAATGCTTCATACCCAAATACTACCACCAGGAGAAAGAGAGTCTCCCAGGAGTGCTAACATACCTGTGAGCACAGGTAAGATCACCACTTCTGTTCAAAGGGACCTGCCTGGAACCTTCATGACACAGGAACTGAGAAGCAGTCTGGAACAGAATCCTTCCAGTTTCTGTCTGTGCCCCAGAGATGATCCCATGCCACAGTGCCCTATACCCAAATTTCTCCTGGAGAGAACTGATCTCACAGGAGCACTGACACACAGGCTTGCAGGAGGGACAAGCCACAGTCAGAGACAGCAAAAAATAGCTAACACCAGAGATAACCAGATGGTGAAAGGCAAGGGCAAGAACATAAGCAACAGAAACCAAGGCTACATGGAATCATCAGAACCCAGTTCTCCCACTGCAGTGAGCCCTGGAAACCACAACACACCAGAAAAGCAATACTCTGATTTAAAATCAAATCTCATCATGATGATAGAGGACATTAAGAAGGCTATAAATAACTTCCTTAAAGAAATACAGGAGAACACAGGAAAATAACTAGAAGCCCTTAAAATGGAAAGAAAAAATACCCTTGAAGTATTACAGGAAAACACAACCAAACAGTTTTTGTTCAGTTTGGACAAAACCATGCAGGATCTAAAAATGGAAATAGAAACAAGAAATCACAAAGGGAGACAACCATGGCGATATAAAACCTAGGAAATAGATTAGGAGTCATAGATGCAAGCATCACTAACAGAATACAAGCGATAGAAGAGAGACTCTCAGGAGCAGAAGATCCCATAAAAAACATTGACACAACAGTCAAAGAAAATGCAAAATGCAAAAATCTCTTAACCCAAACATCCAGGAAATCCAGGACACAATGAGAAGACCAAACCTAAGGATTATAGGTATAGAAGAGAGTGAAGATTCCCAACTTAAAGGGAAGTAAATATCTCCAACAAAATTACAACAGAAAACTTCCCTTATCTAAAGAAAGAGAAGTTCATAAACATGCAAGAGGTCTACATAACTCCAAGTAGATTGGACCAGAAAAGAAATTCCTTCAGTCACATAATGTCAAAACACCAAATACACTAAACAAAAAAAGAACATGAAAAGCAGTAAGGGAAAAAGGTCAAATAACATATAAAGGCAGACCTATCAGAATTATACCAGACTTCTCACCAGAGACTATTAAAGCTAGAAGATCCTGGGCAGGTGTTATACAGACCCTAAGAGAACACAAATGCCAGCCCAGGCTACTATACCCAGCAAAACTATCAATTACCACAGATGGAGAAACCAATATATCCCATGAAAAGACAAATTTACACAATGTCTTTCCACAAATCCAGCACTGCAAGGGATAATGGATGGTAAATGCCAACAAAAGGAGGGAAGTTACACCCTAGAAAAAGCAAGAAAGTAATGTTATTTCAACAAACACAAAGGAAAATAGACACACAAACATAAAAATAACATCCAAAATAACAACAATCACTATTCCTTGGTATCTCTTGACATCAATGAACTCAATTCCCCAATAAAAGACATAGACTAACTGAGTTGATGCATAAACAGGATCCAGCATTTTGCTGAATACAGGAAATGCACCTCAGTATCAAAGATGGACCCTAACTCAGAGTAAAGGGCTGGAAAACACTTTTCCATGCAAATGGTCCCAAGAAACAAGCTGGAGTAGCCATCCAAATATCAAATAAAATCAACTTTCAACCAAAAGTTATCAAAAAGGGTAAGGAAAGACATTTCATACTCATCAAAGAAAAAATCTACCAAGAAGATCTCTCAATTCTGAACATCTGTGCTCCAAATGCAAGGGCACCCACATTCATAAAAGAAATTTTAGTAAAGTTCAAATCATACATTGCACCTCAGACAATAAAAGTGGGAGAGTTCAATACCCCACTCTGATCAATAGACAGATCATGGAAACAGAAACTTAACAGAGACATTGAAACTAACAGAAGTTATGGACCAAATGGATTTAACAGATATCTATAAAACATTTCATCCTAAAACAAAACAAAACAAAAATATACATCTTCTTCTAGCACCTCATGGTACCTTCTCCAAAACTGACCATATAATTGGTCACAAAACAGGCCTCAACAGATACAAGAAGATTGAAATAATCCCATGCATCCTATCAGATCACCAAGGACTAAGGCTGGTCTTTAAAAGCAACAAAACCAACAGAAAGCCACATACATATGGAAACTGAACAATGCCCTACTCAATGATAACTTGGTCAAGGAAAAAATAAAGAAATTAAAGACTTTTTAGAATTTAATGAAAATGAAGACACAACATACCCCAACTTAAGGGACATAATTCAGCTTTGAGTGCCTCCAAAAAGAAACTGGAGAGAGCATACACTAGCAGCTAAACAGCACAGCTGAAAGCTCTAGAGCAAAAAGAAGCAAATATACCCAAGAGGAGTAGATGGCAGGAAATAATCAAACTCAGGGCTAAAATCAACCAAATAGAAACAAAAAGAACTATACAAAGAATCAACAAAACCAGGAATGGATTCTTTGAGAAAATCAACAAGATAGATGAATCCTTAGCCAGACTAAACAGAGGGTACAGAGACAGTATCCAGATTATCAAGATCAAAAATGAAAAGGGAAATAAAACTACAGAACCCTAGGAAATTCAAAAAAATTTATCAGATCCTACTACAAAAGCCTACATTCAACAAAACTGGAAAATCTGAATGAAATGGACAGTTTTCTAGACAGATACCAAATACCTATGTTAAATCAGGATCACATGGACCATCTAAACAGTCTCATGGTCCCTAAAGAAAGAGAAGCAGTTATTGGGAGTCTCACAATGAAAAACAAAGTCAAGGACCAGATGGGTTTGGTACAGAATTCTATCAGATCTTCAGAGAAGACCTAATGCCAATACTCTATTCCACAAAAGAGAAACAGAAGGAACACTGCTCAATTCATTCTATGAAACCACAGTTATACTTCATTTTCTCCCTTGGAGATGAACTGGTTTCTGTGTAATCAGAACTTGTCATGATTTCCTTTCATAGAGGACTTTGTAAGAGGTTTTTTTTTTTTTCTACTTCTATCATGCTTAGTATTGGAAATAGATTTTAAAATCTCGTTGAGTGCATATTACTTTTACCTTCAGAAGACATCATGTATATTTAAGAGGCATTTAACTATTATAAATTATTTTGATGACTTAAAAAATGTCAATACTGAGTTGTATATTTTAAAATAAATTTTATTAGTTTAATAAAAAAGAAATTAAGAAAAAGGAAATGAACCCTTTTCTATCTCGGACATCCTGCCATTTCTCAGAGCCAGGGCAAATGTGGGGATGGACAGTGAGTTCTGGGGCAGAGCCTGCTCAAGCTCCAGGCTGCTGCATATCACTTTGCCAAGGGGTCTATTCAAGATGGCAGTGCCCATAGGCACCCACAGGACAGCAGTGCAGCTCTGAGGAGCCCGAGAGACTCACAGAGGCTCCAAGGTGAGATGCAGTGAGCAGAGGTATATGTGCTTAGCTTGAAGTATCTCCAGAAAAACTAAAAAATAACAATAATACCCATAATAAAAATAAAAAACAGGTCTCATTTGAATGTCCTTTTAAAAAGTGGTCTTATGAAATTAGGGAAAAAGCTGAGTAGGGTTGTGCACGTGCATGAATGCAGTAGAAGTTAGTGAAACTAGAGACCCAGCAGAGAGGAGTATGGGAAAGGTATAGGAGCACTGACACTGTCTGAGAGAGACAAAAGAGGCTTGGTGGAGACAGGCAGAACTAAAGATTGTGGACTAGAGGCTGTGACAGATGTTGGGAGGTGACTATGGTAGATGGGGAACCCGTTGATACCAAGGGGATAAACTACTTTCAATAAAAAGATATAATTTGAATGATGCGTATATTAAATGGAAGAACACAGTCTTTTGCTGTATTTCATTATGCATGTTAAGGTTTGAGAATTTGGGAATAACCCATTATGAAAACCAAGTTCAAGCCAATAAAATTATCTTTATTCAAAAAGCTGATATATCAGAGAGACAGCTAGGTTTAGGATCCAAACCTTGTCAGCAGTCAGGCAGAACAGAACAAATGTTTAAGACAAACAAAACATCAAACAAAAACCAAGCACACAAACAAACCTCAGATTTGGAGGAGCAAAGGGAGTCAATCAAGTTCATGCATACATTGGGTACTTTCACACCTGGTATTTCATGTGGTTTTCTTTATAACAAGTATCCTAGTTGGTTTCCTTGAGGGTTCTGTTAGAAAGGCCCAGACTGGGAACTAACCAATGAAGCATATGGTAGGAATGGCCTAGATTCATCTGGAACACAGGAGGCCAGATTCTAGGATTCAACTAGATCCCATTTCTAGGGATACAACTGTTTCTTAGAATTCAACTATACACAAGATGGATTCCGTGCAGCTAAGAAGGTCCCCAACAATGCACAGTAACTTCATATACTATATTTCACATTATTAAATTCTTTGAAATCTAGTATTCATTAATGTAATGTCTTTCTTTTTAAGAATTACTTTCATTTATCATAATTTATACTCATCAAATAAAGCATAATGTAGAATAAAAAAGTCCACATGGTTGTGTTGCTTGTAGTTTTAAAATTAAGCTATTGCCCTAATCCAGGGAGCTGCCACTGGACTGCCAGTCCCTCCCAGCTCCCTTTTGTTTTCCTGGCTTAACTCCACCAAGCCTCCAGCACTGACCAGACTTCTCTCTCTACCAGTCTTCCTTGGGGAGTCGACCACTTCACCAGCCCACTCCTGAACCCTTGCTCCAGAAGGGGTCGAATTACCAGCCCCACCTGAGACCTTTGATAAAAACACACACACTCAGCTTTGTTATTTTAAAACTTGCCTGTTAGCACAATTGCCTGGCGAAAATATCTGTCGCCTGGAAATTTGTGCCCTTAACAATTTATTATCTCCATCTCTCCTTCAGCCCTAAGCCTAATGGTTTGTCCCAATTAGCCTCTGCCAGACATCATTGGCAAACCACCCATAGCAGAGCTGCAGTCCCTGGCTGTAGACTCTGGCTGCCCCGAGATTGTACATGATTGATGTATGCTCCTCATTCCAAAGCATGGCAGAAAAGGCCCCTCAACCCAGTCCCATCCCCTCCACCCTGCCACCCCAACCCCATGTCTTTTTCCTGTTGGGACCCAGAAATCCCACCTATCCCTTCTTCCTACCAGCAATTGGCTCCTGGCTTTCTTTATTAACAAGTCAAGAACCAATTAGGAAACCAGACCATATTATCAGCACCTCCCCCTACATGTATATATATGTTGAACACACACACACACACACACACACATGTTTAGAGTCTTTATGAGAACATGTGAATTGACAATATTTTCAGGAATGTTCTAATGGGCTGTTAATTTCTTTGAAGATTGCTTAATTGCATCAAAGATCAAACTATTCTTTTAATTTTTCCATGACACTTATGTTTTATAAATTCTTTTTAGGCAATAAGTTATATATTATCTCTGAATGAGAATGAGCCCCATTGACTCATATATTTGAATACTTGATCCAGGTGGTAGTATTGTTTGGGAAGTATTAAGAGGTGGGGCCCTGTCAAAGGAGGTATGTCACTAAGGGAAAGCTTTGAGTTTTCAAAGGACTGGCTGCATTCCCAGTGTGTCATCTCTCTGGATCCTACTTGCAGCTGTCAGCTGTTCTTGCAGCCATACCTTCGCTCAGACATTATGAACTCTAACCCTTTAAAACTGTAAGTCCAATTAAATGCTTTCTTTTATAAGTTGTCTTATTCATGGTGTTTTATCACCATAATAGAAAAAAAAAAGTAGGACAAAAGTTAGTACCAGGAAGTGGGGAATTGGTGTAACAGATCTGAACACGTGGTATGGTCCTTTGAAGAAATATGGGAGAGTTTGGGACTTTGTACAAGGAAAGTATTTGAAGAAATGTGGGAGAGTTTGGGACTTTGTACAAGGAAAGTATTTGAACTTGTAAGTGTGGCTTAGTGGGACATCCTAGTCAGACCATGGGAGATAGTAGGGGCTGACAGCAATGTGGCCTCTGGAGGTCCAGATCAGGAGGTTTTAGAGGGGAACAATATTAGTGTTGTGATAACCTTGCAATAATGTGCTTTTGGCTTTTATCCTAAGGATGTGTTTGAGCATAAATTGAAAGTAACAGATTATTTCTTGGGGGGTGGTGGTGGTGGGGGAAGTTAAAGGTATAGCAAGATTCATCAGTGAACAGTGAGGAACTGAAGTTGAATTTGAGAGGTGATATTGCTCGAGTGTCCTTTACTGGGCTTCTCTGAACCAAGATGGCTCAAGGTTCAAAGCAGGAACAGTGAAGTTATTAATGGTGGGACAATTAAGCGAGAAGCCATAAAGTGCTCACAACGGTGTTGAAGAATTCCATAGTATGTCCATATCCAGTTCATCTTCAGCTGTGCCAAAAGTAAAATGTATATTTGTTTAATGTAAAAAGATTTCATTGGCTCAACTAATTTGAAGACGAAGCCCTTCCTTCTAAGCCTAATATCCTCAGATGCTAGTACTATGCAGAGCATGTTTCCTAATCAGGAAGATCTTTGAAAAATAACATTCCAGGGATGCAGGTTAACATATAGAATAATTCTCATTACTTTTGCCACATGTGCTCAGGGGACAGGAAATCTCACTATGTCCTGGTTCTTCACCTTTTGAAATAGTAATGCATATTCTGCATCATTGCATTTTGAAAGTATATAATTTGCTTTTGTCTTTACAGGAGGTTACAATGAAGAGATTTCCTTATGTCTCAGACAAGACTTTGGACTTTTAAGCAGTATTGAGACTGAAAGGCTATGGGGACTTTTAATATTAGAATAAAAGTATTTGCATTATCATATAGCTATAAGTCTATGGGAGACAGGGAATGGAATGTGGTGGTTTGAACAAGAATAGGCTCAAATACTTGGATGTTTGTTTTCCAGCTGCTGAAATTGTTTGGGAAGGATTAAAGGTATGTCCTCTCCTGAGGGTGTATACTACTGTAGTCAGGCTTGAAGTTTCACAAGACTCCTGGAATTCTCCACGCATTCCCTCTCTCTGCCTTCTACTTGCAGTTTAAGATGTGGGCACTGAGCTATTTTTGCCACTATTCTGCACTCTAATTCTCCAAAACAAAGCTGTCTATTATAGATTGCCTTGGTCACAGTGTTTTCTCATAGCAATAGAAAAGTAACTAAGACTTTCCCAAAACCTGTATCATACAGCCTTATTTTTCAAAGATTTTCCTGATTAGGAAATGTGCTTTGAGTGACAGTGCTTGAGGTCAACAAATGCGGCAAGGGACAATAGGGTAAGAAGGAAGGGCTTCTTCAAATTAGTTGAGCCAATGAAATCTTTTCACATTAGAAAAATATAGGAGTCAGTTGGCACAGCTGAGGATGTGCTGAGACATGGACATACCGTGCAATTCTTCAACACCGTTGTGAGCACTTCATTGCTTCTCGCCTAACTGTCCCACCATCCATTGTTCCTATGTTTGCTTAAGCACATTTAGGTACTCTGCTATGTTCAATGGCTTTTTATCAACTTGATAAGAGAAGATGCAAAAATAGGTTGGAGTGAATTGCATTAATATCCATGTTAGCAATGAAATGAGGATAAATAAATTTGAATTATTACAAACTTGGCTTATCTCCTTATCTAAAAACCTTTTCTTAGGTTTTTAGAATTTATCATTAAATATATTTATTAACACTAAAGGACCCAAGTTATTTTTGTAAAATCACAAATATAATGAATTATTTTACCGAATGTAAAAGCTATTCTGCCTTCTAGCACCTCTCTGTTTAACACTATCTGTGAATTTAATTAAGACTGTTTACTTCTCTTTGTTAACTGATGTTACATAAGATCATACTTAACAACAGTTCCTGCAGAATCCTTGTCATTTCCTCTCCAAACAAATAATTCCATTTCTTAAGTAAAAATTGTCCTTCAGTTTTTGACTCAGGAAGCTTCAAGAAGTATATTCGCATCTGGGAATTTAGGGGGTTATAAGAAGATGACACAGAAGTACAATATGAAATAGAAATTAGCAGGAAAAAAATAAGAGAAGTAGAAAAAGAAAAGAGGCCAAGGAGAAACCTAAATGAAGAAGGAACATTAGTTTTGGGTATACTAAAGGACACAGAACATAAAGACAACAGAGATCAAGAAAGTGTGGGGGCTAGAGAGATGATTTAGCAGGTGAGGACATTGGCTGCTCTTCTAGAGGACCTGGGTTCAATCCCCAGCACCCAATGGCAGCTAACAACCATCTGCAAATTCAGTTAATGACTTCCTTTTCTGGCCTCCATGGAAAATGCATAATGCATTCTTCTGGACTCAGCAGACAATGCACACTCATGATGCACAGACATTCATTCAGATAAAACACTCATGCAAATAAATTAGTTTAAAAGTGTGTAAGCAGTAGTAAAAGAACAAAGGACAGATTTGCTTTGTACTTCAAATAGAAATATTGTCACACACATACACACATGTATATATATATACACACACTTTACAAATAGACTTACTAATTCCTTCCTGCTGATAGGAAATTAATTTCTAAAGATGTGCAAGGTGCTCTGTTAAAAGCAGCAAGAACTGAGCTAGAAAAAAAAAAGATAGACCATGGGTTGTTTCTGCAGTGAAGTTTTCTAGTTACACATACTTAAAAGTAGCTGGGAAACACTATGTGTCTAAGAGATATCAGGCTGTAATAAATATGTATATTTAAGTGTTACTGAATTTTGGGAAAAGAAGAAGGCAAGTTTGTGATTATTGGAATAGGGAGCGTGACCTGAATATTCAGGAAGAGGGCATTGAATACATTGAGAAGATTGATAAATAGAAGTGGTGATAGATAACCTAACAGTCAGTTCAAAGACCTGAATTCTAGCTCAGTGGTTGAGATGAGGTTGGGACGCTGCACTGTGGCTTATGCACACAGCAGTAGGCCCAGTCGGTCCAGTCTGCTCTAAGGAGCAGCATTCCATTATCATTTTAGGGGGTGTGGATCTGCTTCCTTCTGTTCTCCTTTGCTAACTGGTTTAGAAGAATACCAACCTTAGCAAACCAATACCCGTATTTTACCTACCCACTGAATGAATGACACCTATTCTTTTTACAGCTTTTTTACTGTATATTGCCTCCCTAATTAGTATATTATAGTATAGCACAGTAGTTCTCAAATTTAAGTGCATCAACAATCACTGAAAGGACTCATTTAAACACAAATGGTGCAATTTCTGATTCAGAAACTCTCGGATAAAATTTCTTACACGTTATTGGTCAGAGTTTTACTCTGAATTCCAGCTCCCTTATACAATTTACTTTCAGTTTCTCAGTTCACACATTGCACAAGTGGCAAGCACTACTGATTGTTGTTGTGGACAGGGTATACAGGAATATGAGGAATATGGAAATGTCCTGTCTGTACTTTGTCATTTCCCTTAATGGTACCCCTGCCCTATTTCCTTGGCATTGTACCTCATCCTCTTTCTGTTCTTAGCAAGTTGGCTCGGTCAAACTTAACAGAGAAAGTATTATCAATAATCAGTGGCATTCAATGTGACACTCCAGGGAGAACAGAAAAGCCACTACAATATATGAATCCCGAAGGGGAAATTTCTCACACGGATAAATTTCAAACAACCAGCATGATCTCTCTACATGAATACCTGCTTATATACTATCTGCTCTCATATCAATAAACTATATACTCGTGGGTGGCACATATCTCATATAAAAATATCTAGAAAAAATTCTACCTGCACAGATTTTTTGCCATTATTCTATAATAATAACGACATAAATGACACTTCGGTTATATTAAGAATTGTGGATTAGCTAGAGATGATTTACTGTGTAAATGGGAAAATGTGCACAAATTATATAATAATTTTGGAACTCAACAGGACCCTGGAACCTATTCCCAGGGAACACCAAAAGATAATTCTAACAGTTGAGTGTGTGTTTATGAATTTTTATATGCACACATGAATGGGAAAGAAAACTTTTTCCTAGGGTACATTAAGGGTGACACGATATGGTTATTTTGCAAAGTTCAGACATGCAGTGTGTCTTTGGTATGTGTTGCAGACTTTTGTATACAAACTAGGACAAGAATACATTGATTTATAACTTCGGTGGCACTTTTCCTCTTAATACTACATTCCTTCTCTGATAGGCAAATGTATGAGAGAGACATTCGGTGAAGAGAACTTATGTATTTAATGGTAGAATTGACTTCTACCTTCACACTTTCCATGGCTTCTTTTAACCGTTGTTTTCTTGCGCCTAAGGATCTAGGCTTAAATTATTTTACCTACGTTATACGGTGATTTATATCATGCAACGGAAAGGAATAAACTATTGAATACTGTTTTGACTTTTGTCGTCGACTGTACGGGCGGCTAAGGACATTTTTTCTATAAGTTACAAAGTAGTGAATGGAGTTCCTGGCTTCATCCTTTCCTTCCCACCGCCTCCTCGTCCGTCTCTCCAGTCCCTCGGGCCTGGAGATGAGCTATCTTCCTTCTCTCCTTGTTAACAAAGCCGAGGGAGGTAGGCCTGCACCGAGCCCGGTGGCGTGGAGGGATGGCGCACCACACCTCCCGCGTCCCTCAGTAGGAAAGTGTGCCACGCCTCCGCGCGCGCCCGTCGCTTCCTGCCCAGGCTGCTTTTCCTTCTTCGTCCGGACGCACTCCCGGAAGGCGCCTGCGCAGAACCCCCCGCCCCGCCCCTCCCTTCCTCCCGGCCCCGCCCTCCTTTCTCTCCCGGCTTTCGCTCCCAGGAGCCGCAGGTAGCCCCAGTCGCGTCGAGCTCTGCAGTCCCGCCCCCTTCCTCCGCCACGCCCACCGCTCGGGTCTCCAGCTGGCGGAGATGAGGCTGCGGCGGCCGCGGCTCCGGCAGCCCCAGTGGTGGCTGCGGTGGGGGCGGCCGGAACCCGAGCGTTGAGGTGCCGCGGCGGCGGCGGCCGAGGCGGCGCTGCCTCAGCCGCTGCAGCGGGCTTCCCTTCCTCTTTAGCGTAGCCAGGAAGTTTGGCGCCCCTGTGCATGTGTGCGCGTGAGTGTGGGTGTGCGCCGTGAGGCTCGCCTGGCGTTTCTGCAGGCGCCGGGCTTTTTTGCCCGCGTCGCTTCCCGTAAGCAAGCCAGCAGCCGCGGAGCTTGGGCTGTGGCCCGGGGAGGGGGCGCGGCGGCGGGCGCTCTCCTTTTGTTGTTGTTTCCTCTGCCTGGAGAGCTGAAGGGGGACGCGCCTGGGTGGGGCGGCTCGCAGCCCGGGCCTGTTGGCCCCCGGGGCTCCCGGGCAGCGGGGTAGCTAGAGAAGAGCGGGCTTCAACATGATGGCGGCCGAGGCGGGCAGTGAGGAAGGCGGCCCGGCGACCGCGGGGGCCGGCGGCGGCGCGGCCGCGGGCTCCAGCGCCTACCCGGCAGCGTGCCGGGTAAAGTTACCCGCGGCCCTGCCGGTGGCAGCCGTCCCATGTCCTGGGCTGGCGGACGCCGACTTGGCTTCGGCCCTCGGTGGCGGAGCCGCGTCGGGGTCCGGGTTCCTGGGAACCGGGCCGGTGACCGGTGTCTTGGGGAGCGCCGCGTTGACCGGCAGTGCTGCTGCTGGCGTGGCGGGTGCTGCAGCCGCCGGCCCTGCGGGAGACGTCGCTTTCACCAAGGGGACTCTATCTTTGCCTTCTGAGACGCTCGGGCCGGGCGGCGGATTCCCTCCTCTGCCGCCGCCTCCTCAGCTGCCCCTTTTGGGCTCCGGTCTGGGGACGGTGGATGAAGGTGACTCCCTGGATGGACCAGAATTCGAGGAGGAAGAGGTGGCCATACCGCTGACCGCACCTCCAACTAACCAGTAAGTCAAACTGCTGTAGGGATTGTGGAAGCTGACTCCATGTAAGAAGTGGGAAAGAAAGGGCAACACATACCGTGCTCCTGCTGCTGTAATTTGTTTGGCAAGTTTTGAAGTTTCAGGTTCCATATATAGGGATTTAATTTGATCAGTCATTTTCCCCTACAGGCACTCTTCCGGGCATCTTCGTATATTTATTGCTCTTCTGGGAAGACGTAAAAGTTTTTAAGATGGGAAGCATGGGAAACTGTATTCAGCGAGAACCGGATATGGTTCTGCCCCTTCCTAATTGAGATAGTGTCCGGGATTCAGCAGAACTTGGCACTATGAAGGCAGCCGCTGTCTATTGTAACTCCAATGCTCCCTACTGAAGCTAGATACTTAGTGAGTGAGAGGCGTTGAGTACAGGTATTTAAATGAATATATTAATGTAAGTTGCAAATTCATTAGTCAGAATGTTTTGCTTTTACTGGAGTTGCAAACTCCTGCTTAATGTCTGCTGGCAGCGTTGCGATTCATAAAACACTAGATCTCTTTGGAGAAGTGGAGAGAAAGAAATGAAGTTCTGTGAATTATAGGTGTGATTAAGAGCCCCTGAACACTAACTTGTTCCTTATTTACATATACATGTTATATGTAATATGCAAATACATTTTATGTATTTACTATATCCAAGACACTAAATACATTAAAGTAAAATAATATTTTTCCTCTTAGTTTTTTGGTAGTGGCTGATACCGTATTCAGTTTGGAAATTAATTTTGGGAGTTGATTGTGACATGATCAGGGCAGATGGCTCTCCCTCTATAAGTTAGAGTTGTCTCCTTAAAGAGTTCTTTTCACAAGTGAAATGGTATGTATTTATAATTGTAGGTTGATTTTGATGAAGGGAAAGTGTTGAAATGGGAAGTTGTAATAATAGGCCAAAAGGTTTTATAGATCTTTCACATCAATCATAATTGACCCTTAGAATTTCAATAGCATTGGCGAATATTAGGGAAAAAAAGATTTGTTTCAGATATTAACAATTTCTGAATGCTTTAGAAGTTTTCTTTGGGAAGGTCAGCTTCTTTAAGAGGCTTAAGAAATGACTTTAAAATAACCAGGGAGGCATTTTGTAGTACTAATCCACTTTTGATTAGTACTGGTATTGTATCGTATCACACTGTAATTTGAAAATACATTGGTCACAAGGCTTTGTTTTTTGCTGCATTTGCAAATTTCAACTTAGGTCTATTTTGATACTAGCCAGCTATGGTGAAAGGATGTTGTGTTTCTTTTAATGTTATTTGATACAAAGAATAATTTTTCATTCTAATTTTTCTCTAATTTGTGTCTGTGTACTGCAGTCTGTCAGAAATGTTCTGAAAGGTTTAAAAATTTGCAGTACACTGTATACCTTTTTGAAAAAAATCAATTATGGTTTTTTGTTTTTGGGGGGGGGGGTGTTGGAGACAGGTTTTCTCTGTGTAGCCCTAGCTGTCCTGGATCTCACTCTGTAGACCAGGCTGGTCTCTAACTCAGAAATCCACCTGCCTCTGCCTCCCAAGTGCTGGGTTTAAAGGCATGCACCACCACTGCCCAGCTTAATTATGTTTTTATTATAATATAGTTTTTAATGGTGAAAGAATACAGTATTGTGATATTTTTGTAATTGAGTTAGGTATATTTATAATCTTGTTTTTTAAAAGCCATTTGAAGATTTAATAACTTTTATTTAATGTGTATGAGTGTTTGCCTGCATGCATGTATTTGTACTGTGCCAGTGTCTAGTGACAGAGGCCAGGAGAGGGCATCAGGTTCCCTAGAACTGGAGTTACTGGTGGCTGCAAGCTGTTCTGTGGGTGATGGGAACCAAACAGTGCTTTTCTACAGGAACAGCAAGCACTCTTAACTGCTGAGCCATCTTTCTAGTCCCAGGATATTATTCTTAAATTATTTCTAGTAAGAATCATTTTTATTTTATTTTATTTGTTAAGACAGGCTCTTGTTCTAGTATAAGACGACCTAGAATTCTCTGTGTCAGCCAAGCTACCCATGAATTTGTGGGGAACCTGCTCAGCATCTCAAGTACTGGGATATAATAGGCTTGAGTCATCAAATTCACTTTCTAGCTTCTAATAGGCTTTTAAAGAGGAATTTAAAATTGACAGCAAAATTGAATAAGATATAGATTATTTTTAGACTTAAGTTTTTAAGAAAAAGCATGATTATTTGGGAAAAAATTTGTGAGAAATGTTAGTATTTCCTTATTTTAAAATATTTTTAGGAATAAATATAAAGTTTACTAAGTGTTCACATTAAAAAATGTCATATATATATATATATATATCTTTGTTATTTTTGAGGTTACAATTTAATTACTTTTCTCTCTTCCTTTTCTCCTTCTAAACTCTTATCACATATTCCTCTCTGCCCTCTTCAAATCCATGACCTCTTTTAAAAAATTGTTACTTAATGCTTTTTTGTATTAGTTTATATATATAATATTATATATTACATATATTACATATGTAATATTATATATACATAATTTGTAATATATATATACATATATACATATACATACATACATATATATATGTATTCATTCCTGAGTATAACCTATTGGGTCATATATACATAATTCTTACAGTGCTGTGAATCAGATCCAGGGCTTTGCACATAGTAGACAAAATATCTGCCACTGAACTACCTAGCCAATTTTCTAGTATGCTTTTAAAACTTACTACTAATTATACAATTTATTCTTCATGTCATAGTCTACACTGAATTGCCAGGAAGTTCAGCTCCCTGTGAGTGTTCAGGAGCCTTAGGTCCTCTAGTTAGTGGTTCCATTATCATCTCTTCTATGTGCTTGTGTGTGTGGGTGGGTGCGGGGGAGGTACATAGATGTGTGGTGTGTGCTCAAGTATGTATGGATGCTCATGCCTGGGTGTGTGTGGCACATAAAACAGTCAAGTGTTCTTCTCTGTCATTTTTCTCCTTATTTCTTTGAATCCAGGTTTCTCTCCAAACCTTGAGCTCAAATTTATTTTGGCTAGGCTAGCAGCCAGCACATTTATTTACTATATTCCAATAAATAAATAGCTTCCCCCAAAATAAAAATATAATTTTCTTTTCATAAAACTGTCTAGTAGTAGGGATACCCTTATTAGCTAGTTATTTTATGATTACTGTTTTTTTTTTTTTTTTGAATCAAGATTGAAAGAAGTTGCCCAAGCTGAGCTTGAATTTCTGGGCTCAAGTGATCATCTGTTTGAGCATCCTGCGCAGCTGAGATTATAGGGATGGCCACTTCACTGGCTAGAATAACAGTTTTACTTAATTTTTTATGTACTTGTTAGAGATAACCTCTTACAATGTGGTGCTAGCTGGTACAGAGCTAGAGATATCCTGTCTCGAGTACTTGAATTATAGGTGTGTACCACATGCCACACCTAAGTGCTGCTTTAGAACAGGGCTTCTGAAATATTTTCCATTCTTGACCCACTTTTGCTCAATTTTTACCATGATGTTAAATATCTAAAATAAGTATACTAATCAAACAATCATTGATAATAAGTCAAAGGGAACTGCATTTTCAATAGTTCTTTATATATATAATTTATTAAAAACAAGCAAATTGCAAATTTAGATAAATTTGTTTATTATTATCTAATGAATTAAATCTTGGATGGATATTTGATATTGTAGGATATAGAGCATCTTTGTGGTTGGTCAGAATTTTGGTTTTATAGTCGTTAATGCTGAGACTGTTTCTCATGTGAAATACAGGGTAGGAGAAAAAGCAAATACAAATTCCTTCTATAAGCATAACACGGTAAATTGCTTTTCAGCTTCTGTTATCTTAATAGTTTTTAAGAGCATACTGCGTATCAGTGTAAGTTATGGTTCATTGTTTGGATGTGTAGATAGATACTGGTATAATAGGTGTAGAACCTTGAAATTACATGCAGTGTGTTATGTTTTGGAGTGAGTTAAAAAGTTATAACAACTTAATTATCACCTCGTTGTCTAAACACATTTCAACATGACTTGAGGCATTTTGGTGATTGTATTTTTTAGTGATTTTCATTTTTAATTAAAAAATGAACATCACAGGGGAAAAAGAAGTATTAATATAAAATGTAGTTGGAAGATGAAGAATTGTTCAGAGAAGTAAGATAAAAATTAGTCTATAGAGATATATAGGTAATCTTTTCAAATTCAGAGTATATTTGTTGAAGAATTAAAATAATGAAAATAAATAAAAGAAGCATATTGAAATTTCTTAACATACTTTCATTGATTTTTTTTTTTTAGAAAGTTTGATGATTATCTTTTGAAGTAATGATAGTTGATATTGTATTCATGATACAACAGGCATTTTAATGTCAGAGAGAACCCCATTTTCAGGTATAGAAACAGACTCTGAGTAGCTTACTTATGTTCACATTACTAAGTAATGGTAGATTAGGCTCTTGTTCTTTTAAATTTTTAGATATGTTTAGATTCAGAAAATATCAAACTGTTGGCTTCGTTTTGTTTTGAGGGATAGCAAGGCAAAGGCTTTGTGTCCTGTATTTACTAATCATTTGCTAGACAGACACACACACACACACACACACACAAACACACAAACAGTCATTCATGCTGTCCTCCTTTCTTGCTTCCTTGGCTTTGAATTCTTACTTTGCTTGCTTCATCTCTTGACTGCTAGGATTACAGGTTCTACCATCTTGCCTGACTTACAGGCTGTTTTACTTAATTTTTATAACCCTACAGTGAGAGTTGCTGCTACACTAATGTGTAAAACTTGGAAAGCTTGAGTGATGGAACTGGAACTGAGTGATGGAGAAAACATAGATTATTTCTTATCCTAAATACTTGGGACAAGTATTTTAAATTTCATTTTTCTCAAATTCTGGAATAGGTATATGAATTTTATAAATATGAACATCCTGAATTTGAATCTATTTAAATATTTGGTATTTTAGATTAGGGATACTCAACATGTACTGTGCTTCTTTTTTCTTTTCTTTTCTTTTTTTTTTTTTTTTTGTCCCAGTCTTATGATAGAGAACACACACACACACACACACACACAAACACACAATTTGCCTTTAAAGTGGTAATTATATTAAATAAGATCATAAACAGCATGCTTACAAGTCCAGGAGGACTGCTTGCTTTTAGGAAGAGATGATGGGAGTGTGCACATACAGATGATAGTTCATGTTAGGGTACTGAGAAGTTTACCATTTGTAGCCAAAGAGAGAAGCCAGTTTTGCTAGCACCTCAGTCTTTTAATTTCTACATTGCAAAACAGTCATACAATACTTATATTTTCAAGTCACTGAGACTGGTGTTTTGTTTGTTGTTGTTTTCTTTTTCTTTCTTTCTTTTTTATTAATGACAGCCTGAATTAAACCATGGTTAATTCTTCATATTAAAATTGATTTGGATGATTTTTGGAGCTGATTAAATGAACATTGCTTGAGAAAAGAATTATTTTATTCCTTTTTTCACTGTAGGAAAATAAAAACTTGTCTTATTTTACCCCTTTTCTTTGTGAGTCAGTGATATTTCTCTTTTGGCTATATCTGTGTTGATCAGGTACAGCACATTCAGGGTGGTATGACAGATTATATCTGTGTTAAAAGATGATGGAAATAAATTTAAATTCATGTCTGTTAATATATGAGAAGATTCTTCACATGATTATATTAGCTTTAGAAAATCCTATGGATAGGATATTGCTACAGCAGATTTTCTGAATTATGTGTTTTAACATTTAGCTAATCTTTTTATTACAATATTTTTCACCTTCAAGAATTTCATTTATGCATACAATGCATTTTGATGCCGTATACCCCTTCCCTTAACTACTTCTAGATCCCTCTCCATTCTTTGTCAGTTTTATGCCTCCTTTCAGCCTATTGATTTTTATTTGTGATACCCATATATGCATAGATGTCAGGCCATCCACTAGAGCATGGCTGACCTACCAGGAACCACGTTCTTAACAAGATCTGACCCTTTCTTCACCAGAAGGTATCAACTGTCAATAGTTGCTAGGGGTGGGCACCAGAATGTTGACTCTCCTGATCGTGTGCAGGCAACCACAGCTGCTTTGAGTTCATGATTCAGTAGTCCTGTCACTGCTTTGAGTTTATGATTCAGTAGTCCTGTCATGCCCATAAGATAACAGTTTTGCTGCAGTCTTCCCCTGACCTCTGCCCCTTTCCGTCCTCTATTCTAAGATGTTCTCTGAGAGGTTTATGATATAGATGTCTGGTTTATGACTGAGCACTTCACAGACACATTCTCTATACTTAGACCAGTTGTGATTTTCTGCATTAATTGTTACTTACTGCACAAAGGAATTTTTTTTGGATGATGTTTGAGAGTGGGATTTAATCTGTGTGTGGGTATATAGTTTTTAATTAAATGTTTTCCTGTTTTTTGTGTGAATGTTTGCATTTATGGGTGTACACACACCATAGTACAAGTATGAAGATCAGAGGACAGCTTGTAGGAGCTGCTTCTTTCTTATCACCATGTGAGCCCTGGGAATTGAACTTAGGTCAGCAGGCTTAGTGGTGGGTGTCTTTACAGGTTGAGTCATTTTACTATCCTTAGTCTTACTTTAACATCTTCATTATCTAATTTATCTGCCTCAACCAAGGAAAAGGACTTACAAAGATTCCTCTTAACGCTTTTTTTTTGTAGTTGTAACTAATTAGACTGAGCTTACTGCCAAGAACTTTGTTATAACTGAACCATATCTTATGTCCTGTACTATCAAAATATTGATCTTTTACCCTTTAAGCTAACATGTCTCTTGAGGTGATTGATTGTATGTTAACATGACACTAAGAAAGCAATCACTGAGGCAGGCATGGTGGTGAATACCTATAATCCCAGCACTCAGGAGGCAGAGTCAGGCAATCTTTGATTTGAGGACAGTAGTCTGTACAGTGAGTTCTAAGACAGCCAGAGCTACATATTGAGACCTTGTTTCAAAACAAAAAACAATCAAAACAACAACAAAGCAGTCATCTTTTTAATCTCATTATTATAATTTTTTTGTTCTGTGCTTTTTGAAAGTTAATGTTTTGTTTTTGGAGATTTTGATAAAATTATGTCATTTCACCTACCCTTTCCTCCCTCCAGACTCTGCCATGTACCCCTGTTGCACTCTTTCCTTTTTTAGTAATTGTTACTATGTAAATATATATCTGTACACGTATATATTTATTTCTAAGTACATAAATGTGACCTGTTCAATTTGTATAATTTTAGTTGTATATATGCTTTCAGGACTGTTCATTTGGTATAGATAGGATAAACAGTTGGTATACTCGGTCCCTTGAGAAAGGTTTGTTTTCTCCCTCTCAACATTCCTTAGTTGCCTTTATTCTTTGTATAAGGTTGAGGCCTGCTGGGCTTTCACCCATTGACATTAGCATGTCTGCTCTTGTTCTTTTTCAGTTCAGGTTTAGGCAGTTATGTTGGTGAGACCCTGGGTGTAGCTTCTAACATTCCTAGAAGACAGTCTCATAGCAAACTCTCTGATCTTAGAGCTTTTCCCCCTCTTCAGCAATGTTCCCTGAGCTTTAGGTTCAGGAGATGTTTTAGAGATGGATAGATTGGGACTAGGCTCCACAACTCTAAACTTTAATTGATTATGGTTTTCTGTAATGGTCTGTGTTGCAAAGAGAGGTCTCCTTGATGAGGGGTAAGAACTATACTTATCTGCCCATGTGATGACAACTATTTAGAATGTTGTTGGGGATTATGTTGTAAAGTGGTGATTGTAGATTCTCTTTCAAGATTCATGACTTCACTAGCCCTGGATAGTTGGCTAGGTTTCAAGTAGCAGGCATGATTACATGTTGAGTGGGCCTTAAATCCAATTAGAGAGCTGTTAGTTGCCCCCAAGGTACACTTACTACTACTGTAGCCTTATCGCTGTTGTGCCATACTGGATACTGATGTGGTTCATAGGTCTCATAGCTATAGGTAGGTCTGTTCATCTGCTTTTCGCCTGTGGAAGCTGCATGGTGTCTTTTGGTACTAACATGAAAGCTAGCACTCAAGAGAAGAAGTATTTCAAGTCAGTTCCAAATTAAGGTTTCTGTACACTTCATCTGAAGGGCAGGGTGTCTTCAGCAGTAGAGAATCTTCCATCTCTGAGGGGCAAGCAAAAGCAATAGCAGTAGCCTGTAATGTTTTGGGAGTCTGGGACAAGTTTGACTAACAACTCAAAAGAGGGCTTCTCATGCCTACTGTTGGGTTTTTGTTAGCTGATCTTTAGCCCTTGGAGGGAATACTGCTGGCTCAGATGAGACTAGATATGAGCATTATAGGATTTTTCTGGTTTTAGGTAGATAGTAGTATGATTCCTTGTAACTTCTCAGCATTCTTACTGTTATTTTGTACTTCTCTCTCCTCCTCCTGCATTTATCTCCCTAACCCTTCCCTAAATCAGAGGTCCTTCCTTTTTTCCTGTTCCCTAATCTGATCACTTGTACCCAGTGATTCCTATCGCTTCACCACCTCCCCACCTTGGCAATGGTCCATTTTACTTAATTGGTTTTTACAGTTACCCCCAAATATACATATACACTCATATCTGAAAATTTTGATCATAAGAGCCTCCACTGAAAGAACAATATGACCTTTGCATTTCTAGATCTGGGTTACCTCACTCAATATTTTCTTTTCTAGTTCTGTCCATTTATTACCTGCAAAGTTATAATTTAATTTTTTTTTACAGCTCCATAGTATTATATAGTATATGTAACATATTTTCATTATCCCTGTTGGTCGGAGGACTTTTAGGTTGATAAGATTTCCTAGCTATTGTGTAGTTAGCAGTAATGAACATGGATGAGCAAAGTTATCTTTGAAGTGTCATGTTCTTTGTGTGTTCTTGGAACATAACCCAAGGAGTTAGCTGGGTCATAAGGCAGATTTATTTTTAGCTTTTTAAGAATTATCCACAGGGACCTCCAGTGTCTGGACAAGTTTGCAGTTCCACCAACTGTGAATAACAGTTCCTTTCCCCCCATGCCCCCCAGCTTTTGTTAGCACTTGTTTTTGCTGATCTTTGCCGTTCAGATTGATACATTGAACTTTCAAAGTTGTTTTGTGTTTCCCTAATTGCTACCAATGACGAACATTTTAAAAGCTATTTCCTAACTGTTCTTTTTTCTTCTTTTGAAATTCTCTGTTCAGATCCTAGGTCCACTTCTAAATGGTCATTTGTTTTCACTTTTTGGTTCTTTTTAAGTTCTTTATACATTTTTGATGGAAACCCACTATTGGATGAATAGTTGACAAAGATTTTCTCACATTCATTTTACCCAGATGATTTTTTTTTTTTTAAGATTTATTCATTTATTAAGTACACTGTAGCTGTCTTCAGACATTCCAGAAGAGGGAGTCAGATCTCATCATGGATGGTTGTGAACCACCATGTGGTTGCTGGGATTTGAACTCAGGACCTTTGGAAGAGCAGTCAGTGCTCTTAACCGCTGAGCCCTCTCTCCAGCCGATTTTTTTTTTTTAAGCTGTGCAGAAGCTTTTAAGTTTCATGATGGCCTATTAATTTTTGGCCTTAATTCTGGGGCAAATGGAACCCTATTCATTTCCTACTTTTATTATGAAGGGTACTGCTTATTTCTTTTAGCAGCTTCAGGAGTTCAGTAAATATCTTTTTGATATGATGGCCATTTTGACAAATGTTAATTCTACTAATCCAGGAGCATGAGTTGTCTTTCATTTTCTAGTGTCTGTGTCTAGCTTCTTCAGAGATTCAAAGTTGCATTGTAGAGGTCCTTCACTTCCTTGGTTAGGTTTGTTACTAGATAGCTTATTTTCTTTCAGTCTGTTAAGAATGGTAGTGTGTCCATGGCCCCCTTTTGCTTGTTTTTTGTTGGTGTATAGAAAAATTGTTGCAAGTTGATTCTGTATCTTGCCACATTGCAAATTTATTTTTAATTTCTAGAAATTTTCTGGTAGAATTTCTGGACTCTCTAATGTATAGTAGAGTGTTATGTATAAATAGTACTTTGACTTCTTTCCCTATTTGTATCCCTTTAATTTCTGTTTGTTGCTTTGTTGCTCCAGCTAGTATTTCAAACACAATTTTGAAAAGGAGTGGAGATGATGGACATCCTGTTTTATTCTTTTTTTTATTGGATATATTCTTTATTTACATTTCAAATGTTATCCCCTTTCCCAGTCCCCCCCCCCATAGCCCCTATTCAATCCTCCCTCCCCCTACTTCTGTGAAGGTGTTCCTCCACCCAACTCACTCCCACCTCCCCGCCCTCAGTTCTCCTACATTGGGGCATCTATTGAGCCTTCATAGGTTCAAGGACCTCTCCTCCCATTGACGCCTGACAAGGCAATCCTCTGCTGCATATGCAGCTAGAGCCATGTGTACCCCTTGGTTGATGGCTATCCTGTTTCATTCTTAATTTCAGTAGGATTTTTTTAAAGCTTTTCTCAGTTTAGGATTATATTGCCTGTAGGTTCCCCATGTATAGCTTTTTATTATATTGAGGTATGTTTTTCCCAGTTCTACATTCTCTAGGACTTTAATCATGATGTTGGATTTTTCAAAGGCCCTTTATGAAGCTATTGATTTGATCATGTGATTTTTGTCTTTAAATCTATGTGCCTTAATTTATTTTTTGGCTATGTATGTTAAACCATCTCTATATTAAGGGATCAAATATGGGCTATTGTTGTGTCTTTACATGGTATTAAAATGACAGTGTATTCTGTTTGGTGCTCTGTGTGCCTCTTGTATCAGTACGTGTATGTTTTCCCCTTAATTTGGGGTTGTTTCCTTTTAAGATCTTTTTGAAGTTATGATCTATGCCACTAACTGGGATTCTTCTCATTCATTTATGCCTGTAGTTTGTAAGTTTGGTCTTTTCATGGTGGCTTATATTTCCTGTATGCTTCATTCCGTTTTTTAATTTTTTAATTTTTATTTTATGTATTTATGTGTTTTTTTAAATCTCCTATTGTGTAGTTGGTTTAGGTCCTTTATTTTGTCTTTCTGGACTGATATTTTGTCTTCTGCTTGATCCATTCTATTTGTAGGTATTTCTTTAGAGTTTTAACTTTTCTAATGTTTTTTCAAAGTCAGTTAAGCCTCATTTCAACAAAGGATATACAATGAATGTGATGTAATTTATTCTGATTGGAACTTTGAGAAGGATGCAGCTTATCTTGCATCCCCAGAGTGGGCTACTGAGGGCATTGGCCTCTGAGTACACATAGCATGGAACACACATGAACAAGGAGGGCTACTATGGTATGGAGAACATACAGAGAGGCTGTGTGTGTGTGTGTGTAGAAAATGAGTAAAAAAGAGAAATGGGTACAATTCACAAATGGGAATTATTAGAAATATAAGCTAGCTTAGAAAGGACACATGATAGAACATTATAAAAGTACTTCACTTGAAAAGAATGTCTCAGTCCAGAGTTTGTGCAGTGCTTTTGGGTTTACCCAGAGAAATCTTACAAAATAGTGTTATTTATATAATAACAAACACTATTTAGGTGATAATAGTACATTAATTATTTCTTTTACAATATATATGGATCATTTCCCTGCAGTGACAGTTTAGAAGAGTAAGTATGACCTTAAGCAAAACACATTTTTTAAAAGTCCTCAAACACTGACCTTCACTTTATGTTGTATACTGCTGTCTTTTTCCATTTAAAGGAGGTAATATAGTTAGAGCCCTACCCAGTATGTTTAACATTGGCATTTGTCACTCAGGAAAATGCTGTCCAGCTTCAACTATGCTGTTGAATATACCAATATTTTGTTCCTTTTCATTGGCAAATAGTATTCATGATATGTGCTATTCACAAAAGATACACATGTAACAATGTAACTTACCATTCAGTCATTGGTGAACATTTGTGTTCTTTTAGTTTAGGCTACTATGAGAAAAAGCTGCTGTAAATATTTATGTGTATGTTTTTATATGAACATAAATTCCTTGTTATAATAAATAAATGCCCATGAATACAGTTGCTGGGTTGTATGGTAAGTGCATATTTGCTTTCTGTAAGAGGCTGCCCTCTGTTTTCTAACATGTCTATATCCCTTCTTTATGTGTCCTATTGTATCACACTTTGTCTTATTCCTTTGCCATAGGGAATCCCACTGAGCCTGGAGCTAGGCTGTCCACCAGCAAGTCCCAGCAGCCCTTCTGTCTTTGCCAGGCACAGCACAGGGTGTTATAGATGCTCACAGCCATACCTGACTGTATATATGATTTATGGGATCTGAACTAAAGTCTTCTTGCCATCTCTTCAATCTCTGCTTTAGGCTTAGAATTTTTTTTTTGTTAAGTTTCAATAGTTCTCTCTATATATATTCTAAATTTTAGTTATTTGCCTTTTATCTATATGCTTCACAAAGATTTTCTCTTAGCCTGTAGGTTGTCTTTGCCTCTTCTTAATGGGGTCTCTTGTAGAACAAGCACTTTCTTTGCTAGCATCGGACAAATAAGGCTTTTTATAGAATGTGCTTTAATGCTAATTCTAAGAGTTTGTGCTTAGAATAAGTCATGGAGATTTAATATGTAAATTTTGGAGATAATGGCCACATTCTTGTGGCACTTAGTATCTGAACAATTCTGACCTCATAATATGGAGAAGTTTTCTTTCTTGCATTTTTTTGGAAGTTTATGAAGTATTTCTATTGATTGACTTTTTTTTTAATATATTTGGAAGAATTCATCAGTGACACTATCTGGCCCTGGATTTTTTTAAAAAAAAGTTTTGAATTAGGAATTTAATATAAATATAAACTACATCTTATTTTGGTTGCATATCATTTTTGATGTATTTATATTTCTAGTTGGTTTAGTTATAAATATAAACTGTATAATTCTCTAATTCCTATGTGTATGTGTATATGAATGCATGTATATAGGTTTGTGTGTGTGAGTGCATGTGTATGTGTGTCTCTGTGTGTGTGTGTATGTGTTTGTGTGCATGCAGTGGAAGCCAGACAACAATCTTGGATATACTTTCTTAGGCACAGTTTATCTTCTTTTTTGAGACAGTGTCTCTTTCTGGCTTGGAATTCTACAAGTAGCTTAGGCTGGCTGGCCAGGCAAGGAGTCTGGAAAGTCTGTCTGTTTTTGGCTTCCCCCAAGCACTTGCTTATAGAATAAGTATGTGCCAATGTGCCCAGCTTAAAAAAATTATTATTATTTAATGTGGCTGGAACTCAGGTCCTTAATGCTTTCATGGGAAGCATATGCTATTTAGCATTTAGCTATTTACTATTAATAGTATTCATCTCTGCTAATTATTTTCTGAAAATTGGTATATAACAATACTCTTTTTTAACTCCTAGTGTTGATTATTTGTATTTTTCCCTTTCTTAATCTTGTTAAGTGCCAGTTTTGTTGATAAGATAGTTTGTTTTGTTCTATATCATTGTTTTGAGACAGGTCTGATTATGTATTGAGCAGCAGTTTATAGAAATTTTTAGACACATTATTTCACTCAAACACTTTTGTTTCTTTTTGAGTATAAAACAGACCAGTATGTAGTGAGCTTATTTATTTCCCCATGTCAGTTGTGTTTGAGTGACAACAAAAGCATGTATAGTTTAGTGTCAAAATTACACAGAAGCTTAGATTACTGAGGAGAAACATTAGCTTTTGGACCAGTTAGCACTAAGTTTTGTAGACATGTTGTTATGTATCTTATGTACCTGTAGGAAAAATCAGTAGAAGAAAAAAATACAATAATGTAGATTCTTACTGTGTTTGGAATGCCACAGGAAGGTTTCTTCCTTTTGGAATAGTATGCTTTTATTTTCTCCTTGATCTTATCTTTTCGTCAACAAACTAACATGGCTCTTAATCAATGTTTTTATTTCAGCCTGGGTAAAAATTAAGGAATTCTGAAATACTACATGATATAAGTCTACAAAGAAAGCCTAAAGTTTAAGGAATGCCTTTTATAGTTATTAGTTGTGATGTGTTGTAATCTCATTCTAATTTTGTCTATTTAAAATAAATATTGGCAGAAATCAGTTACGTAAAATTAAAAAGCTTTGTATTACTTTCTAGAATGATCTTGTATAGATAAGTCTTAGACTCATTCTTGAAACCATTTTGTGAATTTCCTTGAACAGTTTGATGCAGACCCTTACAAATTGTGTTGCACCCTACTTATAGTCCTTTCTTTGATTTCCTGTTTTCCCCAATGCTTGGGGCTTGCATGTTCAGCAAAACAATGTCGCCTTAACCTCTTCTTTGGTATGCTGTTTGTTGTGTGCTCTACTGCTTATTCTCCAAGTTGGAGAGTTTTATATCTCTCCAGCGTCTGCTTCTCATGTCTGAGATCTTCATCTCTTACAGTGATTGTGGGACAAACCTTCATTCTTCTAACAGGACAGCAGGAAGGTACTATGATTTATTGAAAAAACAAACAAACAAATCAAGTTTTGTTCAAAACAGTAAGTGTAAAATATTTTTTTTAGAAAATTAAACTCACATGTCAGTTAAGTTGATTTGTGACACATTACAGAAGCTTTGTGGTTAAAAAAAAAAAAGATCTGGCAGAAGCCTGTCTGGTGGTACTAATTTAGATCATAAAATTACAGAGAAAGACATGGACACTTTGAAACTGAAGTTTAATTGAGAGTTAGGTTGTCCGTGATGCATTCAAACCAGTGGGCTTCTTCAGTCTATGGATGAAATCCTTTTTGGTGCCGCTGTTATTTTATTATTGTTAGTATTCATTGTGTACATGAGTTATTCATGCTTTTATGAAGGCTGCATAAGCAAATCCCCCCCATATCTTTTCCCATTTATTTATTCACTTTATATCTTTTTTAAAAAAATATTTATTTACTTATTTTATGTATATGAGTACACTGTAGTTGTCTTCAGACACACCAGAAGAGGAAATCAGACGTCAGTACAGATGGTTGTGAGCCACCATGTGATTGCTGGGAATTGAACTCAGGACCTTTGGAAGAGCAGTCAGTGCTCTTAACCACTGAGCCATCTCTCCAGTCTTTTCACTTTACATCTTGATTGCAGGTTCTCCCCCTCCAGTCTTTCCAGTCCACCCCCCTCTTGCCAGTTCTCTGGTACTTATCCCCTTCACCTGAGAAGTGGGAGGTCCCTCCTTGGGAACCAACACACCCTGCCACCTCAAGTCTCTGCAGGACTAGGCATATCCTTTCCTACTGAGCCCAGACAAGACAGCCCAGTTAAGGGAGTAGGACCCACAGGCAGGCAACAATGTCAGGGTAAGTCCCTGCTCCAGTTGTTGGGGGACCTGCATGAAGATCAAGTTGCACATCTGCTACATATGTGCAGTGGGGCCTAAGTCCAGCCCTTGCTCTTCGGTTGGTGGTTCAGTCCCTGAGAGGCCCTAGGGTCCAGGTTAGTTGACTGCTCTTGGTTTTCTTGTGGAGTTCCTATCTCCTTTTGGTTTGTCTCCTATAAATTTTACATTATAAAATTTAAAGTTTGCTGAAAACTTTTTTATATCATACTTGAATAATAAATAACCTTGGCATTTTGCCCTGTTTAATTCTTTTACTTTATATATGCATATACGTATTATCTATGCCAAAACTAATTGTAGAGATTATATCTTCAATTCTTAAGTCTTAAATTCTTAAATACTTCATTATGCACTTTTGTAAGAATAAGAAAACCTTAGTAGTTAAACATAATCAGCTTAAAATTAATATAATGTTCAGATTTTTATTATTTTTAAAATGTTATTAAAAATTTTTAATATCAGCAGGGTGATATTGGCACTTGCATTTCATCCCAATATTCTGGAGGTAAAGACAGGCAGATCTCTGAGTTTGAGGCCAGCCTGGTCATCAAATGGAGTCCCAGGACAGCCATGGTTACACAGAGAAATCCCGTATCGAAAATACATACATACATACATACATACATACATACATACATACATACATATAATAGTCACATTTACCTCCCACATTTCTTTAGTTTCCCTTTAACCTAGAATAGTTTTCTCAGCTTTTTCTTTCTTTTTCAACATTATCTTGTGGTGTGTATCTTACTTTGTAGTTGAATTTAGGTTGTTGATTTCTGACAAGTATGCCAAGGACAGGAGTTCTCAATGGGTCACTTGCAGGACACCTGATAACTGTTATGTTGATGGGTTACATAAATTAGAACTTGATTGCATTAGATAGAGTACTAGATGTTCCATGACTTCTGGTTGTCACTGATATTTGTATTGACTCCATGGTTTTGCTTTTCCATAGTGTCATAATGATCTAATCATATATTTCATAGCTTTTTAGGATGAGATTACTTCTCTTAATGGGAACTTAATATTTTTCCATGTCCTCATAACTGGGTAGTATATTTCTTCTTAACAATGACTAGTTTTCATTATCTGGATGTACCCTAGTTTAATTATTTATTGAGCTACTGGAAGAAATCTTGGTTGCTTCCAAGTGACAGAGTAAACCAGCTAGAGTCTAGTGTATTTTTTGTTGTTGTCCCACATAGAGTCATTTTCATTTAACTAGGGAAAACACTATGAAACTCAATTACTACGTTGTATAATGTTTTAATTTGTTTTCTGTTGCTGTCACAAAGTATTTGGGGGATGGATACTTTTTAAACAGAAGATAAATTTTAAATATATTTAGATGGTGGTTTTAGAGAGTGAAAGTTTAGGATTGGGCTGTTCCATCTGTCTGCTGATATTGGAAATCCTGGTAGCTTATAGCACAAAATGACAGAGAAATGGCTTTATGTTGAATGGGTCAAACAACATGGTAACCACACTTTTAGAACAGTGCACTCAGGAGATAGCTACCTCTAAGACTCATATTAATCCCATTAAGGGGAAGTGCCTCCAATGAACAATGAACCCAGTATTTTCCCCTAGGTTTCATTTCTAAAAGAGTCTGCCACTTTTTACCCCGTTTCAGTGCTGGACAATGAACCTAGGGCCTTGTGTATGCCACCCTGAGGTCTGTCTTTAACCCCTCTACTCCTAGTATCAATATATGGATATCAAACCTTCAGAAACCTTGAGGGAATTTCATCCAAATCATAGTATATAGTATACTAATTTTGTTATTGTAGTGATTTTATAATGCCGGCAATGTATTATGCACAATATTCTTTTTTTTTTTTTTTTTTTGGTTTTTCGAGACAGGGTTTCTCTGTGTAGCCCTGGCTGGCCTGGAACTCACTCTGTAGACCAGGCTGGCCTCGAACTCAGAAATCCTCCTGCCTCTGCCTCCCAAGTGCTGGGATTAAAGGCGTGCGCCACCATCGCCCGGCTATGCACAATATTCTTACACTAATGTTCCTACTGTTAACTAAAAGATAAATATGTAAAACAATGGCATTCTTTTTCCACAAATTTTTATGTGTATCTTTTTGTTCATTACTCTCTTTAATGAGTATGCTGCATCCTATAAAAACATTACACAATTATTATCAAAAAGAATACTATATAACAGTTATTCCAAAGAAATGGTCTTAGGATGAAATCTTGATTTTTAGTAATAGAATAGTTTACCATAATGCTCATTGTTCAATATGAGAGCTTACTTTCTTTACAGTATGCTTCTAAACAGTGTGACTAGCCAAAGGACTTACCTTCCACACATATACAAATATTAGTAAACACTGACAATGTTTGCTAATCATATTTCATGTATTTTTAGATCTTTAAGTTCTGTGTTCTTTTTATCTTTAGAGGATCTTAACAAAAACAAGACATTAGACACACTGATAGTTTTTAACACACAAATTGTTAATGTTTGTATAAATAATTATTTTTCATAAATACTAGCTAACATTTACCAGTGAATAACATCTGGGCCTGGTGTTTTCAGTATTGAAATATTATTTATTATTTATTTAATTGTCTTAAATAGCTATGTACACTAAGATTATCTTTTTCTCATGTGAGTATAGGAAGATTATGTATTTCAAAGGATGAATGTGCTTTCATATAAATTTTCAAATTTGTGAGTAGCAAATTATTATAATTTATTATCCTTAAGGAATCTATAATGATATATGTTCTTTAATTTTAATTAATTTTTAATTTAGCTAAAGGCTTATCAGTTTTTTAGATGGTGATAAGAACTAATTTAAAAGTTTTTATGTTGTTTTGCCAATATGTATCTTCTTTTACCATGTATGTGCAATGCTCTCAGAGGTCAGAGGGCATCAGATCCCCTGGAACTAGAGTTCCAGATGTTGTGAGCTTCCATGTGGATGCTGGGAATGGAACCTGAGCAGCAAGTGCTCTTAACTGCTGAGTCATCTCCCTTGCCCTTGTTTTGGTGTCTAGTGCTTTTTAAATGTTTTCTTAGAAGAATTTCTATGTCCCTTTTACTTATCCATGTAATTGAAGTTTTTCTACTTCTTTTGTTAGACGCTCAGTAAATTAGTTTAGTCATAGTTTTGAAAAAGTTTCCAGCTGGAGATTTCAGAAACTCTGCCATGCCTGATTTTGATATCTGCACTGTCTTTTCAAACTGTATTTTGTATCTTTTTGTATGCAAATAGTGGATGTAACATATTGGATAAAAGGACTATTTTAACATAGGCCATTAGTAATTGAATTGGCATAAGTGGCCAGTGTCCTATGAGTAAGTTTGAATATTGATCCTATGTTCTTACCAGTGTTTTTAATCATATGCAGCCATCTCTGTTTTAATTGGGACAGTGTAGCTGTTAGGAGTCGGAGTTCATGGGGAAGTTGAAGGTAGTTGAAATTGTGTTTTCCACCTTCCTAAGGTTAGGTTTTGGTAAATTATATTTCCTTGAAGCCAGGCTTTGTTAGGAGGCAGCTTTGGCTTTATTTTTCTCCCTTTCCCCACTAAATGTATAAGATTTTTCTCCAGTTTTTATTGTAGGCATTTAAGGAAGAATTTTCTAAGCTGTTCACTTAAGATCTCTTCCTCTTCTGCCCTGCAACTTTTTCATGTGATTCCAGATGTTTGAGCATATAAAAATATGTAGAATAAAGTATTTACTTAAAATAATTTGTTTGTTTTAAACAATTAAAGCAATTCTCTGGTGTGTGTGTGTGTGTGTGTGTGTGTGTGTGTGTGTGTGTGCACGTGTACATGTATATACATAAAAATACAGTTTCATCATTCATTAAAGGCAAAGGAAACATGCATACTGTTGAGGATGATGTGCTTATCTTTAGGTAAAGAGTTAAAACCTGGCCATATACTGTAATCATCAGTGCTGAGAAATTAATTCACATAAATATGTATTTCAAAATGGTAGTATATTTGGGCCATTTTAGAAATAATTTGAAATTTCCTTAATCTTGAGCCAAAAGTCACTCAGTATTTTTCAAAATAAAATGGAATTCAACAAGTCAAACAAAATTTCTTTTTTCTTTTAAAGACAGGATCTTACTGTGTAGCTCTGGCTGTCCTAGGACTAAGTACGACCTTGACCTCACAGAGATTTGTCTGACTATGCCTACTGAGTGATGGGACTAAAGGTGTGTGCCACAATATCCAGCTCAAACAGGAACTTTAAAAAATTTTCTTTTATTCAATACTAGGATTGAACCTGGGGCCAGATACATTCTAGGCAAATATTCTACCACTGGGTTATATACTCCCAGCATCAAAGAGAAATTCTAAAAATTTGTCTTAGTTAGGGTTTCCATTGCTATGAAGAGACACCATGACCAAGGCAACTCTTATAAAGGACAACTTTTAATTGGGGCTAGATTACAGGTTCAGAGATCCAGTACATTATCATCAAAAAAGCAGATCACATACCTCCAACATCACGGGATATACATTACCATTCCAAAATGTCATAGTGAGGAAATACTGAAAAAAAAGCAAGACCAAAAGCCATCTCCATGTCTGATGTAATAATAGCTCTCTTCAGATCTCTATCTCCTTTTATCTTCGTTGACTGCAACAAACTTCTTTCTCTTTGACTGGTACTACTCCCTGTTAGCAGCTTTCCTCAGCAGGTATCCCAGGGTCCTGACATATTGAATATTTTGGGGGAGTCTTCAAGGCAGCTTCTACATTGCAGCAATGTCTGGGATCAACACACAATCCTCCAAAGGGAGGGTCACATCTGCTCTCTGTAGTACTCCAGGGTCAGATTGTCTTCACTCCACTGTTGCTGCTCTTCTTGGTAGTCATCCCATGTACTGGCATTTCTGATTCCCTGGATTTTCTCCTGCCACTTGGCTTCACCAATAGCCTCTCATAGGCTCTTTTCATGGTGGCAAGCCTCAACTTCTTTGTATGACCTCCTCAGTCTTGGGCTGTCAGCTGCAATTGAGGCTGCACCTTTACCAATGGCCTTCACTGGCTTCTCACAGTGCCAAGACATAGTTGTTCTCCATGACCCCTTCTTGCCTTCAAAACCAGTACCATGTGGGTACTTACACATTACCAAGTCCAGCTGAGGCACGAGGTACAACCTTGGCTATCTCTGGAACACAGCTTCTTTGTGCTCTCAGAAAACACTTCCCAGATTTCACACCAGTGATGATCTGTTCTTAACTGCTAATTTCTTAGTTCCAGCTAACCAGCATTAGTTGTCCCAGTAGTCTTCTACTCTTGACTCCAAATCCAGAGCCACGGCTGAAGCTGCTGAGGTCTGCTGCTTGCTGGGGCTGGAACATGGCCCCTTTGTTTTATTACATTATCACCAGATTTCTGTTTTTCAACTCCTTCACTGCCTAAGCTTAGATATCCTGGAACTTGCAGTGTAAACTGACCTTGAGCTCAGAGCTCTGCATGGCTCTACCTTTTTGAATCAAAGATGTGTACCACCATGCCTGGACCAAAGATTTTCATGGCCATTTTCTCAAGATCTGAATCAAAAGCCTGTGTCTTCCAGCCTCAAGATCTGGATCACAGATGTGCTTTTCATTTTTGGAATGTAGTTCTTTGTTCAATTGCAAAAGCAAACAATAAGTTTAGGATGATGGGATCTTGCCTTGAGGTCAACAAACCCTTAATCTGAACAAGGATTCAGCTCCATTCTACTTGGTGCCCCTTTATTTTTTGAGCCATACATTTTGTACTTTTCCTTTGGAAGGTTGAGCATCAAAATGCTCTTCATGAGACTAAACCAGAGAACAAATTCTCTACTGGGCTTTTTGAGACTTCCTTTGTCAATACAATTAATATAAATCTCTTTACCTTAGCCTCAGACAGACTCTTCAGGCAAGGGCATAAAGGAGCCACGTTTGTCATCAGAATATAACAGTCTCTACGCCACATACTGAAATTCTTCTCCACTGAAACCTCTTGGGCCAGGTCTGCACAGCTCAAATCATCCTCAGCACCAAAATGTCTTCCGTATTCTTACATGGGTGGCCTACTAATCCCCACTTAAAACATTTCACTGCTTTCCAAGCCCAAAGATCACATTCCTCCAAACAAAAGCATGGTCAGGCTTATCACAACAATACTCCAGTCCTGGTACAAACTTCTTAGGGTTTCCATTGCTGTGAAGAGGCACAAGGACAGCTTTTAATTGAGGTTGGCTTACAGGTTCAGGGGTTCCATCCATTATCATCATGGTGGGAAGCATGGTAGCATCCAGCTGTGCATGGTGCTGGAGGACCTCAGGGTTCTACATCTTGATCTGAAGGCTGGTAGGAGAAGAATGTTTTATGGGCAGCTAGGAGGAGGGTCTCAAAGCTCACCCTCAGTGACATACTTCCTCCAATAAGCATATATCTAATCCAACAAGGCTGCACCTCCCAGTAGTGGTACTCCCTGGGACAAGCATATTGAAACCCCCACAAAATTAAAAGTTCTAATATAAAAGTACATTCAAAATGTGTGCTATTTTTTTTTAAATTCAGGGTATGATTTCTCCTTTTATAAAATAATGTTATTCTTTGAACATTTCATACAACACAAAGACATGTTGATTTAAGCATGATGAAGATGTTAGGAAAAAGGCAATAGTCTGTTGGTTTTTGTAATCCAATCGAGTTAGATTTCTGTAAAAAAAAGATTTTTATGTGTATATTAAAAATACTCCAATTGGTTTTGTTTAATTTTATGTATATTTTGCCTGCATGTAAATGTGTTCCATGTGTACTCTTGATGTACATGAAGGTCAGAAGAGGGTTTGGATCCCCTGGAACTGTTTGTTCCATTGTAAGTGCTGGGAATTGAACCCAGATCCTTTGAAAGAACAGCCAGTAAGAGTTGAGCCATCTCTCCAGACTGCAATTTTTAACAGAAAGTCTTGAATCAGTGGTGTCAAAGGCAACATTCATTAGTATTGAATCCCAAGATAGCAGGCTGGTCACAAAGTATACCTTGGTTTTTCAAAACCAAGGCGGCAGTGAAGTTAAGCCATGCAGTATGGAGGTGGGGGGACACTGCCACAAAGAACTGAGTTTCATTATGTGCAGTATCTTTAGTTAATTTTTGGTATATGTTCAGAAGCTCTCACCTGTAGTTATAGAACCACATTCATAAAAGGCTATTATCTACAGTTTAATTGACTTAGAACTAGTAGAAATCCTGGAGATAAAACCCTGTGACTGGGTCTTATGGACTTGAACTCTTAGATCTGTCACATGGAGTCTCCAGAGACTCATCAGTAACAGTTAACATTTCTCTACCCAAGAATTGGTTCCCAAGAGTTTTTGCTTTTGGGTGTCTGTTAAGTTGAGTTGTGACTTTTTTTTTTTTTTAAATATTTGCAAGGGTATCAAGTTCTAAGGCTATAGGAGAGTTGTGGATTTTTCACTTTATTCAGTTTATGATTTGTCAAAAAGATACATTCTTGTCTTTGGATTTTCATACATTCCACACATGAAACTGGAAGTGTTTTGAAGAAGTTTTAAGATTTTTTGTTTTCTTTCTTTTATAATAGTGTCTTGCCATGTTTCCCTAGATGAGCTGGTACTCATTCTGTATTATTCTGCCTTGGTCTGCTGGGTAGTAGGGTTATACTCATATGCCACTATGCCCCACATACTTTTTAATACATAGATTGGTTTATATGAATTAGAGAGTCTTTTAAGAGTATGAGTAAAAAACCAGTGATTTATATGTACAAACATAACAGTAAATGAACAAAAATGGGAGACAAGATAGAGAAGTGGTTTTGTTCAAAATAGCAAAGATGACATTAGATTCATAACTTTTAATCATTCTGAGTAATAAACGTTTAACTGTTGAATTGATTTTCTTGTTTTTACCTCCGTTTATTTGACAGTGAACAATGTTTTATTTTGGTATTTAAGTAAAACCTAGATATTTTGTTAGAAGAGAACAGTTTTGAACAAATACAGTGAATTTTATATAGCAAGTCAGTATGTTATCTATTTTATGAGCATGCAGTAACATTTAACCACTGTTTACTGTGATATTTAGTGGAAGGAATTTGTAATGTTTGACCTTTTAGACAGATACATAACTTAGGATCTTCTGCATTTCTGGTATGTGCTATTGGGAATCCAGCATGGATATTTGTATAGTAATTCTCTTAAAGTGTTGAATTTACTTAAGTGTTTTCTTGCTTTGATTCTGCTTTTCTTAAATTTTCATGTTTAGTGATTATTTGCACAGTACAGTTTCAGGCCTATCAGAATAATACACAACTTCTCAACAGAAACTCTAAAAGCAATAAGAGCCTTCTTGCAACCTCTAAAAACCTCAGATACAAATGAGGACAACTATACCCAGCAAAACTCTTAGTCACCATAGATGGAGGAATCAAGATATTTCAGGACAAATCCAAATTTAATAGTTCCTATCTATAAATCCAGCCCTACAGAAAATACTAGAAGGAAAACTTCAACCCAAGGAGGATAACTACATCCAAGAAAATATAGGAAAGAGGTAGTTCTATACCAGGAAAAACAAGGGAAGCGCGCTTGTGCGTGCGCACACACCAACACATACACACACACACACACACACACACACACACAAACACACACACATATCACCCACATCAAAATAATAAGAAATAATCCTTGGTCATTAGTATCTCTCACATCAAAGGACTCAATTCCTCAATAAAAAGATATAGGCTAATAAATTGATTCAAAAATAGGATTTATTAGTCTGGTGCATATAAGAAACACACCTCAGCAATAAAGATAGACATGACCTCAGAGTAAAGGGCTGGGAGAAAGTTTTCCAAGCAAATGTATCTAAGAAGCAAGCTCTGGTAGTCATTCTAATAGCTAATAAGATTGACTTTGAACCAAAATTCATCAAAAGAGACCAGGAAGGACACTTCATACTCATCAAAGGAAAAAAAATCTACCAAGATGATAACCCAATTCTGAACATCTATGCCCCAAATGTAAGGTCACCCACATTTGTAAATTAAGCTAAAGTCACATATTGAACCTTACACATTAAGAGTGGGAGACTTCACCCCATTTTCACCAATTGACAGGTCATCCAGACAAAAACTAAACAGGAATAATGAAACGAACAGTCATTATAAATCAAATAGACCTAATAGTCTCTATAGAATATTTCACCCAAACACAAAAGAATATTTCTTTTCCCAGTACCTTATAGATCCTTCTCCAAAATTGACCATATAGTCAAAGCAAGCCTCAACAGATACAAGAAATTGAAATAACACCTTGTATCCTATCAGACTACCATGAATTAAAGCTGGATGTCAACAACAACAGAAACACCAGAAAGCCTACACACTCAGTGAAAAGCAAATAACTCTACGCAATGATCTCTGGGTCAGGGAAGAAAAATAAATAAATACATTCGTGCATACTCTCTAGAATTCAATGAAAATGAAGGTACAACATACCCAAATTTATGGGACACAATGAAAGCAGTGTTAAGAGGAAAGTTCATAGCATGAAATATTTCCATAAAGACATTAGAAAGTTCTTATACCAGCAGTTTAAAAGTACACCTGAAAGCTCTAGAAAGAAAAAAGCAGCAAACACAGCAAAGAGGAGTAAAAGGCAGGAAATAATCAAAATTAGGGCTGAAATCAATCAGTAAGAAAGAAAACAATAAAAAAAATATCAACCAAACTAAGAGGTAATTCTTTGAGAAAGTCAACAAGATAAACAAATCTGTAGCCAAACTAACTAAAAGACAGATAGTACCCAAAATAACAAAATCAGAAATGAAAAGGGAGATATAACAACAGACAATGAGGAAATTCAAAGAATCATTAGGTTTTACTTCAAAAGCCTGTATGCTACAAAATTGGAATATTTTAACTCAGTAGATGATTTCGTAGACATATGCTAGAAAATACCAAAGTTGAATCAAGATCAGGTAAACTATTAAACCCCTAAAGTAATAGAAGCAATCATTAAAAGTCCCCCAACTGAAAAAAGCCCAGGGCCAGATGGCTTTAGTGCAGAATTCTACCAGACTTTCAAAGATGAGCTAATTAATATCAATACTTCTCAAACTGTTCCACAAAATAAAAAGAGAAGGAACACCACCAAACTCATTCTATGAGGTCATAGTTGCCCTGATACCTAAACCACACTAAGACTTATACAAGCAAACAAAACCTTCAAACAGATTTTTATTATGAATATTGATACAAAAATACTCAATAAAATACTCACCAAATCCAGAAATACATCAAGACATATCTACTATGATCAAAGTAGCTTTATCCCAGGGATGTAGGGATGGTTCATTATGTTGAAATCCATTAACATAATCCACCATACAATTAAATTGAAAGGAAAAAAAATCCCACATGATCATCTCATTAGATGCTGAAAAAACCTTTGACAAAATCCAACACCCCCTTCATGTTAAAAGTATTAAAGTGATCAGGGATACAAGACACACAGCAAGCCAATAGCCAACATCAAACTAAATGGAGAGAACTTAAAGCAATTTCACTAAAATCAGGGGCAAGACAATGTTGCCCACTCTTTTCCTATCTATTCAATATAGTACTGGAAGTTCTAGCTAGAGCAATAAGTCAACTAAAGGAGATCAGGGTATACAAATTGGAAAGGAAAAAGTCAAAGTCTTGCTATTTGCTCTATGATATTATACATAAGTGACTGGATACAAAATTAACTCAAAGTAATCAGTAGCTCACCTCTTACAAATGATAAACTGGCTGAGAAAGAAATTAGGGAAACAACACCCGTTTACAATAGCCACAAATAATACAAAATATCTTTGTGTAACCCTAACCAAACAAGTGAAAGGTCTTTATGACAAGAACTTCATGTCCTTGAAGAAAGAAATTGAAGAAGATATCAGAAGATAGATCTTCCATGCTCATGGATAGGTAGGATTAACATAGTGAAAATGGCTATCTTAACAAAAGCAGTCTGATTCAATGCAATCCACCTCAAAATTCCAACACAATTTTTTAAAGACCTTGTAAGAGCAATTTTCAACTTCATATGGGAAACAAAAAAACCAGGATATCCACAAAATCCTGAAGAATAAAAGAACTTCGAGAGGAATCACCATCCCTGATCTCAAGCTGTACTACAGAGCAATAGTGATTAAATACTGCATGGTAATTATACAGGAATCATAAGTGTTGCTCAATGGAATTGAAGTCCCAGAACTAGACCCCCACACCTATGAACACTCGATTTATTTTTATTATTATTTTTTAAAATAAAGAAACCCAAACCATAGAATGGGAAAAAGAAACATCTTCAACAAATGGTGCTGTTGGTCTAACCTGGATGTCTACATGTAGAAGAAAGCAAATAGATCCATCTTAATCACCCTGTATAAAACTCAATGTCTAAAGGGATCAAGAACTGGATAAACTAAATCTCATAGAAGAGAAAGTGGGAAATATGCTTGAAGTCACTGGTACAGGAGACAATTCCCTGAACAGAACTCTAATGGCTCAGGGTCTAAGATCAACAATTGATAAAATGGGACCTCATGAAACTGCAAAGCATCTGTTAATGTAAAGGACGCTGTCAAAAGGACAAAACGGCAACCTACAGATTGGGGAAGGATCTTCATCAAACCTACATCTGACAAAATTTCTAAGGATCTCAAGAAGTTAGACACTAACAACCCAAATAACCCAATTAAAAAATGGGGTATAAAAGTAAACAGAATTTTCAACAGGATCATTGAATGGCTGAGAAGCACATAAAGAAATGATCAACATCCTTAGTCATCAGAGAAATGCAAATCAAAACAATGCTCAGATTCCATCTACACTGGTCAGGATCACTAAAATAAAAAAAAAAAAAATCAAGTGATAGCACATGGTGGCAAGAATGTGGAGCATGGGGAACATTCCTTCATTGCTGGTCGGAGTCCAAACTTGCACAGCCACTGTGGAAATCAATTTGGTGGTTTCTCAGAGAACTGGGACAAGTCCTACCTCAAGACCCAGGTATACCACACTCTTTGGCGTATACCCAAAAGATACTTTACCATCCCATGAAGAAACTTGCTCAGATATGTTCATAGTAGTTGTAATAGCCAGAGACTTGAAACAACGTAGATAGATGTCTATCAACTGAAGAATGGATAAAGAAAATGTGCTACATCTACATAATGGAATACTGTTTAGCTGTTAAAAATGACATCATGAGTTTTGCAGGCAAATTGATGGAACTTGAGAATATTATGCTGAGTGAGATAACCCAGCTCCCAAAGGACATGCATGGTGTGTACTTATTTTTAAGTGGATATTAGCTTTAAAATACAAGATACCTGTGCTACCTTCCCATACCTAAAGAAGCTAAACAAGAAGGAAGGTACAAGGCAGAATGCTTGAATTTCACTTAGAAGGGGGAATAAAATAGTCATAGGAGGCAGATGGAGGGAGGGAAATGAGTAGGAGAGGCAATCTGGAGGAGAATTAAAGGGAGGTTATGGTCAGGTATGGGGACGGACAGGAGAGATGACCAGATGGATTAAAAATGAATGGAAATCTGCAACTGATGGGGTTGGGGCTGGTGGTGAGGTGGAGGGTGGCATCTCCAGGATATGATAGACACCTGGGTAAGGAAGGAAACCAAGAATCAATGGGAGTGACCCTAGGTATGACTCATAGCATTGTGGATATAGAACCTGAAGAGGCCACCTTTCATAGTCAGGGAAACCAACCCACCCACAAAACTTTCAACCCAAAATTTATCCTGTCTACAAGAAATGCAGAGATAGTAGAGCCGAGGGAACTGGCTCAACTTGAAACTTGTCCCATGGGCAAGCACCAGTCCCTGACACTATTAATGATACTCTGTTAAGCCTGCAGACAGGAGTCTAGTTCTCTGAGAGGCTCCACAAAGCAGCTGACATGCACAGCCAAAAGATGGAGCTTGGGGACTTTTATGGAGGAATAGGGGATTGGATTGTAGGCCCTGAGGGGGGCGGGGTAGGAACTCCACAGGAAGAACAGAGTCAACTAACCTAGGCCCTTGGGGCTCTCAGAGTTTGAACTACCAACCAAAGAGGATACTTGGGCTGGACCTAAACCTCCCTGAACTTAAGTAGCAGATGTGCAGCTTGATCTTCATGTGGGTCCTAAACAAATAGAGGAGGGGCCATCCCAAAGGCTGTTTCCTGTATGTGGGATGTGTTCTTCTAGCTAGACTGCCTTGCCTGGCCTCAGTGGGAAAGGATGTACCTATACCTGCAGACTTAATGCGCCAGGGTTGGGGGATTCCAAAGGGGGTTCCCACCATCTCAGAGGAGGGATAGATGAGGGAGGTGGAGGATTTTGCCAGGAGGACGCAGTTAGTGAGTGGGGATGTAAAGTGAAATATTTTGCTTTACAGAAACTTGGTAATTTTATGAGGTCCCATTTGTCAATTCTTGGTCTTAGAGCATAAGCATGTTCTGTTCAGGAAATGTTCCCCTGTGCCCATGTGCTCAAGACTCTTCCCCAGTTTCTTTTCTATTAGTTTCAGTGTGTCTGGTTTTATGTGGAGGTCCTTGATCCACTTAAACTTGAGATTAGTACAAGGAGATAAGAATGGATCGATTTGCTTTCTTCTGCATGCTGACCTCTAGTTGAACCAGCACCATTCGTTGAAAAGGCTTTTTTCCACTGGATGGTTTTAGTTCCTTTGTCAAAGATCAAGTGACCATAGGAGTGTGGGTTCATTTCTGGGTCTTCAATTCTATTCCATTGATCTACCTGCCTTTCACTGTACCAATACCATGCAGTTTTTAACACTATTGCTCTGTAGCACTGCTTGAGGTCCGGGATACTGATTCCCCCAGAAGTTCTTTTACTGTTGAGAATAGTTTTAGCTCTCCTGGGTTTTCTGTTATTCCAGATGAATTTGAGATTTGCTCTTTCTAACTCTATGAAGAATTGAGTTGGGATTTTGATGGGGATTGCATTGAATCTGTATATTGCTTTTGGCAAGATGGTCATTTTTACTATATTAATCCTGCCAATCCATGAGCATGGAAGATTTTTTCATCTTCTGAGGTCTTCTTCAATTTCTTTCTTCAGAGACTTGAGGTTCTTGTCATACAGATCTTTCATTTGTTTGGTTAGAATCACACCAAGATACTTTATATTGTTTGTGACTATTATGAAGGGTGTCATTTCCCTAATTTCTTTCTCAGCCTGTTTATCCTTTGAGTATTGGAAGGCTACTGACTAGCTTGAGTTAATTTTATATCCGGCCACTTTGCTGAAGTTGTTTATCAGATGTAGGAGTTCTCTGGTGGAGTTTTTTGGGTCGCTATCATATCATCTGCAAATAGTGATACTTTGACTTCTTTCTTTCCAATTTTTATCCCTTTGACCTCCTTATGTTTTCTAATTGCTCTAGCTAGAACTTCAAGTACTATATTGAAAAGATATGGAGAGAGAGGGCAACCTTGTCTAGTCCCTGATTTTAGTGGGATTGCTTCAAGTTTCTCTCCATTTAGATTGATGTTGGCTACTGGTTTGCTGTATATTGCTTTTACTAGGTTTAGGTATAGGCCTTGAATTCCTGTTCTTTCCAAGACCTTTAGCATGAAAGGATGCTGAATTTTGTCAAATGCTTTTTCAGCCTCTAATGAAATGGCCATGTGGTTTTTTTCTTTGAGATTGTTTATGTAGTGGATTACATTGATGGATTTCCATATATTGAACCATCCCTGCATCCCTGGGATGAAGCCTACTTGATCATGGGGAATGATCGTTTTGATGTGTTCTTGGATTTGGTTGGCAAGAATTTTATTGAGTATTTTTGCATTGATATTCATAAGGGAAATTGGTCTAAAGTTCTCTTTCTTTATTGGATCTTTGTAGTTTTCGTATCAGCGAAATTGTAGCTTCATAGAATGAGTTGGGTAGTGTTCCTTCTGTTTCTATTAGATTTTAATTTTCTTTCATTCTCTTTCCTGCTTTCTTTTTCTGACTCCCAATGATTTAGTTTCTTTTTTATTCTTGTGATAAAACACCACGAGCAAGGCAATTTATCGAGTTTATTTGGGCTTATGGTTGGAGAGGGTTAGAATCTAAGATAGTGGAACAAAGGCCTGATGACACAAGCAGGAAACTGAGGTCTCACATACTGAACTGTTAAGCTTCATCCTGTGAGAAGAAAGTGCGTGTGGCTAGAGTTGTTTAACTCTCAAAACCAGTAACATACTTAGCCCAACAAGGCCCCACTTCTTAAACCTCCCCAAACAGTGCTACCAACCAGGAACCAAGTATCTAAAAATCCAAGACTTGTTAATATCCTATCAAACTATCACATGTATGTAGATTATGTACCATCCATAATATTTGTTTTTTTTGTATTTTCCTACTTGGTTTTGTTCTTTATTAATCATATTTTCAAGGTAATCTAGCCTTTAAAAGTGTGCCTAATTTCCTCTTAATTTCATTAGCTTTTAATTTTATGAATTTGATTACTAATATTTAAATCTTTGGATTTTTGTATGCTCCCATTTCATCTTTATATTTTTTATTTTCTGTTTTCTTGATTTATTTTTATATTTAATGATTTAATTTTCTGAATTTTCTTGTCACGCTGAGAGTTTAACCCATGGCCTTGGACATCTAGGAAATTGTTCTATCACTGAGCTACATCCCCACCTCGAATAACTGTTATTTAAAAATCTGTCTATAGGGTACTAACTGGGAAGTGGTGGGGAGATGGGAAATGGTTGTGTGAATTGGATTGGTGTTAATAATGACAAGTAATGATGAGGATGTAGCAGAGAGGAAAAAAAAGATCTAGAAAGATTAAGCCATGCATATAGACTCTGATATTCTGGGTACTAAGTCTGGAGGATTTCAAGGTCATAGCCACCTGGACTACAGAGTAAATTCCAGACCAACTCAAATGATTTAGCCATATTCTTGAGAGGGGAGAGGGTGAGGCATGAGGCGATTTTCATTATTATTATTTTCAATTTGCCTGGCTTGAATTGTTCAGATTGGAAGATCCAGTAGCTGTTTTGTCTATAAAATTGATGGAGGAGTTAGGAATGATTTAGCTTAAGTACTGTTTCATAACAGTGGTCAAGTATGGCATGTACTTGGCCTAGGGCATATGAGTTCCAGCTTTTCTTTTCACGTTTATTTTGGAAATCCTAAGCAAAACACTGATCTTTTTAGTTACCTTTTGTTGAGAGGAGGGAATTTATATTTTCTGAGCTGACCTTGAACTTGCTTAGCCAAGGAGAATCTTGCTCCTCCTGCCTCTCTCCCAAACACTAAGGTTACATATATGAAACACCATGTCTAGTTTTAAAACTTTCTTTGTGAGATAAAGGTTTTCCTCTTGAGATTTTTTTTTTTGATGAGATAAAGGTAGGTTAATGTCCATATGTAGTACAATTTAAAAGAAGAATGTAATGTATGTAGTTGTAGATACTTAAATGACTTTATAGAAATATACTTTACAGGAGCTCAAAGTAGGCTAGTGTTTTGATAAGCAGAAGCAGGATGATGCATTTTTATTGAGAGTTTGTGTTCAAACAGTATTTGTGATACTAACAAGCATTGTTTTGCCTAAGAGGAAGACTGGAACCCTTCACAGTGACCTTTAAATTGTTTGTACTGTCTTTGTTTTATGGGATTTATCATTTTAGCAAATTACACAGTTTTAGAAGAGACAAATGTGTGTAAGATGATTTGAAAAGTATTTTCAAAGTTATAGAAAAGTTTTGAAGTAGCATGATCAATTACACAACCATGTGATTCAGGTAACAAGAGGTCCCCTGCAGTTGAATTTCTACACGAAAGAAACCTGTGTTTTCTCTGTAAAAACAGTTAGCTTAATTATATGGTCATAAAATATGTTGTCATAAAATGCAGGGTGATGATCAGGCTCTTTGTGGAAACAGAAAATTCAAATAGCAGTCTTTTAAATAGTTAACTCTGTTTTCCTGTCAGGGTAGTAAGACTAAAATAAAATAAAATGTTACTTTTTTATAAGGTTCTAAGTACTTTGTTGTATCAGGTAGATTTCAACATATAGAGTTGTAAATCATTTATAATTACTCATTTTGCTTTTATGTTCCAGGAAAGAATTTAATGTAAAAAACATTTCTGTTTTGAGCAAATATAAGTAAACCTGGAGCAATATTCATCAGTGAGATATGAAATTTCCTTTTGTACAACAAACTTAAATACTTAATGAATTATTGTTTTTAGGGAATTTGAGAGGAGGTGAAAAATGGAGTTAATATTGAATTTTTCAGACTAAACAAATGTTTAAATTGCATGTGGGTGTTTTTGGAGTGTTGTGTTCTCACAGACCTGAAGTCTGTAAGACTGTAATATTTGGAGTGTTCCTTCTGCACAGAAATTTTATGGTGGTATTTTAATTGTAATAATTTGTGATTTTTTTTTCCTAGGTGGTATCATGGAAAACTTGATAGAACTATAGCAGAAGAACGCCTCAGGCAGGCAGGGAAATCTGGAAGCTACCTTATAAGAGAGAGTGATCGGAGGCCCGGGTCCTTTGTACTTTCATTTCTTAGCCAGACAAATGTTGTCAATCATTTTAGGTAAGTTTTTGTTACTAGTTTAAGGTATTTAATATGGCAGTTAGTTTTTAATCTGATACATATTTATAAATATATTCACTTTTACAAAAGTGAATGACTTTGGTATAATAAACTTTCAATTAAATTATTTAATCAATGATTTAGAGTAAATACTCTTGAAACGTTTAAACTTTGTTTAAAGTTACTAATATTGCTTTTTACAATGTTAGTTTTCAAATATATGCATAGTTAAGGAATATATTACTATAGATACATTTTGAAAAAGGTGAAAACTAAAATGAAAGATGTATAGATTGAGACTGTAGAGTAACAGAAAATACTGTATGGAAGTTGAGGTTGTCCTTAGGTTTTTTTTAGCCTCACTATCTTGAAATTCTATACATGTTCACTTCTGTGAGATAAACAGGTATGTTCAATTTCAAGTAAGGTCTATATATAGATTTACAGATATTCTATTCTATTTCATTTTTATGGGAGAAAATAAAACATAAATCATCAGTAGTCAGTTTTAACTGATCAAATGTTCTTGTGTCTTTAAATTTTAGAATAAGTTTTAAGGGTACTGTCATTGTTGTAATACATTCACATATTTCACACAGTACTATTTGATCATAATTTTTATGTAACATTTTTATTACAGTTCTTATAAATTTCAAGAGATTTGTAAGCTACTTATAGTCAAAGAAGTCCTTCTAAAATTGTTGAGTCATTAAAAATAGAAAGTGAAGAGGGTAAATTTATCTGAGGGTAAATTTTCAAATATTTGGTTCAGTTACATAATTGAAGCTTGTAAATATATCATATCAAATTCATAAATATTTAAAGATAATACTCAATTTCCAGTGGTATATATATATATATATATATATATATATACACTAAATATAGGAATGTATGTTAATGGAAAAGAGTATGAAATTCATCATATTCAAAAAAAGAGAATACAAAAGAGTGGCTTTTAAGATCCTTTCCAAACTGTGTTTTTTTGTTTTTGTTTGTTTTGTTTCCTTTACTATAGGATTATTGCCATGTGTGGTGATTACTACATTGGTGGAAGGCGTTTTTCTTCACTCTCAGACCTAATAGGTTATTATAGTCATGTTTCTTGTTTACTTAAAGGAGAAAAATTACTCTATCCAGTTGCACCACCAGAGGTAAGTAAAACTTGAATGATGTATCACAGTTTCTATTTTACAAAATCAGGTGAATTTTAATCTTATCAAAATTTTTACACCTAATTTAATAAATATTTGTTTTAATTTTAGTTTTAATGCTAGAACAAAAAAATGATAGTTTCCTTCAAACTGATTTTTGTATTTAAGTAACTAGATTTTTAAAGATAATTTTGTGTTCATAGCTTATCATAATAATTGCTAGAGAAGTTAAAATGTCTAATATCATAAAAGGTAGATTAATTTCTGTGTTCTCTTCAGCTTATTTAAGGATTGTTTAGATTACCTGAAGAAAATATGTTATACCTGTGTAGTAATTTTTCTAAAAATATCAAGGAAGAGCAGAAACATTTCTAGGTTCTATGTAGATGCTCAGTAAAGACTACAGTGACTCTGTGGAGTTTATAATACGCAGTTGTATTGACTTTAAGCTTTGTGTGAATTTATCTTTTTTGACTTGGATACAGAGGCAGTCTTCTTACGTGTGCACGGGTGTTTGTATATGTGTGTGACTCTATATAGGCGTGCATGTGTGTCAAGGAAGGAGTGCATGTGCTTATTACTTGTGGCTAGAATTTGACAATAGATGTCACTTTTGATTATTCTCTACTTGATTACTTGAAGCAATTTCTCTGGATGAAACCAGAGCTTTTTAATTTGGTTAGTTTGGCTTGATAGTTTTCCTCAGGTATCCCCTGTCCCTTCTTCCTAACTGCTGCACTACAGGCAGCTGCCATACCTGTTACAGTTTTTATGTAGGTTCTATTGGATCCAGTTTGGGTTTTCAAGCTTGTGGGACTGGAGATTTAGCTATGGAGACGTGAAGCCTCTACCCAGTTCCTAATTATTATTACTTTTAATGGTTTCAGCCAGTAGAAGATAGAAGGCGTGTACGAGCCATTCTGCCCTACACAAAAGTACCAGAAACTGATGAAATAAGGTATTTTATACTGTTTCTTATGTATAAGCATTTGAAAGAGCTAGACAGTGAAGATTCATTGTTCTTAAACTAGGAAAGGTTTTGAATTTGAGGGACTATTATAGGTATATAAAGTTGCTTTTATTACTCAATCTGTTCTCTTCCCATGGGATGGCTTATCCTCAAAGTTTGAATCAGTGTAGCCACAGTGAAAATTACAAGAGAAAAAATAGATTAAAAAAAAACATTTCTGAGAAAGTAGAAATTTCTCTCATAATTTGTGTTTTCATTATCTATATCTATCAATCATCCATCTATCCATCCATCTACCTACCTACCTACTCTACCTACTGTCTGTCTGTCTGTCTGTCTGTCTGTCTGTCTGTCTATCTCTGTCTCTATCTATCTATCTATCTATCTATCTATCTATCTATCTATCTATCTATCTATCTATCTATCTATCTATCTATCTATCTATCGGTTTATTTTTGTTCCCCATTACATTTATGCCTCAGCTATAAATTATGCTGAAACAATTATCTTAATTTTATATGAGTGAATAATCTTACATTTCAAGAATATTATGTAACCATTGAACATTATAATTTTTGTATGTTATTTGTAAGTTATTAATAAAACTTGATAACCAAATTCTCTCTTTTTAAAAAACTATTTAGTCATTCAATAGAACCCTTGTTTCTTAACTATAAAATGTTTGGCTGCTTCTGATTATTTACTTATTGTATAGTTTCTCTTTGTAATAATTGCAAATTATAATACAGAAATAGTTTTTGTGGACTAAAAGTTTTGAAAATTGGTATTAGAAAACACATAGTTTAAACCTCTGATAAGGGTTTCATTTTTATACTTTTATTGTCAAGCTAATGCCTTCTCATTTAATTCTTACTGCCACACTTTTATTTATAAATTAATGTTGGAAAATGAATAAAATCAATAAAAAGGAAGAAAGTTATTTAATAGAAGTTAGTAGTATTGAAGTGTAAAGTTTAGAAAATTTGTAAATTTCAAGTCTGATCTTCCAAGGTGCAGTCTCAAAAGTTTATTTCATCTAATTGTTAATTTGAGACTCATTTAAATAGTCCATATGTTATCTTGGTTTCTCCAGAGAAGGTTTATTTTAAGAATTGGAACAGATTCAGAAGACCCATTTCTGTAATTTTATTAAGTACGGAAGCTTGAGGAGACCATGGAAGTCAGTACATCCCAATCTGAGGACAGAAGATAAGAATCAGCTCAGAGGAAACAGTGGGGCCAAGGGGGATAAGGAGAGGAAGCATTTGTCTTACTTTTTATTCTGTTCAGACAGTGGACTGGATGATAACTACTCTATGGAGGAAAACAAGCTACGCTAGCATACTAGATGAATGCTGGTTCATGTAGACTAGCCCAGAAGTGATGCTTCTTATAGGTACCTTGACATCCCATTAGCTTGACACATAAAATTAACCACCAAGTCCATGAGATTGAAATTATTTTCATTATGACTTCACAATAATAGTGCTAAAGTCTTGGGTATTAAAAACTTCAGGTGCTTTAAAGTCCACAGCAACAACACTAAAGTGATCAGTAGTCTAGCTAGATAAAAATAGCTCCATTTGATGTCTGAATGAGAAAGCAAAACATGTTATGTTCTGATCTTTGACTATGCATCTAGAACTTACTGTAGTAAAGAAGAAGATAAAGCAATTCCATATAGGTATGTGCCTGTTATCCTAGTAGCTGGGAAAGTGGTTCTCGAAAGATGTATTTGGTTAAATGATAAAATCTGCTGCCATTTACCTAGGAAAATCTTGAGTATTATTAAGGAGGACTTTGGAATTGGGGTGGCATTGGGGAATCTATGGCTTTTTGAATACAAACCGTTTTATAAAAGTTCTCCTTTGTATTAGCTTTGTTTTGTGAAATTTGAGAAAAATAAAGGTAGAGCCATTTAGGCAAAAGAAATCATTCAAGTGTGTGAGAGAAGGATTTTTTTTAAATAGAACTAAGAGAATATTGAAAAATATATGAAGATACATTATAGAGTTATGGTCAGTGGCAACATCCAACCAGAGGGATATTTAGAGTCATTCTTTTATGCCTGGAAGGAAAACTGCAAGGAATTCTTGATGATTTTATATTGATGCTAGACACAACTGAAGCCCCTTGATGGTATAGAGCTTAAAAACATCCAGGTAGTGAAGAGGAAACTAAGTTGTGTACATTCTTCTATTCTGAACTACATAGCAGGAAAAAAATCCATGGATGCCTTCTAACACATGTCTGGGTGCTAGTTTTAGGCAAAGAATGCTGAACTCATTAAACAATAGGCATTTTAATGAAATAAATAAGATGTAATTATAAATGCTAATTAATATTAATAGCTACTTTGTTTCCCCTTGTAAAGGATATATATATGTATATACATACAGTTGTATATATACATATATATATCTTAACTGTATATTGCTTTTTATTACGTCTGTCATATGTATAATAAACAACATTGAAACTTGGAAACTTTAAAATTCAGTTTTCTTGGAACTACTTAATAATACATATGCAATTGTTTACTATTTAAAGAAATTTTAATTTGAGTCTAATATAGCAAAATAGATAGTAGAAGAATCCTAATTTGAATCTAACCCAGCAAAGTAGACTCCCTTATCAAACCTATAATTAAATTGTACATATAATGGAATTAGGATTCAGATTAATTATCTTTAGTTTCACAAAAAAAGAGGTTAGAAACAGCACAGAACTTTATTTTTTTTAAGTGTTTTTGCATTTTTCCAATATCATAATATCTAATGGTTTAGGAATATTTAAATGTCCATTTTTAAGATACTAATGGTATTTGCTATTTTAGTTTCTTAAAAGGAGATATGTTCATTGTTCACAATGAGTTAGAAGATGGTTGGATGTGGGTTACAAATCTAAGAACAGATGAGCAAGGCCTTATTGTTGAAGACCTAGTGGAAGAGGTGGTAAGTTTCCTTTGTTTTTCTAAATTTCAGATCCTAAGTTCTTTATAAAAGTTTAGAAGTTGTATGTTTTCTGGGTCATTAGACAGAAACAATTTCCTCTTGTGAAATGCTTCAATTCATAAATGTAAAGACATTTTAAGATCTATTTGGTGTTAATAAATGATTATTTATAAAGAAATAAAAAAGTATGTTAATATGTTATAATATATATCTGCCTTTGCACAAAATACTTCTAGATTTCTAAACTAAACTGTCACTTGTACTTATTTTGATCCTTTTTTGTGCCTCTTCATTAGGTATATCTGACTCAGAATTTTAAGTAGTTGTATGTTTGCTATAATTTTCTAAGTATGTATATAATTCTAATAATTTTAGAAATTTTTAATTATATTACTCATATGTAACCCCAAAGATCTACAATTTGAATATTCCCATTGTTCTCTTTGCTATCATATTATACATTATTATTTATCGTAGTACATAGTATAAATCACCAATATATTTTTAGATGCAAATTAGCAAGTTAGTACAAATTAGCATATTCATGCTTTACAGACAATTATCAACACCACCAAAATGTATTAAACATTATAATTTTGGAATTTAATTTTCCTTTTAGATTTGTATAGTAGGATAGAATGGTTTTCTGTGATCTTTTATGGGACCCCAGAACTATTCCCTGTGTGGAAGATTGTTTTGTCTACTTATTCTCACAACTAAATCTTGATTCACATGCATAAAACATACTGAGGGAAGTTGGAAGGAGTTATGGAAATTATATGTGATATATCCTCTATTCATAGTCACAAACATAGTGCAAGATCTAGGATTATAACTTTCATTTCTTTAAATAGCATTCCGAATTCTACATTGGAAGAGGTACATTCATTGAATGTTTAAATTTAGTCTGACTAAATACTTAGTGAGGACCTAATTAAGAGAAATCCTTGTATAGTTAATATATTTGCATTTTTTCTTTCATTATCTGTTCATTGAAAACTCAGTGTAAACTGTTAGGACAGATACTCAGTGAAAACTATGAATGTATACTGTGTTTGGGGTGGTGGTGATGTTAATAAAAATGGCTTAGACTTGTCATTATTGTAGAATGAGTAATATTACTGTTAGAGTAGCTTTAAAACCTAGGGTACAGCTGGACATGGTGGCATGCACCTTTCATCCCAGCACTGGGGAGGCAGAGGCAGGTGAATCTCTATAAGTTGAACTTAGCCAGGTCTTCAGAGTGAGTTCCAGGATAGATGGCATTACATAGGGAAACACAGTCTCAAAAGTGAAACAAAATAAAAACAAAACAACAAACCATGGAGTACAGACTATAGTAAGGTTAAGTTTAAAAAATGTTAAAAAGGGATGCATGTTGTACTCAACAGAAAAGAAAGCGCTCACTTCTTAGGGTCAAAGTGTTTCACTGTGAGAAGGTAGCATTTGAGGTAGTTTACCTTAATAGTTTGCTTTTTTAAAATAGGTAGGTAGCAATGAATTGAAAGGACATCTTGATAGCAACAATCACAACAGAAGGCAAACTAGAGTAGGAATGTGAGGTTGATTAGCAAATGGGTAGTTAGGTGTGACACCTAGAAAGTGAGTGGGATGAGGCAGGAAACGCACACTTGAGCATTTGAGGCCTGTGGTTAAGGATGTGGGTTGTAACAAAGGAAATTTGTAGGCAAGAGAGAGTGCAGTAGAGGTTTGGCTTCAAAAATTTGTGTTCACTTCATTGGTTTACTCAAGTGTACATCTACAATGGAACCTAATGAATTCAGAGAGGTTGGAGTAGGGCACAGCAATAGTTATACCATAGTTGGGCTACTTTAATAGTTTATAAAGAGAGAAGAAAGTATCTGATTTAAACTGGTGGCAACGTGGGGAGGTGAGAAAAGAGAGAATTATAGAGTGTAATTCTTGAATAGAAATATATTCTCATATACATGTAACTATGAAAGACATTATGGAGAAAGATTTGAAGATCTGATACTTAGGTATCTTCATGAAATGATGTTAGGATTTCATAAAATGCTGTCTTAATGTGTTTCCTTTAGGGCCGGGAAGAAGATCCACATGAAGGCAAAATGTAAGTTCTTATTAATTATAAAAAGGAAAAATTAACATAAATTAGAAAATAGTCAACATACTTAATGACTTTTAGACTGACATTTTTTAAAAATTTGGTTCACATTACTGATATATAAATATTTCTAAAGAGCTAGTACTAAATTTTTTTAGTAAGAATTTTAAGCAAACATTGACCTGTACCTATATATAATTCTCTTTTCACCAAACTAAAAGACTTTCTGGTAAATGTTATGTTTGAGTCATAATGAGCTCATATTTCTCTTCATTTTCTTACTGATTATAGTATTTCTTATTTTTTGTGGCCACATCATTAATTAACTTTAAATTCAGTGTTTATCATACTTATGTTAGGGAACTCAAAATTTTAGTATAGCTAAGCAAGGTCCTTTTAAATAATCTTTTTATGTGTATGAGATTCCTTTTAAAATCTTAATCCTTTAATCCTGTTCTTCTCATATTATTTCCATAGAATATTCACCTGTTATTTTTTCAGTGCATTTTTCCCCTAACCAAGCTGTCAGTATTTATAGATGGAATTTAAAGCTTGCCTCAAATGTTTTATTTTCTTGTTATCTAGCATTAGAAAATAAATACATTAGAGTATTCTATCTATAGTTCTTAGTTTCCTGTCTTAATTGGATATATGTTATGAGTACATTTTTATATTACTCCATACAGATACAAGTGACCCCGCTACTCAAACTGTACCTAGTTGATTCTGCTGGAAGTCTGTATCAGCAGTTGCCAATGCTAGGAAATGCTTGGAGAGCATCAGATTCATAACAAAAGCAGATTGTATTATGTGTGTATGTGTATATACATATTTTATATATTTTCCAATCACAATAATACTGTTCTGTATTATTTAATCTTGACAAAGATCACAGTGCAAAGAATAATTTCTTTCCCTCTTGTCAGAACACAGTAGCCTGAGTTGTAGCAAATGGTAATTGACATTCATTGCTTAATATTACAGATTTTGAGAAGTAGAAAACAAAGTTTTTTGTGTGACTTAAGGTAACCACTCTGTCTAGTAAATGTGTGTTAGAATGTGAATTCATGTGGCTGGTGAGATGGCTCAGCAGGTAGAACCATTTACTGCCAGATCAGATCACCTAAATTTAATCTGCAGGACCCAACAAATTATCCTCCGACTTCCACGTGCATGACATGATGTCCACATATTTAAACACAGACACAATTCTCCCTCCCCCACTACGCACACACACTAAATTAATCTGAATTCAATATTACGAAATCCTTCAGATTTTCAAGAGAAAGTGTATATTCCCTTGTATATGTTTTAATAGTACAGATTTAAGATGCCAGTAAATATTTAAACTATATTCATTTTTCAATGTTAAATATAAGATTTCACTGGGAAGTCATATTAATTCATGTTAGTCTTTTGTTTTTCTGAACTTTATATTTATGTGGTATTTAGCATAAGTTAAATTTTGTGTTGGTTCATTTTATATTCCTGCCTAGTCTCATAAGTAGAGACTGTGGTAGTGAAGTATCATAATTCTCTAAAGTGTCCTTAGCCACAGTGAATCCCTTTGAGATTAAATAGCAGCTTTGACAGGTTTTTGTTTGCTTGTTTTTTGTTTTTTGGTTTTTTTTTTTTTTTTGAGCTCCATTTCTGTGTGGGCATTAAATTCTAGTAAATTTTTTCTTCTGAAATATTTATTGAATATGTCCCTTTTCGTCTTAAATAATTTTATTATAGGCATTCTTCCTAGTGCCTGATACTGCAATCACATTCTGCTGGGCCCTCCAAGTTGTTAATCTCCTCACACTCTCTGCTCCAACACTTAGAATGGTTTGTCTAAAGCACCTATCAAAAAGTACCACTTTCTCAACTAAAATCCCAAACTGATTTACTTACTACCAACTTTACTTCAGCAGAGTAAAAAACAAAAGGATGATCTGTGATGTACATGTTTCTTGTAACTTTTATTGTCTTATCATTTCACTCTTCACTTTGTAAGCCTTTCAAATGCATAACTATTTTAATGATTTTATTAAACTGTTTCCCAGACGAGATTACCCTCAATCGTTTATGTATTTATTTATGTAATTTAATAAATTTGAGTGAATGTTCATATTATTCTTTACATATGCTGAAGACTTGGTACATTTCTCCATTATTCCCCAAATGCCCTATACATACCCATCATTGTACTTACTGTATTTTACATAGTTTTTAGTTGTTCACTTTGTGTTGTTTGTTTTTTGTTTTGTTTTGTTTTTCTTCTAACTAGAGTATGGATTTCTTAAGAACCAGGACTTACCTGTTACCTTGAGTACAAATCATGTAATTGAATATATAAACTTTATATAAGAATAACTCCGGGAAATAATATTACCCCTTTGCCTCAATGCTCAAGATATTATTCACTTTTGTTTCTTTTTGAAACTGTACTTTTTGAGTTTTTATTTTTACTGGCCAGAAAACTGTAGGGTTAGTCTTGGATGCCATCTAGCTAAGTCTTCTACAGAATGGAAATCCACTCTAAAATGTGTAGTAAATGGTAATTTATCCTTTACTTGAATGCACTATGTAGCCCAATACATTTTAAAGCATTTTGGACTGTATAGTTCATTTGTTCTTCATTATTTATATCTATTCTGAGGACATCAGGAAATAAGAGTTAATGATTACTTTTTCATTTACCTGAAAGTTAAGTTGTATTTTAACTTTCCCTAGTAAGAAAATGGTTAATTTGAAGCAGAATGAGTGATCTCTAAGCCTGTTCCATTGCATCTTAGAGCATGTAGGCTTTTAGTCTTGAGGTATATGTATGTTACAGCTGGAAGTTAACTCATTTCTACAAATCACTGTAGATCTTAAGAAGACATAGCACAGTGGTAGAGAAGTGTTCTGGGATTACTAGCAAGAGAAAATGAGATTTAATGTAAATAAGAGAAAAACTGTTAGACCTTTGGCTTTTAAGTAATTTTAGTTTTTGAGATGAGATCTCACTGTATGAGCTGGACTGCCCTGGATCTCACTATGCAGACCTCAAAGCATAGTGATCTGCCTGCCTCTGCCTCCCAGTTGCTGGGATTAAATGTATAATACCACCATTCCTGATCCTTAAGAAATTTTTTAACAAGTTATTTTATAAAAAGGTAAATATTAGATACCTTTCTAATTTCATTCTGTTATATTTTCAATTATTATAGTTTATAATAGTTTCTAAATTCCAGAATACTGATTATGAAATATTTTACCAGTCCAATTTGACAGGCTCAGAATTAAAAATAGTTCTGTCCATTGGTATGTACTTGTTCTTGTGTTTACATTTTAATTTTACTAGGCGAGATGTTATGTTAAAAGAAAATTATTTTTGAAGGAAACATGAGAAAACATTTGGAGGCCTTGTATAATTTTTGCCTTGTATAATTTTCTCTATCCCTTCCAAGCCATTCAAAGAAAAATGGAGCTATGTTATAAGCATATGACAGTTATTACTAGAACTAAAACCATTGCTCTTAAAAATATTGTAATTAATAAGGAAACTGTAGTGTATACCTGGCAGTTCCTGCTGTTTCCAGGAACTTTGTTGAGATAAAGCACAATAAGTTTCCAAAATACAGTAGAAATGTAATAAATGAATATTTGACCATTTCCATGACATTTGTTTCGTCAGCTTGGTTACCTTTGAGTATATGAAAGCAGCAGCATGTGGACTTTTGATTTAAATGTTTAATTTGTTCTCCTTTTAAGATGGTTCCATGGGAAGATTTCCAAACAAGAAGCTTATAATTTATTAATGACAGGTAACTTTCTATTCTTTAATATTTTTATAAAGTATAAAATTAAAACAACCATTTCTAATGTACTATAGATTTCTTTAGCATTTGATAATACATGCATATTGTTATTTCTTTCCAGTACTGAGTTGGTATTTTCTGGTTTTGTTTTTAGTTGAAATGTACTATAAGCTCTTGTAGAGTATATTTTTCTTTGTTTCTATCCACTGTCCATGTATCCTTCCCGATATTTTGTACCTTACAATTCTGTGATAAACTTTTTTATGTGTATTAAGTCTGTCCTACATAAAACACACTTAGAACACATAACATACTCTTTAATGTTTAGATAAGGTTTCTCTGTGTAACAGCCTTAGCTGTCCTGGAACTCGCTTTATAGACCACGCTGGTCTTGAACTCACAGATCTACTTACTTGCATCTGCTTCCAAATGTTGGATTAAAAACATGTGTCAATATACATTCTTGTAGGCATGGTAGAATTATAAAATTGAACCTTATTTGAAATTTAATTTCCAATTGCTATGATTGTTACAGGGAAATGTAAATTAAACTTACTTATATTATGGGTTTATAATTTAAAGCAGGGGTTCTCAACCTGTCAGTTGTGACTCCTTTGGCAAACCTTTATCTCCAAAAGTATTTACATTAAAATTCACATCAATAGTGAAATTATAGTTATGAAGTTGCAGCGAAGATAATTTTCTTGGTTGCAGATCACTACAACATGGGAACTATATTAAAGGGTTGCAGCATGATACCAACTGTATTACTTCAGTCTTTATTATTAACTGTTCTTCGCTAGGTTACTTTATTAGTAAACTGTGTCTGACAAAGATTTGGGACAAAAATCAGTCAATGTATTTTAGATGTTGTGTTTTTTAAAAAATTGGTAATATATCTATTTTCTAGGGTACCTGGAAATACGCAACTACAGTAAATACACTACTAATTGTTAAATATGTGATCTCAGTTGTTTAAAGATATAAGATATATAAAATGTCATTACATTTTAAATCAATGATTTGCTCTCATAGGATTTGAGGTAATTTTTTGAAATGCTTAATGGATTTAATAACCAGCATTAAGTAGATCCAGAATATAATTTAAAACATGACAATGCTATATGGTAGAAATAGAAATCAAATTTAAAACAGTAGTATGCCATCAGCTTTCAAGGTGGAACCAGAAATATTTATTTTAGTCAATTGTTGGGGTAGGTTTATATTTAGATACTGAATCACCAAGTATTTGAAGTATCCAGTATTGTTTTAGGTGTGTAAACATGAAAATAGCCTAAACTTAATTTCTCCCAATAGAGTCTATTTTTGTTCATCACATACACTTTTTGAAAGAGTGAAAATGTTACCCCTGGAATTTTACAAACATACTCATTTACAAATTTGTAGAAGAAACAGACGGTATCAATATTATTACCAAGAGGGTTTTTTTTTTGAAATCCTATATTAAATCACAGTTTACAGTTATTAATTTACCTATATATTAAGTTGAACCATGAAAACCCAATATAAGATTTATTTTTTACTTCTTTGTATTGAATACCAAGTTACTTGATAGCAAGAGCCTAAGCTAGATGATTGAAATAATTACTGATTTATAAAAGAATTACATGTGATAATTGTATCGGTTATACTTTCTTAAAAGAGTTGGTTCATGATCTTTCTGTTACCAGTACTTAATCACAAAGGAGAGATTATAGTTTTAGGAGTCCTTGTCAATTGTAGGCTTGGGAACCTAGAGTACAATTTAGATAATAGTAAAAGGGAAGTAGTGAGGTTTTAGTAACAGTGAAGAGTAACATCTGTGGAGGGCTTAGGAAGAGGTGTGCTCATCAGAAGTCCTTTCTGTATCCCTTCTCAGGATCATACCTAGTGAATAAAGTATCAGGTGTGTGTATTGACTTATGATAAGTCAATTAAGTACTCAGGTACTTAAGAGATTTGCCTTTGTAAGTTATTATATAAGTATATTAAATTATTAATTGGAAATCTTGAGAAATTAGGCAAAATTAGTTTAACTTTTCAGTCTTCTTTAGGAGATTAACAGATGATGCAACAGTTTTGGTTCCTGTTACTGTCAGGACAGTTCTTTCAGAGAGGGAAGGGTATAGATATGCTCCAGAAGTTACTGTACAGAATTTCTGTTCCATATGCTTATGAAATAAAACTAGTTAAGTTACACTGGGAACAACACGAGTAGTTGGAAACATAACATGAAAATAGTAAAAGTTTTATGATAAAATTTTACATGTGATTGTACTTCCTAATTAACATACTTTCTCTTTGATTTGATAATTAGAGTATAAAACTAACAGCATAATTTTTACAGTTGGACAAGTCTGCAGCTTTCTTGTGAGGCCCTCAGATAATACTCCTGGAGATTATTCCCTGTATTTTCGGACCAATGAAAATATTCAGCGATTTAAAATTTGTCCAACACCTAACAACCAGTTTATGATGGGAGGCCGTTATTATAACAGGTAAATCATGAGACAGCTTGTGTTGAAAATAGTTGGAATCAAAATATACAGATTTCCTCAATTTCTGATATAATTGCAATAGTCTTTTATGAGAATGTTTTAAACAGTGTCAAACATGATTGTTAATAACTTTTCAACTGCCAAATGTTTTGTTTAATAAAATATTTATGTATAAGCTATTTGTATGTGATTCCCTAGGATTCATCTGATTTTTTACAGATGTCATTATGTTACTGCGTTATTCTCTCAAGTTGATACATTTTGTTTGTCTGATTTGTTTCTGCTTCTCAACTCATAGAAAACTTTCAAAACTCACAATGAGTTTCACTGTTTGCTTAGGAAAGTGATTATATTAATACAGTGACATGTAACATAGAGTGGCAGTATTGTTCTGGAAGGGAGAAAGCTGGGTGAAACATTGTCCACCTTGATAGTGTTGTTGTTTCTTCTTTTAGAAGCTGTTATGATCTATTTTAAAAATATATTTACATGTTTAACTTCTTAATACTGTCCTAATATTCCCCACCTCAATTAGAATTTCCTAAGTTCCTGTTCGCGTTTTAAATTCATAAAGCTTCAATAGCTGATTATCTGAAAACAAAAATTCAATAAGATCTTTTGCTCATCAGAAGTTTAGTGGACAGTTTAAAATAAATGAAAGGTGTAATTATAGACATTTGCATATCTCATCATATTAAGCTACCTGAGTACCTTTAAACATCTTCACCTAGAATCCAGCTTGCTAAGCATACTTTAGTATTTTGTTTTCCCCTTAGACTTTTGCTTTGTTTCATGAAGCAACTTGAGCTACAGCTTTGTAAAGCTACTTGGAATTGAATTCAGCATTTATTGACTGATTATTTAGTGAAATCTGCTGTGCTGTGTACATTAAAGAAGAAGAAAAAAAAACCATTTCTACATTATTAGTACTCCAAAATGTTAGAAAAGATGGTGTTCAAGTTGTAATGAATTGAAGGAAATTACAAATAGGCTTGGGAACCTAGAGTACAATTTAGGTAATAGTAAAAGGGAAGTAGTGAGGTTTTAGTAACAGTGAAGAGTAACATCTTTGGAGGGCTTAGGAAGAGGTGTGCATAGTTTTTTTGTAATATGTACTAAATTAAAGTACATGGCATGGTGGCTTTAGAAATTTCTTGTTTTCTAAATATGTGCCCCATCCACCCACTGGCTACAGTAACTGAAGAAAATATCATTCTTTTCTCCAGCAACTTATAATTGCCTATATCCTCAGGGAGGGATAGCTCCTCAGGAGCCCTTTGCTTTTCCTGGCAGGGTGTTTAGAGATTTAATCTTATACTGTGGTGTGCAGGTAATACTTGATGAGGGTTTCTGAATACAAGGCCATGCATGCCATAACTGAAAGACAGCAGCCTACCACACTGTATCCTTTCATTCAGCTCTTACATTCATTCAGCCTCTTTCACAATGTTCCTTGAATTTGGGGTGGGAGCTATGTGTTGTGGGAAATATTAAAAAGATTAACATGCCAACTCGCAGCGGTGCTGCTGGTCTGCCAACTCTCTAGCCCCTACTGGGCCATCTCTCCAGCAGGGTTCCCAAATACCTCTTGCTTCCACGCAATGCCCCCCCCACACCACAATCTGCCACCTTAACATTTAATTACCTGGTAGAAGCAAGACTCTTAATGCTTAAGTAACCAATCAGATTTGTGTATCAATAATATCACAATTTACAAGATGCCAATCCAGTAATTGAAGAGCCAATTGATAATGATAAAAGCTTTATCCCAACATTTCTAACCGTGTGAAAACAGGCTACTTGTAGCAGGTAAATGCCCCAAGTTCTATGGTTTTGTTCTCTTTCCCTCTCCTGAAACCTCTCCCAGTTTCCCCGAATCCTAGCTCCGCCTCTCTTTTCCTGTCCAATCACAGGCCTCGCACTGCCCTAATGTGATTGGTCAGGGAAAATCCTGCAACAGATAACTAGTTTTAGCTGAAGATAAAAGACATTTGTATTGTGAGTTTCAGCAGTAACTATGGTGCACTATGAAAGAAACTTCGTTGGCCAAAGCTGATATGATAGCAGCACTAATCTCTGGGAATTAATACATTATTTAGAAGCAAGTGTGTTTTGTTTCTAAGATAGGGTCTCATTATGTAGCCCAGACTGTCCTGGTAATATATAGACCTGGCTCACTTTGCTTGTACTGACCATAATTCACCTGCCTCTGCACGCCAAGGCTGATTTAAAGGAGTGTGCTACTATGCATGGTGAGAAGGAAATCTGGGTGTACATCATGTGCAGTCCACAAAACAGCAGCTGTGGCTTCTTACCTGCTAGAGCCTATGGCTGCTAGCCATGGACTTAGGAAGATCTGTAGGACCGCATGTGAGTTTCCTCCTATGAACCAGGCCTCAGGTCCCTTCAGAAAACTGTTGGTTAACCCTTTAATAGTAATATGCCAATGGACATATCTTGCCTAGTAGGTTGAGAATGTAGCATAGAGGGTCCACAAGTGAAACTTGGTGACAGTTCTCTGCAGCTACTTGCATAGCAATTTCTAGAACTGTGAGAGCCACACAAGAGAGAAGAAACTTATAACTTTGTTTCAACTTTATTTCTCAGTGTTCCAGGTGTGGTGGTTCCAGAATACCATGTATTTCTCATGATCAATAATAATAAATGTGATTGCTTATACTGTTTTGGAGGCTTTAAAAAAAGTAGCCCACCCCTGCACAGTAATTTTCTTCTAACAATATGTGGCTTAGGAGAACAGCTTTATCTACCCACATAGGGTGCTTCTATTCAAGCTTCTTAACTTTTAATTTTAAATTATCTTACCGAGGATCATTTATATATTTAAAACATACTAACAATACAAATTATTGTGTTTCACTGTTACATTTCCATGTCTGCATTTACCATGATTATGTCGACCTTCTCATGCATACAAAAGGCTTTGGCCTTTTATTAATTTTCATAGATAAATGATACATTGTACTTTAAAACACAGTCATCTGTGTGGTGGTATCTGCTTTCAATTTTTTTCTGATTTTCATTTTTCTTTAAATAGTTTTAGATTTATTCTATTTTCAATTTTTATTTCCCATAGTCTCTTAAAAATTTATCTTGTCTGTTTTTATTCCTCCTTCCCATGTGTTTAGTCATCTTTTACAATTTTTATATTTTACTTTTGACTATTTAATTTAAATTAATTTTGTAATATAGGAGAGATATTTGGAACTGTAGGCACACACAAAAAATACTGCAGTTATTCTGTCACTGAAGAACTATGGAAAGAAATCAAGGGGCATGCTAACAAAATCTTGTTGGAGATCTATTACTTGGGAAGCTTAAAAATATTCATCCATTTAATATATACAATAAAAATTTTAAATTCTAGAAATTAAATATTAGAAATTGATGCAACCTATTAATTACAGAACACATTTTTATTTATTACAAAAATATTTGGTGGCATCTTAAACTTTGTGTCATTTTACTTTTAGTTTCATCAGCAATATTTTCCAAATATATGGAGAAATTGATGGTACTTTTTAGTCAAAATCATCTAATCCTTCCAAGCCATAGAAACAGGAGGAATTATTAGTTTTTCTTTTTATTCTTCAAATTCTATTTTCACTTAACTATTCATTTATTATTTTATAACAATGAAATTTTATGCAAAATCAAATATATAAGTAAAATGATTTAATTTAAAAAATTCTTAGTTTATCATTTGCTAAATAAACACCTTTTCTGTTCTTCACTTTCACTATCTGAAGAATTGGTTTTTTAAACACCTCCCCCCACCTCCTCCCCCCCCCCCAAAAAAAATCAGTTTGCACTCATTTTCTCATCAAATGTCACTTTCTGAGTATGGAGTTCCATTCTTGGTTACATGTTTGATATAATATATGTGAACCAGAATCTTTAACTTATTCCAACCTGTAAGTCTGTATTTGTAACATTCATGTTTTTCTGTAATAATGTGACTATTATGTTAATTCATTATATGAATATATTCAGATTATATGTATTCAAAAACTACTTGTGAATAGATAATCCTTGGTAACAAGGTTTACATGTATTCTAAGATTTACACAGTTAATTATTTTATTTTAACAGTATCGGGGACATCATAGACCATTATCGGAAAGAACAGATTGTTGAAGGCTATTATCTTAAGGAACCTGTACCAATGCAGGTCAGCATTATTATTATTATTTTGCTTGCAATAATTGGCATCTTGTTTTCAAAATAATTTTTATGATGGTTATACAAGCATTTTCCTAAAACTAGAAAAATTAAAAAACTACTGATTGCTTAGATTCCTTTAAAAAATGAATTGTGGGGGAATTTCTTATTTTTCAATTCTGTTACTTTAGATAATTAATTAAGTCAGTAGATAATTAGTGTGTCCTTGTAATAACCAAAGAAACTTTAAGTTGGGTCTCTTTGAATGTTTCAAAAATGGGTATTTATAAAACAAATGTATTTCTATAGAAGCAGTTAAATGTTCATGATAGTATACTGTGTTAGTCTTGGAAATTTTTTAATTGGCAGTACATTAGAAAATACAAATATTCTTTTTCTAATGAACATCCTGATCAGCTTGCACAATCACCTTAACTCTCCCCTCTATGTACCATAAATACTAAGACATTAGGTAAAATAGAAACAAGCCAGTCCTAGAATTAGTACATCATGGAAAATGCACTAGTAGAAAAGCAGCTGATGAGGTGGCTCAGTGGGTAAGGTACTGTGTTTTAAGCCTGACTACCTGAGTTCAGTCCTAGATACTACTTAATGGAAGGAAAGAACTGATTCCAAGTTATCCTCTGACCTCCACATGTGCACTGTGCCATGTGAGTAACTTCTTGCTCTTAAACAGACAAAATAAATAAATACATTAAAAAATTCAAAATTATAAAAATACTTCATTTTAGGTATTTTTCTATGCATATAGTAACTATTCCAACAACTTGGTCAAGTTAATGCTATAATCATGCCTATTTTACAAATAACAAAACTTAAAGTAGAAAGGCTAAGTATATTTCTCAAGTCACTGGGTCATCCTTGGTTCTTATTCCCTTACTCACTGTGTTGGGAATATTCACTATCCATTGGGAACATCCTTCTTGCTCTGACTTCAAAATATGTTCAGAACACAAACAACACAAAAAATGATTTCTTTGTGTGTGCCTTTGTCTTTTATAGCACATAAGAGTTAGACATAAAATGTGAGTTGGATCCAAGATGTTTAGTATTTCAGAATAAAAGATAAGATACCTTTGGTGGCAGACAGGAAACTATACTGGAATTTCAGTGTTACCCACATACCTATTTTTACTGTCTTCATGTCATTGTTACCTGAATTGATATTTTAGCTCTGTTTGGGATTTGTTTTGTTTGTTGAGATAGGGTTTCTCTGTATCCTTGGCTGTCCTGGAAACTTGCAATGTAGAACAGACTGGCTATGAACTCACAGAGATCCTCCTGCTTCTGCAGGAGTGTTGGAATTAATCGCATATGTCAACACAGCCTGGTTCTGTTTTTAAACGTGTTAAGATCTTTGCCTCCTTTGGATCTTTGAGCTAGCTTTTCCCATAGACATCTACTTACCTTTCTTTAGTTATACAAAGGTTTACTCAAAAAATAGCTTCATATGAGACTTATTTAGAGACAGGTACTTCTTCTTTTCAAAGCACTCTACATCTTTTACTGTATAATTTACTTCATCTATTTACTGACTTTCTTTAATTAGAACACAGTGATTTGTGATGAGTGTAGATTGTTGAAGTGTTAAATGGTGTTTTCCTAGTCATCGAGTAATAGAATTGAAGTTTGGCTTCTGTAGCCTGTGTGTTCTCATTTTATCCACTATTTTCAAGAAAGACTGTAAATTGAGATTTCCTTATTCAGAACTATGTAGAAAGTGGGTCTCAGAGTGAGGAACACATGTCTTGCTATCATTTAGTGATTTATTACAACCTACAAGTGAAACTGCATTTTTACTAGCATCCTTTATTAATTTGTAGGTCACTATTTTATAATTTAATATTAATAAAGCTAGAGAGATGGTTTAGTTAGTAAAGTGGTTATGATATAAACATAAGAACAATTTGATTTCTGAGAGTTCACTTTAAAAAAAATTATATGCAGTAGTGTACACTATAATCCCAGCACCAAGAAAAGGTAGAGAGAAAAGGATCTTTAGAGCTCTCTGGCCTACCAGTCTTGCTGAATTGGCAAGATTTCTGTTTGGGGAGATACAGTGTCTCACAAAGTAAGGTGGAGAGTCAAGGGAAAGGTCCATACCTTGTCCTCAGGCCTCCACATCCAGATACACCTACATAATAGCAACACACAACACGTAGAGATTACCTTGAAGTCATGAATGGAGTATGTCTTAAGTGATAGGTGTGCCACATTCTACAGCTAATACAAAGACCATCACCACTGAAATAAAAGTGGATGAATACAGGTTTGTATTAAACCAGGAAATTAGTCATTATTATCATCATCTGTGGTTCACTAAGTTTTTTTGTACAAAAACAGAGGTTTGGAGGTCGGGTACCTGATGATAATAACTAAGTAGTACAGCACTTGCCTCATATGCAGAATGCACTATGTTCAAACCACAGTACTATGAATCAGCAACAAAGTAAAAGAGATGATAGGTTGAATTTAGCATGTAAGATAGTTTACCACTTTTATTGGAGGTAATTAATGCTTCTGTTTCCTAACATTTTAGTGCCTGAGCATAATTGCTGAACAAGGAAATGAAATAGCAGAATGTATTAAAATAGAAACGTGATCATGAAAATAGCTTAATGTTCTATATTTACAAGAAGTTGAATAGACATACAAGGCCTCCCCAAATGATTAGATACTATAAAATAGTAATATTTCAAAAATAAAAGAACTACTATACAGAAATAGGAATACTGAAATTTAGTTCTGCATACCTTAATATAATGGAAAATTAGTTTATTTGTGAAGATCATGATTTTTTTATATTAGTTGTGACAGTATTCTTTAGGCAACTTAACAATTAATGTCAAATGTCTTATGCATTACAAAACTTGTTAGTTTTAGTAAAGTCAAGCAATTAAAGCCTAGGACATATAGGAAAAGTGGAGTTCAAAGTATAACATTTCATCATTTATACATAAATAGAATATAGGAACTTTAAAAAATGTAGTCTTGCTTTACATATCCCTATGGAAAAAGAAATTTGTTAGGTTTATAGTAAATATGGTGCATTAATGGGAAAAAGGATGTGAGGCTTTCTTATTTCGGAAGTGGCCATCAAAGTGGTAAAAGAAAAGAAAGCTGTAAAGTAGTAGGAAGAAAAGTATTTTAAATCAGACAGTTTATAAACACCAGGTGTGGATTAAAGATGTGCTATATTTTGTGTGTGGTGAACTGAGGGTTAAGATGGGTAGTATTCTAGTCATACATGGTGTTTCTCAGAGTTAAAGCATATTCACAAACATGACTTTGCTTTAATTCACATTGTCTCCTGATTTGCCAGTTAATTCTTGGATAAGTAGATCAAAACTGTATCATTTGCCATAAAATACAGCAAGCTGAATGAGGTTTGAAATAGCATTTGTCCATGAGACGCTGTTCTTAAGAAGTGATAAACTTTTATGGGAATTTCTTTGGAAGACTTATATTTTGATTTTAGTATTAGAATATTTTAACCTTGTTTTTAATTATTAATTTGATATATTTTCATAAATAATTTTAATGGTTTTTGCAATTTAGGATCAAGGACAAGTACTCAATGACACTGTAGATGGGAAGGAAATATATAATACAATTCGTCGTAAAACAAAGGATGCTTTTTATAAAAATATTGTTAAAAAAGGTTATCTTCTGAAGAAGGGTAAGTAACTTCTTAAGACTAAGGATTTAATGTAGGATTTTAACAAATATATATAAAACTTACTGCAAGACATCAGTTTTGTCATGTGTTATTATTAACTAGTATTTGTTCAGAGCTTGCATGTAGAATGTTTGAAAATTAGGTTTAGTTTATTAAATCCACATATCTAACCAGGACTTTAGAACAAGCTTATATGTTCTGAAGTGTGGCATTAAATCTTGACTTAGTTTCAGGCTTTTACCTATGGTTTCTTAGAGAAATTCCATATGGCACTTAAACTTCTGAGTACTAAATTTTTTTTGTTTTGTTTTGTTTTTTGTTTCTTTGGACAGGGTTTCTCTGTATAGCCCTGGCTGTCCGGGAACTCACTCTGTAGACCAGGCTGGCCTTGAACTCAGAAATCTGCCTGCCTCTGCCTCCCAAGTGCTGGGATTAAAGGCACACCACCACTGCCCAGTCTAAAATTTTATTTTATAAATCTACCTCAGTTTTATATTAAGCTATTGAGATGGATATTGGGTGATAAACCATGACTCTATAAAACAAGAATTTTAAACATTATTATAATGAAATTTCAGAAGACAAAGTTAAGATATTCTAATGAACTCATTTATTAATTCATTAAACAATAATAAGTGTTTTTTCTACATGTTAGAGGCATTTTGTAATTATACATGGATTGATCTATTCTTTAAACTTACAATGAAAATTGAAATGTATTTAATTTTATATTCTGAAAATATGATTTCATAGTTCCTAAGGAAAGATACTATTTTTTAACAGGCAAAGGAAAACGTTGGAAAAATTTATATTTTATCTTAGAGGGTAGTGATGCCCAACTTATTTATTTTGAAAGTGAAAAAAGAGCTACAAAACCAAAAGGGCTAATAGATCTCAGTGTATGTTCTGTCTACGTTGTCCATGACAGTCTCTTCGGCAGGTAAGACAGTGTTTTTCTTGAAAACTGTTTTAAAAATAAAAAATAGTAGATGTTTTCAGACCATTTTCAAGTATAACCTATTTTAAGAGCATAAAATTACCTAAACTTATTTAAGGGTAATTTTTTTTCTCAGCTTTTGACTAAGCTGTGTGTGCAATTTGACTCTTAGGTCCATTGAATAGCCTTTTACTTGCTGCTTTCTGCTTAGCACATCAGCTTCATAGCTTTTGGCCATTCCTACACATCTTATGGAAAGGTTGAAAAGAAACAGTATGGGGAATGTCAGTCTCCCTTCAAAATGAGCTTATCCTTCCAGTTTCCCAGTGTGTGCTTCATATCTTCACATGGTCTTCTGTACATTTTTCCAGTCCAGTTAGTTATAATCACATTATATTTAAATTAGACTACATTATATTTAAATTAGAAACTCTCAATTCACAATTTTCCATTATTTTATGATCTTCCCAAAGCATGATAAAAATCTTTTTTCTACTGTAACAGAAAAATATTTATTAAACTCTAAACACTTCCTTGTTAAACATTTTATTAAACATTTTCAAGTTTAACGGGAAAGTCAGCGCATCAACAAACCAGATATCTGACAAATGATTTATTATAATTCATACTGGAGGAAGATATGAACAAACATTGTAGGTCATTGAACTACAGAGCAAGTGGTATAGGAGAGATGGTGTTTTTGATTTAATAGATGAAAAAATAAAGACTGTAAAATATTTGAAAATAGAAAATTATAATACAAGACATTCAAACTCCAGTCTGCTTAGAGATAAGTATTAACATTTTTCAAGTAAGAACATTCCTTTTTACTTTTTAGTACATGTACAGTGTCTGTTTATTTTGTGTAATTCTAGAAATTCTACTTAAAATTTTTTATCACTTTTCTCTCTGTAATATAGTTTAATATTAATTTTGCTCTTTATTTTAAATATTGAATGACAAAATTTTAATTTTGCAAAATTTACGTTGTCGCTTTTTAAAGTTGATGCAAATATTTTTAAGTTTCTAAATAATTTTTCTTTTTTTTCCTCTCTCTCTCTCTCTCTCTCTCTCTCTCTCTGTGTATGTGTGTGTGTGTATGTGTTCCAAGGCCAAACTGTTTTCAGATAGTAGTTCAGCACTTTAGTGAAGAACATTACATCTTTTACTTTGCAGGTGAAACTCCAGAACAAGCAGAGGTAAGATCACTTTTTCCTGAACTATTGATATCTTCACATTAGCCTAACTTTCCTTATTAACTAGCATACAAAACTGCCATAATGGAGTTATGAAAGCATGTCTAAAGTCTTAGTATTTTAACAAATGAGAAATTCCATGTCATTTTTGTTAATAGTTTTTGGTATTTTCTTCTTTTTATTACACACACACACACACACACACAGAGTAAATTGTTATGAGGAATGAAAAGTGCCCTTTAAAATTGACCATTAAATACTCTATGAATTCAGTTGAAACTAATCATTTCATCATATTCCCATAAGTTACAGGTGTTCTCAGTATAATCTAAAAGTAAGCCAGTTAGTTGTAATATTCAGAGTGTTTAACTGTATTTTGTACAAATATGGCCATTTTCTGAGGAAACTCTGAAAAGTAAATTAGTTTAAAAAGTGAATGCGTCTGGGAATAGAACATCATCTGTCAGGCCTAGATATGAACCAGATGACCATAATAGTTTGGATCCTAAGTAGGCCCATTGACTTAGAAACTAATATTAGACAGAACTATTATTATTTTGTTTTTTGTTTCACTTTGGTAGGACAGAAAGAAATTATAGTGTAGTATGTTTTGAGAGTAGTAATTGCAGAGTACGAATGGCAAATAATAAATATAAAAAAGATAAATTGATAATTGCATAAACTCATATCTGTTTCTTTGTAATACTGTTTTGTGTTTTGTTTTTTTGTTTTTTTTTTTTTGTGTGTGTGTGTGTGTATTTGTGTAGGATTGGATGAAAGGTCTGCAAGCATTTTGCAGTTTACGGAAAAGTAGTCCAGGGACATCTAATAAACGCCTTCGTCAGGTGAAACTTCATTTTGTCTTACTTGTAATAGTTAATTTTCTTTTCACTTTGCTCTGTTTTTGTATGCATGCTAATTTTGCTAACATTTCTTAAGAGTAGAAAGGTTAGTCTTCCAGGCATTTGACAGCTTTGCTGCCACTTGCTTGACTTGGTAGCTGATTCTTTTGTCAAAGAAAGTTCTTTATATATGTACTCTCATTCCTAGTCTAGGTCAACTTGTGCACATTCTTTCTTGCTTGAAAAATTATATCAATTAGGTAGAATGAAAGGTACTTTTGAGCCGGGCGGTGGTGGCGCACGCCTTTAATCCCAGCACTTGGGAGGCAGGGCCGGAGGATTTCTGAGTTCGAGGCCAGCCTGGTCTACAGAGTGAGTTCCAGGACAGCCCGGGATACACAGAGAAACCCTGTCTCGAAAAACCAAAAAAAAAAAAAAAGAAAGGTACTTTTGAAAAGTTAATCATACTCAAAGTAGTATCCTTGAAAACTTGCAGTTTTCATGATATAGTCTTTTTTTTTTTTGAGACTGACTACATGATTTTTAGGATCTTAATAAAACCTAAACTTTGTCTATACTTTTGTTTATTTGAAGTTCAGCTAAACTAATTTATTTGGGTATGTACTGCTACATACTTTTTATAAACACTTTTATTATTACAGATGGGGTTTCTATCTATAGCCCAGCCTGGGTTCAAGCTTAACAGTAATCCACCAGCAGCAGTCTCCTGAATGCTAGCTAGGCTTACAAGTGCGTGCCACCAAAAGTGACTTAGTTCTTATTTCTTCACCTTCACTTCTTTCTTTTGTTGTTTCAAATCAGATTTTGATGTGGTTAAAATTTTGGAGAAAGTCAAGACTATGTATTGATGGAGTAAAATGACCCCTGTTAATGGATATTTCTAGAAAGCTTGTTGAGTTTAACTTACTATTTTATTGAAAGTATATAAAGTAGTTGTTTCTTTAGGTAACTAAATACTCTTTGTAATGTAAACCCTGGGTTTTGTCCCAAGGATATTTAATTATATTTATGATTTAAATATTCAATATATAGAAATTATCATATATATTTGTACTTGTAAAATCATAGTTAATATCTTGAATCCCTTGATGTGTCAGTTAATCTGCTATCTGTCTATGGATTGTTTCCAATCATTAACATAGCATGAAGTCTTCTATATGTACAGTATTAAAAAGGAGAGGCTTGGAGACTGACTTGATAGAGGTACCATAACTGATGCAGAGAAAGAGCAATAGTGGGCAGGTCTGGCACCCACACTGGTGATAAGTTAATTTCTTGGAATTACTGTCTTTTCTGAAATGTCAGAAGGTAAAATTGGTGTCTTAGAATACTTTAAGACTCTTATTAGAATAGTGAAATCTTAATGTAAGCATATGTTTGCTTATACTATAATATTTTTAGTTTTGATTTGGATGGTGATAGTTGATTAGTAAAGCTTATGTTTTTTTTTAAATATTAAGAAAAAAGTCATTTTTTGGGTTTAGAAACCTCATATACAGGTCTTGAAATGTTGGATATAAATTTTTGTGTTCTCTTTAGGTCAGCAGCCTTGTTTTACATATTGAAGAAGCCCATAAACTACCAGTAAAACACTTTACTAATCCATATTGTAACATCTACTTAAATAGCGTCCAAGTAGCAAAAACTCATGCAAGAGAGGGGCAAAACCCAGTATGGTCAGAGGAGTTTGTCTTTGAGTAAGTCATATTTTATCATATTCAATCAATATTTAGAATCATAATTATATTTTCTACCTGCTGTTTATATATAAATTATCTGTTTAAGTTTCTAGGTGTTTTAATAGTATTTTCTGTTGGCCTTTTTCATATTTGGATTACTCAAAAGCAATAACAAAATGTTTTCCATATTTCCTAATTTTGTTTTAATGTATTATTAATGGTTTAATCTTGTTTTAAATCTAACACTCTGAATTTTTAAAACAGAAATAAGGTAGTTTGATACTAGAACATTTTTCTAATTTTTCTCCTTGCTTCCTTCCTTAGTGATCTTCCTCCTGACATCAATAGATTTGAAATCACACTTAGTAATAAAACAAAGAAAAGCAAAGATCCAGATATCTGTAAGTTGATTATGAAGCTTTCTAAAGTAATAAAAGCATATTGTATATATTTTTAGAGTTTATAAGGTGTCAATATGGAAGTGAAATACATATAACAGTTTGCTTCTAAATATTTTGATTGTTCAGAGGAGATTTCATAAGAAAGAACAAAATGGCTAAAGTGTATGTACTGTTTAAGTCCCTAGAACTTAAAATATACAAATACCAGCTTTCCTGTTCCCAAAGAACAAGATGAGAAAATGGTAGTGGTGATTATTTTTTATCCTCTTTGCTTTTGTAGTGTCCCCTAACTTCCTACACTTCACATATTAAAGACTGGAGCTATATATAGAGTATTTGTCCAGCCTGCAGAGGCCTGGGGATTAAAACCTAAACCTGTAAAGGTAAAGAAACAAAGACATAGACAGAAAATTTAGATTCTTTTTTTTTTTGTTTTTCGAGACAGGGTTTTCTCTGTGTAGCCTTGGCTGTCCTGGAACTCACTTTGTAGACCAGGCTGGCCTCGAACTCAGAAATCCTCCTGCCTCTGCCTCCCAAGTGCTGGGATTAAAGGCGTGCGCCACCACCGCCTGGCTATGTCTGAAAATTTAGATTCTTAATAGCAGATGCTCCGTTCCTATTCCAAGCAGTACATTTCTTGGTAGGACAGATGACAGTGTGATTTAATGATTCACATCAGGGTGAATTAGGTTTATGCCTTCTTACAACTCAGGGTTTCAGGGTAAAGAGTAATATGACAGATCAAAACCTGTAGCTCTCTGAATAGAATGTAATTGCTTACCTTTTTTAAAAATGTGTTTCTCCATTGCTTATATGATAATATCCTCTTTGATAGCTTAAGGCATTCTGTGTGTCAGACATTAAGTCTTAATCATATCTCAATCCCATGTTCCCATACTACAACAGAATGCCACATAGCAAGCCTTCAGTAAATGAAAAAAAAATAAAAACAGTTAAGTGTTGACTTTGTGGTAGTGTTGAAAACTTGCTTAATGAATACCATTTAAAACTAGAGAAAAGGATTATCAAGAAAAGTTTATTATATGACCATAGTGGTTTTCTAATACAGTAATTTGTTTTTCCTTTGTAGTATTTATGCGTTGCCAGTTGAGCAGGTTACAGAAAGGACATGCAACAGATGAATGGTTTCTGCTAAGTTCCCATATACCACTAAAAGGTATTGAACCAGGATCTTTACGTGTTCGAGCACGATATTCCATGGAAAAAATCATGCCAGAAGAAGAGTACAGCGAATTTAAAGAGGTATTTATATACTAGTTTAATAATTTTTAATGATACTAAACAGAAATATTTCTTATTTAATAAAAATTCATTAAGTTAAATAGTAACGCCTTAAATTAATGATTAGTAGCCAGATGTAAAAAAACACATACTGTGATTTTGTTCAGAAATATATAGGCTACAAAGTCAATTTTTAACAATCATATTCATAGATATGTTTTTTTCAATTATATTTTATTGGTCTTGTGTATTTTCAGCAGTCTTTATTTATGTTACCTTTAGCTTATACTGCAAAAGGAACTTCATGTAGTCTATGCTTTATCACATGTATGTGGACAAGACCGAACACTACTGGCTAGCATCCTACTGAAGATATTTCTTCATGAAAAGCTCGAATCATTGTTGTTATGCACACTAAATGACAGAGAGATAAGTATGGAAGGTAATATATAGATGTACGGTATTTTTAAAAACATATCATATATCAAACATGTATACTCTTTATTTAAATGTATTAAATAAACTATTAATCATTTTAAAAGGATGTGAGATTCTTTAACATGGGAATGGATTTTTATTTCTAACTGTCATGACAGATAAATATTAGAAGCTATAAGAAAATGATTTCTTTGTCCTAATCACTGACTCAGTGTGTGATCAACAGTGGTGTAATATTTATTATATTACCTCAGCTTTTACATAGTAACTTTGTAGTTTTTTTTTCTTAGCACTTTGATTTGGTGACAATCCTTGCTATCTTTAATCATAAAAATTACATTTGTTACAGGGTAGATAAAATGGTATGTATTTTTTCTATTTAGTGAAGAGACATAATTACCAAGGTCACACTTGTAAAAGACAGCATTTAATTGGGGTCTTGCTTGCAGTTTCAGAGATTTAATCTATTACCATTATTAAGCATGGCAGCATGTAGCAGTAACCGAGAGCTACATCCTGCTCTGTAGGCACTCCAGGCTTGGTATGGGCTTTTGAAACCCCAAGCCCATCTCTAGTGACAAAACTTCCTCCAACAAGGGCAAGCTTCCTAATCCTTCTAATCTTTTCAAATACTGTGACTCCTGATAAATAAACATTCAAATATATGAGCCTATGGGGACCATTCTTACTCAAACCACCACAGAGGTGAGATCATTTGTTTTTGGTCATGAAATTAGTAGAAAGCCAAGCAAGATTTGGTTCCTGTGTTTCACAAACTGGTGTTCAGCACACTGTAGAACTGTTTTGAATCTTAACCTTTCATATGAACATGATGGTGTTTATTTCTTCTCACTTATGATAGTCATGATTTAATTCACTCTGAAGTCAGGTGAGTTAATGCATGTTAACCTCAACATATGTATGTAAAAAGTATACTACTGAAGAAAAATAATTTAATTTCCAACTTAGTTATATTAGTACAGTTCTGTAAATACAATGAGACATCCATTTTTGTGTAGATGAAGCCACTACCCTATTTCGAGCTACAACACTTGCAAGTACCTTGATGGAGCAGTATATGAAAGCCACTGCCACACAATTTGTTCATCATGCTTTGAAAGACTCCATTTTAAAGATAATGGAAAGCAAGCAATCATGTGAGGTAAGAAATTATATTTTAATCTTTGTAGCAAATAGCATATTTTAATGAGAACTTTTAACAAATTATATCTTTAGGAAAGTATATCATTTATGCAATTTATCAGTACAATCGTGCTCTCTAATATATTTATAATCCGCCTCTCCTTGAGCATATACAAAGCTCTTTGAGCATTTCTCTTATTATATGACAATACTTGAAGAAAATGTGTATAACATAAATTGAATACTTTTCTAGGGACTTTTGTTGTATATGTTGAGTATCTGTTATTGAAAAAAAGTATTTTAAAAAAATTTGGATGATTTCATATATACAATAAAGTATCCTGGGGATGGATTCTAAGTCTTATGACGGAAGTTAATTTACACGAGTTCTTAGAGGCTTGTGTTATGGTTTGCCCATCGTGTGAAGTCAGATGTGGAATTTCCCATGTGTATAATGTCATGTCAGCAGCCAAAGTCAAACTTCAAGCATGCTTACCTTGAATAATATGTTATAACATCTTCTCCTTAGAGGGATTTCTGGGTTATTTTATGGAAGATGGGGATTAAAAGAAGATGAAATGAAATAATCTTTTGAAGTTTATAGGCAACCCATACCATTATGAGTAGAATTGCTCTTACATGACCATTCTACTTCATGAGTGCTACAGAGCAATTTCGAAGAAAGATAGTATAAATTTTTAGGCTTGATATAGTGTCATTAAAACAAGGAAACACTTGGAGCTGTAAATATTGATTCTGTTACAACAAAATGAGTGATTTAAGTTGAGGGTAATCCCATAATCACTCTGACTATGAAAGTTGGCATACCCTTTCAGATTTGTAGATAAATCTAGCAGACCAGAACAGTTGGATGGTGGGGAGAAGGGTTGTGATTCTACTTAATATATTTTGATTATTTTCCTTAGCCACTATGTTGAACCTCACTAAAAACAGCTTTTCTTCTCAGATAAACAGAACTGAGTAGTTAAATATTAAGTTGAGAAACTAAGAATGAATTTTAGCAAACTTATTGCATTTGTATATGTGGAACAGGTAAAAGCCTTGAAAACAACTGCTCATTTACCACAATTAACTTGAAATTCAGTCATCACAAAAAATAAATTTGTATTTCTCTTAGTTAAGTCCATCAAAGTTAGAAAAAAATGAAGATGTGAACACTAATTTAGCACACCTGTTGAGCATACTTTCAGAACTCGTGGAGAAAATATTCATGGCTTCAGAAATACTTCCACCGTAAGTTGTCAAATTTTCATTTTGTCTTTTAATGAATGATTTCTGTTATCTAGGCATTATACTCAGACTTTCCGTTCTTAAAAGATGGATTATGTTTAAGGAAAAGAGAGTAAAAGAATGAAATAACTGTTAAAGAAGCTAGATAAAAATACAGACATTGTGGCACATGCCTGTAATCCCAGTATTGGAGAGGTTGAGGCAAGAAGAGCATGAGTTTAGGCCAGCCTAAACACATGTATTTACAAATTAAATTTTATGTTTTTGTGGACCAAGTAAGTCTGGCTTATACTTTAGCTTAGGGAGTGATTGACATGTCTCAAATCTGGAAATTTAGTCTTTATTTCTTGCCTAGCATTAGATTTCCAGCAAACAAAAAAAGTTTACAATGTACAGAAGATATCAGTATTAATGTCTGATTAAGTTAGTGTGAGAAAACTCACTTGTTTAGATGGAAGAGGGTATTCTCATTTCTAAGAACTTTCTTCATACTTTTCATTAACACAGAATTTACAATTCATTGAGCTAAGCATACTGAATATGCTTCTACGTACTTTTGACAAAACCTTTTTTAGATGAGAAAGCCAAATGCATTAAAATATGGTATACAGTTTGGGTAAATTAAAATTTTGGCTGCTACTAGATTACCATTATGATAATATTTACTTTCTGTATTGAGACATTTATGTTATTTTGGCAGGACACTGAGATATATTTATGGGTGTTTACAGAAATCAGTTCAGCATAAGTGGCCTACAAATAACACCATGAGAACAAGAGTTGTTAGGTAAGAGTCATTTTTTCATTTGTCATAGACATTGTATAGAACACACACTGATTTGTATTATGTAGGCAGAAATATAGAAACTTGTTGCTTGGAGAAATGCAATAATTGAGCCATCTGGATTTTAATTAGTTTTTAGCATCTAGGATTCTAGGCTAATCTCCAGCCATACCCTGCAATTCTGAAGCTTTGAATCAGTCTGGTCATAGTACATTAAGAACTGCTTTGGCAGCTGTCATTATCATTATCCAGTGAGGAAGCAGATTTAGAGAAGTTAAATTGTTTGCTTAAGTTATAAACTGCTAATTTCTAAAACCATCTAAAATCTTAATTATTGTTCAGAGATTTTGGTAAGCATATCTCAGCTAGTATACAGTGTCTACAAATTTAATAGAAATACATCAAATACAGCAGTTTTCTAGTAATTATAGAAAATACACAGTACATGTAAAAATGTAAGATACTTTTAACTACATGTTTCTAATGTAAACTTTGTAAAGAGAATTCTACTTTTCTCACAGACAGAATTTCTAATAGTGTCCTAAGGGCATAGCTCAGTGGTAGAACACTAGCTTAACACTAAGAGGTCCTGAATTTGATTCCTACCACTGAATAAAACAGCTGACCAAAACCTGTCAGTTAGCTGTGCCAAGACATACTAAAGAATTGTAGGAATGAAGAAAATGAAAAGCACACTATTTCAGCAGCTGTGTGTGATGTACTCTCTGTACATTACATGCTTTAAATATGTATAACTGTTAAACTGAGGTATAACTGTTAAACTAATGCAATAGGGAGTCCTCTGGTTGGATTAATAATGACAGTGTGCTTTTGCTGCCTGAGGTGATTTCTCTTCCTAATCATCTTTTAAATTGTGTAGTACCCATGGATCATTCAATTTAAAAATCATCTTAAAAATTAAAAATTTTTTTTTCACTGAGATTCAGGTTTCTAGTTCCCAGACCCTAGTAAAGTATCAAAGTGTTTTCAGTAAACCTTATGCAGGAACCTTCATTAAGGTGGTGGTGGGGGGTTGGGGGGAATCAAAATGTAAGGTTATTAATTGTTGTAAGTAGTCTGTAGAAGGAATTTAAAAGCTATGGGGAATAATGCTTGCCAAGGTTAATTATTACCATGTATTCTTTAAGAAGTGAAAATTGATCATATATGACAACATATATTACTGACTGAGGAAGCAGTGGGGTATCTATAGAAACTTACATTAACTGCAGTTCTAAGAGTAAAACTGATGTCAACTATAGAAGCTGTTGATATGCTATGTTAAGTTCTGTTATTTTGAAATTTAACAACTTTTAAAGAAAAGTTTAGAATTTGTAGTATCATTGAAAAACTTTCAGTGTTTATTGAATACATTTTCATTTGTCTTGGCATCACTTATAATGACAATGTATTCCAATGTTTATATAAGTTGTCAGTAGTATTGATAATAACCAACTTAATTTACTCTCATGGATTTTTTTGTTGTTGTTGTTTAAATAAACTCTAAAAGACAAGCAAGAGAGTGGATGATTTGGACCTTTACAGAACTATGTATCTATAAAAGGTTTATTTGAATTTTCATAATCTTCCAGCAAATCTCAATGTTTTTAATACACTGCTTCCTCTAGTAAAAAACAAATTACTAATCTACTATAAACAGGTAAGAGATTTAAGTGCAAATTTTCCAAAGTTAGTCTGTAAGTTTGCTTTATAAGTTTCTTAATAACTTTATTTAGGCTTCCCTATGTTGAGAGTAAGTTATGGTTCTAAGTTTAAGTTTTTTGTTTATAATTTAAACATAGTTTTCTAAAAAAAAAGTTTTTTCCTTCCAATTAGTGGTTTTGTTTTTCTTCGACTTATCTGCCCTGCTATCCTGAATCCACGAATGTTTAATATCATCTCAGGTAATTACCTTTTAATATATTTTCAAATGAGAAAAACAGTATTTTCATAATATTTGATAAAAATACTTGCCTTTTAAATCAAATTAAAAAAAAATTCAAGATGCAAATAAAACACTATTCCCTTCCTTGTCTTTTAGTATCTAAGATGTTAGATTTTTCTGTTCCTGTGACTCATCATTTTATTTTAAAAAGTCTACATTTTATTCACTTGAGCACATGTATGTGTATGGACATTTGCTTGCTATGTGGCATGTGTAGGGGTCAGAGGTCAGCTGTTGGGAGATTACTGTCTCTTTTCACCATGTGAGTGCCTGGGATTGAAATCAGGACATCAGGCTTGTGGCAAGCATGTTGACCACTCTTGCTGGCCTGCTGACTCTGACAAGTATTTGTAGGAGATTACGAAGCTCTTGAGTCCCTTGTTCAGGTTGCTATAAGGTAAACTTTCTTCTAAGATCAGGTTAAAAACCTATGTGCAGCCACATTAGCAGTATGTGAACATTTACGAAGGTAGTCCAGGATTCTTTCTGCTATGCTTGATCCCATTTTGCTTTTCACTCGTTGTCCACAGAAAAAGTTTGTAAGCTTAAGAAAAAGTATTGATGTTTATTACTCTAATGTTGTAATGAGCCCATCAGTATTAATAAGAAACAATCATTTTCATGCTAATACTTTGAATCTCAAAGCTGTATTAACTTTTATTTGAGCTGGGATTACATTCTGTAATTCCGTAATTACAGAACTTAGGAGGCTAAGGTACAAAAAAGCCCAAGGCAAGCCTGAGCTTTGTAGCTAGACTATGTCACTAAACACAGTGTATGTACCTACAGGGCCCATATGCATGAAGGGTGGGTCTGAAAGAGTCCCCTTGATCTCAAAAACAAAAGGAAGACCATAGGTTTTTTAGTACTTTTACTTTCATACTCATCACATTCCTGCAATTACTTTTTATTACTACTAAAGTGATTGAATACATGCATATTAAGAATAAAAGATTGGGGCTGGTGTAATGGTTCAGTGATTAAGAACATATACTGCTCTTACAGAGGACCTGAATTCACTTCCGAACACCCATGTGAAGTGGCTCACGACCACTTATGACTCCAGTTCCAAAGGATCAGGCACTGGTCTTGCTTCTGTGGGTAGCTGCACTCATTTGTACATATCCACACCAAAATACACACACCTTTTTAAAAATTAAAAGGCTTAGAAGTTTTTGAGAGCTTTATCTAAACATTGGCTTTAAACTGCCACTTTAATCAAAATATAATAGTTGCTGGCTGTGAATGTAACTAAGTTGATGGAACACTAGCAGAGTATACATAAGGCACTAGGTTCAACCCCTTGTACCTAATAAAACTCAGGTAAGAAAATAGCCACGAGATTAGAAATTCAAGGTTGTCCATGGACATGGGTGGGGCCTGAATTGTCAGTTTCCATTTGGTAGCTACAAATACTTTTCATTTACACTCTACTTTCTATGTTCTATACGGAAGTTTTTCATGAACTCAAAAACTGATCTTTAAAGTGAACTAGTAGCTTGCAAATAATGTTGGGAACAGGGAATTGCTAAGATTGCAAAATGCTCCCCTACATGGGTTGAAATTAGCTTTGGGCATTGTCTGAAAAGTTTGTAGAGTGACAGTTTTCTTAGCAATAAAGCAGCTTTTTGAAGTATTTTGAAATATTATCAGTCAATTGGGAATTACTAAAGTTTGTAGTTTCCTTTTCACAAAACAAGAAGCACTGATAAGTGTGTTCAATTTTACCCTTTTAATTCAAATTCTTTTGAATTAAGTCATACATTTTCAAGGACTAGTCTGAATATATTCTGAATAAAGGATTGTTAGAATTAACAGTGCTAAGTGTTTTGACCATTTATCTGAAAGTAACCTCTGGAGTTGCTGTCATTGGCTGTACTCAATTTTCTTCTAGATTCCCCATCTCCGATCGCTGCGAGAACACTGACATTAGTGGCTAAATCTGTGCAGAATTTAGCAAATCTTGTGGAATTTGGAGCTAAGGTAAAAATATGTTAATGCTCAAATTTATTAATCACATTTTAAGTGGAAATTTAAATTCACAATGAATATACACCAGGTCTTCAAAACATGATTGGAATGATACAGTTGTCTGCTTTTCTGACTTAGCACAAGTGTGTGCATACCACTAGTCAGTATGTAGTCCTTTAACTGGTGCTCAGATGTAACAGGTATTTTTTACACTTTCTTTCAGACTTGTCCTAAACTTTGGGGTATGATTAATTAATAAATACACATTTCAGCATTTTGCCAAATATTCCACTATTGGCTATTATTATTTCTTGCCAGATTCATTTTTCTTTTTTTTCCAAAAAGATTTATTTACTTCTCTGTGTATGAGTATTTTGCCTGCATGCACATTAAGTGCACTGGTATGTTCCTTGTGCCTACATAGACCAGAAGAGGACACTAGATTCTCAGGAACATAACAGTTGTAAATCATCATGTTGTGCTGGCAAGTAAACCCGGTCCTCCTCTGCAAGAGTAGCATGTGCTGTTAATGCAGAGGAGTCTGCAGTCCTTCAGATCCTTATCTCTGTCCATCTGTTAGGGGTATTACTTTGTTTTATTATTGTTCTTCCAAATTTCATGTCTAAATCTTTGAGATTTCTAATTGAAGGTCATCCCATTTGAAGTTTGTTGTTGATACTTTTAACTAGAAATTATAAATTATAGTGGGTTAGGATTTTAGTTTAAGTAGTTTACATTTATGGGTTATCGTTTGAATTTTCCTAAAACCCAAAGCATAATTTGCAATCATAGGGAGTTTTTGGTTTCACTGTATTTTAATTCCCATAATGTGTTGGATTCTTCATAATTTATCAGTAAATCTGGATCTATATATAAGAAATTTGTGTCTGCCAAGCTAAATGTTTAATGATTTTTAATTTATAATTTAATTTTGAATCTCTTTATTAAATACCTCCATTTCTCCACAAAACTGTTTATATTAGAAGCAAAATTTAGCATGAGTAAATACTAATTCTTGCAACATGTATAGTTTTTGTTGTAAAACAGTTGTTTGAAGGTATGAGATTTAAGTTTTTACTTTTTTAGGAGCCTTATGGAAGTTTTTAATTTTTTAGGAGCCTTATATGGAAGGTGTCAATCCATTCATAAAAAGTAATAAACATCGCATGATCATGTTTTTAGATGAACTTGGGGTATGTATATAATTTTCAAGTTCTTTGAGAATGAAGTTAGCCATATAAGTAATAACCTTTAGATTTCAAAATAAAATCTTTTCTATCCAAAATGATTTTTTCACTAATTCTTGATTATATCAAGCATACACAATTGTGGCTTTCAACCAATCATCTTTCAGACTGTCTTTTCATAAATACCCTTTAGCTATGGTTGGATTTAACCTTTTTTTTTTGTTTGTTTGTTTTTTGAGACAGGGTTTCTCTGTGTAGCCCTGGCTGTCCTGGAACTCACTCTGTAGACCAGGCTGGCCTCAAACTCAATAATCCGCCTGCCTCTGCCTCCCAAGTGCTGGGATTAAAGGCGTGCGCCACCACTGCCTGGCCAGGATTTAACCTTTTAAGTTGTAGCTGAAATAAGATTTGAAGACATTTAAAGTTAGAACTAGATGAAATAGTCTAATTTTTATGCCTCACTTGAGCTTTTATGAATTAAACTGATACAAAATTGAATATATTCATAATTTCTGAGACCCTAAATAGTAAAGTAAAATTTTCTACCTCATATACATTTCTAACACTGAAGGAATTTTAAAGTAAATATATTCATAATGTGGTATGTGTACACTGATAAAAAGCTGAAATTAGCACGCATGTGTGAGCTGAGCCAAGTTTGTGTCAACAAACATATAGGAGATTCAGTTGTAGCAGTGTATTCCGACTCAGTGATTCATTTTAAAACAAATGCCAAAAACCCACTTTGGCAAACATATGGGGTTAGGAGGAAGCCCAACAGCATAAGCTCTATATTTTAGAAATTTTTATGTGAACATCTGCAATTCTAATAAAGATTAAACAAATAAAGTTGGTTAGTTTTCCCTGAGCTTTTTTTTTTCCTTTCTACTATTCTAACCCACAAGCTCTGTGAAGGCAAGTGTTTTTTCCTTGTAATCTATTATTCATTAAATCAACTTAGTAAAAATAAGTCATTCAACTAAAACAAATGTATTTATTTCTTTAAAAAACTAAAATGTTCAATTTTTAGAAATGTGTAACAAGCATTATCATTAAAAAGTGGAGTACATAAATCTACAATTGTTAATTCTACCACATGTTAAATTTTACTCCAAGGCATTTAATGCAATAATACAGTATTCACATTAATGTCCAATAATCCCATATGTTAGAAATTATCTTGAGCACAGTCTATAGAAGTTGCAATCAAAGTAAATTTTTATTATACTTTCATAATTTAGTTGCTCTTTAGATGTTGGTTAATTTAGAGTATTGTGATAGTATTCGGTCTAGGAATTTTAATTTGTAATATTATTTATTTTGCATATGCTCTAAATTAAAAAAAATACAATTCACACTGTCATTACATGGAAGAATGTAGAACCTGGTTTCTTTGTAAATAGAGGTTCTATAACCCATGTTTAGCAGAATTACTTGAATAAAAATTTTTGTACAAATTAATGTTTATACCTAGTTAGGGTAACTTTAGAAGAGACTACAGGAATTTTATTTCTAAATGCAGTTTTATGATTCCCTTAAAGAATGTACCTGAACTTCCGGACACTACAGAGCATTCTAGAACTGATCTGTCTCGTGACTTAGCAGCATTGCATGAGATTTGTGTAGCTCATTCAGATGAACTGCGAACACTCAGTAATGAGCGTGGTGTACAGCAGGTAGGTTTTATAAAATGGGGATGTTTATACTTTATAAATGGTACATGTAAAAATGGCAAATGAGTTAGTAGTAAGGCATGTTACTCTTTCAGTTACTGTCATACCAAGTGTGTGAGAAAAATTACTTGTGAAACATAACTATATGAGAAATGTGAAAAATGACTACAGATGATACTTTATTATAGCGATTCAAGTTGGTATGGATCATAACTCACCTTAAAAGACATCAGGTTTTTGCTGCCCAACAGAACTGTAAAGAGTTTTTAATTGATTATATGAAAAATCATTGGAGATAGTCTTTCTTGAGTTAAGGGAGTTAAACGGGGACAAAAGGGAATCACATAGGAAAGTATAAATCAAGATACACACATCCTAAGTCTGATTAATTTCTCCCATGGTTTCAAAAGCAGTAAATGCTACCACTGCACTGCCTTCTTATCTGGTAGAGATTCTGCAAATGAAATTAGATCATTAGCTTGTGAGTCTAGAATCTAAGCAGTCCTAACTAATTAGAGTACAATTGGAAAACACTGCCATTGTTTAACTTAGATTTTTCCAAGGTTTATAATGACAAAATTTAGCATGGTAAGATTTTTGGTTTAAGTAATCAAAACTCAGTTTTATGTCTTGAGTAGAATCCCAGTACCTTAAGAATTCCATTGTTTTGATGTAGCTTTTACCAAAACTAATCAAATCCTATAATTAAAATTTTAGGCTCTTTATTGCTTAGTGATTTTCTCCCCCCACTGTTTCTCCTGTGTCTAGCATGTACTGAAAAAGCTTCTGGCAATAACAGAACTGCTTCAACAGAAACAAAACCAGTATACAAAAACCAATGATGTCAGGTAGCAGCCAGGTGGTCTGCATGGATGGATTCAGCATGCCCAATGTGGTAATTCACATCACCAGGTCTCCTTTGCTCTTGACAAAAAGGAAAAAAAAGAGGAAGAAGAAAATAGCACACCTTTCCACATTCCAGTGATGTGTGAGCTATGCAAGCAAAAAACCCAAGATTCTGCTGGAGACAACTTGCCCAGCACCTTTGTAAGCTATCTGTGCAGAATATTGCGCACTTTTTCCACATGGACTCTCTACCAAACTCTGAGCCTTGGTGTACCCTTAACAACAGCAAAGATGCTATGACTGACTGTGTCTTGAACTTTGAAAATATATTTTCAGTATATCCAATTGCCAAAGTTTTGCTGTCTCTTGGAAAAGGAACTATGAAATCAACTGACAAGGAAACGCATCCACTTGACAATAGAATCTAACTGGATCGCAGACAGTTCTTACTGTAATTTCATCCTTATGAACATGACCATTTGACTGTTCCCTGAATTTATTTGTATTTGCAGTTTCCAGAGTTTGACATTATATTAGGAACAATCTTGCTGTATACTTTTTAAAAATCCTGTGCTGTTCTTTCTGGAACTGTTGAAAGACAATATATTAAACCGATGAATTTATTGCTCATCAGCGTTATTTTTTAAACATGTCACTTATTTTATTGGAATTGTCAAAGACTGTATTTAGATCTCATGCTTTTGTTAAAATGTTTACAACAGTAAATAGTTTAAATTCAATAAATATTATTGGTCATTGTACCAATTATTGCATGTTACCTATTGGACCGTTTTATAGATTGCTGATGTCTTTTATGTTTAAATGAACTGCTAGAATACTTTTGTCAATTCTAAGATGGTTTTTGTTATCTCTTTGATTATGCAGACAACCTCATCAGCCACTTAACAACTTATACATCTTTTAATTTGTACTTGTTTTTCCTGCTGGACATTTAGTTTGTTTGTATAGTTCATTTGCTCTTGTGTATGTATTTTTGTGTGAAGTATTCACAAGGGTTAAGTTAAAATAAACTAAGGGATAGCTTGCATAACTGATTAGCTGACTATTTAAATTTATTATAATTTTCTTATTTTAGAGATAGTTCAAGCTTTAATATCAAAGCAAAATCAGGGGATTTTTATTGTTTCTTTAACAAAGGAGTCCATTTATTTACTCGTATATACAACTTGTTAAGGAATGTGTGTTCCTTCCTGTATTTTGTTGAAGACCGAGTTAGAAACAATATGCAGCAGATATAGTAATCAAAATATGTTTTTTGTTTGTTTGTTTGTTTTTTAAGAACCACCAAGGGAGGTACTAAGGAAGGTATTAATAGCATTTACTCAATAAAAATGTTTTTCTGAAGGCCTAGATCCATAAAACATTTGATTGCATTTCTCAAGAGATTGTATACAGGGAAAGATGTTAAGTAATCAAGGTCTATTTCCCTTTGCTGAGGATCAAACTGAGAGGCCTAAATTGTATTCTACAGAATATTATTGAGAGATTCCCTAGCTTACATATAGGAATTTACCGTAAAGGTAAATTTACTGTCCTCACAGAGCTTCAATCAAGTTAGCTGTGGTAACAAAACCAAAAGAACTGTGCTTCTTGGCTTTCTTGTCAATGCAGTTCCCATTATTGATGTTGGCTGCACTAAGACAGTAACTCATCTCTGTCCTTAGTTTATAAGGTGGAAAGGCCTACAGACAAGTTAATTTAAATACAGACTTTGGAAAACAGAAAGATCCAGACTCTAGTGTAAGGCATTTTAGTTTGTCCTTACTGTTTGTATGTGAGTGACTGACTGCCACTTTTTTAGCCTGACATGCTTCTCCCTTTTCTACCATTTACTTTAAAAGAACTCTGACTTATCCTCATTTTTGTATTTTAGTGACATGTTTAGTCTTTTAAATTGGTGTGGGAAACTTGTTACTTACCTTCTTAGGCCCGGTAGTAACTAGGTGGTCAGTGATGAAATAAAATCTTTCAAATTTATTTTTAACAGGGCTGGGTAGGAAATTTTCAAAGAACCATGTGGCCATTGCTCTGATGCCAAACTTTCTAGTGATCTGAAAGAAAAACAGAGAGACACACTGCAAGCATTGGCAGTTCTGTCTATAGTCTAGCATGTTGTTTAACTTGAACTATACTTGGGCCTAGAAGTGTTCGTTTTTACTTTTATTAAGCCCTGCTTTATAAATTTTATTCCAAAAGAAAAACTCAAGCCATAAAAATATTAGTGATGAACATCCATATAGAGTAAACATCACCATTTAAAAACATAACTAAAATGCTACCTACCCTCCTGGGAAGTGTATCATGGAATATGTAAGCTAGGTAGATTTAGATTCAAGGTAGTTGAGTTTCTCAGAATTTCTTTAAGCCCATGTTCCAGAAAAAGAAATATCAAAACAAAACACTGGTCTAATATATGCATATCTATCTACAAAATTTGGTCTTAACTGTAACACCTACTATTAATATACAGGAAATACATACTGGTATGTCAAGGACTGCTGTTACTAATCCTATCAGGATCAGGTATTATCATTTTCCCCAATCTCTATTTGGGAAAATAGCACAATGAGCTATATAATTAACAAATTTGTAGAAAAATAGAGGCATATATTTTAGGTTTTTATATTAAGTTATTTCATTTTAAATATTTGAATACAATTTACAGATTTCTAGTCACTATAATGCCAATTTTATATGGATTTACTGAGATGATCATTTAAAGATAAAATTGACTATATAATTTGTTATGACTTATCTGTAGTAATTTAAGATTTTTTTTATCTATAATCAAAATTTTTTTTATTTAAAATTAGATGTCAGTAACTGCTTAGAATAAAAATGTAGCACGTAAGCCCTAAGTAAGTCCCAGTACATTCTCCAGCTTAGTAGTGATTCATAAACAGTTCAGTCTACTGGAGAAACATTTGAGAAGTATTTGTAAGAGCTTCTGGAGGATGAAACCTGTTCCCTTAGCTCTTCGAATATTTACCTATTGCTCAGCTTTTGGTTATTCTGGTCTATTGCTTCTAAATGGAAAGGTTTGTTTATTATAGTTTGCCTAAAACAATATAAGGAAGTGTACCACAGTTTGACTTTGGCCACTACAAGAGGACATGGTTTGCTACTAATCCTAGTGGGTTATGAATATTCAAACTAGGTAGCATTCAGCCTCTTTTGAAGCTATATTTTATATAAAACAATCACAAAGAAAATGTATACAACTAGAAAAGTTTAATATATTTTGATGTTTTCATATTGTACTCTTTTCTTAAAGTAAAATGTCAGACATGCTTCCTACTTCCGTTGGTTAATAAGTAGTGCTGCAGTCATTTATAATGGTTAGAGAGAATCAATCAGGTCATCGTCAGTCCATTCCTCCTAAAGGGAAAAAGAATGTGGTAAGGGTAAATGTGGTATTGTGCCATTTGTTGTTTACCTCCCTTTAAGAAAATGTGAATTGACAAGTCTACTGTAGATGTGTTTGTTTTTTTGAGATGGTTTCTTACTATGCCTGCAGCCAGCTTTGGCTGTATCTCAAGTGTCTGAACTACAGGTATGTGCCAAGTCCTGCACTTCACTGTGATAATGACATGGCAGTTGCCCACCCTGTGAAGGAGTATATAAAAGCTATCTTTTTGCCTGTGCTTATTTATCTTTGACTTCTTAAGAGATAGTTTTTAAAACTGGGGTAAGGGAAGAATCCTTAGAGATGGGATAAAATTTAGCCTTCTATCATAGGAAGTTACTTCAATCAAGTAGCTTACATTATAAGTGGCTCACAGTCATGTAAAAATAGACCATGTAACTAACAACCTCAACATGCTCCTGCCATGGATTCTAATCCCCCTGAACTGTTACCCAAAAGAAATCTTCCCCTTAGTGATTTGTTTAAAATTCAGATTACATAAACAGGTGAGTAAAAACTTAATTTCAAACTTCAGAGGTACTTGTAATCCTAGTATTCGGAGGGCTCAGGTAAGACAACTGGAGTTCAAGGCTAACTTGCACTACAAAGCAAGATACTGTTTTAAACATTCTCAGCCCCACCTGTCTATAATGCTTATAATAGTTCGGAACAGTGCATCCTAACTTAGGACACACCAGAAATTATATAAGTGATAACAAGTGTATCTTTAGGGGAAAACATACCTCTTCCTGTTTGGGTTTCTTTGATACATAGTCATCATCTTCATAGCCTTTCCTCTTCTTCCTATAATTAAGCAATTATCTATTAGCAAAACTGATAGTGGCAACAAAACCTATAAAATAGGCTAGGAAGGCTGTGTGAATTATAACCCAATGTGGTAGCCCTCAGCTATAGTGACAGCACTCAGACTGAGGCAACAGTTCAGTTCAGACTAGCATGCGTTGACAAAAGTGAGACCCTATCTTCAAAAACAAAATACATTTCTATTGAATAGGGACTAGACAGCTGAAAAGGCATTATTTGTAGATACAAAGGCAATATTTAATATATAATCCAGTGTAGCAAGAACCTACAAAGATGAAAACAGTAACAAAAAGGTTTAAGATACCCATAAATCCCAGTTCTTGTGGCTCTAACAGGATTTTTGGATAATCCTTGGTTACACAATGATACCTTGCCTTAAGTAAATATAGCAAGAGAATATAGCATACAGGGAAAACATGTTAAAGGCCTTGTCTTGGTTATCATAAAAGCATACTGAAGTGGAGTGCAGTGGTGGCACACATCTGCAATGCCAACACTCAGGGCAGGAAAACTGATAATCTGAGGCTTACTGAGGCCTCCTTAACCAGACCCTATTTAGGAACAAATAAAAGGACACTATAAAAACTATGGCTATTAAGAATATGGTGGTCTTAATATATCAGCGGTCACAGCAGACAGGCAAAAATGGCTCCACACATCTGGTGACAGGCTCAGTGGGGTTAGATACCAAGATGAACAGCCTGGTTTGTACCCCATGGCCATATGGAAAGACTCTTTTATGTTGTCCTCTGCCCTCTACACAGGCATTTGCTTAAAAAGTACATACTGAAATACAAGAAATAAATGTGATTTAAAAATTGGCTATACCTTTTAATTTTATTTGTGATTAAAAATTGTCAACTAAGAAAACCATTAAATAATACTCAAAAACAAACTAGGAAAATTAATATTGGTTATAAAACAAATCCCCCCCAAAGCCCATTTCTTTGTGAAAGTAATGTTAAGAAAATATAAACAGGATAACCATCTTTTTAAAAAGATGCTAATATATAATGTATTACAAGAATAAAATGCCAGAACCGATACAGAAAATCTACAAATGGCTATTAAGTCTGGAAACATCAATAGTTATAGTAATCAGGGAAATGCAAATGGTCAAGGTGACACTTTTTTTCACCCAGTCTGGGAAGAGTTAAAGATTGGCAATGTTAAATGCATGATGTGGAGACATTACCACAAGTAAGTATTTCATGCATTTCTACACAGAAAAGGTTGGCAGATGGTAGACCCATCTGGTAAGTTACTTGAGATCAAGTAACTTGTTTACTCACTGGTGTTTACTCAGTGAGTGACTTAGAAGAATACAGTAACTGTATAATGAAAAATAAAGGTAAAAATGTTAGTGATCAAGGAAAATAAATGCTTTTTGCTGAAGTAGTACTACTTAGTGCTGTTCAAGAACTGTTTCCAGCTTGCAGTGAGAGGAGCAGAACAGACTTAGACACTATACAACAAATTGACAGTAACTTTTGACTGGTGAATATAATAAAATTTAAACTTATAGTTTTATGTCTTTCATTTCTGAGAAGCTGATTATATTATATAAAAGTATACATCTGTAATAATTTAAGTCCTTTGTATACAAAGAAATATTCAGACACTCAAAGGAATATAGAATTCTTTTTGGCAGAGTGTAAAGCAAATGGCAACTTGGAATAAAATGTAAACTCTATCAATTAGCAATTTCTGGATTATGGTCTAGTCCATTACTATCTAGAACAGAAGTAATAGTCAAATGATCCAACTAGGAAGACAAATTAGTAAATACTTCACATTTATAGGCCATATAGTTTCTGCCATAACCATTTAACTTTTCTGCCACAGAATGAAAACAGCTCCAATAATTATGTAAACCAATAATGGGTATTCTATGTTCTAATAACTGTACTTTTCAAAATCAACGTAAGAACACAACCAAATGCTACTAATTACTAATATGACAACTTTAATGCTTTATAACCTGATATTTGCTGGTTACTATTGAAGCCTACAATTCAAGATTTACATGAAGACATGTTTTGAAGCTATATGTAAGACAACAGTCCTATCGTTTGCACTCTGTACAGCCCTTGAAGTCCTCTACCACAACTATAGTTAAGGAATTAAGCCATGATTATCTTATGCTGAAGGCTTTGGCATACTCCAGTATCAGTATACTCAACTTTTTTTTTTAAAGTTTGATTTAGGTGCTAAGATTAACAGACTTGTACCAGTGAAATAAATAACAGTTGAACTCAATGATTTCATGAACATAACTTCTGTGTCATGCCTACTTACGTAACCACATTAAGTGCAAGGTCAGAAGAATGACATCGCTCCAACTTCTGTTTCAGAACAGCAACTTCTTCAGACTTGGGTGGCTCATACTTTTTTACTAGGTTCCTCATACCTACATGGGGAAACAAACTCTTTTTTTAATAAAAACTCTGTTCAGCTTAATGTGGTAGCACATGCCTCCATCTCTACACTCAAAAGGCGCAGAGGCAGGTGGAACTGAGTTTGATGCCATCCTGGTCTAGAGTAAATTCCAAGAAAGCCAGGCCTACACAGGCAAATTCTGTTTTAAAAAACAAAACATCTGCTTTTATACAAAGAAAGCATAATAATACTTTCAGGAAACAGAAGACATTGATGATGACATATATTCTTACCAGGATTTGTATTCTGTATTAAAATCAAACAGTAGCAGTTTTTAAAGTTCAAATAATGAGTATCTGTTATATGTCACACTATATATAGCATTAATATGAGCATGCTGTATATAATTCTGGTAGTAATGTTTTACAAGTGCCTCCGTGTTTACATTTTGCTCAATTGCTCAATTTAAGGCTTTTGAAATAATCCCTATGTAATTTAGTAAATATTCTTTATTCGCTACCACCACCATACACATGAACAATCTATTCTAGAGATGGTGTTCTAAAATATATCCTCTTATTTACCAAGACTATAACATAAAAAAACAAGGATGCTTCCTTAACAAATGTTAAAAACAAACTAAAGATCAGTAAAGATAAGACTATATAAAATACTTTCTTATCTTGTTATATTTAACATAATAAACAAAAACTCTCAAGAACATGATGAATAGTCCAGGACTTACTGTGTGACCATATACTTTCAGACTGAAATTGGTATTTGTGATTCAACATCTTTAGGTCATTATCTTTTTTTAAAAAAAGATATGAATGAATACCTTCATATTATTAAAGCTGAGTATTTTCTGAAGCATTATCCTTGTTTCATATTTATTAAAATAAGTGGAACAAAATAAAGATAATACAAGAAATAAGTGATTAAACTGCAAGCTTCAAATAAGCAGTGTGTTTTCTTTATGGTCCCTTCTACTACCAAATTGTTAAAAAAGTACTATTACCAAATCACAATTAGCTTAGGAAGTGAACCCTCTAGTGGTAAATATGAAGACCTACAGTTTATAGGGAAAATAAAACAACCCTCCATTATCCTCAGAGGAAATCCAAAATTACTTTCAAGCAAAGAATTACTTCAAGGTGTATAACTGCATGACTTGAATCTTGGCTTTTAACATAAACATTAAGATATATACATATTTACTGTCACCTAAACAAAGGTCTGCAATCCTGTATTTTATTGGCTTGCCTTACCTCTAAAGTATGTTTCCATACCTATGAACATACTTGTCAAGACAATGAAGAACTGAATGTGGTGGCATTGCCCCCTACCATTTTCACACTCATGAAACTGAGGCAAGAGACTTAAAGTCTAGCTTGGGCTACATTGCTAGACTCTGTCTCAAGAACACAAATTAGTGATATATATGCCATATATGTGTGTGCACTTATGTAGGTATCTGTATTTATGTGTACATATATGTTATATATGCAATACAATATAATACATATATACATGTATTAATTAAGCAGAAATTCTAATCAGAATTTCTAAAGAGGATTTCTCAACCCCAGCTCCAATAGGTTTTGATAAGCCTGTTATCAAAGTCTATATTAATTTTCCAAGGCTCCTATTAAAATTATTACTAAGTTGTCGTTTTAAAGCAACCAGCTGTATTCTCTCACACTTCAGAGTCCAGAAATCTGAAATCTTGTTTCCCTGGGCCCAAACCACAGTATTGGCAAATTTTGTCTGAAGGCTCTTTGATACATCACTCCAACTTTAAAGATCTGTCCATCTTTTGTTGTCTTAACACTTTTTCTCAAATACTGTTTGTCTCTCTACCTGCTGGTCATGAAGACCCTGTGACAACATGTACTTTTCACTTAGGTAACTCACATCATCATCGGCACCTTCTCATGAACTAACCTGCACAACCCCATCTTTTGCAGTCTCAGTTAATAGGTACAGGTTCCATAGATAGGGCATTGGCCTTTTTTAAGGGGGCATTTTTAAGCAGCATTCTCCATGGATTTTTGGTTTCGGTAGGTTTGGATTTTTTGGTGCTAGGGTTTGAACAAGAACTAGAATGAGCTAGACAAGTACTTACCACCTAGTTCCAACCCACCCAAATGACAAGCTTCATTTTTATCAGTCTCCAAGCTGTAATAGTCAATGTGTCTTCTGAAATTGACACCTCTTCCCCACCAACCCCCGTATGAAAAATTACTAGCTTTGTATTGATAAGAAAATGACCAGCACATGACAGATATTAACTAGTTAAAATTATTTACAAAACAAATGCTCCAAATGCAATTGGAAATTCCTTCCCTTAAAATTAGTTCTCTTGATTCTAAATGTCTACCATGTATTTGTGGATACTTTTAAAAGAATCTATTCTGACTTAGCCCTTTCCAAATCTGATATTCATATTCTCTTTTTACAAATAAAAGTATCTCCTTCCACATACCTTCTATTTATTTTTGCCAATGAATCTTCAATACATTTTGACACAGTAATTCAGTAAAAATAAATTTAAATACCAGTCTACCACAGCATTTATTCAGAAAGCAACTTTGTTAATAGCACTTACTTTTCATTATATCCAGTAATTGTGACAGGCAAGTTCTGTTTTCTTTCAGCATTAGACTCTCTGATAAATAGCTGAAGTAAAAAACAACATTTTAATTCATTGAAAGCACACAGCACACTGAAGATAGGCATAAATTATTTACCTCCATGTTCATTTCATCAAGGGCAGTTTTTAAACTACTTACTTAAAACTATTACATACTATTTGAAACCTCTACAGTAATAAAACATATTACAGTCTGAGAAACTTACTACCATTTCTGCCAGCTTAAGAGATGTGTACTGTTAAAAGTTTAAACTTTATTATATATAGCTTTTCAGAGGTAAAAGTACTAACAGCCAATATTTATCATTGTTATATTAGATGTTTGCTATAGATATGTCCTAACTAAAAGCCTAACTTTCTGTGATTTATGAAGTCTGTGCTAGAGATGGATTTAACTAAGCTTAAAGGTACAAGATAAGGAATATGGTACCAGTCAGCTTTCTCCCTTCAGTAACAATGTATACTGGGGCTAGAGAAATGTCTCAGTGATTAATGGCACATACTGTTCTTGCAGAAGACCCAACTTTGGTTCCCAGCATCCATATCTGCAGCTCCTAACTGCTTAACTGGCAGGAGCCATCTAAGAAAGTCTAAGGCTAGCAGGATTGCTTCTTGTAGTTGATATGCCTTTTCCTTTTACAGTCTAATGATCCTTGGGCATTAGCTATTAGCTATGAAATCTGACTATTGGAAAGATTTTATGCAGATCAACATAAAGATGAACTTTCATGAATGTTTAGATAAATTAACGATTTTATAGAATTCCTAATTTGATTTAGACAATTTTACGAAGAAAGTTTTAAGAGATGGTTTAGTTGTTTTGCCAGAAAGAAATATAATAAAAGTTACAATCAAGAATAGAATGTGTCCATTCCTCACTGAATAGTAAAGGCTACATAATAGGATCTATAATGAGCTTTCACAATTATACTAAGGAGAGAAATAGGCTTGGGACAGATTTATGATCAAGGAAAAATATTCATTCTAGGTCAGATCCAAGGATAAAGCCACAGGTGTACACTATGATAAAACAAGGCCATGTAAAACTGTTGCTTTGAACTTGTTTGAAACAATGCTTTGAACTTAGTATCAATGTCTTTCTGTAACTCCCCTTTTGAGAAATATTTTAACTATGAGGTAATTTTCTAAAGGACTTTTGTCTAAGACGGTATAAAAAGGCCAGGGAGAAGGAATAAAGTGTGGCATCTGGGGGCTCAGCCCCACCCACCAAATGTATATATGTATATGTCTGTCTATATGTATGACGTATGTAGCTGTATGTGTATGTATGTAAGTAGGCATGATTTGAACTCTTGTAAAGACAGGTACTTGGGCCTGACTAGAGTGTGTGTGTATATATGAATGTGTATATGTCTATACGTATTGCTTGGTGAAAGATTTTAATTATTTTCCTTTCTTTTGTCTCTGGTTTATTAAGAGTTAATGAGTTCTAAGCCTCTCACCAGCAAGGGGTCCTTGAGCTAAAGAGAAACCAATACTTATTAATGCATAAATACTAAGAGTGCTATAGAGTAAAACCCAGCATTTATCAGCACAGAACAGAGAAAGAGAGTTACAGGGTCATAGATCATCAGTCTCTGTCCTTCATCCAACTCTGTGTCACATTTCAGCCAATTCCCCAGCTGGAGCAGGACCCTGGCACCTAACTCTAGCTCTGGGGAAATTACATCTTTTTGTTGGTCTCCATATATATATATATATATATATATGGCACCTATTCACATGGTATATACTTACAAATACACATAGATTAAGTATTAAAAGAGAGGTATACATACCAAAAATTTAAAAGGGCTAAAGTCACAGTCCTTTATCCTAGATGCAAATGTTTCAAAATTTGTAACTGTTCATACTGTATAAAGCTCACCTTGCTATATATACTGTGTTATGTGAAATATGGTATCTGAGAGTCTACAATATTGGTACTTCTGTAGTAATAATAAATATTCCCAGTGAGGAAGGACAAAAGCTAAATCACATCTGCTAATGTTTGATGCTATCTTATCACTGTATTTTGAAATTTTTAAGTATATAAAATAGTTTTATGTTTAGAAAAGTTTACTTTCCTCAGCTGTTTATAAAGATGAAACAAAAGAATCTCATAAGAGAAATTAAATATGAACAATAAAAAATAGTATAAATTGGAAAACAACTGGAGAATAACAATTATTTCTAATTGACCATTCTTCCAGTTCTGTAATAATATACCTATAGTATTGTTACCAGTTTAAGAATTAGTATGTGCATAACATATTAAAAAACCAAGTGGAATTAATTCACATTAAGTACTCATTGTAATATCTGTGTCTATCTGTATTTATATACTGGCTATTATTATTTATGGATCAACTACAATTTTCATATGGATATACCCTAAAGCATTACTACTACAAATCCTTAAAGTATTACACATGCTTTACAACATATGATACAATAAATCAGATCTGCTGCATTAACACTCCCTTGTAAATCTGTCATATACTGGTAGCTATAGATGTCTTCCAAAACTACCTGTCACACTTCCACTTTAGTCAAAAATGTATTCTCTTAGCTCAATAATACTCGATTAAATGCTTTCTTTAAAGGTGATTTCCTTCTTCAATCACAAAAGTTACCAGATATAAGGCATTATATATACAGAAATATTGTCTAATGAAGCTTCCTTAAAAACTCAGACTCTACCAAGAAGTAAAACTTGAATTTGAACTAAGGTAAAACAAATTAATACCTTTCCATAGTAATTCCAGCCCTAGAGGCACTTGATAAAATGGCAGTCAGAGCAATTTGTGAAGGTGTGTATAAAAGATAAGCATCTGTCAATGCAATTCTACTAAGAAAATCATCAGCTGTTTTTCTCAAAATCTCCGGATTCTCCAACATGGGGTATCGAGTCTAGAAAGAAAGTTTATAGAGAGTTTATTGGATAGCCATACCATTAAATAACTAGTAGGTACTTAATAATGATTTTTAAAAAGTAATTCCTTTCTTCTGTTCCAAAAATGAATCTTTCAATGTTAGACTGTTTGGTATGTATTAATAGGATATAGCTAAATTATAGTCATCAAATTCCGAGTGTTTTCACTGATGACTTTCAAACTTTATTGGAATATATCCATGATTAGAAATATATGGTTATAAGAAAAAAAACAAGCATATGCTTTAGCACATTAATACTTAACATTATTCTCAATTTAGTACTTTTTCTAAGTTAGAAAGGGAAACTCCTCGAGATTCTACTGGATTCAAGGCAAAGCCAGGATGTATAAAATAAAGACTCTCAGGTAAAGACTGGAAGGCCACATTAGGGATTGTATCAAATAACTGTCAAAGCGAAGTTTTTCTATGTATATTGGGGCGGGGGGGGGTGGAAATGAATGTTGAACCAATTAGCCTTTACAAATATCTACAAAAATACTCTTAGACTATGCCCATTATGGAAAACTTTACGCTGTCAATTCCTTTAAGTTTTAATCCCTCAGACTAACTGTAGATACTGTTTTAGTCAGGGTTTCTATTCCTGCACAAACATCATGACCAAGAAGCAAGTTGGGGAGGAAAGGGTTTATTCAGCTTACACTTCTGCATTGCTGTTCATCACCAAAGGAAGTCAGGACTGGAACTCAAGCAGGTCAGGAAGCAGAAATTGATGCAGAGGCCATGGAGGGATGTTCCTTACTGGCTTGCTCAGCCTGCTCTCTTATAGAACCCAAGACTACCAGCCCAGGGATGGCACCACCCACAATGGGCCCTCCCCCCTTGATCACTAATTGAGAAAATGTCCCACAGCTGGATCTCATGGAGTCACTTCCCCAACTGAAGCTCCTTCCTCTGTGATAACTCCAGCCTGTGTCAAGTTGACACACAAAACCAGCCAGTACAGATACTTATTGTCAAATCCTAGTAGTAAGACAATCTATAAATATTTGAATATATCAGGTTCAACTGTAGAGTCCCACATAGGCCTAGTCATTGTCCCCAAATATCTACCCCTGAAATGATAATGCAGTCACTCCCTTTTTCTCAGGATTGTGCTTAATGTTTTTCATGATGTTCTTGTAAATCTTGAACCACTTGGTTTTGAACTCTTCTACCTGATCTGACTTACTAGAGTCTTCAATAATTTTTTTGCTGCATTTTTAGGGGTGTGTGTGTGTGTGTGTGTGTGTATAGAGACAGAAAGAAGTGTCAGTTCTTCTGAAGCTGGAGTTATAGGCAGTTTTGAACCACCAGATGTTGGTGAACTTAGGTTCTCTGAAAGTAAGCAAGCATTCTTTAACTGATAAGCAATCTCTCCAGCCTCAATTTCAACAGTATCTGCATCTAATTTCTATACTTTTGATTTCTGGGCATTGACAGAAAAAAAATCTACAAAAGAGGTTACTAATATAAATTTTTGGGATACTAATATAAATTCAAATTTACTGACTTTGCTATGTCTCTTAGCCTAACAATTATGTTTTCCTAGAAAATTTATTCTTTCATTTGAGTAAGCCTCAAAAAAACATCATTCTGTGGAAAATTAACTCTGCACTTAATAAGGATAAGACTATTTCTATTAAATCCCCAGATATAATAGTATTTTCACCCAAACTCACTCTCTTTTGTGTCAACACAAGAGCTTATACCTTCTCTAAGGCCAGCTGTACACTGTTTCAAACCCCATGCTAACTTCCTTTATATTGTTCGTAAAGAATCTACAGCTCTGCTATACAGTCTCTATTTCCCTTTAATTTTTTCTTATTACTAGCTCATTGGATCAGTAATTAAGGGTGTCAAATCTCGTCTAGAAAACTAAACATGTCTACATCCACCATTTCCTCCATTTTACCTCTTTCCAATACAAAAATCCCAAGTTATGTATACAAATTCTGTCCTACAAAACAATTTTTTTATTAGTAATGAATAAAAGGCATGAGTTCTACAAGCTTGTGAAGCAGCCGAACATTTCTCATCATTGTTTTTATACAAACATCACAATGGTTCAGTATAAGACGAGTTATGTATATTACAGAATTTTGAAAAAATGATAACCAACCATGGTACTGTATTATGTTCTTGCTGCACCATATACTTTTAATTTATTTTAGAATGTATGTTTTATACTAGCAAAAAATTAATTTTTATGTTAGAGTATGTTTCTTCTACTTAGCAAAAAATGCTGATTATAAAAGACCTCAGGCCCATAAGAGTAACAGAAGCAAGTCATTGTTATGAGAGTATATGACAGCTCCACGCAAAGTAGCACCTAGCTAAGGACAATATACAAAGGGGGAAGATTGTGATATTGATCACACAATGACAAATTCCTCTAGTGTCTCAGAATATATCCAGTAATTAAGGAACATTATAAGAAACACTTGTTTCTCTCCATCTTTCCCTTTACCTGGACAGGATGTTACTATGACACAATTCTAAGTTCTAGGGATCTCCTTCATTTATGGTTTTAAAATGTTTATTTCCTTTGCTTTTATGCCTATTGATGTGTATCTGTGTTTTGCCTGCACATATGTCTATGTACTACAGGTATGCCTGGTAGTCAAGAGAGGCAGAAGAGGGCATTGAATTCCTTGGAACTGGAGTTACAGGCAATTATGAGCTATAGTGCAGGTCCTGGGAAGTGATCCCTGTTCATCTAGAAGAGTAGCTAGCACTCTAAACTAGTGCACCATTCTCTGCAGCTTGTTGTCTCGAAAGCCACCATTCTCCTTTTTTTTTCCTTCTACACTTCAAAGACAAATGTCAACAAACTCATGAATGACCTTTCTGGTACCAAATTCAGCAAACATTATTAGCCTACATTTTCTTTGCCTAATCTAAGCAGAATTGGAACCATGTTCTGCTTACTTACAAGAGTACTCTACTTCCCTTTATTTTCCAACAATCCTACTACTCTGGATAAATTTTATTCCCATTATTAGCTGCTTCATTTTTCAACTACCCTTTAAACATTTCTTATGACCAGTTCCCACTGTTAGCCCTTTGCCCATTGTGATGAACTCTCTTCATAATGCAGGATACATACAGATGTCTAATCTCATCTGATGGTATAATGCCTGTTTTGGCTCTCAACTTGACTACATCTGGAATTATCTAGAACCCCAAATAGCCGAAGAACCTGAGGGATTTTTGCTTAATTCATTCATTTGAAGTGGGAAGATTAACTCCTAATCTGGATTTCTGAGGTAGGAAGACACACCTTTAATCTAGATCTTTTGAGGTGTTAAGACTCACCTCTAATTTGGGTCACAACTTCTGCTAGATGCCTATATAAAACACATGGTAGAAGATAGCCCCTCTTTTTGTCAGCTTGCTCTTACCTTGCTAGCAAGTCCATTCTTTCACTGGCATTAGCGCTTACTTCTTTGACACTCAGTGTATACTGAAGATCAGCTGAGACGTCCAGCCTCTTAGACTTAACTACTGGTGGGGTTCTGGGATCTTCTGTTCATAGGCAGTCATTTGATTAACTTGACCACATCCTAATAAATCCCTTTCATCTATATATAGATTCTGTTACTCTAGAGAAACCCGACAAGTGTAGACACAAACTAACCTATGAGGTGCCAACAGGCTATTTTTTTCACATTGCAAACCCAATCATACCTGTTCTCTAGACAAGGCTTTCACTGTCTTCTTTTTCCTTTGTTCAACATCTTCAAAACTACTTACATAGTCGAGATTTCTGCCTTTAATTCAAGCCAAAACACTCTTTCCCCCCTCCATCCCCAGGTTCTTCATTTCTTAAGTGAGCTGTGAATATGAGCTCGTGACTATGAACGTCTTTGGGTGGGATCTTCTTTCCTCACCTAATTGCTATTCTTGATTTGAATTTCACTTCAAGTGATACTTTCTCAACAGTATTTTCCTTGCTTTTCAATCGGCCATGTTCTAATAGAATATTTTGATTTCCCTATATAAAATTTACCACATTAATAGTTATCTAAGGTTCATGAGAGTTGTCATATTCCTGTCTTGTTTCTAGGTTGCTCCCGAAACCATAATGTTTAGCACAAACAGAATATCTATAGCTGCTTACCTGAAAATAACTAGTTTGGTTTCTTTTTTGTTTTTTTTTATTTATTTATTTAATTTTTTTTTTTTTTTTTTTTTTGTGGGACATCAATGAGAGGAGAGGCCCTTGGTCCTGTGAAGGCGCGATGCCAGGACAGGGAAGCGGGAGTGGGTGGGTTACTGAGCAGAGAGGAGGGATGGGATAGGGGTTTTCTGTAGAGGAAATGAGGAAAATGGATAACATTTGATATGTAAATCAAGAAAATATGTAATAAAAAAATAAATTTAGAAAAAAAAAGAAAAGAAAACCAGTTCTTGACTTTGCTTTGACTTTACTTAGACTATTCAACAACTTAAATTGACTATGTCAATATTAACATATGTATTACTATGTGGCACATGTAAATACATAAATATAAATTCTGTACATAAAATATTCACATGCACATATTTGTGTTACTAGTTTTGTGATGTACTCACACTACATTGCCAGGCTAGTCTCAAAACTCCTAGATTCAAAGTGATTCTCCCACCTAAACTTCCTGAAGCCCTGAAAATATAGGTCTCACCTATTTACTTAGAATTTTGGTGCTTATATTGGTGAACTGGAAACATAAAACATTTAAAATAAGATCAGTTTATCTTTTAGTTTAATATTAAGAGATTTTTGAGGTTCTGTAAGTCACTAGGCCTAGATCTATGACAATATATATCGGTTTCAAGAGTTACCATAATTCTTTAACATTACTATAATCTCATAATCTACTATAGAAGGCTACTAAACCAGAAAACCTGGGAACTCTTACCCAACAATCTTAAGAAACAAACTGTCCAGGTAAACTCTGATGCACATTGAAGTTTGGAGACTATTACCCTAGAAAAGCCAGCAAAGAGTCTCAGGCTGCACCTGTGTTGAGCCAGTTAGTATATTACTGGTTAAAAGGTTTCCAATTCGTTTTAGCAAACAATAATAAAGGATTACCTGTATTAGCTCATTTCATAATCAGTAGGTTTACCTTTATATCAATGAGGAAGCCTTCAAATGGTCTATATGGATTGTGGACAATAAGGTGAAAATTAAGTTGTTGTATAAGTAGTAGTTCATATTCCAAAATCTGTTCCAGTGCCTTTTCCTGTCCAAGAGGACTCTCTCGAAGATTTCCAACAAACTGAGGACTAGACACATTGAATTCATCTACTTTGCAGGCCAAAAATGCACAAGTAAGCCTGCATAAAAAAATAAAGGATGGCAAAATATTCCTTAAAATACTTTGTACAACATATACTTCTGTTTAGCCAAAATGAATAGGAAGTTACAAGATCCATAAATGAATGGAAATGGAGAGAAAGAAATTACCTCAAATGACTCTTAGCCTGCATATATATGTGACAATGCTAGACACTGCAGGAAATTTTTAAAAAATGAAATAGAAGTTAAAAAGTGTTCCTCTTTAAACTTTCATTCATTAGACTTACTCCTAAGTCTATAGTCTCTCTCTATACATACATTCATACATACATACACACCACTATAAAGTTAGATTGGGCCATCATCTGCTATTGCTACAGCATTCAACCATCATTAACTGTTAGCTTCATATAGTCAAACCTGGAACTTGAAAAAATAACTAAGTAGTGTGCATCAAGAACTATAAATGGAAGATTTAACTTAACAGAATTGAACACATGCATATACCTTATGACCATAGAAGACAGATAATAGTAATTAATATTGCAGATGGTCATCAGCAAAAGCCTCAAGTCATTTGAGTATGTGATTACCAGCTTACAGGCAAACATGAAATTCACCTGAGTACTAAACTAAGTTCAGAGAGAACTAGTGTAAGAAAAGCTACTGCTGACAGCCTTTAGAATCTGAAGTTACAATAAGGCCAGAGCTTGACTGATGGCAATGAAATGGGAACAAACAAATAAACAAACAGAAGCATGAATGACAGCAAACTGATAGGTCCTATATTGTTTTCTCATATATAATGATAAGCATAATGCTTAGCAAAGACAAGAAACAACATACACTTCTGTTTAGCCAAAATTAATATGAAGTTACAAGATCCATAAACGAATGGAAATTGAGAGAAAGCAATTACCTCATATGATTCTTAGCCTGAGCAATTGGGAGAATAAAGGTGCCACTGATAGCGGTATTAATAGAATAAGTAGATGTAAGGAAAACTATGTGAGAGGTAGACAAGTTGCAGTTCAGATGTCATTAGCTATATAGAACATAACAGCAAGTAAGAAGACCTTATATCCAAATAGAAAAAAAATTCAAGTCTAAATTGTTCCTAGTTAAAATTGTCAATTATCTCTCGTATACATCCCGCAGGTAAAGGTCCACACATTATAAACATCTTCAACCAAAACAAAACAAAACCAAATTTATACTCACATTATTATCCGAGGGTGATATTCCATTACTGAGTTATTAAGATAAAAACGTTTGAAATACATACAAGCTGTACCCTAAGATTAAAAGTAAAAATATAAATATTTATAAAAGCAGAATCTACTTCGATGTAACATGTTAAATTTTTATAAAAATAACTCATTCATGCACAGGGTTCCTTAAAAACATTTTCTACATCAATAATGTTTGAATTTTCCCTTAATCAAAATAAATTGTGATAAAGTACAACAAAAACTGTTGAGTGAAGTTTTAAAAACTCTACCGCCTTGGCAAGGAGCTGCTGGGCTCTGGCCCCTCCTGGATTCATTTTCTCCCCACCTTATGCTATGGAAGTCGACTTTTCCATCAGCCCACTCCCAAGACCCTTACTTCGGGAGGAGTGGAGTTACCAGCCCCACCCGAAACCCTTAAATCCTTGGATAAAAGACACACAGAAACTTTGTTACCTTAATGTGCCTTTAAGCACAATTGCTGGGGGCAAATACCTCCTGCCTGGAAAGGCATGTCCTTACCAATTTATTATCTCCGTCTCTCCTTCCGCCCTAAACATAGTGACTTGTTCCAATTAGTTTCTGCAAAACATCTTTGGCCTCCCGCCTGCCACCTGCCTTGAGCTGATGCCGTAGCCCCTAGCTGCCCTGAGGTCTTACATGGTTGCTGCTTCCATTTTCCGCCAAAACATGGCAGAAAAGTCCTTTCTCTCCATCCACTTGGGATCTGAAACCCATCTGTAAGTTCCACCCAGCAATTGACTCCTGGCCTTCTTTATTGACAAATCAAGAACCAATTAGGGAACAAGACTTTAGTATCAGAACCTCCCCTTAAAAAAAAACACCACAATCAAAGATCCTGTATTATATTTTTTTTAAGTTATGTGTCCCCTGCCTATGTGGAGTAATGCTTTCTGTAGTTAACTAAACTTAAAAATATATGTATGTGTGTATTAATTTTAGAACTCAGAGCAAAATGAGTAATTATATTCAGAAAATTTTAAGACCTAAAATACCAACGATCACACATTAGCCAATTTGGAAAAATGATAATAGATAACATGATTAGAGCAAAAAGCCTTTTCTCTGTCAACTCCAAATCTGTGATGAATCAGATGACCATGACTACCGGCAAACTGTAGCACCTTACATTTGCCTGAATACTTCCCATTCAATAAGTCCCACTGTGCAAAACACAGCAGTATCATCTATTCCAATCCTTATAACAGTAGTAAAATTGCTATCTTCACAGAAAATGAAATAGCATGAGTGATCCTATTTATTCAGACATTTATCAAGGGTCAGACACTATATTCAACTAAGAGCTCTCTATCTTTACCTATTAACAGTAAAATCACTTAACAGTAAAATAGCCACTTATTTATTTGATAACAGGAAAAAATGTCCTTCATTTAAATGCTTCAAGAGTTGCTGTCAATTTATATCAACCAACAATAACAAAAGATTTACTGTATCCCTTGTATAGATGAATTTCATAAAGTTCATTGAAAGAATGCTTGACCCAAAGAGATAATTTAATCCTACCAGCTCATTCTACAGTTTCTGTAATGAAAAAAAAATCAAACCCATTTTCATCATAGAAACTAATCAACTGTATCTGCTACTGTTTATGACTGTTTCCTCTCTCAGATATATCTACAACTTTAAAATGAACCATAAATACTAATGAATTTAATATTTTCAATGTTTTTCCTTTTTTTCCCTACTATACAAATGGAGGAGCCTAGATAGTTCTTCTCTATTAGGCAACTTAAAAAACAGTTATCTTAGTCAGGGTTTCTATTCCTGCGGAAAACATCATGACCAGGAAGCAAGTTGGGGAGGAAAGGGTTTATTCAGCTTAAAATTCCACATTGTTGTTCATCACCAAAGGAAGTCAGGACTGGAACTCAAGCAGGTCAGGAAGCAGGAGCTGATGCAGAGGCCATGGAGGGATGTTACTTACTGGTTTGCTTCCCCTGGCTTGCTCGGCTTGCTTTATTATAGAACGCAGGACTACCAGTCCAGGGATGGCACCACCCACAAGGGGCCCTCCCCCCTTGATCACTAATTAAGAAAATGCCCCACAACTAGATCTCATGGAAACATTTCCTCAGGGGTCCTTTCTCTGTGATAACTCAAGTTGACCCACAAACCAGCCAGTGCAACAGCCTCATACGTGACCTTTACAACCAACAAGTCATGAGAGGAATAATAATAAAGCAAGGTAAAAGTATTTTGGACACCCTTAACACCATCTTTTTTCTTCATTGTTTAGCTAGTACCACAGGTAGAAGTACACAACACTAAGAATCACAAACTAATCCTGAGACATTTAAGCCTGGATATACTCAGTAGGTAGTGTGCCTGCCAGGTATGGATGCAGCTCTGCATTTGATCCTGAGTACTAGGTAAAACCAGATGTGTCGTGCCTACAACCCCAGTGAAGTTTAAGCACTAGGACCAGAAGTTCAAGCTCTTCCTCTGGAATATAATAAACTCAACGCTAACATGACTCATAGAGGACAATCTCAAGAAAACAAAATAAACAAAGCCACCAGAAAAACAATGTCACCTCTAATATCCTCTAATCAAAGTTTTAAAAGATCTTAGGGCAAGAGTAGCAGCTGGAATATACATCAATGAGCATTTCAAACAGGAACTGAGTTTAGCAGAGTTGAAAAAGCACTAGTTTATAGTCTAATCTCAATTTTGATTTCTAGTAAAGAGTAGGAGAAGAAAAATGAGGATGTCACAACCTGTACAGCACACATAAAATGACACAGGAGATGCCCTGACTCATAAAATATAGCAACTATGAATTAGGCCTTTAAAAATTTTACAAAATTATTTTTTCTCACATTCATTATACTGATACATGTATAAAAATACTGGTATTTAAAAAAATGTGACTGATTCATATACAACTCTCACTTAAGCTTGTTATGGTGGCTAATGTACATTAAAATTCATGCCCTGATACAGGGAACTAAGCATCTGGGCATAAGCCACATTCCACCATACTGCTTTTGTCTGTTATGGTTAACACAATTACTGGAATGACTCACTTTTTAGCCCAAGGTTCATGGAGCAGCTATGCATTCCCTACAGTTCCACCTCATTCCATCCAGAGGCAGAGGTTAGGCACTAGGTTAGGCACGCCAAGAGTCACCAGGGGGCAGGAGTTTAAGACTCTAGTCATTACAAGAGAGCCACTTTCTGATGAGATGGCCTGTATTGGGCCACACTGTGAGAAGAAATAAACTACTAGATTTTTTTTTCTATTATAGTTTGTCAAATAGATTGGGTCCTATTTAGTCTGTAGTTAAGAGTACTCTAACCTCGTGCCGGGCGGTGGTGGCGCACGCCTTTAATCTCAGTACTTGGGAGGCAGAGGCAGGTGGATTTCTGAGTTCGAGGCTAGCCTGGTCTACAGAGTGAATTCCAGAACAGCGAGGGCTACACAGAGAGAGAGAGAGAAAAAAAAAGAGTACTCTAACCTCAAAGATAACTCTAAGGTAAATACAATTCTGTTACTTATAAAGTGTAAAAGATCTTTTCCCTTTCTGTAGGCTGCTGTTTTGTCCTATTGATGGTGTCCTTAGCCTTGCAAAAGCTTTTCTGTTTCATGAAGTCCCATTTATTAACCATTAATCTTAGTGCCTAAGCTACTGGTGTTCTGTTCAGGAATTTGTCTCCTGTACCAATGAGTTGAAGCAGTTCCCTACTTTCTTTACTCCATCTGGACATGAGTTTAGTGCAGGGTGATATATGTGGGTCAATTTGCAGACAGCCAGTTAAACCAGCACCATTTGTTGAAGATGCTTTTTTTCCCATTGTATGGTTTTGGCTTTTTTGTCAAATATCAAGTATCCATAGGTGTGTGGGTTTATTTCTGAGTCTTTGATTCTATTCCATTGATCAAACCTGTCTTTTTATTCCAATACCATGCAGTTTTTTATTACTATTGCTCTGTAGTATAGCTTGAAATCAGAGAGGATGATACCTTCATAAGTTCTTTTATCATGCAAGATTGTCTGACAGAAGACTAACATCCAAATAAAGAACTCAAAAATTAGACTTGAAAAAATCAAGTAAACCAATTAAAAATGGGGTATAGAGCTAAACAGAGAATTCTCAACAAAGGAATCTCAAATGGCTGAGAAATACTGAAAGAAATGTTCAACATCCTTAGTCATCAGGGAAATGATAATCAAAAGGACTCTGAGATTCTTTCTTACACCCATTAGAATGACTAAGATCAAACACTGAAGTGACAGCACATGCTGGTGACAATGTGTAGCTAAGGGAACACTCTTACATTGCTGGTGGGAGTGCAAACTTGTACAAGCACTTTAGATATCAGTTTGGCAGTTTCTCAGAAAATTAGGAATAGTTCTACCTTAAGACCCAGCTATACCACTTCCAGGCATATACCCAAAAGATGTCCCACTATACCACAGGGACACTTGCTCAACTGTGTTCATAGCAGCTTTATTTATAATAGCTAGAAACTGGAAACAACCCAATATCCTTCAAGTAAAGAACGGATGAAGAAAATGTAGTACATCTACAGAATGGAATACTATTCAGCTATTAAAAACAAAGACATCATGAAATTTGCAGGCAAATGGATGGAACTTGAGACTATCATCTGAGTGAAATAATGCAAACCCCTGGGATAGGGGAGGCTAGGGGAGTCTACAGGGGTGACTCTAGCTAAGATTTCTACCAGCAGGGGATATAGAGACTGAAATATTCACCCCCTGTAGCTACCTAGGACTTCCAGTGAAAGGAGAGGGACACCAACCCATCCACAACACGTTCAACCCAAAATTTGTCTTGCCTATAAGATGTGCAAGGAGGAAGATGGAGCAGAGACTGAGGGAAAGGCCAACCAATGACTGGCTCAATTTGAGACCCATCCCATGGGAGAGAGCCAACCCCTGACACTGTTACTGATACTCTGCTGTGCTTGCAGACAGGAACCTTGCATAACTGTCTTCTGAAAGGCCTCATCCAGCAACAGATGGAAACAGATGCAGAGACCCAGAGCCAAACATCAAGAAGAGCTTGGGGAGTTTTGTGGAAGAGTGATGGATAGAATTGAGCAAGCCAGGGGAGTCAAGAACACCATAGGAGGACCAACAGAGCCAACTAATCTGGGCCCATAGGGGCTTACTGTGACTGAACCACCAACCAAAGAAGGCTGGATCTAGCCCCCCAACCCTCTACATTTGTAGTACATGTGCAGATTGGTCTTCATATGGGTCACCTAACATTTGAAACAGGGGCTGTCTCTGCCCTTGAATCCCTTTTCCCAACCGGAATGATTTGTTGGGCCTCGGTGGGAGAGATGCTTAGTCCTTCTGGGACTAGATGTCCCAGGGTAGAGTGGTACCCAAAAGGGGAGGGGTTTCCCCTTCTCTAAGGAGAAGGGCAGGGGATATTGGCCAGAGGAATTTGCAAAGGGCAGGAGTGAAAAGAGGTGGTGGAATTGGGATGTAATGTGAAAAAAATAAATTTATGGGGGGAAAAAAAGGAAAAGAATAGAAGAGTTCAATTCTCTCAAGTCAGCTAACAAGCTTATTCTTCTCTACTATTACTTACCACAACAGACCGTGGCATAGCTGGTTTAAACACTGAACAGAATTCCAATAATCTTTTTTCATAGTATTTGCAAAGTGTCATTTCTTCATGAGGCTCAAGAAATACTGGATCATTTGGAAGAACCTTTAGATAGCAAACATTTCAATGTAAGTTCACTGAATTAATTGTAAAACTGTCTTCTCTGTCCTGCTTAAATTTGACTTATACCATCAACAAATAATAGACCTTACATTTTTTTCTCTTTTTTTAAGTTTTCTGTGCATTAATCAAAATATCTTGGAAAATAAGCAAAAATCAATAAAATCTAGGCCTTCATTTCATGAGTTCTCAAACTGTCAGTTGGACATTTTAAAACAATCATGACAGAGTGTGCCAATTCACTCCCAGGTTTAATACCATTATTTGTAAATAAAAAAGAAGATACATATTTTCATGGGTTGGAAATCTCCCAAAGTAGCTTTCTCAGTAAATACCTATGTTACCTAAATTAAACAGCACCCAATTTAAAATAACTCAGTTAATTGGCTACCTCATTGTTTTGGAAATACAACTCTTATTTGCCCGAAATCTGTAGGAGCTACTATAAAGTTACCCCAGGGCAGTACACAGAAATGAGTGGAGAGTTGTAGGAAGTCCTGGATAGAGGGTCATAGAACAAGCCATACTCAAATGGCTTGTGTCCACTATTTTCTTTCCTTGTGCAACCTTCTCCGTGAAGGTTGTTTCTGGAAACCAGGTCCAACAAGCCATCATTTCCCCATCTCAAGTCTTTGAAAAGTTCCCTTCAGTTTGGGCATGAATTTCAACCTCCTTTACACTTGCGCTTACAAGTTGCTGGCGCACGTTCTTCAACCACTGCTGCAGAGGTACGGCTTCACCCACGAATGACCACCAGCACTCCACGCACTTGCCTGCCAATCTGACTTTCCACTAGACACCAGCGTGTGTGTCTGCCCTCCCTCCTGCCAACTACAGAGAATGGTCTGTCCTGACATCCTGAAGGACAAGTGACCAGTTTGAGTCCTGCACTAACTCCGCACTCTTCCAAGGCTCTTACCATTCCCCAGGATGTTACTCATACCTCTGCCATGGCCAATCCCGGACTTGGCTGTCACATCAGTCCCTGCCGGCACTGACCCAGCCAGATGAGCGCTCTACAGGCTTCCAGCCTGCAGGCAAAGCGGGACTTCAGGAGGGCCCCATGTTTAGGGTGGGCACAGGGGCTGGCTCGCGGGGACCTCACCTTCCCGTTAGCTACAGCTTTGCACTTGAATTTGCGGTTGGCGTCCGCCCGTAAGCGCGCCAGCTGCTCCTCGCTAGCGAAGGTCCAGTGCCGCTTCTGGCTGCTGCTGTGGTACATGCTGTAGCCCTCACGGGCCTTAGGGCCGCTACAGAAACAGTGACACTCAGGGAAACAGCAACCACGAGTGCCAGCTAACGCGAGAACCCCGGGGCCGGACACTAGACGCGTGCGTGACGTCACTGTCACGTGCCGGCGTCTGCTGAGGCGTTTCCGGAGCCCGTGGGAGGTGTTCCGCGCCGCGGGAGGGCGGAGCCTCGGGGCTCCCAGGCTTCGGGGAGGAGTCTGAAGGGCGTGACCCAGGAGAGTCAGAAAGTGGGCGTGGCCGCAGGGAACCAGGTTCCAGAGGATGCCTGGGCAGGAAGAGCTTCAGGCCTAAGGAACACATGGGAAGAGGGACTTGGTTGGAAAATGGAAGTGCTGAATGTGAATTCGAGATACAGTTTATGCGAACTTTCTCGAGAGGTTTTTATTTCCTTCTGGTACTCCCATCTCTGAAGCCAAAGTGGATGCTAGTTTTACAGTTCTTAGTATTTCCATCAACATTACCATAAGCAAATCTTACAATAAACAATAACAATCCTTAAGAGATTTGCCTTTTGCTTTTTTTTTTTATTATTAGGACTTTGAACATTGCGTTTGTGACACAAAATTTGCATTGGTTCCAAAAGCCTTCATTTTATTTTTTTATTTTTTGTTTTTATTTTATGCGCATTGGTGTTTTGCCTGTATGTGTATCTGTGTGACAGCTTCAGATCCCTTGGAATGGGAGTTTCAGACAGTTGTGAGCTGCCCTGTGGGTGCTGGGAATTGAACCCAGGTCATATGGATGACTCAGTCAGTGCTCGTAACCATTGAGCCAGTCCCATTTGCTTTTTTAGAGGGAGAGTGCAAAGCACTCCGCCACTGCCATCATTTGTACAGTAGAGTTTCCTCCCATTCTTCCTGCCTTTCTTGGTCCCTCCTTGTCTCATTATATACTAGAAATTCCTATTTAGTTCATGTGGTTTCAAATGTATGATTCTCCTGCCTAAGCCTCTCAAATTCTGGAAACACAGGCATGCATCAACACCTACTTTAAATAATCTTTAGGTCACATTTCACTGCATCTAATTGGAGACTATTTTTTTTTTAAAAAAAAATGCATTCTAGTCTTCCAAGAAAAGGAATAAGTAAATTCACAGCTCAATGACAAAGAGATTACTGTTTTATTGGACACCACCAAGACATAAATTATTAATTGGAAAAATTTCAGTTTTTTTTAAAAAAATAAACACAAATGTCTTTGTGCAGCAGTTCTTAAATTGTGCTATGTATTATTTGTAGACAGACTCTTAAGTTTTTTGAGCGCCAATATAACTTGCAATCCAAGAGTTGTAAACAAAGATCTGGCTTTACAGAGCATTTATTGCCTCTTGGTCTCCAAAGAAAGATTTTAAATACCTCACTAAAGTTACCTGCAAGATCATCCTCTGCCACATATGTGGCTAGCCCCATAGGTCCCTCCATGTGTATTCTTTGGTTGGTGGTTCTTTCCCCAGGAGCTGGGGACAGGGTATGTATCTGGTCTGTTGACATTGTTGCTCCTTCCATGGGGCTGCAAACCCCTTCACCTCCTTCAGTCCCTTCTCCAACTCCTCCATCAGGGACCCTCCCTCGCTCAGTCCAATGGTTGGAAGGACATTGGAAGAAGGCAGGAGGATCTAGAGTTAAAGGCCACAGCATAATGAGTTTAGGTCAGTCTGGGCTACATGACACTCTTATCTAAATCTTTGTTTTTAAAAGAAACTGAATTGCATTTGAGCTCATGGAAATAATATATACTTTGAAGTATGACATCATTTTGTGTTCCTTTAGCTACTAATTTGGTTTCTAACATTTTTAATATAGATTTACAAATTATATTGTGAAACTGATAAATCCATTACAATTTTATTTTTCTACCATACAATTAACATTGACTCTAAAATCTCTTTCTACCTTTATCCCCAATCTTTTAAGTTACCACTAAGAAAAATCAAGGAGGTATCTGTAGCCAATACTTTCTCCAAAATAGGTCAAAATAAATGGAAAAGAAAGAAAAAAGTTAAAGAAAATACCTTTGATCTAAAGGGGTCTAAGTTGCACAGCCTATGAGACCTCCTACTCAGAAGGCTGAACCAGGAGGACAAAAGTTTAAGCTCAGCCTGGGTAATTTTGTGAGATTCTACATCAAAATAAGTGAAAGGAGCGCTAAAAATGGAGCACTTATGGAGTAGTGCATGAGAGGCAGAGCACTTACTTGCCCAATGTGGAAAATATGGGGTTCAGACCCCAGGACTACAACAAAATGTAGTATTTAATAAAAAATAAATGAAAGTATCTTTTGTTTTAGGATTACTTAAAATATAGGTGTAAACCTTGCAACTACATCTTTGTTTCAGGAGGTTGTTAGGCCTAACCTATTATGATGTTTGGTGCCTGTAACCCTGTCTAATTTGCCCACCAAATCTTCCATTTGGAAACCTCCTACCTGTTGCATTTAGATATTAAGGTTGTATTCTATCATGTCCTCACAGTTTTCATGAGCCTGGAGCAAAATGTAGGATTCCCTTTTCTTCGTGGGGTTTCCTCTTCTCTGCCTGATCTGGTGAGCCTGACCCCCATCTTCTACCTGAGAAATGTCACATAATCCTTGGTGAAATTACAGGTTCAACTTTCTGGAATGCTTCTCCATGCAAATGAGGTAGTCCCAGAACCTTAAACCCCAGTCAATGAAACTTTACCCCAAAAAATCACCCGGTTCCCTCATCAAGGTTCATTTTTATAGCCCTTGATTCACCGGAATAAATGAGTACAAGCTGTTTCGTTGACTATCATCTAAGAGACCTTTATTCTAAAAGATCTGTAAAAGAGGTCTCCTTGGAGGAGACCTCTCCTTCTGGCATTCACTGTGGGATTGGGATCCTGCTGCTTCTTCCTTCCCTGACTGGTCACCCCATCCCCATCCCTTGTGCACTGGGGCCAGACACACCAAAGGAAGACTCAGACCAGGGGATTCCCCTTTACTCCAATCTTTGCCACATGGCCTGCAGCAGTGTCACTCCAAGGGAAGGGGTGGGGGTGGGGGGGTGGGGGTGGGTGGGATCCGGAACCACACTACCCATAAGCTATAAAAGCCTTGTTTTCAGAGACCAGTGCTAACTTCTCAAACCCACCTTAGGGAGAAGCATCCTTGTGTATACAAATAAAAATGTTTGCTTTCCCCAGGTGGGGCAGTCTCTGGATAGCCTTTCCTTCAGACTCTGCTCCACACTTTGTATCTCCTCCCATGAATATTTTGTTCATCCTTCTAAGAAGGACTGAAGCGTCCAAACTTTGGTCTTCCTTCTTCTTGAGCTTCATGTGGTCTAAACCCAGATACTATTGCAGATGCCAAGAATTGCTTGCTGACAGGAGCCTGATATAGCTGTCTCTTGGGAGCTCTTCCAGAGCCTCACAAATACAGAGGCAGATACTTGCAGCCAACCATTGCACTGAGCACAGACTCCCCAGTGGAGGAGTTAGAGAAAGGACTGAAGGAGCTGAAGGGGTTTGCAACCCCATAGGAAGAACAACATCAACCAACCAGATCCCCCAGGGCTTGCAGGGACTAAAACACCTACCAAAGAGTACACATGGAGAGACCCATGGCTCTAGCTTCAGATGTAGCAGAAGACGACCTTGTTGCACGTCAGTGAGAAGAGAAGTCTGTGGTTCTGTAAAGGCTCGATGCCCAGTGTAGGGGAATGCCAGGGTGAGGAGGTGGAAGGAGGTGGGTGAGTAGGCAATACCCTTATAGAAGCAGGGGGGAGAGAGGAAGGGATAGAGGATTTGTGGGGGGAACTGGGAAAGGGGATAACATTTGAAATGTAAATAAAGAAAATATCCAATAAAAATAGAAAAAAGAGAAAGATTATGTGGAACAAAACTACAAAAAAAATCTTGATTTAATTTAAAAAAACAAAACAAAAACAAAACCCCAAAATATGTAGATGTAAAGAATGCTTTACAATATTTTATATAGCAAATTGTACAAAACCATATTTAATTCAATATATATATATATATATATATATATATATATATATATATATATACTGAATCACTACTAAAAACCTGATAGGAACACAGATATGATAATTTTTTAATTCCTGCTTCAAAGTTCCTAGAATATGGTAGCATAGTTATGACATGTACTAATATAGGCTCTTTCCAGCAAGTAACCTTGGGTTTTGAGCAGTCAAACTTTAATCAGTCTCTCTCTTATTTTTTTAATTTTGAGGTTATAATATCATTATAACCTTTCTCCCCTCCATTTCCTCTGATATACCCCTCCCTGCTCTTATTCGAATTCATGGCCTGGCCACGTTTTTTACTAAGTGTTATTATATATATATATGGCTATGTACATATATTCCTAAATATAACCTGTTCAGTCCATATAATGTTACTTGAACATTTTCAAGGGTGATCATTTGTCACTGGACAATGGTGTGCTTTTCCCTGGAGAGGACATCTATCTTGCTCTTAGCTTTCCTCAGTTGCCTACAGACCTTTCTATATGGTTAAGATCTCATGGGTTTCCCCCTGTCTAGTTCTGGATGTCCTTTGGTACTATCCTTGTTAACTCACTTTTGTGTGGTTATGTTGGTGAGACATTGTGGTTGTAGCTTCTGATGTTACTAGGAGAAAATAACACAGTGGAATTCCTGATCTTCTTTCTGGTTCTTATAATCTGTCCACCCGCTTTTCTGCAATGTTCCGTGGGCCTTATATATTGATTATTCTGCAGGTGTATTCATTGGTACTGGGCTCTACAACTCAGCATTTTGATTGACTCTTTCTGTAGTGTTTCCATGGAAACAGTGTTTCCATCTGTTGCAAAGAGAAGTTTCCTCAATTGGGGTGAAAACTGCACTTATCTGGGGGTAAAAAGCTAAATGTCTATAGATATTTTTAAGTATTATTATGGTATAATAAATTAGTCATTTTAGATTCTCCACTGATAACCATTTTACTAGCATTGATTGGTTATCAAGGTTTCTAGTACCACACAAGGTCCTTTTTGTTGGATGGGTTTTGTGTCCTTTTGATGAGGAGTGCTGATTCTCACTAGAGAATCTTGCATGAGTTTGTATCACTATAGAATCCAGTATGAACAAGAATCCTAGTAATTCAGTGTATTGTCAATCTTGTGCCCTTTGTGAGTTGCCATTCTTTTTTTTAAATATTTTTTTTATTGAATATAATCTTCATTTACATTTCAAGTGGTAAAACCTTTCCCAGTTTCCCCCCTCCCCAAATCCCCCCAAACCCTTCCTCCCACTCCCTGCCTCCAAGTAAATACCCTTCCACCCGACCCACTCCCACCTTCCCCCCTTCAATTTCCCCTTGTTGGGGCATCTATTTAGCCTTCACCTGACCAAGGACCACTCCTCCCACTGATGCCCAACAAGGCATTCCTCTACCACATTTTTGACTGGAACCATGTGTACCCCTTGGTTGCTGGTTTAGTCCCTGGGAGTTCTGGGGTGCCTAGGTGGTCAATATCATTGTTCTTCCCATGGGGCTGTAAACCCATTCATCTCCTCCAGACTGCCGTCCAACTCCTCCATTGGGGACCCCACTCCCAGACCAATTATTAGTATCTGCCTCTGTATGTGTAAGGCTCTGGCAGGGCCCCTCCGGAGACAACCACAGCATGCTCCTTTTGATATGCGCTTCTTGGTGTCCATAGTAGTGCTGAGGTTTGGCACTGACAGTTTCTAGGGTGAATCCCCAGGTAGAGCAGTCTCTGGGTGGCCTTTACTTCAGTCCCTGCTCCACACTTTGCCTCCATTATTGCTCCTGTAAGTGTATTGTTCCCTTTCTCAAAGGAACCCAAGCACCCCCACTTCAGTCCTCCACCTTCTTGAGCTTCCTGTGGTCTGTGAATTGTAACTTGTTTGTTTTGAGCTTTTGGGCTAACATCCACTTATCAGTGAGTGCATACCATGTGCGTTCTTTTGTGATTGGGTTACCTCGCTCAGGATGACACTTTCTAGTTCCATTCATTTGCCTAAGAATTTCATGAATTCATTGTTTTTAATAGCTGAATAGTACTCCATTGTTTTTTTTAAAGATTTATTTATTCATTTTATGTATATGAGTACCCTGTAGCTGTACAGGTGGTTGTGAGCCATCATGTGGTTGCTGGGAATTGAACTCAGGACCTCTGCTCACTCCAGCCCCACTCACTCTGGCCCAAAGATTTAGTTATTACCATATATATGTAAGTACACTGTAGCTGCCTTTAGACATACCAAAAGAGGATGTCAGATCTCATTACAGATGGTAGTGAGCCACCATGTGGTTGCTGGGATTTGAAATCAGGACCTTTGGAAGAGCAGTCAGTGCTCTTACCCTCTGAGCCATCTCTCCAGCCCATGAGTTGCCATTCTTAATATATAAAGAGGCACAACGTACAAGATGTATCTGAAGATTAGTTTAGAAATAAGATGAATTACCTGAAATAGGATATATTAAAATAAGAAGGTTACCAAAGGGCTATGAAAAATTTGTTCATATGAATCCCTTTTTCTTTTTGAGACAGGAATATATGCAACTTAGGCCTGTCTCAAAGTCACTGTGGACTTGAGAATGGGATCCTAGAGCAAGGCCTGAGCCACAGAGCCCAGTTTAGGCTTCTTCTGCCTATTTGAGCTATTATTGTAAAGGTACCATAGATGTTGCTGGATTTCGATTCAGCTAAGTACCTCCAAGAAACATTGTAGTGGAAATTATGTAAAATCCAAGCCTGGGGTTTCTACCCTGCTTTGGTTATTGAATTCCCGGATGAAAGACACACAGCCTTTACATTTACCGTAAGTTTTAAACAGTGCAAGGGCAATACCTCCATGCTGTAGAATCTACTTTCCTATAGATAACCAAAAGTAATTACTACTTACTATGTTCCATCTGGACTGCTCTTAGCTCCAATTGGGCAGCCTTCAGGGCTGCACTCTTTTGACCCTTAACCCATATCAGCTTCTCCTTCCTCTCTCCTGCACCTTCCTCTTCTTCCTCTTCCTCTACCCCAAGCCCTGGAAACCTAAACCCACCTATGCCTCTTCTGCCCAACTATTAGTCGTTGACATCTTTATTTACTAATCACAATTAACTGAGGATGGGGTCATTTAGCTAGCATTTATGTGGGGACTCTCTGAAGCAATCAGTTTGGGGGGGGCAAATTAGCATTAGAATACAAACAGCATCAAGCCAACCCACTACAAAACATTCCATGAGTCAATTGAAGGCTTGAGTTACTTTGACTTACTATTTTAATATGGCATAGAGAAAGTTTACTTACTGGAATAGCAGAGTGTCTATCCAAGGCATTTCAGATGTTCTTTTGTTTTAAGCATGTATACATATGAACAGGAATTGGGCATAATCAGAACGGTGCTTAACTCTCCAGCTATGAATGAGTATATTTAGTATGATTGTGTATAAATTTTTCTAAGAAACGATTTTTAATTTATTTAAAGAAGGTTCTGTTTTGAGAATTATCTACAGTGTACTGTTGTGCTTTTATGAGAGGAAGACTCCCCCCCCCGTGTGTGTGTGTGTGTGTGTGTGTGTGTGTGTATGTGTATGTGTGTGTGTCTGTCTGTCTCTTTCTCTTTTGGTTTTTTGAGACAAGGTTTTTCTATCTATCCTTGGCTGTCCTGGAACTTTCTCTGTAAACAGACTGTCCTTGAACTCAGAGATTGGTCTTCCTCTTTCTCAACAGTGTTGCTACTAAAAGCTGGCCATACCACACCTGGCTATCTCTGTGTCTATTTTGAGGCAGGATCACATTCTATAGCTCAGACTGGCCCAGGACTCAGGCTGGCCTTCATCCTCCTGCCTCAGTCTACAAATGTCAAGATTTCAGACATAAGCCACCATATACATCTTAAAATTAACTTCCCTATTTTTTATTTTCTTTCAAGACAAAGCATTTAGTAGTCTAGGTTTGGCAATGATTACCTTAAGTTTCTGATCTTTCTTTGACCACTTCCCTGAGTGCCTCCCTTCCCTAGATAGTTTATTAAGTATACTACTTTATGCATTCCCAACAAATACTCTGACAACTGACTTCTATCTACAACTCTGTATAGTACACTCCTTCCTTACTTCAAGTCATAAATCTGTCTTTAAAAAATCACTTTTATGTGTATGAGTATATAACCTTGGATATATGTAAGTTCACTTCAAACATGTTTGGTGTGGAAAGGCCAGAATAGGGCACCAAATCCTTCTGGAACCAGAGTTACAGAGTTATAAGTTATAAGTTCCCATATGAGTGCTAGGAATCAAACCCAGGTCCTCTCCACAGCAAAAATTCCTCTTAACTGCTGAGTTATCTGTTCAGACAAATAAACCTGGTTTACTTTCAATCCATTCCTACTTGACTTTGCACTTCCCACCTGGTGAATTATCATTTTTGATTACAAAATTCTGGACTTTAATAGATCTGAAGAGCTTGGGATTTTGAATTCTTAGTAAAAATTCTCTTAAGTTACAGACTTTTTTAAAAATTCATGTGTGTATGTATGTGTGCACACACATACATACTTATGAGACCAGAAGTAGATGTTTTCCTAGATTGCTCTGGAGTATATGTATACATTTTAATTTGATCATTGAGCTCACTCACTGATTTATCTAGTTGGACTATCCAGCTTGCTCTAAAGATCTCATCTCCACTTCCTGAGCACTGGGATTGCAGGTAGACCTGTCCAGAATTTATGTGGACTCCAAGGAATCAAGCCCTAATCCTCATGTTCCAGTGAGTACTTTATCTGCTCATCTGTCTTCCCAATCACTGTACAGTACTGTTCCACATAAAACTAATTATTATAAATCTCATTTTATAAAGTTGGATATGCATTTTAATATTTTAATTGTAGTTGGATACTACATTTTCAAGTAACATAATGGGATGTTGCAATTCCACGTAATATAATGTAATTATAGCACATCTGAGTAAACATGAACTGTTTTCTTCCCTAGAAAAAGAGACAAAGTCCTTAATGATGTTTGCTTTTCTTGTTTCTAGAACTGAAGTACTATCATGTATAATTAAGAAGTCAAATTTTACTTTAATATTAGTGTAATATAACACTTTATTTTGAGTTATATAATAATGGAATAAATTAAGAAAATACAGAAACATACATGCTTATACATATGCATATGAAGTATATATTTGTGTGCACATACTAACACAAACATGCATACCAAAAACAAATGTTTTTGACAGAATAAAAGGGAACACTAATATCAATTACAGCTTTCATTACTGAAATTGGTTACATGATTATAAGTGATATTTATAACTACATACTTCTGTGATCCTTTCTGTGTTCCCTTTTATGTAACAAACACTTCAGCTCATTACTTGTCTGATGGAGTGAGCCAAACATTTATCTCAGGAAGGTCTAGAGCATTAGTAGTTCTGGCTGGATTGAGTTATTGTCATTTTCCATCAGTTTTTGTTACTGATCTTGTAAAATTTTAATAATTGTAACAGTGCTTGTAATAGAGACTCCAAGAATCTCCTGTGTACCAGATTCATCCTTTCTTACAACCCTTCATGGAATACCGTTTCTCACAGATAGTTGTGATCAGTCATATCAGCACAATTACCCCTTTGCCTTTTCATTGAAAGACTGGAGAACTACAAACTAAATGAGCAGGAGTCTTAATTGCCAGATCAGTGGACTCACTATTGTGTCTCTTCAAGGTAACATTCCTGTCTTTGGAATCAAGGAGAGCTTAAGGCCATAGGAACAGAAAGCACAAATTTTGATAGGTGGTCATTAAAACAGGCTGAGAAAGAAATTAGGGAAACGACAGACTTCACAATAGTCACAAATAATATAAAATACCTTGGTGTGACTCTAACCAAGCAAGTGAAAGATCTGTACAGCAAGAATTTCAAATCTCTGAAGAAATCAAAGAAGATCTCAGAAGATGGAATGATCTCCCATGCTCATGGATTGACAGGATTAATATAGTAAAAATGGCCATCTTGCTGAAAGCGATCTACAGATTTAATGCATTCTCCACTGAAATTGCAAATCAATTCTTCATAGAGGTAGAAAAAGCATTTGCAAATTCATTTGGATTAACAAAAAATCCAGGATAGGGAAAACTATTCTCAACAATAAAAGAACTTGGGTCACCATCACTGACCACAAACTGTATTACAGAGCAATAGTGATAAAAACTACATGGTATTAGTACAGAGACAGGCAGATGATCAACAGAACAGAATTGAAGACCCAGAAATGAACCCACACACTTATGGTCATTTAATCTTTGACAAAGAATCTAAAACCATCCAGTGGAAAAAAGACAGCATTTTCAACAAATGGTGCTGGTTCAACTGGCAGTTAGCATGTAGAAGACTGCAAATTGATCCATTCTTATCTCCTTGTACAAAACTCAAGTCCAAGTGGATCAAGGACCTCCACATAAAATCAGACACACTGACAATAATAGAAAAGAGTGGGGAAAGGCCTTGAGCACATGGGCACAGCAGCAAATTTCATGAACAGAACACCAATGGCTTATGCTCTACTGCATAAAACTGCATAGCTTCTGTAAGGCAAAGGACATTGCCAATAGGACAAAATGGCAACTGACAGATTGGGAAAAGATCTTTACTAATCCTACATTCGACAGAGGGTTAATATCCAATATATACAAAAAAAAAACCTTAAGAAGTTAGACTCCAGAGAACCAAATAACTCTACTAAAAATGGTGTACAGAGCTAAACAAAGAATTCTCAATTGAGGAATAATGAACAGCTGAGAAGCACTTAAAGAAATGTTCAACATCCTTAGTCATCAGGGAAATGCAAATCAAAATAACCTTGAGATTCCACTCACATCAGTCAGAATGGCTACAAAAACTCAGGTGACAGCAGATGCTGGTGAGGATGTAGAGAAACAATACTCCTCCATTGTTGGTGGGATTGAAAGCTGGTACAACCACTGTGGAAATCAGTCTGGTGGTTCCTCAGAAAATTGGACATAGTATTACCTGAGGACCCAGCTATACCACTACTGGGCATATACTCAAAAGATGCTCCAACATATAACAAAAATACATGCTCCACTATGTTCATAGCAGCCTTGTTTATAATAGCCAGAAGCAAAGAACCCAGATGCACTTCAATAGAGAAATGGATACAGAAAATGTGGTACATTTACACAGCTATTAAAGGAGCTATTAAAGGAGCTACTCAGCTATTAAAAACAATGAATTCATGAAATTCTTAGGCAAATAGATGGAACTAGAAAATATCCTGAGTGATGCAACCCAGTTACAAAAGAATACACATTGTATGCACTCACTGATAAGTGGATATTAGCCCCAAAGCTCTAAATACCCAAGATACAATTCACAGACCATATGAAGCCTAAGAAGAAGGAAGACTGAAGTGTGGATGCTTCAGTCCTTCTTAGAAGGGGGAACAAAATATTCATGAGAGGAGGTTCAGAGACATAGTGTGGAGCAGAGAATGAAGGAAAGGCCATCAAGAGACTGCCTCACCTGGGAATCCATCTCATATAGACATCAAACTCAGACACTATTGCAGATGCTAAGAAGTGCTTGCTGATAGGAGCCTGATAAAGCTGTCTCCTGAGAGGCTCTGCCAGAGACTGACAAATACAGAAGCAGATGCTTGCAACCAACCTTTCCACTGAGCAATGGGTCCCCAGTGGAGGAGTTAGAGAAAGAATGGAAGGAGCTGAACAGGTTTCCAACCCCATAGGAAGAACAACAATATCAACCAACCAGACTCCCCCCTACCAGAGCTACCAGGAACTAAACCACCAACCAAAGAGTACACATGGCTCCAGCCTCCTATGTAGCAGAGGATAGCTTTGTCACACATCAATGGGAGGAGAGGCCCTTGGTCCTGTGAAGGCTAGATGCCCCAGTTTAGTGGAATGCCAGTGTGGAGAGGCAGGAGTAGGTGGGTGGGTGGGGAAGCACCCCACAGAAGCAGGGGGAGGGAGGATGGATAGGGGGCTTCTGGAGTTGAAACCAGGAAAGAGGATAACATTTGAAATGAAAATAAATAAAATATCCAAGAAAAAAAAGAGTAATTGTGATTGACACAGTTCACATTTTTATTCATATTCATTGAGCCATGAACCATTGCTAAGGAAGCCCAGAGCATGTAACACCTTTTGTATCCTGAGGTCCAGCCCTGCAAAGTATTGCTATTAAGTTGGTGTTATTAAAAGAAATAAATGAATGAATCTTCAAAATGTTACTCTAAACTTTTTATCAAACCTACTGCTCTGGGATGGTAAAAAACATGGCAAGTTCAACCTTATACATCACATGAGTATGAAGCGCATTACCATAATTATTGCACAGGGAAGTGGGTTTCAGTAAAGTTGGGACAATGGATGAAGTATCATGTAGAAGCATTGAATGCAAGAAAAGCAAATCCATATCCCAACTGACTGTAGCCCCCACTGCAAAGTCTACCCAGGACTATCCAATTTTTTTGCTCATTTGCCATTATCTCACACACTTCCATCCACTCCCATCCATAATTTCTGTATGTATATCTGTATGAAGTAGAAAAGGTACGAAATTTTTCTGTACTGCAGCTCTTTTTTGCATGAGTCACACTTTGTACTTCATTTAGGGCTTCTAGGACCCGAGTCTAATTACAAGTCTAAAATCAAAGAGGAGAGAAGTGAAATGAGGTGAGTCTTGAAAGGAATCCACAGAGACAGTCATTACAGCAGCTCGGATAGTACAGACCTAGTAGTCTTACACTATAACATTGAGGTTGATACTGTGGGCAAAGGGTGTGGCTCTTCCATTAACAAAGACTGAACTTTAGGGGCTCAACTTCACCAGTTTCTTCCTGATCTTCTCATACCTCCCCATCCCATACTATAGGACCTCATTACTTCCTAACCAGTGCCTCAGTTTGCTATAAGTGCCCCATGAGGCAGGAATTTGAGCTTCTGTTATAATTTGGTCAGACACAAAAAGAAATTCAGCATCTTATGTTCAATGATCTTCTACTATAGGTCTTTATCAAGACATATGAGGTACCAGAGTTAAGAGGAACCAGAGGACACCATGAGAACATGACCCACAGAATCAACGGACTGGGACTCATAGGGGCTCACACAGAGATCAGGGACCCTGTAGGGGTTTGACCCAAGTCCTTTGCATATGTGTTGTGGCTGAATACCTTGGTGGTTTTGTTGGTATCCTAGCAGTGGGGGTGGGTGCTGTCTCTGACTCTTGCCTACTTGTAGAAGTAGAGGACGGAGGGAAAAATGCATTAGGGATGTAATACATGAGAGATGGATGAGAGAGGGACACACACACACACACACACACACACACACACACAGAGAGAGAGAGAGAGAGAGAGAGAGAGAGAGAGAGAGAGAGAGAGAGAGAGAGATGAAGTCATACTTTTCTGTTGATGACTTTTCTTCAGTGGCAGTGGAACAACCAGACCTTTCAATATTTTGTTTCTGTTTGTCCTCATTTGCTTTCCATTGCTGTGATACATACCATGACTAAAATCAACATAGGGAGTAAAGGGTTTATTTCATCTTACAACATATAAACATCATGAAGAAAAGTCAGGACAGGAACTCAAAGCAGGTATCTGGAGATAGGGACAGAAACAGAGATTGTGGAGGAATGATGCTTGCTGGCTTGCTTTTTCCATGGCTTGCTCAGCTTTCTTTCATATAGCATCTAGGCCCAACTCTCTAGGAGCTTAAGCAGCCATTAGAAGTTCCCACAGTAGACTAGGTCCTCCAAAATCCAGAGGACCCTTACATATGCCCCTTAGACTTGCCTACAGGCCAATGTGATGGAGACATTTTGTTAGTTGATGTTCCCTCTTCTTAGATGACTCTAGTTTGTATCAAGTTGGCAAAAACCAACCAGCATAGTTTCTAAGAGATGTTCTATACTGTTCAGAGTTACCCAGCTTCCAGTTCCTTGTAATTGGCTTGCTCTCAGTATCCAATACAGATATTTTATTTTTGTCTATTACTACTTCACACTGTGGGCCATTGTTGTGATTTTGCATGTCTTTATATCAAAAATTAAGCAACATAGTTATGGAGGCTGAGAAATTCTATAACCCAATTTCCTTTCTGTAAGCTCAAGCCCAGGGGACAGTTCCATTAAGCACCTGAAGGGCCAGTAATCATGAGAAGCAGTCATCAAAATGAAAGTTTTCGAACATGAAAGAGTCAGTTAGACAGGGAGAGGAGTCTATGTGCTCCTCCACCCATTTTTCACACGTATTTGCTTGCTGTATCCAGCACTGCTTCCAGGCTATGGCTGTAGCTACAGAGCACTTGACCTGCAAGGCCTAAAATATTTACTTTCTGACATATTATAGAGTACAGTTTATTCAATGCTGTCCTGAGAGACTGGTTTTGAGTTTAATATGCATACAAGTCACCTGTGGGATCTTGTTCAAATGCTGACTTTGATCTAGGAGGTCAGGCCCCAGTTTTATTCCCATCTTGCTCCTCAGGGAAGCCATGCTACTAGATTTTAGACTGCATTCTGTTTCTAGATTTTTCACTCTTGTCACAGCTCCTGACCAAACTGTCTTTCAAACTTATGCCTATTTGAGTTTCTTTAGGTCCATTTAACCTAAATCTCAATTACTTCTATGTACTCTCTAAATTGTCCTAGTGATAACAAGGATCATACATCTTCCAGCACAAAACTGGTACTAAATAAAATAAAAATCTTTGCATTCAGATATTAAGTCAGACTGTAGGGTTGAAATTTAAACTTGCTGCAAGTCTTTAGATAGTAAAAACTATACTTTAATTATGAATTGAGAAGCTGCTTACTATGCAAATTGCTGGTGACCAAAGAATTAAGAATATGTTGTTAATTTTTCATCTTATTAATCTCATTTTCAGAATTTGCTTGAAGAGATATTGATAAGTTGTAATAGGCAATCATGTACCAAAGTTTACAGACTGTGAAAATGGTTTATTTTTTCATTAAGAATCATACACTCCAGCCTTTTAAAATAATATTTTAAGTAGTTAAGTAAGATGAAGAAGAATTTAGACAGTAAAAAATTAGCCAATTTATTTTGTTTTTCTTCTAATCAACAAAAATTTCTACCTCGACTATTTCAGTATATCTTGAGAATAAATGTAGTGTGATTATGGGCTACTTGAAATGTATCCTTGAGACATAAAAAGCAATATTAAGTGTTTGGCTTTTCAAAAATCCTCATAACAACTCTGTATCTCTACCTAAAATTATATGCAACACCACTTCACTATCTAACACATTTGGATAAAGGCAAATAAATACCCTTTTCATAAATGCGCCCAAAGAAATTATATATATATATATATATATATATATATACATACATATAAAATTTCAGGTCTTACAGTATTTGAGCTCTAAATATTTTAAGAGTCAACACATTTTTCCTTTAATCAACATATCATCTTAGACTTTTTATTTTGTTTCTATTAGCATTCAACTATTAAAAGAAATATTTGAAAGAAAAGAGCAAGGAACCACCTTGGCACATCACAGTTTATCCACATGGTGGAGCCATGTGGCTAGATCCTGGAGATTCCAGATTTATTATTCACATCATTGTGAAACAATTAATGTAAACCCAGTCAATCAAAATAGCACACATGGAGGAACCCATGGCTCCAGATGCATATATAGCAGAGGATGGCATTGTTGGACATCAAAGGGAGGAGAGACCCTTGGACCTGAGAAGGTTAAATGCCTCAGTATAGGGGAATGCCAGGACAGGGAAGTGGGAGTGGGTGGATTGATGAGCAGAGGGAGCAGGGATGGGTTAGGGGATTTTTGGGTGTGTGTAGGGGAACCAGGAAAGGGGACAACATTTGAACTGTAAATAAAGAATTTATCTAAGAAAAAAAAGAAAAAAATGTCCTACATACAGTTTTCTCTGGTACTATGTGTTCTCCCTCCCTGTTCCTCCCCCCAATCTCTCACTTTAGCATACTGAACTGTTGTTCTGACCCAGTCTATAGTAGTGGTTCTCTGACCTTGGGCCTTGGTTTTGCACTAAAGCCAAGTGCTTACCTGGACAGCATTTAAACTCTCTATACTCCTTAGCCTAAGTGAACAGGATCTTTTCATGGTGATACATGGACAGTGATGGATTTTAAGGCTCCACAGGTAGTTCTATAACGAAATTGATGTTACAAACTTTACTACTGTAAATGCTCAAAAAAATCTAGTTGCATCATATTTTTGGTAAAGCCATTCATTGGCTCCCTCATTTACTCTAAGATAAACTCAACCACTTTCACATGATGAACAAACAGACCTTCTATAACATCTGACCATTTCCTTTCGACTGTCATCACCACTATCACCTACTTTGATCTGTGCAAACTCAGTCTATAGAATTGCTTCCAGACTTCTAAACTTCAGGCTTGTTTACACTTCTAAGCTTGTGCTTATATTTATTGAATGGCAAAATTAATGATATAAATTAGGTCCCTCATATTTAAGGCAGGAATATTTATTTATGTCAAACACATCTCAAGTGTTTGCTTACCTTTCCATGGAGTGGAGTACAGAAAGTGGCATCTCATCAATCAACAAATCTTGCATATATTTTAGAGATTTTGTGTTCTGCTAACTGACTTAATTTAGAGGTAACATTTGAAACTTCCTCAGGAACAGCTGCTCCTCCTCTGTCTCTTTTCTCACTCTGAAGTTAAGCTCTAGCACCAATGTTTAAAGCAACAGAAGAGTTGCTTGCATGTGAATTATGCTCCAGTGGTCTGTGAATTGTAACTTCTTTATTTTGAGGTTTTGGGCTAACATCCACTTATCAGTGAGGGCATACCATGTGTGTTCTTTTGTGATTGGGTTACCTCATTCAGGATGATACTTTCTAGTTCCATCCGTTTGCCTAAGAATTTCATGAATTCATTGATTTTAATAGCTGTACTCCATTGTGTATACATACCACAATTTCTGTATCCATTTCTCTGTTGAAGGACAATAAACAAGTTACAATTCACAGACCACAGGAAGCTCAAGAAGAAGGAGGACTGAAGTGGGGGTGCTTTGGTTCCTCTGAGAAAGGGAACAAAATACTCACAGGACCAATTATGGAGACAAAGTGTGGAGCAGAGACTGAAGGAAAGGCCACCCAGAGACTGCCCTACCTGGGGATTCATCCTATAAACAGTCACCAAACCCCGACACTATTATGGACGATAAGAAGTGAATACCAAAAGGAGCTTGTCATGGTTGTCTCCGAAGGGGCCCCGCTAGAGCTTTACACATACAGAGGGAGATGCTAGCAGCCAACCATTGGACTGAGCGTGGGGTCCCCAATGGAGGAGTTGGAGGGTGGTACGGAGGAGCTGAAGGGGTTTACAGCCCCATGGGAAGAACAATGATGTCGACCACACAGACACCTCAGGACTCCCAGGGACTAAACCAGCAACCAAGGGGTACACATGGTTCCAGCCAAAAGTGTGGCAGAAGAATGCCTTGTCAGGCATCAGTGGGAGGAGAAGTCCTTGGTCCTGTGAAGGCTCAATAGACGCCCCAACAAAGGGAAATCGAGGGGGTGGGGTGAGAGTGGGTCGGTGGAGGGGCATATACTTGGAGGCAGGGGGTGGGAGGAGGGGTTGGGGGTTTTCGGGGAGAGGAAAACCAGGAAAGGTTTTAGCATTTGAAATGTAAATGAAGATTATATTCAATAATAAAAAAAATGTATTATGCTCCAAGCATCCTTTCTGAATTTGTGAGATCTTGGACAACCATCCAGGATGTTTGCTCTGATAATAGTTCTCATTCTAGAAATGCTGTCATGTTATTGACCTTTATCATTAAGGCTGATTTCCCCTCCCCACCAATACACACATACTGAGGGCTGTGCTCTTTCACTGAGCTTCAAACTCTATCCAGTAAACATATTTAAATGTTCTGTAAATCAGAGACATAAACCAGTAGATTGAAGAAAAAAATTAATGTAAAATACTAATATATCTTCCTGCAATGCAGTGATTAAAATGTAGTAATTAATTTTTTTTCTTGAATAACCAGATCATATAGGTAAAATTGTTAAGTTCCAGAATAGTAATGAGATTCAGAAAAATCATCTTACTTCAAGGAAACAAGATACATTACTCAGGGCTCTTTAAGGAAACATAACTTATAGAATTTTACATATGTATCTTATAGGCTGTAGTCCAGGTAGTCCAACAATGGCTATCTCCTGACTGATAGATCAAGGATTCAGTTGTTCAGTCCACAAGATTAAATGTCTCAGCTGTGCCAATCTGATGCTGGAGTCCCAGGGAGGTCCTAGATTGCAGCCACTTTTCAGTCAACATTGGAATTTCAAAGAAGTAGGTTTTAACACCAGTGAAAGAATGACTTGGGAACAGAACAAACAGATGAACTTGCCAGTGAGAGTGCGGGTAAGCAGTCAAGAAGCAAAAAGCCTCACTTTTCCAAGTTCTTTCATGTGAACTGCCACTGGAAGGTGTGGCCCAGGTACTTCTGATCTCAAATAATACAACCAGGAAAACTCCCCCATAGAAGTGTCCAGATGCTTGGGTTTTAGTTAATTCTAGATATGTCACGTTGATAACAACAGCTGTTACATAAGGAAAAGGCCTTCCAGCCTTGTGCTAGTTTGAGTAAGTATAGCCCCTAGAGGTGCATGTATATGAGTGCTTGATTCCTAGTGAGTGGAACTCTGAGAAGAATTAGGATGTCTGGCTTTCTTGGAGAAAGTATGTCACTGGGGTGTGAGACTTTGAGGTTTCAGAAGCCCATGCCAGGCCCAGTCTTTGACTCTCTGTCTATAAGTTACAGGTGAAATGTAACCTCTCAGTTATTGCTCCAAAAACATGCCAGCCTGCCTGCTACCATGCTCCTATCCTATGATAGTCATGGATTCACATTCTGAAGCTGTAAGCAAGCCCTCAATTAAATGCTTTCTTCTTTAAGTTGCCTTGATCATCGTATCTCTTTACAGCAATAGTACAGTGACTAAGACAAGCTGAAATCTATGTGTGGAATATGGATGGCAATTACACACAATAATAATCTAGAGGTTTTGCTTTTCTAATGTAAATTCAAACATGGTGCTCATAATTAACTTGTGTTTTTGTGATGTTGAGTAATCTTAACATGATTCTTTATTAAAGACAATAAATACTAGTAAATTTTATGTACTTATTCATTTTATTTTTTACTGGGATAGGTTCTCATGAAGCTTAAGCTGGTTTTAAACTAACTGTGTAACTGACAAAAGACCTTGAACTCCTGATACTCCTGCCTACAGCTCCTCCTAGGAGCTGGGAATTTTATTGCTTTTAATGACTATATTAGTAAATTCGTACATGGTGATAAGAATACTTTATGGTTGAAGATCCTTGGACATCCGGATGTGTACAGAATATATTTTGTTTATATAGAGCAAGTATATATGTATTGAAGCTTCAGAGTTATGCTCATAAAAAGTAGGGACTTTTAGATATATGGGTTCTGGTTTTCTATGTGGCATTCAAGTTGCATACCTGAACAGCAATTTACCTTCCTTCTTTATAAAATATAAACTAAAAATGCTGATATAATCAATTCACAACTTTAAATGAAAAGGACTTACAGTTGTTTCATATATTGCTGTTGATAGACTCTTCTTCTCTGTCCTCCTCCTCCTGCTCCTCCTCCTCCTCATTCTTTTTCATTTCAGGGACTTTTTGTTTCCTCTGGGATTAACATTCTGCTATTAGTAATGGTTGCTGATCATAGCACACTGTGATGTGCTATGTGTAATACAGGTTTAGGGTGTCAACTCTACTTATAGTTTGCCAAGGTTGTTATTACTTCCAGAATATTAGAGGATGATAGGAGATTCCTGGGTCAGAGACAAAGGACTTACTTTCTCATAGCACAGTAGACAACAGTGAGCCCCAGCATACTTAGATGATTCTCCGTGTTAAGTCTCTGAGACAGGCCAAACAGATACCTATACAAGCAGTAGGATGCTGGAGAGAGTCCAGAAAGCAAGAACTCACTGACTCATTACAGAAACTGCTTGACATCAGTGTTTATATTTTAAAATCTGGCATATAGAACAAAATTATACAGGACATGGAGGACATTTCCAAGAGTGTCTAGGCATTGTCTCTTCCTATTCAAATCCAGGAATTATCTCTTTAAATTCTTTTCTATTAAATGAATCATTTCTGATGAATTTCTCATCTGCCATTGAAATAAGAAGGTATTTGCTAACAACACTATAACTTATAATACATGGCTTACTAGAATCTGCACATACTGAAGATGTGACTCTGACCTCTCCAGTTTGCTTGTTTAATTCTAGCTTATACCTCCTTATGACCATGCATTGTCCATAGTGCCTCCAAAATTCCTGACGTCCAAAGACTCCCCTAGTGTTGCAGTTGTTCTTTACTGTTAAACACAATTCTAAGATTTACCTAGATAGTACAGCAAATAAATTCTACTTAAATTTACCATTTGGAATTTTACAGCATAAATATAGAACTACATCCCTTCCAATACTGTTTTTCCTTTTCTTATTAAATTCAAATGTTTTTGCAAATCTCATACATGACTATTGCCTTTAAATCTTCCTCTCCCCACTAAGACTCCTAGCCTGTTTCTTACATTTCTCAAATTCATGACCTCTTCTTAATTATTTATTAATTCTCTATATACATATAATTGTATACATACACACACATATATGCATATACATATGTATATGTGTCAACTTACCAACTTACCAAGTCCATTTGGTGTTGCTCATATGGTGTTGCTCTCTAGAGGTGAGACCCTGTGAGAGATTTCCCCATCTCTCTTGGCATGTCAATTGGAATTGCCATTATACAAGTCTTATTTTGGCAACCATTTGTTGAGATTTCATAGGAGTTGCTTGCTGTGATGTCTAGAAGATATTATCTGACAGAAGGCATTCTGATCCTCTGATTCTCACAAACTTTCTGACCCCTCTTCTGTGATGCTGACTGAAGCTTAGAAGTAGAATTGCATTATAGTTGTACCAGTTGAGGTGGGACATCTCATGATCATGTATCCTCTGTATTTTAAACCACAAAGTCTTACCTCTAAATGAAGTGCTATAGGAAATAATGGGTGCTGAGAATCTGTTTCTCCTGGGCTGAGCCCCCTGATAGGTTTTTCAATCCCAAGTAGTCATCCCTAAGCACATGTACATATGAAGCACAAATGGACTTGCTAAGTTGACACATGCACAGATAGTTTTATGTATACATATAATTATATATACATTATATATATATATAATTAATAAATAATTAAGAAGCGGTCATGAATTTGAGAAGTGTGGGTTTCTGTAATTTTATCCATCTCCTGCAAAAGAAGCTTCTTTGATGAGGGATGGCATCTGCACTTTATCTGTAAGCACAATGATATTGTAAATATAGTTAGAAGTGAGATTGGTTTGGAAAAAGACAGTAGTAGGTTCTTCTCTAGGGTCTATGACCTCTCTACATTCTTTGTTACTTGGCTAGGTTTATAGTCTGAGACAAGATTTATTTTATTCTTAAAAATAAGAATTAAAAAAAGAATTTATTTTATTAGGTATGGTTTAAGTCCAATCAGACAACTGTGAGTTGTCCTCAAGATAAAAGTGCCACTATTGTATTAATGAGGGTATCTTGCCAGGCCAGCCATGGTTGTGACTTATATGCTATACAAATGGGTAGAACCATTGGTCACTTTTCTACCTTGGCAATTTGTGTTACCGCCCTCAAATACTGTAACAACTAGTTTTCAAGAAGAAACCTTGATTCTTCTCCAGTTCAGCTTGATTCCTCCAAATCCTGGGTCCAAAGTGTGTGGTATTTTCAGCAATAGGGTCTTTCCTCTGGGAGGCAACCAAAAGCAATGGTACGACAGAGTTTTTTTTTTTTTAACTGTTATTGTTGTTTTGTTTTGTTAACTTGGTTACATATGGAATTAACTAAAACCCCAAAATAGAGTGCCCAACTTATGATGGACTTTCCTGTGATTTGCTTACTTTGGAGTAGGAAGATTCACTCCTAATATGGATCTTTGAGGTAGGAAGACACACCTGTAATCCAGATCCTTGAATTGAAAAATGAAATGTGATTCAACTCAATAGACAGTGTTCCACTTTCACTCCTGTTTAAAGGGATGCAATTCTTGTATTTTCTAGTTTTGACTGCATGATACAGGTAATCTCCAGTTGCTAGTTAAAATAGTGTTTGTAGTTTATAAGAAAATGTTTCCTGCAATTTTTATTCTGTTAAAGTATTAGACCAGTGTGTGTTTTTATATAGTGTGCTGTGATGATGTTGTTTTATTTTCTCATCATAAAAAGCTTAGGAAAATTGAATATAGACCATACAAATAGCTGCCACAGAAGTTGAGGAAACTAAGGTGAATGACTGAAGGTTGTCTCAGATTATGTGCTTGGTGCCAAAGTCATGAACAGAACAAGGCTCAATGGATTCCTCATCTGATGTTTTTATGCTTTTGGTAACTACCCTTTGCTTTCCCCAAGCACACCTGCCATAATAAAGACAGTATTTATTCTGAGTCTTTTCCCATATTCACATGTCAGAAAAGATAACATGCCCATTTTTCTTTCTTTCTTGATGCCTCTATGACTTCAAGGGAATATAACTTTAGTATTCAATTGTGAATATTAAATACATCTATTAACATGCTATATGACAAAAAAATCTATATCCTGCATTCAAATTTATATTGTTATTCAACATCCTGATATGTATGTCAATGCAGAGAACACAATGGATTACCTTTTAACTACCTAAATCTCACAATTCTTAGGGCTGCAGGCAGGAAGCTTTTGCACCATATCAAACTTGATGCCCCCATGACTCTTTCTTAATCTTGAACAAAGAACAAAAGGACTACTGTCCTTATATGGTAACTGATAAGCAGTCATCTGTTCCAATTTCAAAAGCACTGATGCTGTCACAATCTGCCCCCAGGGTTCCAGCAGGCATTCCTGAGATTCTGCACGAGATTCCCATAAAGTGATAGGTTCATTATGATCTTTCAGGTGTGCAGACAGACTTTATAAAGCTAGAGGAACAGCACAGAACAGTGAATTCTGGAATTTGACAAAATTGGGCCGATTCTTACTTTGCTAGTCACTAAGTGCACTGTGTTAACAGACCTCTTACTTATGTCTGTTTGTACTCACACTGACTTTTGTTCTTCAGAAAAAACTGCAAATGAAAACTTGTTCATCTTTTTCTTGAAATATCTTATATCCTTGGTTTCTCTGGGGTACATATTGTAAAAATACCCAAGGTTCTAACAAAAATTTTATGATTATTTCTATTAATCTAAAGAGGACTGATGGAGAATCTAGGATAAAAAGTAAGGTTCTTACACTTATTTGCTAATTCTCCTTCTCTTTCCTTTTCTGATTATAAAAGACCAAATTAAAAAGTGTTTTACATTGTATAATACAGAAGAAGGATGGCAATAAAAGGAAGGCATTAGCATATATTAGAAAAAGTAAGACGTTGAGTTTATGAAGCGAGTCATTGGGTAAATGTGCTGGCCAATGCAAAGGCGATGATCTGAGTTCAATTCCTGGAACTGTCATAAATGTGGAAGGGGAAAACTGACATCATAGAGTTGTCCTGTAAATGTCACATGCATGCTGTGGTGGACTCCCATATGTACACACTCATCACGTACACTGAAACAGTGAAACTTAAATAGAAAGCAAAACCCAAACCCACAAACAAACTAAAGGCAGGGCATTGTATGTGTGTGTTTCAATTGTTATTTATGCATTTTAGATTCATTCAGGGAAATGGTGATACCTATAAAATTCTTCTGCATACGGTGTGTTTGATAAAGTGTTGTAGGCTCAATATGAGCATAGCCCTTACTTACTGTGGCATCAAAACCATTAAAAACAGTTAAAAAATTGGCATTAAATAAATTAAGAAAATTGAAAGAAATATAGAGTGAATTTGCAATGTGTCTATTACAAATGAATTCTATAGTGTTAAGGGAAAGCACCCCAGAGTTTCTATAGACCCTAAAAGGCCTCCTGGGAAATAGTTTATTTCTCTTTTTTTGCCTTTTTGTTTTGTTTTGTTTTTGAAACTATAATTTGTAAGCAAAAGATATTCTTTTTTTATTAAAAAGCCAGACAAAGCATTGTGAAATAAAAGTATCACCCCCAAATCCCATTTAGTTTACTTTCTGTTGACCATCTACTACTGGATCTGTGGTTTGTATACCCAGTGAGACTCCATTGAAGAAAACTAACTTTGCTTTTAAAAACAAGCAGTTACCAATTGGAGATAGTTTATGGGTTGGAGGTTAGGGCTTTTCCTTAAATCCACTCTTTGCACTGGGACCAAATCTAGCTTATAACCGTGTGGGCCCCATGCATATTGCCACAGTCTCTGTGAGTTCATATGTGTATAAGTCCTGTTGAGACTAGAAGGCCTCTGTTCCTTGGTGTCTTACATCCCCACTGGCTCTTACAATATTTCTACCTCCTATTCTAAAAAGTTCCCTGAGCTCTGAGAGGAGGGGCTTAATGGAGACATGCCATTTAAGACTCAGTGTTTCAAGGTCTCTCACTCTCTTCACATTGCCCAGCCATGGATTTCTATATTTGCTCCCATAACATAGGAGGAAGATTCTCTAATGAAGAATGAGCAAGATACCAATTTATGAATATAACAGAAGGTTGCAAGGTAGGTTATCTTATTTGTACCTTCCTTTCGTAGAACAGTAGTATTTGGTTTTCCACTAACACTGTGACCTATCTAGTCTAGGGTTCTTGGTTACCCAGGGAGTGTCAGGCATTGGTTCTATCTCATGAGAGTCTTTAATCCAATCAAATCATGATGGGTTACTCCCACATTTATTACACTATAGCACCAGCATATTTTAAAGGCAGGTCACCATTGTAGATTCAAAGGTTTGTATAAGGGTTGGTGTTTATCTTTCATCTTTAATAGTGCACACAGTACTTTTCTGTTCCATGAATAGTAGTCAGTAAGGATACATGCTATAGGTAGGTACCAGCTCAACTTCTCCATATTCAGAGACTTAAGTAGGTGTTATCTTCAACAATAAGGCCTTTCCATCAATTTGTGAGATGCAACCAATAGCCTCGGCAATAGCTTGTGTTGTTTGGGGTTTATTTCCCCCCTTCTATTAAAAAATGATTTTCTTCCTGTGCAATATATCTTGATTATAGGTTTCCTTCACTCTACTCCACCCAGTTCCTTCCCATCTCCCTTTCTACTCAAATCTGTGGCTGCTTGTATTATGTTAATTTTGGTCCCTAAATATTATGCATGAGAATCTGCATGTACACATCTGCATGTAAGACACTGAGGGACCCTGCCCCCAGTTGATTCTGATTGGTAAGTAAAGTTTCCAGCAGCCAATGGCTGGGGTTTTTAGGATTCCTAGTCAAGGGACTGAGAGAAGAAAAGAGAGATCTGCCATGCAAGGGGAAGGAGAAGAGATACCACACCTGAGAAAGTGCCGGACAGGAAGCAGAGCTGCCATGTAAGAACCAGGGATAGAGCAGCCAGAGAGGGCTGCCTGACTGGGGCCGGGGCAGCAAAGATGGAGCATAGACTTTAGTAGTAATAACTAGGGAATATCGGAGGGAGTTGGATTAGCCACATTGGGGTTAGGAAATGGCCCAGTCATTAAACTGTTTTAAGCATATCAAAATATAAAGGCTGTGTGTGTGCGTGTGTGTGTGTGTGTGTGTGTGTGTGTGTGTGTGTGTGTGTGAGCTCAGAACATTGAGGCAGGTCATGAGGAACTCGCAGTGCATCTGGGATCAATTTGAGTATTTAGTTGGGTACTACTACACAAATCTACTCTCCTGTCTCTAATTGGAAAAGAACAGGCTGTTAAGAGGTAAAAACAAAATATAACAAAATAAAATATAGTAAGATAAAGAGAAAACATCATATCGAAGTTGGACAAGGCAAATCAACAAAAGGAAAGAGCCCCAAGATCAGGCAAAAGAGTCAGAGACCCTTTCATTCACACACTCAAGAGGCCCATAAAAATACTAAATTAAGAACTATGATATATGTATATATGGAGGACCTAGTACAGACTTGTGTCAGCCTTTTGCTTGATGCTTAAGTCTTTTTTAAAATTTTTTTTGTTATTTTTTCTATATTCTTTATTTACATTCCAAATGATTTCCCCTTTCCCAGTTCCCCCCTCCCCAAAAGTCCCATAAGCCCTCTTCCCTCCCCATGTTCCCCATTTGCCTAAGAATTTCATGAATTCATTGTTTTAAATTGCTGAGTAGTATTCCATTGTGTAAATATACATGGAAAATATCTCTGACAAAATTGAAGAAATATATAGAAAAACATGTTAAGATTGACTATTTCATGGAAAAATTATACAGATAAAATGGTAGGCATAAAAATATTCCTAAGTTGATTGAAAGGGAAATTATAAATATTTTCTGATAAAATTGAAGATCTACAAGGAAAATATTTCTGATAAAACTCAAGAAATATATAGAAAAACACGTTAAAAGTGACTATTTCATGAAAAATTATACAGATAAGATGGTAGGCATAAAAATATTCCTAAATTGATTGAAAGTAGAATTAAAAACATTTTCTAATAAAATTGAAGATGTACATGGAAAATATCTCTGATAAAATTGAAGAAATTTATACAGATAAATTAGTAGGAATAAAAATATTCCTAAGTTGATTGAAAGTAGAATTATAAACATTTTCTGATAAAATTGAAGATTTACATGGAAAATATTTCTGATAAAATTGAAAAAATATATGGAAAAACATTAAAATTAAAGATTATCATGGAAAATTGTACAGATAAAATGGTAGGCATCAAATATTTCTAAGTTGATTGAAAGTGAAATTATAAACAATTTCTGATAAAACTGAAGATTTACATGGAAAATATCTCTGATACAATTGAAGAAATGTATAAAAAACACATTAAGATTGAGTATTTCATGGAAAACTTATACAGATAAAATGGAAGGTATAAAAATGTTCCTAAGTTGATTGAAAGTAAAATTATAGACACTGTCTGACAAAATTGAAGATTTACATGGAAAATATTTCTGATAAAATTAAAGAAATATATAGAAAAAATGTTAAAATTAAAGATTATCATGGAAAATAATACAGTAAAATGGTAGACATAAAACTAAATTGAAAGAGGAATCACAAACATTTTCTGATAAAATTGAAGATTTACATGAAAAATATTTCTGTTAGACTATGTTTTTTTGCTGGGGAATTGAGTCCATTGATGTTATATTAAGGAATAGTGATTTTTTGCTTCCTGTTATTTTTGATTGACAAAAGGCAAGCACAAGAACCCTACCAATAGAAACCAAGGCTACTTGGCAACATCAGAGCCCAGTTCTCCCACTACAGCAAGTCCCAGATACCCCAACACACTGGAAAAGCAAGAGTTAGATTTAAAGTCTCATCTCATGATGCTGTTAGAGGACATCAAGAAGGACATAAATAGCTCCCTTAAAGAAATACAGGAGAACATGGGTCACATGGTAAAAGTCCTTAAAGAGGAAACACAAAAGTCCCTGAAAGAAATACAGGAGGGCATGGGTGAACAGGTAGAGGCCCTTAAAGAGGAAACACAAAAATCCCCTAAAGAATTACAGGAGAGCACAAACAAACAAGTGAAGGAACTGAACAAAACCATCTAGGATCTAAAAATGGAAGTAGAAACAATAAAGAAATCACAAAGTGAGACATCTCTGGAGATAGAAAATCTTGGAAAGAATTCAGGAGTCATAGATGCAAGCATCAACAACAGAATACAAGAGATAGAAGAAAGAATCTCAGAGGCTGAATATACCATAGAAAACATTGACTCAACAGTTAAAGAAAATGCAAACTGCAAAAAGCTCCTGAGTTAAAACATCCAGGAAATCCAGGACACAATGAGAAGACCAAACCTAAGGATTATAGATATATAAAAGAGTGAAAATTTCCAAGTTAAAGGGCCAGTAAATATCTTCAACAAAATTATAGAAGAAAACTTTCCTAACCTAAAGAAAGAGATGTCCATGAACATACAAGAAGCCTACAGAACTCCAAACAGACTGGACCAGACCAGAAAGTCCTCCCAGCACATAATAATCCAAACACCAAATGCACTAAACAAAGAAAGAATATTAAAAGCAGTAAGGGAAAAAGGTCAAGTAACCTATAAAGACAGACCTATCAGAATTAAACCAGATTTCTCACCTGAGACGATGAAAGCTAGAAGATCCTGAGCAGATATCCTACAGACCTTAAGAGAACACAAATGCCAGCCCAAACTACTATACCCAGCAAATCTCTCAATTACCATAGATGGAGAAAACAAGATATTCCATGATAAAACCAAATTTGCACAATATCTTTCCACAAATCCAGCCCTACAAAGGATAATAGATAGAAAACGCCAACACGAGGAGGGAAACTACACCCTAGAAAAAGCATGCAAGTAATCTTTTTCAAACAAACCCAAAAGAAAGTAACCACACAAACATAAAAAGAACATTCAAAATAACAGGATGCTTAAGTCTTACACTCTTTCTGCCTCCTCTTCTATGGGGTTCCCTGAGCTCTGAAGGGAAGGATTTGATGGAGACATCCCATTGATAGATACATGTTCCAAAGTCCTCTCTCTCTGTCTCTCTGTCTCTCTGTCTCTCTGTCTCTCTGTCTCTCTGTCTCTGTCTCTCTCCCCCTCTCTCTCTCTGTTTTTTTTTGTTTGTGTGTGTGTATGTGTATGTTGTATGTGTATGTGGGTCTCTATATTTATTTTCATCTGATGCAGAAGGAATGTTCTGTATTTTTGTTCCCATCTGCTGTAGGTGAAAGATTCTTTGGTAATGGCTGAATATGGCACTGATCTATGAGTACAGCAGATCAATATCATTAAGAGTCATTTTACTGATATGTTTTTTGTTTTGGTTTTATTTGTTTTTTTAGATCAATAATATGTGGTTTTACCATAAGTATCTGGGATGTCTATTCTACACTACACTCGGTTGTAGTGTCAGATATGAGTGCCATTTCATGGGATGGGCCTTAAGTCAGATTGGACATTCATTAGTTACTCCCACAAGCTTTGTGCCACCATTGCCCTAACATATTTTTTAGGCAAGACAGATTGTAGATCAACAGTTTTGTGGCTGAGGTGGTGTTTATGCTTTCTTTTTCAGTAGCTTGCAGAGTATCTTTCATTACCAATGGCATTAGAACATAGGGGTTAAAGTTCTACATAGGCACTAGTTTGATTTCTCCATGTTCAGTGAGTTATGTGTGTGTTGTCTTTAGCAATGGTTGTCTTTACAATTTGCTGCCAGTTTATGGAGAGCAACATATTCTTTTGGTGGCAGCTTAGATTGTTTGGGAATTTCCATGGGACCCCATTGGACAAAAACTCAATTGGATGTTACCCAGTCTCAGCTTAGATTTCTTTCATATATGTATATATTTTAAGAATCATCTGTTGTATTAGATTTCCAAACAACCCCTCAACTGGCCATTCATTATAGCTGTCCTTGTCCATATTCTCTCCATTGTCCCCACTCATTCTCTCCCTTTCCCATTTTCACCCCCCACAGGCCATGTGGGACAAATGAACCTTTCGACCAGAACTGGTAAGGTTGAATGAGCCCACACTCAGTAAATCTCAGAATTAATAACTGTAGGTCTGAGGCCACTCCTTGCCTAACTCTACCTGTTCTGGAGCACTAACTACAACACTCCACTGAGAGGACCACAGCAATCAGTCATGTAGCATAAAAACCAATGATCTTCCCTCCCCTCCCCTCCCCTTCCCGTCCCTTCCCTTCCCGTCCCTTCCCTTCCCTTCTCCTCCTTCCCACAAAAGGTATTTAATCCATGGCTCACCCTGGGAAAAGTGTCTGCTTTCTTATCCACCATCAAATAAAGCAGTTTGGACAAGCACACACAGGGACTGTCTCTTTATCAAGGATTTGGGGGTGGGGGAAGGCCTTCATAGTAAAGAGTTTCCCCTAAATCTCCCAGAGGAGAAGGCCTTCTTTCTTTCAGTCCCTCTGTACTCTTGGCATTCACTCAGAACCAAACTGGGTTCTCCCCCTTCCTTGGCTCTGCCTTCACCTTCCTGCCTGGTACATGAATGGTCTTAGGGGAAGGATGGACAGGGGGCCCTTTTCTAAATTCCTAGCAGTATGCCAGCAGTGCCTGGGTACAGAGGAACCTGGGAACCACAGCACTTGTCCCAGATCCTGCTGTTTCCCATCCAGGAAAACCCTGACTGAAGAAGACCATTAAGGACTGCATTTTTGCCTCCCATGAGAATGTGCAAGAGGGACTTCCCTCCTCCCTAGTCCATTAGTCGATATCTAACCTCTGTGATTATATGGATGGTAGTTGGCTTATCATTGACTTAACAGTTAACAACCACTTATAAGCAAATGAATACCATATTTGCCTTTTGGGAATTGGCTTACTTCACTCAGTATACTTTTTTTTTCTAGTTCCATTCATTGACTTTCAAGTTTTATAATTTCAATTCTTTAACAACTGAGTAATAATTCTTTGTGTAAATGTACCAGACCTTCTTCACCCATGTATCCACTGATGGAAATCTAGGTTGTTTCCAATTTCTGATTGTTATAAATAGATCAGCAATGAGAATGATTGTGTGCATATCTCTGTAGTAGTACATAGAATTGGCAGGGGGATATGCCCAAGAGTACTATAGATTTATTTCTAGTTTCCTGTGGAACAGTTCCAGCTCCTAACCATGATCTATCTACATACTGCAAACGTTGCAAATAACCACATGTTATGTGAAAATAGCTCTTTCTTATCCATAAATGTTACTCTTGCTTTAAGGATCTAGTTTCCTTTCTCACAGGAAATATATTCTGTCAGGAGTAATTAGAAGTGTTCTGTAGATGTTCAAAAAGAACATGTCCACCTTAATTTTAAGAAGTGCTACATTCACATCCAACATTGGCAAGTCATATTATATAAAATCTAGAATACATGTGGCCTTGGCCATCCTGGTTTCTGAAAGTATCTCCAGTGATTTGTGTTTATTGAAAGTGTTCATTGATTAAAGCAGCTCCCCCTACAACATCCCACCCTGGGTAAATAATGTTCAAAGTTAGAAAAGAATAAATTGATAAGGGAGAGAGAATTCTTTTCCAAAAATTTCTAAAGCAGTCATTATCCAAAACTTATACTAGTTATATTAGTTCTGTTCATTTACATTTTCTCTTTTATATTGAATTCCCCAAATTAATGGATATTGTTCTAGTATACTTTCACTTACTGTGATAAACACCATGATTTCTTTATTGTTTCTACTTCCATTTTAGATCCTGAATGATTTTGTTCAATTCTTTTACCTGTTTGGTTCAAAAACAACATGAGGGAAAAGATTTATTTGGCCTACACTTCCAGATCACAGTCTATCATTAAGGGAACTCAAGGCAGGAGCTCAAGGTAGAAATCTACAGATAGGAAAAGAGTTTAAAATCACAGAGGAGTCCAATTTACTGGATTAACCTTCAGCAATTTATAGGCTCACTTTCTGCTACTTTTACTATACCTCAGTGTACTTACTGTCCAGGGCTGGTACCTCCCATAGTGGGCTGGGCTCTCCCACATCAATCATCACTCAAGAAAATTTTCCATGTTATTGCACATGCCAATCTGATGGAGGTATTACCTCAACTGAGGTTCCTTCCTCTTATTCCAAGATGACCCTAGCTGTCAAAATTTTAAGCTGTATATTTAAAAACAAAACAAAACAAAACAAAACAAAAAACCCTTATATGTTTCTTTAGCTGGAGACAGTCAAGTCAAGGTGTGGAGTGTATTGCTATTCAATAATGTTTTCTGGTCATTCACAAGGAGTGAGAAAAAGCTTTAATTCTTCTAGCTAATAACTCTAAGAATGATCTTTTTTAAAATCTCATGTATATAAGGAGATAATATTGGAAATAATTTTGAAATAAAATGTAAGAGTATTAGCAAATAAAGCCCACCTGTGTGCTTAATAGCATAAAATATACATTAAGACATGAAATAATCTCTCTCTAAACATGACTGTAGCAAAGGGTAGAGCAATTATATCCATTTATTAAACACTGAACTTCTGTTTAATCATTGAAATAATAAGAATAAAGAGATGGCAATACATTGTTTGAGACTTAAAAAGCGCAAGTTTTCTGAAAATTTCTGAAGTTGAAAAGTACCTATTTTTTAATTCTTCACCCTTACTTTTTATAGAAATATTAACCTTTAATTTTTGACATGCAAAACATAGAAAGAGCAAGAACATTGACTAGCTGACAAATGTCAGGGCAAAAATAAGATGTAATTATAGCTTCAGATGATGTCTAAATTTCCCATAGCAAGTAACACAAGTCTCTGAAATCAGGGCCAAATAAAATCTAAATTTTATACTCAGGCAAAAAGATGAAAAGTAATTTTGATATTGTATCACCAATTATATCTTTTAGAATTTAAGAAAAAACAAAAAGCAGCTGAAAGAGTCAGATGAAGATATTTGGACCAACCAATAGACAGACGTGGCTGATGTTGAATTAGAGAAGGCTGAAAGAAGCTGAGGAGAAGGGTGACCCTCTAGGAGGACAAACAGTTTCAATTAATCTGGATTCCCAAGATCTTCTCAAACACTGGACCACCAACCAGGAACCATACACCAGCTGATATGAGGCCCCCAACACACATACAGTAGAGGACTGCTGGGTCTGTGTTCATTAAGAGATGATGCACCTAACTCTCAAGAGACTGGAGTCCACAGGGAGTTTAGAGGTCAGGTGGGGTGGGGGGTGGTGGGGACATCCATGTGGAGACAGGGTGGTAGGGAGGAGGCATGGGATGTGGGACAGTCAAAGGGTGGACAGGGGGCAGGATAAAATATGGAGTATAAATAAATAAATAAATTTAAAACAATTTAAAAAAGAAAAATACAACTAAATTTGAGGTTTTCATTATTTTAAAGTGATAGTTGTAGATCAGGTGTGATGTATAAAATTTTCACTAAGCTATTAACTTTAGAAATTTGTATTTCAGTCTCTCTCTTAGTGCTTATACTAACTGTACATATTTTGTCATTTATTCCTTGCAATAACATGCTATTTATATGAAAAATCTTGCCCTTTCAGAAATTAATATTATGACTACATTTATTTTTGAGTGTTTTTCACACAAGTTTCTCAAAAAAAAATTTTTAACTTTCTGTCCTAGCGTTTTTCACATCTATGGAGTTGCTCTCTTAAATTGCCTGGGTTTATTTATTAGTTGGAATGTTTGAGGTTTCTGGTACAAAGCAAATCAAGCATACCTTCAAAAATAATTCAAAGACTAAAATCAAATACCTATTTAAACTTATAAGTTGCCAATTAATGTGGACAATTAGTACATGTTAAGTGCCTAGAAAAATATTGTCATGCAATTATAATTTCAAGAACTACCATGCATGGCATGTGACTTCTCCCTCAAACACACATGTGAGATAATAGTTTTCAACCCAAGCATTGTCTAGGCAAAGGCCTTATGGTTGGTTAGACCTCCAGGTAAATCAGGAAAATTAGAAGTGGGACTCAAGCATTATTTTTCCCCTTAATGTTTTATTTAGGAAAAAAAATCAACACAATGTACTATTCCTAGAATAGTAAACCAAGGCTGGTATCCTTAGTAATATTTGCATCCGCTGTTTACATCAATATTAATGTTTCATTATTCTGAAGTATTTGCAAAAACTTATTCTCAAATCAAACTGTAGAATTTGATCCCTGAATATTTTTGAATTTATTTCCTAGTAACAAAGAGATCCTTCTGCAATTGAAAAAAATTTGATAATCTCAAGAAATTTAACAATTATAACACATTATTACCATGTGTACAGTCTTTATCCAAGACCCACCACCCACCATTTACCTTCTTTATACACTTCACATATATGTATTTAAAAATCAGGATTCAGTTATAGATCCTGAATTATGTAAATTTGCCTTGTTTTTTAAATGTTCCTTTAGGTACAAAGCGTTTGTTATTTTATTTATAGATAGAAAATTCTAGAGGGGGTTTTTGTTCCCTTTTTCTTTTAAGATTAAAAGTTGTTATCTTTAATTTAAATATATTATTATAATATTAATCTGAGATGCAGATTAATCATAAGGTAGTATAATTTATATGGTATGTTATATTTATGGATTTCTTCTTCAAATTTAAAAGAATTGAGAAAATTTGTAATATACAACATATTTTTGAAATGTATTTATATATATTAGAAGACTCAATAGATCTAATTGGTATGTCTTACTTTACCTACTTTTTACTTTTATTGTATCTCATTAGAAAAGAAACAGACCTTTAAGGTACAATAATAAAATAAAATAATATAAGATAAAACAAAACAAAACAAATTGGAAAAAGACAAAACAAACAAAGAAAAGAGCCTAAGAAAAGGTACAAGAAGAAGATATAGCTCCAGAGATCCACTCAGAAATTCTACAAAAAACAAAACACCAGAAGCCATAAGATATGTGCAAAGAATCTGTAGAGTAAGCTAATAAATGAATAAATAAAAGACAAATGAATAAAACAAAGAAGGAAATTTACCAAAAGAAACTGACATGACATCATGAGACAAGGAACCCCCAAAAGTGCCATTGAATTTGTTTTCTGGGCATGCAGCATAACCTTAAGAGTAGTTTGTTTTCCAAGTGAGTCTCTCTTGAAGAAGACTACATTTTCATTTGTAGGAGGTTATCAATTGGAGATAGCTTCTTGGTTAATGATAGGATAATATGTATACTTCTTTCAGCTCTAGAACCCCATTTAGTGCAGCCTGTTCAGCCCCTGTGAATGCTGTGTCAGTCGCTATGAGCATATATGGGTGTCAACCTTGTTGATGTAGAGGACCATTTATTCTTGTTGTTCTCCATCCTATCTGGCATTTAAACTCTTTCTACCTCCTTTTTCTCAAAGTTCCCTGAGCCCTGAGTGGAGTGATTTGATGGAAGCCACCTGTTTAGGGATGGGTATTCCTAGGTCTCTTTCTGTTTCTGTCTCTGTCCTCCCATCTCCCACTCACCCCCACCCCCTGCCCCTGTTCCATCATCCCATCTACACATTGTCTGGCTGTGGGTGTCTGCATTTGTTCCTATCTGCTTCAGGAGGAAGCTTCTCTGATGATGGCTGAGGAAGTCACAGATCTATGAGTATAGTAAACTGTCATCAGAAATCAGTTTATTGTTACACACCTTTGGTATAATAGTAACATTTGGTTTTCCCCTAGGCTCTTGGCTTATCTAGTCTTGGGTTTTGGCCACACAAGCAGTGTCAAATATGGAGTCCATCCTGTGGAATGAACCTTCAGTCAAATCAGATATTATGATTATTCCCATAAGCTTTGTGCCACCATTGCACTAGCATAACTTACAGGTTACCATTTTAGATTAAAGTGATTGTAGTTTGGTCTATTTTTCTCCTTTGGTAGCCTGTAGAGTACCTTCTTGTATGGAGAACACCTTCCTAGAGGGGTGGAGAGTCTACATAGGCACCAGCCCCACCCCTTGTCAAATGAGTTGTGTAGGTGTTATCTTCAGTAATAAACCTTGCTGTCAGTTTTTGAAGTACAACTTACAGCCTTGGCAACCTGGGTTGGTTGGTAGATCCCAAGAGACCCCTTTGGCCAACAAGTCAATTAGATGTAACTCATTCCTGATTCTGGAAGCTTCAATTGGTGACAAGAGATGGTCAGTTTAGACTCTGTCTCTCCAATATGGTGATTTTCTTTCTATTGCCTTCATTTATGTATATATTTTGGGAAGCATCTACTGTATTAGGTTTCCACACTACCTTTATAGCTGTCGTTTTCCACACTCCATTCCTTATCCCTTGCTTCCCTCTGTATCCACCCATCTATAACTATTTATTCTATTTCCCTTTCCTAGTCAGATCTATTCCTCTCCCCTAGTCCTTTACACTATATGTAACCTCTGTGGTTTTATGGACTGTAGTTTGATTATCATTGACAGCTAATGAAGAGTGAATACATATTCTACTGGGTCTGGGCTACCTCGTTCAGAATGAATGATAATTCTTCTAGTTCCATCTATCCATTTACCTGGGATTTTCATGATTTCATTTTTTGACAACTTAGTAATATTTCATTGTGTAAATGTACCACATTTTCCTTACCTATTCATCTATTGATGAGCATATATATTGTTTACAATTTCTGGCTATTATGACAATAGTAGAGCAGCAGTGAACATGGTTGAGCAGGTGTTTATGTGATAGGACAAATCAGAGAATCTTGAGGTAAGCTCTATTACTGGCTTCCTGAGGAACCACCATGCAGATTTCCATAATGACTACATCAGTTTCCACTTCCACTAGCAATGGACAAGTGTTCCCCTTACTCTGCATCCTTGCCACATCAGCTATCATTTTTTTTTTATTAATCTGGGTATTCTGACTAATACATGAAATTTCACAGTAGTTTTGATTTGCATTTTCCTGATGACTAAGGATGTTGAACATTTCTTTCAATTATTCTCAGTCATTTGACTTTTCTCGTTTTTGTTTTCTTGAAACAGTTTTTTGGGTTTTTTTTTAGTTCTTTATATATTTTGGATTTCAGTCCTTGATCAGATCATGTGTGATAGGTAAAAATCATTTTCAGTTCTGTAGGTTCCCACTTTGTCTGAATGATGGTGTCCTATGTCATGCAGAAGCTTTTCTGTTTCAATGAGGTCCCATTTATTAATTGTTGATCTTAGTGCCTGTGCTAATGATATTCTGTTCAGACAGTCTTTTATGAACCAAGGAGTTCAAGGTTATTCCCAACTTTCTCTTCTGTCTGGCTTAGTGTATTCGGTTTTATGTTGAGGTCATTGATTCATCTAGAATTGGATTTTACTCATGGTGATACATATGGATATACTGGGATTCTTTATATACGTAGCCATCAGAGTGACCAGAGAGACTTCATCCAGTAACTGATAGGAGCAGATGCAGAGGGCCACAACCAAACATTAGGTAGAGCTCAGGGAATCATCCAGAGGAGGGAGAGAAGGATAGGAGAAACTAGAGGGTCAGGGACATGGCAAGAATATCACCCACAGAATCAATTGACCAGGATTCATCGGAGTTGAAGCGATCAATCAGGTAACCCCCTAATCTGACTAAGTCCTCTGCATATATGTTATGGCTGAGTAGCTTGGTGTTCTTGTGGAATCCTAATGGTGTGGGTGGAGGCTGTCTATGATTCATTTGCCTACTTGTGGAACCTTTCTTCTCTCACTGAGTTACCTTGTCGTCTTGATGTAGTGGTATTTGCCTGGATTTATTTTAGCTTGTTATGCTGTGTTTGATTGATGTCCCTAGGAGGCCTGCTATTTCTTGAGGGGATGTGGAGGAGGGAGTCGATCTGGGAGAGACAGTGGGCAGGGGACTGTAGTTGGGATGTAATATATGAGAGAATACATTTTTTTAAAAGAGTGGGATTAAGAATAGCTTGTAGTGATAAGGGGAGTCCCATTCCATTGTGAGTAGTGCCACCACTGGGCCTGATGAGTTTGGATTTTATCAGAAAACAAACTGATTAATTCTTGAGGAGCAGGCCAATAAGCAGCACCCTCCACGGGTTCTGCATTAGCTCCTGCCTCCACATTCCTGCCTAGTTTGAGTTTCCATCCCTACTTCTTTGGATGATAAATATAGAGTTGTAAGACAAATAAACCCTTACCTTTACACATTGCTTAGGGCATGTTTTTTTTTTCATCAGCAAGCCCTAATTAACACTGAATTTGCCTATCAGTGTAAAAGTTTTCTGTAATATTTGCTTTTTAATGGGTAGTATGTTATTTACAAATGTTCACCATTTCACTTTTTCATAGTTTTGATGACTTTTTATTTCTTGTCATGCTTCACTTCCCTGGCTAGAACAGAATTTTTAAATTATATTTTATTGTGTGTGTGTGTGTGTGTGTGTGTGTGTCAGGGTGCACGTATGAAAGTCAGAGGACGACTTGCAGGACTCAGTTCTCTCATTCTACTGTGTGGGTCCTGTCTTCATGTGTGGGGTCAAGCACCTTTAGTTATCTTATCAGCCCTAGTACTTTGGTTAAAAGAAGCAATAATGGCACATAATTATGAATGAACTTTTCATCTTTAAGAGTCATCTTTCCCCTGGGCACATTATGTATGGCCTTTATTTTGTGAAGGTATATTTCCACTATATTGTTTTTTTCTTTTTTCTTTCTTTCTTTCTTTTTTTTTTTTTTTTTTGACTTCTGATTTTATTACTGATTTCTTTCCTTTTTCTGTTTAAGGAGTTGTCCATGGCTGGAAAGCCTGAACTCTCAAGATCAGAGTTAGTTGCAACTGGTTTTTGTTGGAAGGGAATGGATATAGGAACTGGGATTAGGGCAGAAAGACCTTGTTCTTCTGTGGTCTTGGGAATAGAGGTCAAACTGAACTTCACAGAACCTGGGGAATTGTGGGAAGGGATGATATAGGAACAAAAGACTGGGGCTATGGGAGCCACCTCACTCTGGCCCATTTCTTTTCTAAGGTGACATTCTCTGCAGTCCTAGAGCCTTCTGTCTCTTCTCTTCTCTTCTCTTCTCTTCTCTTCTCTTCTCTTCTCTTCTCTTCTCTTCTCTTCTCTTCTCTTCTCTTCTCTTCTCCTCTCCTCTCCTCTCCTCTCCTCTCCTCTCCTCTCCTCTCCTCTCCTCTCCTCTCCTCTCCCCTCCCCTCCCCTTCCCTCCCCTCTTCTCCTCTCCTTACCTCTTCTCTTTTCTTCCTTCCTTTCTTTATTTTTTCATTTTTAAAACCTGTAAATCCTTTAGGCTGTGTCCTGAATGTCCACCTTAGACTTCTGAGGTCAGACTGAAAAGGACCACTAGTTATCTACCATGAGGGCATTGGAAATGCAGAAAAATCATAAATCCAAATTGGACTGAAAAATCACTCTTCTCAGAGGAAACCTCAAAAGTCTGTAACAACAAGCTTTGCACACTATGAAACACTCATCTGAGCCTTCTCTTTCTTTTTTTATTGATCATTTTATTTGTTTAGATTTAAAATGATTTCCCCTTCCTAGTTACTCTTCTACAAACCCTCCAACCCCTCACCCTTTTCCCACCTCCCCCTTGCCTCTCTGAGGGTGCTCCTCCACCCACTCACCCTCTCCTGCCTCACTGCTTTAGCATTCCCTTAGGCTGGAGCATCAAGCCTTCACAGGACCAAGGGCCTCCCTTCCCATTGATTTCAGATAAGGGTATTCTTTTGCTACATATGTATCTGGAGCCATGGCTCCCTCCATGTGTACTCTTAGGTTGGTGGTTTAGTCCTTGGTAGCTCTGGGTGGTCCAGTTAGTTGATATTGTTCTTTGTATGGGGTTGCAATTCCCTTCAGCATCTTCAGTTCTTCCCCTAGGACCTCCATTTTGATCCCTGGGCTTAGTCTGATGGTTGGCTGTGAGTATCTGCATCTGTATTGGTCAGGTGCTGATAGAACTTCTCAGGGAACAGTCATACCAGGCTCCTGAGAACAAGCACTTCTTGGCATCAGCAATAGCATCAAGGATTGGCTCTGCATCTGAGCCTTCCTATGTTCCTAAAGTAAATGATAAAGCATCAAAATGCCTTTCCATCACTCTGAAAAAGGTGTGTTAAGTTTCTTCTTAAAAGGCCATTCCTTTTGAGAGGGGTCTCTCTGTCTTGTGTAACTAATCTTTTCTCTCCATCAATGACAAGTTGCTTCATTTTGTGTGACAACGTATTTCTGTTAGTATGCATATAAATGAGAGGGCAACTTTGCTCCAGGCTGCTGTCACTTTAGGTTCTGGGTTTCAACAGATTTCAGGAAGCTTCAACACAAAGGTGAACTGCCTTGCTGAAACCTGCTTCCCTGCCCTGTATATTGTGTTCCTGAGCTTCAGTTATCACAAAGTGTGAGACATGGGGGCGATAAAGCCACCACTTTTCTCACACAGGCCAGATCATGACTCAATAGAATTGCCATATCAAGGGATTCTAATTAGCTTCCCTAAGTAGTCTTAGTGTTTTCCTTATTAGACATTAAACTAGTTGCTATTCCACCAGGAGCTAATGAAAGCATTTATCTCCCCAATATCATGATTATTTGGGAGACCCAAAGGGAAGAGAAAAAGCAGTAGGTGATTGTAGATGTCTTTATTCGGGAAATAGTCCACATCATCATTACAGGAAATAGAAGTCAGGAGATGAATATTTCTCCCTGAAGCAGAATATTAAATTTTTTCAAACCTCACCTCAATTGTGTTTCTTCTTCAAATGGTATAGTGAATTTATTATTATTATTATTATTATTATTATTATTATTATTATTATTATTATTATTATTATTATTTACTATGAGTATCTTTGCCAAGAACAGAACTCTTAAACTGTCTTTATTGATAGTCGTGAGAGGCTAAAAATCCTGTGGTGCTATTTACTCTTCAAAAGGTAAGAATGTAACCATGGGGGCTAATGAGATTGCTCAGTGGTTAATGACTGCTCTTACAGTGGGCATGAACTCAGTTCCTAGCACCCCAGAGAAGATCAAAATCATTTGTAAATCAAGGTCCAGTGTATTCTATACCCTATTCTGGTCTCTGCAGGGACCAGGGATGTACATAGTACATAGACATATATGTAGCTAAAACACCCATAAAATTAAAATCAATAAAAAGGAAAAATTAAAAAGTATATAACCATGTACTCACTTTGTGTGTAGGTCTCCTTTAAGATATAGGGAAAGCCCCTTGGCATGACATACTAGACCCGTTATTCATTTCAGTTTGCAGCCCTTAGTATTCTGATGCCTGGCTCCAGTTGTTTGAAATTATACCCAGTTCGATGTCCTTTCTGATATACTTTGATGTGAATGTCCTCCAAATGCTCATGTATAAAATTCTTGGTTCCTAAGATTGCTCTGCTAACAGGTAGCAGGATCTTTAACAGGTGAGGTCTAATCCATGTTCCTTAGCTCATTGGGAGCATGCTTGCGGAAGGTATTGTGGGATCTTGTTCCTCTCCTCTTTATCCTTTTGCTGACTATTGAGGTGAGAAGTTTTGTTTTACCTTGACTGCCTGTCATGTTTGGCAGCACCACCAAAAGCCCAAGAGCCTTGTGTTTACTTGACTATAGATGAAAGCTGTAAAAATATGAGCCCCCAATAAATTTTACCTCCTTATAAGTTAACAACTAAAGTATTTTGTAATCGTGTTAGAAAGGTGAAAGCATAATAATAGACCCAATTGTTTATTATATAGTGGTGAGGATTGTTTTCAGTAGAGTTAAATATTTCAGTTCTTTAAAACAATATTTTTCAAGATTTAGCTATTCTTATGGCCATATATAGTACCAATCATATTTTTATATTTTAATTTAGAATTCTTTTCAAAGAGTGAATGAAATACTTGCTTTGACATCATCCAAAGCAATGTAAATATAGCAATCATAGTTTGATGTAGTAGGTTATTTTAAAATAGATGCTATAGTTATATTCCTAACAAACATTTTAAAATAGATTACCTCTAAAAACAGCTATTTAAAACAAATCTTCTGCCCTTATTTACCATCTGATATTGGCTATTGGCTTTCTGTTTATTGTCTTTAATGTGTTTAGGTATGTACCTTGTATCCCTGCTCTCCACAAGACTTTTAACATGAAAGGGTTTTGGATTTTTCAAATGCATTTGTGTCATCTAGTGAGATGATCATGTGCTTTTTTTTTTAATGATTTTTTCTTTATTTACATTTCAAATGTTTTCCACTTTCCAGGTCTCCCCTTCAGAAACTCCCTATTCCATGCCCTCTCCACCTGCTCCTATGAGGGTGCTCCCCACCACATACCCACTCCTGCCTTGGCATTCCCCTACACTGGAGCATCGAACACTCTAAGGTCCAAGGGCCTTGCCTCCCACTTATGTCCAACAAGGCTAGTCTCTGCCACATATGTGGACAGTGCCAAAGATTCCTCCATGTGTATTCTTCATGTATATTTTTTGGTTGGTGGTCTAGTCCCCAGGAGCTCCAGGGGGTCTGGCCTGTTGACACTGTTGCTCCCTTCATGGGGCTGCAAACCCCTTCAGATCCTTCAGTCCCTTCTCCAACTCCTCCATCAGGGACCACCACACTCATCCAATGGTTGGCTGCGACCATCCACTTCTGTATTTGTCAGTCTCTGGCAGAGACTCTCAGGAGACAGCCATATCAGGCTTCCAATAGCAAGCACTTCCAGGCATCCACAGTAGCATCTGGGTTTGGTGACTGTATATGGAATGGATATCCAAGTGGGGCAGTCTCTGGATGGCCTTTCCTTCAGTCTCTGCTCCACACTTTGTCTCCATATTTACCTCCTGTGAGTATTTCATTCATCCTTCTAAGAAGCACTGAAGCATCCACATTCTGGTCTTCCTTCTTCTTAGGCGAGTTGAATTGAATCTTGGGCATTCTGAACTTTTGGGCTAATAATATCCACTTATCAGTGAGTATGTACCATGTGTGTTCTTTTGTGATGGAGTTACCTCACTCAGGATGATATCTTCAAGTTCCATCCATTGCCTGCGAATTTCATGAAGTTGTTGTTTTTAATAGCTGAGTAGTATTCCATTGTGTAAATGTACCACATTTTCTGTATCCATTCTTCTGTTGAGGGACATCTGAGTTGTTTCCAGCTTCTGGCTGTTATAAATATGGCTGCTATGAACATAATGGAGCATGTGACTTTATTACATGTTGGAACATCTTCTGGGTATATGCCCAGAAGCATTTAGCTGGGTCCTCAGGTAGTACTACATCCAATTTTCTGAGGAACTGCCAGACTGATTTCCAGAATAGTTGTACCAGCTTGCAATCCCACCAGCAATGGAGGAGTGTTCCTATTTCTCCACATTCTCATCAGCATCTGCTGTCACCTGAGTTTTTGATCGTAGCCATTCTCACTGGTGTGAGGTGGAATCGCAGTGTTGTTTTGATTTGCATTTCCATGGCGACTAAGGATGTTGAACATTTTGTTAGGTGCTTCTCAGCCACTCAAGTTTCCTCAGTTGAGAATTCTCTGTTTAGCTCTGTTCCCCATTTTTAGTACTGTTTTTTGGTTCTCTGGAGTCCCAGTTTATTTACATGGTGGATCTACATATGTTTAATCAACCCTGCATCCCTGGGATGAAGCCTACTTGATCATGTTGGATACTGTCTTTGATGTATTCTTGGATTCGGTTTGCAAGGATTTTATTGTATTTTTGGCATACATAATAGTGTCAGGGTTTGATGACTGTATATGTTTTTTATTTACATTCCAAATGATTTCTGCTTTCCCGTTTCTTCCCTCCCGGAAAGTCCCATAAGCCCCCTTCCCTCCCTCTGTTCCTCATTCAACCCCCTCTTGCTTGTCTGTCCTGGTATTCCCCTATATCCAGTCTTTCCAGGACCAGGGGTCTCTCCTTTCATCTTCTTGGACATCTATTGATATGTGAATTGTGTCTTGGGTATTCTGAGATTCTGGGTTAATATCCCCTTATCAGTGACTGCATACCATGTGTATCCATCTCTTGTATTCTATTGTTGATGTTTGCATCTATGACTCCTGATTTCTTCCCAAGGTTTTCTATCTCCAAAGTTGTCTCCCTTTGTGATTTCTTAGTTGTTTCTACTTCCTTTTTTAGATCCTGGATGGATTTGCTCAGATCCTTCACTTGTTTGCTTGTATTTTCCTGTATTTCTGTAAGATATTTTTGCATTTCTTCTTTCAGGATTTCTGTCTGTTGACCCAAGTTTTCCTGTATTTCTCTAAGCGATTTTTGTGTTTCCTCCTCATGGGCTTCCATCTGTTGATCCATATCCTCCTGCATTTCTTTAAGCGATTCTTGTGTTTCCTTTGTAAGGGCATCTACCCGTTGATTCATTTCTTTAAGCGATTTTTGTGTTGCCTCCTTCTGGGCCTCCATCAGTTGACCCATATTCTCCTGCATTTCTCTAAGAGATTTTTGTGTTTCCTTTGTAAGGGCTTCTACCCGTTGATTCATGTTCTCTGTATTTCTTTATGAGATTTATTTGTGTCCTTCTTGAAATCCTTCTTGAAATGTTCCTACGTTTGCCTTTTGCCATCTGGTTACCTCTGGTGTTAGTTGGTCCTGCTGTCACTGGCTGTTGGTTGGACCTCCTGTGAACTGCCAGGCTTTTTCTGCCCCGCCACCCCTCCCCCCCCGGATTACCGGGATTCCCCTGGCACTGATTTCTGGGGCCTGCCCTGCTCCTGAGTGACTTTGGAGTCCTAATGTGCTTTGCCCCAAGTGATGTTATATTGAGGAATCCCTATACATCCAAAGGCTTAGCCTAGTGGATCCCAGGAGCAGAGATCTCCAAGGGGAGGCTGGTATGCTCCCGCCATGTGCGGGTGTGTTCTCTCCCAGAGCTGGGAGGTCCCTCTGCAGGGCAGATGTCCCACAGCAGAGCTGGCGTTTAGGTGACCTCAGATCTGCCCAGCTCTTGGTAGCAGGAAGTACACAAACTGCCTGAGTTCCAAGAGATATCATGCTTGATTGTCCCTGCGCCTGGAGGTCCCAATTGCCCTGTTGCTGGAGCAAAGATGGTGGAGTGTATAGTTTATTTTCTAAACTTGCTGATGAGTTACAAAATTTTTGAGCCAATATTTTATAACAGTTTGAAGCATTTCAAAATAAATTCCAACTATTTTGAAACACTTGAAAATGTTTTAAGCTTTAAAAAGCATTTATAAAACATGTAAATAAAAATGATTACAAATTGCAGACAAACTATATTATATTCATTACATAGCTACAACATTGAAAATGCTTTTCCTGCCTAATCTTATATTTTAAGTTTAGAAAATACTTTGAAAGAGGTTTTGGACCAAAATAATTTACATATTTGCTCCTGCGAGTATTTTGTTCCCCTTCTCAGAAGAAGTGAATCACCCACACATTGTTTATTTGTTTGTTTTTCTTCTTGAGCTTCATGTGGTCTGTGAATTGTATTTTGGGTATTCAGAGCTTTTGGGCTAATATCCACTTATCAGTGAATGCGTACCTTGCGTGTTCCTTTGTGACTGGGTTGCCTCACTCAGGATGACACTCTCTAGTTCCATTCATTTGCCTAAGAATTTCATGAAGTCATTGTTCTTAATAATTGAGTAGTACTCCATTGTGTAAAAATACCACATTTTCTGTACCCATTCCTCTGTTAAAGGACATCAGGGTTATGGCTACTATAAATAAGGTTGCTATGAACATAGTGGAGCATGTGTCCTTATTACATGTTGGAGCATCTTCTGGTATGGCTGGGAGTATTTTTGCATCAATGTTCATAAGGGAAATTGGTCTGAAATTCTCTTTCTTTGTTGACTCTTTGTGTGGTTTAGGTATCAGTGTGATTGTCTCCTTGTAGAATGAGTTTGGAAATGTTCTTTCTATTTCTATTTTGTGGAATAATTTGTGGAGTATTGGCATTAGCTCTTTTTTGAAAGCCTGGTAGAATTATTCAGTAAAACCATCTGGCTCAGGACCTCTTTTAGTTGGGAGACTTTTAATGACTCCTCTTTAAATAGGACTGTTTAAATAGTTTACCTGATATTGATTTAGCTTTGGTCATTAGTGTCTGTCTAGAAAATCATCCATTTAATTTAGATTTTCCAATTTTGTGGAGTACAGGCTTTTGAAATAAGACCTAATAATTCTTTGAATTTCTTCATTGTCCATTGTTATGTCTCCCTTTTCATTTCTTATTTTGTTAGTTTGGGTACTGCCTCTCTGCCCATTTTGGTCTGGCCAAGGTTTTGTCTATCTTGTTGATTTTTTTCAAAGAACCATCTCTTGTTTTCCTTAATTCTTTCTATTTTTCTCTTTGGTTCTAAATGATTGATTTCCACTCTGAGTTTTATTATTTCTGGCCATCTGCTCCTCCAGGGTGTGTTTGCTTCTTTCTTTCTGGAGCCTTTAGATGTACATTTAATTTGTTAATATGAAGACTCTCCAATGTCTTTAAGAGAGCTCTTACTGCTATGAACTTCCCTCATAGTGCTGCTTTCATAATGTCCCATACATTTGGATGTGTCGTGCCCTCATTTTCACTGACGTTTAGAATGCCCTTAATTTTTTCTTTATTTTTTCCCCTGATCCAGTTGTCATTGAGTAAAGAGTTGTTCAGCTTCTATGAATATATAGGCTTTCTGCTGTTTCTGTTGTTGTTAAAGTCTAGTTTTAAGCCATAGTAATCTGATGAAATCCATGGAATTATTTCAATCTTTATATATCTGTTGAGGCTTGCATTGTGACTGATTATATGGTCAGCTTTGGAGAAGGATCCATGAGGTGTGAGAAGAAGGTATATTCTTTTGTGTTTGCATGAAATCTATTTGAATCATAACCTCGGTCAGTTTCATTATTTCTTGGTTCAGTTTCTGTCTTAATAACCTGTCTGTTGGTGAGAGTTTTTTTTATTTACTATATTAGTTTTATTTCTAAAAATCTGTTATAAACGCAGAAAATGAACTTGGACACACCTTTTCACAAGTATGAAAGAGGCATGGAGAGCTCACCACCAAGAATAGAAAGAATGATCTCTCTCTCTCTCTCTCTCTCTTTCTTTCTCCTTTCTTTCTTTCTCCTTTCTATCTTCTATCTTCTATCTCTCTCTTCTTTCTTTCTTTCTTTTTTGCAAAACTTATGTGTTTCTTTAGAGTTGATGATCATCAGTGTCCTCAATATTGGAAGAGAAAGCTAAGTTTAAATAATTTGTGAGAGATTGCATAATATGCTCAGATAAGACCCAGAATTAGAACCTAGACTTTGGATTCTCATTCATTTTGACACTGCTTCCTGAAAGGTGATGCACATTTATTAGCTATCTGTTACTGTACTATCAACTCTGCCAAACTTGTAACAGGCACAGTTTTTACCCTTGAGAAATAAAGTGTACATTCAGGGAATGTGGTTATAACTCTGTGGTAGAGCATTTGCCTAGCTTGTACCAGGCTTTGGGTTCAAACTCCCGCACCACATTAATAAGTAAGTAAGCAAATAAATAAATTAAAATTAAGACCTTAAAAAGAGTGACTTAAGTAAGATCAATTACAAAAAGAAAGTGACAAATTAACCCTCAAGATTCGATGTGGCTGGGTATGATAACACAAGTTTTTAATTTCAACACTCAGGATGTTGAAGGAAAATGATAGAGTTTGACGTCAGCCTAGACTATAGAGTGAGATCTTATCTCAACAAAAGAATGCAACAAACAACAATGGCAAACAAGAAATAGTCAGTTCACTGGCCTTACATTAAACGTTCCTGACAGGAGACCTTTCTTCTGTATCCCAGTTAAGGGTTTCAAAGCATTCCTTACTATCCCTTCTCGGCCCTGAGTTTGATTATTTCCTGCCATCTACTCCTCTTCGGTGTATTTGCTTCTTTTTGTTCTAGAGCTTTCAGGTGTGCTGTTTATAGGTTTATAAAGATGTTTCCTTTATAGCCTCTATTTCCACTTTCAGGTCTTGGAGAGTTTTATTCATATTCATTACTTGTTTGTATTTTCCCATATTAGGAATACATTTCTTTATAAAACATATTTATTTATTTATTTTTGTCCTTTTAGTGTCTCTATCTGTTTGAATGTATTTTCTTGTATTTCCTGAAGGTAGTTATTCATGTCCTCTTTAAAGACCTCTATCATCTTTATAAGATTGGATTTAAAATCCTTTTCTTGTGCTTCAGTTTCATTAGGAGAGCTGGGCTACGTTGGTTCCATATTGCCCTGCATCTTGTTGATTATGTTTTTACGCTGTCCTTTAGCCATCTGGTTTTCCCTGGTGATGGCTGAAAGATCCTGATGGCAGCAGGACTTGCTAGGAAGGTGTATGTGTGTGTGTGTGGGGGGAGTATGGGCCAGACAATAGAGGTCAGGGTACCCAACTCTGCTGGATATGTCTCAGGCAGACCACACTCTGCAAGTTGTGACCTGGGTGGACTCTACTCTTCAGGCTATGTGCCAGTTGGACCAAACTTTGATGATGGGGGGATTTGACTGGGATGGGATTGGTGGAGGTGTGTTCCAAGCTGGTTAGTCTTCGGGACCCTGAAGGTTTCCATGGGGAAGCAGGATGCTCTTGGGTCCTGCAATGCTCCTCCAGACTGAAGAGCAAGCTCAGAGCTAGACAATGGGACTCAGGGAACCATGTGCAACACACTTCTGCAGGTTGTCCCTGGAAGATCAACTGGGATGGTGAGGCATCTATTAACATTTTTATTAACCTCATTTACTTTTTATAATGTGGTAACTCTAGTGGTAGAGAAATAATCTAGCTGTTACCTGATCAAGTAAACAAACTATGCAATCAAGTAAGTATTGTAGGAAACTCTAATAATTAACGTCAAATTCTACCATGTCCAGATAACTCCTATGAGCTCAGTGCGAAATTGAGGGCTCCCTTTACCAGCAGGACTTCCCCTTCTCTAACCTTATCTGTGGAACTGGACACCAGCCTCCACTGGCCCAGGAAAGTCTAGTAGTACTTGCAAACCTACAAGTTCAATTACATCTTTCACAGATAAGAACCCACCCGGCAAGTACCTAGAATTCCTGGAATGCCTTTCCCTGCAAGAATACATTCCCAGAACTCTAATTAATAAAACACCTAAGAAGGATCCCTTCTCAGTCTCCAATGTTCATATATAGCCCTTGTCCATGCTGAATCAAGTGTTTGTGTATAAGTCCACCCTGAATAAAGGCATGTGCACAAGCTAAGATCATCTAAGGGAGCTTCTGATTAAAATCCTCAGAGAACTCCCAGGCCAACCCCTTACTCTCATCCAGACTGGGATTCTGCAGCCCCTACTCATTCTGTACTCTGTTCCATCCTTCCAGCCTGCTGTTCATCAGTGCCTGGTCACCCAGAAAAGGAGGAAATGGAGGATGTGGAACTGTAGGAGGAACCCCAGCACATATACCCCAGTGAAAATATATACCATAAGCATACAACACGCACACACACACACACACACGGTCATGTGTACAAGACATGACCTGTGTGTGTAGGAAATAAGCTATAATTTAGTATTTGACTTCAAGTAATATAGAGTTCAATTTGGTATATTACTATGTAGAAATATTAATTTGATATTTAAATATTAAAGGAAGTAGTCATACTACTTATTAATATAAGTAGTGTGACTATTTTCATTTAAGTCCAGCATGGCTTCATGCTAGTGACATTTGAGCTAAGAATAAAAGGACAGATAATATTTAGACAAGTAACTCTGAGGTCCACATTAGACTGTGAAAATATTCATCCAATGTACTTATTTATTCTCAGTCATTTAATTATGTATCAAGCAATTATACTGTTTTCTTTTTTTTTTTTTTTCGTATTCAAGATTTTAAATTGGGCTCCCAAGATGAACTCAGGTGGTAAAGGCACTCATAGCCAACTCAGTGACTTGATTTCAATGAGAGAAGGAGAGAACTGACTCTTTCAAGTTGTTCTCTGACCTTTACATACATATGCCATGGCAGAAATGTGCACCATCAGTCCACACAAAGTAAATAAATAAATGTAAAAATACGTAATGACTTTATCTTGATTACATTTTATTCAGTGACAATTTCAAATTTTATTAGTAAATTCTTTTTCTCTCTTCAGTGTATGGAATTCAGTTACTCTCATTTATTTAGTGATTGCTTTTTAATGAATAGGAGGAAAATTAAGTGGTGGTGTATTTTAGGAAATATATTTCTTAAATATATTTAGTAAATAGAAATATACTCTCCTTAAGTTGTATCAACTGGTCCAATGAATCTATCCTTATCACTACTTAAAATGTTTAAGTTTTGTCTTTTTTTGAGATAGGATCTTACAACCAAAGTCCACTCTACCCTAGGCTGCACTCTGTAGTCCAGAATGACTTCAAAATGTTGACACTTTTTGTCTTAGCACAAGAGCTGAGAATACAGGTGTGAGCTGATATGTCCAGGAAATATTCAGCTTTGAGAGCCAGGACATCATATGGCTTGACACTTTTTAACATATTTAATATATTTTAAAACATATTAGCTAATGCTACTTCTGTGAATCCATTTTGAGTCAGTAAACTTTGGTAGTATATATTTGAGCAAATTACTTGACATAAAATTGCCTCAATTTTCTTCTCAAAGTGTAGAGATAAAAATAGACTGTTTCTCATAGAATTGTTAAGAATTAACCATTTAGGAATGCACATAGAACAGTGTCTAATGTGTTAAATCTTAGATTGGGAAAACTGCTAAATTTAGTAAATGTGTTAAAAAGGTTTTTACTAAATAAATTAAAAAATGTTACTGTACAGAATACTTTGGGAACATTAAGAAAGAGACTGGAAAGCTTATAAGAGCTAGAGGATCAGGATTTTGACATTCTAGCTATGACAGGGATGCCACATCATGAAATCTCATTCATGGATGTCTAAACAAAAGCTGAACTGTTCCAACCAGCTGGCATCCCATCAAACAAGGGAGAAAATTTCACAGGACCCAACCCATAGATAAATTGCTATAAGCAATTGCCAAGTTCTGAGAGAGGGAGAATCAGTCTTCCCCAACAATGAGCTCCGAGATTGTTTATCCAGTACTAAGTGATCAGCTTTAGAAACATATACATGTACACAACTATGAATGGACTTAGGAGGTTGTATTTATATGACTGTTTATATACATATGTAACAACAATAGCTAAAGAAAAAGACACTGATTTGGAAGAAGTGACGGGTGGCCCTTCCCATCTGAGCTTGTGCCCTGAGCAGACATTGGGTGCTAGCTCCTCATCCAGTCCCACAACACCCAAGAGGAAGCTTGACTCTCAGGGGCTCTAACAAACCCAGGACCATAGGTGAGGAGGCTACAACATCTGCCCCAACACCAGGAGTAAATTGGGACCATAGGGATCCAGGGACATAGGAACCCCTGCACAGCCAGTGTCACAGGTCCCTTCTAGTCTGAGCCAGTACCCTGAGGAGGCCTCAGTCTCTAGCTCCATACACAGTCCCATAACACCCAGAGGAAGCGTGACTCCCAGGATCACAGGATCTCAGGAGCTTTGTCACATCAGGATTTCAGGATTCCAGAAGCTGCTTGACTCCCAGGAGCTCTGACACTCCCACGATCTCAGGGTCACAGAATCATAGGATCACAGAGATAGCTGAACTCCGAGGAGTTCTGACACAACCAGGATCACAGGAGGGACAGGCTCTAGTCACAGACAGCAAGCGCAGGTAGCACTAAATTTAACCAGATGGAGAGGGGCAAGCATAAGAACATAATCAACAGAAACCAAGGTTACTTGGCATCATCAGAACCAGGTTCTCCTACCATAGTAACCCCTGGTTACACCATCACAATGGAAAATCAGATTCAGATCTGAAATCACTTCCCATGTTGATGATAGAGGACTTTAAAAAGAACATAAATAACTCCTTTAAAGAAATATAAGAGAACACAGGTAAACAGGTAGAAGCCCTTAATGAGGAAACACAAAAATCTCTTAAAGAATTACAGGAAAACAAAACCAAACATGTAAAGGAACTGAACAAAATCATCCAGGATCTAAAAATGGAAATAGAAACAATAAAGAAATCACAGAGGGAGACAACCCTGGAGATAGAAAACCTAGGAAAGAGATCAGGAGTCATAGATGCAAGCATCACCAGCAGAATACAAGAGATAGAAGAGAGAATCTCGGGTGCAGAAGATAACAGAAAATATTGACACAACAGTCAAAGTTTCCCATCCTTAAGATCAATTTAAGAAAATCTTCTAACACAAAACAGTCAGGATATCCAGGACAATAAGAAGACAAAACCCAAGAATAATAGGTATAGAGGAGAGTGAAGATTTCCAACGTAAAGGGCCAGTAAATATCTTCAAGAAAATTATAGAAGAAATTTTCCCTAACCTAAAGAAAGAGATGTCCATGAACATACAAGAAGCCTAAAGAACCCCAAATAGACTGGACAAGAAGAGAAATTCCTCCCATCACATAATAATCAAAACACCAAATACACCAAAGAAAGAAAGAATATTAAAAGCAGTAAGGGTCAAGTAACATATAAAGACAGATCTATCAGAATTACACCATACTTCTCACCAGAGACTATAAAAGCCAGAAGATCCTGGGCAGATGTCATACACACCCTAAATGAACACAATGCCAGCCCAGGCTACTATGCCCAGCAAAACTCTCAATTACCATAGACAGAGAAACCAAAATATTCCATGGCAAAAACAAATTTATACAGTATCTTTCCACAAATCCAGCCTTACAAAGGATTATAAAAGGAAAATGCCAACACAAGGAGGGAAACTAAACCCTAGAAAAAGCAAGAAAGTAAGTCTTTCAGCAAACCAAAAAGAAGATAGCCAAACATAATTCCACCTCTAACAGCAAAAATAACAGGAAGCAATAATCATTTTTCCTTAATATCTCTTATCATCATTGGACTCAATACTCCAATAAAAAGACATAGACTAACAAACTGGATACATAAACAGGACCCAGCATTTTGCTGCATACAGGAAATGCACCTCAGTGACAAAGACAGACACTACCTCAGAATACAAGGCTGGAAAGCAATTTTCCAAGCAAATGGCCTCAAGAAACAAGCTGGAGTAGCCTTTCTAATATTGAATAAAATTGACTTTCAACCAAAATTTGTCTAAAAATATATCTCATATACACCAAAGAAAAAATCTACCAAAATGAGCTCTCAGTTCTGAACATCTATGCTCCAGATGCAAGGGCACCCACATTCATAAAGAAAAACAAAAAAGAGCAACAACAAAAAACCAAAAAACAAAAAACAAAAATAAGAAAACTGAACAACAACAACAACAAAAACTTTACTAAAGCTCAAAGCTTTAGTAAACAGAGTGAAACTAACAGAAGTTATGAACCAAATGGATTTAACAGATATTTATAGAACATTTCATCCTAAAACAAAGGAATATACCTTCTTCTCAGCACCTCATGGTACCTTTGCCAAAATTGACCATATAATTGGTCACAAAACAGGCCTCAATAGATACAAGAAGATGATTGAAATAGTCCCATGAATCCTATCAGATCACCACAGACTAAGGATGGTCTTCAATTACAACAAAAAATCCGGAAATCCTTCTTTTACATGAAAGCTGAACAACAGTCTACTCAATGACAGCTTGGCCAAGGAAGAAATAAAGAAATTAATCACTTTTTAGAATTTAATGAAAATGAAGGGACATCATTTCAAAACATATGGAATACAATGAAAGTAGTGCCAAGAGGAAAACTTGTAGCTCTGAGTGCCTACAAGCAGAAAATGCAGAGCACATACACTAGCAGCTTTACAGCATACCTGAAAGCTCTAGAACAAAAACAAGCAAGTACACCCAGGAGAAGTAGACAGCCAGAAATAATCAAAAAAGAACTATCTTGTTGAAAAAATTGATAAGATAGATAAATCTTTAGCCAGGCTAACCAGAGGGCACAGAGACAGTATCCAGATTAGCAAAGTCAAAAATGGAAAGGTAGATATAAAAACAGAAACTGAAGAAATTAAAAAAAAAATCATCAGATCATACTACAAAAGCCTATACTCAACCAAATTGGAACATCTGGATGAAATGGACAATTTTCTAGACAGAGACCAGGTGCCAACATTAAATCAGGAGCAGATAAACCATCTAAACTGTCCAATAACCCCTCAAGAAATAGAAGGAGTCATTAAAATTCTCCCAATCAAAGAACAAAACAAAAAAGGGGCAGAAACAGATAGGTTTAGTGCAGAATTCTATTAGACCATCAAAGAAGTATTAATACCAATACTCTTCAAACTATTCCACAAAATAGAAACAGAAGATACACTACCCAATTTGCTCTATGAAGCTACAATTACACTTATATTTAAATCACACAAAGATCCAACAAAGAAAGAGAACTCCAGAGCAACTTCCCTTATGTACATAGATGCAAAAATACTCAATAAAATTCTTGCAAACTGAGTCCAAGAACACATCAAAACCATCATTCACCATGATCAAGTAGGCTTCATTCCAGGGATGCAGGAATGGTTCAATATATGGAAATCCATCAAATATACCACATAAACAATCTCAAAGCAAAAAACCCACATGATCATTTCATTAGACTCTTTAAAAGCGTTTGACAAAATTCAATATCTCCTCATGTTAAAAGTCTTGGAAATATCAGGAGGCCTATATCTAAACATAATAAAAGCAATATACAGCAAACCAGTAGCCAATATCAGACTAAATGCACAGAAACTTGAAGCAATCCCACTAAAATCAGGGACTAAACAAGGCTGCCTACTTTCTTCATATCTATTCAATACATTACTTGAAGTTCTAGTTAGAGCAATTAGACAACAAAAGGAGGTCAAAGGGATACAAATTGGAAAGAAAGAAGGCAAAGCATCACTATTTGCAGATGATATAATAGTATACATAAAACTCCACCAGAGAACTCCTACAACTGATAAACAACTTCAGCAAAGTGGCCGGATATAAAATTAACTCAAGCAAACCGGTAGCCTTCCTATACTCAAAGGATAAACAGGTTGGGAAAGAAATTGGGGAAATGACACTCTTCACAATAGCCACAAACAATATAAAGTATCTTGGTGTGACTGTAATCAAACAAGTGATAGATCTGTATGACAAGAACTTCAAGTCTCTGAAGAAAGAAATTGAAGAAGACCTCAGAAGATGGAAAAATCTTCCATGCTCATGGATTGGCAGGATTAATATAGTAAAATAAAGTGTTATGTAGCTGAGGCTAACCTTAAAACATACTATACATCACAGTATGGTGTGAAACTTACAATGCTCCTGCTTCAGTCTCTTGAGTACTTGGATTGCAGACATGTTAGTTCTCAGTCTAAGTTGGTTGTTTTACTGAGTTGATTTTATGTGTATTTTGTTGATGATCATTCTCTGTTTAAACATTTATTATTTGTAGTTTGGTTTTAAATTTTTACTTCTCCAAAATTCAAGGCAAAGATGTTGAATATAATCCAATTTACAGTTATTATTTTGGTCTACAATTATAATTGTAATGTTTTAAAACCCTAGTATTTAATACAAGCATGACTAGAAATAAGATTCATCAACCAATCAGAGAAAATTTCTATTGTGCTTTGAATCCCTAGCTGAAAAATTGAGTATTAAGAGCATAGCCATATTATTTCAGTACACGTTATAATGTCTCAAGAATCAATGTGGAAACTATAAGCTGTAAGTGAAATCCAAAAAAAAAAAAAAAAAAAAAGCGTGAGTCATGAGTATACTGAATGATCATCCAGAGTCACAGGAAGACACCTTTGACTCTGCAGTAATGTGCTATTTAATGTTTTCTGACTTTCTTTAATGGGAAGCTTTTTTAAAAGATCATACTAAAACTGGAAAATGAGAATAAAAAATTGTCTTCCCTGTTGGTTTTCTTGCTAACTCTCTGATCACAGGCTGTTGATGAATAGTGAGGTAACAGCTGACCAATTCAAGAACCTATTTTGTATCCAAAAATTGATCTTAAGGATGGGAAAGTCACAATAAGCTCCAAGCTGTAAATTCCAAAGGTTCTGCTGATCCCAAATCACAGGATTTTTGCTGTGCAAAGGCCTCTGTAAATTATCTAGCCCAAACCTTCAATTGAGGCTACTTAAGGGAAACTTTTTAGAGACTTCAAAGGCTTCTTAAGACCATGTATTGGCTAGGACTACTTATTACAGCTAAATCCTCTTTGGTTTTGAATGTACCCATGTACTGAAGAAATTATTCAGCTTGTCGAAAATCATGTACTAAAACATGGCTGCGGGCTACTTACTTGTAGAGAAAAAAAATAGAAAAAGTAGAGGCAGCTAGAGGTTGCTATGTGTTAGCAACTTGGTTATTGCCTTACTGTGGACTGAATGTATAAGGATGATCTTATACATGAAAAACAGGTGCCAGCTTACAGAAGATAAGACATACTTGTTACACACAAACATAATATTATGAAATCCTTCCAAGTTATAGAATGTTTTGTGATTTTTCTTTAGTTTTTTCTTTTTTAAATAAGGAATAATGTTTGATGAATTTAATAGACATTTACTGTCAACATGTAGTGCTTGTGAAATTGAGACACAGAAGGTCTAGATGTGCATTCTTATATCATCCAAGGAAGAACACCGCCATGGTGTTTCAATCCCAGTCTTTTCTGTCATATAATTTCTTTCCTCTAGCCTCTATGAATCCCCAAATTCATTTTGTGTCATGCTGCACTTTCTCACATGGAGTCTACCAGACACTTCATTTGATCATTCAATCTCCTTTACTCAAGACTTGTTTGGGGGTTTAGCAATTCTACCATCCCCCCAAGAACAGGAAGCAGGAGATTCAAAAGGGATATACCCAGTCTCACTTTCAATGGGTGTCATAGTTAGTGTTCTATTGTTGTAAGAGACACCATGACCACCAAAACACTTATAAAAGAAAGTATTTAACTGGAGGTCGACTATTGTTTGAAAGGATTCTTTTGGGGCAGGAAGAATGGTTGCGTGTGGGCAGACATGGTGCTGAAGAGGTAGCTTAGAGCTCTACGCCAACATTTATAGGCAGCAGTAAGAGAAAAAGTGACACTAGGCTTAGTTTGGGTTTTTTTTTTTCTTTATTCATTTTATGTTTATGAGTACACTATTGCTTTCTTCAGGCACACCAGAAGAGGTCATCAGATCTCATTACAGATGGTCGTGAACCACCTTGTGGTTGCTGGGAATTGAACTCAGGACCTCTGGAAGAGCAGTCAATGCTCTTAACCGCTGAGCAGTCTGTCTCTCCAGCTCCAAGTTTGGGTTTTTGAAAGATCAAAAACCATCCTTGGAGACACACTTCCTCCAACTACTACAAGGCCACAACTACTCCAACAAGGCAATGCTTCCTAATCCTTCTTAAATAGTGCCACTCCTTAATGACTAAGCATTTAAATGTATGAGTCTATGGGGGGCATTCTTATTCTCAAACCACAAGGGAAATGAGCATGAGACTTAAAGATAGTGAAGGTAAGACTATATTCCACACAAAAATTCTTGTCATGTTACCCTTAGCATTTCAAACATTATTATATTCATGCATTCTTGTCAAATCATACCATTACCTGTGTGCATCACTGACTGACATGAAACTGACCAAATCAACTACAAGTTAATTCTGTTATGCTCTACCTCTGCCACCTTAATATCAGTAGCCATTTTGTTCCATGTCTGCCAGCTATTTCATATTGTTGCTGTAACATGCCTGCCATTTATTAACAGAGTAGTGACTTTGCTCAAGGACATGATGACCACATACCCTTTTTTGTTCTGTATGTACTGAGTGTTCTATATGGAGTTTGGTAATCTTAAGAAATTACACAAAGCTTTACATAAGACCCATAAAATCAAAGGTCAATATGAACTTTAATGTCTAAAATATCTTGAGCCAGAGCTGACCATGAGGCCCCTACATATGAGCTCACCGTGGTTTTTGTGACTGACACTGAAGTTATGATTATAATACTCATGCTCTGTTATCACAATGTGCTGGAATTCCCCTGTTCATTACCCATCTACCACCAACCTTACTTACTCAGGACAAATCAACTTAAAGGTTAGCTGATGAAACTTTGTCTAGTAAGTCAAGTGCTCCCCTCCTTGCCCTTTAAACCTTTGAACCTAGTTTTTCCTCTAAAAAGCCTACCTTGAGAGCAGACTAGTACCACATTTAGGCATTAAGTCCTTTTTGTGGTGCTGGACATCCAGTATTAAGTTGTGCACTTAATAAACTGTTCTTGCTTTTAACTGAGATCAGTGTTTGGATAGTTTAGTGGTAATTCCTGAACCCGAATACATTCAACCACTTGTGGCTCATAAATGCTTTGGTTGGTCTTACATATGACTAATGCTCCATGATTATTATTAGATAGAAGTTACTTCTTTGTATCTGTAGCTAGGGACCATGATTTGCCTAAGAATGATACCCCAGACTCAAATAGTATTCAAAAGCAGAAAGCATTTTATTCTGCTGAAGTCCAACATGCTAGGGTCTTCCATTTACCAAGATGGATGGAGATATGTCTAAGTGATCTCACATGCCCAATTTAATGTACATTAAAGGAATTCCAGAAAGGGGTAGGTGACCTGTATCTTAATTAGTTGGCTCTATAGCTAGGGACATTCCACAACTATTGCTAGAGGGTTTGGGAGGCTGGAAACTGTTCCTGGGGAAGCCTGGAAACTGTTGCTGACCTATTGCCCTTGCCTCTGGTCAGATGGTGGAGCAGCTACTGAATGGTCTATCCCCTTTTCGGTACCAGAGGGAGTTCCAGAGTTGCATTAGGAGAGAATGTACAGCTCTTTGGAACCGGGACAGCTGGTTCAACTGTATTCTCTTTCCCTCAGTAGATGGCAAACCAATGTACTCACTGGCCCAAATCCACAAGAAATTTACGATTATTAGCCTGAAAGAGTTTTATTTTAGTTCTTTTCTTTCTTTCTTTTTTTTTTTTTGTTTGTTTTGTTTTGTGAGACAGGGTTTCTCTGTGTAGCCCTGGCTGTCCTGGAACTCACTCTGTAGACCAGGCTGGCCTCGAATTCAGAAATCCACCTGCCTCTGCCTCCCAAGTGCTGGGATTAAAGGCGTGCGCCACCACCGCCCGGCTTTTTATTTTTATTTTTTTAAGTGAGTAGCTGGGTAGCACTGAGATGAGTCATGAAGGAATTGAAACATAGAAAGCAGGCTCTGAGGTCCCCTGCTGTGGGAAATGCTGGCCACACTAGGCAGAGAGCTTAACAAGTAAAAACTACCTGTTTCCTATAGGTAAATATTAGTGAAAGTTTGAATTAATTGCTTTAAAGATTGTATAAAGATATATTGCTCTAATACTTCTTACAGGATACTCAAATTCTGTCTAGCATGGGCTCTAATGGGAATTCTGGGTTTATATCCTGCTTTGACTAGCTGCCTGCTTATAAGTAGGTATAGATAGAAGTGTGAATCAATTGTGTTAAGATTGTATAAAAACATATTGCTCTAATATGCCTTGCAGGATACTCATATTCTGTCTAACGTGGGCTCCACAGGAGTATTGGGTTTTACATCCTCATGGTAATATAGGAAAGGCCTATGTATAGGCACATACTAGGATAAGAAAAATTAGTTGCTCACTTCAAGTAGAGAGGACAGTGAACAGGTATTAATAAAATAAATGTCTGTGGCTCCAGGCAAAGAGCTGAACAGATAGACGGTATAACAAGTTGGCTGCTCTAGGTAGAAAGCCCAACCATAAGATGGTATAAGATTTCTTTACCTGCCATGCAGGATATTTATATTCTGTGGGCTCCATGGGAATATTGAGTGTTTTTTCCTTCTTGGCAAGATAGGAAAGGCCTAGTATAGGCATATACAGTATCTTAGTTCACTTCATTTGTTTTAGATTGTTTTGATGTTCAAAATGGGTGCGATTTTGAATTTTGTGGTTATATTATTCCTCTGGGAGAAAGGTCAAAATAAAGGCTTTTCTGGTTACTGGCTCAAGGATATGCTGATTTTGGAGAAAGGTTTTGTCTTTGTGTTTTTAGAAAAGGTGATTAGTGTCTATACACCTTCCAGAGTAATGGATCAGAATTGATAGATTCCAAATAATCTAACAAAAAAGTTATCTTGATGATACTAAAATTTTGTTTCAAGATTTGGATATTACATAATGTAGAGCCTTGGTGAGTCTCCTTGTCAGACATGCTGAATTTACTTGTTTGAATTCCTGATGTCTTGGTTTTTAATCTGGATCCAGTCATTACACAGATGTCAGAGACAAATACAATCATTAGTGTGGCCTTCTTAAAGCTAACCAACTATCCCATTTTCCCTCCCATCCCCTCCAAAAAAAAATTCTCAATGCCCATATTCAGCTTGAAGAAGTTATAAAGAGTCATTGTCCCAGTTCTCTGGACTTTGGGGCTAGGGGTGGGTATCTCCAAGGTCTGTCAGATGATCCTGGACAGAAGGCTTAAGACTGATGCTCCAACATGTTGAAGTAAGGGACTGTCCGGGTAATCAGCAGTTTCTATAAATTGGCCATGTTTTGAAATCTGTGTTAGACTTCCTATATATTTTCAGTTAATATCAGTTGTTCTTGGATTTCTGATGGGGTTGAAGACTGGTAGTCTCATAGCCAACCCAAGCTGTTTAGCATTGAGAGAGATGATATAGATTTGAGAGGATGGCTTTCACATGGCTAACAATCTAAAGCCAGGACATGAGTCAGGTGTAGAATGATAAGTCATTTAATTTAGGATATATGATGATGTTCCATCTTAATGACAAAATTGATGGAGTAGGTGTTAGGTTTATCTATACCTTATATATACAAAATGGAAATAGTTTTTTCTGTGTTGAGAGAAAGGTATTTTTTATTTATTTTATTAGAACAGAAAGGGGGAAGTGTTGTGGATGGAACTGGTGCTGTTCTTGTGAACCAATCCCCTAATGAATAAAGGAGCCAATCACTGCGTAAGTAGGCGGGACTTCTGTGTGGGACAGAAGAAGAGAGGAAGCAGGAAAGAGTTAGGCCACTTTGGAACCCAGGACAGCAGAGGGGTAAGATGTAACTGCTAGAGTTTCCTAGTATCAGATTTTAACAAGGCTTACAAGATTAGGTTTTAGTTGTTGCACCCAGAGACTGAGTTACCATTATTTCTGGAAATAACAAAAACAAAAAAAAGAGATGAAAACATGTACATTACATGTACATATACATTACATGCATATTACATACCATTATTCATATTCTCTCTCTCTTATCCATTAATAAATACCTGCAAATTTTTCTGCTTGTGAAATTGAATACTGATTGTATTTGTAGTTAATATCTCAAAGTTTCAGAAAGGGAATTATAATTAGTTTTTATCAGTGATAACAATAAAATTTTATTTTTTAATTTTTTAATTAGTTAATTTTTGCTTTTTCAAGACAAAGTTACTCTGTAATATCCCTGGCTGTCCTGGACTTTGTTTGTAGGTTAGGATGGGTTTGAACTCACAGAGATCCATCTACTTCTCTCTCCCAAGCATTAAGATTAAAGGTGCATGCAAGCAAACTTCGCAATAAAATTTATTTTAAAAATGAATTGAGAAAAGTATGTTCCATATTAAGTTGACACTTTCTTCTACTTAACCTCTGTATTAGTCATGTTTTCTCTAAAGTAACAAAACTTATAGAATGAATCTCTCTGTATATATAGAAAGGAGATTTATTGGAATGATCTATAGGCTGTGGTTCAGATAATCCAACAATGGTTGAATGTGAAGGGAAAGTCCAAGATCCAGCAGTTCTTCAGTCCATGAAGATGGATATCTCAACTGGTCATAAGTAGATACTGGAATCCCAAAGAAGTATGCTCTAAGTATGAAGGAATGGGCTTGCTAGCAAGGCAATAGCAACAGGCTAAGAACAAAAGCTTCATTTTCCCGTGTTTTTAGATAGGCTTACAGATAAAGTGTGGCCTAGATTAGCGGTAAATTTTCCCACCTAAAGGTTTGGATTAAAGGTGTCTTCTTACTTCAAAAATCAGATTAGAAATGGATCTTCAAACTTCTAATTAAGCAAAAATCCCTCACAGATGTGCCATTCCATTTTTGGGTTTTAATTAATTCCAGATGTGGTCAAATTGACAACCAAGAATAGCAATCACACCCTTTTAAAACCAAATTTGGTTTTTTTCCTCATAAACCTTAGATGTATCTTTGAGCCTAAAATTTGATGATATAAACACACAAAAGGGAGTTTTGTGAGGTAGTTTGGGTATATTTGGAGAAAGAGAATTTAAAGACATTTCCTATTGTTCATTAATAGGAAACAATGTTTGGATATGGCTTTAGTGACCCAGAACTTGAGGCTTCTGTTTTCCTATATTGGATAGATTAAATTGATATTATATTTTGATGATTTCCTTTGATTGTATTATGGAATTCTTCAGAATGCCATTTTCAAGAGCTTAAAACCAACAATTGTAACATTTAAATTAGTTTGGATATCATAGGAAGTCTTTATTGGCAAACTTTACAGCAATATTGAGAGGCTGAGTTATTATTACTTAAGAATAGTCAATCTATAAGTCTGAATATGACCTCATTACCAAATCTGGGTCAAAAATAAATGTGTTTAGATCTATGGTCCTTGCAGATCAATTAATCTACCTTTTCCTCATTTATTTTTTGAGATTAATATGATTACAAACCCCTTTTCAAACCCTCCCATATACATTTCTTTCTTTTCTTTCAAAGTTTTGGTCTTTTTTTTTTTAACATTAATTATTGTTTCAGGCACACACACCCACATACACACACACACAAACACACACATGCATGTGTGTCATTCTTTGTCCTACCCTGTTCAGTTTCAATTAAATTCACCCAATGTTTACAGTATATATATGTAATAATACTTAGGAAGAGAATAAAACTGAAGCCAGTAGAAGACCTGATTATGTGTAAAAAGAATAGTAAAAAGAATAGCAAAATTATGCTTTTAACTGTGTTCATTCTATTAGTTACTGTTTGTTTCATAAAATCAGTGTGGATCTTTCTGTGTTGCTTATCTCAACCAGGAGGAAAACAAACACATGCCAGTTTTCTCTTTCATTTGTGACAGTGCTTATTTGTTTAGGTGTTTTATATCTCAGCCTTATCCCAGTGCCTAGAGGTCCTCCATTCTTATACAGATGCACAGAATATATTCCCACATAAGTCAGTTTACTGATTGTTTTGCCAGGCAGTAACTCTGACTCTCAGAAAGATCATTTGGTTCCATTACTGACCCAGTTGCCCTGAGGATGCTAATCTGCCAAGGTCTGTCCTGTTTAGACCTGACATTATATGCTTTTCTATAGTCACCAGTGTGACTCAGAAATTGGTGGTTCTGTATACTTTTATGTGTGAACACAATACTGTGTAGGCCATAGCACATGTGCAGAAAGCAGTGTTGTCATTTCCCAGAAATCACTGCTGTGTAGATTTTCTGAGAAACTTTGTGTGCAGTAGGATAATGTACTGGGGATTTTCCCTTTTGTTTCCTATTCCTTTGTAATGTCATGATGCTGCCCTCATAAAGAGACAATAATGCCAGATAGTGCAATGAACAAGCTGAACACAATGATTAGAAGGAAGTGGTTTCCCTAGCAACAATAACTATGCAAAGGAAGCCACGAGACTGCTACTTCTCCACTACTCCTGCCCCTTTCCCCCAGGTTTGAATAATGCACATAGAGGATCTGAATGCTAAGTGCCTGATTCTAAATCATTTCTAGGGAATGGAATTACAGCAAACAATTGCTATCCAGAAAATTTAGAAATCTGACCAGTGCATAATATACTTTTACATGTCAGTTGGCATCTTCCTAATTATTATATGAGTGTATTTGCACTTTCATTGGGTGTTGCCAGAAAATTGCTACTTATCTCAAAGGCAAAGAAGATAAATAACTTGTAAAAGCCTGATTTAAAAAATTCTCTCATTATATTTTTAGCATTTGAAAAATATCTTTTCTGCTATACTGGCATAATGATGTGCAGATTAAATGAAATGATGAGAAAGGCCAGGATGCCTCTGATTTTAAAAAGTATTTTATTTTAAAGGCAATTCTTTCCTGAGTCTATCACCTGCTTTGCGACTTGAGTATTAATATTTTGATAAGATCATTGAACATTGTTTTATAGATTGGAAATGGCATAGTGACATGGCTCTACGTATTTGCTGATGAGTATTTTATATTATTTATATGCATTTCAAATCATGTGACTGGGCATCATTTTGATGCTGAGTACTTCATGCAGAGCAGGGAAACCTGTCAGGATATGTGAAAACAACTATTGATGAAAGAGAGATCATGTGACAAGCTAATACCTATCCACACTGATCTTTGGAAAACCTGTTATTACCCATTACTATCTTAAACCTCCTGCCTTACTCATATTTGGGAAATATCATTAAATATATTGTTGTAAATTCCTGAAAACACATTTCTTATTGGAATAAAACTAGGTAAGAAATAGAGAAATTCTGCCCAAAAGACATTTAATGTCAAGGTGGGCCTGATGATTCAGAGAGTAGAGGTACCTGTCACTCCTCAGTATTATCCTCTGATTAATCAAAAGCCCATGTGTTCAAAAAATATGAACAAAATAAATAAAATTAATAAAATTTAAAACATGACATATCCCCAAAATAGTTTTAGTAAGAAATACAAACCTGCCAAAAAATCAGGAAGCCTGCCTACAGACCTGATTTTTGATTTAAAAGAAGGCCAAAATACACACTGATAAAAATACAGCATATTCAATAAATGGTGCTTGTCAAAGTGGATGTCTGCTTGCAGAAAAATACAAATAGATCCTGTACTGGTTTAAATAGGGATTACCCCATAGACTTTTATGCTTGAATGCTTGTCCCATAGGGAGCGGCACTATTAGCAGGGGTGTCTTTGCTGGAATAGATATGGTTTTGTTGAAAAAAGTATGTCACTGCGTAAGCAGGCTTTTAGGTCTTATATGCTCAAGCTATGCCTAGTGTGGCACACAGTCTCCTTTGTTCCCTAGGAATCAAGATATATAATTCTCAGTTCTTCACTATATCTACTTGCATGCCACCATGTTTATCACCATGATGATAATGAGTTAAAACTCTGAAACTGTAAGCCAGCAACAATTAAATGCTGTCCTTTATAGTAGTTTTTTTTTTTTTTATCACAATGTCTCTTCACAGCCATAAAACCTGAAGACAGAATTTGGTACCAGGGATTTGGGTATTGCTATGATAGGCCTGACCTTGTTTGCTTGTTTATTTGTTTTATGGAGTAATATGGTTTTGGAACTTTGGGTTAGGAAAGCAGTGGAACACTTTAAGTGTGGCTTGATGGGACATATTAATAGGAACATGGAAGAAAGTGGTGCTGAGTGTGATTTGATCTGTGGGGGCCTCGCTCAAGAGGATTCAGAGGAGAAGAATTTTAGTATGTGGCCTACAGACTATTCTTGTCATATTTTGGTAAAGAATGTGTCTGCTTTTTTCCCTTTTTCAAAAAGTTTGCCTTAGGCCAATTGCATTAATTGCATTGGCAAAGTAAATCTAAAAAGAGCCTAGTATACACTCTAATGTGTAGTTACCACTGTTCACTCTTATGAAGAATGTTTTCATGAAAAGGAGCAAGCTAAGCAAGAAAAATACAAAATTTATGGTTTAAGGAGAAAAGGAGTGCCAAGATGTGGAATGGAACTAAATTCTTTATTCAAGGAAATAAACAGGTTAAAGATATTAAATGGAATGAATGGAGTGGTGACCTCAGGGCAATATCCCAACCAAGTAAGCTCCCAACATGTGAAAAGGAGTTGAAGAGAAGGCTCAGAGTCTAGTGTGGTGGTGCACACCTTTAATCTTAGCACTCCAGAGGCAGAGGAAGGAAAAGTTTTGAGTTCAAAGTCTACCTGGTCTACAGAGGTCCAGGACAGCCAAGCTTAGACAGTGAAGGAAACCATCAAAAGAAGGAAGCTGGTAAATATGAAATTGAATGAGGAAACCATGTCACAGCCCTTGCAAGCAACAGAACTTGACACCTTCCATGATGTGGTTCTGGTTTAGAGTCAAGGATAGAAGGAAGGGGTTATGAAATCTCCCTCCATGAGCAAGGAAAGCAGCTGAGATCAGACATTTGGTAGTGGTCTTCTTACACAGAGGCACAGAGCAGCTCAGGTAATGCTTGAGTTGTCTTGGAAACCCAAGAAATATGGGATAACTATAGAGGAAAGTGGCTAACAGGGAATAGAATGAGTCCAATAGAAAAAAGAATGTTGCAAAGCTGGAAGGAATTGGAGATCTGAAGGGAATTTTGACATCAGACATGGAGATATAGACTTGGAGTTTGTCCATCTGGTTTTTGGTCTTGCTTTGGTTCAGTACTTTTTTTTTTAACTATATTCCTTTTCTTATATATTTGAAAGGTAATGTATATCCTATGTTGAAATATATAATGTATATATGAATATATAATGTATATATGAATATATAATGTATATATGAATATATAATGTATATATGTTGAAAATATGTAATTTTTTTTACATTTTGATTTTATAGGTGATCAGAGTTAAGAGATTGTATGAATCTCAGAATCTCAGAAGAGACTTTGAACTTTGTACTTTTAAACATTGTTGAGACTGTGGTAGACTATGGGGACTTTTAAAGTTGAATAAGTATATTTTTGCATTATGTTATGGCTACAAGCTTATGGGTGCCAGGGAGTGGAATATGGTGGTTTGAATAGGAATGACCCCTGTAGACTCATGTGTTTGAATGCTTGGTCCATAGGGATTGGTATCATTAGAGGGTATGGCCTTGTTGGAATAGGTGTGGCCTTGGTGAAGGAAGTGTGTTTCTGTGGAGGTGGACATTGAGGTCTTCTGTGCTCAAGCCACACCCAGTGTAGCACACAATCTCCTTCTGCCTATGGATCAAGATGTAGAGCACTCAGCTCCTTCTTTAGCACCATACCTGCCTAAATGCCACAAGGTTTCCCACTATGACAATAATAGACAAAGCCTCTGAAGATAGCCCCAATTGCATGTTTTACTTTTTAAGAGTTGCTGTGGTCATGGTGTCTCTTCACAGCAAGAAAAACATAATAAGACAGATTCATACCTATAACCCTGAAAAAAAAATGCAACTTCAAGTAGATGAAAGACTTATAAATAAAACCAGATGTACTGAAATGACAAAAGAGAAAGTGGGGAATAGCCTTGAACTCATTGGCACAGGAGACAACTGATAGTGCAGACACTAAAAGATAAACAATTAATAAATGGGACCTTATTAGCTTGAACATTTCTATAAGGCAAAGAATGGCATTTTTTCAAAGAGACAGTCTACATAATGGGAAACTATTTTTACCAACTCCACATCTGATAGAGGAATAATATCCAAAATATATAAAGAACTCATGACACTAGATATCAGAAAACCAAATAATTCAATTAAAATGAGTTAAACATCTAAATTGACAATTATCAATAAAGGAAACTCAAATGAAAGGAAAACACTTAAAGAAATGTTCAGTATCCTTATCTATCAGGGACATGTAAATTGAAATGGCTTTGAACTTTATCTTATACCTATCAGAATGGCTCAGTTCATGGTGGAATTGGAGATACTCCTCCATTGCTGGTGGGAGTCCATACTTGTACAGCTACTATGGAAATAGTATTATGGTACCTCAGAAAATTGTGAACCAATCTCCCTTACCATATAACTACACCATTTTTGTGCATGTACACAAAGAATGTTTTATTCTACCACAAGGACATTTGCTCAAACCTGTTCATTGCTATGCTATTCATAATAGCCAGAAACTGGGAATATCCTAGGTGTCTCTCAACAGAAGAATGGATAAAGAAAATGTGGTACATTTATACAATGGAGTATTACTCAGCTGTTAAAACAATCATGAAATTCACAGGTAACTGGATGGAACTAGGAAGAAAAATCATCCTCAGTGAGGTAACTCAGATCTACAAAGATAAATATGATATGTATATGCTTATATCTAGATATTATTCACTAAATAAATGATAACCATGATATAATCCATAGACCCAGAAAGGCAAGACATAGAGGAAGGGACTATTGGGTGACATGTCTAGTAGATGCCTGGGAAGGAGAAGTAGAATAGATTTTACATGTGTACTGTGGGCAGCTGTCAATAGCAATTGGAATATGAGGTTAAGAATGGGAGGGAAGATAATGTTGAGGCAGGGACTTCAGGGAGAGACAACTAGAATTGACAGGCATTTGAAGGACGCTATGGGAAGTTCAGCTGGAACTCTCTAATATATATGAAAGTGATCCTAATAAGGTCTCCTAATAATGGGGAAGATAGAGCTCTAACTGACCATTTCTTGTCACTAAAGGAGGCTTCCAGTAGAAAGACTGGAATGCATTCAACTAAGTTGTTGGCCAATAGGTTACCATGGAAATCCCTAAACAACTCAGGCTGTTGCTAAAAGAGTAGATTGGTCTCTAAAAACTGAGAGTGGAGCCCCACTTCAGAAGACAGCATCTACAAAGTTTATTGACATGGAGAAGTCAAGCTGCTGCCTACATTGAGCTTTTGTCTCCAAATTCTAGTGTCTTTGGTGTATAAAGATTCTCTGCAGGTTACCAAAGGGAAAAGATAAATACCAATTCAACCACAAAGACCTTTGATCTACAATCTGTCCACCCTGAAAGACATGCTAGGGCAATGGTGGCACAGAACTTGCGGGAGTAGCCAACCAGTTTCTGGTTTGACTTCAGGCCCACTCTATGAGATAAAATGCATACCTGACACTTCTTAGGTGATCAAGAACCAGAGAGTAGATGGCCAGAGATGTAGAATAAAACCAAACACTACTGGTCTAAAAAAACAATAAAATGACTCCTAATGGTGTTCTGCTATGTTCATAGATCAGAGCCTTATACAGTCATCATCAGAGACACTGCAGGTAGAAATAAATTTTTGATTCTTAAATGGAAAATTTAAATATCATTAGTATTTGGGTTTCTGCTGCATTAAGAAGACAACTGTGCATCAGTGGATGTATGGTGGCCTAACTGGGTCATCATCATGTGTCTTTCTTTTATTTGACCTTCACATTTTTTTTTAGCAGAATCTCTCTCTGAATCTGGAGTTTTTTAATTTAGCTAAGGTGATTAGAAACAAACCTAAGGGATCTTCTGTCTCTACCTCCCTAGCACTGGAATTAAAAATGCAGACTTCCAAAGGAGGGAAGCAATCAACAGCCTACCCAATTTTGATGTCTATGAACCACAATAGTTACTTGCTGCCACAATAACCTTAAGGGCTCAGTAGTAGTATGCACACTATGATGATCATTATCCGCTTTCTAATTGGATTTAAGACCCATTCAGCAAGAGTGAAATTATGTTTCGCAGTTGAAACAACTACGCTGGGCTAGTGAAGTCCTGGGTCTTGGAGGAGAACATGTAATCAAAACTTTATTAATCAAAACAATCCCCAACTACACTCTAAATATTTGTATATATGTCCAAAGATAAGAATAGTCTTCATCTTTTATTATGGAAACTTCATTTTGCAACAGAAGGAGATTATTACAGAAAACCACGACCAATCAAATTTTGGAATTATGGAGCTCAGATCCAGATGATACAAAATTGTGGAAGAGAGGTACACATATGGTGGAGTCAGAGGCTCAGGGAGTTTGCTATGAGATTATGTTTCCTAGTAATGTGAGCAGCTACACCCATACATCTTACCAACATGACTGCCAACATGAAATGTGAACAAGAACAACCCCAATAGACATTCCAAAGTGGATGCATGAGACTTCAACACTTCAAAACTTAATTGTGATTTTTGCATGTCAGTCTTTCTGAAAATGATTCCTAAATATTACAGGAAATTGGGAAAATTTTTCTTAACTCAGCCCATTTTGAAGAGAAAAAAGTCCATGCATTCTCCTTCCCCCCCTGTTTCTTCTCTGTAATGTCATTTAAAGCAGGTAAATTTCCTCTGTAATCAACAGGACTAGAATACAGCCTCCTTTTGAACACATGTGGTCTCCTCATTTAGTCTGAGTTCACAGAGCATGCATTTACATCTAAACAGAATGGTGATAAAGAACTTGAGCAAAGGGCTGATGCCTGGGAGATATTTTCCCTTCTACAATGAAATAACTGTTGGCAGGCTAAATAAGTAAAGAAAGCTTCCCAAGAATATTTGTTATGAACAGAATTCAGTCACCGCATCCTAGTCTGTATAACCAAATCAATGCCATCTTGATTATGGTCAATAGAAAGAAGTTAGGGAAGTTTTTTTTTAAATAAATATTTTCCCAAGAGGATTGAATATTGAATGTAGAAAAAACACCAGGTCATTAGCTTTCCCAAACAGCTCTAAAGAAGTGTTTTAAAACTAAAATTGAAAAATAAAACAAAACAAAAAACAAAAAAGTATTCTAAAAGTTAGTATAACTTTTACAAAACAACAAAAAAATATTTTGCTGATATTTTATGTATTATAATGGTGCTGCCTGTTAACCACTAGCCACATACGACTTTGGAGCATTTGGAATCTGGTTGCAACAAATATCAGATGCTTACAAATAAAGCAGGAGGAAGGTGTTGGCTATTTAGTTTGAAAAGGCAAAATATATCATGAACAGTTTTGAATAATTATAGAAATGCTCATCTTTTGGGCACTCTCACTAAAACATCATTTTCACCTATTATATTTTTTTTCTTTCATGACTTTGGTATTCGTTTTCAATATGTCTGTGATTTATTTCTGTAATTAATGTATTTAAAAAATTTCCCACAGACTAGAATGCAATGACTGAATTCTGTTCATAACAATTATTCTTGGAAAGCTTTCATTACTTATTCAGCCTGCCAACAGGCTGTAGTAGGGAAAATACCTCGCAGGCATCAGCACTTTGGCTCAGTGGTTAAGAGCACTGACTGCTCTTCCAGAGGTCCTGAGTTCAGTTCCCAGTAACCACATGGTGGCTCACAACCATCTGTAATGGGATCTGATGCCTTCTTCTGGTGTGTCTGAAGACAACTACAGTGTACTCATATAAATAAAATAAATCCAAAACAATTATAAGCATTCATACATTACACAGTTAATCAATGTGCCATGGAGACTCTATTTGTTACATATGCTCAAATGTGAACTGCTAACATGTAATGTAGAAGAATGCATTGTAAAAATCTTTTATGTGTCTCTGACAAGGAGAAAGTTTAACCTAATTTCTTCAATCATATTCCTAACACAAATGGATTTTCTCTTTAAAACTTATCAGCTTCAGTGAGAAAAACATAAGCATCAAAATATTTCTCTATTGATAAACAAGTTGAACATTCTTATCTCAAGTTAACATGAGTAGCTTTGGTTACTATCAGATAGTAGCTAGAGTATTGAACAGCATAAAGGAGTAGATAGACAGATAGAGAGGTAGATAGATAGATAGATAGATAGATAGATAGATAGATAGATAGATAGATAGATAGATAGATAGATAGATCACAACTTAGCTTCACTAATCTTTTGCAGTTGAGGAAATATTATAATATTGACAAGCTGTGGTACATGTGTTTATGACTTATGGTTTTATAAATTTATGTTCTCCTATAGAAAAAAGACAATAGCTATAATAATTTGTCTTAGAGAGGAAACTTTCATTCTTTAAAAGATGTTACATATTACGTGTAGGTAATACTATGTGGTTGTTTGGAAATTACTCCATAGGCTATTTTCAAAAGCAACTGTTTCTTTATAGATATGCATCAGTACCTTGGAACTCTGAAAGGAGTTTTTGTCTAAATTCTTTAAAGTATTATACAATGACTATGAAGTATTCAATCCAAAATTTGTCCTGCCTAAAACAAGTGCAGGGACTAAGATAAACCAGAGACTGAGGAAATGGCCAACCAATGACTGACCCAACTTGACACCCATCCCATGGACGAGAACCAATACCTGACACTATTAATAATACTCTGATATGCTTGCAGACTGGAGTCTAGCATAACTGTCCTCTGAGAGGCTCCACCCAGCAGCTGACTAAAACAGATGCAGAGAAACAGACAAATATTAGTAGACCCTTGGGAAGTCTTGTGGAAGAGCTGGGGGAAAGGGATGAAGAACTCTGAGGAGTTAGAGATTCCACAAGAAGACCACAAGAGTCAACTCACTTGGACACTTGGGTGATCCCAGGGACTGAACTATCAATCAAAGAGAATACAAATTCTGAACCCAAGCCCCCTGTAGATTAGTCTTCATGTGGTTTTCACAACAACTTGAACAGGGCTTACACTGGCTCTGTTACCTGCCTGTGGATCCTGTTCCTGTAGCTGATCTGTCTTGTCCTCAGTGAGAGAGGACTTACCTGGTCTGTTAGTGACTTGAGGTAGGATGGTACCCAGTGGGGACCTTTCCTTTCAGAGAGGGGAATAAAATGGAGGGTAGGGGAAGAGGAGGGTGCTGTGATCCAGGTGTAAAATGAATAAATAAATAAATTAATGGAAAAACAAAAATAAAACAATATTTCTTAACTATATAGACCTCTTAAACTTATTCTGTTTGAATATTATTTATGTGTTGGGAGATGAACCCATGTGGGCCTGTGTACTGGAGGCTTTCTGTGGAGATCTCTGGTCTGACTGGGTGCGAGAGTTCTGGCAAAGGGGAGCGAGTGCGAGCAGTGAGGGGGAGTCACTTCTGCTACTTCTACTGCTGCAGTTGTCTCCACCTCTGTTTCTGCTGTGCTGTCTTAGTTACTCCACATCACCCTGTGCACTAAGTCGGTCTGGCTGGGCTGACTAGCCATTGAGGAGTGTGGTAGAGCTTCAGGTGACATTTCCAGAGACCAGACCTCTGCCCAAGTGTTACAGTTCTTATGACAGAAGTTCTCAGACAATGGAGTAGTTCTTGCACACCTAATTATTCTGGACAGGATTCTTATATACAGTTTTGGGGTAGGTCAGGGTCTGACAGCAGGTACTTCTCATTTGCTTGGTCTGAGAACTTGGGGAAACCTTATTTGTATGTGGGAGGGCTTGGTGCTGCTCCTATGTGATTGATGGCCACACACCTCTCTGAAGGGGGAAGGACTGTGGGACACTAGCCAGGGCAGGAGTCTGAGACCCAAGGGGCATGGCCAAACACCTGCTGTGCCTTGCAGGCCAAAGTCACCTGCCTGGACTCTGGGGTTCTAAGTCTGATCTCCTCTGGGGACCAGGCTGCCTGTGCACATCTTGCTGCCCCACAAACCTGTACCACAAAGTGAGGGACAATATGTTCATGGAGAAGTTACTAATGGGAGAGAAAAAAATAGTTATTGGAAATATTTTATTTACTTACTTTAATTATCTTTTGGAGACAAGATCTCATGTTGCTTTTGGAGGTGCATTTAAACTACTTATTTGCCTGTCTTGACTGAATGGTATATATAAATAAAGTTTAAAATAGAAATCAAAATACACATTATATAAATGATTAGGGAAGTCTTATAATCATAGTTGGTATATATGTGTCATGTACACCATAAGTCAACCTCAGGTACTATTCCACAGGAGTCATCCACCTGCTGTTTTTGAGATGGAGTCTCCCACTTGGAAGTGGAGCTCACAAATTAGGCTGAGCTGGCTGGTAAGAATTCCAAGTTATCATCTTATATCTCTTTATGCCTCCACTGCTACTGGAAGAGCAAGCATATACTGCTAACATGCCTCATTCTTTATATTGACACTGCAGATTAAACTCAGATCCATGTGTTTACATAGCAGAGACTTTATTGAGCTATCACTTCAGCCCCTAATAATCTAATTTTTAAATCTTCTTTTGCTTCAACTAATTAAAAATTTCCCTAGATTTGTTGAAGTACAATTTTTAAACAGTGAGTTCAATCATTTAACAGAGAAGTTTGATAAACTTTGAATATATATATCATATATATTATATAATATAATTATATATATAAATATATACACATATGTGTATACTTATGTAAATATATATATATATATCCATATAACCAACACAACCAAAACTTACACAAAAATTTCCTATGTTTTTGTGTTCAGAACTCCAATAGCTTATGCTCTAAGATCAAGAATAGACAAATGGGACCTCATTAAATTACAAAGTTTTTGCAAGGCAAAAGACACTGTCAAAAAGACAAAGCGGCAACCAACTAACTGGGAAATGATCTTTACCAACCTTACATCCGACAGAGGGCTAATATCCAATATATAAAAAGAACTCAAGAGGTTAAACTCCAGAGAGGCAAGTAACCCTATTAAAAAATGGGGTACAGAGCTCCACAAAGAGTTCTCACCTGAAGAATATCTAATGGCTGAGAAGCACCTAAAGAGATGTTCATCATCCTTAGTCATTAGGGAAATGCAAATCAAAACAACCCTGAGATTCCATCTCACACCAGTCAGGATGGCTAAGATCAAAAACACAGGAGACAGCAGTTGTTGGCGAGGATGTGGAGAAAGAGGAACACTCCTCCACTGCTGGTGGAATTGCAGGCTGGTACAACCACTCTGGAAAGCAGTCTGGCGGTTCCTCAGAAAACTGGGCATAACACTCCCAGAGGATCCGGCTATACCACTCCTGGGCATATACCCAGAGACTTTACCTGCATGCAATAAGGACACATGCTCCACTATGTTCATAGCAGCCTTATTTATAATAGCCAGAAGCTGGAAAGAACCCAGATGTCCCTCAACGGAGGAATTGATTCAGAAGATGTGGTATATCTACACAATGGAATACTACTCTGCAATTAAAAACAATGAATTCACGAAATTCCTAGGCAAATGGTCAGAACTTGAAAATATCATCCTTAGTGAGGTAACCCAATCACAAAAGAACACACGTGGTATGCAGTCACTGATAAGGGGATATTGACCCAGAATCTCGGAATACCCTAGACACAATCCGCATATCAATAGATTTCCAAGATGATGGAAGGAGAGACCCCTGGTCCTGGAAAGACTGGATGTAGGGGAACGCCAGGACAGAGTAACGAGAGGGGGTTGAATGGAGAAAAGAGGGAGGGAAGGGGGCTTATGGGACTTTCGGGGAGGGAGGAAACGGGAAAGGGGAAGTGATTTGGAATGTAAATTAAAAAAATAAAATAAAAAAAATTTCCTATGTTTTTGTGTTCAGTTGTTTTCCTACTCTTTGCCTTTAAAGAGTTATTTTTGTTGGCAAATATCAAATTTTTCTTTTCCCGAATTATTGATGCATAATAGTCAAATGCTATATGCCACTTTGAATTTAAATTTTTCACTCGGCATATTTTGACATTCAAGGTGCTGAACATATCAGGAATTTAAAGATTATTCCATTTGTTACTGAGATTTTTCATTATTAGGATATTGTGGTGGTTTGAATAAGAATGGTCCTTATAGGTTTATATGTTTGAATGCTTGGTCCTCAGTTAATGGAACTGTTTGGGAGGGATTCAGAGGTGTGGCCTTGTTGCAGAATGTGTGTCACTGAATATGGACTGATAAGAGTTCAAAAGTCTATACTCAGTTCAGTGTTTCTCTCTGCCTATTGCCTGAGGATCAGGATCCAAAGTTCTCAGCTACTGCTATAGCATTTTGTCTGCTAGCTGCCATGCTCCTGGGCAATGATGTTCATAGATGAACTCTTTAAAAGTATAAGGAAGCTCCCAATTAAATATTAACAAGGCAGTAAAATCTGTTTCTTTCTTAATCTGATAATGAGTGTTGTACTAGATTGGATGAATTTCAAGAATAAATATATCAGGAAATTGCTGGATATTTTTGTTGATTATGGTTATGTATGGAACTGCTAAATTGGCTAATAAGTCAACTTCTCTGTGGCTTACCCTCCAGCAATACACAAAAATTTCTTACTTTTGTTTACATTTAGTTTTATCAAGTTTTAAGTTTTAATGATTCCACTATCTTCTATGCTATGGTTTCCAAAGTTATGAAATAGGACTTAGTTGGAAACCTTGTTATATGTGGCTGTATCCTTAAAACTGGCTGCAGAACTCTGCCTTTCAGCCTGTTACTTCCTGGAATCAAAGGGATGAGGAGGTTTCTCTGCCACATGCTCCCATAATGAAGTACTTTCTCACCACAAGCCCAATAAGACAGCTGATCACTCACTGAAACCTTCAAAGCTGTGAGCCAAAAGAAGCTGCTTGTATTTATTTCCTTTGTTATTGGTCACAATAGCAGAAATCTGACTAACACACACATATTTATTACAAATGATTCCTTTCACTTTGCAGCTGAGACACCATCTTAAGACCTTTTGCTCATGAGAAATTTTACATGGTGATATGCAGTTTGTCTTTTTTCTTTTTTTCAGCATTGTGAATTGTATATCTTTGTTAGGGCTAAGAATGTTTACTTCTTTTAAATATATAAATGTTTTTTGTTTTTCTTTCAGAAGTTTAATTAGTTCTGAGTTTATATTTGGGTTTGTTAAATGATAAAATTTTAAGATATCAAGTTCGAATCTGAATTAAGTAATATCATATGTAAATAATAGACAAATGCTCTGCTCAGCTGGGTAGAGTACTGTCTTTTTAGGCTGAAAGGGATGAAAAAAGAAAGCAAAGAAACAGTAAGTGGATTAGCCATTCCAACATGACTTTCCTCATAGGCTTATAACAAAGGGGACGAATATATATATAAACCTTTAACTCTTGATCTTCTTGTATCCACCTCCTTGAGTCCTAGTATTATAAGTGTGTACTAATTTTCTCGGCTAAATTTTATAATTAAAAAATACATAAAAATTGTATGTATAAACTATATAAGCAATTAAAAATACATAGCAAAACATTATTATTTAAAGTTATGAGGCACAATGGCATAGAATTCCAGAACTTCATATTTGTATTTGATTTTTAATTTTATTTTAATTAGCATACATATATTAATGTTCATTATAGCATTTCTCAAACAAAAATTTTGTTTATTGTCGTCTCTCCTCTTCTTCCTACATTGCTCCTTCTTGTACTCTTTTCCAGTTCCCATAACCTGCTTCTAAATTCATGTCTGCCATATCCTATTTCTCAATCCCTTCCTCAGTACCTGTTTTTCTCTTCTTGCTGTGCCTTTTACACTTTTGAAGTGTATACCCAAATCATCCCATTTACACACATAGGCACAAGGTGCGATCTGCATGTGAACATGTATTGTATCTTTTATCTTCACTTACCTCACTTAATATAAGACTTTTTAGTTACCATTTTTTCTGCAAATTTCATATTACTTTGTGGTTGCATAAAATCCCACTGTGTATATACAATATACACATAAATATAATATATTTTAATTATCCATTCATTATTTTATGGACACCATACCATAGAACTTCTACTCTTATTTAAGTATAACTTAGCATATATCGATCAATGTTTCTCATCCTTCCTTCCCCCTGGTCTCTCCGGTATCTGGAACCACCACTGAAGGTGGTTATGGAGGTTATACATTCTTATCAACAATGTACAAGACCTCCCTCTTCTGTACATCCTCATCTGTACTTATTATAACTTATTTTTGCTGATAGTGACTTATACTGGAATAGATATAGCCTTATCCCATGTTGATTTGGATTTGCAATTCTCTTACGGTTTGTGAGCTCATAGATTTTTCTTATAATGTTGTGTATTATAATATATATTATATGAGAAATGGGTATCTAACTTATTTTTTATGTGTTTATTTGTGGGGTTTTGATATTGGAGGCTGTCACGGACCACCCCAGCTGGGTATGTGTAGGATTTGTGTGACAGGAGGTTATATTTCTCATTTGTAATAATTAGACTTTAGTTTATTTTTTTCTTGAAATTTTGCATAAATTAAAATCCCCAGTATTACACAAAGTTTAGAAAGTGAATTGCTAGCTCCTGTCCTTAAAAGGACAGTGTTCAGTCATTTATGACTTAAGTGTAAAGGTATGCCTAGGCTTTTTAGATACTTCTTATTAGACAAGTAATTTTTAATGTGCTAGTATTTATTTTTTATTTTTGAAATTATATTATATCCTTTCTCCCTTCCTTTCCCTCTCTTCAATCCTCCCAATGACCCCACCATGGTTTATTTAAAATTTCCTCTTTTTCTTCAATTGTTTATGTGTGTGTTTGTGTGCATGTGTGCACATTCCTAAATATATAAATACAACAGGCTCAGTTAATATAATGTTACTTCTACGTATATGCTCTCATGGCTGACCACTTGGCACTGAATAAACTACGGCAGTTATTTTCCTAGGGAGGAGTATTTCTCCTACTCTCAGTATTTATTTGCCTGTGGTTCTTTGTCTAGTGTCAAGGCCCCAAGAGTTTCTCCTTCCATGTTAGCATATCTATTGATGTTGTCATTGTTCAGGTCTTCATTTTGGAGTTATGTTAATGAAGTTTTATGGGTGCAGCCTTTTTAGGACAGAACTCACAGCAAACATCTTGTTACTTACTATCATTCTATGTTGTTATTTACTATCTTACTATCTTTAGGGGCTAGAGTTGTTTTGTAGATGTATCAATTGGAACTGGGCTTCACAGTTTTTTGTTCTCTACATTTTGACTGATTGTAGGTTTCTTTCTTTCTTTCTTTTTTTTTTTTCTGGTTTTGGTTTTTTCAAGACAGGGTTTCTCTGTGTAGCCCTGGCTGTCCTGAAACTCACTTTGTAGACCAGGCTGGCCTCAAACTCAGAAATCCTCCTGCCTCTGCCTCCCAAGTGCTGGGATTAAAGGCATGCGCCATCACCGCCCGACTGATTGTAGGTTTCTATTTTTGTCTCTACTGCAAAGAGAGATTTCTTTGATAAAGGGTGAGAACTATACTTATCAGTGAGTATGAGGATAAATATTGAGAATATAGTTAGAGATTATGCTGGTTTCTCATCAAAGATCCATGACTACATTGGGTAGTTTGCTATATTTCCAGTACCAGGTATGAGTTTTACATTATTTAGCAGTCTTTAAGTACAATGAGAACACTGTTGTACTATTGGACCCCTTAAGGTTATTATAAAATTTGGTTATTGTTGTGATTCATGGGTGGCATAACGGGATAAGCTTATTGGTTGCTTCACTTTTTTGGAAGCTTTCATGGTACCTACTGCTACCATAAAAGCTAGTCCTCAAGGAGGAGGCACTCAGAACAAATACAACTTATGCCTCTGGGTTTGGTGCTGAAATTTAGTGTATGGTGTTTTCAGCAATAGAGATTTACTCTGGAGGTGGACAATCAAGGGCAACAACAGTAATCTATTATGTTTTAGGAGTCTCTTAGAAAATCTGGACTAACAACTGAATAAGAATTTTCTCATGTTTGGTGTTAGGGTCTTTGTTAGACCGTCTATGGCTCTTAAAGATAGCATTGTCAGCCCAGATGAGAAAATTAATTCAACCCACATTTGTGAATTTAAAATCATATATGTATCATACATGATTTAAGGTAGGTAGATTGATTATAGTCTGATGCCTTATGACTTTTCAGATCTGTACTGTTTTAATTTTACTTTCATCCCTCTGACTTTTGTGTTAATCTTCCTCCCAACTCCCTAACTAAAGTCTAGTTAATCTCTCATTACCCACTAGTCACTTGTCTTTTGCTATACACCTATTGTCTGTTTTTACTAGGTCATACGGTAGATTTCTTTATAGCTTTTTTGATAGTTACTCAATTGATTTCCAGAGTTGTGGAGTCAGTTTGTAATCCAACCACCAGTAAATGAAGGTTTCCCTTTCCCGAAGTCCTCACAAGCATTTGTTATCAACTGTTCTGTTCTGTTGATTTTTGCCATTCTGACTGGGATAAGATGAAATCTCAAAGTTGTTTGAAGTTGTATTTTTTCAATAGGTAGGAACAATCATTTTTTAAAAGATATATCTTAGCATTAAAAAATATTTCCTCTTCTAAGAACTCTCTCTGTTCAGATTCCAAGTCCATTGTTTTGAATTGGGAATGGGTCTCTCTCTCTGTCTCTCTGTCTCTCTGTCTCTCTGTCTGTCTGTCTGTCTGTCTCTCTCTCTCTCTCTCTCTGTCTCTCCTCTCTCTGTCTGTCTCTGTCTCTGTCTCTGTCTCTGTCTCTCTCTCTCTCTCTCTCTCTCTCTCTCTCTCTCTCTCTCTAACACAAACATGCACACATACATTTACTTTCTTTGATTCTTAGTACTTTATATATTTTAAACATAGCCTCTGTCCATTGTACAGGTGGCATTTTTTTTCTCCCATTCTGTTGGCTTGCTCTTTATTTAATTGATTATTTCCTTGGCTGTGAAGATGTTATTTTTTTTTCATAGTGGTGGTAAGTAAGTAAGTATTCAGTGACTAGAAAATTACATGTAGTATTAGTTGAACTCTAGAAGGGTGTAAACTATGAATAAAGAATTTGATAATAAAAATTTTAAAATGCCTTTACACTTTGCAGTGGTACTCATCTCTCAAAAAAAAAAAAACCCTAATCATTATTTAAAAATTACCATAAGCATTTGTATTAAGCTATTTATTCAACAAAAGAAGTCCTGAACAAAAAACAATATTGTAGTTGTTTTTCAAATACAGAGTGATTTTAGCCTTTTTGAATTTGTTCATATTTATTTTGTGTGTCAGGATTTGGCTTTTTGTGAGAAGCTTCCCAGTGCTGTCAAGTATAACATATCCTTTTTGCTATTAGAGAAAAATATTTTACAGATATCTGTTAAGTCAATTTGATGTATGTTGTTTAATTATGTTTCTTTGATGAATATTTATTCAGATAATATGTCAATTGGACAAGGTGAGGTATTGAAATGACATATGTTAATGGGTTGATGTCAATCTGCATCTTTAAATCCAGTTGTACATTTTTAATAAAATTGGGTGCACTAGAGTAGGGTGCATTTACATTTAGGATAGTAATATCTTGCTTAACTGTTACCTTAGTTAGAATGAATTTTCCTTCTTTGTCTCTTCTGAAAAGTTTTAGTTTGAAAGTTTGAAGCCTTTTTCATTACATATTAGGATGGCACTGTCTGCTTCTTTCTTGGTCTCATTAGACTGGAGAACTGTTGCTGGTCTTTGCTACTTCGTGGGTTCTTCTTTTTCCCATCATTTATCTCCCATGTTTCTTCCCTTAACACTAGATAAGAGATAAAGAGGATAGAGTAGAGAGAGAGATCTCTGAATCCAGTTTCTTTCCTTTTGTTTCTTCTTTAACAATGGTCAAACAGCTAACTGCAATCAACCTCCCTAAATGACCAAAAACTACCTACAGTGCCTCTCAGGGTCCTAGCATCTATGTACTCTCTGAAAAGTTCCCAGAATTCCAACTGTTTCATACTTGCAGAAATTATCTGCATCTGGCAAAACTATGCTTCTTCTAGAGCACAAAACAAATCACAGACAGCTGTTGTGGATGGTCCAAAGCAGGCTCACATCCCTACATCCGCTATTAAAACAAAAGCACATTTTCATATTATATATACACACATATATATTTATATATTATATTCTTAAAGAAATCAAAATTCTCAAAAAATATCACCACAGAGTATTTTATACAATCTTTTACTTTACTTTAGTGCCCATCTTTAAACCTAAGATAAGTTTTATGTAGGTGACAGGTGGATTTTGTTTTGCCATCTAACAAGTCAGGCTATTTCTTTTGTTTGGATGGTTGAGACCGTTAATATTTTAAGTTATTTCCAAAAGGTGTGTGCTCATTGTAGTCACTGTGTGGTTAAATTTAGGTTATTGTGTTTTCAGTGGTACGTTTTGTTTTACTAATTACAGTTTTAATGTTCTCTCTTCAGTCTGCTCTCGGCTATGCTTACTCTTCTCGTCAGCACAGAACACTGTTTCCTGTATTTTCTTTAGGTTTGGTCTTTTAGATATAGTTTTCTTAAGCCGTTTATATCATGCAAATTTTTTCTTTCTACTTAAACAATTGAAGATAGATTTGCAAAGTACATTAGTGGTATATTAGTGTAGTCTGGTCATTGTCATTTTTTAGGACTGGAATGAATTGCTCCAGGTTCCTCTGGCTTTCAGAGCTTCTGTGAGAAATCAGATGTTACTCAAGTATGTTTTACATTTTATTTGTTTTATGTTTTTCTCTTGAACCTTTCAATTTATTTGTTCTGCATAGTTAGTGTTTTAACTCATATATTCTGTGGACATTTACTTTTGTGACCTTGTCCAGTTTTGGTTCTTTATACTTCTTGTTTCTGTATCAACATGTCTGTTTTTTTCTGTGATCTTGTTGAAGAGTTAGTCACCTAGGATTCTTCTCCCTCATCCATTTCCATATTTAAAAAGTTTGATATTTTCACAGTGTTCCACATTTCCTGTATGTTTTCCTGTATGTTTTTATCTTTGTTTTCAGATTTCTATGTAAGGGGAGGTTCTGTTGCTAAAGTCCTATTCCCCAATGATTCTTTTTTAAAAATTAATTAATTTTTTTACACTCCATACTTTATTCCCCACCCACCCACCCCCCATCCACCCTCTGACTGTTCCATATCCCATACCTCCTCCCCACCCCCTGTCTCCACGTGAATGTCCTCACCCTCCACCCCACCTGACCTCTAAACTCCCTGGTGCTTCCAGTCTCTTGAGGGTTAGGTGAATCATCTCTGAATGAACACAGACCCAGCAGTCCTCTACTGTATGTGTGTTGGGGGCCTCATGTCATCTGGTGTATGCTGCCTGTTTTGTGGTCCAGTATTTGAGATCTCGGGGGTCCAGATTAATTGAGACTGCTAGTCTCCTACAGGATGATCCTTCTCCTCAGCTTCTTTCAGCCTTCTCTAATTCAACAACAGGGTTCAGCTGCTTCTGTCCATTGGTTGGGTGCAAATATTTGCATCTGACTCTTTCAGCTGCTTGTTGGGTCTTCTGGAGTTTGGTCATGCTAGGTCCCTTTTGGTGAGCAATCGACAGTCTCAGTAATAGTGTCAGGCCTTGGGACTTCCCCATGAGTTGGATCCCACTTTGGGCGTGTTGATGGACCTTCTTGTCCTCAGGCTTCTCTCATTTCTATCCCTGTAATACTTTCAGACAGGAACACTTAGTTGTGACTGTGGGATGTCCCCCCCTCATTTGATGCCCTGTCTTTCTGCTGAAGTTGGGCTCTATAAGTTCCCTCTTCCTACTGTTGGACATTTCATCTAAGGTCACTCTATTTGAGTACCGAGAGTCTTTCACCTACCAGGTCTCTGGTGCATTCTAGAGGATTCCCACAACCTCTCACCTCCTGAGGTTGCCTGTTAACCATTCTTTCTGTTGTCCCTCAGGGCTTCAGTCCTTTGCCCTCACTCAATTCCAGATCTGAATCCCCTCTCTCCCCAACTCTCCCCCCATACACTTTCCCTTCCAGATCCTTCCCTCCCTCCACACTTATGATTGCTTTCTTCTCCCTCCCAAGTGGGACTGAGACTTCCTCACTTGGGACCTTCAGATTGTTGACCTTTTTGAGTTCTGAGGACTGTATCTTGGGTATTCTGTACTTTTTTTTTTGATTAATATCCACTTATTAGTGAATTCATACCATCCATGTCCTTTTCAGTCTGAGGTACATCACTCAGGATGATATTTTCTAGTTCCATCCACTTGCCTGCAAAACTCAGGATGTCCTCATTCTTAATAGCTGAGTAGTATTCCCTTGTATAAATGGACCACATTTTCTGTATCCATTCTTCTGTCATGGGACATCTAGGTTGTTTCCAGCTTCTGGCTATCACAAATATGGCTTCTATGAACATAATGGAACACATGCCCCTGTGGCAGGGTGGAGCATATTTTGGGTATATTCCCAAGAGTGGTTTAGCTGGGTCTTCAGGTAGATCTATTTATAATTTTTTGAGGAACTTCCAGATTGATTTCCAGAGTGGTTGTACCAGTTTGCTATCCTACCATCAATGGAGGAGTACTCCTCCTCTTACTCCACATCCTCTTCAACATGGGTTGTCACCTAAGGTTTTGATCTTAGCTATTCTGACTGGTGTAAGGTGGAATTTCAGGGTCGTTTTGATTTGTATTTCTCTGATCACTAAGGACTTTAAACAGTTCTTTAGGTGCTTCTCAGCTATTCCAGATTCATCAGTTGTGAAATCTCAGTTTAGTTGTATACCCCATTTTTTGATTGTGTTCTTTGGTTTTTTTTGGTGATTAGCTTCTTGAGTTCTTTATATATTTTGGATATTAGACCTTTATCAGATGTGGTGTTAGTGAAGATTTTATTCCCAATCTGTGGGTTGCTGATTTGTTTTATTGACTTTGTTTTATTCCTTTGCCTTACAGAAGCTTTCTAGTTTCATGAAGTCCCATTTATCAATTCTTGATCTTAGAGAATGAGTCATTAGAGTTCTGTTTAGGAAATTTCCCCCTGTGCCAATGAGTTCAAGGCTCTTTCCCACTGTCTCCTCTATTAGATTGAGTGTATCTGGTTGTATGTTTAGGTCCTTGATCCACTTGGACTTGACCTTTGTGCAAGGTGACAAATATGGGTCTAATTTTCATTTTTCTACATACAGATTGCCAGTTAGACAGACACAATTTATTGAAGATGCTTTTTTTCCCCATTGTATATTTTTGGGTTCTTTGTCAAAGATCAAGTTTCCGTAAGTGTGTGGTTTTATTTCGATCTTCAGTTCTATTCCATTGATCAAAGTGTCTGTCTCTGTACCAATACCATGCAGTTTTCATCACTATTGCTCTGTAGTAAAGCTTGAGGTCAGGGAGGGTGATTCCCCTAGCCATTTTTTTTTGTTACTCCAAATGAATTTAAGAATTGCTCTTTCTAACTCTATGAAGAATTGAGGTGGAATTTTGATGGGGATTGCATTGAATCTGTAGATTGCCTTTAGTAAGATTTACTGTGTTAATTCTGCCAATCCATGAGCATGGGAGTGCTCCCCATTTTCTGATATCTTCCTCAACTTCTTTCTTGAGTTATTGTCATACAGGTCTTTCACTTGTTTGGTTATAGTTACCTCAATATATATTATATTATTTGTGGCTATTGTGAAGGGAGTTGTTTCCCTAATTTCTTTCTCAGCCATTTTATCATTTGTATAAAGGAAGAATACTGATTTATTTGAGTTAATTTTATATCTGACCACATTGCTGAAGTTGTTTATCAGCTGGAGAAGTTCTCTGGTAGAATTTTTAGAGTCACTTATATATAGTATCATATCATCTGCAAATACTGATACCTTTATTTATTCTTTGCCAGTTTGTATCACCTTGATGTCTTTTTGTTGTCTTATTGTTTTATCTAGCACTTCAAGTACTATATTGAATAGAAATGTGGAGAGTGGGCATCCTTGTCTTGTCCCTGATTTTATTGGGATTGCTTCAAGTATGTCTCCATTTAATTTGATATTGGCTGTTGGTTTGCAGTAAATTGCTTTTATTGTGTTTAGGTATAGGCTTTGAATTTCTGATCTCTCCAATACTTTTAACATGAAGGGGTATTGTATTTTGTCAGTGCTTTATTTTCTGCATCTAAGGAGACAATTGTGTTATTTTTTCTTTGAGTTTATTTATATAGTGGATTAATTAATGGGGAAAAAGCATCTTCAATAAATTGTGTTTGTCTAACTGGCAATCTGTATGTAGAAAATGAATATAGACCCATATTTGTCACCTTGCACAAAGGTCAAGTCCAAGTTCTAACACTTGCCTTTTTCTATCTGGATATCCCTGGTGTTTATTGGTCTGGATGACTGTCTGGAATCTGCCTCTTTTATCCCTGGGTTGCTTCAGGTATCCTGGTAGACCTGCAGCCTTGGCTGTAACAGATCACTTGTGGGGCTTTCCAACTGAGGGCTCTTCACAGGGGCAGAGAAGCTGCTGATCTGTTGCCCTTGCTGCAGTAGATCTCCTGGGCAGCCATCAGACTGTTGGGTCTTCAGTGGAGCAGTGAAGCTGTTGTCCAACTGCTCTGAGTGCAGCAGGTCCTCAACTGCTTTAGTGCAGCTGGTCCTCTATGATGGATGAGGATATAGTGTCATCTATGGAGCAGAAAAGCTAAGAGTCTGCCCCTGTAGAAAGGACCAGGCAAAAGGGGTGAAGGGACAGAAGGGGAGTGTAATTCAGGAAGGCAGGGATTTTGGTGGCTGATGGGTTTCTAGTCCACCTGGCTCCCAGCAGCAGCTCTGGGACTCCGGAGTGGGGTGGATTCTTACCAACTGCTCTGAAAGCATTGGGTTCTCTAGGATGGGTCAGGATATGGTGTCTTCACAGGAGCAGACCAGCTAAGAGTCTGGGTGGACCAGCAAGAAGACCAGCGGAAAAGGTGGAAGACCCAATTGGTTCTTTTTTTTTATTTTATTTTATTTTATTTTTTTTAATTTACATTCCAAATCATTTCCCCTTTCCCATTTCCTCCCTCCCCCAAAGTCCCATAAGCCCCCTTCCCTCCCTCTTTTCTCCATTCAACCCCCTCTCGTTATTCTGTCCTGGCGTTCCCCTACATCCAGTCTTTCCAGGACCAGGGGTCTCTCCTTCCATCTTCTTAGAAATCTATTGATATGCGGATTGTGTCTAGGGTATTCCGAGATTCTGGGTCAATATCCCCTTATCAGTGACTGCATACCATGTGTGTTCTTTTGTGATTGGGTTACCTCACTAAGGATGATATTTTCAAGATCTGACCATTTGCCTAGGAATTTCATGAATTCATTGTTTTTAATTGCAGAGTAGTATTCCATTGTGTAGATATACCACATCTTCTGAATCAATTCCTCCGTTGAGGGACATCTGGGTTCTTTCCAGCTTCTGGCTATTATAAATAAGGCTGCTATGAACATAGTGGAGCATGTGTCCTTATTGCATGCAGGTAAAGCCTCTGGGTATATGCCCAGAAGTGGTATAGCCGGATCCTCCGGGAGTGTCATGCCCAGTTTTCTGAGGAACCGCCAGACTGCTTTCCAGAGTGGTTGTACCAGCTTGCAATTCCACCAGCAGTGGAGGAGTGTTCCTCTTTCTCCACATCCTCGCCAACAACTGCTGTCTCCTGTGTTTTTGATCTTAGCCATCCTGACTGGTGTGAGATGGAATCTCAGGGTTGTTTTGATTTGCATTTCCCCAATGACTAAGGATGATGAACATCTCTTTAGGTGCTTCTCAGCCATTAGATATTCTTCAGGTGAGAACACTTTGTTTAGCTCTGTACCCCATTTTTTAATAGTGTTACTTGCCTCTCTGGAGTTTAACTTCTTGAGTTCTTTGTATATATTGGATATTAGCCCTCTGTCGGATGTAAGGTTGGTAAAGATCATTTCCCAGTTAGTTGGTTGCCGCTTTGTCTTTTTGACAGTGTCTTTTGCCTTGCAAAAACTTTGTAATTTAATGAGGTCCCATTTGTCTATTCTTGATCTTAGAGCATAAGCTATTGGAGTTCTGTTCAGGAAATTCTCCCCTGTGCCCATATGTTCAAGGTTCTTCCCTAGTTTCCCTTCTATTAGTTTCAGTGTGTCTGGTTTTATGTGGAGATCTTTGATCCACTTAGAATTGAGCTTAGTGCAAGGAGATAAGAATGGGTCAATTTGCATTCTTCTGCATGTTGACCTCCAGCTGAGCTAGCACAATTTGTTGAAAAGGCTATCTTTATTCCACTGGATGGTTTTAGCTCCTTTGTCAAAGATCAAGTGACTATAGGAGTGTGGATTCATTTCTGGGTCTTCAATTCTGTTCCATTGATCTACATGTCTGTCACTGTACCAATACCATGCGGTTTTTAACACTATTGCTCTGTAGTACAGCTTGAGGTCCGGGATACTGATTCCCCCAGAGGTTCTTTTACTCTTGAGAATAGTTTTAGCTATTCTGGGTTTTCTGTTATTCCAGATGAATTTTTGAATTGCTCTTTCTAACTCTATGAAGAATTGAGTTGGGATTTTGATGGGGATTGCATTGAATCTGTGTATTACTTTTGGTAAGATGCTCATTTTTACTATATTAATCCTGCCAATCCATGAGCATGGCAGATTTTTCCATCTTCTGAGGTCTTCTTCAATTTCTCTCTTCAGAGACTTGAAGTTCTTGTCAGAGACTTGAAGTTCTTGTCATACAGATCTTTCACTTGTTTGGTTAGAGTCATGCCAAGATACTTAATATGGTTTGTGGCTATTGTGAAGGGTATTATTTCTCTTACTTCTTTCTCAGCCTGCTTATCCTTTGAGTATAGGAAGGCTTCTGACTTGCTTGAGTTGATTTTATATCCGGCCACTTTGCTGAACTCGTTTATCAGCTGTAGGAGTTCTCTGGTGGAGTTCTTTGGGTCGCTTAAGTATACTCTCATATCGTCTGCAAATAGTGATAGTTTGACTTCTTCCTTTCCAATTTGTATCCCTTTGACCTCTTTTTGTTGTCTAATTGCTCTAGCTAGAACTTCAAGTACTATATTGAAAAGATATGGAGAGAGAGGGCAGCCTTGTCTAGTCCCTGATTTTAGTGGGATTGCTTCAAGTTTCTCTCCATTTAGATTGATGCTGGCTACCGGTTTGCTGTAAATTGATTTTACTATGTTTAGATATGGGCCTTGAATTCCTGATCTTTCCAAGACCTTTAGCATGAAAGGATGCTGAATTTTGTCAAATGCTTTCTCAGCATCTAATGAGATGACCATGTGGTTTTTTTCTTTGAGATTGTTTATGTAGTGGATTACATTGATGGATTTCCTTATATTGAACCATCCCTGCATCCCTGGGATGAAGCCTACTTGGTCGTGGTGAATGATCGTTTTGATGTGTTCTTGGATTCGGTTGGCAAGAATTTTATTGAGTATTTTTGCATCGATATTCATAAGAGAGATTGGCCTGAGATTCTCTTTCTTTGTCGGACCTTTGTGTGCTTTTGGTATTAGTGTAATTGTGGCTTCATAGAACGAGTTGGGTAGTGTTCCTTCTGTTTCTATTTTGTGGAACAGTTTGAAGAGTATTGGAGTTAGGTCTTCTTTGAAGGTCTGATAGAATTCTGCACTAAAACCATCTGGACCTGTGCTTTTTTTGGTTGGAAGACTTCCAATGACAACTTCTATTTCTTCAGGGCTTATAGGACGGTTTAGATGGTCTATTTGATCCTGATTTAATTTTGTTACTTGGTATCTCTCAAGGAAATTGTCCATTTCCTCAAAATTTTCTAGTTGTGTTGAATACAGGTTTTTGTAGTAGGATCTGATGATTTTTTGAATTTCCTCAGTTTCTGTTGTTATCTCTCCCTTTTCGTTTCTGATTTTATTAATTTGGATACTATCTCTGTGCCCTCTGGTTAGTCTGGCTAAGGGCTTATCTATCTTGTTGATTTTCTCAAAGAACCAACTCCTCGTTTTGTTGATTCTTTGTATGGTTTTATTTGTTTCTACTTGATTGATTTCAGCCCTGAGTTTGATGATTTCCTGCCTTCTACTCCTCTTTGGTGTATTTGCTTCTTTTTGTTCCAGGGCTTTCAGGTGTGCCATTAAGCTGTTAGTGTATGCTGTCTCCCGTTTCTTTTTGGCGGCACTCAGGGCTATGAATTTTCCTCTTAGCACTGCCTTCATTGTGTCCCATAGTTTAGGGTATGTTGTGCCTTCATTTTCATTAAATTTCAAAAAATCTTTGATTTCTTTCTTTATTTCCACCTTGACCAAGTTATCATTGAGTAGAGCATTGTTCAGCCTCCATGTGTACGTGGGTTTTCTTTTGTTTTTGTTGCCATTGAAGACCACCCTTATTCCATAGTGATCTGATAGGAGGCATGGGATTATTTCTATCTTCTTATATCTGTTGAGGTTTGATTTGTGACCAATTATATGGTCAATTTTTTAGAAGGTACCATGAGGAGCTGAGAAGAAGGTGTATTCTTTAGCTCTAGGATGAAATGTTCTATATATATCTGTTAGTTCCATTTGGTCCAAGGCTTCAATTAGATTCACTGTGTCCCTGTTTAGTTTCTGCTTTCCTGAACGATCCATTTCAGAGAGCGGGGTGTTGAAGTCACCCACTATTATTGTGTGCAGTGCGATGTGTGCTTTGAGTTTTAGTAAAGTTTCTTTTACGAATGAGGGTGCCCTTGCATTTGGAGCATAGATATTCAGAATTGAGAGTTCTTGATGGTGGATTTTTCCCTTGATCAGTATGTAGTGTCCTTCTGTGTCTTTTTTGATGACTTTAGGTTGAAAATCAATTTTATCTGATATTAGGATGGCTACTCCACCTCGTTTCTTGGGGCCATTTGCTTGTAAAATTGTTTTCCAGCCTTTTACTCTGAGGTAGTGTTTGTCTTTGACACTGAGGTGCGTTTCCTGCATGCAGCAAAATGCTGGGTCCTGTTTACGTATCCAGTCTGCTAGTCTATGTCTTTTAATTGGGGAATTGAGACCATTGATATTAAGAGAGATTAAGGCATAGTGATTTTATTGCCATCTGCCATTCTTGATGCTATCTTTATGTTTGAGTGGTTATCTACTTTTGGGTTTGATTCAAGAAGGTTATTATCTCATTTTTTCCAGGGTGTCGTTTCTCTCCCTGTATTGGAGGTTTCCACCTATTATCCGTTGCAGGGCTGGATTTTTGGAAAGATATTGTGAAAATTTGGTTTTATCATGGAATATCTTGGTCTCTCCATCTATGGTGATTGAGAGTTTTGCTGGGTATAGTAGTCTAGGCTGGCATTTGTGCTCTCTTAGTGTCTGCATGAGATCTGCCCAGGATCTTCTGGCTTTCATAGTCTCTGGTGAGAAGTCTGATGTGATTCGGATAGGTCTTCCTTTGTATGTTACTTGGCCCTTTTCTCTTACTGCTTTTAGTATTCTTTCTTTGTTTAGAACATTCGGTGTTTTGATTATTATGTGACGGGAGGTATTTCTGTTCTGGTCCAGTCTGTTTGGAGTTCTGTAGGCTTCTTGTATGCTCATTGGCATCTCTCTCTTTAGGTTAGGGAAGTTTTCCTCCATAATTTTGTTGAAGATGTTTACTGGCCCTTTAAGTTGCAAATCTTCACTCTCATCTATACCTATAATCCTTAGGTTTGGTCTTCTCATTGTGTCCTGGATTTTCTGGATGTTTTGGGTTACACGTTTTTTGCATATTGCATTTTCTTTGACTGTTGAGTTGATGCTTTCTATGGAATCTTCAGCACCTGAGATTCTTTCTTCCATCTCTTGTATTCTATTGTTGATGTTTGCATCTATGACTCCTGATTTCTTCCCAAGGTTTTCTATCTCCAAAGTTGTCTCCCTTTGTGATTTCTTAGTTGTTTCTACTTCCTTTTTTAGTTCCTGGATGGATTTGCTGAGATCCTTCACTTGTTTGTTTGTATTTTCCTGTATTTCTTTAAGGTATTTTTGCATTACCTCTTTCTGGATTTCTTCCTGATGACCCACGTTCTCCTGCATTTCTCTGAGCGATTTTTGTGTTTCCTCCTCATGGGATTCCATCTGTTGATCCATCGTCTCCTGCATTTCTTTAAGCAGTTCTCGTGTTTCCTTTGTAAGGGCATCTAACCGTTGATTCATTTCTTTAAGCAATTTTTGTGTTGCCTCCTTATGGGCATCCATCTGTTGACCCATATTCTTCTGCATTTCTTTATGCAAATTTTGTGATTCCTTTGTGAGTGCATCTACCCGTTGATTCATCTCGTTAAGCGATTTTTGTGTTGTCTCCTTGTGCGCCTCCATCTTTTGATCCATGTTCTCCTGCATTTCTCTAAGCGATTTTTGTGTTTCCTTTGTAAGGGCTTCTAACCGTTGATTCATGGTCTCCTGTAACTCTTTATGAGATTTATTTGTGTCCTTCTTGTGATCCTCTAATAGGATCATGAGAAGTGATTTTAAATCCAGATCTTGTCTTTCGGGTGTGGTGGGGTATTCAGGATTTGCTGCTGTTGGACAGTTGGGTTCGGATGGTCCCACATTACTATGATTTCTGTTAGTAACATTCCCACGTTTGCCTTTTGCCATCTGGATACCTCTGGTGTTAGTTGGTCCTGCTGCCACTGGCTGTTGGTTGGACCTCCTGTGAGCCTGCAAAGCTATTTCTGCCCCCCCTGGATTACCAGGATTCCCCTGGCACCAATTTCTGGGGCCTGCCTGCTCCTGAGTGAATTTGGAGCCCTAATGTGCCTTGCCCCAAGTAATCTTATATTGGGGAGGCCTTGCACCTCCAAAGGCTCAGCCTAGTGGATTCCTGGAGCAGAGGTCGCCAAAGGGAGGCTGGTAGGCTCCTGCCCTGTGCAGGGGTGTGTGATCTCTCCTAGGGGGGGGAGGGGGCGTCCCTCTGCCAGGCAGAAGTCCCACAGCAGAGCTGGCGCGCTGGTTACTGCAGATCAGCCCAGCACTCGGGAGCCGCATACACACAAGCCGCCCGAGACCCAAGCGATATTATGCTTGTCTGTCTCAGAACCTGGCTGTCCCCACTTCCCAGTCACTGGAGCAAAGATGGTGGAGGGCACTCTCCGTCGCCCCAATTGGTTCTTAATTTGTTAATAAAGGAGGCCAGGCTGCCAATTGGGGGTGGAAAATACAGGTGAGACTTCTGGGTCCTAGGAGGAAAAGAAGGGAAGGAGAGGAACTTTTCTGGCATGCTTTGGAATGAGAAGAACACAGTCACCATGTGAAATCTAGGGGAGAGCTTGGACTTTGACCTCCAATACAGGCAGGTGGCCAAGGATGTTTGGCACAGGCTGTGTGGAACTAGCTGCTAACTTTAGGGCAGGTGGAGAGACAGAAATAATAAATTAGTAAGAACATGTTTTTCCAGGTAGAAAATAGTAACATCCAACAATAATGCCAATTGTAAATGAAGTAACAAGCTGTGTGTGTGTGTGTCTTTTTTTTTTTTTAACCATGGATTCAGGGAAGCTGGGAGAGGTACTTCTTCTCCCAGAGTACTTGGTACTTCGGTCACCCAACAGAACTAAAGGCAGGTAGTACAAAGGGAAGACAGGAGGAGGCCATAGCATTGTCTGGTCCTGGGGAAAGTCAGTAGCATTTTAAAATACATGTAACATTCCTACCCTATTTAATTTAGATACTTTATCTTCAAGTTCTGATATTCTATCTTTTGATTGATTCATTTAACTTGTGAGGGTTTCCTTTGAGTATAGTTAGGTTACTGAGATTTTCAATTTCATCTTTGTTTCATGCTTAGTCTTCTGTAGTACTTTTACTTTTCAATATTTTTGTTCTCTCTCTCTCTCTCTCTCTCTCTCTCTCTCTCTCTCTCTCTCTCTCTCGATTGGTTATTTACTTACATTTCAAATGTTTTCCCCTTTGAAAACCCTTATCCCATTCCCCCCTCCACCTGCCTCTGTGAGGGTGCTCCCCCAACTCCCATCCTCCCACCTGGCTATTCTCCTACATTGGGGCATTGAACACACTCAGGCCCAAGGGCCTCTTATCCCACTGATGCCTAACAAGGCCATCCTCTGCCACATATGTGGCCAGTGCATTGGGTTCCTCCATGTGTATTCCTTGGTTGGTGGTCAAGTCCCCTGGACCTCTGGGGGGGGGATCTGGCCTGTTGACAGTGTTGCTCCCTTCATGGGGCTGAAAACCCCCTCATCTCCTTCAGTCCCTTCTCCAACTCCTCAATTGCTTCCCCATCCCCCACTCAGTCTAATGGTTGGCTTTGAGCATTAACTTCTGTATTTGTCAGGCTCAGCCAGAGCCTCTCAGGAGACAGCCATATCAGGCTTCCATCAACAAGCACTTCCAGGCATCCACAGTAGTGTCCAGGTTTGGTGACAGTATATGCGATGGATCTCCAGGTAGGGCAGTCTCTGGATAGCCATTCCTTCAGTCTCTGTTCCACACTTTGTCTCCATATTTCCTCCTGTGAGTATTTTGTTCACCATTCTAAAAAGCAATGAAGCATCCACATTTTGGCCTTCCTTCTTCTTAAGCTTCATATGGTCTGTGAAATGAATCTTGGGTATGAAATGAAGCTTTGAAATTTTATGAGGTCTCATTTGTCAATTCTTGATCTTAGTGCATAAGGCATTCATGTTCTTTTCAGGAACTTTCCCTGTTCCCATGTATTTGAGGCTTTCCCCCACTTTCTCTTCTATTAGATTCAGTGTATCTGGTTTTATGTGGAGGTCCTTCATCCACTTGGATTTGAGCTTTGTACAGAGAGATAAGAACAGATCAATTTTCATTCTTCTACATGTTGACTTCCAGTGGAACCAGCACCATTTGTTGAAAATGCTGTCTTTTTTCCACTGGATAGTTTTAGCTCCTTTGTCAAAGATCAAGTGTGTGGATTAATTTTTGTGTCTTCAATTCTATTTCATTGACCTACCTGCCTGTCACTGTACCAATACCATGGAGTTTTTATCACTATTACTCTGTATCACAGCTTGAAGTCACAGATGCTGAAGTTCTTTTACTGTTGAGAATAGTTTTCACTATCCTGGGTTTTTTGTTTTTCCAAATAAATTTAAAAATTGCTCTTTCTAGCTCTATAAAAAATTGAGTTGGAATTTTGGTGGGGATTACACTGAATCTGTAGATTGCTATCTGCAAGTTAGCCATTTTTACTATATTAATCCTGCCCACACACGAGCACGGGAGTTCTTTCCATCTTCTGATGTCTTTTTCGATTTCTTTCTTCAAAGACTTGAAGTTCTTGTCATACAGATACTTCACTTGTTTGGTTAGAGTTACACCAAAATACTTTATATTGTTTGTGGCTTTTTGAAGGGTGTCATTTCCCTAATTATTTTCTCAGTCTGTTTATCCTTTGCATATAGGAAGGCTAGTGATTTGAGTTAATTTTATATCCAGCCACTTTGCTGAACTTGTTTATCAGATGTAGAAGTTCTCTGATGGAGTTTTTGGAGTCACTTAAGTATACTTTATTATCTGCAAATAGTGATACTTTGACTTCTTCCTTTCTAATTTGTTTCCCTTTAATCTCCTTTAGTTGTCTAATTGCTCTAGCTAGAACTTCAAATACTATATTGAATAGATAGGGAGACAGAGGGAAGCCTTTTCTAGTCCCTGATTTTAGTGGGATTGCTTCAAGTTTCTCTCCATTTAGTTTGATGTTGGCTACTGTTTTGCTGTATATTGCTTTTACTATGTTTAGGTTTGGGCCTTGAATTCCTGATCTTTCCAAGGTTTTTAACATGAAGTAATGTAGAATTTTGTCAAATACTTTTTCAGCATCTAATGAAATAATCATTTTTTTCCTTTGAGTTTGTTTATGTAGTGGATCACATTGATGATTTTCCATATATTGAACCGTCCCTGCATCCCTGAGATGAAGGCTACTTGATCGTGGTGAATGATTGTTTTGATGTGTTCTTGGATTCGGTTTGGGAGAATTTCATTGTGAATTTTTGCATTGATGTTCATAAGGGAGATTGGTGTGAAGTTCTCCTTCTTTGTTGAGTCTTTGTGAGGTTTTGGTATCAGCGTAACTGTGGCTTCATAGAGCAAATTGGGTAGTGTTCTATTTCTTTTTCATTTTTTTTTTTGGAATAGTTTGAGGAGTGGTGGTATTAGGTCTTCTTTGAGAGTCTGATAGAATTCTCCAATAAACTCCTCTGGTCCTGGACTTCTTTTTTGTTGGGGGACTAGTAATGACTGCTTCTATTTCGTTAGGAGTTATGGGACAGTTTAGATGGCTTATCAGATCTTGATTTAACTTTGCTATTTGGTATCTGTCTAGAAAATTGTGCATTTCATCCAGATTTTCCAGTTGTGTAGAGCATAGGCTTTTGTAGTATGATCTGATGATTTTTTGAAATTTTTCAGTTTCTGTTGTTATATCTCCCTTTTCATTTCTGATTATGTTAATTTGGATACTGTCTCTGTGTCATCTGGTTAGTCTGGCTAAGGTTTTATCTATCTTGTTGATTTTCTCAAAGAACCAACTCCTCATTTTGTTGATTCTTTGTATGGTTTTATTTGTTTCTACTTGATTGTTTTCAGCCCTGAGTTTGATGATTTCCTGCCTTCTACTCCTCTTTGGTGTATTTGCTTCTTTCTGTTCCAGGGGTTTCAGGTGTGCCATTAAGGTGCTAGTGTGTGCTCTCTTCAGTTTCTTTTTGGCAGCACTCAGGGCTATGAATTTTCCTCTTAGCACTGCCTTCATTGTGTCCCATAGTTTAGGGTATGTTGTGCCTTCATTTTCATTAAATTTTAAAAAGTCTTTGATTTCTTTCTTTATTTCCTCCTTGACCAAGTTATCATTGAGTAGAGCATTGTTCAGCCTCCATGTATATGTGGGCTTTTTGTTGTTTTTGTTGCCATTGAAGACCACCCTTATTCCATAGTGATCTGATAGGAGGCATGGGATTAATTCGATCTTCTTATATCTCTTGAGGTCTGATTTGTGACCAATTATATGGTCGATTTTGGAGAAGGTACTATGAGGTGCTGAGAAGAAGGTGTATTCTTTTGCTCTAGGATGAAATGTTCTATATATATATATATATATATATATATATATATATATATATATATATATATATATATATGTATATCTGTTAGTTCCATTTGGTCCAAGCTTCAATTAGATTCACTGTGTCCCTGTTTAGTTTCTGCTTTCCTCAATGATCCAATTCAGAGAGCGGGGTGTTGAAGTCACCCACTATTATTTTGTGAGGTGCAATGTGTGCTTTGAGTTTTAGTAAAGTTTGTTTTACGAATTAGGGTGCCCTTGCATTTGGAGCATAGATATTCAGAATTGAGAGTTCTTCTTGGTGGATTTTTCCTTTGATCTGTATGTAGTGTCCTTCCATGTCTTTTTTGATGATTTTAGGTTGAAAGTCAATTTTATCTGATATTAGGATGGCTACTCCGGCTCGTTTCCTGGGACCATTTGCTTGTAAAATTGTTTTCCAGACTTTTACTCTTAGGTAGTGTTTGTCTTTGACACTGAGGTGCCTTTCCTGTAAGCAGCAAAATGCTGGGTCGTGTTTACGAATCCAGTCTCTTAGACTATGTCTTTTAATTGGGGAATTGAGACCATTGATATTAAGAGAGATTAAGGAATAGTGATTATTGCCACCTGCTATTCTTGATGCTATGTTTATGTTTGAGTGGTTATCTACTTTTGGGTTTGATGCAATAAGGTTACTATCTCGTTTTTTCCAGGGTGTTGTTTCTCTCCTTGTATTTGTGGTTTCCACCTCTTATCCTTTGCAGGACTGGGTTTGTGGAAAGATATTATGCAAATTTGGTTTTATCATGGTGATTGAGAGTTTTGCTGGGTATAGTAGTCTAGGCTGGCATTTGTGTTCTCTTAGAGTCTCCATGAGATCTGCCCAGGATCTTCTGGCTTTCATAGTCTCTGGTGAGAAGTCTGATGTGATTCAGATAGGTCTTCCTTTACATGTTACTTGGCCTTTTTCTCTTACTGCTTTTAATATTCTTTCTTTGTTTAGTACATTTGTTGTTTTGATTATTATGTGACAGGAGGTATTTCTGTTCTGGTCCAATCTGTTTGGAGTTCTGTAGGCTTCTTGTACGTTCATCGGCATCTCTCTCTTTAGGTTAGGGAAGTTTTCCTTCATAATTTTGTTGAAGATATTTACTGGCCCTTTAAGTTGCAAATCTTCACTCTCATCTATACCTATAATCCTTAGGTTTGGTCTTCTCATTGTGTCCTGGATTTGCTGGGTGTTTTGGGTTTCACTTTTTTTTTGTATTTTGCATTTTCTTTGACTGTTGAGTTAATACTTTCCATGGTATCTTCAGCACCTGACATTCTTTCTTCCATCTCTTGTATTCTATTGTTGATGTTTGCATCTATGACTCTGATTTCTTTCCAATGTTTTCTATCTCCAAAGTTGTCTCCCTTTGTGATTTCTTAGTTGTTTCTACTTCCTTTTTTAGTTCCTGGATGGATTTGCTGAGATACTTCACTTGTTTGTTTGTATTTTCCTGTATTTCTGTAAGATATTTTTGCATTTCCTCTTTCAGGATTTCTGTCTGTTGACCCAAGTTCTCCTGTATTTCTCTAAGCGATTTTTGTGTTTCCTCCTCATGGGCTTCCATCTGTTTATCCTTAGTCTCCTGCCTTTCTTTAAGCAATTCTTGTGTTTCCTTTGTAAGGGCATCTACCTGTTGATTCATGTCTTTAAGCAATTTTTGTGTTGCTTCCCTATGGGCCTCCATCTGTTGACCGATATTCTTCTGCATTTCTTTATGCGATTCTTGTGGTTCCTTTGAAAGGGCAGCTACCTGTTGATTCATTTCTTTAAGCGATTTTTGTGTTACCTCCTTATAGGCCTCCATCTGTTGACCCATGTTCTCCTGCATTTCTCTAAGCGATATTTGTGTTTCCTTTGTAAGGGCTTCTACCCGTTGATTCATGTTCTCCTGTAATTCTTCATGAGATTTATTTGTGTCCTTCTTGAAATCCTCTAATAGCATGATGAGAAGTGATTTTAAATCCAGATCCTGTCTTTCGGGTGTGGTGGGGTATTCAGGACTTGCTGCTGTTGGAGAGTTGGGTTCAGATGGTGCCATATTACTTTGATTTCTGTTAGTAACGTTCCTACGTTTGCCTTTTGCCATCTGGTTACCTCTGGTATTAGTTGGTCCTGCTGTCACTGGCTGTTGGTTGGACCTCCTGTGAGCCTGCAAGGCACTTTCTGACCCCCCTGGATTACCGGGATTCCCCTGGCACTGATTTCTGGCGCCTGCCCTGCTCCTGAGTGACTTTGGAGCCCTGATGTGCCTTGCCCCAAGTGATGTTATATTGAGGAATCCCTACACATCCAAAGGCTCAACCTAGTGGATTCTTGGAGCAGAGGTCGCCAAGGAGAGGCTGGTATGCCCCTGCCCTTTGCGAGTGTGCTCTCTCCCAGAGCAGGGTTGGAGGATGGGGGTGGGGGTGGGGGTGGGAGTGGTAGTTCCTCTGTAGGGCAGATGTCCCACAGCAGAGTTGGCGCGTAGGTGAGCGCAGACCTGCCCAGCTCTTGGTAGCAGGGAGCACAGAAGCTGGCTGAGACCCAAGCAATATTATGCTTGATTGTCCCTGTGTCTGGAGGTTCGAGTTGCCCTGTTGCTGGAGCAAAGATGGTGGAGTGCCCTCTGCACTCTCTTGGCGCAGATCACTCTGCAGGGCAGATGACCCACAGCAGAGCTGGCGCCCAGACGACCGTAGAGCTGCCTTGCTCTTGGGCGCAGATGGAATCCCAACAGGCTGTGTTCCAAGCAATGTTATATTGGGGTGTCCCTGGGTACCTGTATCCTCAGTGCAGTCGATCCCCTGGAACAGAGGTTGCCAAAGGGAAGCTGGTAAGCTCCCACCCTGTGTGGGTGTGTTCTCTCCCAGACCAAGAGGGGGTTCCCTCTGCAGGGCAGATGTCCCACAGCAGAGCTGGCCCATAAGTGAGCACAGACCTGCCCAGCTCTTGGGATCAGGGAGCACACAAGCTGGCTGAGACCCAAGCGATGATATTATGCTTGATTATCCCTGTGTCTGGAGGTTTGAGTTGCCCTGTTGCTGGAGCAAAGATTCAGATTTCTTTACTGAGAATTCTGTTTTGATATGTACCCCATCTAAACTCCATTTTAAAAGTATATTGTTTGATTTTTCCCTTTATTTTGTTTTTATTCTTGGATATTTTCTTTATTTACATTTCAAATGTTATCCTATTTCCTAGTCCTCCTAGCCCAGGAAAACCCATATGCCCTCCCCCTCCCCCTGCTTCTATGAGGGTGTTCATCTGCCCTCCTACCTCCCTGCCTACAAATTCCCCTACACTGGGACATCAAGCCTTCACTGGGTCAAGAGCCTTTCCTCCCATTGATGCCAGATAAGGCCATCCTCTGCTACATATGAGTCTGGAGCCATGGGTCCCTCCATGTGTACTCTTTGGTTGATGGTTGCATCCCTGGGAGCTCTGGGGAGGTCTGACTGGTTGATATTATTGTTCTTCCTATGGGGTTGCAAACCCCTTCAGCTCCTTTCTCTAACTCATCCATTGGGGATCCCATTGGGTTCCCTGTGCTCAGTGCAATGGTTGACTGCGAACATCTGCCTTTGCATTTGTCAGGCTCTGGCAGAGCATCTCAGGAGACAGCTATATCAGGCTCATGTCAGCATGTACTTCTTGGCATCCACAAGAGTGTCTGGGTTTCGTGACTGTATATGGAATGGTTCCCCAGTTGGACCAGTCTTTGGATGGCCTTTCCTTCAGTTTCTGCTCCACACTTTGTCTCCATATTTGCTCCTGTGAGTATTTTGTTCCCGGTTCTAAGAACCCCAAAGAACCTATACTTTGATCTTCCTTCTTCTTGAGCTCCATGTGGTCTGTGAATTGTATCTTGGGTATTCTGAGCTTCTGGGCTAATATTTACTTATCAGTGAGTGGATACTATGTGTGTTCTTTCATGATTGGGTTACCGCAATTGGATGATATTTTCAGGATGATGTCTTTTTGATGTCTAGTTTATTGAGTTCTTAATAATATTTTGGATATTAGCCCTCTATTTAATGTAGAGTCGATAAAATTTTTTTCCCATACTCTAGACTGTTCTTTTTTCCTATTGATAGCATTTCATGCCTTACATAAGCTTCTCAGTTTCATGAGGTTTTTATTTATTAATTGTTGATTTTAATGTCCATGCATATGGTGCTCTGTTCAAAAAGTTGTCTCCTGTGCCAGTAGTTTCAAATTTATTCCCCACTTCTTCTTTTATTAGTTTTAATGTGTCTGGATTTATGTTGAAGACTTTGATCAGTTTGAACTTGAGTATTTTGCAGGATGATGAATATGGTCTGTTTGCATTGTTTACATACAGCCCTCCAGTTAGAGTAGCACCCTTTGTTAAAGATGTGTTTTTTTTTTCAGTGTACATTTGTGATTTCTTTATCAAAAATGAGGTGTCCAGGTCTGCAATTCCATTCCATTAATTAAAGTGTGTAGAGAGTCATACTGAAGTGCTTTATCACATGACAGCTATCATTCAGCTCCAGACCCCAGGGAGCTACACCTCCCCCCACCTGGCATAGCTGGCAGAGCTCCAGGAGCAAGCCTTTTGTCACACCTCAGCCTCCCGCAGAGCAACAGACCCTATGGGGTCAACTTCCTAGAGGAACAGTGGAGCGGAGGCCCTGCTGAGAAGCCCTGAGAAGACTCTGCAACCCTGTGAGGGAGGGTCACGCCCACAGCGCATATATTGCCATGCTTATCCCCCAAGTAATGAGAGATTTTGTACAGTCATGCACTAATGTCTCTGTGTGTTCTCTTTCTCTCGACCTCTGTCGTTTCATTTCCCAGCTCTTCATCCACGGGAAACCTGCTCGTGTGGTGTGCAATTCCCTGGAAGCTTCAAAAGTGACTGTTTTTTATGCTATACTTCCATAGTACAACTTGAAATCAGAAGTAGTGATACCTTCAGCAGTTCTTTTATCACTCAGAATTGTTCTAGCTATCCTAAGTTTTTTTATTTTTTCATGTGAAAATTGAGAATTAGCTTTCCAAGGTCTATAAAGAATTGTGTCAGAATTTTGGTGGGGGTCGTCGTGTTGATTATATAGATTCTTTTTTTATAAGATGGGAATTTTTACTATGTAATTTTGCCAACCCAGGAACATAGGAGGCATTTTCAGATATCTTTTTCAATTTCTTTCTATAAAGACTTTAAGTTTTCACAAACAAGTCTTTCACTTGCTTGATTAGAGTTAACTCAAGATACTTTATCTTATTTGAGGCTGTTGTAAAAGGTATTGTTTTTCTGATTTCTTTCCCATTCCATTTATTATTTGTATATAGAAGAATAAGTCATTTTTAAAAATTAATCTTGTAGCTAGCAACTTTGCTGAAGGTCTTAATAAGGTATAGAAGTTCTTTAGTTGAATTTTTAGGGTACCTTATGTAGACCATTATTTGTCATATTGCTCTAGCTAAAACTTCAACTACTATATCGAATAGATATGGAAAGATTATAAACCTTTTTTCTTATTCTTAATTTTATTGGAATTGGTATAAGTTTTTCTCTAGTTTGATGTTGCCTATAGGATTGCTGCACACTACCTTTATTATATTTAGGTATGTACTTTGTATCCCTAACCTCACCAGTAATTTTATCATGAAGAGGTGCTCAATTTTGTCAAAGGCTTTTTCTAGTATTTAATGAGATGATCATTAAATTTTTCTTTCAGATTGTTTATGTGGTGGATTACATTGACAGATTTCTGTTTATGAATCACCCCTGCATCTCTAAGAGGAAACATAGTTGGCAATTGTGTTTTGTTTTTTGTTGCTGTTGTTTGTTTGTTTCTATTTTTACATTTATCTTCATAAGGGGAATGACCTGTAATTCTCTTTTGAGTTTTTATGTAGTTTGAAGATCAGGGTAACTGTGGTCTCATACAATGAAATAAATAATGTTCCTTCTATTTCTCTTTTGGGGAATAAATTGAGGAGTATTTGCATTAACTCTTCTTTGGAAGTCTTGTAGAATTCTGCAGTAACATTGCCTTGGGCTTTTTTTGATTATGAAATTTTCACTAACTGCTTCTATTTCTCTAGGAATTATAGGTATATTAAATTGTGTGATTTTGATTTAGCTTTGTGGTATCTATCAAGAAAATTATCTATTTGTTTTAGATGTTTCATTCATGTGGAATACAGTTATTTAAAATACAACCTAATGATTCACTGGATTTCCTTGGTGTCTTTTGTTGTAGCTGTTTTTGTTTCTGATTTTGCTAACTTGAATATTTTCTCTCTATCTTTTAGTTTGGATAAGGGGTTATCTAGCTTGTTGATGTTCCATGAAAACCAATTCTTTGTTTCATTGATTCTTTGTATTGTTCCTTCTGTTTCTTTCTTTTTTTAAATTTCAGCCTTTAGTTTCATAATTTTGCACTGCTTTTCATGGTTTTCCTTACTTCTATTTGTTTTGGAGCTAGCATTAGATGTCTCCATTTTTTTTTTCTTTTTAGGTAGGCACTTAGTTGTATGACTTTTCCTCTTAGAACCACTTTCATTGTGTCCTATAAGTATGGGTATTTTGTGTATATATTTTCATTCTATTCTACTCTTTCATTCATTTCTAGAAAATCTTTTATTTATTTGTTTATGATGGTCTATCTTTTTTTCAGTAAGAATAGAGTTTTTCAGTTTCTATGAGTATGTAGGCTTTCTCCTGTTTCTGTTGTTGAAAAAAATCCAGGATTAATCTATGGTAGTCTGATAGGATGTAAGGGGTTGTTTCAATTTTCTTGCATCTCTTGAGTCTTGCTTTGTGTCTGAGTATGTGGCCAATTTTGGAGAAAGTTCCAGGAGGAGAAGGTATTTCTTTTGAATTTGGGTGGAAAGTTCTCTAAATACATGTTAGGTTCATTTGGTTTATAATTTAGCTCCAGGATTTCTCTGTTTAGTTTTTGTCTAGGTGATCTGACCACTGGTTAGAGTGGGATACTGAAGTTTCCCATTATCAGTGTATGAGGGTCAGTTTATGATTTAAACTGTAGTAGGGTTTCTCCTACTATGGTGGGTGCCTTTGTCTTTGGGACATAGATCTTAAGAGTTGAAATATCATTTTGGAGGATTTTTAAAATTGTGTATGTAATGTCCATCCCCATTTATTTTATTAATTTGATATGAAGTCTTTTTTAAATATTAAAATGTCTATATCAGTTTGCGTATTTAGGTCCATTTGCTTGGAATATTTTTTCCAACCCTTTACTCTGAGGAAATGTCTGTTTTTGATGTTGACATGTATTTCTTGTAAGCAGTAAAACTATTAATCCTGTTTCCACAGTCTTTCTGTTAATTTGTGTCTTTTTATTGGGTAATTGAAGTCTTTGCTATTGGGAGATATCAATAAACAATGATCCTTAATTTCTGTTATTTTGTTCTTATAGTTATAGGTGGGGATGGTGGTTGTGGTGGTGGTCTCTCTCTCTCTCTCTCTCTCTCTCTCTCTCTCTCTCTCTCTCTCTCTGTGTGTGTGTATGTGTGTGCGTGTATGTGTGTGTGTGTGTATGCTCTCATGCACGCATGCACAACCAACCATGCGTGCATGTGTATGTTTCTCTTCTTCTGGTTTTACTGATGTAAGATTATTTGTTTTTTGTGTTTTTATGGGTGAACATTATCACTTTATGCCATATACACATACATATATATGTATGTATGTATATATATATGTGTGTGTATGTGTGTGTGTGTGTGTATAATCACAGATCATCTCATTAGTGCAAAAAAGGTCTTTTTCAACATCTGAAATTCATGATAAAATTCCTGGAGAGACAAGAATACAAGGCACACACCCAGCAAAATAATAACAATTTGTAGCAAGTCCAATGCCAACATTGTCATAAACAGAGTTCAAAGAATCTCTACTAAAATCAGGAACAAGGCAATAATGTCCCCTCATTACATATATATTCAATATAGTATTTTATTTCTTAGCTAGAGCAACAAGTCAACTGATATGATTATATCTGTTTGGTTCCTGACTGGTCAGTTGGAGTTCATGAACACTTCCTTGACTCTACATCACTACAATATATAAACTTATAACATTTCTACCAGTCTAATTGTTTTTACAGCAGAGATTCTCAGGGGGAGCTACATCAAAGTGGAGGTGTTAACAACAGGATATGTGTTAGGAGTATATCATAACTAAAACTTAACAGAAAAACTCTGTGAATATAAAGTATCTCTGCATATTCACTTTTCCATGGAACTTATGATACAAATCAAGGATTTGTACTGGAAAAACTAGAACAATACTCTGTAGTAAAAAATTCAACATCATTGCTTTTGCAGTTGTGGCTATTTTTAAGTGAAAGTAGGTCACCTTAACATAAACACTGTGAAACCATAAGGGTTTATCTAAAAAATTGAAACTGCTCTGAAGTAACTAACAGCCAGGTAACATACACAATATGTATATACAGGACAAAGAAATGATTCTGGTTGGAACAGGGCAAAATTGTATGACAGTTTGTTGAATTATTGAGAGTGAAGTACAATTGTAAATAGTATTGTTTATTTCTTGAGATTTTTGTTTTGCATTTTGGGGCCATAGTTGAGTATAGGTGACTGAATAACAGAAAGTAAAACCACAAATAAGAGATTATTACGTACTGCTGTTAGTCTCTTAATCTCTTAATCTGTGCTGAGTCACAGAGAGAATCCAATAGAATTAAATAGTTCATTTATATAATTTGAAAAAGAACCATAACTCTATAAAGTTTAGTTCTCAAGACACAAAATTGTAAATAGTAAAGTTCTTTCCCTATTGTAAGAGTTTTCACTTCACTATTCAATGTAGCTATCTTCTTATCAGTAAGTACATTATTCAGTTTTTGTAAATGTGACAAATTCCTAAAAACACCCAATAACCGATTTTCCTAACTGGGACCACCTCGGAATTTCTACTACTTCCCAATAATTCCATTGTATCATGAATCCATCAAGGAATTAATCCATTCATTAGGTCAGAGTCCTCAAGATACAATCACTTTCTAAAAGCCCATCAGCTGGCATGTATTCTATTAACACATGAGGTTTTGAAAGATGCTGCAACTCAAACCATGACAGCAAGGATTCAAGGAGACAATGTGCAAATGAAAATGTCACTTCCAATTTAAAGGTGATTGTCTCTGAAGGTCCTGTGCTTTTTTTCCCCTTTTTTTCCTTTTTTTTATTTTCTGTATTTTTTTATTTACATTCCAAATGATTTCCCCTTTCTCGTGTCCTCCCTCCCCGAAAGTCTCATAAGCCCTCTTCCCTCCCCCTGTTCCCCAATCAACCCCCTCTTGCTTCTCTGTCCTGGTATTCCCCTACATCCAGTCTTTCCAGGACCAGGGGTCTCTCCTTCCATCTTCTTGGAAATCTATTGATATGTGAATTGTGTCTTGGATGTACTGAGATTCTGGGTTAATATCCCCTTATCAGTGACTGCATACCATGTGTGTTCTTTTGTGATTGGGTTACCTCACTAAGGATGATATTTTCAAATTCTGACCATTTGCCTAGGAATTTCATGAATTCATTGTTTTTAATTGCAGAGTAGTATTCCATTGTGTAAATATACCACATCCTATGAATCCATTCCTCAATTGAGGGACATCTGGGTTCTTTCCAGCTTCTGGCTATTATAAATAAGGCTGCTATGAACATAGTGGAGCATGTGTCTTTATTACATGCAGGTAAAGCCTCTGGGTATATGCCCAGGAGTGGTATAGCCGGATCTTCCGGGAGTGTCATGCCCAGTTTTCTGAGGAACCACCAGACTGCTTTCCAGAGTGGTTGTACCAGCTTGCAATCCCACCAGCAGTGGAGGAGTGTTCCTCTTTCTCCACATCCTCACCAACAATTGCTGTCTCCTGTGTTTTTGATCTTAGCCATTCTGACTGGTGTGAGGTGGAATCTCAGGATTGTTTTGATTTGCATTTCCCTAATGACTAAGGATGTTGAACATTTATTTAGGTGCTTCTCAACCATTAGATATTCTTCAGGTGAGAGCTCTTTGTTTTGCTCTGTACACCATTTTTAATAGGGTTATTTGGCTCTCTGGAGTCTAACTTCTTGAGTTCTTTGTATATATTGGATATTAGCCCTCTGTCGGATGTAGGGTTGATAGCTTATGCTCTAAGATAAAGAATTGACAAATGGGACCTCATAAAATTACAAAGTTTCTGTAAGGCAAAGGACACTGTCAAAAAGATAAAGCAGCAGTCAAAAAATTGGGAAAAGGTCCTGTGTTCTAAGGACCTGTATATGGTGACCTCTGATAACTCCAGCCAATCTGCATTTTAAGAAAGCAGAACTACTATATCTGCATTCTTGGGATATAATTCAGATGCTATTTATTTTTTCCCAATATCAAGCACCAATACAGAAATTGAATACCAAAGCATATGGGTACACTTTAGCTGACATGATGAATCATAGATATATGGTGGATCATAAAAGCGTAGAGGTACACTTCAGCTGATGTGATGAATCACAGGGAACTTTGTTTGATGCTGAGATTCAGGATGCTTAAGGAGCAGTAGCAATTGTCAGAGAATGAATTAGAGTATCAAGGACAAGTGTTGAGAAAATTAGAGTATTGAGTATGTAGTGCAAGTCAGACAGAGTACGAAAGGATCACAAGTTACCCATTGCCCAAACTAGGATATCTAAGTTTTTGTTCCCCAAATCAGTTTGTATGATCTAACTTTTAACATAATTTAAACACGCCAAGCTCTAAGTTTAGATATTTTGTTTTATGATTCTCCCAATAGTAGTAAAAAATTTCAGATCATTTAGTGGGGTTGTAGAGAGAAATACATAGAAGACTGGAGAATAGAGTCATTAAAGAAACAAATGCTTCAGTTTAAAATATGCCAAGGTCTACAGCTTTACTGAAACCCTAGAGAATGAAAGATGAAAATAATAAACTGAATTGAAAACCTGAAATAGCAGTTATTCAATGTAATAAGGGGCTATGTGAAAAACTCTCAGCTACCACACTATTTTTATTTGCAGAAAATGTAATCTTATATATAAGAGACCACCAATACAACCAAAGCTATTACACATAAACATGTGCACTAGTTTCTGAGCAGACAATAAATGTATTCTGAAATGAAGAGCATCCACAGCTCTCAAAACAATTAAGATAAAAGAGGAGTTTAACAATTCACTCAATAACTTGATTAAGTATGTGTATTATACTGAGAATATACTTGTTTGTATATAATTTGAATAGTTACAAAATGAGATAATGTGGATAGTCACAAAGATACTAAAATTCAAGATAACAGTCACACTACAGGAAGATATTTTAGTGTAGGGAGATTTATATTAGAATTAAACTTAAATGACTCAAACATGTATGAACTTGAAAATTAAGGTTTATATATTCTTCTGAAAGAAAATGGAATCAAAACTGGTACTGCAAATTCTTTTCAAAATAAGAAAAGAATACATCAGAACCAATAAAGCACAGGAAGAGAAATCCACACAGAAAACATTTTAGCCTTAAACTGCTTACTGCTTTAATTATTATTATTTGGAGGGTCAATTTTTTTTTATTCTTTAATCTTTTTTTTTTTAACAGATCAGTGTTTAACCTCCTCTAGGTCCACCCTCCGACTGTTTCTCATCCCATACTCCCCTCCCTTCTTCTCCAAGAGAATGTCCCCATCTCCCCAACCCCACCCCACCAGGCCTACCCATTCCCTGGGACATCAAGGGTCTTGAGGGTTAGGTGCATCTTCTCTGGCTAAGTCCAGACCAGATAGTCCTCTGCTGAATGTGTGTTGGGAGGCTCATATCAGCTAGTGTATGGTGCCTGGCTAATGGGTCAGTGTCTGAGAGATCTTGGAGGGGCAGGTTAGTTGAGACTGCTGGTCTTCCTATAGAATTGCCCTCCTCCTCAGCTTCTTCCAGCTTTTCCCTAATTCAACCACAGGGGTCCCCAGCTTCTGTCCATTGGTTGGGTGTAAATATCTGCATCAGACTCTTTCAGCTGCTTGTTGGGCCTTTCAGAGGGGAGTCATGCTAAATTTCTGTTTGTAAGCACACCATAGCATCAGTAATAGTGTACGGGCCTTGGGGCCTTACCTTGAGCTGGATCCCAATTTGGGCTCATCACTGGACCTCCTGTCCCTCAGCCTCTTCTCCGTTTTTGTCCCTGCACTTGTTTCAGACAGGACCAATTCTGACTAAGAGTTTTTGACTGGAATGGCCACCTAATCCTTCCACTTGGTGTCCTGTCTTTCTACTGGAAGTGGACTTTACAAGTTCCCACTCCCCACTGTGGGCAATTCATCTAAGGTCCCTCCCTTTGTGTCCTGAGAGTCTCTCACCTCCCAAGTCTCTGGTACATTCTGGAGGTCCACCCTACCTCCTACCTCTCAAGGTTGCCTGTTTCCATTCTTTCTGCTGGCTCTCAGGGTTTCGTCTTGTTCCTCCACCCCAATACCTGATCATGTTCCCATCTTCCCCTCCCTGTCCTCTTTCCCACCTAGGTCCTTCCCTCCCACTGCCCCTTCTCTCTGTGATTGCTTTCTTCTCCCTCCTAAGTGGGATTGAGGCATCCTCACTTGGGCCTTGCAACTTGTTAACCTTCTTGATTTCTGTGGATTGTATCCTGGATATTCTGTACTTTTTTGACTAATACCCACTTATTAGTGAGTTACTAATTTAATTGTTTAAATTTATCTGTGTCTTTGTGCACATGCATGTGACTGCCTGTAGGAGCCAGAAGAGGGCATCGGATCACTTGTAGCTGGAATTACAGGCAATTGTGGGCTCCCTGATGTGGGTGCCTGAAAACTGAACTTGGTCTTTTATTTGAGCAACAAGGACTCATAATCCCTGATCCAGTGCTTTAGCTACAAATGGCTTAATTATTAAAGCAGAAATAATAAGATAATGGGAACTACTTTTCATAATAACACATTAGCAACACAATAGCAGTTTCTAGAGGGAGTAAAAAAGACAAATTGACATTAAGCAATAAAAATCAATTAGAAAAATATTAAATCAAAGATAACAAATCTAAAACCATACGTCCCTTTGAAAGTACATAAGGAAAAGACACATGTGCATATTCAAGGTAGTTGTGGGGAACCTAAAATATAATACATATCTAGGAGAGATTAAAATGAGAATATGTGCCTTTCTATTTTCACAAACTTGAAATTCCAGAGATTATCTATCAACTTATCATTCACCATCTGTTCATTTACCTACTTACCTATCAATCTATTTAAGTATGAAGTATTTTATGACCTAGCAATATCAGGCTTCAGGATTCTCTTTTATTATCTAAGATACTTTTTTAAAAATCAAATTAGAGAAATTATAAGCTCTGTTATAAAATGGCTTGTTATCTCCATGTCCATTTGTTGGGATCAGTGTTGTACTGTGTAGGGCCAGCTTCACAAACAAGAGCTTTATGTAGGTTCATGGAGCCCTGTAGTCGGAAGAGCTCGGGTTAATGTTTCGTTTTCTTTTTACTTTTTATTTATTTATTTATTTATTTATTTATTTTTTTGGTCGTCTCACTAATCTTATTGTTCACCCTGAGCTCATGTTTTAGAATGGAAGTCCAATAAGATAATGGAAATGGGAAGAGGAAGGTGGATATGGAATTTGGCATCAGATGCAGTTTCTGCCCACCAGTGTCTACTGCCCCCTCACTCCCCTTCTACCCTCACCTTTTGTGATGAATTCATAGGTGTCTTCATCCCTCTCTCAGTTCTACGCCATCCACACAGATAACTACAACTTGCAACTTTCTATCTAGCTTGGATTTGAACTCAGGTAAGGAAGAACCAGTTAGGTATCTGTACAAATCTTAAGAAATTTGGTGGCAGAGGATCAAGGCACACTGATTTTTTTGAACCATTGTTACTAGTATGGTAAAACTTTCATCCACCTCTATCCAATATTGAATGAAGTTTCCCACTGGTAAGAGTTGCATAATTTTGGAGTGCAACCTTCTGTGTTTTGGGGTATAATAGTGGACCTCAATGTAACAAGGATATTTTGCTTGATTTTTCTGTCCATGGGTGGGGAGCATGTTATTTCTGTCTTTTTTGACTGCCCTGGGGAAATCTGGTAGCTCATGGAGTACAAAGTAGGTTAAATCATAAACCAGTTCTTGGGTATCTGTAATAATCAATCTTGCCAAAGAATATTAGTTTGGAGAACAAATCATAGCATCAAAAAAGTAACAGTGGAAAGGGTGTTTTATATTTTAGTACTTTTCACATAGAACACTTTTCTTTCATTTTGAATATGGGGCCTGCATTTACATTTTGTGCTTGATCCCACAAATTTTGTAGCTGACCCTGGTATTAAGAATCAGAATATAAAGGCTCTGTAATTTATGATTGCAAACACATCACAATTAAAGTTTATTTTAGTCTAATTAGACAGTTATCAAAGTTCTAGTCCCAAGTTCATGGACTCATGAGATTTTTTATGTCTTTTTTTTCCCCAGGAAAGTGAGAGGTTCTTTGTAGTACTGATTATTATTGATGATTAATGCACTATATAATAATATCATATATGATAATATAGCAATTAATAAATACTGTTTAATAATAAACAATACTACATATAATAAAACTGCAAATAGGTTTATTTTTCTAATTCATGTGATCGCTTTTTCCTTATTGTTCTTTTCCATACCTAATTTTGAGTTTTACCTCCCTATGAGTTAAAACTGCGAATAGATTTCCAGAAAGACTTTAATTATAAACCTGAAAGGCCAATGTAAGTCTGATTGCAAAGAGCCTTTTTTTATGTTAATGGTTGACACACCACCTAAGCAGGCTAGGGGAGCAGGAATGCTAACTGAGCTCTGTCACCACTCCCTTCTCTCCCCCAAATCCAATGCTGTCTCATTCCTAGCTTTGCAACAGAACACTGGCTGCAGCCTTCCTACCACCACCTGCCCCACATCTCCTGTGGATCCCACAGACCCTCCCCTCCTAACTTCTCTCTCTTAATTTATTGATTTAATCTAGCTCCCAACTCCAGTAGGCACCTCTGCTAACCCAAAGGTCTCCCCAGCCAAGGAAGCAGATAGGTTTCCTGCAGATCATCACATATCCATCTATTCCTCCCAGTCCCAATCCCATCAATCCCATCCACACCTCTGTGGCAGAAAATCTGCTATAGTCTATGTTGCCTCTTTGATCACCAGTGGTCCCAACTACTAGGTCCAAAGAAAATTTCCTAGCAGACAACATACAGAGCAGGCACCACACTCTCCTAGAACCCAGAGAGGATACAGAAACCAAGGAACAAAACACCTACCCAATGGAAACAAAACCAAAAATCAATACCTAGAACTATAATCAATCAGATTCCAGATGCCTGCATGCCAGTTTAAAAACATAAGCAATAACAACCAAGTCAATATATCTCCAATAGAGCCCAGCAATCCCACCACAGCAGGCCCTCAATATTCCAACATACCCAAATGACAAGAAGAAGAGCCTAAAACAGGGTGCATGAAGGTGATAGAAGTCCTTAAAGAGAAAATGAATAAATTCTGTAAAGAAATGCAGGGACCTAAGAAACAAGCTAGTGTAGCCATTTTAATATCTAACAATATAGACTTCAAACCAAAACTAATCAGAAGAAATAAATTAAGGGACACTTGATTATTCATCAAAGGAAACATGCCCCAAACACAATGACACTCCATGTTTATAAAAGAAACATTCATGTAAGACAATGGTCCTTCAAAGGACATTAAAAACTTGATTTTCATAACCTTTGTGGATTCTGGCTTTGTAATAAATATGTAATAAATCCCTGGGGGTGTGGAGTTGGGGCTTCACAGCAAGTCCACTAACAAAGCCATTTTAGGATCTATGGGTTCCTAGAGCTGATAGATCCTCTCATCAATGTGGTCCATAAGCTTCTTTTCCATCAGAGCTGTAGGTAAAATGTAAGGAAATTCTCTTCTGTAACTGACAGGTTCTTCTCCCAGTGTCTTTTCTAGCATATATAATGTGAGACATTCTGAGAATCTAAAATGAGAGTTAAAATATGAATCCAGGAGATTGCAGTTCCTAGCAGACTAATTTTTCAGAATTTAACTTATATTCATGTCGGTGATACAGCTGTGCCTAATGGGATTCCTCTGAAGACCACCTGTAAGTGAATAGAATTCTTTCCAGTTTAAAGAAAAGAAACCTTACTATAGCTTAAAACATATATTGCCCCTTACACAGTAATAATTAGACCCTTTAATACCTCAGTTTTACCAACAGACAGGTCACCTAGACAAAAACTAAACTGGTAAATGCTGAAGCTAGCTGACATTATAAAACAAATGGACCTAACATGTATTTGTAGAACATTTCACCCAAACTTGGAAATTTCATACTAGCAACTTAACAGCATATCCAAAAGCTATAAAATAGAAAGGAAGAAATGATATCTAAAAAGAATTGATATGAATAAATTATCAAACTCTTAACTCAAAGCAATGAATAGAAACAAAGAGAACAATACAAAAATTTAAGGAAACTATGGGTTGGTTCTTTGAAAAAAAATCCAAATTAACTAAAACATGATGAGAGAATATCCAAACTTAAAAAATCAGAAGTGAAAAGGTGGACATAATGAAAGACACTACGAGAATCTAGCGAATTATGAGAAGATTTTTAAAAAAGATTTTAAGAAAATCTAAAGGTAACGGAAAATTTTTCTTGATAGGTGCCATCTACCAAAGGTAAATGAAGATCAGATCAGAAATCTAAATAGGTCTAAATCTCCCACGCAGACCAGATTGTTTTAGTCCAGAAATCTACTAGAGGGTCAAAGAAGAGTGAAGACCAATCCTCTTCAAATTATTCCATGAAATAGAAACAGAAGAGAATATTGCCAAATTCATTTTATGAGGCCATAATTATTCTGATACTCAGACAGCATAAAGACTCAAGAAAAGGCAGAGTGCACTCTGCCATCTTGGCTCCAGCATCAGGGCAGTTGGGACCTCCAGGCTCTGGGACAGACAGGCATAATATCGCTTGGGTCTCAGGCAGCTTGTGTGTACCCTGCTCCCAAGAGCTGGGCAGGTCTGCAGTAACCAACACACCAGCTCTGCTGTGGGACTTCTGCTTTGCAGAGGGTCCCCCGTTTTGGGAGAGATCACAAAACCCCACACAGGGCAGGAGCATACCAGCTTCCCTTTGGCGACCTCTGTTCTGGAATAGACTGCACTGAGGAGACAGGTACCCAGGTTCTCCCCAATATAACATCGCTTGGGACACAGCGTGTTGGGCTTCCATCTGCGTCCAAGAGCTGGACAGCACTGCGGACATCTGGGCACCAGCTCTGCTGGGGGCCATCTCCCCTGCAGAGTGATCTGCGCTGAGAGAGTGCAGAGTGCACTCCACCATCTTTGCTCTGGCATCCGGGCAGTTGGGACCTCCAGGCTCTGGGACAGTCAGACATAATATCGATGGGTCTCAAGCAGCTTGTGTGCACCCTGCTCCCAAGAGCTGGGCAAGTCTGCAGTAACCGATGCGCCAGCTCTGCTGTGGGACTTCTGCCCTGCAGAGGGACCCCCCATTACCCCCCCTCTGGGAGAGATCACACACCCCTGCACAGGGCGGGAGCCTACCAGTCTCTCTTTGGCGACCTCTGCTCCAGGAATCCACTATGCTGAGCCTTTGGATGTGCAGGGATTCCCCAATAAAACATCACTTGGGGCAAGGCACATCAGGGCTCAAAAGTCACTCAGGAGCAGGGCAGGCCCCAGAAATTGGTGCCAGGGGAATCCCAGTACTCCAGGGGGGTCAGAAATAGCCTTGCAGGCTCACAGGAGGTCCAATTAACAGCCAGTGACAGCAGGACCAACTAACACCAGAGGTAACCAGATGGCAAAAGGCAAACGTAGGAAATTTACTAACAGAAATCAAAGTAATATGGCACCATCCGAACCCAACTCTCCAACAGCAGCAAGTCCTGGATACCCCACCACACCCGAAAGACAAGATCTGGATTTAAAATTACTTCTCATCATGCTATTAGAGGATTTCAGAAGGACACAAATAAATCTAATAAAGAATTACAGGAGATCATGAATCAACGGTTAGAAGCCCTTACAAAGGAAACATAAAAATTACTTAGAGAAATGCAGGAGAACATGGGTCAACAGATGGAGGCCCACAAGGAGGCAACACATAAATCGCTTAAAGACATGAATCAACGGGTAGATGCACTTTCATAGGAATCACAAAAATTGCATAAAGAAATGCAGAAGAATATGGGTCAACAGATGGATGTCCATAAGGAGGCAACACAAAAATTGCTTAAAAAAATGAGTCAACGGATAGATGCCCTTACAAAGGAAACACGAGAACTGCTTAAAGAAATGCAGGAGACTATGGATCAATAGATGGAAGCCCATGAGGAAGAAACACAAAAATCACTTAGAGAAATACAGGAGAACTTGGGTCAACAGGCAGAAATCCTGAAAGAGAAAATGCAAAAATACCTTAAAGAAATACAGGAAAATACAAACAAACAAGTGAAGTATCTCAGCAAATCCATCCAGGATCTAAAAAAGTAAGTAGAAACAACTAAGAAATCACAAAGGGAGACAACTTTGGAGATAGAAAACCTAGGGAAGAAATCAGGAGTCATAGATGCGAACATCAACAATAGAATACAAGAGATGGAAGAAAGAATCTCAGGTGTTGAAGATACCATAGAAAGCATTGACTCAACAGTCAAAGAAAATGCAAAATGCAAAAAACGTGTAACCCAAAACATCCAGGAAATCCAGGATACAATGAGAAGACCAAACCTAAGGATTATAGGTATAGATGAGAGTGAAGATTTGCAATTTAAAGGGCCAGTAAATATCTTCAACAAAATTATGGAGAAAAACTTTCCTAACCTAAAGAGAGAGATGCCGATGAACGTACAAGAAGCCTACAGAACTCCAAACAGACTGTACCAGAACAGAAATACCTCCTGTCACATAATAATCAAAACATCAAATGTACTAAACAAAGAAAGAATATTAAAAGTAGTAAGAGAAAAAGGCCAAGTAACATACAAAGGAAGACCTATCCGAATCACATCAGACTTCTCACCAGAGACTATGAAAGCCAGAAGATCCTGGGCAGATCTCATGCAGACACTAAGACAGCACAAATGCCAGCCTAGACTACTATACCCAGCAAAACTCTCAATCACCGTAGATGGAGAGACCAAGATATTCCATGATAAAACCAAATTTTCACAATATCTTTCCACAAATCCAGCCCTGCAACGGATAATAGGTGGAAACCTCCAATACAGGGAGAGAAACAACACCCTGGAAAAAATGAGATAATAACCTTCTTGAATCAAACCCAAAAGTAGATAACCACTCAAACATAAAGATAGCGTCAAGAATGGCAGATGGCAATAATCACTTTTCCTTAATCTCTCTTAATATCAATGGTCTCAATTCCCCAATTAAAAAGACATAGTCTAAGAGAACACACGTAAACACGACCCAGCATTTTGCTGCATGCAGGAAAGGCACCTCAGTGTCAAAGAGAAACACTACCTCAGAGTAAAAGGCTGGAAAACAATTTTACAAGCAAATGGTCCCAGGAAACAAGCCGGAGTAGCTATCCTAATATCAGATAAAATTGATTTTCAACCTAAAGTCACCAAAAAGACACAGGAGGACACTACATACTGATCAAAGGAAACATCCACCAAGAAGAACTCTCAATTCTGAATATCTATGGTCCAAATGCAAGGGCACCCTCATTCATAAAAGAAACTTTACTAAAGCTCAAAGCACACATCGCACCTCACATAGTGAGGTGACTTTAACACCCCACTCTCTGAAATGGATCGTTCAGGAAAGCAGAAACTAAACAGGGACACAGTGAATCTAATTGAAGCCTTGGAACAAATGGAACTAACATATATATATATATAGAACACTTCATCCTAGAGCAAAAGAATACACCTTCTTCTCAGCATCTCATGGCACCTTCTCCAAAATCTACCATATAATTGGTCACAAATCAGACCTCAATAGATATAAGAAGATAGAACTAATCCCATGCCTCCTATCAGATCACTATGGAATAAGGATGGTCTTCAATGGCAACAAAAACAACAGAAAATCCACATACAAATGGAGGCTGAACAATGCTCTACTCAATGATACCTTCGTCAAGGAGGAAATAAAGAAAGAAATCAAAGACTTTTTAAAATTCAATGAAAATGAAGGCACAACATACCCTAAACTATGGGACACAATGAAAGAAGTGCTAAGAGAAAAATTCATAGCCCTGAGTGCTGCCAAAAAGAAACTGGATTGAGCATACACTAGCAGCTGAATGGCACACCTGAAACCCCTGGAACAAAAAGATGCAAATACACCCAAGAGGAGTAGAAGTCAGGAAATCATCAAACTCAGGGCTGAAATCAATCAAGTAGAAACAAATAAAACCATACAAAAAAATCAACAAAACTAGGAGTTGGTTCTTTGAGAAAATCAATAAGATAGATAAGCCCTTAGCCAGACTAGCCAGAGGGCACAGAAACAGTATCCAAATTAACAACATCAGAATCAAAAAGGGAGATATAACAACAGAAACTGAGGAAATTCAAAAAATCATCAGATCCTACTACAAAAGCATTTATTCCACACAACTAGAAAATCTTGAAGAAACGGACAATTTCCTTGACAGATACCAAATACCAAAATTAAATCAGGATCAAATAGACCATCTAAACAGTCCTATAACCCCTGAAGAAATAGAAGTTGTCATTGGAAGTCTTCCAACCAGAAAAAGCACAGGTCCAGATGGTTTTAGTGCAGAATTCTATCAGACCTTCAAAGAAGACCTAACACCAATACTCTTCAAACTATTCCACAAAATAGAAACAGAAGGAACACTACCCAACTTGTTCTATGAAGCCACAATTACGCTAATACCGAAATCACACAAAGATCCAACAAAAAGAGAGCGTTCTCAGGCCAATCTCTCTTATGAATATCGATGCCAAAATACTCAATAAAATTCTTGCCAACCGAATCCAAGAACACATCAAAACGATCTTTCACCACGATCAAGTAGGCTTCATCCCAGGGATGCAGGGATGCATCAATATAAGGAAGTCCATCAATGTAATCCACTACATAAACAATCTCAAAGAAAAAAACCACATGGTCATTACATTAGATGCTGAGAAAGCATTTGACAAAACTCAGCATCCTTTCATGTTAAAGGTCTTGGAAAAATCAGAAATTCGAGGCCCATATCTAAACATAGTAAAAGCAATTTACAGCAAACCAGTAGCCAACATTAAACTAAATGTACAGAAACTTGAAGCAATCCCACTAAAGTCAGGGACTAGACAAGGCTGCCCTCTCTCTCCATATCTTTTCAATATAGTACTTGAAGTTCTAGCTAGTGCAATTAGACAACAAAAGGAGGTCAAAGGAATACTAATTGGAAAGGAAGAAGTCAAACTATCACTATTTGCAGACGATATGATAGTATACTTAAGCGACCCAAAGAACTCCACCAGAGAACTCCTACAGCTGATAAGCAACTTCAGCAAAGTGGCCGGATATAAAATCAACTCAAACAAGTCAGTAGCCTTCCTATACTCAAAGGATAAGCAGGCTGAGAAAGAAGTAAGAGAAATGATACCCTTCACGATAGCCACAAACAATATAGAGTATCTTGGTGTGACTATAACCAAACAAGTGAAAGATCTGTATGACAAGAACTTCAAGTCTCTGAAGAAAGAAATTGAAGAAGACCTCAGAAGATGGAAAAATCTGCCGTGCTCATGGATTGGCAGGATTAATATAGTAAAAATTACCATCTTGCCAAAAGCAGTATACAGATTCAATGCAATCCCCATCAAAATCCCAACTCAATTCTTCATAGAGTTAGAAAGAGCAATTCAAAAATTCATCTGGAATAACAGAAAACCCAGGATAGCCAAAACTATTCTTAAGAGTAAAAGAACCTCTGGGGGAATCAATATCCCGGACCTCAAGCTGTACTATAGAGTAATAGTGTTAAAAACTGCATGGTATTGGTACAGTGACAGACATGTAGATCAATGGAACAGAATTGAAGATCCAGAAATGAATCCACACTCCTATGGTCACTTGATCTTTGACAAAGGAGCTAAAACCATCCAGTGGATAAAAGATAGCCTTTTCAACAAATGGTGCTGGCTCAACTGGAGGTCAACATATAGAAGAATGCAAATTGACCCATTCTTATCTCCTTGCACTAAGCTCAATTCCAAGTGGATCAAGGACCTCCACATAAAACCAGACACACTGAAACTAATAGAAAGGAAACTAGGGAAGAACCTTGAACATATGGGCACGGAGAGAATTTCCTGAACAGAACTCCAATAGCTTATGCTCTAAGATCAAGAATTGACAAATGGGACCTCATTAAATTAGAAAAATTTTTCAAGGCAAAAGACACTGTCAATAAGACTAAGCGGCATCCACCTAACTGGGAAATGATCTTTACCAACCCTACATCCGACAGAGGGCTAATATCCAATATATACAAAGAACTCAAGAAGTTAAACTCCAGAGAGGCAAATAACCCTATTAAAAATGGGGTACAGAGCTAAACAAAGAGTTCTCACCTGAAGAATATCTAATAGCTGAGAAGCACCTAAAGAGATGTTCATCATACTTAGTCATTAGGGAAATGCAATTCAAAACAACCCTGTGATTCCAACTCACACCAGTCAGAATAGCTAAGATCAAAAACCCAGGAGACAGCAGTTGTTGGCCAGGATTTGGAGAAAGAGGAACACTCCTCTACTGCTGGTGGGATTGCAAGCTGGTACAACCACTCTGAAAGCAGTCTGGCGGTTCCTCAGAAAACTGGGCATGACACTCCTGGAGGATCTGGCTATACCACTCCTGGGCTTATACCCAGAGGCTTTCCCTGCATGCAATAAGGACACATGCTCCACTATGTTCATAGCAGCCTTATTTATAATAGCCAGAAGTTGGAAAGAACCCAGATGTCCCTCAAAGGAGGAATGGATTCAGAAGATGTGGTATATTTACACAATGGAATTCTACTCTGCAATTAAAAACAATGAATTCACGAAATTCCTAGGCAAATGGTCAGAACTTGAAAATATCATCCTTAGTGAGGTAACCCAATCACAAAAGAACACACATAGTATGCAGTTACTGATAAGGAGATATTAACCCAGAATCTCGGAATACCCTAGACACAATTCGCATATCAATAGATTTCCAAGAAGATGGAAGGAGAGACCCCTGGTCCTGGAAATACTGGATGTAGGGGAATGCCAGGACAGAGAAGCTAGAGGGAGTTGAATGTGGAAAAGAGGGAGGGAAGGGGGCTTATGGGACTTTCGGAGAGGGAGGAAACGGGAAAGGGAAAATGATTTTGCATGTAAATAAAAAATAAAACCTTAGAAAACAAAGTAAAATTTAAAAAAAAGACTCAAGAAAGAATGAATACTAACCAATTTCTTTATTAGCATAAATAGAAAAATGTCCAATAAAATATTTAAAAACTGAATCTAAGAACACAGCAAAGGATGATCCACTGTGATCAAATGGGCTGCATTCCAGAAATTCAGGGATGGTTCACTATATAATAATCAGTAAGTGTAATCTATCATGTAAATAAACTGAAATGTAAAAAAATAACAATGGTCATCTATAGTCTTCAGTTTTTAAAATCCTACTTTTAATAAGGGTTCTTAAATACTTGAACCCCCTCTTCTAGCCCACCATCCAAAGGTAGGTGAGAAAAGATGGTAAACAGGACAAGGGGGTGTGGACCTTCTTCTCAGCACCTAATGGTACCATCTCCAAAACTGACCATATATCTGGTCACAAAACAAACCTCCACTGACACAAGAAGATTTAAATAATCCCATGCATCCTATCAGATTACCACAGACTAAGGCTGGCCTTCAACAATAACAAAAAGAACAGAAATTCTGTATACACTTGGAAGCTGAACAGCTCTCTACTCAATAACAACTTGGTCAGGGAAGAAATAAAGAAAGAAATAAAGACTTTCTGGAACTTAATGAAAATGTTGACACATCATACCCAAACTTATGGGACACAATGAAAGCAGTGCTAAGAGGAAAATTCATAGCACTAAGTGCACTCATAAAGAAACTGGAGAGATCTTATGCTACCAACTGTACAGCATACCTGAGAACTCTAGAACAAAAAAAGCAAACACACCCAAGAAGAGTAGACAACAGGAAATAATCAAACTCAAGGCCCAAATCAACCAAATTGAAACAAAAAGAACAATACAAAGAATCAACAAAACCAAAAGCTGGTTCTTTGAGAGAATCAATAAGATAGATAAACCCCTAGCCAATCTAAGTAAAGGGCCTAGAGGCAGTATTCAAATTAACAAAATCAGAAATGAAAAGGGACACATAACAATAGAAATGGAGGAAATTAAAAAAAATCATCAAATCCCATTACAAAAGCCTATATTCAACAAAACTAGAAAATATAGATGAAATGGGTGGTTTTTTTCTGATGCAAAAAGCAAGAGGAATTTTATTTAATCCAGCATGCTGTGTTCGCCCTGTACATGGGGGAGAGAACGACCATGTGCAGCCTGCGCAGCAGGCCTTTATACAGTCCTCAGCGACGCTGCCATTAGGCACAGTGTGATTGGCAGAACAGTGTGAATTTTTAAATTGATTGGTCTTTAGGGAATGAGGTGGTCAGGAGGACTTCCCTTGTCTGTAGGTGACCAACAATCTGTCCTGTGGAATGTGTCCCCACCTGCAGATCCACTCCCCCAGAAATGGATATTTTTATAGAGCAATACCACATACCAAAGTTAAATCAAAAGCAGATAAACTGTCTAAACAGGGCATATCCCATAAGGAAATGGAAGAAGTCATTAAAAACCTCCCAACCCAAAAAAACCCAGTGCCAGATGGATTTAGTGCAGACTTCTACCAGACCTTCAAAGAAGGCCTGATACCAATATTTCTCAAGCTATCCCATAAGATATAAAGGGAAAGAACACTATCTAATTAGTTCTATGAAGCCACAATTACTCTGATACCTAAAGCACACAGGACCCAACCAAAAAAGAGAACCTTAGACCAATTTTCCTTATGAATATCAATGAAAAAGTATTCAAACCAAATCCAAGACTACTTCAAAATCATTCACCACGACTGAGTAGGCTTCATCCCAGGGATAAAATGTTCATTTAATAAACAAAATTCCATTAACTTAATCTACTATATAAATAAACTCAAAGGAAAAAAATCACAATCATCCCCTTAAATGCAGGAAAAATAAAGCATTTGACAAAATACAAAACCCCTTCATGTTAAGAAAAAGCAGGAAAGAGCATTGAACTCTGGCACAGGGGGAAACTTCCTCAACAGAACTCCAATGACTCAGGCTCTAAGATAGAGAATAGATAAATGGGACCTCATGATACTGCAAAGCTTCTGTAAAGCATATTCAATAAGACAAATTGGTCACCCACAGATTGTGAAAAAAAATCTTCACTAACCCCACATCTGCTAGAGGGCTAATATCCAAAATACATAAAGAAATCAAGAAGCTAATCACCAAAAAAAAAAAAAAAAACAAAAAAAAAAAACAAAAAAAACAAAAACAAAAAAAAACGAACCCAATCAAAAAATGGGATATAGAACTAAACTGAGAAGTCACTACAGAGGAATCTCGAGTGGCTGAGAAGCACTTAAAGAAATGTTCAAAGTCCTTAGTGATCAGAGAAATGCAAATCAAAATGGCCTTGAGATTCCACCTTATGAAGATCAAAACCTCAGGTGATTTCACATGTTGGCAAGGATGTGGAGAAAGAGGAATACTCTTCCAGTGCTGATGGGATTTCAAACTGGTACAACCACTCTGGAAAACAACCTGGAGCTTCTTCAGAAAATTGGAAATACATCTACCTAACGACCCAGCTATACAACTCTTGGGCATATTCTCAAAAGATGCCCCACCACGCCACAGAGGAAAGTGCTCCACTATTTAGAGCAAACAGTTTGTGTCACTGTAGCATCATCTTCAGCCTTTTGGCCGAGAGCATTTGATAGACTTTTCTGTGAAGCAGGAATTATGAAGAACTACTTCCTTTATCTTGCTGAAACTCAGCTGTCGATGTGCCTGCTTGTCCAGAGCTCGGACAGCCTACCGCCAGCCATTGAATGAAGAGCAGTCTCTTGCCCAGTGGCTAGGTTGTCACATAGAAGTAAACTCCATATGAAGGTTCTTCAATGCTCATCATTTTCTTTGAAGTGGTGTAGGGGTACTGCCAGGAGCAGTTTTGTCTCACTGTCATGAAAAGCTTTTATTAATAAAACATTTTTAAATGCCATATTCTCAGGATTTCTGAGGTTTTTGTTTTTGAAAACTATCTATCATCTCTCTCGGTCCGTCTGTCTGTCTGTCTATCTATCCATCCATCCATCCATCCGTCCGTCCGTCCGTCCGTCTGTCCATCCATCCATCCATCTATCATCTATCTATCTATCTATCTATCTATCTATCTATCTATCTATCTATCTATCTATCTATCTATCTATCTATCTATCTATCTATCTATCTATCTATCTATCTAATCTATCTATCTATCTATCTATCTATCTATCTATCTATCTATCTATCTATCTATCTATATCTATCTATCTATCCTACATTGGAATCTCTTGTTTCTGGTTAACTACTAGCTCCTTAACTTTGAAAAGAAGCTATAGGAAGCTAAATGAAGTTTATTTTTGTAATTAACTAAAAAAGTATTTACATGACCAATAAGTTTAAGTGATTGACTACTAATTTGTATTTTTTTAATTATCCTAAATAGTTTTCAATAGCAGCTTTTAAAAGGACTAGAACTTCACATTGCATTTTAAAGTATTACTTAGATATAATACCTTAAACAAGATCTGAAGCATATATAAAGTATGTAGTAACAAAATATAGTCTTAAATTTATATCCATAAGATAGTCTGCACCAAATGTAAAATATTTGGCTTATTAATGCTCTTTGGTGTAGAAATAGATTCAACAATCTACTTTTATCTTATTATTCTTATATCCTTTTTCTTTTCATCCCTTCTCCCCCATTTTCTTTGTCATTAGATAGGAGATAAAGAAAAAGAGATAGAAGAGAAATTGAGTGAGTGAGCAAGTGAGGGATCCCTGAATCTAACCTCCCTTACTTTGTTTCCTTCCTAAGATTATTAACAACTTGTAACAAACCCCCTTTAAACAACAAATATGCATCATTTTACAAACAACATCTTAGGAATATGGTGTCATTCTCTTCAAATTGCTTTCTGCTCTCTAGGCACATCGTTTTTGAAGGGGAGGGGAAAGAAAATTGGAATTTTGGCCAGTCTTAAGAAAGTGAGTTGTAATGTTTATTGTCCAGTCTTTGTGGGCTGGGTAACTGCAAAGCTTACCTGAAGCTCTTATTAGAACATTCTGCAAGGTTAAACCATTCTAGCTGCCTGTTTTGAAACTGTTCCAGATGCAGATCTCCGAAGAAGTAACTATTGAGGAAGTCTGTGAGGCTGCATCTACCAGGAAGCTGGAGTTCATCCCACCATCCTTTTGAGCAAGCTCAAGGGTGAATCTTGTCCTTTTTGGAATCTGGTCTGTTTACTCTGCAAATACATAAGCTTTCACAGTAATATACATGTCTGCATTATTAGCACATGTATGGAATGTGTGGTGTGCACAATCAACTAAAGATTCTCTGATCTCTGTTTGAGTAGGTAAGGAATCTGTCTTTCCTTTATAAGTTAGTCTGGACTCTATAGCCTAACTGTAATGTACATTTCTATCCATGCCATTTGAAAGAATCACATGTTAATTCCAGAGGATTCTGCAACCGCCAAGATTTACTGGCTATACTTAGTTGAAGCAATGACTGGAAGCATTTTCATGTGTCAGCTAGTCTCAGAGACTTTCCCATGTAGAGGAATCAGCATATACTTTGCATGGGTATAGTCTAAGTCTTCAAGTGATCTCCCAGATCAAATCTAATTTTTATTACTTTTGATGGATTCATACCTTTTTTCTCTGTTAAAACAAAGACAAATCCTGTTCCCCAATGTAACACATTTCTTTCCCTTCATTCTGAAGTTATCACATATTTGTACTGATCTAATGAAGCAATCCTTTCTAAAATCCAGTGCTTTTTAGTAGCTGTGCTGTCTCATTGGCATGTAAAATATTTCAAGTTAATAAAGTATTACTTAATCTGTCTCTGAGAGATTCCTTATCCCCATTCTGTTCAATGAGCATTTTCATTAAAGTTCTGTTAGATCACTCTACAACTGTTTGACATGTAGGGTTTTAAAGATATATCTGTAACATTTTTTATGCCACAATGCTTAAGAAATTATTGAATTTTATTGGATATATATGTTGGACTATCATCAACTTTAATCATCAAAAGCATTTCTAAGATTATCATCACTTCTACTAAATGTACAATCTCAAAATCAGCCTTTTCAGAACTTAAAGCAGTTGCTCATTGAATTCCCAAGTAAGTATTGATTATATTATGTATTAACATATGTACATATCTTATTTCTCCAAACAACTAATTAAAACACATAATCTATTATATGACATTACTCTACTGTAGTATCATTAAACAGCATCTATATTTTTAACTTAGTATATGGCATCTCTGTGGGTTGTCATTCTAGTTTCTCAAGCCTTTGTGAATTTTCCTTATCTGGAATTATATTTTTGTTGTTGTTGTATGTTCCAGATTGAATTATTCTGAAGATTCTTCATTCTGAGTTAAAGAATTCTCTAATCTCTGTTTGATGGCCTTCAATCTAGCACATAAGTTTTTAATATTCTCTTTTTCTAAGTCTGCTTTATTTTGATCTCACTTAAAGAGGATATATAAAATTGTAATTATTATCGAATGCATAATTATTTGTATATTGGCAAGGATCCAAGTGGCCTCTTTTGTGGTGTTTTTCATTTTCTTTCTTCTCTGTATGTCCCAGATACTGGTGAAAGCATAGTCTTCTCCCATGGCTAGGAGAAAGGAGAAAGGAGAGAAGTATTGTTTAAACCTAGCTCGACCAGAAAACAGGCTGCCTTTCACAGTCCTACAATCACTCTGGCCAATCCCTTCAGCAATCGAGATGGAATCCTATCAGTTTATTTAAACAGCTTAGAACAAATACATAGTCTATTTTTTCTATGTGCTAGACTGGCTAATTCCCAGCTATGCTATCCAAGTTACTTGCTGTTTGGTCCCTCGGCTGCCTGATTGCTTTGTCAACTTGTCCTCAAAATGTACTTCTCTTGGCCACATGCTCATTGTTCATCTCTTATCATGGTGACTTCCTCCTCTCTCTGTCTCCTCTTCCCTCTCCTCTGATGATTCCTACCTCTGAATCCCAGCCTGTAACTGAAGCCCTGCAAAGGAAACTATCATTTGGACAAAACAACAGCCTATATGTATCAAGCTGTTTTTAATAAAATCATAAATGTTTGATTTTTTTCAATAAACACTGGGGGGGGGGGGCAGATACTGGGGTTAAAGGCTGGTATCTCAGAGAGGAAGAAAAAGCACTCAGTCTACCTTTCTCCACAGCTGATGTCCCAAAAGAAAAATTCCCCTTCTCCACTGTTTCAAAAACCCTCAAATTGAATGTCTTTCCCTTCTACTTCCTGTGAATCTATCTCTCCTCCTGACTTCCTTTTACTATCTGTGTTTTTTCCTATGTTCACTCCCAACTGATTGCTTGCTCTACCTCTTGACCTGTGGTTGACTTTATTTAATCCAGTTTGCATAAACAGGAAACTTTTGGATTAAAAGTGTGTGCTGGGGTTGAACCATACCATAACTAGAACCAAGCTTTTCCAGTAAATAACAGAATCTTAGGGTCCACTGTATGATCAAATATCCTGCAACTATAGTGGGAATAGATTTTTTTACAAACTCCACATCTGATAGAGGATTAATATCCAAAATACATAAAGAACTCACAAAAAATTAGATATAAAAAAATAAAAATGGGGTGCAGGTTTAATCAGAAAATTTCCAAAGGAGAAAACATAAAAGCCTGAGAAGAACTTAAAAGATATGTTCAACATCCTTACTAATCAGAGAAATGCAAATAAAACCTCCTTTGAGGTTCCATCTTATACCTGTCAGAATGGCTAAGATCAAAAACACAAGTGGCAGCACATGCTGGTGAGGATGTGGAGCAAGGGCAGCACTCCTCCATTGCTGGTGGGAGCACAAATTTATTCAACCACTATGGAAATCAGTATGGTGTTTTCCCAGAAAGATGGGAATCGATCTTCCTCAAGATCTAGCTACAACATTCTTGGGAATAAACTTAAATGCTTCATCCTACAACAAAAGTATTGCTCATTCATGTTTATTGATGCTTTATTTATAATAGGGAAAATTGGAAACAACTTAGATGTTCTTCAATAGAAGAATGGATGCCAAAAATGGGATGCATTTACATAATTAATTATTTATTATCTGTTGTAAAAGACAACATGAAATTTGGAGGCAAATGGATGAAACTAGAAAAAAAAATCTTCCTAATTAATTAAAGCAGACCTAGAAAGAATAGTATGATATATACTCATTTAGTGAATATTAGCTGTTATCCAAGCTACAATCTATAGACCAAGGGATGTTAGGTAAAAAAGAGGAGTCCTGTGTGTGTTGGGAATGTATGGATCTCCTGGGAGGGGAAATGGAATGGATTTTAATAGCAGACTGGGTGCAGGTGGGAATGGGAGTAGTGTTGAGCATAAGGCTGTGGAAAGATGGAGTGTAGGGAGAAAGTTTGGAGAGATATGGTTGGAACTGGGGGATATTTCAGGGTTGGAGTGGAAACCTAGTTCTATAGAAACTTCCTGGAATCTATCAAGGACTTTTAGTAATGGAGGATACAAGTCTCAACTGTTCATCTCTCATAGCAAGGCAAGTTTTATTCAATTGAATTATTGGCCAAGGGTATACAATGGGAATTCCCAAACAACTCTGACTGTTGCTATGACAAAGTATTTTTCTCTGCAAACTGAGATCAAGTCCTCCTCACTGAGTACAATACTCAAACTCATTGAACATGCGAAATGAATGAATCCAGTTGGTTCTTAATAGCCTACTTTCTAGTGATTTTGGTATGGGAATGTACTCTTAAGTCTACCCAAAAAGAAACATAAACACCAACCCAGCCACAAAACCTTTGACCTACAATCAATATTTTGTCCTGCCTACAAAATATGCTAGGGCAATGCTAGCAAAAAGTTTGTGGGAGTAACTAACCAATGTCCAATTTGCCTTTAGGCCTATCCCATGAGATGGTATCCATGCCTGATACTCCTTGTGTAGCCAAGAAAGAAAGAGTAGAGCCCAGAGAACTATAGTTAAGCTAAATACTACTGGTCTAAAAAAGTAATAATAAAATGACTCCTTATGATATTCTGCTATAATAATAAGTCAGTACCTTATTTGACTGCTGTGTTACACACCTTCCTCACCACCAGGGTGGAGGAGTACCTCAAGAGTGCCATGGTCAAAGCCACTCAGGGAGATATAACATAGTCCATAATCAGGGTCCATAGTCTATATTTTCTCAGATTGGAAACAACAGGATCTAGGATGATTTCTATACTTATAGTCTCCTGTGTACCCAGATGCAGCTGGGATACCACTGCAATTCGGGAACAGGGATCAGTAGACTGTGTTTCCCCCTCATGGTGTCTATGCACTAGACAGGAAGGGGAAGGTCAAACCCAGACTGATGGTAGAATGTGCTTTGGTTTCAAGTGAGTTCTGAGAGTACAGAGCAACTGGAAGAAAGAAGGCCTTCTTTAGTAAATTTAGGAATGGGTATTTATGAAGAAAGTACCACCGCGCCTCTCAAAGTGACCCTTGCTTAGCTAAACTGTTTTATCTCATGGCAGCTGTGAATACCATCGGCACCTTACTCAGGGTAAACTAAGGATTAAATACCTTTTCTAGAAAGGAATACCCAGCTCATTGGCTGAACACATGGGGCCTATCTAGATACCACAATAGTATGGAGAACTCCAGACTTTTATACTTCAGGACTGGTTGTCATTGGTCTCTCAGGGTGTCATAGTTTTGTGTTACAGAACAAGTAGAGCTTGACAGGGAATCAGCCCCAATTCTGCCATTCTCAGTTCTACGATACCCCGGAATCTGAGCCTACTCAATCTTTCCAGTTCTTCTGTCTGGTGGCAGGGTCTACTTGCCCTACATTTACCACCACCAGAGAACCTTCCTCCTACACCAATATCTACAAACAATTACATAGACCCACAGCGAGATCATGCACAGATCTCTAAAAGAGATGTCTCCATAAAGTCTCATCCCTCAGAACTCAGGGAACCCTACAGAAGAGGAGGCAGATAGATTGTGAGAGCCAAAGGGAGTAGAAGATACCAGGAGAACAAGGCTCTGTAAATCAACTGAATAAAGCTCCTATAAACTCAGAGTGACTGAAGCTGCAAGCACGGGACCAACATGGGTCTTCATCAGGTTATTTGCATATATTTTATAGCTTTCAGTAAAGTATTTTTATAGAACTCCTGAGTATATGAATATGTGGGTCTGTGATTCTTGTGCCTGGTCTTGGGCTGTTGTTCTCGTTTTAAAATTTCCTTTGTCCAACGTCAATAGGATGACTTTTGTTTTAACTTATACTTTATTTCTTTATGCTTTGTTGTCACCTCTTAGAAGCCTATTCTTTTTTTTAACTGAGAGACAGAAAGGGAGTGGATCTGGATGGGAGGGACAGAAAGAGGAAATCAAAGGAGTAGAGAGAAGGGAATTCGAAAATCAGGATATAGTGTATGAAGAAAGTATACTTTTAATAAAAAATAAAAATGGTAATGATTTTCACATTTGGTACGAGATTGAAGACATTCAACACAGTAACTACACAGTCTAGAGTCTTATTTAGCAGCTGCCTGCCAGAAGGGAAGCAAATAGCTGAGGCTTGCATTTCTGTGAGCTAAAGGAAACATTAGCATTTATCCCCTTTCTCCAGTTTCTAGTCTGGCTACAGTCAAATGGTTGCTGCTCAGAAGGAAACCCTCAATTTGTTTTCTGATGGGGTTAAAATCTTGTTGTGGCCCAGACCAGATGTCTGGATATCCATCATGGGTATGGCGTGGGTCCTTGACATGGTACTTTCCCCTCAAGCTGCCCTTCTTACTCTCCTCATCTTTCAGTGAAGCGCTTATTGCAACTGTCAACATATTTGGGAACTTCTTCACACATACAAAAGATAAAACCTTGGGCTTGTTTTTGGGCTTGTTTAGTTGTACTAAAAGTGAACTGGTAGGGGCTGGGGATTGAGAAGTGTCATGTCTTCCTATTGGATTGGTCCAGAAAATATGGCAGCACAGAAATCAATTCATCAGACATACCACTTTCTTTCCCCCTACAGCTTTTGTCCTTTTAGGTATGATCTCTCTCTCTCTCTCTCTCTCTCTCTCTCTCTCCCTATCTATATATCTATCTCTTATCTATCTAAAATATTAAAATATTAGATGACAACATATTAGCTTCGCTTGAAGGAACTACTGCTCATGGAATTCCAAAAATATCACTTGATTATCTTTCATGGGCTTGTTTGCAACTAACTCCCACTTGACTAACATCCCTGGAGCACACCGCGACCCAGGAACTTTTCACTTGACTAGCACCTCTGGACACATTGGCCAGCCAGAGCTTTTCATTACTTGTACACTGGTTCCCTCTCAGTCTAACCCAAAAAAACTAACATTGTAGGCTAACTGACATTATAGGTTACCCATTTAGAATATAAGAGAAGAGCTATCTTCTTTAAAAATTCAGAACATAGCTGAGCCTAGAATCAGAGCTTGTAATCACAAGTATGTGTGAGGCTGAGGTAAGAGACTTGCAAGTTCAAGGGCTTCTGGTCATATGGAAGAAGTTCCAGAGTAGCCTCAAGATGTAATCATCCAACAGCTCAATTTGAGGAAAAACAGAGGATCTAGACTTGTTGCTCAGTAATAGGGGGCTTGTATGAGGCCCTACAGTCAATTATTAGTATTAACTAAACACAAACAAGCAAATGAACAATAAATGTCAGCAAAGCATAAACTAAGGTAGGATTAAAACCTGAATATAAAAGGTAAAACTGACCGCCACCTGCTCTTCCTGCTGAGGCAGAACCTTGCCAGCTCTGCTGCAGTGACGATTCCATCTTTTGATACTTCCTAGAGAACCAGCCTCTCAGGGCAGTTGAACCTTGCCAGCTCTGTTGCAGTGAAGATTCCATCTCCAGGTATTTCCTAGGGAATCAGCCACTCAGGGCATTTGCCCTTTCTGCTGTGACAGAATCTTCCCAGGTCTGCCACAGTGAGGACACGTCTCCTGATACTTCCTAGAGAACCAGCTGCACTCATGATAATGCACTCTTTCTGCTGTGACAGAATCTTGCCATGTCTGCCACAAGGAAGATACCATCTCCTGACACTTCCTAGAAGCTAGCTGCACTTAGGTCATCTGGAGTGCAGAGAGGCCTGGGAGCACAGGAGAGCTGGTCTCCCAGGAGAGCCTACATACCAGTGTGCACAGAGAGAATGGGAATCCCAGGAGAACATATACACAGGCTTACAGGACAGATAAGCCAAAATCATAGAACACAAGACCGGTAAACACCAGAGAAAACTAGATGGCAAAAGGAAAACACAAGATCATTACCAGCAGAAACCAAGGCAACATGGCACCATCAGAACCCAGTTCTCCCACAAGAGCAAATCCTGGATAGCCTAACACACCAGAAAAGCAAGAGCTGAATTTAAAATCACATCTCATGATGCTGATAGAGGACTTTTAAGAAGGACATAAATAACTCCCTTAAAGAAATACAAGAGAACATGGATCAAAAGGCAGAATCCCTTAAAGAGGAATCACAAAAATTCCTTAAAGAAATACAGAAAACATGGGTCAGCAGGTAGGAGCTCTTAAAGAGGAAACACAAAAATTCCTTAGGGAATTATGGGAGAGCATGGGTCAACAGGTAGAATCCCTTAAAGAGGAAACACAAAAATCCCTTAAAGAAATACAGGAGAACATGGGTCAACAGGCAGAAACCCTTAAAGAGAAAACACAAAAATCTCTTAAAGAATTTCAGGAAAACACACTCAAACAAGAGAAGGAACTGAGCAAAACCATCCAGGATGTAAAAATGAAAATAGAAACAATAAAGAAATCACAAAGTGAGACATCTCTGGAGATAGAAAATCTTGGAAAGAATTCAGGAGTCATAGATGCAAGCATCAACAATAGAATACAAGAAATAGAAGAAAGAATCTCAGGTGCTGAAGATACCATAGAAAACATTGACACAACAGTCAAGAAAATGCAAAATGCAAAAAACTTGTAACCCAAAACATCCAGGAAATCCAGGACACAATGAGAAGACCAAACCTAAGGATCATAGGTATAGAAGAGAGCGAAGATTTACAACTTAAAGTAAATATCTTCATCAAAATTATAGAAGAAAACGTCCCTAACATAAAGAAAGAGATGCTCATGAACATACGAGAAGCCTGCAGAACTCCAAACAGACTAGACTAGAACAGAAACTCCTCCCGACACATAATAATCAAAACACCAAATGTGCTAAACAAAGAAAGAATATTAAAAGCAGTAAGGGAAAAATGTCAAGTAACATATAAAGGCAGACCTATCAGAATTACACCAGACTTCTCACTGGAAACTATGAAGGCTAGAAGATCCTGGGCAGATCTCTTACAGACCCTAAGAGACCATAAATGTGAGCCCAGGCTCCTATACCCAGCAAAACTCTCAATTACCGTAGATGGAGAAAACAAGATATTCAATGACAGAATGAAATTTACACAGTATCTTTTCACAAACCCAGTGCTTCAAAGGATAATGGGTAGAAAATACCAACACAAGGTGGGAAACTACATTCTGGAAAAAGCAATAAAATAATCTTCTTTCAACAAACCCAAAAGAAGATAGCCACACAAACAGAATTCTACTTGTAACAATGAAAATAACAGGAAGCAACAATCACCTTTCCTTAATATCTCTTAACATCAATGGTCTCAATTCCCCAGTAAAAAGACATAGACTAACAGACTGGATACATAAACAGGACCCAAAATTTTGCTGCATATAAGAAACCCACCTCAGTGACAAAGACAATCACTACCTCAGAGTCAAAGGTTGAAAAACAGTTTTCCAAGTAAATGGCCCCAAGTAAAAAGCTGGACTGGCCATAAATTGACTTTCAACCAAAAGTTGTCAAAAAAGATAAAGTGGGATACTTCATACTTATCAAAGGAAAAATCTACCAAGATGAACTCTTAATTCTGAACATCTATGCTCCAAATGCAAGGGCATCCACATTCATAAGAGAAACTTTACTAAAGCTCAAAGCACACATTGCACCTCACACAATTATAGTGGGGGACTTCAACACCCCACTCTCAACAATGGACAAATCATGGAAACAGAAACTAAGCAGAGCCACAGTTAAACTAACTGAAGTTATGAACTAAATGGATCTAACAAATGTTTACAGAACATTCCATCCTCAAGCAAAACAATACACCTTCATCTCAGTACCTCATGGTACCTTCTCCAAAATTGAGCATATAATTGGTCACAAAACAGGCCTCAGCAGATACAGGAATATTGAAATAATTCCATGCACCCTATCAGATCACCATGACCTAAGGCTGGTCTTGAGTTCAAATAAAAACAACCAAAAAAAACACATACACATGGACGTTGAACAATGTTCTACTCAATGATAGCTTGATCAAGGAAGAAATAAAGTAAGAAATTAAAGACTTTTTAGAATTTAATGAAAATGATGACACATCATACCAAAACTTATGGGACACAATGAAAGCAGTGCTAAGAGGAAAACTCATACCTTTAAGTGCCTCCAAAAAGAAATTGGAGAGAGCTTACACTAGCAGCTTGACAACACCCCTGAAAGCTCTAGAACAAAAAGAAGCAAATGCACCCAAGAGGAGTAGACAGCAGGAAATAATCAAACTCAGGGTCAAAATCAACCAAACAGAAACAAAAACAACCATACAAAGAATCAACAAAACTAGGAGTTGGTTCTTTGAGAAAAACAACAAGATAGATAAACTCTTAGCCAGACTAACCAGAGGGCACAGAGGTACTACCCAAATTAATAAAATCAGAAATGAAAAGGGACACATAACAACAGAAACGGTGGAAATTCAAAAAATAATTAGATCCTACTACAAGAGCTTATACTCAACAAAATTGGAAAATCTGGGCAAAATGGATAATTTTGGATAACGTACCAAGTGCCAATGTTAAAACCGGATCAGATAAACCATTTAAATAGTCCCAAGGAAATAGAAGCAGTTGTTAATAGTCTCCCAACAACAACAACAACAACAAAAAAAGCCCAGGACCAGATGGGTTTAGTGGGGAATTCTATCAGATCTTCAAAGAAGAGCTAATACCAATGCTCTTCAAACTATTCTACAAAATAGAAACTCAAGGAACACTACCCAATTCATTCTATGAAGCCACATTAACACTTATACCTAAACCAAACAAAGACCAAACAAGGAAAGAGAACAGCATACCAATTTTCCTTATGAACATTGATGCAAAGATTCTCAACAAAATTTTGGCCAACCAAATCCAAGAATGCATCAAAACAATAATTCAGCACGGTCAAGTTGGTTTCATCCCAGGGACGCAGGGATGGTTCAGTATATCGAAATCCATCAATGTAATCCCCAACATTAACAAACTCAAGGAAAAAAAACACATGGTCATTTCATTAGATGCTGAAAAAGCTTTTGACAAAATTCAGCATCCCTTCATGATAAATGTCTTGAAGAGATCAGGAATTCAGGGCACATACCAAAACATAGTGAAAGGAATATACCATAAACCAGTAGCTAACATCAAACTAGTTGGAGAGAAACTTGAAGCAATCCCACTAAAATCGAGTACCAGACAAGGTTGCCCACTCTCTCCCTATCTATTTAATACAGTACTCGAAGTTCTAGCCAGAGCAATTAGACAGCAAAAGGACGTCAAAGGTATACAAATTGGACAGGAAGAAGTCAAAGTATCACTATTTGCAGATGATATGATCATATACTTAAGCAACCCCAAAAATTCCACCAGAGAACTCCTAAAGCTGATAAACAACTTCAGCAAAGTGGCTGGATATAAAATTAACTCAAACAAATCAGGAGCCTTCCTCTACTCAAAGGATAAACAAGGTGAGAAAGAAATTAGGGAAATGACACCCTTTGCAATAATCACAAATAATATTACATACCTTGGTGTGACTCTAACAAAGCAAGTGAAAGATCTGTATGACAAGAACTTCAAGCCTCTGAGGAAAGAAATTGAAGAAGATCTTAGAAGATGGAAGGATCTCCCATGCTCATGGATTGGAAGATTTAATATAGTAAAAATGGCCACCTTGCTGAAAGCAATCTACAGATTCAATGCAATCCCCATCAAAATTCCAACTCAGTTCTTCATAGAGCTAGAAGGAGCAATCTGTAAATTCATTTCGAGTAAGAAAAAACCCAGGATGCGAAAACTGTTCACCAAAACAAAAGGTCTACTGGGGGAATCACCATCCCTGACCTCAAGCTCTACTGCCGAGCAGTAGTGATAAAAACTGTATGGTATGGGTACAGAGACAGGCAGGAATATCAATGCAATAGAATTGGAGACCCAGAAAAGAACCCACACACCCATGGTCACTTGATATTTGACAAAGGAGCTAAAAAATCCATTGGAAAAAAACCCAGCATTTTTAACAAATGATTCTGAATAAGCTGGAGGTCAGCATGCAGAAAAATGCAAATTGACCCATTTTTATCTCCTTGTACAAAGCTGAAGTCCAAGTGGATCAAAGACCTCCACATAAAATCAGATACACTGAAGCTTTTAGAGGAGGAAGTGGGGAAGAACCTTGAACACATGGGAACAGGGGAAAAATTCCTGAATAGAACACCAATGGCTTATGCTCTAAGAACGAGAAGACAAATGGGACCTCATAAAACTGCAAAGCTTCTGTAAGGCAAAGGACACTCTCAATAGGACAAAATGGCAACCAACAGATTGGGTAAAGGTCTTCACCAATCTTACATCCAATAGAGGGATAATATTCAATGTATACAAAGAACACAAGAATATAGATTCCAGAGTGTCAAATAACCCTATTAAAAAATGGGGTACAGAGCTAAACAGTGAATTTTCAACTGAGGAAACTCAAATGGCTCTGTAGTACCTAAAGAAATGTTCAGCATCCTTAGTTATTAGGGAAATGCAAATCAAAACAACCCTGAGATTACACCTCACACCAGTCAGAATGACTAAGATGAAAAACTCAGGGCACAGCAGATGCTGGAGAGGATGTGGGGAAAGAGGAACACTTCTCCATTGCTGGTGGGATTGCAAGCTATTAAAACCGCTCTGGAAGTCAGTATGGTGGTTTCTCAGAAAACTGGACATAGTACTACCTGAGGATCCAGCTATACCACTCCTGGTCGTAGACCCAGAAGATGCTCCAACATGCAATAAGGACATATGCTACACTATGTTCATAGTAGCCTTATTTATAATAGCCAGAAGCTGGAAAGAACCCAGATGTCCTTCAACAAAGGAATGGATACAGAAATTGTGGTATATATACACAATGGAGTACTATTCAGCTATTAAAAGCAATGAATTCATAAAATTCTTAGGCAAATGGATGCAACTAGTAAGTGTCATCCTGAGTGAAGTAACTCAATTGCAAAAGAACACACATGGTATGCACTCACTGATAAGTGGATATTAGACCTATCTCAAGATAAACATGTTACAATTCACAGACCACAGGAAGCTCAAGAAGATGGTAGACCAAAGTAGGGATGATTTTGTTCCTCTGAGAAAGGGAACAAAATAATCACAGGAACAACTATGGAGACAAAGTGTGGAGCATAGACTGAAGAAAAGGTCACCCAGAGACTGTCCTACCTGGGGATTCATCCTATAAACAGTCACCAAACCCTGAAACTACTATGGATGACAAGAAGTGCATACCGAAAGGAGCCTGTTATGGTTGTCTTTTGGAAGAACCCTGACAGAGCCTTACAGATACAGAAGTGAATACTGGCAGCCAACTATTGGACTGAGCACGGGGTTCACAATAGAGGAGTTGCAGGGCAGACTGGAGGGGCTGGGGGTGGGTGGTTTGCAGCCCCATGGGAAGAATGACAATGTCGGCTAACCAGACAACTCAGGGCTCCCAGGGACTAAGCCATCAACCAATGGGTACATGTGGTTCCAGCAAAAGATTGGCAGAGTAATGCCTCATTGGGCATCAGTGGGAGGAGATGTCCTTGGTCCTGTGAAGGCTCAATAGAGGCCCCAGTGTGGGGAAATCTAGTGGGGATCGTGGGAGTGGATTGGGTGGAGGAGCATATTCTTGGAGGCAGTTGGTGGGAGGATGGGTTGGAGGTTTTTGGGGGGAAGGGTTATAACATTTGAAATGTAAATGAAGAATATACTCAAAAAAAAAAGAATGCAGAGATGAAGAACAACAGAAAAAAAAAGATAAAGCTAGTGAGTATGTGTTCAAGTATAAAGTTTTTTCATTAATTTAGTTAGAGTGCATGTGTGTGTGGGCCCATATTATTATATATGCACTATATGTCTGCAGAAGGCCACAGAGGCCAAAGAGGGTGAATTCCCTAGAACTTCAGATACAGGTGATTGTGAGCTGCCATGTGGGTGCTGGGAACTGAGCCTGGGTCCTCTGCAAGATCAGTGCTCTTAACTATGCAACCATTTCTCCAGTCAGAGAGAAGTTTTAAAGCTTCTCAAGAATTGTAAAAATCATGAAACATAAATACACATTTTATTACATAAAACCTTTTAAAATGACAAGATATCACAGCCAAAGCTTTTAAAAAAAGAACTTGGAAGGCAATGAAAGTTAAAGAAATAACTAAATTATTAGCAAAATAATTTAAAATATAAAAATGAACAAAAGTTATAAAGACAACAGAGAAGGAAATTCAAAATTATTAATGTATCAAAGGTACACAGATTGAACCCCCTTTCTGTAAAATAAAGCCAAATAATATAAAAAGAGATTATAACTATTTGGAAGAATTTAATTAACTATATTGGTGGCTAGGATTCAAAGCATAATTTGTTTTCAATGTAGTAGAAATATAAATTATTTTGAGAGAAATTGGGTCAGTAAGTATTTAACTGTGAATAGCCCACACACACTGAATACCCAAAGTCACTTTTATTAGTCTGTGTCAAGGACAGAAGCTCATAATACCCCAAACACAATTCACATATCAATTGACTCCCAAGAAGAAGGAAAGACAGGCCCCTGGTCCTGGAAAGACTCCTTGCAGCAGTGTAGGGGAATACTAGGACAGAGAAGCGGGAGGGAGTTGACTGGGAAACAGGGTGAGGAAAGAGGGCTTATGGGACTTTTGGGGAGGGGGGAACCAGGAAGGGGGAAATCATTTGGAATGTAAATAAAGAACATAGAAAATAAAATAAACAAACAAAAAAGTGGTATGAAGAAAGCATAACGTGGAAACACGACCCCGCCCTCACCAATGACTCAGTTCAGAGTTTTTCAGGGTGAAAGGGTGAAAAATATCAAGTAGGGACTGGATTTTGAATTTATATCTTCTTTTAGGCTAGGGATGCACCATTTGCCACTCTTGCGATGTAAAGCAATAACAGTGAGTTGCATCTTGCTGTGGGTCACGTGATCCTGAACTGAACAGTGAATGCTAGGCAGTGTGCTGTGCTGATGAGTTAGGATGCTCGGAGGCTAAGTGCATCAAATATGTTTCGACATACAATATTTTCAATTTTGGGGCCTCTATCATTTATCTAATGTTTACTAATCATGACCTCGAATTACTTATGACAAAAAACAGGCAATATTAATCAATAAGAATGAAGAATTTTAGGGTACTTATACCACTGAATATTGCAAAGATATTATAAGTAAAGGGGTTGAGGTAATTATGAAAACTTAAATTTGGATTCCTTTTACCTAAATAAAAGCTGAGTGTGGTATTGCATATCTGTAACTGTAGTTCTGATGGAATGGAGGCAGAAAGATACAGGGTTATCATTGACCAGCCAGGTTAGATGAATCAATTAGCTCTAGGCTTAGTGAGAGGCCAAGCCTCACAAAAAAATGTGGGGAGGGATCAAGGAAGATATCTGATACCAACCTGGGCCTTCACACACAAGCATACACACATTCATCTACACTTGCACACACACAGGAGCACATCTGCATGAACACATGTTTACACCACTTGAACACAGACACATAGCACATACATAATAATTTAGTCTGTACTGATTGACAATGACTTCTGTGATATAAATAGATAAGCATATTGAAGAGCATGCATGCCATTTTCATCAGCATATAAAATACAATATATACATTATATACATATATAGAGACAAGTGTTTACTGAAAGGGTAGTATTTAGGTACTCACTTCTTTACATAGTCTTCAGACAATTTTTTTTAAAGATTTATTTATTATGTGTGAGTACACTGTAACTGTTTTCAGATACCAGAAGAGGGCATAAGATCTCTTTAGGGATGGTTGTGAGCCACCATGTGGGTGCTGGGATTTGAACTCATGACCTTTGGAAGAGCAGTCGGTGCTCTTACCTGCTGAGCCATCTCTCCAGCCCCCTTCAGACAATTTTTAAACATTATAATCTTTTCTAAAATAAAAAATGTAATTTTTAGAAAACATGCTAAGAGTTTAAGCAATATGGATGAGCTTGAGTTGATATGTAAATATTTTCTTTTTATACCTTCTGACGAAACTGTAATGAATTTGGTGTACCTTCTTCCAGAACCTTTTATAGAAACACAAACTTGTTTGGTTTCATTTAATAGGAAATATCTTATTCTTTGCAATTGATATTTAGTTTGTTTATTCTTTCTTCCAACATAACAGCAAGTTTTAGGCATTTCTTTTCCCATTAGAATGCCCCTATATCTTTCTTACCAAAAGAGTATGTCTAGGTTTTTGTTAGATATTAAGATGGCTTACAGGTTACATTTAGTAATATAAATGTATATGCAATAAAATTAGTGCAAAAGGAACCATGGACTTGATGAAGTGTAGGGAAGGGAACATAAGCAGGTTTGGAGGTAGGAAAATAACTGTAATTATATTATAGTCTAAAATAAGAGACTGTTTTTATATTCATGTACATAGTTTGTAGTATTTACTACACATATTACCATGTTACTGGTTGAAATAATAGAAACTACTCTCAACATGGGGTCATATGGGACCATTTCAGTAACTAGGAAGGACAAACAGCTTGTAGGTTTCAGCTGGGTGATTTGGGAAAATGTTCATAAAGAAAACTCTGTTTTCTAGTTTTGCTTCACTTTACTCTTCCTTCAACACAGTTTCAAATTGACAGTCTGATGTTCCAGGAGAGGTCTCTGTGCAACAGTACTCATGTGGGTGTCAGGTCAGCAAGTAGCAGCATTATGGCTTAGCTGGAAGCACCAGGCCAATTTCCGTATGTCAGGACTTACTTTTCTTTCTCAAAATCAGTTCTACAGAAATATTTATACAAGTGTCAGGATCAAGGAGTATGTGTATTTTAAAATTTAAAGACATTCCCAAAAGGCTGTGCCAAACATCTATCTCACCAACAAGGGAGGGTGATGAAAGGAGGGAAGGCAAGCTCCAGTGGGAAATCTCTTCTAATGAATAACTTGGAGGAGAGCTGATGCATATAGCCATGATGCTTTCATTTGTCATCTCTGTAAAGAGAAGGTAAGTGTGGGGGAAACTAAGGAAGGCCTTTATTATGTGTACCTTAATCAAAGCTTTTTATTTCTGTCTTTGGACTTGGGTCAGCATGTGACTGAGACATACAAAACTGTTTTTTCATATGTTTCATATGTTTTTTCATATGTTTGTGTTTTATATTCTTTATGAAGAGGAAGAAAACCTTTTATTATAAGTAATCTTTTAGAAAAGTATAATCTTATTCAAAGCACAGCCTCTGTCTGCCATTTTTTTGGAAAGCAGATCTCCTGCTTTTACAACTGCCTAGCAGTTGGTACCTTCTCATCACTTGTCAGCTTTAATTGATGATTCTTGCTCAATATTTGACACAAACCGTGAAACTAGGGACAAGACTTGTTTCAGTAGAGAAAAATAGAAAGTGTAAAGACAGTCTTACCAAACAGTATAAAGACGCGCCAAATGTCCATTATGTACCCCAGAGCTACGAGTTTACCTGAGTTAATTTGTTACTTTGGTATGTGTATATAAGTAATTTAGTGTGATGCATGACATCAAAGGGTACTTGTGGTGGTTAGTGTTAAATGGCAACTTGTCAGTACCTAGAATCACTTTGGAAATGAACCTCTGAGAATGCATATAGGGGATAATCTCATTGATGCTCATTGGTGTGGGAAGATCCATTTGAACAGTGGGCAGCACCACCTTCCTGGGGAGGATATCATAAAAACAACTTGAATAAAAGGGTGTATGTGTCCATTGTTCTGGTTCCTGATTGTGGGTGGGATGTGGTCAGAGATCTCAAGATCTGTCTGCTTTGACGGCCCTTCTATAATGGACTGTACTTGAACTGTGAACAAAGATAACTCCCCTTTCCCTCACATTACTTTTGTCAGAGTGTTTTATCAAAGCGACAGGAAAAGAAAATGAAACATGCTATTTTGCAAACCATTAAACCATTAATCAAAAAAGAAATACTTTCCTCTTTTTTTAAATTGTTTTTTATTTATTTACATTTCAGATTATATCCTCCTTCCACAAACCTCTCATCCAATCCCCTCTCTTCCCCCTCCTTTTTCCCTCCATGAGGGTGTATCTCCACCCACTCACACACTCCTGCCTCACCTCTCTAGCATCCCCCTATGTTGGGACATCAAGCTTCCACAGGACTACCCCCACCCCCCTTATGCCAGATCAGGTAAAACTCTGCTCCATATGCAGCTGAAGAGATGGACACATCCATGTTGTATACTCTTTGGTTGGTGGATTAACCCCTGGGAGCTATGGGGTCTGGTTAGTTGATATTGGTCTTCTATGGAGTTGCAAACCCCTTCAGCTCCTTCAGTCCTTCCTCTTAACTTTTCCATTGGGGTCCCCAGGGCTCAGTCCAATGATTGGCTGTGAGCATCTGCATCTACATTAGTCAGGTGCTGGCAGAGCCTCTTAGAGGACAGCTATGCCAGGCTTCTCTCAGCAAGCACTTCTTGGCACCAGCAATAGGGTCAGGGTTTGGTGTCTGCAGATGGGATGGATCTCAAGTCAGGGTGGTCTCTCGATCGCATTTTCTTTTGACAGGAAGAATTGTGAGTTAAAAATTTTGAGGTGGGTGGGTGGTCCCATGCCTCAACTAGGGGCCATGCCTATTTACTGGAATTGGTCTCCACAGGTTCTATCTCCCCTTTGTTGGGTAGTTTGGTTAAATACCCAACAAAGGAAATACTTTTTAGACATAGTATCCATGCTTTCTGATCTCTTGTAAAAAATGCCACCACAAATAGGAATGAATAGACCTCAATCTGAGGGATATCCTAACAATGATGTTCACAACATAAGCGGCAATATATGGTTTGTTATCTGATATGCCAAAAGATTGTTTTCTTTTTCTTTAAACACATTAATAACTTGCATGCTACTGTGTCATAGCAAAGGCATTATTGTGGTTAAGGGTTTTGGAATGTTTAAAATTTAATTTTCTCTTCTTCATTACCACCTGTCTCCTTTTCTTTTGTTCATTTGTTTTAGCTCTCTTCATAACATTAATAAAGACCAGGAAATAAAAGGTGTATAGTGATGATGGTTTATTTAAAGTGCATCCTAAAGACAATAGCTATAGCCCCAAATCCTGCCTTATTCCTTCTCTATGCTTTTAGTTTTAGAGAACTTAGATCAGAAATATCTTTTTTTTTTCCATTCAGGTCCTAATAGGTAAGTTAATTTCACAGTTTGTTATAAAATTCTTAATTTTAAGAGAATTAATTAATTGTCTTCTCATTTTAAATAAAGTATTTTATTTTAACATATTTGTTTAAAAGATTGGTGATATGTAATATAAAATATAGCACCTTTAGCATTGTAGTAGTTTAGTGTGATTAAGTCCCAATTTAAGTTGATTTTAGGTAATATTAAGTAGTACATGCATGTAACGTTGGATATCCACTATGTTTTGTTTGGCTGTTTCCTATCTAAGTAAATTTAGATTCATCATAAGGAATTACCGCAAAGATCTTTCATTCATGGCCAGAAATTATCTTTCATTCATTCCAAGCAATGTCTATTGACCCAATTCCAGGTAACAGGTTCTCTGTTTTATAAATGTGAGGATTGAAAGTGAAGTCATTCAAACACAGAGATATTCTTACTTAGGGCAAGAAAACGTGATTTCCTTTGTAACTCTAGTTGAATTACAAAGTAGAAAAGAAACATATCTCCCCAAGACAGACAGCAAGACTGGTAAAATGTCCATGTTACTGCATACCAGCATTATATTTTCTATATCTTCAAGCAGAAAAAAAACCCTAAAATTTTGTGAGCTCCTGACCTTGGCAATTTTTCAAATAAAAGACAAAAAAGACTTTAAAAAATCCTGAATTGTCTTAAAGCTTCCAAATTCTGTGCTGTAATACTTAACTTAATATCCTGACCTTGGCAATTTTTCAAATAAAAGACAAAAAAGACTTTAAAAAATCCTGAATTGTCTTAAAGCTTCCAAATTCTGTGCTGTAATACTTAACCTGTTTCCTTGTGCTCCTAACAGAACACTCTGCCTCTGCTATCCATCACTTACTTTATATATTTATTTCTTATGTTTTCTTTTCTGTAGTTGAAAAAACAGTTATATGATATACACATTGAAGAAGGTTGGGTATCTAGAGGTGGGGCTGTGATTGGACCCAAAGCACAGAAGCCCACTAAAGCATCCATTACTCAATCTCTCAGCTCAGGTTACATCATTTATATGCATTTATATTATTTCTCACTTCCTAGGCATTGAAGTACTTTTCTTTAAAATTGGAGCAGTGGATTTACTCTACTTCTGTTTGATCTTATCCTGATTTTGTTTTTAATTTTAGCAGGAGTGAATTCTAGGAAAGGATAGGTAGAATAAGAAAGAATATTGACAGAGACTATAATCAATGTACTTTATAAATGTGTAGAAATGTCATAATGAATTCTTTTACTTTTTATAATTAATTCATTCTTAATGAAAAGGATAAAACAATTAGGAAAACTAGCAAGAAAAAACTGGACCATTTGAATGGCCAACAAAATAATAAATCCTTAAAAAAACTGATTAAGCCACCACGTGAGTCTTGGGAATTGAACTCAGGACCTCTGGAAGAGCAGCCAGTGTTCTTAACCACTAAGCCATCTCACCAGCACCTTATACCCACAAGCTGCTTCAACATATAACAAGGACACATGCTCTGCTATGTTTATAGTAGCCTTATTTAAAATAGTCAGAATCCGGAAACAACCCAGTTGTCCCTCAACAGAGTAATAGATACAGAAAATGTGATACATTTACATAATGGAGTACTACTCAGCTGTTAAAAACAATGGCTTCATGAAACTCACAGGCAAATGGATGGAACTAGAAAATATCATCCTGAGTGAGATAACTCAGACACAAAACAACACACATGGTATGTACTCACTGATAAGTGGATATTAGGAAAAAAAACTCAGAACCTACAGTACAACCCACAATCCCTATGAAGCTTAAGAAAGAAGACAAAAGTGTAGATACTTCAATCCTACATAGAAGGGGGAACAAAATAATCACAAAAGGTAGAAGGAGGGAGAGAACTGGGAAGGAGCAAGGACGGGGAGAGAAAAGAGGGGGGCAAGACCAAGTATTGGGAGGGACAGGAGTGAAGAACAGAGTGTCAGGAAATTGAATAAAAATATGCAATAGTGGAAGAAGGGGCATTGGGGATAGTTACTAGAATGTCCCAGGTGCCAGGGAAGAAAGGAGATCCTAGGACCCAAGGGCGATAACATTAGCCCAAATACTCAACAAAGGGGAGATAGAACATGTAGAGACCAACTCCAATAGACAGGCAGGCCTCCAGTTGAGGGATGTGGCCACCATCAATCTCAAAATTTTTAACCTAGAAATGTCCCTGTTCGAAGAAAAGACAGGGAGAAAAATGGCAAAGAGACCGAAGGAAAGGCCATCCAGAGACTGCCCCTCCTAGAGATCCATTCCATCTACAGTCAGCAAACCACAACACTATTGCTGACAGGAGCCTAGTATGTTTGTTCCCTGAGAAGTTCTACCAGCACCTGACCAATACAGATGCAGATACTTACAGCCAATCATCAGACTGATCTTGGGGACCCCAATGGAAGAGCTAGGGGAAGGACTGAAAGAGCTGAAGGGGATTACAACCCCATAGGAAGAACAATATCAACTAACTGGTCCACTCAGAACTCCCAGGGACTAAACTACCAACCAAAGAGTACACATGGAGGGATCATGGCTCCAGCTACATATGTAGAAGATGATTGCCTGATCTGGCATCAGTGGGGGAGGAAGCCCTTGGTCCTGTGGAGGATTGATGCCCCAGCATAGAGGGATGCTAGAGTGGTAAGACAGGAGTGGTAGAGGAGCACCCTCACAGAGGGAAAAGCATGGGGGAGAGAGAGGATAGAATGGGGGGATTGCAGTGGGGTAACCAGGAAGAGGGATATAATTTGAAATGTAAGTGAATAAAATGATTAATAAAAACACCACCCCTACAAAAAATATAAACATAAATATAAATAAAATATACTATTTAAAATCAAAACAATTGAGAACAAATAGTAGAAAAGGAATAAGTTCCCTCATTGGAGTTGCTTATCTTGTGACAGAGGGCCATGTCAGGAAGTACTTCCTTGCAGGCAGGACTAATTAGCACAATTAATTAGGCTGTGTGCCTTGATCCAGTGCTTACATCTGGTGCCATCATTGTATCTAAAAAGGAGCAAATCACCAGGTACCTTGATCAGAAAGGACTTGCAAAAGGCCAAAGAACTAAGACTGTAATGTAAGGTTACAAGCTTGCATATGTGCACAAAATAAATTTGATTGATCCAATAACTTCAAATTACAAAATTCTGGATAGACCTATAAAAGCCAAATCTCTCCCCACTTTTTGTCCTCACACTTTTTGGTCACTAAGCTAAGCAGTTACTTGGTCTGAATACTTGAGTATGTGATACTGTATGATAGAAAATAACAAGAGTGTCCACAATGACTGTGGGTGGAACTACTCCCCTTCAAGAACATGTGAGTGGGCAGTAGCACTTACATCAAGGCTAAGCTCACATTGTTCTTCTTTCTACTCAGAAGGATATGTTCATTCTCTGATGCCTGTTCTGGTACAACTTCTGTGATGCCTCGATTCAAACGTTGGCATTTATGGTCCTCTTTTCCTCTCAAATCCCAGAACCCATGATATCTTCACTGAATGAATGCCATCATTTTACTTAGTATTTTTTTTAAGATTTTATTTGTTTAAGAAGTGCCTCTCTCTCTCTCTCTCTCTCTCTCTCTCTCTCTCTCTCTCTCTCTCTCTCTCTCTGTGTGTGTGTGTGTGTGTGTGTGTGTGTGTTTTATGAGTTTATGTGGTTTATGTGGCTGTGGAAGTCAGAGACCATAGGATAACCCTGAAACTGGAATCACAATTGTGAGCTGCTTGATTTGGTTGCTGGGAAGTGAATATGGGTTGTATATTGAACACTATTCACTCTTTAACAGCAAATCCATCATTCCAGTCTTGTTTTTAATTGCTTCTAATTTGCACTTTCTGCTCTTTTCATCTGTTCACATTTAAATTCATCTTAATATAAAGAACATGAAGACAGGTTCCATATTGCATACTTGCTCTACACCTTTCTAAATTGGTGCATAATACAGATATAGACTCTTTTTTTAAAATAAAATACTATGATGTGTAAAGCATTAGCATTTTCATCCTTTTCTCTCTGAGCCTTGACCTCTTCATTTACAAGCACTATGTGAAGTAAGAACCCATGCTGGACATCTTTCCTGTCATGCTTACGTTTTCTGGATCTTTTCATCCCAGCTGTACCACTTATCTCTTGTTTTCTGCCTGGCATGTCTCTGCCTTAGTCTCATGACATGCCATCATTTTACTTTGTATTTTTTTAAAATTTACTTTTATTTGTTTAAAAATAAACATTTTTAAATCATTTTCTCTGATGCAAAAGCTGAAAGTATGAAGGGATTAACCACTTGTGTGGGAGTTTCTTGATTACTGGAGGCTTGTGGGTAAGCACAACCTTTTGTTGTATCTTAGAAAAATAGTTCCAAGGTTCAATACACATTCATCTCCAGTAGGGTACAGTCATCAAGACCTACAACCTTTGCATGGTCTTTTTGTTGGGCATGTTTTCTATCCCTGATATCCTCATTTTTCTTCCCTGAATTAATTATGTGCATCAAACCATTGTCTTAGGCTGTAATTTTTTAAGTAAGTTCAGATTTATAGAATATCTGTCAAGTTTTTCCAAAGAATATATTACAATACTGACAAATTTAAAAGCACTATTTACTACTTAATACTGTTACAAATTCCAAAGGGATGGTAGTTTGTTGGTTGTCAACCTGAGTTATTTGGGAAGAAAGAATGCCAGTTGAGGAATTGTCTGTATTCTATATTGGTGTGGGCAAATTTTGGGGACTTTTTTTGATTAATGACTAGTGTGAGAGTGCCCGTCCCATTGTAGATAGTGCTACCTGTGGGCAGGTGGTTCTGTGTGGTATAAGAAAGCAAAACAAGGATGACATGAGTGGAAGCCAATAGGCAGGATTCTTCATGGCCTCTGCCTTAGTTCCTGTCTCCACGTTCTTGCTTCAAGTTCCTGCTTTGTCTTCTCTCAGTGATGGAACATAACTTGAAAGTTCTTAGATGAAATAACCCTCTAGTTGCTTTGGTTCATCATACTTTCATTCATATGCGTAAAGTTAGAAAATTATTATTTGTACTTTGACCCATAGTCTGAGAAGTGATATCTTGTTTCAGATTTTCTGAGAATCTAGTCAATAAACTCAAGTCCAAACACATGCATTCATCTATACAACATTTTTTGTAAATAATTCCTAGATGCCAAACTCTATAACCCAGCAAAACCATAATAGTAGTGGTGCTGGCCCAGAACATTGTTGTGAAAGCCCACTGTTGTGAAGTTACTGTTCAAATATCTTATCAAATGCAGAGGAAATTAATATTGGGGATAGAGGTATGAAAATAAATTGGTATATTTGATAAGTTCAGAGGTTTTTTTTTTTTTTTTTTTACACCTCACATTGTTTCCAGAAGTAACTTAATTTGAAATTCTTGACTAATGTGTAACTTTGCTTTTGGGTAACTTCTATGAATTGGAAAATCTCTCACATCCATGTGCTTCTAAGATCTTTGTGTGGTCCCTATAGCTTTTCTGTTTCCATCCACACTGTGGTTCTTTGAGTCTTCTCATCTTCTCCCACATATCAGTGATGTTTCTTTCCCTCTTTCTATGAAAGAGGAATCTCTTTCTTGGTGTACTCTTAGCACATTGATAGTTTATATCCCAGAGTAAGTACTTTAGAAAGAATTAATAGAAACTAATTACTTTACATTTTTCAGAATATATAATTATGAATTTATTTTGCCCAAATAACTGAGTAATAATATGGCTGAATAAATAATCGATGCTTTTATCCAGAAGTTTTAAGAATACTTACCCGTTGCTACAGGTTCAACAATTCTTTTAGAAACATTGTATAATTTTGTATAATTGTGACTATTTTTATTTGAACTTAGGGCTTTGCACAAACTCAGCAAGTAAATTACCTCAAAGCTATTCCCCTAAGCTCATGATTCTTGACTTTTTTCATGAGACCAATTATTTATTTATTTATTTATTTATTTATTTATTTTTAATTTACATTCCAAATCATTTCCCCTTTCCCGTTTCCTCCCTCCCCGAAAGTCCCATAAGCCCCCTTCCCTCCCTCTTTTCTCCATTCAACCCCCTCTCGTTACTCTGTCCTGGCGTTCCCCTACATCCAGTCTTTCCAGGACCAGGGGTCTCTCCTTCCATCTTCTTAGAAATCTATTGATATGCGGATTGTGTCTAGGGTATTCCGAGATTCTGGGTCAATATCCCCTTATCAGTGACTGCATACCATGTGTGTTCTTTTGTGATTGGGTTACCTCACTAAGGATGATATTTTCAAGATCTGACCATTTGCCTAGGAATTTCGTGAATTCATTGTTTTTAATTGCAGAATAGTATTCCATTGTGTAGATATACCACATCTTCTGAATCCATTCCTCCGTTGAGGGACATCTGGGTTCTTTCCAGCTTCTGGCTATTATAAATAAGGCTGCTATGAACATAGTGGAGCATGTGTCCTTATTGCATGCAGGTAAAGCCTCTGGGTATATGCCCAGGAGTGGTATAGCCGGGTCCTCCGGGAGTGTCATGCCCAGTTTTCTGAGGAACCGCCAGACTGCTTTCCAGAGTGGTTGTACCAGCTTGTAATTCCACCAGCAGTGGAGGAGTGTTCCTCTTTCTCCACATCCTCGCCAACAACTGCTGTCTCCTGTGTTTTTGATCTTAGCCATCCTGACTGGTGTGAGATGGAATCTCAGGGTTGTTTTGATTTGCATTTCCCTAATGACTAAGGATGATGAACATCTCTTTAGGTGCTTCTCAGCCATTAGATATTCTTCAGGTGAGAACACTTTGTTTAGCTCTGTACCCCATTTTTTAATAGGGTTACTTGCCTCTCTGGAGTTTAACTTCTTGAGTTCTTTGTATATATTGGATATTAGCCCTCTGTCGGATGTAAGGTTGGTAAAGATCATTTCCCAGTTAGTTGGTTGCCGCTTTGTCTTTTTGACAGTGTCTTTTGCCTTGCAAAAACTTTGTAATTTAATGAGTTCCCGTTTGTCTATTCTTGATCTTAGAGCATAAGCTATTGGAGCTCTGTTCAGGAAATTCTCCCCTGTGCCCATATGTTCAAGGTTCTTCCCTAGTTTCCCTTCTATTAGTTTCAGTGGGTCTGGTTTTATGTGGAGATCTTTGATCCACTTAGAATTGAGTTTAGTGCAAGGAGATAAGAATGGGTCAATTTGCATTCTTCTGCATGTTGACCTCCAGCTGAGCCAGCACCATTTGTTGAAAAGGCTATCTTTTTTCCACTGGATGGTTTTAGCTCCTTTGTCAAAGATCAAGTGACCATAGGAGTGTGGATTCATTTCTGGGTCTTCAATTCTGTTCCATTGATCTACATGTCTGTCACTGTACCAATACCATGCGGTTTTTAACACTATTGCTCTGTAGTACAGCTTGAGGTCCGGGATTCTGATTCCCCCAGAGGTTCTTTTACTCTTGAGAATAGTTTTAGCTATTCTGGGTTTTCTGTTATTCCAGATGAATTTTTGAATTGCTCTTTCTAACTCTATGAAGAATTGAGTTGGGATTTTGATGGGGATTGCATTGCATCTGTCTATTACTTTTGGTAAGATGCTCATTTTTACTATATTAATCCTGCCAATCCATGAGCATGGCAGATTTTTCCATCTTCTGAGGTCTTCTTCAATTTCTCTCTTCAGAGACTTGAAGTTCTTGTCATACAGATCTTTCACTTGTTTTTAGTGCAGAATTCTATCAGACCTTCAAAGAAGACCTAACACCAATACTCTTCAAACTGTTCCACAAAATAGAAACAGAAGGAACACTACCCAACTCGTTCTATGAAGCCACAATTACACTAATACCAAAAGCACACAAAGATCCGACAAAGAAAGAGAATCTCAGGCCAATCTCTCTTATGAATATCGATGCAAAAATACTCAATAAAATTCTTGCCAACCGAATCCAAGAACACATCAAAACGTTCATTCACCACGATCAAGTAGGCTTCATCCCAGGGATGTAGGGATGGTTCAATATAAGGAAATCCATCAATGTAATCCACTACATAAACAATCTCAAAGAAAAAAACCACATGGTCATCTCATTAGATGCTGAGAAAGCATTTGACAAAATTCAGCATCCTTTCATGCTAAAGGTCTTGGAAAGATCAGGAATTCAAGGCCCATATCTAAACATAGTAAAAGCAATTTACAGCAAACCGGTAGCCAGCATCAATCTAAATGGAGAGAAACTTGAAGCAATCCCACTAAAATCAGGGACTAGACAAGGCTGCCCTCTCTCTCCATATCTTTTCAATATAGTACTTGAAGTTCTAGCTAGAGCAATTAGACAACAAAAAGAGGTCAAAGGGATACAAATTGGAAAGGAAGAAGTCAAACTATCACTATTTGCAGACGATATGATAGTATACTTAAGCGACCCAAAGAACTCCACCAGAGAACTCCTACAGCTGATAAACGACTTCAGCAAAGTGGCCGGATATAAAATCAACTCAAGCAAGTCAGAAGCCTTCCTATACTCAAAGGATAAGCAGGCTGAGAAAGAAGTAAGAGAAATGATACCCTTCACGATAGCCACAAACCATATTAAGTATCTTGGCGTGACTCTAACCAATTTTTTACAATAAAGTCTGTAAAGGTTTTTATTTTGCTGGAGACTGACTTCTTGTGACAATGTGACCTGGTCTGCTTTATCTCAGTGTGTGTTTTGAGCATTCAATCTTCCTCTCCACCTGGTGGAATCTTTTGAAGGTGTCTTCTTTGACTGTCCCCTTTGTTTCCTCTGTCATCCTGCTTAAAATGTAGCATTTTTGTTTTTTTTTTCAGCTTGTTTATTTTTGCTTCTTTATCCCCAATACTATTTTTCTTTGTCTTCCATCTTACATATTTTCCTTCCATTTTTGTCAGGTTTGTAAACTGCATGGAATATTGAACTTTTCTAATTAAATTGTCAGCATTTTAAAAACTCGAAATAACATTTCCGTTGCTATTGCTGCTGTTGTGCCTGTTTCTCCTTCAATTCAAGTGCTTTCTCCTCATCGCCATTCTTTTCATACCAGATCCAATATCACCTCTTTATTTTCTGAAGGAGAGATTATAACCATTGCTTGACTACTTAGATTAAGTCTTTTTTTCCCTTTCTTCCTCCTTCCTAGGTGCATGCTTTCTCTTTTTCTTCCCCAAACCCAGGATCACGTGTTTGCTATTCACAATATCTCTAGTTTTCTTCTTTCTTTATTTAAGTCATTATGCTAGGATTCTTTCAAATTTCTGATGATTATTAACTGTCCATTTGGACTCAAAGGAACCACAAATTGCTTGATAGAAAACTGTGGTGCATGGACAAGAGTATGAAATTATCAGCGTCTTTATATGGTGATTAGACAGAGACACGATTGGTTGCTGTCAGACTCCCAGCTGTCTGTATCTGTGGGTGTTTTCCTTGGGCTAATCAGTTTTTTACTGAGAGATACTGAGACCTCTGTCTCCCATTTAATTACTAAGCACCAGATCCCAAAGTGGGGAGGGTTTAGGATTTTATTGAACATAGTAATTCTCAAGAGCTATGTTATCAATTTTCCTCATTTTCAGATTTTAAATCCTATTTTTCATATGCATTAATAAATAATTTCTTGTTTGTGTATATTTGTGCATGTGTAATAACTGGAATATCAGCTCCTTCTGTTGCTTGTGATGTTCTTTCCCACTCCGACATCTGCCTTTAGGAGAGGAATTGCAAGTGGCTGTGTGAAAGGCACTGGACTTAGTACTAAGAATTTAATCACTCAGTCCCTGTGCAATAAAAACATTGGTCCTGCCTTTAGACAGAGTTCTTTTGATGGACAAAATAAATAAACTATGTAAACATACTAACATATTTGTTAGTAAACAAATTAATCTAGTTGTGATTCTATGAGAAATGCTGACTGCTTAGGTAATCCATGGTAAAAGACATTGCAAGTAAAGGATCAGTAAAGCTGAGCTTGAGGAGTGACAATTATGACAGACAGGAAGGGGGACTTTTGGGACCAAAACCCAATATTTGTCTTTGAAAAAGATCTAGGCATTTTAAAATCTGTCTTTTGTACATTCCACTGGAGTAGACATTGAGAATGAGGACAGTATGGGATGAATGAAGAGCTGCATTGATACAGGACACCACCATCACTCAGAACACCTTGAAACTGAAACCTGTAGATAAGGAATTGTAGGTTCGAGGGGCCTAAGAAAAACTGTGGCTTATCTTTGTAGCTGTACTTTCTGTTGCCTTCCATATTACAGATCCAGCAACTGTGTAGCCTTAGAATTATGTGTGATTTATGAAATAATCAGACATTTGCATGTGTGACTGGAGCAGACACTGAGTTTGGTTGCAAATTAAGAGTAATAATTCTCTCCTTAGCAAATGCTAAAAATAGGTGACTATTTTTAAAATCATCATTGGCTTTAGTTACAAAACAAATTCACAGTGGCCATAGTCTACATTCTTGTTTTAATTCATAAACATAACAATTTGTGCAGGGAGATCAAATTATTTATTAATAAGTACATACCTAGGAAGAAGTAAGTATAGAACTTTGGCACATTCCTCCCACAATAAGTAGATAATGAAACATTTAATTTAAAAGCACATCATTACTTTTGAAGAGCTATGTGTGCATGATCTCTGGATAGACTGATATATTTAGATTGACCCTGAGATAATTTCTTTTGGGGAGGAGACTGTAATTGATGTGAACCCAGAGCTCATTATTATTATCACTACTATTTGCAGTAAATTCTTTACAGAGGCTTGTTTGGAATTAGAGTTAACTGAATTCCCTTGTGGACTAGCTTGCTTCTGTAGCCCTAATATATGTTAGAAAACTCACCTGACACTATAGGTTCCCTTTTTCACCAGCTTGATCAATACTGTCTGTGAAGCACAGTTTTGAATGGATTTAAGTATTAATAAGCAGTCAATGTTGTCTAAAACAGGTTAAAAATTGTTAAAAAATTATGTTCAACAATCATCAGAGTGAGATATATTTTCTTCTTTATATATAAAACCCACAAAATATTGGCTTTACTAAATAAGAAGGAGAAGACTTTAAGTGGTGTGGCCTGACTGTAATTTGTATTAGAGTCTGGAAGAGCACATTTGTAATGTCTTGTGGTAGTACATTTATCTCTTGCTGACAGAAGGAATAATTGCTTTAGAGAGCATATCAGTGGCTGTTTAAAAATTTAACTCTTTATCTCCATACACCTAAGGCTACAAAAGTAAAAGGAGACAAACACGGGGAATATAATACAGGTATAACAGTTATAAAGTAGTGGTTATAAAATATACATTAAAAAAGGAATGACGAGGTTCATTCTGCCCCTTCCACCATCACCTACCATTTCTGCTGGGGTAGACTTTTTCTAGGTCTATCACAGTGAAGATACCATCTCCTGATACTTCCTAGAGAACCAGCCATACTCGGGGCATTTGACTCTTGCCAGGTCTTCCACAGTGAAGACACCATCTCCTGATACTTCCTAGAGAACCAATCACACTCAGGGCATTTAAGAACCACCCACACTCAGGGGATTTGGAGTGTGGAGAGGACAGGGAGCACAGGAGAGCTGGTTTCCCAGGAATGCCTACATAACTGTGTGCACAGAGAGAATGGGAATCCCAGGAGTACAGATACCCAGGCTTGCAGGACAGACAAGCCACAGTCAGGGACAGCAAGGCCAGTTAATACCAGAGATAACTAGATGGCAAAAGTCAATCGCAAGAATATTACCAACAGAAACCAAGAGAACATGGCACCATCTGGACATAGTTCTCCCACAACAGCAAATCCTAGATACCCCAACACACTAGAAAAGCAAGAGCTGGATTTAAAATCACATCTCATGATGCTGATAGTAGACTTCAAGAAGGACATAAATAACTCCCTTAAAGAAATACAGGAGAACATGTGTCAACAAATAGAAGTCCTTAAAGAGAAAACACAAAAATCCCTTAAAGAATTTCAGGAAAGCACAAACAAACAAGTGAAAGAACTGAACAAAAACACCAGGGATTTAAAAATGGAAGTAGAAACAACAAAAAAATCACAAAGTGAGACAGCTCTGGAGATAGAAAACCTTGGAAAGAATTCAGGAGTCATAGATGCAAGCATTAACAACAGAATACAAGAGATATAAGAAAGAATCTCAGGTGCTGAAAATACCATCAAAAGCATTGACACAGCAGTTAAAGAAAATGCACATAAAGCTTGTAACCCAAAACATCCAGGAAATCTAGGACACAATGAGAAGACCAAACCTAAGGATTATAGGTATAGAAGAGAGCGAAGATTTACAACTTAAAGGGCCAGAAAAATATCTTCAAAAAAATTATAGAAGAAAACTTCCCTAACCTAAAGAAAGAGATGCCAATGAACATACAAGAAGCCTACATAACTCCAAACAGAATGGATCAGAACAGAAATTCCTCCTGTCACATAATATTCAAAACACTAAATGAATAAAACAAAGAAAAAATATTAAAAGCAGTAAGGGAAAAAGGTCAAGTAACATATAAAGGCAGACCTATTAGAATTACACCAGACTTCTCACCTGAGATGGTGAAAGCTAGAAGATCCTGGGCAGATGACATACAGACCCTAAGAGAATATAAATATCAGTCCAGGCTACTATTCCCAGCAGAACTCTCAATTACCATAGGTGGAAAAACCAAGGTATTCCATGATAAAACCAAATATACACAATATCTTTCTACAAACCCAGCTCTACAAAGGATAATGGATAGAAAATACCAACACAAAAAGGGAAATTATGCCCTGGAAAAAGCAATAAATTAATCTTCTTTCAACAAACCCAAAAGAAGATAACCACACACACAAACAGAATTCCGCCTTTGTCAATGAAAACAGCAGGAAGTAACAATCACTTTTCCTTAATATCTGTTAACATCAATGGTCTCAAATCTCCAATAAAAAGACATAGACTAACAGTTTGAATAGGTAAAAATGACCCAATATTTTGCTGCATACGAGAAATCCACCTCAGTGACAAAAGACAGTCACTACCTCAGAGTCAAAGTTTGGAAAACAATTTTCCTAGCAAATGGTCCCAAGAAACAAGCTCAAGTGGCCATTCTTATATTGGATAAAATCGACTTTCAACCAAAAGTCATCAAAAAAGATAAGGAGGGTCACTTCATACTGGTCAAAGGAAAAATCTACAAAGATGAACTCTCAATTATGAACATCTATGCTCCAAATACAAGGGCACCCTCATTCATAAAAGAAACTTTACTAAAGCTCAAAGCACACATTGCACCCCACACAATAGGGAGACTTCAACACCCTACTCTCAGCAATGGACAAATCATGGAAACAGAAACTAAACAGAGACACAGTGAAACTAACTGAAGTTATGGACCAAATAGATATGAGATATTTATAGAATATTCCATCCTAAAGCAAAAGAATATAACTTCTTCTCAGCACCTCATGGTACCTTTTCCAAAATTGAACATAAAACTGTTCACAAAACAGGCCTCAAGAGATACAGGAATATTGAAATAATTCCATGCACCCTATCAGATCACCATGGCCTATGACTGGTCTTAAATTCAAACAAAAACAACAACAAAAAAAACCCACATACACATGGACGTTGAACAATGCTCTACTCAATGATAACTTGGTCAAGGAAGAAAGAAAGAAAGACTTTAAAGACTTTTTAGAATTTAATGAAAATGAGGACACATCATACCAAAACTGATGGGACACAATGGAAGCACTGCTAAGAGGAACATTCACAGCTCCAAGTGCCTCCAAAACAAAACGGAAAGAGCTTACACTAGCAGCTTGACAGCATACCTGAAAGCTCTAGAACGCAAAGAAACAAATGCACTCAAGAAGAATAGAATGCAGGAAATAATCAAACTCAGGGCCTAAATCAACCAAATAGGAAGAAAAAGAACATTACAAAGACTCAACAAAACCAGCAACTAGTTCTTTGAGAAAATCAACAAGATAGATAAACCCTTAACCAGACTAACCAGAGGACTCAGAGGCACTACCCAAATTAATAAAATCAGAAATGAAAAGGGAGACATAAAAACAGAAACTGTGGAAATTAAAAAAATCATCAGTTCTTACTACAAGAGCTTATACTCAATAAAATTGGATAATCTGGATGAAATGGACAGTTTTCTAGACACATACCAGATGCCAACGATAAAACAGGATCAGATAAGCCATCTAAGTAGTTCTTAAGTCCTGAGGAAATAGAAGCAGTTATTAATAATCTCCCAAAACAAACAAACAAACAAAAGCCTAGGAACAGATGTGTTTACTGGGGAATTCTATCTGATCTTCAAAGAAGAACTAATACTGATACTCTTCAAACTACTCCACAAAATCGAAACACAAGGAACACTACACAATTCATTCTATGAAGCCACAAGAACACTTATACATAAACCAAACAAAGTTTAAACAAGGAGAGAGAACTTTGGACCAATATCCCTTATGAACATTGATGCAAAAGTACTCAACAAAATTCTAGCCAGCCAAATCCAAGAATTTATCAAAAATGATAATTCACCACGATCAAGTAGGCTTCATCTCAGGGATGCAGAGATGGTTCAATATAGAGAAATCCATCAATATAATCCACTACATAAACAAACTCAAAAAAAAAACCAAGAAACAAAAAAACACATGGTCATGTCATTAGATGCTGAAAAATTTTTTGACAAAATTCAGCATCCTTTCATGATAAAAGGCTTGGAAAGATCAGTAATTCAAGGCCCATACCTAAACATAGTGAAAGCAGTATAAAGCAAACCAGTTACCAACATCAAACTAAATGGAGAAAAATTGAAGCAATACCACTATAATTGGGGACCAGACAAGGTTGTCTACTCTCTCCCTATCTATTGAATATATGACTTGAAATCCTAGCCAGAGCAATTAGACAGCAAATGGGAGTCAAAGGTATATAAATTGGACAGGAAGAAGTCAAAATATCACTATTTGCAGATTCTATGATAGTGTACTTAAGTGACACCAAAAATTCTACCAGAGAACTCCTAAAGTTGATAAACTGCTTCAGCAAAGTGACTAGATATAACATTAACTCAAACAAATCAATAACCTTCCTCTTCTGAAAGGATAAAGAAGCTGAGAAAGAAATTAGGGAAATGACACCCTTCGCAATATTCACAAATAATATTACGTACCTTGGTATGACTTTAACCAAGCAAGTGAAAGATCTATATGACAAGAACTTCAAACCTCTGAAAAAAGAAATCGAAGAAGATCTCAGAAGATGGAAAGATCTCCCATGCTCATGGATTGGAAGATTTAATATAGTAAAAATGGCCACCTTGCTGAAAGCAATCTACAGATTTATTGAAATCCCCATCAAAATTCCAACTCAGTTCTTCATAAAGCTAGAAAGAGCAATCTGCAAATTCATTTGGAAGAACAAAAGACCCAGGATAGTGAAAACTATTCTCCACAAGATCTTCTGGGCAAATCACCATCCTTGACCTCAAGCTCTATTACAGAGCAATAGTGATAAAAACTGTATGGTATGTGTATGGAGACAAGCAGGAAGATCAGTGCAATGGAATTAAAGATACAGAAAAGAACCCACAAACCTACGGTCACTTGATATTTGAAAAAGGAGCTAAAATGTCCAGTGGAAAAAGGATAGCATCTTTTACTAATGGTGCTTGATCAACTGGACATCAACATGTAGAAAAATGTAAATTGATCCATTCTTATCCCCTTGTACAAAGGTCAAGTCCAAGTGGATCAAGTACCTTTACATAAAACCAGATGCATTGAAGCTTATAGAGGAGAAAGTGGGGAAGAGCCTTGGACACATGGGCACAAGGGAAAATTTCCTGAATAGAACACCAATGGCTTATGCTCTTAGAAAAAGAATGGACAAATGGGGCCTCATAAAACTACAAAGCTTCTATAAGGCAAAGGACACTAGCAATAGGACAAAACGGCAACCAACAGATTGGGAAAAGATCTTTACCAATCCTACATCTAATAGAGGGCTAATATCCAATGTGTACAAAGAGCTTAAGAAGTTAGACTCCAGAGTGTCAAATAACCCTATTAAAATGGGGTACAGAGCTAAACAGAGAATTCTCAACTGAGGAAACTCGAATGGCTCTGAAGCACCTAAAGAAATGTTCAGAATCCCTAGTTATCAGGGAAATGCAAATCAAAACAATCCTGAGATTCCACCTCACACCATTTAGAATGGCTGAGATGAAAAACTCAGGGGAGAGCAGATGCTCGAGAGGATGTGGAGAAAGAGGAACACTTCTCCCTTGCTGGTGGGATTGCAATCTGGTAAAACCACTCTGGAAATCAATTTGGTGGTTCCTCAGAAAATTAGACATAATACCACCTGAGGACCCAGTTATACCACTGCTGGATATATACCCCCAGATGCTCCAACATGGAATAAGGACACATGCTCTGCTATTTTCATAGCAGCCTTATTTATAATAGCCAGAAACTGGAAAGAACACAGAGGTTCTTCAACAGAGGAATGGATATAGAAATTGTGCTATATCTACACAATGGAGTACTATTCAGCTATTAAAAACAATGAATTCATGAAATTCTTAGGCAAATGGATAGAACTAGAATGTGTCATCCTGAGTGAGGTAACTCAATCTCAAAGGAAAACACATGGTATGCACTCACTGATAAGTGGATATTAGCCCGAATGCTCAAAATAAACATGTTACAATTCAGAGACCACAGGAAACTCAAGAAGTAGGAAGACCAAAGTGGTAGTGCTTTGGTTTCTCTGAGAAAGGGAACAAAATACTCACAGGAGCAATTATGGAGACAAAATGTGGAGCAGAGACTGAAGAAAAGGCCACCCAGAGACTGTCCTACCTTGGCATTCATTCTATAAATAGCCACCAAACCCCGACACTATTATGGATGATAAAAGTTCATGCTGAAATGAGCCTGTTATGGTTGTCTCTGGAGGGACCCTGCCAGAGCCTTACAGATACAGAGGCAGATGCTAGCAGCCAACCATTGGACTGAGTGCAGTGTCCCCAATGGAGGAGTTGGAGGGAGGACTGGAGGAGCTAAAGGAGTTTGCAGCCCCATGGGTAGTACGAAGATGTAGGCCAACCAGATTCCCAAGGGCTCTCAAGGATTAAGCCATCATCCAAGGTCTACACATGGTAGTAGCTAAAAGTGTCGCAGAGGCATGCCTTGTGGGAGGAGAGGTCCTTGGTCCTATGAAGGCTCGATAGATGCCCCAGCATGGGGAAATCGAAGGGTGTAGGTGGGAGAGGGTTGGGTGGAGGAGCATATTTTTGGAGGCAGGGGTTGGGAGGATGGGTTGGGGGTTTTCTGAAAGGGAGGGACCGGGAAAGGGTAAATGTAAATGAAATGCAAATGAAGAATACATTCAATAAAAGATGTGAAAAAAAAGGAGTGACAAAAAGGGCTAAAAGGGTAGTAAAAATTCAGTTTAACATGCGTGTTTATATTATTCACGAATGGGCATTGCCGTAATGTCTACTGTCATTCTTTTGTTTTGGAATAGTCTTTGTCACATGGTTTTCAATTTATATGTACCTATATGAAGTTGGTTTGTTCAGATGAACTGTTAGGTTAGTAGCTAATTAGGATTTGATGACCAAAAGTGCTAGGTTTAATGGATTCTTGTCTATCAACTACTTCTTATCTACATTTAAATATGAAATTTATTTTACTTCAACTCTCTAATTTAACCTGAATAAACTTTTTTCTATATTCTTTATTTACATTCCAAATGATTTCCCAGTTCCCCTCTCTCTGAAAGTCCCGTAAGCCCTCTTCCCTCGCCCTGTTCCCCAGGCAACTCCCTCTTGCTTCTCTGTCCTGGTATTACCCTATACAGCTGCATCCAGTCTTTCCAGGACCAGGGGCCTCACCTTCCTTCTTCTTGGGAATCAATTTATATGTGAATTGTGTCTTGAATATTCCGAGCTTCTGGGTTAATATCCACTTATCAGGGACTGCATACCATGTGTGTTCTTTTGTGATTGGGTTACCTCACTTAGGAAGATATTTTCCAGTTCTGACCATTTTCCTGAGAATTTCATGAATTCATTGTTTTTAATTGCTGGGTAGTATTCCGTTGTGTAAATATACCACATTTTCTGTATCCATTCCTCCATTGAGGGACCTCTGGGTTCTTTCCAGCTTCTGGCTATTATAAATAAGGCTGCTATGAACATAGTGGAGCATGTGCCCTTATTGTTTTCCGGGGAGTCCTCTGGGTATATGCCCAGGAGTGGTATAACAGGGTTCTCCGGGAGTGTCATGCCCAGTTTTCTGAGGAACCACCAGACTGATTTCCAGAGTGCTTTTACCAGCTTGCAATCTCACCAGCAGTGGAGGAGGATTCTTCTTTCTCCACATCCTTGCCAACATCTGCTGTTTCCTGAGTTTTTGCTCTTAGCCATTCTGACAGGTATGAGGTGAAATCTCAGGGTTGTTTTGATTTGCATTTCCCTAATAACTAAGGATGTTGACCATTTCTTTAGGTGCTTCTCAGTCATTCGATATTCTTCAGGTGAAAATTCTTCGTTTAGCTATGTGCCCCATTCTTTAATCAGGTTATTTGACTCTCTGGAGTCTAACTTCTTGAGTTCTTTGTATATATTGGATATTAGCCCTCTGTCAGATGTAGGGTTGGTAAAGATCTTTTCCTAATTTGTTGGCTGCCGTTTTGTCCAATTTACAGTGTCCTTTTTGTACAGAGACTTTGTAATTTTATGAGGTCCCATTTGTCAATTCTTGATCTTAGAGCATGAGCTATTGGTGATCTGTTCAGGAAATTTTCCCCTGTACTCATGTGCTCAAGGCTCTTCCCCAGTTTCTTTTCTATTAGTTTCAGTATGTCTGGTTTTATGTGGAGGTCCTTGATCCACATGGAGTTGAGCTTAGTACAAGGAGATAAGAATGGATTGATTTGCATTCTTCTGCATGTTGACCTCCAGTTGAACCAGCACCATTTGTTGAAAAGGCTATCTTTTTTTTTCCACTGGATGGTTTTAGCTCCTTTGTCAAAGATCAAGTGACCATGGGAGTGTGGGTTCATTTCTGGGTCTTCAATTCTATTCCATTGATCTACATGCTTGTCACTGTACCAATACCTTGCAGTTTTTAACACTACTGCTCTGTAGTACTGCTTGAGGTCCAGGATACTGATTCCCTCAGATGTTCTTTTACTGTTGAGAATAGTTTTAGCTATCCTGGGTTTCCTATTATTCCAGGAGAATTTGAGAATTGCTCTTTCTAACTCTATGAAGAATTGAGTTGAGATTTGGATGGGGATTGCATTGAATCTGTATATTGCTTTTGGCAAAATGACCATTTTTACTATATTAATCTTACCAATCCATGAGCATGGAAGATTTTTCCATCTTCTGAGGTCTTCTATGATTTCCTTCTTCAGAGACTTGAATTTCTTGTCATAAAGATATTTTACTTGTTTGGTTAGAGTCACACTAAGATACTTTATATTGTTTGTAGCTATTGTGAAGGGTGTCATTTCCCTAATTTCTTTCTCAGCCTGCTTATCCTTTGAGTATAGGAAGGCAACTGATTTATTTCAGTTGATTTTTTTATCCAGTCACTTTGCTGAAGTTTTTTTTATCAGCTGTAGGAGTTCTCTGGTGGAGTTCTTTGGGTCACTTAATTATACTATCATATCGTCTGCAAATAGTGACAGTTTGACTTCTTCCTTTCCATTTTGTATTCCTTTTGACCTCCTTATGTTGTCTAATTGCTCTAGCTAGAACTTCAAGTACTATATTGAAAAGATATGAAGAGGCAGCACAACCTTGTCTAGTCCCTGATTTTAGTGGGATTGCTTCAAGGTTCTCTCCATTTAGTTTGATGTTGGCTACCGGTTTGCTGTAAATTGCTTATACTATGTTTTGATATGGGCCTTGAATTCCTGATCTTTTCAAGACTTTTAGCATGAAAAGATGCTGATTTTGTCAAATGATTTTTCAGCATCTAATGAAATGACCATGTGGTTTTTTCTTTGAGATTGTTTATGCAGTGGATTACATTGATGGATTTCCTTATATTGAACCATCCCTGCATCCCTGGGATGAAGCCTACTTGATTGTGGTGAATGATTGCTTTGATATGTTCTTGGATTTGGTTGGCAAGAATTTTATTGAGTATTTTTGCACCTATATTCATAAGGGAAATTGGTCTGAAATTCTCTCTTTGTTGGATCTTTGTGTGGTTCTGGTGTCAGCATAATTGTGGCTTTATAGAACGAGTTGGGTAGTGTTCCTTCTGTTTCTATTATGTGGAATAGTTTGAAGAGTATTGGTGTTAGGTCTTCTTTGAAGGTCTGATAGAATTCTGCACTAAAACTATCTGGTCCTGTGCTTTTTTTGTTCGGAAGACTTTCAATGACCACTTCTATTTCTTTAGGGGTTATGGGCACTGTTTAGATGGTCTTTTTTTTCCTGATTTAATCTTGGTATTTGCTATCTGTCTAGGAAATTGTCCATTTCCTCCAGATTTTCCAGTTGTGTTGAATATAGGTTTTTGTGGTAGAATCTGGTGATTTTTGAATTTCCTCGGTTTCTGTTGTTATATCTCCCTTTTCATTTCTGATTTTGTTAATTTGGATACTGTCTCTTTGCCCTCTGGTTAGTCTGGCTAAGGGTTTATCTATTTTGTTGATTTTCTCAAGGAACCAACTCCTAGTTTTTTAGATTCTTTGTATGGTTCTATTTATTTCCACTTGATTGATTTAAGCACTGAGTTTGATGATTTCCTGCCTTCTATTCCTCTTGGGTGTATTTGTTTCTTTTTGCTTCAGGGCTTTCAGGTGTGCCTTAAAGCTGCTAGTGTATGCTTTCTCCAGTTTCTTTTTGGATGCACTTAGGGGTTTGAGTTTTCCTTTTAGCACCACTTTCATTGTGTCCCATAAGTTAGGGCATGTTGTGCCTCCATTTTCATTAAATTCTCAAAAGTCTTTGATTTTTTTTCTTTATTTTTTTCCTTGACCAAGGTATCATTGAGTAGAGCATTGTTCACCTTCCTTGTGTATGTGGGCTTTCTGTTCTCTTTGTTGCTATTGAAGACTACCCTTACTCCATAGTGATCTGATAGGAGGCATGGGATTAGTTCAATCTTCTTATATCTGTTGAGGTCTGTTTTGTGACCAATTATATGGTCGATTTTGGAGATGGTTCCATGAGGTGCTGAGAAGAAGGTGTATTCTTTTGCTGTAGGATGAAATGTTCTATATATATCTGTTAAATCCATTTGGTCCAAAGCTTCACTTACTTTCACTGTGTCCCTGTTTAGTTTCTGTTTTCCTGATCCGTCGATTGTGGAGAGTGGAGTGTTGAAGTCACCCAAAATTACTGTGTGAGGTACAATGTGTGCTTTGTGCTTTAGTGAAGTTTCTTTTACGAATGAGGGTGCCCTTGCATTTGGAGCATAGATGTTCAGAATTGAGAGTTCTTCTTGGTAGATTTTTTCCTTTGACCAGTATGTAGTGTCCTTATGTGTCTTTTTTGATGACTTTAGGATGAAAGTCAATTTTATCCAATATTAGGATGGCTACTCCAGGTTGTTTCCTGGAACCATTTGCTTGTAAAATTGTTTTCTAGCCTTTTACTCTGAGGTAGTGACTGTCTTTGACACTGAGGTGTGTTTCCTGTACACAGCAAAATGCTGGGTTCTGTTTAAGTATCCAGTCCATTAGTCTATATCTTTTTATTGGGGAATTGAGACCATTGATGTTAAGAGATATTAAGGAATAGTGATTACTGTTTCCTGTTATTTTTGTTTGAGTGGTTATCTTCTTTTAGGTTTGATGAAAGAACGTTACTCTGTTGCTTTTTCCAGGGTGTAATTTTCCTCCTTGTTTTGGCGATTTCCAGCTATTATCCTTTGCAGGGTTGAGTTTGTGGAAATACATTGTGCAAATTTGGTTTTATCATGGAATATCTTGGTTTCTCCATCTATGGTGATTGAGAGTTTTGCTGGGTATAGTAATCTGAGCTGGCATTTTTGTTCTCTTAGTTTCGGTATGAGATCTGCTCAGGATCTTCTAGCTTTCATAGTCTCTACAGAGAAGTCTGGTGTAATTCTGATAGGTCTTCCTTTATATTTTACTTGGCCTTTTTCTGTTACTGCTTTTGATATTCTTTCTTTGTTTAGTTCATTTGGTGTTTTGATTATTATGTGATGGGAGGTATTTCTGTTCTGGTCCAATCTGTTTGGAGTTCTGTAGACTTCTTGTATGTTCTTGGGCATCTCTCTCTTTATGTTAGGGAAAGTTTCTTCCATAATTTTGTTGAAGATATTTACTGGCCCTTTAAGTTGTAAATCTTCACTCTCATCTATACCTATAATCTTCAGGTTTTGTCTTCTCATTGTGTCCTGGATTTCCTGGATTTTTTGGGCTATAAGCTTTTTGCATTATGCATTTTGCATTTTCTTTGTTGAGTCAGGCTTTCTATGGTATCTTTGGCATCTGGAATTCTTTCTTCTATCTCTTGTATTGTATTGTTGATGTTTGCATCTATGACCCCTGATTTCTTCCCAAGGTTTTCTATCTCCAAAGTTTTCTCTCTTTTTGATTTCTTAGTTGTTTTTACTTCCTTTTTTGGATCCTGGATGGTTTTGCTCAGTTCCTTCACTTGTTTGTTTTTGTTTTCCTGTAATTCTTTAAGATATTTTTGTGTTTCCTCTTTCAGGACTTCTGCTTGTTGACCCAAGTTCTCCTATATTTCTTTAAGTGATTTTTGTGTTTCCTCTTTATTGGCTTCTACCTTTTCACCCATATTGTCCTGAATTTCTTTAAGCAATTTTTCTTTTTAAGGGCTTCTACCTGTTGATCCATGTTCTCCTGTACTTCTTCAAGAGATTTATTTATTTCCTTCTTGAAAACTTCTAATAGCATCATTAGCTGTGATTTTAAATCCAAACCTTGCCTTTCTGGTGTGTTGGGGTATGCAGGATTTTCTGCTCTTGGAGAGTTTGGTTCAGATGGTGCCATATTGCCGTGAATTCTGTTAGTAATGTTCCTATGTTTGCCTTTTGCCATCTGGTTATTTCTTGTGTTAGTTGGTGCTGCTGTCACTGGCTGTTGCTTGAACCTCCTGTGTGCCTGCAAGGTTATTTCCGCTCCCCTGGATGACCTTGTTTCTCCTGGCACAGATTACTGAGGGGCTGTCCTGCTCTAGGGTGCAGGTGGAACACTAGGGGTCTGTGTCCCAAGCAATGTTATACTTGGCATATCTCTGTGTATCTGGAGTCCCTGTCTGGTCTGTCACTGGAGCAAAGTTGGCAGAGGATGCCACGCTCCCTCCATGTGTGGGTCACCATGCAGGGCAAATGTCCCACTGCAGAGTTGCCACACAGACGTCCACAGATCTGCCCAGCTCTTGGGCATAGGTGGAACCCTAGCTGGCTGTGTCCCAAGCATTGTTATACTCAGGATATCTCTGTGTACCTGGAGTCCCTGTCTGGTATATCACTGGAGTTCTGAATAAACTTTTTGATATTCCCCATGCTTTCCAGTGACGTGTCCAAGGTCTGAAGGCTTGGCATCTTAATTTAACCCTAGTGGAGAGGGAGGAGCTTGAGAGCCCAAGAACAAGGGTAAGGAATTTTAGTATATTGTTTTTGTATAAATTGGCTATTTCTGACCAGAGAAGATAGATAGAATAATAATTATGCTGACACAGCTGCTGTAAAATGTTCCATTCAAGCCAGTTTTCATAATTACACTTACTCCAGACAACCAGAATGAAAGTACAGGTGAGGCCCCATCAGAATTAGATTTTATGTAGTGTGCTGGCTTTCTAAATCAGTCCTTGGTATACAAAAATTGAACCAGCAAAATATATTTTTTATGTTTTTATTTTAACCCTGTAATAACCCAAATTAAATTATGACTATGTTTTGTGTGTGTATATCTATAATGCATATTTTAGTATGCTGGATTTCTTGACCTGTTGAACCTATTCTATCACTTCTCCTCAATATAGAAGCATCTAACTTTGAAATAGACTGATTTTCTAAAAGGAGCAAGACTTGTAATGTAGCAGGGAGTAGACTTTCACACTACAAATGTGTCTGTATTAAACGATATTCAGTTTGTAGTTGGCACATAGTAGGCTTTCAATAAATATTTGATGAATGGATAAGTAAATGAAAGATGAATTCTATATTTTTCCCTCAGCAGTAACTATGACTAGCTCATATTTTCATCTGGTGCATGCTGTGCTTTTAATTTATTGAGGTCACTTTAATTCTGATGTTTGATTCGAAGGTGTTACTAACCCTTCTAACTTAGTGACGTCTGAGAAATACCACCTGTATGAGATTTGCGACTGAGTTCAACAACAAACATCATGTTGAACATTTCTTAAACTAGAACACAGCTGGAAACAGTTACACAACCAAGAGCATTCTTCATGTCAGTCCTCTTAGCCAACCTTGTCCACATTTGACTCATCTCTACATCCATGACTGGCTACTGGTTTTTTTTTCACTAAATAGTAAGATGTTTGTTGAAGCCTGATGAGAAATAAGTGACATGAGGTTATAGTGAAAACATAAGATAATTTTAAATTATATTGCAGTGATTTCCTATGATATATACCTCAATAGACAAGTCATGACACATAATGTATGTAAACAATCTGATGCCAATAGTCCCAGAGGGAAGACATAAAATTTCAAATGCATTCATGTGTCCTCTTTCAAAGTATTTGTAGGAATATCTCTTACTACTGAAAACTTATTTCTCATAAAGATCTACAACTATTTCACTATTTTTTGCTATCAAGAAAACATTTTCTAAAATGAAATAATAATAATGACTTAGGATCGAAATTCAAAATAAAAAGCCTCCCAGGGTGTCCAAAAAAATGGCTTGTCTTCTAAATACAAAGATGACTTGGAGGAGAGAAGCCAATCAGTGACATATAGGCAACACAGAGATATTATCCAGGTAATTGAAAATAAAATTCACTTTTGCTTTTTATTCCTAGCAAAGGGGGTAAAAGCTGCCCTACTTGTGTTTATATTTGTATATTCATGTCACTATGGAAACTACTAAGTCATTGCTGAAAGATTAGTGAATTGTATCTATATTTGGTTCTCTTATTCTAAAATTTAAAGAAGGCTTTATTACCTTCCTACTATAAAGAGTGCACAGCACTAGCCATCAAATAATTACAAATTTTAGTTGTGTACTGTATGTTTTCTTTTCTTTAAAAGAAACTGATGGTGCAGATAAAAGATAGCTATTTCTATTGAATATGTTTGTAAGAAAACCTTCTTTTGTTTGCACAACAAAAGAAAAATAATCCTTCTAATGAGTAAAGTCCTGCTTGTAAACCACATTCAAATTCCAATAGCTTGATGTGTTTGAATAGCTCTAAGTTGCTGTAGCAGCACTCTCTGTGATCTGTAAGTGACAGTGTCTATTTGTATGAGGAGGTATAGTGGCAGTGTGCATTCCCAATGTTGTTGGTGATTTGCATGTCACAGACTGCATTTCAACAATGCTGTATGCAAATTAGATACAGCTTCATGCTATGGTGGAACGCCATTCACAGAATAAAAATTGCCAGCATTTTTCCTAGTCTATACATTGAAAAAAATAATAACTATTTAGATACCATGTTTCTATAAATTAGCAGATAAAGACATGCTGCACACATTAATTTTCTAACAATTACAGATGCTCATTTCTGGTTAATATTTTATATAAAACAGAATTTTAATATGGCTTCTATATTTAATCTGTTCTACATTTTTAACATCTAAGTGATTTTATGTTAGGGTATAAATTAGTTAAAATAAATTCTGCTGTAAGTAAATTGAAAGTCTTAAAATGCCATGAATAAATACATGATGATTAGATGTGTGCAAAATCATTCTCTGTTTCTGTAGGAGTACGTGGAGCACAAGTGTTTAAGTTCAGATTTTAATTCACCTAAAAGTGTTTGCTGTTCTGAGCTTTTCTTTTGATTTCTAAGAGGAACAGTGTGTGTGGATGTAAGCATGAATAATGGAAGGGATAATTGTTTCAAATGACAAGAGCTTAAAATTTTTACAGAAAAAAATTCAACAACCAGATTTTGAAAGTCTATGAAGCGAGAAAAAGGCACTAATAGGTGAATTAGGAACATAGACAATTTCCATTATGGCATCTGTGAGCTTTCTTCATTCCATTTACATTTTTTTTTTTATTTTAAAATATAGTGATATACACTCCTCCTATTTCAGTTGTGCATGCAGAAGTGAAGCAACTGCTTCCCCCATACACAAAATGATTTGTAAATGCTCTCTGTGAATAAAACACATTAAATGCCATTTGCATATGGCATGTTAATATGTGTGAAAAATGGTTCACGTAGTACATTAGGAAAGGAATACACAGAAATCACTCTAAAATGCCTTCTATATTTGTAACAATTTAAAAGATAACAAAGTATTTCAGGTGCATTCGACTTAATTCAGCTGTGATGTTTTCTTTGGAACCTTTATTTATTATTATTATTATTTTTTAAACGCTCCCTTGCGAATTCAGTGCAAAGCTGCCAAGATTTTCAGAGCTGACCAGGAGGTGGAAACCTCATGTAAATGAGCTCATCTCTGATGGCAGCCCCACAATGACTGATTCAAAGGAACATAGAAGTGTGAGCCAGTGTTGCTAGCCAGGGATTCCTTCACTGTTGTTCCTTACTAGGTAGGAGGTGACCTCCCCCAATTACACTGCTCCTAAGATCTACTAGGTTTATGTCCATCGAAAGAAGGGCTTGCCTTTTCTTTTTGCAAAGTGGAAATCCCTGCACATTAAGACCTCCATAGCTTTACATTTCTAGGCACACTTTTTCTCACCTTCTCTCATGTTACACTCACAGGTGTTTCTGCATACATCCTTATTCCTAGGCTGTCTGAATTATATATGATTAAGTTTCAGTATTTAATAATATATTAAATTTAAAAGCAATGCTGAAAAATATGGAACGTTTGTAAATCTCAAGATTTTATTATATTTCTAGTGTAAACTGGCATATGATGTAATTTTCAAGAATAGTATAATAGAGGTATGTTGAATTGGTAAGATGTAGGTCCAGCAGTATAACATCGTCGTTTTAACTCGGATTCTGGTTTCATATACACTTCCACCTTTGCTAATTTGCATAAACATGCATAGCCTATGAATAATGCATAAACCTTATTTTCAACGCAGTCTTCAACTCTCACAGTGCACTAGTATACACACCCATTTGATTGGCTCTGCCCTGCTTTCATTACTCACAATTTTTTGGAAAACAGAAGAGGTGGAAAGGGTGACAAGAATGGACAGTATTCTTTTGTTCTTTCGTGTGTGTATGTGTGTTTGTGTGTGTGTGTGTGTGTGTGTGTGTGTGTGTGTTAAATATTTTTTACAGGCATTCAATGTTCCAAAGATTCACCTATGATTATTGTTTCTGGTTGTTCTATTATTTTTAAGGAAAGAATACATTAAAAATGTCTGATTCTACAAAACAGCAATCACAATAAGATATTTCATTTATTTTTATTTTTAAAGCATGCTGCAAAAATCATTTTCTATTTGCATAAATCTGAGCACACAGATACAGCCATTAGAGTTTTTGATATCTCAATTATACTTGAGGCAAATAGGTAATGCTAAAACACTGATTAAATACATTTGCATTCAGGAAATATGAGAACTTAACATATTAACTGTATTGACTTGAACAGAATTGAGCAGCGATTAATTCACACATGTGATGAGTTTTCTACATTTGAGACATTGACTACAGTTTATGTGCAAGCTTATTTATATGAATATATGAAACAAACCATCAAATGATGCATGTGGAGTTAAATATTTCTACTAAGTGGGAATTCATCAAATATAAAGCAGTACAATGGCATGTAAATATAACTTTAATAAAAATTTATTTTTTGTGCTTGCTAATTTCCTTGTTATTTAACACTTTGAATATTATTATTTGGATAACAACATTTTGCTTTCCAGAGGTAGAACTTTCCCCCTTTAAATTTGTTTTTCTGCTTTCTCCCATTGTTTTTTTCATTTTTTAAATGCATTTCCACTGCTGATCCTTTTTTCTTTTCTCTTCCCCTCTTGTGTAATGTTTATTATCACTCCCCATTTTAACACATTGGTGGACTTTATTCACAAAATTATGTATGAGATTATCTTCTCCATCAAATATTTTAGGTTATTTATCTATAGATGGTTGAGACCCACAATGTGGTTGCTGGGAATTGAACTCAGGACCTGTGCAAGAACAGAGACAGTGCCCTTAACCACTTAGCCATCTCTCCAGTTCCATAGTTTAACATTTAATTTAGTTCTCATTGAAACTTCCTTTAGACGAAATTTTTATTTGCTACACCAAATGGTTATTTATTTTAAAATTAAAAAAAGAGCCTGTACTGCTAGATTTACTTTTGGGAAGCTTACCTTTAAGGATTACAAAATTTTTTATTTTTGGCAATGTTACAAAACTGATACTTTGTATGCAGGGATGCTATACTTTTCTTCTGTGGGTTGACAATAGAAAGATACACATGGAGTACAAAAGCCTTGGGGTTATTATGTAATGGGATTTTTTTTTTGGCAGAATTTTAAAGTAATGAGTATTCATTGACACCAAGACTTATACACTAGTGAAATAGAATCAAGATTAAAAACAAAGACTAACAACTTTTTACTGAAATTTAAAGGGGATAGAAGCGAACTAAAATTTGTGTAGTATGCCTAAAAGAAAGTGAGATAATTTACTTCAACATTTGTGTGAGAAAAGCTATTATTCATAGCATATGTAGCTTTAAGGAAAGAGACATAAGAAATGAAACCAGACTGGAGGGATCTAGGTAACCAAGAAGTACTCTATTGTGAGAGGTACACTCCCCATGCTTAAAATTAGAGTTACATTTATCTTTATGGCTTCATTTATAGTAAACTACATATTTTATTGGAATACTACATTTTTATTATGTATGTGATATTCGTTGATGTTACTAAATGAATGTGAATGCTTAATTCAGAGTGCTCAGCAAGGAAAAAAAAAACATATCTAACTGCACTTGTTAGTCTAATAGTAACACAGCTTTCCTACGATGTCCGGACTCTCCAATGCTATATAATTTTGAGTAAAATGTTCACATTCAACATGCATTGAGCTTTTTTTTTTCTTTTTCTTTTTTTAATTTACATTCCAAATCACTTCCCCTTTCCCGTTTCCTCCCTCCCCGAAAGTCCCATAAGCCCTCTTCCCTCCCTCTTTTCTCCATTCAACCCCCTCTCGTTACTCTGTCCTAGCGTTCCCCTACATCCAGTCTTTCCAGGACCAGGGGTCTCTCCTTCCATCTTTTTAGAAATCTATTGATATGCGGATTGTGTCTAGGGTATTCCGAGATTCTGGGTCAATATCCCCTTATCAGTGACTGCATACTATGTGTGTTCTTTTGTGATTGGGTTACCTCACTAAGGATGATATTTTCAAGTTCTGACCATTTGCCTAGGAATTTCGTGAATTCATTGTTTTTAATTGCAGAGTAGTATTCCATTGTGTAGATATACCACATCTTCTGAATCCATTCCTCCCTTGAGGGACATCTGGGTTCTTTCCAGCTTCTGGCTATTATAAAAAAGGCTTCTATGAACATAGTGGAGCATGTGTCCTTATTGTATGCAGGTAAAGCCTCTGGGTATATGCCCAGGAGTGGTATAGCCGGATCCTCCGGAAGTGTCATGCCCAGTTTTCTGAGGAACCGCCAGACTGCTTTCCAGAGTGGTTGTACCAGCCTGCAATTCCACCAGCAGTGGAGGAGTGTTCCTCTTTCTCCACATACTCGCCAACAACTGCTGTCTCCTGTGTTTTTGATCTTAGCCATCCTGACTGGTGTGAGATGGAATCTCAGGGTTGTTTTGATTTGCATTTCCCTAATGACTAAGGATGATGAACATCTCTTTAGGTGCTTCTCAGCCATTAGATATTCTTCAGGTGAGAACTCTTTGTGTAGCTCTGTACCCCATTTTTTAATAGGGTTACTTGCCTCTCTGGAGTTTAACTTTGCAGGCTCACAGGAGGTCCAACCAACAGCCAGTGGCAGCAGGACCAACTAACACCAGAGGTATCCAGATGGCAAAAGGCAAACGTAGGAATGTTACTAACAGAAATCAAAGTAATGTGGGACCATCCGAACCCAACTCTCCAACAGCAGCAAGTCCTGGATACCCCACCACACCCGAAAGACAAGATCTGGATTTAAAATCACTTCTCATGATCCTATTAGAGGATCACAAGAAGGACACAAATAAATCTCATAAAGAGTTACAGGAGACCATGAATCAACGGTTAGAAGCCCTTACAAAGGAAACACAAAAATCGCTTAGAGAAATGCGGGAGAACATGGATCAAAAGATGGAGGCGCACAAGGAGACAACACAAAAATCGCTTAACGAGATGAATCAACGGGTAGATGCACTCACAAAGGAATCACAAAATTTGCATAAAGAAATGCAGAAGAATATGGGTCAACAGATGGATGCCCATAAGGAGGCAACACAAAAACTGCTTAAAGAAATGAATCAACGGTTAGATGCCCTTACAAAGGAAACACGAGAACTGCTTAAAGAAATGCATTGAGCTTTAAGAAGGGAGAATTTTATAAGCTGAGTGTGGGTTTCCTACTTGGGTTCTGCAAGTGGTCAATGGCATATACTCAAACAGATAGCTCTAACTACAAAAAATCTTGGACACAATCTTTGAACTTGGATTTAAAAAAAAAAGAACAAAACTAATTACAATGATCATATATATTTTATGAAATAACACTGTGCAGTACAAGTACACTAAACAAAAACATCAAGTTTTAATTGTGTTCTACATACTTATATTTTATTACTGTGTAATAGTAAGAAAAATTTAAACAATAAACATTGCCATTAAACATCTTTCTGTTCTTAGTTTTAATCCTGATTCTACTATATCTGCCCGTCATACCTTAATCACATGACATTTCTTGATCGCTACAGTTGCACATTATTAATCTTCTTTTGGATTTATTTACTTTGAATGGAAGACTCACATGGCAGAATATATTTTTTATATTTATCAGTGTCTCAATTACCACTTATCAGACCTGCTTAGAAAAACCAAAGCCTTAAATAAATTCTTTTTTTTATTAAGCTAATAAAATTTATTTTTGAAAAAGTTTTTATTTTTTATTTTATTTTATGTTTTTACTTTTCACCCAAGCTTTTTTTATTGAAAAAGGAAGTAAAAACATTTTATGATAAAATTGAAAATTTACATGGAAAATATTTCTGACAAAATTGAAGAAATATATAGAAAAACACGTTAAAATTGACAGTTTTCAAGGAAAATTAAAGAGTAAAATGGTAGACATAAAACATTGCAAAATTAATTGAAAAAATAGAAACATTTTATGACAAAAGAAGATTTATGTGGAAAATATTTCTGATAAAATTGTAGAAAATATAAAATAGCATAAAATTGAAGATTATTATGGAAAATAACAGATAAAATTGTAGGCATAAAAATATTTCTAAGTTGACTGAAAGTGGAATTAAAAACATTTTCTGATAAAACTGAAGGGTTACAAGGAAAATATTTCTGATAAAATTCAATAAATATATAGAAAAACATGTCAAAATTGACTATTTCATGAAAAATTATACAGATAAAATGGTAGGCATAAAAATATTTCTCAGTTGATTGAAAGTGGAATTATAAACATTTTCTGAAGATTTACATGGACAATATTTCTGATAAAATTGAAGAAATATATAGAAAAACATGTTAAATTGAAGATTATCATGGAAAATAATACAGATAAAATGGTAGACATAAAAAACATTACTAAATTAATTGAAAGAGAAATTACAAACATTTTCTGATAAAATTGAATAATTTACAGGAAAATTATTTCTGTTAGTCTATGTCTTTTTACTGGGGAATTGAGTCCATTGTTGTTAAGAGATATTAAGGAATAGTGATTGTTGCTTCCTGTTATTTTTGGTGTTATTTTTATGTTTGTGTGGTTACTTTCTTTTGGGTTTTTTGGAAGAAATTAGTTTCTTGCTTTCTCTAGGGTGTATTTTCCCTCCTTGTGTTGGTATTTTCAATCTATTATCCTTTGTAGGGCTGGATTTGTGAAAATATATTGTGTAAATTTGGTTTTATCATGGAATACCTTGGTTTCTCCATCTATGGTGATTGAGAGTTTGCTGGGTATAATAGTCTGGGCTGGCATTTGTGCTCTCTTAGGGTCTGTATGAGATCTGCCCAGGATCTTCTAGCTTTCATAGTCTCTACAGAGAAGTCTGGTGTAATTCTGATAGGTCTTCCTTTATATTTTACTTGGCCTTTTTCTGTTACTGCTTTTGATATTCTTTCTTTGTTTAGTACATTTGGTGTTTTGATTATTATGTGATGGGAGGTATTTCTGTTCTGGTCCAGTCTGTTTGGAGTTCTGTAGGCTTCTTGTATGTTCATGACATCTCTCTCTTTATGTTAGGGAACGTTTCTTCCATAATTTTGTTGAAGATATTTACTGGCCCTTTAAGTTGTAAATCTTCACTCTCATCTATACCTATAATCTTCAGGTTTTGTCTTCTCATTGTGTCCTGGATTTCCTGGATTTTTTGGGCTATAAGCTTTTTGCATTATGCATTTTGCATTTTCTTTGTTGAGTCAGGCTTTCTATGGTATCTTTGGCATCTGGAATTCTTTCTTCTATCTCTTGTATTGTATTGTTGATGTTTGCATCTATGACCCCTGATTTCTTCCCAAGGTTTTCTATCTCCAAAGTTTTCTCTCTTTTTGATTTCTTAGTTGTTTTTACTTCCTTTTTTGGATCCTGGATGGTTTTGCTCAGTTCCTTCACTTAATTGTTTGTGTTTTCCTGTAATTCTTTAAGATATTTTTGTGTTTTCTCTTAAAGGGCTTCTATTTGTTGACCCATGTTCTCCATATTTCTTTAAGGGAATTTTTTATGTCTCTCTTGAAGTCCTGTACCAACACCATGAGATGAGATTTTAATTCTGATTCTTGTTTTTCTGGTGTGTTGGGTATCTAGGACTTGTTGTGGTGGCAGAAATGGTTTCTGATGTTGCCAAGTAGCCTTGGTTTCTGATGAGAGGTTTCTTGTGCTTGCCTTTTACCATCTGGTTATCTCTGGTGTTAATTGGTCTTGCTGTCTCTGGCTGGAGCTTGTCCCTCCCATGGGCCTGTAAGTCTGTGTCTGTACTCCTGAGAGACCCACTCTCTTCTGGCAGCGTTTGTGCACAGAAAGCTGTGGAGCCATTTGGCTCCCTAGTGCAAATGACAGAGGGAAAAAGCCTGTTCTAGCAGCTCCACTGATCGTATGTCCCGTGTGCTCTTAGCTGGTCTCCTCCAGAGAGAAGGTGGAGATCTCACCTCTGTGCTCAGGAATGGAAGTGCTGCTGGGAGATCACTCTCTCCTGGCAGGCTATGCACATAAGTCTGTGGAGCCACCTGGCTCCCTGGGGCAAATGGCGGTGGGAAGATCATAAAATTTATTTAAAATAGACAACTCAGTATTGACATTTTTTAAGTCATCAGAATAATTTATATTAGTTAAATTACTCTTAAATATACATTATTTCTTCTGAAGCTAAAAGTAATATGCACTCAACCACTTTGTAAAATCTATTTGGAGCATTAAACATGATAGAAGTAGAAAAATATCTCTTATGAATTCCTCTATGAAAGGAAATTGTAAAAGGTTCCTGATTAGGCAGAAACCATTCTATCTCTGAGGGAGAATAATCATTGTAACTGTGCCTTCACAGAATGAATTGGATAGTGTTCTTTCCATTTATATTTTGTGGAACAGTTTGAAGAGTATTGGCATTAGGTCTTCTTTGAAGGTCTGATAGAATTCTGCACTAAACGCATCTGGTCCTGGGCTATTTTTTCTTTTTTTGGATGGAGACTTTTAAAGACCACTTATATTCCTTTAGGGTTTATGGGACTGTTTAGTTGGTTTATCTGGTCCTGATTTAACTTTGTTATTTGGTATCCGTCTAGGAAATTGTCCATTTCATCCAGATTTTCCAGTTGTTTAGAGTATAGGCTTTTGTAGTAGAATCTGATGATTTCTTGAATTTCCTCAGTTTCTGTTGATATATCTCCCTTTTCATTTCTGATATTCACAGCCCCCCATCCTTCTCTCTTCCCAACCTTGTCCTTGAAAATATCCCCCCCCCATTATTCCTTCTTTTGCCCAGAGAAGGGGAAGCCCCTTCTTGGGTGCTACCCTTCAACATAAAACTGGACACACTAAATCTAATAGAAGAGATAGTAAGAAACTACCTTCAACTCATTGGCACAGGAGACAAAGACTTGAACAGAGCACCAATAGCTTAGACACTAAGATCAACAATTAGTGAATGGGACCTCATGAAACTAAAAAGCTTTTGCAAGACTAAGGATACCATCAATAAGACAAAATGGCAGCCTACAGAATGGGGAAAGAACTTCTTCACTAACCCTATATCTGACAGGTGCTAATATTCCAAATATATAAACAACTCAAGATATTAGACATCAAGAAGTAACACCATTCAAAAATGAGGCTGAGATAAACAGAATTCTCAATAGAGGATTCTCAAATGCGTGAGAAACACTAAAAGAAATGTTCAACAACCTTAATCATCTGGGAAATGCAAATCAAAATGACTCTGAGATACCACCTTACACAAATCAGAATGGGTAAGACCAAAAATTCAAGTGACAGCACATGCTGGCAAGGATATAGAGCAAGCAGAACACTTCTCTATTGCTGGTGGGATTGCAAACTTATACAACCACTTTGGAAATCAATTTGGTAGTTTCTTAGAAAACTTGGAATAATTCTACCTCAAGACCCAGCTATACCACTCCTGACCACAGGATATACACAAAATATGCTCCACTATAACACAGGGACACTTCCTCAACTATGTTCATTGTAGCTTTATTCATAATACCTGGAAACTGGAAACAATCTAAATGTCCCTCAACTGAAGATTGGATATAGAAAATGAGGTTCATTTACACAAAGGACTCAGCTATTGAAAAAAGGTATCATGAAATTTGCAGGCAAATGAATCGAACTTGAGACTATCCTCCTGAGTGAGTTAATACAGACCCAAAAGGACATGCATGGTATGTAATCACTTATAATTGTAAATTAGCTTTAAAGTGCAGGATAACCATTCTACAATTCACAGGCTCAAAGAAACTGGATAATAAGGACAGCTCAAAAGAGTATGTGTGACTTACTCAGAAGGTGAAACAAAATGGACATTGAATTTCTTAAACACCAGAGTTATTTAGAGAGGGACCCTAAGATCAAGCGAAGATCATATTGACATTTCTTTGTTCTTCGGTAATTTAAGGTGTGTGTGTGTGTGTGTGTGTGTGTGTGTGTGTGTGTGTGTGTGTGAGTGTGTTACTAGAAAAATGTATTCTTTTTGCCTCTAATTGGCCTAGTACTATTCTGTTTCCATTTAAGCCTTTTCTATTTCATTCTGTCTTTCTTCTAGCTCATCTTGCTTTTGTTTCTCATCCTAGTAAATTTTTGAAACATACTTATGCTTCTATAAAATTGGCTCATTTTGTATATCCAATCATTGACTCCTGATGTTATCAGTTTTAAGATAAATCAAAGATTTTGGCCATATCTGTAACCTCAGCGTTAACTGAAATAGTCCTAACATTGAGATAAAAGAACTAAATAAACAGAGACTCTAAATATAAAAGTGTTTACTTTGATACATTTGTTGTCAAGGTTTTGTAAATAAAGAAAATATTTAATAAAAAAGAAGATTTTATCCATAGAGAGTTGTTGTGACTCTCTGTTGAATGAAAGCTAAAGCATATCATTTGATAGTCCATATAGACTCACAGCTACAAATATTTTGTTCCTAAGCTATAAATGTATATTTTTTTCTTGAAAGTTACTGAGGTATTTGACTCCCTAAAATCCTGAAGGAATGAGTGCTATAGATTTATTACACTTTCCACAGAAATGTATTTCCTTTGTGTTTTAAATTATTTGAAATTTAATAGGATATTCCAGTTTTGTTGAATATAGACTTTTATAGTAGGATCTGATGATTTTTTGAATTTTCTCAGTTTCTTTTATGTCTCCCTTTTTACTTCTGATTTTTTTTAACTTGAATACTATCTCTGGGACCTATAGTTAGTTTGGCTAGAGGTTTATCTATCTTTCTAATTTTCTCTAAGAACCAGCTATTTTTTTTATTCTTTGTATTGTTCTCTTTGTTTCTATCTGGTTGATTTTAGCTCTGAGTTTGACTATTACCTGCCTCTACTCCTCTTGGGTATGTTTATTTCTTTTTGTTTTAGGGCTTTCAGGTATTCTGTTTAGTTGCTAGTGTAGGAACTCTTTAATTTCTTTACCAGGGCACTTAGTGCTATGAATTTTCCACTTAACCCTGCTTTCACTGTGTCCCATAGTTTGGGTATGCTGTGTCATCGTTTTCCTTGAATTCCAGAAAGTCTTTAATATCTTTTTTTTTTAATTTCTTCTCTGCCCAAGTTATCATTGAGTAGAGTTGTTCAGTTTCCATGGGTATGAGTGTTCTCTATTGTTTTCATTGTTATTGAAATCTAGACGTGTGGTGATTGGATAAGATGCATGGGATTATTTCAAACTTCTTATATCAATTGAGGCTTGTTTTATGACCAATTATATGGTCAGTTTTGGAGAAGGTATCATGAGGTGCTGAGAATAAAATATATCCTTTTGTTTTAGGTGAAATGTTCTGTATATATCTGTTAAATACATTTGTTCATAACCTCTAATAGTTTCACTGTGTCTCTGTTTAATTTCTGATTCACTGACCTGTACATTACTGAAAGTGTAGTGTTGAAGTCTCCCACTATTATTGTATGGAGTTCAATGTGTTTTGAGCTGTGGTAAAATTTCTTTTATGAATGTGGGTGCTCTTGCATTTGGGGCAGAGATGTTCAGAATTGAGAATTTCTCTTCGTGGAGTTTTCCTTTAATGAATATGAAGTATTCTTTCACATCTTATTTGATAACTTTTTGTTGAAAATTTCTTTTATTGGATATAAGGATAGCAACTCCCATTTGTTTCTTGGGACCATTTGCTTAGAAAATTTATTCTGAGGCAGTGTCTGTCTTTGTTATTGAAATGTGTTTCTTGTATGCAGCAAATTCTGGATCCTGTTTGAGTATCCAGTCTGTTAGCCTTCTTTATTGACTAAATCAAGAACAAATTAGGAAACCAACACTTCCCTCTACACCTTCAGACTGTGGGGTCTTCAAAGGAGCAGAGGAGCTGATGATCTGCCCGGTCGAAGGCAGAGGCCATAATGGGGCATGGAGTTTGGGGAGGGGCTGAAAAGGGTGATGGATTCCGAGTTCACTGGGCTTCTTGGGGTTTCCAGCTGCTGTAGTTGTTTGGGAAGGTCCCTTACCTGTTGCCCAGCATGCATCAGAAGTCCTCAATTTTTTGTTTTCTTGATGTTCAGTGTATTCTTTCTTTATATATTCTATGATAATTAACTCTTTATCAGATGGGAAAGTCGCAAATTATTTTTCATTCTGCTCCCTGATACTTTGCTTGAATGATATTTTCTTTTAGGATACAGAAATCTTGTAGTATCGTTATATCACATTTATTAATTGTTGCTTTTAGTTCTTGTGCCATCCCAGTCCCTTTCTATTCTAGTGAGTTCAAGCATTTTTTCTTTTTACAAATCCATGGTATCTAGTCTGATGTTGAGGTACTTGATCCACTTAGAGTAGAATATTGCTCAGGGTAATAATTATATATCTATTTACATTGTTTTATATGCAGCTATACAGTTTGTTGTGCACCATGTACTGAATAGACTGTCTTTTTTTCAAGTATTTACTTTTGGTTTCATTGTCAAAACTCACGCATCCATATGTACTTATGTTTGTATCTTCAATGCAATTGTATCAATATGTTTTTCATCTTTGTGCCATCATCATGCTGTTTGTATTACTATATCTCTGTCAGATATCTTGAAATTGGTGATGATTCATTCATCATTATTCAGGATTGTTTTAGCTATCCTGGAATTGTTGTGCTTCCACATGAAACTGATACTTAATTATTTTTTCTATTTATGTGAAGAATTTTGTTGGAATTTTGATGGGGATTACATTAAAATATGTAGACTGTCTTTGTAGAATTGGCATTTTTTGCTCTATTTATCATATTGGTCTGTAATCATGGGAGATATTTCTTCTTCAATTTTCCCTCCTCAGTGTCTTAAGTTTTAATCATACAAGTCTTTTACTTGTTTGGTTAGAGTTATCCTAAGGTTGAAGCCATTGTAAAAGGTACGATGTTTCTGCCTTCTTTCTCAGTTTGCTTGTCATTTCTATATACAGATGCTACTGAGATTTGTGTCAATTTTGTATGCCAATACTTTACTGAAAGTGTTTATACAATATAGAAGTTTCTTTTTGTGATTTTTAGAATCTTTTTATTTGTAAATTATTTCATCAGAAAATAAGGATACATTGACTTCTTTTTATTTTATTGTAATCCATTGATCTCCTTTAGTTCTTATTGTTCTAAGACTTCATGTATTATATTGAATACACAACACACACACACATACACACACACATACACACACATACACACACATACACACACACATACACACACACATACACACACACACACACAACTGGGGGGAGCACATCCCTGTCTTTCCTTGATTGTACTAAAAATGCTTTGAGTTTCTCATTGTTTACAGTGATCATGACTGTTGGCTTGCAGTATATTGCCTCTATTTTATTGATTTATGTCCCTTGGATCTGTAGTCTTTTCTGGACTTTTATCAAGAAGGGGCATTGGATTTTTGTCAAAAGCCTTTCTGCATCCAATGAGATAATTATATAGTTATTACCTTTCAGTCCCTTTATGTGGATGATTATGTTTATTAATTTACATTTGTTGGACCATCCCTGTCATTTTGGTATGAAGCCTGCTTGGTTATAGTGGATCATCCTTTTGATGTGTTCTTGGATTTGGCTTGCAAATATTTTACTGTGAAGTTTTACATCTATGTTTATAAGGGATGTTGGTCTGTAATTTTCTTGTTTTGTCTTTGTATCATTTAGATAATAGGGTAATATTGACTTTGTAAAAAGAATTAGACAATATTCCTCTAGGTTCTATTTTGTGGAATAATTTGAGGAGTATTGGCATAAATTTCTTTGAAGATCTGGTAGAATTCTGGACTGAATACATCAGGCCTTGGGATTTTTTGGTTGGGAGATTTTTAATTATTGCCTCTATATTACTTTCCAGTTGGTTGGAATATAGTATATCTACATAGTTCTCTGATTTTCCTTGGTGTGTGTTGTGATGTTCCATCTATACCAATAATTTTATGAATTTTGATATTGTCTCTCCATCTTTTATTAATTTGGCTAAAATTTTTATCAAACTTACAACTTTTTATTTCATTCATTCTTTGTATTATTTTGTTTTTCCTATTTTATTTATTTTTTTCCTGAGCTTGATTATTTCTTGCTGTTAACATTTTTGGAGTATTATTTCTTCTTTTTGTTCTTTAACTTTCTGGTGTGCAGTTATGTTGCTATGTGATCTCTCCATTTTGATGTGCACACTCAGTGATATGTACTTGCCTATCATAACTGCCTTCATTTGTCCCATTGGGTTAGGCATATTTTGTTTCATTAAATTCTAAAAAGTTCAAAATTTCCTTTTTTCATTTCTTTCTTGACACATATTTCATTTAATAATGAGTTCTTCATTTTTCATGAGTCTGTACACTTTTGGTTGTTGATGATATCTAGCTTTACTCAGTGGTATTCAGAAAAGATGAAGTTTTCTTTTTTTTTCTTTAAATTATTTTACTTCAGTTAAGACTTGATTTTGTGTCCAAGTATGTGGTCAGTTTTGGAAATAGTTCCATACTGAGAAGATGGTATAACAAATTGTGTTTGGGTGAAATGTTCTGATATTATCTGCTAGGTCTTTTTTATTTATGACTTTATTTAATTCCAGCATTTTTCAGTTTAGTTTTTGTCTGAATGACCTGTCTATAGGGTAGAGTGAGCTATTAATGTCACCTACTATCACTGTGTGAGGGGTGAATATGTGATTTTAGCTGTAGAAATGTTTCTTTTCAGAATTTAGATGCCCTTGTGTTTGGAGGATAAATGTTTAAAATTGAAGCATTCTATTGGAGAATTATTTCTATTAATGAGTACATAATGTTAGTGTCATTCCCTGTCTCTTCAGTTTATTTTTGGTTTGAAGTCTATTTTGTCAGATATTAAAGTGGTTACACTGGCATGACTTTTGTTTCCTTTAGTTTTTTGTATCATTTTACCCAGAGGTGATATTTATCCTTGATGGTGAGGTGTGTCTTTTGGTGCAACTGAAAGATGGATATTGTTTTCTAAATTAATTTGTCTGTGTCTTTTTATTAGAAAATTGAGACCATGAATATTGAGGGTTAACAATAAGCAATAATAACCAATAATTCTTATTATTTTGTTATGGTGGAATAAGTTCTTCACTTTTTATTTACTCTCCTAGACTTATTTGTGTGTGAGTATGTATCTTCTTGGGTGTGGTTATTTGCTGCAAATTGGAGTTTTTCTTGCAGTGTTTTCTGTACAGCTGCATTTGTGGACTGATATTGCTTAAATTTTGTTTTGTTGTGGAATGCTTTTCTCTTTTTCACCTACTACAACTGATAATTTTACTGGGTATAGTAATCTAGCCTGGCATATGTGGTCTCCTAGACTTTGTAGAATATTTGTTAAGGACCTTCTGGCTTTCAAAGTCTCCACTGAGAAGTCATATTATTCTGAGGGTTTTACTTGTATATGTTACTTGCTCTTTTTCCATTGCAACTTTTAATATATTTTATGTGTCCTATATGTTTAGTTTTCTTATTGCTATGTGTAGTGGGGAATTTCTTTTCTTGTCCTATCTATTTGGTATTATATGCTTCTTATCCTTGATTGCTACTTTCTTCTTTATGATTGGGATATTTTCTTCCATAATTTTTGTTAAAAATATTTCTATGCCTTTGCTTTGGGCTTCTTTTCCTTCTACAACTTTTATTATTCTTAGATTTTGTCTTTGCATGGTGTCCCAGATTTCCTGGATGTTTTATACTTAGATTACTTTTAATATTTTTTAAAAACTGAGATGTCTATTTCTTTTACCTTGTCTTAAATGAGTAAAATTCTCTCTTCCATGTCTTGTAATCCATTGGTAAGGCTTAATTTAGAGGTTTTTGTGTGAATTCCTAACTTTTTCATCATTTCATTTTACTGTTTGTATTTTTATACACTTTTATGATAGAACAGTCCCCTTATGAATAAAGATCTCAGGGGACCAATCACAGGGCGAGGAGTAGGCAGAACTTCTGTGTCAGTGAGAGGAAGAGAGGAGGCAGGAGCCAGTTACTTCCTTTTGTACTTCCCAAACACACAGCACACGGAAGGCATCACAGTGATGATGGAGGTAAAAATCTAGGTAGAGGCTCCCAGTTCAGGCGGTGGATTGGATCCATTGGGATTCGTTATCGGAGGATTTAACTTAGAATGGGTACACATTTGGATGCTAGTTGTTGCTCCCAGTGATTATGTTGCCTTTTGATTCTAATCTAAGATTGGTATTTTCCTTCACACATTGTCTGAATTGAGTTCCAGAGAAAAGGTACAGTGGCAGGGCATCCTAGCCAGCCACAGGAATTTGGAAGCTTGGGGCTGGCATAGCAGCGACCCGCCATGGTAGTTTAATGAGTTAGGTGGAGAGATTTCAGAGCTCAGGATCAGAGATCCTGCCTGCCCGTGCACTGCTGTCATAGTAAGGATTGCTTTTTTAATATTTCACACAACATACTTCTTTAAAAGATTTGTTTATATCCTCTTTATGTTCCTTGAACATATTCATAGTCACTATTTTGAAATCTTTATCTTGTGTTTCAGCTATATTATATTTATCAGGAATACTGTAGTAGGATTACTGGGTTCTGGTGGAGGCATATTGTCTTGGATGTTAATGTGTGTGTGTGTCTGTGTGTTTTTTTCTGGTTTCTTGGCATCTGAATTGATCATGATTGAGTTAATTCCAGGTGTTAATACATGATCTTGTCTTGACATCGGGTCGGAGTTATAATAATTGGTTTCTTTTGCCTTTTCTAGATCTTATGAAAATGTGGTGGTTGTAGATAGTGAATTGGAGGTGGCATTTCACACTTTTTCCATTGTTCTTTACTTATTGGATGGCATGAGTAATGGGGAGAGGGGATGAAGAGAACCTTCCTTTCTTAAGTTAACAATAATATATTTTCCTGTCCATTGGGAAAAATATTAATCTTCTTGTTTTAATTTGCAATTCCAATTGAAATTAATATATGTACTTTTCATGCTTCTAGTGTTTTTACATTACTAATTGTGATTATTTGAATGGTAATAACCATCATAGGCTCATAGATTTGAATGCTTCATCATTAGGGAGTGGTGCTATTTCGCAGGAATTAGGAGGAGAGACCTTGTTTGAGGAAGTTTGTCACTGAGGGGTGGACTTTAGGATCAAATGTTCAAGCCAGGCCTGCTATATCTTTCTTCCTGCTACATGAGGATCTGGATATAGAACTTTCAGCTCCTTCTCTGAAACAATGTATCATGTCTGCCTGCATGTTACCATGCTTCCCTCTATGAGGACAACGGAATAAACATCTGAATTGTAAGTCTGCTACAATTAAATGCTTTTCTTTTGTAAGAGTTACTATGGTCATGATGTCTCTACTCAGCAAGAAAGCATTGACCTATGCAAATAATTATTTCTTGTGTTATATACTTATTAATACATAATACATAAAATTTTACAAATACTTATGGTGTTTTTATACTTATTGAAAATATTCTATTATATTTATTAGCTGTTAGTATTTTCCTTTTTATTTAGTTAATATTAATACTAGTTGATTCAATTAAAAGTTTAATTACCTTGTTATTGATATACTTTTTTTCCAATAAAAACATTTAAGCATACAATTTTTCTTCTGTTCTATATTGTTTACATTTTATAGTTTCAGTATATAGCTCTTTCTCTTGACTGCTGCTTTTTAAACATCATATATATATTTCCACTTTTAATTTCCACTTTAATGTAAGTGCTAGAAAGGTAAGTTTTTTTTTCAAAAAGACATACATCATGTATGTAAACAAAGACACACAGCTCTATGCTTTAATAAGTATCTGCATATATTTCTTTTGATTAATAACACTACTAACTTATAACTCAATTTTAAGAAGCATTGTAGATCACTTTTGTTTTATCCAAGTTAAATGATAATTCAGAGTTTCATTTTAATAAGAAAAAGGTGATGAATGTTACTTCAGAATATCTAACAATGGAAGCCAGCACTACACCATATGTATACATTGTGAGAGACTTAGCAAGGAAGGAGGGAGTGAGTTTATTCATTTGACTTGAGTAGATAATTTTTTTTCATACCTAACCCCCTGTATTTATTTAGTAACTATAATGAGTGTATTTCTTTGACTTCTTGTGGTTTTTGTTTATATTCATAAATATTATATATTATATGCATATGTAATATGTTTATATAAAACATAAAAATATGTTTTGTCACTTGCAAACTTTTATCTTACATCTTATATACTCACATGGATCAATAGACTTGAGATAACTCACGTTCTGGACTTTTGTTTTTATAATGGTTACATTACCATCATTTACTTTTATTCTACTCTTTGAAGACAGACGTGTATTCTCTTGGAGACTGAAGGAACAAGCATTATTGAAAGTCAACTAAAGATCTATAATGTAATGGCATGATTTTCCAAATAAATGCATACACCTGAATCCAGTTCTTTCTTGGATGCCTTTTCTAGATGGCTTCTTACAAGAATTCTCTGAATCAGTGTCCAAGAAAAATGCAGTATTTACTTAAATAATTACTTTGTAAATATTACTTTGTAAATAATTACAAAGATTGCACAACTTGAAGCTTTGTGTAAATTAAAACTAGCCATAACTGTGGTGCTTGATTAGGGTATAGAGAAAACATATTGAAGTCTGAGTAATTTTATTATATTATTTCATTTGCTTGTGTACAGTATAAGAAACAGACCAACTCTGAATCAGTGTTGTCATAGTTTTAAAATACTTAAAGACAATAGAGCTACTAATTTCTACATCTAAGAAAGTCTACTCATGGCCAGATGTTTACTCCTGCTTAAAAAAAAAAACATATGCAACCAAGTGACAATTGCTAGGAAAGCAGATGCTCAAATGACAAGGAAATGACATCATGAGTTGACTGAAGGGTTAATCAGACTACTATAGTTGCTTCACAACATATATACCAAAGTCCCTCTTGTTTTATAGTAATTAGTTTCATCATGTTATGCTCCCAAGTGCCAGACGCTAGAACAGAAAGCCTTGTGGTATCAATTACCCCTTTCTCTAGTCTCTCACTATTGATGTCAGACAAGAGACTCTCACATAGACTTTCATATTTTCTATGACTGATCATGTTGACATGACTTTGTGGACCAGAACTTGATTATGTTTGAGGACAGTTTTAAATTTACTGTCTTGTTTCTATCAGGCTTAGTTCAAAAAGTAAGATGAATAATTATGATGTGCTAAATCATAAAATGTAAGCTCCAGTCAAAATTCAAAGTGTGGATTTTAATTTATTTTAACATTTGTTTAAATGGAATATTCAAATAAGCACCCAATTCAGCAGTATTTTATGTCGGATTCCTGGAAGTATATCTTAAGATACATTTTATTGTCTTTCTTGAAACATTGGAGATCTTGTTTATACTGCCGACATGTCTTTAGGTCATATGTGCATCAGTTCTGCTGTTGAAGTAAACCACTAATTCTGGCTCTTACAATCTTTCTGTCTCTCCTTCTGCAGTGTTTGATGAAGACATCCATTTAGGGCTGAGTCCTCCAAGGTTTTCTCACTCTTTGTCTAGTTGTGTATCTCTGTTAATTCTCATTTACTTCAAGAAGCTTTTCTAATGGAGTTTGAGCAAGTCGCTGGTCTATGACTATAGGAATTTATCAGTAAGGAGTCTGAGAGAGAGAATATGAAGTTTGGAAGGAATGATCTGGGAGGAGTTAGGGGAGAGAAAATGATCAAAAAAGACTGTGTGAACATTTTTTCAATAAAAATAAATTGGAGATTGTTACTTAAGGGATTTATTGGTAAATGCACTAGGAAAATAGGAAAAGAAAAGGAGGATAAAGCAGAGAACAGAAAATGGGGTCTAGACAGTAGTCTGTCTTCAGTCTGATCCATAGAATCTGTAGAGCACATGGGTTTCATCCTCTTCAGGGAAAGAGGCATTCTTTGTGTTTCTGTGTCTTAGTTATTTTCCTATTGCTGCAAAAAAAAAAAATACCCCGACAAAGGCAACTTAAGACCTTAGTTGTGACATTGCGGATATGGAACCTGAAGTGGCCACCTCCTGTAGCCAGGTAGGAACCCCAATAAATTGATAGGGACACCAACCCACTCACAAAACTTTTGTCCCAAAATTTATCCTGTCTATAAGAAATGCAGGAACAGGGGGACAGAGAAAAGACAGAGGGGATGGCCAACCAATAACCAGTTCAGCTAGAGACCCTTCCCATGGGCAAACACCAATCCCTAACAATATTAATGGTTTTCTGTTATGCTTCTGTACAGGATCCTAGCATGGCTGTGCTGAGAGAGGCTCTACCCAGAAATTGATTCAGTCAGATGCAAAGACCCACAGCTAAACAGTGGTTGGAGCTTGGGGACTATTATTCGAGGAAGGATTGGGGGACTGAAAGGAATGAGAACTCCACAGGTAGACCAACAGAGTCAATTAACCTGGAAGTTTGTATTTCTCAAAGACTGAGTCACAAACCAAAGAACATACACAGGCTGGATCTAGACCTCTCCACATGTATGTATCAGATGTGCAGTTTTTTCTTCATGCAGTTCCTGAAAATCCAGAGTTGGGCTATCCCAAAAGCTGTTGCCTGTGTGTGGGATATGTTGTAGTTTGATTGCCTTGTCTGACCTCAGTAGGGGAAGTGTCTAGCCTCCCAGATACTTGAAGTGCCAGGGTGGAGGTATAACCAGAGGGTCCCCACCTGCTCTGAGAGGAAGGTGAAGAGGAAATGGAGGAAGGATTGTAGGAGGGGGTGATCAGGAGGGGGGCAGTGAGTTGGATGTAAAGTGAATAAGTAAAAAGAAAATTAAATTTAATTTTAGAAAGAGATATTTTATTTTATTTATTTATTTTAGCTCCGTGTTAAAGGAAACAGTGTGTCATAAGAGGGAGGTAATAACTGTAAGAGGTTGAGGTAGCTAGTTACATCATGTCTACAGCAGAAGAGCACAGAATGATGAATGCTTGTGTTCAGTTCCGTTTCTCCTTTTATTCAGTTGGGGCCTCAGTGGAGGGGATGGTACTGCCCATACTAGGTGAGTCGTCCTACTTCAATAAACATATTTACTAAGAACATAACTGAATATAGATACCATCTGTGTCCAGAGGCTTGCCCCTTAGTTGATCCAGATCCTGTCAAATTGACAAGCAATATTAGCTATTATACTCCATGAGTTTTTAATCTTATAGAACTCCTCAACCTTGGAACCATCAAAGGGTAAACATATTTTTCTTGCTTATTAGTAGTTATTTTCTCTTTAGTTTTTTATTTACATGTATATTGTGTTCCAAGTGGTACTTGTTTCAATGTGAGAAGTAGGTATCCAGTTTCCCTAACACTGTTTCTGGAGTTATAAGTCTTTCCCACATTGCCTTTATTCAGACTTTATCATGTGTTAAATTCTCCTATATATCTGAGTTTATTTTAAACTCTTAAAATTCTTTCTTATACTCAAAAACAAAAATGTAATACTAATTTTATTAATATAATTGCATAGCACAATTTGCCATCTCTAAGACTAATTGACCTTGTAATCATATACTTCACAACTTATATTTTCATTAAATCTGTAGAATCAATTTATCTAGTTGACAAATTCTTTTACCTATAGGATTATGATATATTTATAATTTAAGTTAGGAGGCACTGGAAATTTTATGACTCTGACCCTTTCTATCTGGATCACGTAGTACTACACCTTTTTCACATGTGATATTTTTGATCTGAAATAGCCTGTGTGTGTGTGTGTGTGTATGTGTGTATGTGTGTGTGTGTGTGTGTGATGTTTTTTATGTATGTGTACTTATGTATACAGATGCATGCATGCGTGTGTGTGTGTGTGTGTGTGTGTGTGCTCATGTCTGTGGATACCAGAAGTTGATGTTGGCATGTCTTCTTTGATATCTTATTGTCTTATTTATCTTTTCTCTATTTCTGTTTTTGTGTTCATGTGTTATACACATGTTTATGCATAGTTTATGCACATTTTGCATGTATATCAGTACATATATAGATGTATCTAATATATATATATATATATATATATATATATATATATATATATTACACTTCTTTACCTCAAGGTTTAGTGATTATGGTAGGAGAGGGGTGAAGGATAGTATAAGTCAGAGGTCTGGGAAGTGTGGACTTAAAGCATGTCTTTTTAACATGACAGGCTATCTGCACTCATGAACTCATAGCAGATGTAACTGACTATATAAGCTCTGAACATGGTCAAACCTCTACAATCCTTTTTCCCACTATTCACTGTTTATGGCTTCTTGAGAGGGAGACTAAGTTTTATATAAGGATATGCCTTCTGATAGGTGGAGCATATAAAATTTGATGTCCTCACACATATGTGTACTTGGATAGCAAAAGATGAACTTAGAAGTTTATTAGGAAAAAGTGAGGACATGAAGCTGGGTGTGGGTTAGAAGATGGAGCTTGTATCTGGGAAGACTTAGGAGAAAGCATAAAGAATGAATATGGCCAAGACACATTATATGTATTATAAAATCCTCAAAAATTAATAAAGTTATCACTGCTTTTAAGTTCCACAATTCTTCTCAGACTTCCTGGTTGCACTTTCTTTTTACCCCTGTATCTTTGCACTATAGGACTAACACAAATCAATCAATCAATCAACTAAACAAATAAACAAAATAAAAGCATTTCCCTTAATTCTTAGACTGCTTTCTCAGAATTCACTGATAAAGTAATTCTAGTAGAACTATCCTGGAAAGGATAAAATATTCTAAAGAGAGACACTGTGCCCCTGCTTTGGACTATCAGACTCTTTAAACAGTGAACCTCAAGGGATTAAATGTTATTAGGACTATCATAATGCAAAAAGGAAAAGGTTGAAGTATGGTGCCAGTCAGGGGAAGGAGTGTCTCCCAGGACAAGATTTCATGCAGATGTAATCACTTGTCAGGACAGCTTGTAGGAGAGGAGTTGACAATGACAGGTCAATGATGGGCTGGACCACACTTGACCAGGGATGAGTAGTTATACATAGCTTTTGTCATCTATGTAAATCTTACCCTCATATCAGGGACCCAAGGAAGGACTTAGAGGGGTCCTTGAACCTCTTTATTTGTTCTTCTACTAACTGTTATACTAGTATGTGTATATGTGCATATATATTATGATACAAAAATACATACATACATACATCTTATTGTACTCTTCAATTCACTTTATCTAGGGAGATAAAATGTAGTGCCTTAAAAGATTATTTTTCACTTCCAAGTCATGAGTAGCAAATTTTTCTTCTTTATTAGTCAAGAGTTTCATTGGAGAGGTGAGACAATTGTCAATATATGCAGAGGAAATTATTGTGGTGCTTAGATTATAAGTAATTGCACAAATTATAAAAATGGTCTTATTTGTCTATTTCTTTTATACTTTGCACAAAGTATGAGGACATATAACCAGACCTTGTCCAGAAAAAAATAAATCATTGGGAAAAAATGAGACTGATGGAAACTTGTCACATGTTTCATTCTCACTGTGTCATACCATCTTAAACCTTTGACTTCCCTTGTATATATGACCTACTGGAGAAAATGATATTTTTACAAAAAAAAATCCGCCTTTTTTCCATCCTGGAACTCCAAGAAGCTGAGATACAAGATTTGGTAAATGCTGGAAGACCTGTAAGTTTAAAGTGGAGTGGGGGATTGATGAAAACTCACCCAAGCTCGAAGTAGTATGTCTACCTTAGGAACTCGAAACAACTAGACTGCTCTTCATTCTGCCTTCTTAGTCTCCTGTAAATGATTGTCTGGCTGCTGTAACTTGAAACACTCAGGATGTTGAATCCTGGGAAATGTTCTTTAGCACAGTCAAATATCAAACCAACAAACTTAACAAAATAACTCTACCACACTACATTCACTTTAAATTCCATTTCCCTTTTTTATTTTAACTGGCTTAAGCTTCTTACCTGGTAGTGTTTTCAAAATCCTTCTTCCTGAGTGGCTTGGGTGGTTAGTGGCCATTGAATTCTTTAGTTGTCTGTTGACTTTAACATGAAGTGTTTAACCCAACAATATAAGGAAATGTTGGCAGGGACATCTATTGCATTCTGGACAATTCCCTTCTTACTTTTATGACATTAGCAATCCAGAGTCTCCACATCCTCAATAGGTAAAACATCTAATAGTGGAGTCCATTTATTTACCTGTTAATTTAATAGGATAGCAGCTAAAAATGGTCATGTGGCAGTTTAAAGGTTCAGGTTGAGTAAACTATTACTACGTCCCTTAATGAAACATTTCTTTTGAAATAAGCAAAGCCCAATTGTATAAAGAAGTTTTACTAATTTATTAGTAAAATAGAAGTAAGAGAAATTATTCCCATTTCCTGCCTTTTTCCTTGGACCCATATGTTCTGGCTCTTAGATAACACCATGAACTGTTAATAGACATAGAATATATACTGTATCCTTGATGATGTTGCTCCAGGGATGTAAGAACTAGCCATTTGTCAAGGTTTTAAAGGACTTTAAAGGGTAGATTCTGCAGTGATATAGCAGGGCAGCTGCTTTATAGTGGTGGTAAGAAGCACGTGTACCATGAGCACTGGAAAACTGTGTCACAAAAATTTATGCAAAATAGAGGCCATATTTTTGAAGAAAGCAAGTAGGGGAATATTGGGAGGTTCTGGAGGGAAGAAAGAGAATGGGAAGTGGTGTAATTATCTTCAAAAGAAACTTTTAAAAATGGATTCCTTGGTTGGACTTACACACTATTTCATTATTTGTTTTCTTTTTCTTTTTTATTTGATATTTGCTTTATTTACATTTCAAATGTTATCCCCTTTCCTCATTACCCCTCTGAAAACACCTATCCCATTTCCCTTCAACCCACTCACCAACACACCCACTTCAGCATCCCTGTCCTGACATTCCCCTATACTAGGGCATCCAGCCTTTACAGGACCAATGGCTTCTCCTCTCATTGATATCTGAAAAGGCCATCTTCTGCTACATATGTAGCTGGAGCCAGAGGTCCCTCCATGTATACTCTTTGGTTGGTGGTTTAGTTCCTGGGAGCTCTGGGGGTACTGGTTAGTGCATATTACTGTTTCTTCTATGGAGCTGCATACCTCTTCAACTCCTTGGGTTCTTTCTCTAGCTCCTCCATTGGGAACCCTATGCTCAGTCCATGGTGGGCTGTGAGCTGTGGGTATTTTGATCTCCATTCTAAGAAGGACCAAAGTATTCACACTTTGGTCTTTCTTCTTCCTGAGCTTCATGTGCTTTGTGAATTATATCTTGCATATTCAGAGCTTTTGGGCTAATTTCCACTTATCAGCAAGTGCATAACATGTGTGTTCTTTTGTGATTGTGTTACCTCACTCAGGATGATATTTTCTATTTCCATCCATTTGTTTAAGAATTTCATGAATTCATTGTTTTTAATAGCTGAGTACACTCCATTGTGTAAATGTACCATATTTTCTGTATCCATTCCTCTGTTGAGGGACATCTGGGTTCTTTCCAGCTTCTGGCTTTTATAAATAAGGCTGCTATGAACATAGCTGAGCATGTGTCCTTATTACATGTTGGAGCATCTTCTGGGTATATGCCCAGGAGTTGTAGAGCTGCATCCTCAGGTAGTACTACTTCCAATTTTCTGAGGAACCACGAAACTGATTTCCTGAGTGGTTTTACTGGCTTACAATCCCATCAGCAATGGAGGAGTATTCTTCTTTCTCCACATCTTCTCCAGCATCTTCTGTCCCCTGAGATTTTATCTTAGCCATTCTGACTGTTGTGAGGTGGAATCTCAGGTTTACTTTGATTTGTAATTCCCTGATGACAAACAATATTGAACATTTCTTTAGGTGAATCTCAGCCATTCAGTATTCCTCAGTTGAGAATTCTTTATTTAGCTCTGTACCCCATTTTTTAATAGGGTTATTTTGTTCTCTGTAGTCTAACTTCTTGAGTTTTTTGTACATATTAGATATTAACCCTCTATCGGATGTACAGTTGGTAAAGATCTTTTCCCAATCTGTTGTTTGTCATTTTGTCCTATTGATGGTGTCCTTTGCCTTCAAAGTGTCCTTATTTTCAAAAGCAACATTAAGAAATGAATTCCTTGGTTGGACCTACACACTATTTCATTATTTTTTTAATTTTATTTTTATTCCTTACATAAAATACACCAGTTTTCCCTACCTCCCTTCCTCCAAGTTCCTTACATACACCTCCTTCCTCTCCTAGATCCTTTCCTCCTCCATTTACTTTAAAACAAACAAGCAAACAGAAACAAAAGAGGAGCAGGTCTCCCAGGAATATTAATCAAGCATAGCATAACAAATTACAATAAGACTAGGCAGACTCTCATATCAAGGCTGGATGAAGACCCAAGCACAGGCAAAAGAGTCAGATGTAGTCTCAATTTCCACTGTTAGAGGTTCCATAAGAACACCAACTGCATAATCTTAACATATACCAAGAGGTCCTAGTTGAGACCCATACAGAGTTTGTGATTGTCACTTCAGTTTCAGTGAGCCCCTATGAGCATGGCTTAGTTAATTCTGTGGGCTGTATTCACCTGGTGTCCTTGACCTCTCTGGCTACTAGAATCTTTCCTCCCTATCACTTTTGGAGTTGCCTTGGATTCACCTAGTATTTGGCTGTGGATCTCTGCATCTGCCCCTATCATTTTTTGGGTGATGTGTTTCTGATGAAAACTGGGTTAGGCACTGATGTATGAGTATAGCAGAATATAATTATGAATCATTTCATTGACTATTGTTTCTTTTTCTTTCTTTTTCCTTTCTCTAACTCTTTCTTTTCCTTCTTTCCTTGTACCATCTTTCTCCTCCTCCTCCTCCTCTTCCTCTTCCTCCTCTTCTCTTTTTCTTCCTTTTCTTTTTTCTTGCTAATCATATTCAGTTATATTCTGGATCTCTGGGCTGACCAGCCTCTGGTTCCTGGCCATACACACAGTAATTAGGCATGAGCTCCATCTTATGATGTGGCCCTCAAGTTGGACTAATCATTTATTGGTCATTCTCACAAGTTCTATGCCACCATTATTCTGGCACATTGCCATTTTGTTTATAATAGCCAGAAACTAGAAACAACTTAGAAGTCCCTTAACCAAAGAATGGATAAAGAAAATGTGGTGTATTTACACAATGTAGTGCTCATCTGTTAAAAACAAAGACTTCATAAAATTTGCAATCAGATGGATGAAACTAGAAAAAATCATGATGAGTGACGTAACCCAGACCCTGAAAGACAAACATAGCACATAATCACTTATAAGTAGACATTAGCTATTAAGTAATGGATAATCATACTACAATACTTATCCAGAAAGTCTAAGTAACAAAGATGTCTTTTTTTTTTCAGTGTTTTTTTTTTATTTTTTTAATTTACATTCCAAATCACTTCCCCTTTCCCGTTTCCTCCCTCCCCGAAAGTCCCATAAGCCCCCTTCCCTCCCTCTTTTCTCCATTCAACCCCCTCTCATTACTCTGTCCTGGCGTTCCCCTACATCCAGTCTTTCCAGGACCAGGGGTCTCTCCTTCCATCTTCTTAGAAATCTATTGCTATGCGGATTGTGTCTAGGGTATTCCGAGATTCTGGGTCAATATCCCCTTATCAGTGACTGCATACCATGTGTGTTCTTTTGTGATTGGGTTACCTCACTAAGGATGATATTTTCAAGTTCTGACCATTTGCCTAGGAATTTCGTGAATTCATTGTTTTTAATTGCAGAGTAGTATTCCATTGTGTAGATATACCACATCTTCTGAATCCATTCCTCCGTTGAGGGACATCTGGGTTCTTTCCAGCTTCTGGCTATTATAAATAAGGCTGCTATGAACATAGTGGAGCATGTGTCCTTATTGCATGCAGGTAAAGCCTCTGGGTATATGCCCAGGAGTGGTATAGCCGGATCCTCCGGGAGTGTCATGCCTAGTTTTCTGAGGAACCGCCAGACTGCTTTCCAGAGTGGTTGTACCAGCTTGCAATCCCACCAGCAGTGGAGGAGTGTTCCTCTTTCTCCACATACTCGCCAACAACTGCTGTCTCCTGTGTTTTTGATCTTAGCCATCCTGACTGGTGTGAGATGGAATCTCAGGGTTGTTTTGATTTGCATTTCCCTAATGACTAAGGATGATGAACATCTCTTTAGGTGCTTCTCAGCCATTAGATATTCTTCAGGTGAGAACTCTTTGTGTAGCTCTGTACCCCATTTTTTAATAGGGTTACTTGCCTCTCTGGAGTTTAACTTCTTGAGTTCTTTGTATATCTTGGATATTAGCCCTCTGTCGGATGTAAGGTTGGTAAAGATCATTTCCCAGTTCGTTGGTTGCCGCTTTGTCTTTTTGACAGTGTCTTTTGCCTTGCAAAAACTTTGTAATTTAATGAGGTCCCATTTGTCTATTCTTGATCTTAGAGCATAAGCTATTGGAGTTCTGTTCAGGAAATTCTCCCCTGTGCCCATATGTTCAAGGTTCTTCCCTAGTTTCCCTTTTATTAGTTTCAGTGTGTCTGGTTTTATGTGGAGGTCCTTGATCCACTTGGAATTGAGCTTAGTGCAAGGAGATAACAATGAGTCAATTTGCATTCTTCTGCATATTGACCTCCAGTTGAGCCAGCACCATTTGTTGAAAAGGCTATCGTTTTTCCACTGGATGGTTTTAGCTCCTTTGTCAAAGATCAAGTGACCATCGGAGTGTGGATTCATTTCTGGGTCTTCAATTCTGTTCCATTGATCTACATGCCTGTCACTATACCAATATCATGCAGTTTTGTTTTTTTTTTTATTATTTTATTTTTTTAATTTACATTCCAAATCACTTCCCCTTTCCCGTTTCCTCCCTCCCCGAAAGTCCCATAAGCCCCCTTCCCTCCCTCTTTTCTCCATTCAACTCCCTCTTGCTTCTCTGACTTGGCATTCCCCTACATCCAGTCTTTCCAGGACCAGGGGTCTCTCCCTCCATCTTTTTAGAAATCTATTGATATGCGGATTGTGCCTAGGGTATTCGGAGATTCTGGGTCAATATCCCCTTATCAGTGACTGCATACCATGTGTGTTCTTTTGTGATTGGGTTACCTCACTAAGGATGATATTTTCAAGTTCTGACCATTTGCCTAGGAATTTCGTGAATTCATTGTTTTTAATTGCAGAGTAGTATTCCATTGTGTAGATATACCACATCTTCTGAAGCACAGGTCCAGATGGTTTTAGTGCAGAATTCTATCATGCAGTTTTTAACACTATTGCTCTGTAGAACAGCTTGAGGTCTGGGATACTGATTCCCCAGAAGTTCTTTTACGGTTGAGAAGAGTTTTAGCTATCCTGGGTTTTCTGTTATTCCAGATGAATTTTTGAATTGCTCTTTATAACTCTATGAAGAATTGAGTTGGGATTTTGATGGGGATTGCATTGATTCTGTATATTGCTTTTGGCAAGGTCCTTTCTAAAAACACAAGAACAAAGCAAAATATGCATATGACAAGACACAGAAGAAAACAAAAATGCATATGACAAGACACATTTAAGAGAATTTCTGTAAATGAAAAAGGAAGAGTCTTGAAAGTAATGATGCAAATAAACAAATAAATTTAACCAATTTCTCATGCTAACCCATGAAAACCAGAAAGCAATGGAGCAACACATAAAGTGTTGAAAAATAAAAATAAACAATATACCGTAGATCTACAGAAGCTTTCATTTAGGAAAAAAACGTGGAATAACAGGTTCAGAGGAGGAAAGCTAAAAAAAAAAAGCTGCAAAATGTCATAGTTGAAAATAGGCATAAATGAAATTACATAAAATAATTCTTTTATTTAAAATCTAAAACATGAAGAGGAAATTTTAAGTAAATATTCTGAAATACACAAGTATAAAAATACAAAACATCAAAATTCATGAGAAATAGCCCAGCAGTGGTCAGAAGGATGTCTGCAAATAGTAAGTGCTCACAACAGAGAAATGATCTCTGTCTGTTCTATGCTTCCAACTAAAGAGACTGGAGAAAGAGGAAGATAAACTGAGAAACAGACAGAAGACAGAGACTATAAAAGTGAATGCTATCAGTCCAAACAGACATCAAAGAATTTAAAGGAGAAGCATCAATAATAAGAGAAATTATTAAATAGCTTATAGAAAAATCCTATAAAACCATTAAATTTCTAAGCAAACTAAAAAAAGCAGAAAGAGAGAGAGAGTCATAGACACAAGGACAGAGCAGGTGAGGGAGTAGAATTGGAGAAGGAGGGTGGAAAGAAATGAAAGAGCAATTATGATGGAGAAAGAAAGAGAAAGAGGGAATGAATCATCAATACACTATCACTTCAGATCTAGAGATATAAAGGAATCATATGCACTGTTTTATATAAACAAATTTGACAATTTGAAAGTCTTGAACATATTCACTAAGAGTCATAAACTATAAACATACATGAATTAAAAAATGGTTATTTTATTCATAGTCACTGGAGAAATCAACATCACAGAGCTAAATAATTTGTCTCTAATATGAATAATATGAATGCTATATATTTGTTCCAAGAACAAGAAGAAAATTTCTAATTAATTAAAATATCCAATATAGTGTCCACCTCAGACAAAAGCTATAATTATAAGAAGTGATATTTATATATTAATAATATTTCTAAGCATATATACTATAATTCTCAATTAACAGAATGGAGAAATGTGTGAAAAATAAGATAACCAAATGCAACCTACCTTAGTAAAATAAGACTAGTTATGTTTTATGTTTTACATTCATACCATAGAATCTATTATACTAGTAAATTAGGAACAAAAATGAATATTAATATATAATTTATATAGAAAATGAATTTGACAAAAAGTTCACATGTATTCTTGACAATATAGAACAAATTACAAAGAGAGGATAGTTTCCTTAACCTGCCAAAGGGTAATTACCAAAAAAGTCATAATTAATACAAAATTTAGGTGTGAATCACTAAAGTTTCCCTTAATACTAAAATAAGGCAAAGACATTTGCTATTTTTACTATTAATTGATATTACATTATAGGTATCATCCAATACAACCAGAAAAATATTAAAAAGTGCACAGATCATGAGGAAATGAAATTGTTCATTCTCACTCATAATATGATTGTCTACTATTTTAAATACTCTACAAATAAATAGTTTTTGGTACTAAGTTTTGCAAGATCAGTACACTCAAAGTCAGCATGAAAAAATCTATTACATTTCTGAAGCTATAAGTACTTGTCAGAAGGAAAACGAAAATAAGCAGCAATTTCATTATACTGCCTTCAGAGCTACAGAGGTGGCAGGCAAAATACTACTCACTCAAGGATTTTACCACATTCTAAATCCTATACCCCATAAGAATTTTCTGTTACATGGTAGAGTATACTTAAGATTCCAGTTAACTAAAAGGGAGGGAGTCCTGTAGTTAGAGGCCACCATCTTCACTCCTGAGACTGAGCAGGCTGTTACAGCCAGGTACACAGAGAACAGCCCAGTGTAAGATAACTTGGGACATGAACCGCCAGGGCCCCACCTTTACCCAGGAGCTGGGCAGAGCCACAGCCATCTGTTCTTCTATCCTGCTAGGGGACATCTGCTCTGCAGGGAGTCCCGCATGTAAAGGGAGCCATGCAGTGAGAGGTGAGGCCACCATCTTTGTTTCTGTGACTGAGCAGACAGGTGCAGACAGGTACTCAGGGAGCATGAGTGTAAGATTACTTGGGACACAGTCCACCAGGGCGCAACCTGCACCCAGAAGCTGGGCAGACACATAGCACTCTGTGCCAGGGGAAAGCCTGTCACCCAGGGGTGTTAAGATATGCTTGCAGGCACACAGGAGGGACAAGCATTAGCCAGTGACAGCAGGACCATCTAACACCAGAGATGGCAAAAGGCACACGTAGGAACATTACTAACAGAAATCAAGGCAATATGGTACAATCCGAACCCAATTCTCCAACAAAAGCAAGTCCTGGATACCCGAAAACACCAGAAAAGCAAGATTTGGATTTAAAAATCACAGCTCATGATGCTGATAGAAGGCTTCAAGAAAGACATAAATAACTCCCTTAAAGAAATACGGGAGAACACAAGTAAACAGGGAGAAGCCCTTACAGAACTACAGGAAAACAAAACAAAACAGGTTAAGGAATTGAACAAAATCATCCAGGATCTAAAAATGGAGGTAGAAACAATAAAGAAATCACAAAGGGAAAGAACTCTGGACATAGAAAACCTAGGAAAGAAGTCAGGAGACATGGATGCAAGCATTAAAAACAGAATACAAAAGATAGAAGAGAGAATCTCAGAAGCAGAAGACACAATAGAAAGCATTGACACCAGCTGGTGGAATTGCAGGCTGGTACAACCACTCTGGAAAGCAGTCTGGCGGCTCCTCAGAAAACTGGGCATGACACTTCCGGAGGATCCGGCTATACCACTCCTGGGCATATACCCAGAGACTTTACCTGCATGCAATAAGGACACATGCTCCACTATATTCATAGCAGCCTTATTTATAATAGCCAGAAGCTGGAAAGAACCCAGATGTCCCTCAACGGAGGAATGGATTCAGAAGATGTGGTATATTTACACAATGGAATACTACTCTGCAATTAAAAACAATGAATTCACGAAATTCCTAGGCAAATGGTCAGAACTTGAAAATATCATCCTTAGTGAGGTAACCCAATCACAAAAGATCACACATGGTATGACGTCACTGATAAGGGGATATTGACCCAGAATCTCAGAATACCCTAGACACAATCAGCATATCAATAGATTTCTAAAAAGATGGAAGGAGAGACCCCTGGTCCTGGAAAGACTGGATGTAGGGGAACGCCAGGACAGAGTAATGAGAGGGGGTTGAACGGAGAAAAGAGGGAGGGAAGGGGGCTTATGGGACTTTCGGGGAGGGAGGAAACGGGAAAGGGGAAGTGATTTGGAATGTAAATTAAAAAAATAAAATAAAATAAAATTAAAAAAAAAAGAAAGCATTGACACAACAGTCAAAGAAAATGCAAAATGTAAAAAGCTCCTGACCCAAAACATTCAGGAAATCCAGGACAAAATGAGAAGACCAAACCTAAGGATTATAGGTATAGAAGAGAGTGAAGATTTCCAACCAAAGGGCCAGTAAATGTCTTCAACAAAATTATAGAAAAAAAACTTCCCTGACCTAAAGAAAGAAATGTCCATGCATATACAAGAAGCCTACAGAACTCCAAATAGACTTGACCAGAAAAGAAATTCCTCCCATCACATAGTAATTAAAACACCAAATGTACTAAACAAAGAAAGAATATTAAAAGCAGTAAGGGAAAAAAGGTCAAGTAACATATAAAGTTAGACCTATCAGAATTAAACCAGACTGCACAAAAGAGATGATGAAAGCCAGAAGAACATGGACAGATGTCATACAGATCCTAAGGGAACACTAATGCCCATCTAGGCTGCTATATCCAGCAAATCTCTCAATTACCATAGATGGAGAAACCAAGGTATTCCATGACAAAAACAAATTTACACCAGTCCAGCCTTTCAAAGAATAATGAATGGGAAACACCAACAAAAAGAAGGAAATTACACACTAGAAAAGCAATAAATTAATCTTCTTTCAACAAACCCAAAAGAAGATAACCACACAAACATAAAAACTATATCAAAATTAACAGAAAGCAATAATCACTATTCCTTAATATCTTTTAACATTAATGGACTCAATTACCCAATAAAAAGATATAGGCTAACAGACTGGATACATAAACAGGACCCAACATTTTCTGCATACAGGAAACTCGTCTCAGTGTCAAAGACAAACATTACCTCAGAGTAAAAGACTGAAAAACAGTTTTCTAAGCAAATGGTCCCAGGAAACAAGCTGGAGTAGCTATATCTATATATACCTTTATATGTTACTTGACCTTTTTTCCCTTACTGCTTTTAATATTTTTCTTTGTTTAGTACATTTGGTGTTTTAATCATTATGTGATGGGAGGAAATTCTTTTCTGGTCAAGTCTATTTGGAGTTCTGTAGGCTTCTTTTATATGCATGGAAATTTCTTTCTTTAGGTTAGGGAAGTTTTTTTCTATAATTTTGTTGAAGATATTTACTGGCCCTTTAGTTGGAAATCTTCTAATATTCATTAAAATAGACTTTCAACCAAAAGTCATCAAAAAAGACATGGAAGGCCACTTTATATGCATCAAAGGAATATTCTACCAAGAACTCTCAATTCTGAAAATCTATGCTCCAAATACAAGGGCACCCTCATTCGTAAAAGAAACTTTACTAAAGCTTAAAACACACATTGCACCTCACACAATAATTGTGGGTGACTTCAACACCTCACTCTCCTCAATAGACAGATCAAGGAAAGACAAACTAAACAGGGACACAGTGAAACTAACAGAAGTTTTGGACCAAATGGATTTAACAGATATCTATAGAACATTTCATCCTAAATCAGAAGAATAGAACTTCTGATTTAGAAGAATCAGACCTCAACAGATATAAGAAGATCGAACTAATCCCATGCCTCCTAACAGATCACTATGGAGTAAGGATGGTTTTCAATAGCAACAACAAACAGGAAGCCCACATACAAATGGAAGCTGAACAATACTCTACTCAATGATAACTTGGTCATGGCAGAAATAAGGAAAGAAATCAAAGTCTTTTTAGTATTTAATGGAAATGAAGGCACAACGCACCCAAATTTATGGGACACAATGTAAGCAGTGCTCAGAGGAAAACTCATAGCTCAGAGTGCCTCTAAAAAGAAACTGGAGAAAGAATACACTAGTACCTTAACAGTACACTTGAAAACTTTAGAACAGAAAGAAGTTAATACACTCAAGAGGTGTAGAAGGCAGGGATTAATCAAACTCAGGGTTAAAATCAACCAATTAGAAACAAAAAGAACTGCATAAAGAGTCAACAAAACCAGAAGCTGGTTCTTTGAGAAAATCAACAAGATAGATAAACCTTTAGCCAGACTAACCAAAGGGCATGGAGACAGTACCTAAATTAATAAAAATCAGAAATGAAAAGGGAGAAATGACAATAGAAACTGAGGAAATTCAAAAAATCATCAGATCCTACTACAAAAGCCACAACTGGAAAATCTCAGTGAAATGGACAATTTCCTAGATAGATACCAAACACCAAAATTAAATCAAGATGAGATAGACCATTTAAATTGTCCTATAATCCCTAAAAAATAGAAGTGGTCATTGAAAGTCTTTCAAACAAACAAACAAAAAAATCACAGGGCCAGTTGGTTTTAGTGCAGAATTCAATCATACCTTCAAAGAAGACCTAACACCAATACTCTTCAAAATATTCCACAAAATAGAAGCAGAAGGAACACTACCAAACACGTTCTATGAAGCCTCAATTATGCTGATACCAAAACCACACAAAGATCCAATAAAGTTAGAGAACTTCAGACCAATTTCCATTATGAACAATGATGCAAAAATACTCAATAAAATTCTTGCCAACCGAATCCAAGAACACATTGAAACGATCATTCAAGACGATCAAGTAGGTTTCATACCAGGGATACAGGGATGACTCAATATATGGAAATCCATCAATGAAATCCACTACACAAACAAACTCAAAGAAAAAATCCACATGGTCATTTCATTAGATGCTGAAAAAGAATTTGACACAATTCAGAATCCCTTCGTGTTAAAAGTCTTGGAAAGAACAGGAATCAAGGCCCATACCTAAACATAGTAAAAGCAATATACAACAAACCAGTAGCCAACATCAAACTAAACTGAGAGAAAGTTGAAGCAATCCCACTATAATCTGGGACTAGACAAGGCCGCCCTCTCTCTCCATATTTATTCAATATAGTACTTGACATTCTAGCTAGAACAATTAGACAACAAAAGTTCAAATGGATACAAATTGGAAAGGAAGAAATCAAATTATCACTATTTGCAGATGTTATGATAGTATACTTAAGCAACCTAAAAAACTCTACCAGAGAACTCCTACAGCTGATAAACAACTTTAGCAAAGTGGCCGGATATAGAATTAACTCAAGCAAATCAGTAGCCTTCCTGTACTCAAAGGATAAAGAGGCTGAGAAAGAAATTAGGGAAATGACACATTTCACAATAGCCACAAACAACATAAAGTATTTTGTGACTCTAACCAAACAAGTGAAAGATCTGTATGATAGGAACTTCAAGTCTCTGAAGAAAGAAATCAAAGAAGACCTCAGAAGATGGAAAAATCTTCCATGCTCATGGATTGGTAGGATTAATATAGTAAAAATGGCCATCTTTTCAAAAGCAATACACAAATTCAATGAAATCCCCATCAAAATCCCAACCCAATTCTTCACAGAGTTAGAAAGCACACTCCACCATCTTTGCTCTGGTGTCAGAGCACACAGGGCCTCCAGGAGCAGAGATAACCAAGCATAACATCGCTTGGGACACAGTCAGCTGGGTTCCATCTGCGTCCAAGAGCGGGGCAGCTCTGTGGTCGTCTGGGTGCCAGCCAGCTCTGCTGTGGGACATCTGCCCTGCAGAGTGACCCGCGCCTGGAGGGAGCACAGTACCCTCTGCCCTCTTTGTGCTGACAGCAGTGCACACAGGGCCTCCAGGTGCAGAGATAACTGAGAATAACATCGCTTGGGACACAGCCAACTAGGATGCTGCCTGCACACAAGAGCTGGGGAGCTCTGGGGTCATCTCCACACCAGCTCTGCTGTGGGACATCTGCCCTGCAGAGTGACCCATGCCTGGAGGGAGTTCAGCAGCCTCCACCACCTTTACTCAGGTGATAGATCAGACAGAGACTCCAGATACACAGAGATATCCCAAGTATAACATCACTTGGGGCAAGGCACACCAGGAATACAAAGACACTCAGGAGCAGGACAGCCCCTCAGCAATCGGAAACAGGGGAAACCTGGTCATCCAGGGGTGCAGAAATAATCTTGCAGGCTCACAGGAGATTCAAGCACCAGCCCGTGGCAGCAGGACCAACTAACACCAGAGATAAATAGATGGCAAAAGGCAAACGTATGAGCATTACTAATAGAAATCAAGGCAATATGGCACCATCCAAAACAAACTCTCCAACAGCAACAAGTCGTGGATACCCCATCACATGCGAAAGGCAAGATCTGAATTTAAAATCACTTCTCATGATGCTATTAGAAGATTTCAAGAAGGTCGTAAATAAATCTCTTGAAGAAATACAGGAGAACATGAATCAATGGATAGACCCTTACAAAGGAAACATAAGAATCGCTTAAAGAAATGTAGGAGAATATGGGTCAACAGATGGAAGCCCATAAAGAGGAAACACAAAAATCACTTAAAAAAAAAACATAAGAACTTGGGTCAACAGGCAGAAGTCCTGAAAGAGGACACACAAAAATATCTTAAAGAAATACAGGAAAACACAAACAAACAAGTGAAGGAACTGAGCAAATCCATCCAGGATCTAAAAGAGGTAGTAGAAACAACTAAGAAATAACAAATGGAGACCACTTTGGAGATAGAAAACGCTGGGAAGAAATCAGGAGTCATAGATGCAAACATCAACAATAGAATACAAGAGATGGGAAAAAGAATCTCCATTGCTGAAGATACCATAGAAAAACATCGACTCAACGGTCAAAGAAACTGCAAAATGCAAAAAACTTGTAACCCAAAATATCCAGGAAATCCAGGACACAATAAGAAGACCAAACCTAAGGATTATAGGTATAGATGACAGTGAAGATTTGCAACTTAAAGGGCCAGTAAATAGCTTCAACAAAATTATGGAAGAAAACTTCCCTAACCTAAAGAGAGAGGTGCCCATGAACATACAAGAAGCCTACATAACTCCAAACAGACTGGACCAGACCAGAAAGTCCTCCCAGAACATAATAATCAAAACACCAAATGTACTAAACAAAGAAAGACTATTAAAAGCAGTAAGAGAAAAAGGCCAAGTAACGCATAAAGGAAGACGTATCAGAATTACATCAGACTTCTCACCAGAGACTATGAAATCTAGAAGATCCTGGGCAGATCTCATACAGACTCAAAGAGAACACAAATGCCAGTCCAGACTACTATACCCAGCAAAACTTTCAGTCACCATAGATGGAGAGACCAAGGTATTCCATGATTAAACCAAATTTACACAATATCTTTCCATAAACTCAGCCCTGCAAGGATAACAGGTGGAAATCACCAATACAAGAAAGGAAACTACAGCATGGAAAAAATGAGATAGTAATCTTCTTTCATCAAACCCAAAAGTAGATAACCAGTCAAACATAAAGATACCATCAAAAAAAACAGGAAGAAATAATCACTATTCCTTAATATCTCTTAACATCAATGGTCTCAATTCCCCAATAAAAAGACATATACTAGCAGACTGGATATATAAACAGGACCTAGCATTTTGCTGCATGCAGGAAACCCACCTCAGTGCCAAAGGCAAATGCTACCTCAGAGTAAAAGGCTGGAAATGAGCTGGAGTAGCCATCCTAATATCAGATAAAATTGACCTTTCAACCTAAAGTCATCAAAAAAGAGATGGAAGGACACTCCCTGCTGGTCAAAGGAAAAATCCACCAAGGAGAACTCTCAATTCTGAACATCTATGCTCCAATTACAACGATACCCTCATTCGTGAAAGAAACTTTACTAAAGCTCAAAGCACACATTGCACCTCACCCAATAATTTTGACTGACATCAAAACCCCACTCTCTGCATTGGACCGATCAGGAAAGCAAAAACTAAACAGGGATACAGTATAACTAATTGAAGCATTGAACCAAATGGATCTAATATATATATATATATATATATATATATATATATATATATATGTGTGTGTGTGTGTGTGTGTGTGTGTGTGTGTGTGTGTGTGTGTGTGTGTGTGTGATATATATATATATATATATATATATATATATATATATATATATGGATAACATTTCATCCCAAAGCAAAAGAATATAACTTTTTCTCAGCACGTCATGGTACCTTCTCCAAAATCAACCATTTGTCACAAAACAAAAACAGACCTCAACAGATATAAAATGTTCAAGCTAATCCCATGCCTCCTATCAGATCACTATGGAATAAGGGTGGTCTTCAATAGCAACAAAAACAACAGAAAGCCCCAAAATACATGGAAGCTGAACAATGCTCTACTCAATAATACCTTGGTCAAGGAAGAAACGAAGAAAGAAATCAAAATTTTTTAAAATTTAATGAAAATGAAGGCACAACATACCTGTAATTATGGGACACAATGAAAGCATGCTAAGAGGAAAATTCATAGCCCTGAATGCCTCCAAAAAGAAACGGGAGACAGCATACACTAGCAGCTTAATGGCACACCTGAAAGCCCTGGAACAAAAGGAAGCAAATGCACACAAGAGGAGTAGAAGGCAGGAAATCATCAAACTCAGGGTCTGAAATCAATTAAGTAGAAACAAATAAAACCATACAAAGAATCAACAAAACTAGAAGTTGGTTCTTTGAGAAAATCAACAAGAAAGATAAACGCTTAGCCAGACTAGCCAGGGGGCACAGAGACAGTATCCAAATTAACAAAATCAGAAATGAAAAGGGAGATATAACAACAGAAACTGAGGAAATTCCAAAACCATCAAATCCTATTACAAAAGCCTTTATTCAACAAAACTGGAAAATCTGGAGGAAATGGACAATTTCCTAGACAGATACCAAACACCAAAATTAAACCAGGATCAAATAGATCATCTAAACAGTCCCATAACCCCTGAAGAAACGGAAGTGGTCATTGGAAGTCTTCCAACCAAAAAAAACACAGGACCAGATGGTTTTAGTGCAGAATTCTATCAGAAATTCAAAGTCCTAACACCAATACTCTTCAAACTATTCCACCAAATAGAAACAGAAGGAACACTATCCAACTCGTTCTATGAAGCCACAATTACCCTGATAAGAAAATCACACAAAGATCCAACAAAGAAAGAGAATTTCAGAACAATTTCTCTTATGAATATTGATTGAAAAATACTCAATAAAATTCTTGTCAACCGAATCCAAGAACACATCAAAACGATCATTCACCAAGATCAAGTAGGCTTCATCCCCAGAATTCAGGGATGGTTCAATATAAGGAAGTCCATCAATGTAATCCACTACATAAAATATCTCAAAGAAAAAAAATCCACACGGTCATTTCATTAGATGCTGAAAAAGCATTTGACAAAATTCAGCATTCTTTCATGCTAAAAGTCTTGGAAAGATCAGGAATTCGAGGCCCATATCTAAACGTAGTAAAAGCAATTTACAGCAATCCTATAGCCAACATCAAACTAAATAGACAGAAACTTGAAGGAATCCCACTAAAATCAGGGACTAGACAAGGCTGCCCTCTCTCTCCATATCTTTTCAATATAGTACTTGAAGTTCTAGCTAGAGCAATTAGACAACAAAAGGAGGTCAAAGGGATACAAGTTGGAAAGGAAGAAGTCAAACTATATCACTATCTGCAGATGGTATGATAGTATAGTAAAGTGACCCAGAGAACTCCACAAGAGAGCTACTACAGCTGATAAAAAACTTCAGCAAAGTGGCAGGATGTAAAATCAACTCAAACAAATCAGTAGCCTTCCTATACTCAAAGGATAAGCAGGCTGAGAAAGAAATAAGGGAAATGATATTCTTCACAATAGCCACAAACAATATAAAGTATCTTGGTGTGACACTAACCAAACAAGTGAAAGATCTGCATGACAAGATCTTCAAGTCTCTGAAGAAAGAAATTGAAGAAGACCTCAGAAGATGGAAAAATCTGCCATGCTCATGGATTAGCAGGATTAATATAGTAAAAATGACCATCTTGCCAAGAGCAATATACAGATTTAATGCAATCCCCATCAAAATTCCAGCTCAATTCTTCAGAGTTAGAAAGAGCAATTCTCAAATTCATCTTGAATAACAGAAAACCCAGGATAGTTAAAACTATTCTCAACAGTAAAAAAACTTCTGGGGTATCAGTATCCCAAACCTCAAGCTGTACTACAGAGCAGTAGTGTTAAAAACTGCATGGTATTGGAACAGTGACAGGAATGCAGATAAATGGAACAGAATTGAAAATCCAGAAATAAATCCACACTCCTGTGGTCTCTTGATCTTTGACAAAGGAGCTAAAACCATCCAGTGGAAAAAAGATGGCCTTTTCAACAAATGGTGCTGGTTCAACTGGAGGTCAGCAAGCAGAAGAATGCAAATCGATCCATTCTTATCTCCTTGTACTAAGCTTAATTCTAAGTGGATCAAGGACCTCCACATAAAACCAGACACACTGAAACTAATAGAAAAAGAAACTAGGGAAAAGCCTTGAATACATGGGCACAGGGGGAAATTTCCTGAACAGAACACCAATAACTTATGCTCTAAGATCAAGAATTGACAAATGGGACCTCATAAAATTACAAATTTCTGTAAGGTAAAGGACACTGTCAAAAGGACAAAGCAGCAGCCAACAAATTGGGAAAATATCTTTACCAACCCTACATCCGACAGAGGGCTAATACCCAAGATATACAAAGAACTCAAGAAGTTAGACTCCAGAGAGCCAAATAACCCTATTAAAAAATGGGGTACAGAGCTAAACAAAGAATTTTCACCTGAAGAATATCAAATGACTGAGAAGCACCTAAAGAAATGTTCAACATCCTTAGTCATTAGGGAAATGCAAATCAAAGTAACCCTGAGATTTCACCTCATACCTGTCAGAATGGCTAAGATCAATAACTCAGGAGACAGCGGGTGTTGGCAATGATGTGGAGAAAGAGGAACACTCCTCTACTGCTGATGGGATTGCAAGCTGGGACAACTACTCTGGAAAGCAGTCCTGCAGTTCCTCAGAAAACTGGGCATGACACTCCCGGAGGACCCTGTTATCCCACTCCTGGACATATACTCAGAAGCCTCCCCAGCTTGCAATAAGGACACATGCTCAACTATGTTCATAGCAGTCTTATTTATAATAGAAAGAAGCTGGAAAGAACCCAGATGTCCCTCAATGGAGCAATGGATATAGAAGATGTGGCATATTTACACAATGAAATACTACTCTGCAATTAAAAACAATGAATTCATGAAATTTTTAGGCAAATGGTCAGAACTAGAACATATCATCCTTAGTGAGGTAACCCAATCACAAAAGAACACACATGGTATGCAGTCACTGATAAGTGGATATTAACCCACAATCTCGGAATACCCAAGACACAATTCACATATCAATTGATTTCCAAGAAGATGGAAGGAGAGACCCCTGGTCCTGGAAAGACTGGATGTAGCAGTGTAGGGGAATACCAGGACAGAGAAGTGGAATGGGGTTGACTGGGGAACAGGGCGACGGAAGAGGACTGATGGGATTCTCAAGGAGTGGGGAACCAGGAAAGGGGAAATCATTGTGATTGTAAAAAAAATATATATAGAAAATAAAAAATAATAGAAAGAACAATTCTCACATTCATCAGGAATAACAAAAAACCCAGGATAGCTAAAACTATTCTTAACAGTATAAGAATTTCTGGTGTAATCAGTATCCTGGACCCCAAGCAGTACTTCAGAGCAATAGAGTTAAAAATTTTGTGGTATTGGTACAGTGACAGGCAGGTAGATCAATGGATATAGAATTGAAGACCCAGAAATAAAACCACACACCTATGGTCATCTGATCTTTGACAAAGGAGCTAAAACCATTCAGTGGAAAAAAAGATAGCCTTTTCAGCATATGATGCTGGTTCAACTGGTGACTAGCATGCAGAAGAATACAAATCAATCCATTCTTATCTCCTTGTACTAAGCTCAAGTTCAAGTGGATCAAAGGCCTTCATATAAAACCAGACACACTGAAACTGATAGAAAACAAAATGGGGAAGAGCCTTGAGCACATGGGCACAGAGGAAATTTTCCTGAATTGAACACCAATAGCTTATGCTCTAAGATCAAGAATTGGCAAATGGGACCTCATAAAATTACAAAGTTTCTGTAAGGAAAAGGATACTATCAATGGGACAAAATGGCAAGCAACAAATTGGGGAATTATCTTTACCAACCCTACATCTGACAGAGGGCTAATATCCCATTTATACAAAGGTCTCAAGAAGTTAGACTCCAGAGAGCCAAATAACCCTATTTAAAATGGGATACAGAGCTAAAGAATTTTCACCTGAGGAATATCAAATGGCTGAGAATCACCTAAAGAAATGTTCAACATTCTTACTCATCAGGGAAATGCATATCAAAAGAACTCTGAGATTTCACCTCACACCAGTCAGAATGGCTAAGATCAAAAACTCAGGAGAGAGCAGGTGGTCTCAAAGATGTGGAGAAAGAGGAACTGTCTTCCACTGCTGGTGGGATTGCAAACTGGTACAACCACTCTTGAAATCAGTCTGGTGGTTCCTCAGAAAACTGGGCATGATACTACCGGAGGGCCCCGTTATTCCACTCCTGGGCATATACCCACAGGATTCCCCAGTATGTAATAAGGACACCGACTCCACTATGTTCGTAGCAGCCCTATTTATAATAGCCAGAAGCTGGATAGATCCCAGATGTCCCTCAACTGAGGAATGGATACAGAAGATGTGGTATATTTACACAATGGAATACTACTCAGCTATTAAAAACAATGAATTCATGAAATTCTTAGGAAAATGGTCATAACTGGAAATATCATCCTAAGTGAGGTAACCCAATCACAAAAGAACACACATGATATGCACTCACTGATAAGTGAATATTTGCCCGGAAGCTCAGAGTACCCAGGACACAATTCACATATTAAATGATGCCCAAGAAGAAGGAAGGAGAGGCCCCTGGTCCTGGAAAGTCTCGATGCAGCAGTGTAGGGGAATGCCAGGACAGGGAAGCAGGAGGGGTTTGATTGGGGAAGAGGGGAAGGGGAGAGGCTTATGGGACTTTCGGGCGAACCAAGAAAGGGGAAATCATTTGAAATGTAAATAAAGTATATATCTATGAAAAAGATTAAAAAAGAGAATATCCAATAAAAAAAGAAAAGAAAAAGAAAAATTAAACCAAACCAACAAACAAAAACTGTGGGTAACATAATTTTTTAAGTATTAAGTTTTGAGGCTTGAAAGATAGCTCAGTGCTTAAAAGCACTTGCTGTTCTTTCAGAGGATCTGGGTTCAATTCCAAGCATCTATATGTTGGCTCACCATCACCCATAATTCTGGTTCCAGGAGATCCAATACCATTTTCTGGCCTATATATGCATCAGGCATTCATCTGGTGCACAGATATATGCCGAAAAAAACACCCATAGACATAAAATAAAGTTAAAATTAAAATAATTTTTAAAAACTCATTAGCATATAAATAAAATTTAACAACTTTTGACAGTCTCATATATATATATATATGCATAATACAACTAACTGACTTATATTTACTCCTCTACCATCTCCCCTTTCTTTCTCTCTAAATTTTTAGTTTTCTACTGTTTTACTAAATAGCACATTGTCAAACTGCCTTCAAATATTTATGTTTAATATACATAGTTTAGTCTCAAATATTGGTCAGACAAACATTATTTCAGTGGGTAGTGGTTAATGGAGAGAACTGTAACTATCCAAAGTGTTTGAAAATAAGTGATTTTGAGTACTCAGTTGTAGACGGAATGGCTATTTCAATCCTTACCCAAGGGAGTATCTCAAAAGAGCATGATGGAAAGAATTTAAGAGCTAGAAGATGGAAATAGTGCTGTGAAATGCTGTTCTCTGGACATGACTTGCCTGTTATATACATGAACGCACAGCAGCTCTGGTTACCAGAATAAGACCTACAGAAAATCAAGAAATGTGAAAATTTCAGCATGATGTGTATTGGATAGTTGGGAGCTCTAGGCAGATGATAGCCTCTGAGGGAAGAAAACTTACTTTTCTTTAGGATAGGGTGGTCACTGGGAGGTAGCCCATGACCCAGTGAATAACCATGCACCCAGGCACATATGGACAACACAAATTGGATTTGGTGTGCTATTTTAAAAAGAGGACATAAATTTGAGAAGGAGATGTGTTTCTGCTCAGTCTAGGGAAGTTTCAGGGAGGAGTAGGGTATAGATATGACCAAAGTACATTTAATACATGCATGAAATTCTAAAGAAAAAACAAAAATATTAATTAAAAGAGGGGAAAAAGATTCCAGTTAACTGATATTGAAATAGAGATATTATCCAAGATCATGTCAGTTAGACAAAGTACTGATAGCACCATGAAAATAAGAAAAAGATAGAAGATACACACAAAGACAGAGGACTGCAAGAAACACCCAGAAAGTGTTTGTTGCTCTTACAATTCACAAAGGACAGACCAAGGATCAAGAAAAGAGGAGAGCAACTATGAACTAGAGAGCATACAAATTGATGGATTTCCCCACAGAGTCACTAGAACACATTGTATTCTTGTTGGCATCTTGATTTCTGTCTGAGTTCTCCATTAGATTTCCAACATACTGTACAATAAAAAAATTAATTTGAGTTGTTTCATGCCACTAAATTTGGTACACTTTGTTATATTCACAGAAAACTAATAACAGCAGTTATAAATCTGATAAGACATGTAAAATTCAAATGCTAAAAGATGCAAATGGCAGGATGTACCAAACTTGTGGATTAGAAAACTTGATGTCAAGTCTCAAATTTCTTCCAACTTGATGGTAGACTAAAATCAATATTAATTATAACCACAGATGATTTTTAAATGTATAAAACAAAGGATCAAGAACAATTTGAAAATATAAAGAAATCACAAAGCACAATTTTAAGTATTTCTATAGAACTGTATCACACACACACACACACACACACACACACACACACACTGGAAACAGACTGTATAATATGAACACCTAGGTGGGTATGCAAAGATAATTCAATGGATAAAGCTAATCTATCTATCCAACAACTACTATTGAACAATGAAACACCATTATCTTCAAACACTATTGTCTTCTAAACAAAATGCCACACTGACCCTCCCAAGTTATTCACATTGATTTCAAAATACATCAACAATTCTAATATAAAATATAAGCAACATCTTCAGAAATGCATTTAGAATTTAAACCTTAGCAATCTGACACTAGAATCTGATCTGATCCAAAAGTTCAGTTCATTAATGAGAAAAGAGATGAAAGTCATTAAAACAACAACAAAAAAAGTTCTGCTAAGAGAACTGTCAAGAAGAAAAAAGTTATATGCCATAAGCAAACATTCCAAAGTGCAAGAAAGAATGTATTTCTGAAGAACTCTAAAATTCAACATATCTGAAGGAGGAAAAAGTAAAAAAAATTAAAAAAGCCCAAAATGAGAAAAATATTTCAAGTAATTATTAACCAAAACTATCTCTAGATAATAAGTAACAAAATAATAGAAACTACTAAGTAAGTGCAAGTTAAATTCACACTTATACATAATTATATCCTATGAAATATCCAAATTTTAAAAATATGATGACATACAATGCTGATGTATTGTTAGAACCAGTTGAGCCGTGTGAACACAAGTTTAGCTCAGGTGCACTGAAAAGCTAACAGCTCCTCTAACATCAAACATGAACCAACAGCATGTTCCAACTTTCTCACTTCTAGAGTTACGGTGAACTAAGAACTCATGATTTGAAAACAGAACAGCAGCGCACACAAGAATGTCTACAGTAAGTCTACATATAATTGCCAAAATCTGGAAGCAACTCAAAGTTAAATAAAGTTACCAAATAAAGTTACCTTTGAACAGTGGAATGCTATTAATCAATAAAAAGAAATGAACTCTGGACAGCCACAACAGTACTGATGAATATCAAAAAATATGTTGAGGTTAAAAAACTTTACCAGCATGCTATTACATGATTTAATTTTTCATAATCTTCTTGAAAAGATGAAACTGTAGAGCAAAGAGAAGAGTATTTTCCTAAGGTTAACCACTGTGGAAGGTTTAAAGACAAAGCACATGGGAGACTTTTACAGAGATAAGACTGTCATTTATTCTGATTGTGGCAGGACCTACATGAATCTCTTTAAGTTGAGACGTGTGTGTGTGCAGACAAAGTCAATTTGATCATATGTCAATCTTAAGTAATAAAATGCTAGTTCATTATTTTAAGTAGTCTAAAGATATTTAAAAATTGTTTTCAAGCCCAAATAAAACTATAAAACTATGTAATTAACTCTAAAGTAAAAATTATATTTGAACTAAAAGCACAAGTATCCATAGGTAAATAGTTAATTTTCTTCTATTTTATAGATTCCATATACTGTACTGTTTCCATTTAATTCCTACCCATGAATTATTGCATTTTGCTTGAAATTTTATTAGCTACAGGATTCAAGAGCATAAAGGTTCTTCTTTCATAATTAAGGGCTAATTTGTTCCTTACAGCACTAATATGTTTCAGCCCTAGGTGTGTTTCTTTGCCATGATAAAATCCTGGCCAAAGTCAACTTCATGGGAAGTGTTTATTTAGTTCACACATATGTTCCATTCATAGTAGATAACAGAGGGAAGCCAGGGCAGCGCTCAAATAGGAACCATGGAGAAACGCTGCTTACTGTCTTGCTCCCCATCACTTGCCTGACCTTCAGATTCACCAACAACCAACCACCCTGCAGTGGCACTGTGCATATGAGCTGTGTCCTCCTACATTACTGACTGATATCAAAAATAGCTCCATAAATATGAACACAGGATAACCTAATGGAGGCATGAGATTTCTCTTCCTAAGGTAAGACTACGTTCGTGGTTAAAAATTGAATGATTCCTTCAGCATTCTGAGTACTAGAAATTTTCAAACCATAAATCTACATGAAGGAAAATGCATTGTGAATATAAAATTATTTTCAAAAGAAGAAATATCTTGAAATGATTAGCCTATATTCTTTGTCAGTGATTTTGTTGGAAAAATTACTCCACCAAACACAGTAAATAGGAATGGAAATCCAGCTTTGAGAACAAGGACTAGATGATGAAACTCAAAGGTTTTAGGATTAAAAGAGAAACTGTAAGTGGTTCAATAAATATAAATGTCCCAGTGTTTTAAAAAGGTCAAACAGGCTGTGGGAACCTTTTTAACTTACTAGAATAGTCCCCTCAGAGCATGTGCCACTGAAACTATAGGGATGTGAGCATGACAGAGAATATCAAAAGTGATTCAGAGGGCTTGAGCAGGAGCCTAACCCAAAAGAACACAGTAAGAAGTAAGGAAGGGAGAAACTGGGAGTCACTGCACACAGAGGATGATATGCATACTTGAATAGTAAATGAGTCTGAAATAACCAAGCAAGGAAGGCACAAGAGTTCATCTCAACTCTCTGTTGCTGAGATGGTTAGAGGGCTGCTAAGAACAGGGGCCGTGGACTAGGAGGAAAAGATAAGCGGGTGATGCACATATAAAGTTTAGTGGATGCTATTTCAAACTACTGGAGTGGTGGGCCATATGAGGTATTCTGGACTTATACAGAGCCTAATGAAGATTTTAAAGATGAAAGGACCAAATGGATCTCCACCTAGAGGATAGATTGGAAGGGTAGACTTAAAGGGGAAGGCTTTGAATCACGGGTGGTGCCCTAAAATAGGAAGAATGAACCTGAAAGAAGAAAACAGAATGAAGGCAGCTATAGAGTGAGTGTGCTAGAGAAGTGATGGGTCTGAATCCACCATCATGTCAAGGAAATATAAAATCACTTGCCTGACTTCATTCACCATGGCTTTCCAGTGCTTCTCTGCAATCAGAATGCCAAGCTGTAGCAAAATTAGGGTATAGGCACAAAAGTAACCATGTGTCCTAGACAATAATGCTGTTTATTCTCTGGGTTGAATATCGAGGAATATTTTCTAAAGAGAGGGGAAATAAACAGGAAAGCTATTGCAAGAGAAAGGGACCATATGGCTGGGAAGAACATCTCAAGTGTGCAGGTCTGAGATGGAAATGCTCCTTAGAGTTAGCTGCTAATTAAATAACCTGGGAATGCTGTTGCTTTCCACCAGCTGAATGCCCAGTTGGGTCACAGTTGAACATGTCATGCAGCTGGCCTGGGAAGTCCCCGGGCCCAAGAACTCAGCAGGTACTGTGAGTCCTGAGGTATCACATCAGCTACTAGCTTCTACACTTTAATGGTGGTTCTTCACCAGAAGACATCTTCATGTGAGTCAGAGAGGCCCCAGGGGGGCATCCTCTAACTCTTACCTGCTCCATACTCCTTCTCTGCTTCCTGTATCACTGTTCACCAAGGAAAACCCTGAGAATTTCCCTTACCAGGCTGCAGTAGCAGAAAGAAGACTCTGGGTCTTCTCCCTGATTTTCTGGAATTATGGAAACAGAGGCAGAGAGGGAAGAATTATGGCAAGAAACAAAGGTGCAATTGCAAATAAACAAATGAAAAACCCAACAACAACAAAACATAAAACAAGAACAAAAAACAAGCTTTGAAGCACTCAGATCATAATTTATTTTCTATATCACAAACTATGAAGTTACACATGACAATCATGATATTAAAAAAATGCATTTTCTCCTTGGTAACAAAAAAAAAATCAGAGCTAGGCTAGACATTTGACTATTGCAATCAAGCAATGAAAGCTTTTGTCTGGAAGATTCTTAACTACTTAAAACTTTGCTTCATTCCTTAATGGCCTGCTTTACAAGACAGGTCACATCCCCAATTTAATCATAATTAACCAAGGCTTATTCACTTAATAATCTCTTCTTCAATTTATTTTTTTGTCATAGATGTAGGTTATATCACAGTTCTGATAGCTGCATAATCAATGAAAGGAAAACTTGATATTTATCTTGTCCCCAGAACAAATTAGTATTTTCAATGTGTGGAATGCTATTATTTTTATTTATGTAAATTATTAGAAATTTTTTAAAGATTTGATATTTCCCTTTAAATTGTCATTATAATCATCAAGGTAGTTTAAAATAGAAATATCATGAGGCCATTAATTTTATCAGTTTAATAAATATTCCTTTTAGCACAAACTAGAATTAAATATCAGATTTTTTCTGTGTTTCACCTGGATACATTCAGCCCCACGTGTAATATGTTAGTCAATTTAAAAAGTAACTTTATTTTCCATTCCCAGATTAACATAAAACCATTTAGAGATGTGGAGCTCATCTCCCTGACTAGGAAAATCAAGACAATTCACACGAGGTCTTGTGCTGATGAAAACCATATGTGCTCTTTGCGCTGTGTGTCACTTTGCATCTTCTTTTGCGACAGCATTGGACTCAGAAATTAAGCACAGCAGGAAGGAAACTCTTGCATAGATTCAAAATACGTGTCCTGGCATTAAAGTCGGCCTGCTTTAAGCAGGGGAGAGTTGGAAAGGCCCTCCACGGTCCTTAGAGGATATTAAACTGAAGTCAGTGATGCTTCCCTTTAAACAATGCTCAGACGGATCATACCAGCAACAACCTGGTTTGTCATTCCTACTGGAACGCAGATAACTCTTATTTCCAGGATTGCAAACCAAATTTTCCTGACTTTAAAAACAAAAGTAATTTCCATGACAATAAGTAAAGTTGATCTGAGTCCTTATAGCCAATCTCAGTGTCATTCATTCACAGGGCTTCCAAACTCCACCTATCCATTTGTTGACATTATCAGCCAGTGATCCAAGGTGGGGAGCGGGGCAGAAAGAACCACAGTCTTTTTTTTTTGTAATTCTTTAATGATTTTGAATCATCTAATTGTTTAGGATTAATTTCTTTGAAACAATAGGTTCTAAGGTTTATTTCTCGTTTTTATTAACGCACACATGTGTGCTTGTTAGAAGGCACCTATACACATCAGTGTCCATGAAGGTCAGAAGACATAATATTGCTTGGAGCGGGAGTTACAGGTACTTATTGCAACCAGAAGGGGGTGCTGTGGACTATATCTTGCTTCTTTGTAAGATAGGTAAGTACTTGTAATGGCTGAACTAGACAGCTCCCATTAAAGCGAGAGGGGGTTGAATGGGGAACAGAGGGAGAGAAGGGAGCTTATGTGATTTTCGGGGAGGGAGGAAACGGGAAAGGAGAAATCATTTGGAATGTAAATAAAAAAACTTAGAAAAATTTAAAAAAAAGGATTAATTTGTCTCCATAATTTCTTACAGCTTTTATTACTGGATATTTTAAGTCATAATATATGATGTCATTAACTAAAATTTCTCTTTTTGTTGTTACGGGGTTCTTTTATAATTCTTTTTCTTTCTTTCTTTCTTTTTCTTTCTTTTTTTTTTTTTGCATTTTTTCTATATTAGTTATTTACATTCCAAATGATTTCCTCTTTCCTGGTTACCCCCTCTCCAAAAGTCCCATAAGCCCTCTTCCCTCCCCCTGTTCCCCATTTGCCTAAGAATTTCATGAATTCATTGTTTTTAATTGCTGAGTAGTATTCCACTGTGTAAATATACATGGAAAATATCTCTGATAAAATTGAAGAAATATATAGAAAAACACGTTAAGATTGACTATTTCATGGAAAAATTATACAGATAAAATCGTAGGCATAAAAATAATCCTAACTTGATTGAAAGTGGAATTATAAACATTTTCTGATAAAATTGAAGATCTACAGGGAAAATATTTCTGATAAAACTCAAGAAATATATGGAGAAACATGTTAAAACTGAATATTTCATGAAAAATTATACAGACAAGATGGTAGGCATAAAAATATTCCTAAATTGATTGAAAGTAGAAGTAAAAACATTTTCTGAAAAAGTTGAAGATTTACATGGAAAATATCTCTGATAAAATTGAAGAAATTTATACAGATAATTTGGTAGGAATTAAAATATTCCTAAGTTGATTGAAAGTAGAATTATAAACATTTTCTGATAAAATTGAAGATTTACATGGAAAATATTTCTGATAAAATTGAAAAAATATATGGAAAGCATTAAAATTGAAGATTATCATGGAAAATTGTACAGATAAAATGGTAGGCATAAAAATATTTCTAAGTTGATTGAAAATGAAATTATAAACATTTTCTGATAAAGTTGAAGATTTACATGGAAAATATCTCTGATAAAATTGAAGAAATATATAAAAACACATTAAGAGTGAGTATTTCATGGAAAAATTATACAGATAAAATGGTAGGCATAAAAATATTCCTAAGTTTTTGAAAGTGGAATTATAAACATTTTCTGATAAAAATAAAGATCTACAAGGAAAATATTTCTGATAAAATTCAAGAAATATATAGAAAAATATGTTGAAACTATTTTATCAGAAAATGTTTGTGATTCCTCTTTCAGTTTGGTAATGTTTTTATGTCTACCATTTTAACTGTATTATTTTCCATGATAATCTTTAATTTTAACATTTTTTCTATATATTTCTTCAATTTTATCAGAAATATTTTCCATGTAAATCTTCGATTTTGTCAGAAAATGTTTATAATTCCACTTTCAATCAATTTAAGAATATTTTTATGCCTACATTTCATCGGTATAATTGTCCAAGATAATCTTCAATTTTAGCATTTTTCTATATTTTTCTTCAATTTTATCAGAAATATTTTCCATGTAAATCTTCAGTTTTATCAGACAGTGTCTATAATTTTACTTTCAATCAACTTAGGAACATTTTTATACCTTCCATTTTATCTGTATAATTCTTTTTCTTTAAAAGTTGTATTGCAATATCCATCCACCACTGACTCCAGTGACCAGCTCCCTGTAGTGCCTCCACTCCATTTTCCTCCTGACTTCAAATTATCTTGTCATTTGTCATTCTTCTTTGGGAATATGGTCATTGGCGGGTTACTCAAGCCTCGTGGATGCCCACACACCCATGGACCCATCTGTAGCACTAGTCAATTTAGTGGGTCATCAATAACAAGAAATTGCCAAAAATTCCTTGCAAGTGGAATTTTGACTTATCGACAGGAAGAGGCTTATTTTGCTCCCTTGAGACAGGGTCTTACTCGGTACCCAAGGTGTCCTAGAAAATGGTTTGTTTTCTCTAAATTTTAAAATGTATTAGCACAAAATTATTCAAAATATTAGGATCTTGAGTCTAAACAATAAATTCCAATTATTTCAAAGTAAGAATATTTTCAGTTGAAAGTACAGTGGTTTCCTGTGTTCTGTACCTGAATATGTACAGTCACCATATACTCTCTTTAGCAACGAACAAATATTCTTGTTACTTAACTTCTTGCTAGTATTTTGGTATTGCTATATATATATATCATTTAGTTAGTTATCTGTTAATGTCTTTGGTGCAGTTTTTCAATGTGGAGCCTGTTTTATTATTGACTTTTAAAAACAAACATTATTTTTTTTTGTAATGAACTGACAAAAGCTTAACACTGCTAGATTAAGGAACTCACTCTCTACACTCTTATCCTGACCCAAATTCTATGCATTGTAGTGAATGATAGTTAGCACGGCCCTCTAAAGCTGTGGAGCTTCCCTGGGTCTATACTTTCACTATCAACTACATTTGTATGTACTCACTCATCATAGAAAAGCAAAAAATAACAAAGTGAAAACTAGAAAAAAAAAACACTTAGCTAGCATCATCTTTTGCAGCATGTGTCTTTGTGTCTGCTTTCCACCTCTCCTCATCATATAATGTTCTTTTTTGGCCACCTTCTACATGTTATAGAATCTTAGAGTTTCTATTGCTGAGATGAAAAACCATGACAAACCAATTTAGAGAAAAAAGAGTTTATTTCCCTTCCACTTCTATATCAGATTTTTGTCTAATAAGTAGCAAATATCGTATATTTCAGACTTTTGTTTCACTTCTTATGTAATTTTTAGGTCATTTTAAAATTATAATTTGTTTCTTTGAGGAAGGCCCTTATGTACCTAAAGCTTGTGTCAAAATTACTATGTAGCCAATGATGGCATTGATGTCGTGATTCTTCTGCTTGTCTCCCACATGCTGGGAACCTAAATGTAAAACACCACATCTGTACTATATGGGCTTTAAAGAGCAAGACTACTGTTTTTCATTCTGTTGGAGATACAGTGGAATATATAAGGGCAATAGTGATACAAATGAACAAGAAGGAAATAAGCCAAATTGACAGTGTCATATTGACACATCTTAAGAATTAACACTGAAAATCACATGTGTCTAAAATCCTTATTCTCATGTCATTACCTACAGTGTATTTAGTTCAGATTATAACATTTTTTTGTCAAAATAAGATGCTATATTACATTAAAAATATATATTAGTTACTTGATCTACCCAAATGTCATAAATATTAAAATATCAACAATCAATTTGAAAATTTGTAATTATACATACACAGGAGAATATTCCCTACATAATAGACTTGTGTGTGTACACACAGCAATAGCTTGAGAACAATTCACAAAGAGTAGCTCCCATCTGGACTTGTCTCTTCTAGAGTTTCTTCCCATTGTTCCTCGGCAGATGCTTCAGGAATTTGGTGGTGGAGAGCAAAAAGAAGACATCCACCCACACTTCAATATTTGGTAGTTTAAAGCATCTACCATCTAAAATACAGGGTTTTTTTATTCTAAGTACAGCTGAAAATCTGTTACATAATGATGGGGGGAGAAGAAAGATAAAATGACTGCACTTTTGCATGAAAATATTTAGCTGCTCTGGGTGAGATGTGGGAGTGAGCAGAAGGTCAGTTTTAAGGACCAGAGTCTCTCATGGTTGCTATTCACCTGTCACAGTAGTTATTAAATTCATACCTATTTAGTGTTCTTGCTGTTTTACTGTCCTCCAAAATATTAAATTATCTAGAAGCAAAAAAAAAAAAAAACTAAAGGCTAGAAAAACTGAATTATTAAACTTTTGAAATATGGGTTTTTTGTTTATTTGTTTGTTTTTCCTGATGATCATCAAGCAACTACCTAATAATACCAAATAGATATTTCTTCTCAAGGTAAACAGCAATTGCTTTCAACTTATGATGAACTCGCAGTAAGTGGGAGGACAGAGCTCTCAGTGTGCTTCATGGTCATGTGTAAATAATTTACCTTGTCAATCCAAAGGAGTAATAAACCTATGTAGACCAGGGCTGGAGCTGTCTGTGCACTTGACACAATGTGGTTCCATACACATACAGCCACCTGTTTGCAGATCAAAATGTAAGTGCAGAAGAACACCTGGCTGTGGGTTTCTAATGAATCTCAGGAAAATTCAAAGCTTGTTTAGTTTTAACAGCATTGTCATTTCAATCAATGCACAGCAAAATGATAATGCGAAACTTTAAATACTAAAGTTGAGTGATAATAAGTGATAATTGTAAAAATAATAAATACAAAGAAAGACAAGAAAACGTGATGGATACTAAGAGTTTCACATGCTTGCTGAGGCATGTACATACCTCATTTATGTATATATAAATGCTTCCTCTAAATGCAATAATGTCTTCCAGAATAAGAGTCAATTCATTTGCTTTTTGAGTTTTCTGAGCCAGGCACACACTGAATACTTAGCAAATTGCTAATGATCTATCCATTCACTCTATTCGGTAATAATAGTAGGGTGCAGAGATTCTGAGATGAGCAAATATTGATGGAGTTTAAAGTTTTGGAGTCAAATTACAGATGCTACTTAATGGAAAATTCAAAAGAAGATTTTGGGGAGATAGATACTAACTTAAAAAAGCAATTCAATGGTAAAACATTTTTATGGAAATAAACTAACAAAAGAATTTTACATGAAAGGAGTTAGGTTTAGTAAGATACAAGAATTGTTAAATGTTTTTAAATTTTATTTAAAATTAGTTAAATAGTTAAGATCTTTTCCTAGCGATGGTACTCACATATAGGTGCCCCATGCACACACTTATATTTAATCATGCTGTATCTTTACAAATGGGAAATTCTCCTTTGTTTTTCAGTTTAATCTCAGTTAAAATACGATGATCTCTGTCTTAACTTTAAGGTCAATACCTCACAATGATGAAGGCCTTGCTAGCCAGACCCTTGGTTTTATAGAGTTCTACCCTTCTAATGTTTTTTGACAAAAAACAAGAGAAAGTTGGGATTTTGTTCCTCCACCAAAAAAAACATACCATAGCATTCTGAGGTTATTAATTAAATCCAATTGAGATGAAACATGAATGTTTTTGATAACCACAAACTAGGAGTATATGTAGAAATTGCATAATACTCATTATTTATTTGAGAAACAGTCTTACAACTGTTACAATGTTATTTTAATTACATAAAAAGGTAGTAAAAACAGATGGTAAAAGCTTAAGACATTATTAGGTCTGGGTCTTGTCATAGGATAAAATATTTAAAAAATGTTTTCAATTATATTTTTATTATTCATTAGGAAGTACTTCAATTTTTATGTTTGGTCACTTCATTATTTATTTGACATATTTGGTAAATTTTTGTGATCTAGTTTTTTTTATTTGAGCTGTGTCTCTAAGTTTTTGATAAATTGACAGCTAGAAAAAAATTTCAGTAATAGTAAAGATGATTGACTAGAATGGAATGTAAAATAAAAAAAATGCTCTCAGTAAAAATATTTTAAATTGATGCCTAGACAAAATAAACAATTGAAGAGGACAGAACAGAGGACATAATCAGAAACCTCATTATTAGTAAAGTCAAATATTTCATTATTACATGAATGGAGAGAGTCATAGTTATTAATTTTAAAATGTATATATCACTGTTAAATCTTATAAAGAGTTATTGTCAATATTCCCCTTTTCATGTGTTCAACAATGACATTGTTCTCATGTTATCATAAGTGGATGACTGTATGCTGCAGGTGTTTTTTCTATAGTCATTCACAGACATAATTTATTCATCCCCAGGTGTATATTGGCCACCATTGGACAAGATTGTTTTTGAGAGGAAACCAGTAGAGGGAATAACATTTGAAATGTAAATCAAGAAAATATCTAAAAAATAAAATAAATAAAATAAAAAATAAAAAGATTGTATGTTCTATAAAAGACATAGTTCTGAGTGATGTTCCTTTCCTCTTTGGTGCCATTATTGTGTGTGCTTTGATATTGGTCCACTAAAGTGGTCGTGTACTACTTCAAATACCTTCTTCTCCACACACAAATAAACCACAAAGGAACTACATTGATGTACTTGATTGCTGTGTTTATTTCATTGTTTTTTTTCAAAGATATGGGAATCTGAATATGAAAAAGGAGGCTGTAAATGTAAGTCTGCCATCACAATCTCCTTTCTTCTTTTTTCCTTGATATTTCTCCTAAGCTGTTCTGCAGTTGATTGTTTCTATGGTTTGAGTTTCCATTAAAATAGGTCTGGCACATCAAGAAAACAACAACAACAGAGAGTGTACCCTGAAATCAGGACTATCACAGTTCTATAGTGCTATCCAAAAGTCAGTATCCAAAAGGTTCTGTGGAGAGCCTGGGAGAAACAGAAAATACGATTGTGGAATGTTGTGGCACAGCCTGTTTTAAGTTGCAGAAGTCAGCTGCACAGTGATGTGTCTGGTTACAACACAAATTCACATTGGTAGAGACCAGCTGCACAACACTTTGAAACATTTTCTTCAAAACTGAAAATTCTTCAATAGCAAAATAGAGCCATCGTCATAAGTGAGAATTCTTCATTATCTATAGGCTATTTGCCATATAATATAAGTTTTATAATGTAGCTTTTATGGTCTAGGAATTGTCTGCTTTAAAAAAAACTAAAAAACAAACAAACAAACCAATCTGCAATGAATAGATTCCTTTTAAGATGCACTTTACAATTTGATAGTGGAAACAGTGTGGTTTATCTCTAAGAAAGCAAGGGAGGGAAGATAAATTAAGAAGAGAGGAAAAAATCAAGTTCTTTTTCAACTGAAAAAAAAATAACTCCCCTTTGAAGTATTTGTTGTTCCTTCTATCAGTAATTAAGATCCCTTGTCTGCAAATATCTCCCCAGAGGCTATCCTTACAGCTGCTAGTCTTTCTTTCTACACAGGTTTGTTCATATTGTGTTGCAATCCACTTCTCCTTATATGCAAGAAGATGAGCTCTCTTGGAGTGGCTCAGTTCAATTAGAATTCTTTCCCTTGGGTTTTGAGACTGAAGACCAAAAATATGCCAAGGTTTCCAAGGAGATATGTGAGTATATGGAAATGGGTTGCCTTAAATAGGAAAACTAACTGTGGTAAAGGTACAAACTCAGATCTCCAACCAGAGCAATCCCTCATGCTTGAGTGGTCTATGGTTACTATAGTCTGTCCTTTAAGAAAGGACACCTAAAATAGAATGATGGTTAAGATATGAAAGCTTGGTGTGGTCAACATTTGTCCTTTTCCACCATCTATCACTGTGTTGATTATTGCATGCAGCATGGATGAAAGAAGCTGAAAGACAAACAGAGAGGACGAATGCTAAAAGACAATAATCTATGAATTTCTATTCAAAACTGAATCTGGCTGCAGTATAAGGATGGTTCCCCCACAAAGACCCACAATGTGCTTTATTTATTTACAGGTACAAAATAATTTGCATTCCAGCTAAGATGAATTTAAGACTGGAAAGTTGTGGCTGAAAGTTGTACTTCACTCTACTGTACTGACTGTATTGCACTATACTATACTAACCTACTTGTGGTTTGTAAGCACTTAATTTTATTTTACAGTTAATTGTCTTCTGTACCTACCATCCTACTGAAAACTTACAAGTGATTTGTGACAATACTCGGCAAAGTAAAAGTTCATTTTCAATAGCCTATTCTTTCCAGGACATTGCTGAATATATATATGTGTATACATACATACATACATACATACATATATTGTTAAATGTCTAAATGTCTCTTCTTATTCTCCATAGCTCATCACTGTCAAGTCAAATAGTTTACTTTCTGCTAGGTTCTTCACTATAGAATATGATGCCGATTAATTGACTATTGTCAGTCAAATCTACTCTACAATAAACATATTACCTTAAATTATATAAAAAGAACTAAATAGTCCAATTAATAAAAATAAAAGAAATAAAATTTGTTCTTTAAATTGTGATTCCCTGCGTTTTTCTAAGCTACACAGTCAATTGTGGTTTGGTAGAAAAGGAGCTTTGTGTTGATTGAAATGATGTTGAGATCCATACCACCATCACCTAAAAATAGACTCTGGCTTCTCTTGAAAATCAATACTCAGGGATGCGCTGACGGTTGGGGTAACTATTACACTATTGCATGTAACTAACTCAAGGCCAAATCTATCCCAATAAAATTGCCATTTTTGAATGTTTATATCGTAATGTGGTTTTATAAGCTAATGTAAATGTGAAATTTTCTGATTTTTCAAAAACAAAGGTTATGTTTGACAGTATATTTTAAATAGTATATAGAAGATTATCTAAGGAACATTTCAGTTATTCGTACTTAAAAACTCAGTTTACTTCAGCATTTGATGTTAACACTTATCTATATGCTTGCCCATCTTTATCCTTGTCTTTTCTATTTAAAACACCAAGTTTTACATGAAGAAGTGAATACTTTGATTAATGAAATGGTCAATATATTTTTAATAAATACTTAACAATAACACATTTTTAAGGCAAATCAACTGAAGAATACATAGCATCATTGGGTTAAATCAGACTTAGATAAAATGATAAAGGTTTTCTGGAAGCTTTAAAAGATTTAAAAACATTTCTGTTCACCAACTTCCTGAGGGACTCAGATGCTATGCAAATGTCTTCACTTTACAAAGGATTATAGGCCTCAATACTATACATCTTCAACATATAACTCAGATTTGCTAGAAGCTACATTAATCACAAATTATATTTACTATACAATTTTTATTTATGAGAATAAAAAAGCATTTGTTATCAATATTATGAACATGAAGCAGGATAAAATCATTATCAAAAGAGAGTAAGAGTTGTTGCCCTAAGTATATTAAGCCTTAATCTCAAACATAGTTGTTGCATAAATGCTCAATAGTGACAATATTAAAATTTGTCAATTTTCTGTACATGTACACGTTAGGATAATTCTACTGATCTCTGATCATTTGAGTAATAAATTTAACAAACTTTCAGTTGCATCAGATAGAATTATGTCAAAGTAATAATGTCACTGTGTTATCAACAAACTACAGCATTCATTAGAAACTTGTTTGAATATAAACAATGACCATATAAGAAAAAGAATATTTTTTCATCAATATCTATTTCTGTATTTAAATGTGGCTATAAATATTTTAAAAATATTATTAAGCTACTGTTTTTAAATTTTATTCAATAAACACATGGTACAATAATTTTCCTACTTTTAGTTGCCTCAAAAATATATTACATGATTTTAGAAGCTAATGTCCTATAATTGTTTCAATTTATTTTAATAGACTTAGAGTTATATACAACAAAAGAAAGTGAATAAATTTGGAAACCAAATCTATATTAATGTGAATCACAATAAGCCCAAATAATATGATAGAATACGGGAAAAATCCCTGCATTGCTGGTGGGAGTGCAAAAGTGTGCAACCACTATGGAAATCAATATGGTGGTTCCTCAGAAAACTGTCCATCAATCTACTTAAAGACCCAGCTATATCACTCTTGGGCATATGCCCAAAATAAAGACACTTGATGAACTATGTTCAGAGAAGTTTGATTCATAATTGCAAGAAACTGGAAACCATAGAGATGTCCCTCAATTGGTACATTTACATAATATACTATTACTCAGATGTTTAAAACATATCACAAAATTTGCATGCATTGTGAGTGAGATAACCTAGACCCAGAAAGACATACATCATATGTACTCCCTTATAAGTGGATATTAGCCATTGAGTAAATGATGATAATGCTACAGTCCAACAGAGGTTAGGCAAAGAGGGGAACTGTAGGGGAAAACATAGATCTCCCTGGAAAGGGAAAATAGAATAGATTTTTCAGGTAAGGTTGGAACAAATGGGGATAGGAGTAGAAGAGATTAGTCGCGGGAGTTGAGAGGAGAGAGTCTGGGAAGAAACAACTGAAATTGGAGAGCATTTTGGGGAAACAATACAGTAGAGTCTGAAAGAGGACTCCTAGGAATGAAAGATTTGGAGTCTGAACTGGCCATCTTCTGTAACTGGGCCACTTCTAGTGGTGTGACTGGAACACCAACCTAGCTACAAAACTTTCAGCCTATAACATATCCTGCCTGCAAGATGTGCTGGGTCAATGAAGGCACAAAACTTGTGAGAGGAGTCAACCAATGACTGGTCTAATTGAGGTTCATGCAAGAAAAGGGATCTCATACCTGACACTGCCTGGATGACCAGGAGGCCGAGTCTGGATAGTCCACACACCTAGGATTTAAAAAAAAACAATAAAATTATTGCTAATGATAGTCTACTATACTCAGAATCAGTGCCTAGCCCAAACATCATCTGAGGGCTCCTGGGGCAGCTCATAGTTGCATGCAGAGATCCATAGCCAAACATTATGCAGAGAGAAAAAGCCCTAATTGGAAATCTCCACCAGGTCACATATCTTGGAGCTTGGGGAACATCACAAAAGAAGAGAGGGAGGAGGAATTGTAGGAGCCAAGGGGTTGAGGATACCAGGTATTCATGGCCCATAGAATCAACTAAAAAGGTTTTAAAGCTGTTCATAGACTTAAGCTGCAATTAAGGACTCTGTGCTAGGTCCTCTGCATAGATGTTATGGTTGTGTTTTGTGGGACTCCTGACAGTGGGAGAGAGGTTATCTCTGACTATTTCACCTTCTCTTGGGACCATTTTTCTCCTAATGCCTTGCCTAACCCAGGCCTCATATGAGAGATTGTGGCTAGGCCTAATGCATCTTGCTATGCTGTGTTCAGTTGTTATCATGGGAGACCTGCTCTTTTCTGGAGAAACAGAGGAGTAGTGGATCTGAAGGAGTTGGGGGAAGGGGAACTGGAAGGAGTAGAGGGAGGGGAAACTTCAGTCAGAATATAATGTAACTGGGAAAATATTCAATAAAATATAATATAATATCAAATGCAATTTTAGGTGAATATATGCACATATATACATATGCATGCACTCATGCCACAATGTGTGTGTTTAACTCAGAGGACAACTTGTGGGAGCTGGTCCTCTCTTCTATCATGTGGGTCCCAGAGATTGATCTCAGATCACCAGGCTTGATATGAAGTTCCTTTATCTGCTGAACCACCTCACAATTATTACAAAATATAATCCTTAAATGCAAGAAATGAACTGAAAAAATCCTCAATGTGTAATTATATCAGTTTCTTTTATTTCAATGTGTTTTAATCATAAACAGGACTCAAAGACAACAAAACTAAATTTAAAATGTGGATATCATTGAACACTAAGGGTTAAGAAGAGACTTAAAGAAAGGCTTATAAAAGCTTCATTCTTTAGAGATCATTTGTATATGTAAACAAAAATTATTTACTTCAGAGAAAATTAATTACTGTTAATAGAGACAGAATTGCCAGACAATACTTGCCAGCATTTTAGACCTTACTATTTCTAAGTTATAGTAGTTTATTCACCATGTAAGTTAGCTCAGTTATTTCCTGACTTTTGTATACTGTTAAAAACTCAGTAATTATTTCTTAGGGTCATCATCTGGACTAAATAAACATTGAAGGCTTTTTTTAAATTAAGAAGAAATAAGACAAAGTATCTCAGATTTAACATGACTGAAAATAATAGAAACCTTTGAATTATGCAAATTATCTTCTCTTTATCTACCAAATAATATTGATCAATAAAAAAATAATTTTCACAAAATCCTGCTGATGTTCATAACTTGAATTACCATGTAATAAGCTTCTGAAGAGTGAAAGAGGAGACAAGTGCTTTAACAGTTTAGAACAGTGGTTCTAAACCTGTGTGTCTCAACTCCTTTGTCAAACCTTTAACTCCAAAAATATTTACACTATGACTCATAACAATAGCAAAATTACAGTAATGAAGTAGCAGTGATAATAATTATATGGCTGTGGGTTACCATTACATGAAGAATTAAAGAATCACATCATTTGGAAAATGAGAACCATTGATTTAGAGGCTGTTGAGAAAGAAATTCCAAGATGAGGATATCAGAAAAGACATCTCTGGAGAGCTTGTCAAAGTTCATCCTTAAACAATCATTTCAGCAATAAAGTCTCACCTTACAACTTTAGATGTTGACCAAAAGACAAGGATTCCCTAGCTGAAACTGATCTGAATTGCTCTCTCCATGAGTAGTACCCAAAAGGACCACAAAAGCTTCAAAGGCATGATGAAACCAATAGTTCAACCTAACTATAGCACCATAACTATGTCATAACTATGGCATGATAACCTTAAAGGTTCAGTAGTGTCTTGCATACCTTAGTGGTAGCCTATAGCGCTCTAATCTGACTTGATTAGAAATCTGCTCAATGAGGGACAACATAGCTATCACTAGGAACCTAGCTAACTACTCAGTACTAGTGAAGTCATAATTTCTGGAGGAGAATATAGAATCATTAATTTACAAAACCAGCAAAATCTCTAACAACAATCCATAAACATTTAATCTTATATTGACAGATAAGTGTAGTCTTCACCCATGATCAAGGAAATTTCTCTTTGCAATAGGTACAGAACAATGTAAAAAAAAAACCACAACCAATAAAACCCAGTTGCAGTAGATACACTGATAAAGCACACACAAACAGCTATGGAACATTGCAGAAGAGAATGGAAAGACTTTAAGAACTAGAGGACTAGGAGGGGTTACAAGGGGATTGTGTCTCCTAGTAATAACAGATGCTGTTACTAGATGCTTAACCCATAAAATCTCACCAAATGCCAAAAGGTGAACTAACAAGGATGACAGCAATGGACATGCCAACTGAGTGGAGAAAATCCCACAAGGTCTCAATCCTACACAAAGGACTACAGGAATCTGCAGAAAACTGCAAGCAGAAAAATTAGTCTTCTCTAGGGAAGTGCATAACAATTGATTGCCCTGTGTCAAATGGTCAACCCTGAAACCATGCATAGAAGTTGCATTAAAGGAGTGAGAAAGTTATATTTAAGAATATATATGTACACTGATATACATATATGCATGAAACAACTCCTAGTGAAAAGAGAGGCCAAGAATTTGAAAAAGAGAGAGGTGGGTTTGGGGGAATGTGTAGGGGAAGTAAAAGTAAGGAATAAATGTTGAAATTTCATTATAATCTTTAAAAAAATAAAGTCATATTCACAGTTTGAATCACTTAGCAACTCCACACACCATAAGCAACATAACTGTTAGTAAGAACACTTTGTATTCTAACACAACTGTAGAATAATTGTATCTGAATTCACATGACTCAGTTCAGTGTATCTCCAAGTTTATAACACAGAGTACACAGTGTAAACATCTAGACTGCCTCTTCTTAGCACAGGCCTGCTCTGTATCGAATGTGGCCTGAAGAACTACAACAGAAAGAGGATTTTTGAACCTCTACAGGAAGAGTACACATGGGGCAGATTGTATCTACAGTCCAAAATATAAATTAATTTTTTCACATTAATAGCACAGTAACTATTTGTTCCTATATTTTTAAAAATACTTTGAAAGAGAACAAAAAGAGTGTATGAGAAGGGTTGGAGAAGGAATGGGGCAATGATATAATTACATTACAATCTCAAAAAATTATATATATATAAAATACTTTGAATTTCTACTCATTTTTAAAATATTATAACCTGAGGCAGATTAATATTCACAAGTTTTTCACATTAAGATAAGAATATGCATTCTAATTGAATTTTTGAAATACTTTGTCTTCAAGTAACATAATGATCTTTTCTCTTAAAATGCAAACACATGTTAATGAATCATATACAAAACTTTTGAAGACATTTTCTATAAGGCAGTTATCTTTAAAAAAATAGAAATGTTTACCAGGTTTATAACTTATTAATTTTTCTTAAATATATCTGCCTGTATCCATTTGTAAAGAAGGTGACAGAGAACATCTTTGATAAATTTTTTCTTCTTTCTCTTTCTTTCTTTCTTTCTTTCTTTCTTTCTTTCTTTCTTTCTTTCTTTCTTTCTTTCTTTCTTTCTTTCTTTCTTTCTTTCTTTCAAGAAAACCAAGATCCTAAGGGCCACTGTTCTCATAAAAAGTGACAAAGTGCTGTACCAGGTTTATTCAGCTCTGAATGGAAGAGTCTCTGTCTCCTCTCAGGAGAGCAATGCTTTTAATGACTCTGGAGACAGGGCTGTTCTTTGGAAATCAAAAACCACAGCCTGAAGTGACAGTGGCCTCTTTGTGTTTTACCTTTTAATGGGAACTAATATTTTCTCCAATTTTTCATTTTTCCCACCCACAAATAGCTGCTATAAAGAGCGAGCTGTAATGCTTATCCCATTTACTTCTGTACTTGAAGTAACAAGGCTGATGTGCCGAGTCCCTAGACTAATCCTTTATTAGGAGACAGAGACTTTTATCAGAATAAACAAAACCAGAAATTTCATCTTAATAAAGCAGGTGTAGCCCTCTGCTGCTGTTTCTGCTACTCGTAAATGATCACTGTGTGCATCAATTTAGTCCTTCTTGGAATGGAAAATAACTCATGGCTTCTATCTGAAGTAATAGAGAGATCACTAGGAATACACCTCCTCAGAAAACATAGAACCGATTAAAGAAAGATATATGTACTGTATAATACGATACGCTGTAGAAATATTCAGCTAGGAAAACTTAGAAACAGTCACAAAAGAATTTCAAAATTGGTAAGGCAATAATCTAGTAGCTTTTCATAATGATCTTTACACAATGCAACTTTAGCTCTATATGGGCATTTAAGTGCAACAGCCTAAGTTATTGTTTTTATTCCTTCAGACTCAGACTTCTTCTCAGGAAGTTATGAGTCCAGACAGCTCAAAAGTATCAATTTTCAAAGAGGTAACTGTAGAGATTGTATTTTTCTACCACAGTGAATAATTGAAGCAGAACAAATAAATGAAAAAGAATGTAACTTCATCCCTTCCTGAGGGACAATGTTGCTTGCTCTTTTAAAGATGAAATATTGACTGTTGATAATAATTCCACCTTTGTTATTTGAATAATCTGTTCATTAGAAAATAAGTGATAAACTTGAGGGGGAAGTGTATTTGTCATATTAGAAGAAAGTAAAAATAGTATCAATTCCAGAGTTAATTCTGAATTCCCTCATGAATGAATGATGCCCATGTCTCCAATATTGTGGAGGCAAAGCAAAGCCACTTACAGCAGAAACACCTGGAATGAATGCTATTGACTCAAATTTCTAGACTCCGTAATAGATGTAAGAATTGCATTTATGGAATCTGAATTTAATTATTCCCTTAGAATTTCCTGTAGCTTGAGCTGGTGAAATCGCTCATCAGGTAAAGATGCTAAGGACGAGCATGAGGACCTGAGCTCCGTCTCTGAGTCCCACATAGTAGAAAAGGATGAACTCCCATAAATTTTCCTCTAACTCCCAAATGTGCACTCTCTCCTCCTCCCTCTCCTCCTCTCCATTCCTCTCCCTCTTCCTCCCCTAACTCTCTCTCTCTCTCACACACACACACATATGCATGCATGCATGCACACACAGAGAGAATGTAACAAAATTAATCAGTTTTAATGACCATATCCATGATATCATTAATATTTTAAACTTATGCATAATACATATTGCTAAATAAATTTTTGTGAATGAGTACAGATATAACACAACTATAAAATATAAAAATATAAGCAAATCAGGGAGAATTCAACTACAAAAATTTCTGTTAACAAAAGTCTATGACAGACACAAATGAAAATAAAAACACAACTTATTGGAGCCTTTAGAGTAAATCTAACACTGTTCTAAAGGTACAGTGTATAGCTATGAGAAGTTACATTTTTAAAAACTAGCAATCCCAAAGAAAAACCTAAATGATGAATATTAAGTCACATGAAACAGAATCAAGATAAACACAAAAGCAACAGATGAAAAGAAGTAAGAAAACCCATGACAGATATTAACAAAGAATAGTACATGGAGTTTTCTGGACATGAACTGTTCTTTGAAAAAGATGAGATGGACAAACTCTTGTTTTATCTAACCAAAAAAGAGAGAAGAACAAACTTTGTAAAATCAGTGGTGGTATCACAACATATTTTGATGAAATCTAGAGAGTGAGCATCACTAGAGAACATTTTTAAAATTTAGCTTAATAAAATCTGAATAATCTAGAAGAAATGGTTAAAGTTCTAGTAATATATAACCTATACAATAAATAACAATGAGGAGTCTAAGCAGATTCATAACAACAACCACAACAAAATGTCTAAAAGCAATGATAGTCTACAAGGGAAAGTTTTGACTAGCTGAATTGACTGGTGAGTCTACAAAACCTGCAAAGAATGAGTATCAATGCTCCTCAGACTTCTCAATAGAATACAAAGAGAAGAATCCCTATTGAACTGCTCCCCCTTGAAGTCCTCCCTATTGAATCACTCTGTGCTGAACTCCTCCAAAAAAGGCATTGCCCTAATATCAAAACTGGGTCATGCACAGTTACAGACTAACTTTGCAAATGAACATAACTGTAAAAATTAATAAAATAGTTGCAATCTGAATTTAAGAACACACTAAGAGGATGGGGATTGCTCTTAAGAGGAGGAGTATTTGAAAAACTGAAAATCATTCCTTTGAACGCAGAAACACAGGGGTACCTGCTCTTTCTGATCATGAGAGGAATAAAATCTTCATATACAAGATATAGCCAGAATGGAAAGACAACAAAGTGTCCCTATACGCAGAATACATGCTTCTGCACCTAAAATGTACTAAAGCCATTACCAGAACATCCTGATCAGATAAACCCTTTCAGTTAAGTCACAAAATCAATATTCAAACCCAGAATCTTTTCTACAAATAACAAACTTATTGAAACTAAAACCAGAAAAAAGTTACACTCATAATAGTTTTAAAACAAGTAATAAGACATTTAGAAATAAATCTAGCCCAAGAGGTTAAAGACTTCTCCATCAAACACTTTTAAACACAAGAAACTGGAGACAAAAAGATGGAAAACCATTTCATCTTCATTAGTATTAAAAATGTTACAAAAATAGCTACTTTGTTAAAGTGGCCAAAAAAAAATTGCGGTATAATTTAATTGTAATGACACCCATCACAAAACTATGAAACTTAATCCAGGAGCCAACAAAATGACTCAGTTGATAAAATATTTGTCATTAAAGTCTGATCACTCATTCTCGCTTGTAGAACCCCCAGTGGAAGAAGAAAACCATCTACAGAATGTTGTCCACTTAACTTTACACAAGCATTGGAGCATTATGATATGCACCTCTCTCTCTCTCTCTCTCTCTCTCTCTCTCTCTCTCTCTCTCTCTCTCTCTCTCTCACACACACACACACACACACACATGCACACACATACAATAAATTAATAATTATTGTTAATAATAATAAACCTTTTAATCTCAAAATTCATTTAGAAGTACACAAGATTCCGGGTTGTCAAAGAAATCCTAAGTAGAGAAAGCAATGCTGGAATTATCATAATAGAAGAGTCAAACTACATTGCATAGCCATAGTAACAGAGACAACATGCACTGGTGCAAAAGAGATATGAAGATAAACCGAAAATATCAGAGGATCAAGAAATAAACTCACAAATCTACAGCCTCCTAGGGTTATTTTTTTATTTTGAAAAACATACAAAAACATACATTGGACAAAAGACAGTTTCTTCAACAAATGATGTTGGGAAAACTGTATTCCCATTTGTAGAAGAATGCAATTAGATCAATTTCTCTTGCCCTACATAAAAATTCATTCAAAGTGGTCCAAAATCTACTTAATATGAGGCCTGAAATTCTGAAAGTAAGCACAGGAGAGACACTTCATGATAAAGTCATTGTTAAAACTTTCTGAAAATATTCTGAGAACATGTGAAATAAGCCTAAGGACTGATAGTTGAGAACTGTTGGGAAAGTCTTCTACTTAAGGTATGTTTGAATAGCTTCTCTGAGCTCCTTGCAAACTGGAGGACTCCCCAAATAAAGCATATGCACACCAACTAATAAAATAAAATAATAAGATTTTAGCTTTGTTTTGAATTTTGGTGGGCTGTTAAAATATTTTACTTATTGTTGGAAAGGACATATAAATCATGGATCACATGAGGAGTTCAGAAAACAATTTTCAGAAACTAGTTTTCTACCTCCAAACCTTGTTAAGAAAAGTGTTTCTTGTAGTTTCTAGTATCCTTCCTCCTCAGTGAAGATAGCCTTCAAGTTTCCAGGCAATTCTCCTGTCTCTAAGTACCATCCTCTGGTGGGAATCCTGGGATTGCAGATGGATAGTACAGTATCCAGCATCAGACAGAATCAAACTCAGGTAATCAGACTTGGACCACAAGTGTTTTGGCAACAGATTTTGTGAGACAGAATTTTGTTGAGTCCCTGATAGCCCTAGCACTCACTCTGTAGTCTATGCTGCCTTTGACCTTGAGTGGTAGAGTATTTGCTTAAAATGGGTGTTTTTATGAGTTTTCTATAAGAGTAAACAGGAAACTGAAGCTTTCCTGTTGGAAGATTTTGGATCATTATTATGTAATTGCAATAGATGTAAGAGGATTATATTGTAAACTTTTGGAGAATAATTGTTCATATATATATATATGTTCATATATATATTTTATACATATTTATACATTATTATACATTATATTTATACATATATATATTTTATACATATTTGATATATATACATATATTTGATAATATATGTAGTATATATAATATACATCATGAAACATTTTCATTATGCAGAAAAGGAAATGACAAGCTGGCTATGCATTTGTAATGAAAAATACTGTCCCAATATCAACATAAGACATTCTATTTTTGTTGTTATGTGTAAAGTTTCTGCATTTTCACTAAAGGCAATTATTGGCAGATCTACCTACTCAAAGGAGTATTATTCTAACAAGCAATTTCCCTTTGTTTTGTTTGCTTCCTTTTTTATTCTAACTACTTAGAAATGTTTATAGGATACAATCTCTGGGCTAGTTGTAAGATTGTACTCATTCTTGGGTGTTAAAATTTTCTTTAAAGAGCTATGAATTTGTCTTAAAGTATGTATTTCCTAAATTGACGATCTATAAACAATTCCATCAACCCATGTGTTCAAGAAGTAGTAACATACAACTGCACATATTTCTAGATAAATCTACACACATAATCTCAAGAACATCCATAAAAAATGTAAAATTGAAGGTTACCGTATCCAGACTTTTATGAAGTCGAAAACATCCTAGAAGGAGGTAGCTTTTGTAGCATTTGAAACCAATCAATCCTTTATATATAAAGGGCTGGCTTTAATGCCTCTATTTTTAAGGAAAGATGACAGGGTAATCTAGGAGGTTTTATATTGTTTTAATATGGACTGATAGTCAAATTTTGACCCATATATTTATTTCAATCACTTTGACCAATAATTTACTCTGTGCTTTTCTCCCTATGTTTCAGCACTTCTATGCCCCACAAGGAAATGAGCTATTGATAGATACCTATGTGGCCCAGAGTGCATGTTGTCAAGACTGTCATGAATTCTTTTACCCCCTCCTCTTTAGCAACTTATTGATCAAGATTCATTTTGACACAATTTTAATGATGTACTAAATTGCTCTTATGATTATAAGTTGGCACATACTTAAAGGCATGTTAAAAGCAAAAAAGTTTTTCAAGTTATTTTTCTTATCATTTTAATGTCTTTCAGCCTATATAGTCTCTTTTGTGTCCACTGCTTGGATATTACTCTCTCAAGCCTATACCCACATAATAATGTTAAATCTAATGTTCAGTAATTTCCCTTTGTTTTTTTATTTATTTTTATTTTGCAGTTTCACCTCCCTCCCCTCTTCTCAGTTATTCTTTTGCCCACCTCTGCACCCATCCACTACTCCTTTGCTTCTCTGCAGAAAATGGGAGGTCTCCCATGGATATCAACCAGCCCTGGCATATCAGGCTGCAGTAAGACTAGATGCATCCTCTCCTGTTGTGGCTAGATGAGGAGGAAAGAGTCCCAAGGACAGCCAACAGAGGCAGAAAGAGACCCTGTTCCCACTTTTAGGAGTTCCAGATGAAGAACAAGCTACATAACTATAACAAACATATGTACACAAGATCTAAGTCAGTCCTATGTCTGCTTTCTGGCTGGTGATTCAGTCTCTATGCGCACCTATGGACCCAGGTTAGTTGATGTGAATTTTCCTATGGTGTGCTTGACCTCCTACAATCCTTCCCCCTCTTCTGCATGATTCCCCAAGCTCGGCCTAATGTTTGGCTTTGGCTCTCTGCATCTGTTTCTATCAATTGCTGTGTGAAGCTTCTCTGATGATTATACTGGAGGCTATGTCTTGAAGTATAGCAAGATATCATTAGCAATGTCAGGGGCAGGCTCCCTCTCACGGCATGAGACTCAAGCTGGACTAGTAATTTGTTGGCCATTCCCTCAATTTCTGCTTCATATTCACTCCTATCCATCTTTTGGGCAGGGTGAATTATAGGTATGTTTTGTGGCTGGGTTGATATTCCAATCCCTCCATTATAAGTCTTGCCTGATTATAGGAGATGGCAATTTCAGACTATGTCCCTCATTGCTAGGAGTCTTAACTAGGGTCATTCTTACAGATTCCTGGGTGTTTCCATTACCCTAGATTTCTAGCTCATCCCAGATATTCCCTCCCATTCCAGTTGTCTCTCCCAGTACTCTCTCCCTTTGCCTTCCCCAAACTTGATCCCTCCTGCTCCCATCCCCATATAATTCCCTCCCCCCGTCCATGCCCTGTGTCTATTCTATCCCCCTTTCAGTGAGGTTCATTAGTTCCTGCCCCTCATGAGCCTTCTTTGATATGTAGTTTCTTTGAGTCTGTGGGTGGTAGGATGCTTATTCTTCACTTTATGTCTTGTATTCATTTATGAGTAGATAAGATGTTTTGTCTTTTCAGGTCTGGGTTTCTTCACTCTTTATGATCTTTTCTAGTTCCATCTATTTGTCTATAAATTTTATGATGTCATTGTTTTTAACAGCTGAGTTATACTTCATTATGTACATGTACCACATTTTCTTTGTACATTATTCAGTTAAGGGAATTCTAGGTGGTTTGCAGTTTCTGGCGATTATGAATAAAGTTGCTATAAACTTAGATGAGCAAGTGTCTTTGTGGTAGGGTGGATTGTCCTTTGACATTATGCCCAGGAGTGGTAGCACTGGGTCTTGTGGTCAAACTATTCACAATTATTTGAGAAACCACCAAATTTATTTCCAACGTGGCTGTACAAATTTGCACTGCCACCAACAATGGATGAGTGTTCTCCTTGGTCCACATTCTCACTAGTATGAGATTGAAAATTTCATCTTTGTCATTCTGACACATGTAAGATAGAATTTCAGAGTTGTTTGTTTTGCATTTCCCTGATGACTAAGGATGTTGAACATTTCTTTAATTGCTTCTTGGAAATTAAAGATTCTTCTGTCAAGAATTCTGTTTAAATCTATACCTCATTTTTAATTGAATTATTTGGCTTTTTAATATCTACTTTCTTGAGTTTTTTATATATTTTGGATATCAGCTCTCTGTCAGGTGTGATATAGGTGAAGATCTTTTCCTATACTGTAGACTGCCATATTACCTTTTTGATCAACCTGTCTGGTTTTATACTAATACCATTTTGTTTTTGTTACTATTGTTCTGTAATATATAGCTTGAAATCAGGGATAGTAATACCTCCAGAAGATCTTTTATTATGCAGAATTGTTTTAGTTATCCTGTTTTTTGTTTGTTTTTCCATATGAAGTTGATTATTGTTCTTTCCAGGTCTATATAGAATTATATTGGAATTTTCATAGGGATTGTGTTGAATATTACTTCTGGTAAAATGGTCATTTTTACTACACTAATCCCAGTGAACTATGAGCATGGGGCATCTATCTGTCTTCTCGTATATTCTTCAATTTCCTTCTTCAAAAACTTGATTTTCTTATCATGTAGGTCTTTCATGTTCTTGGTTAGGGTTACACCAAAATATTCTATATTATTTGTGGCTATTTTGAAAGGTGCTGTTTCCATGATTTCTTTCTTTTTTTTTTTTTTTTTTTTTTTTTTTTTTTTTTAATTTTATTTTATTTTATTTTTTTAATTTACATTCCAAATCACTTCCCCTTTCCCGTTTCCTCCCTCCCCGAAAGTCCCATAAGCCCCCTTCCCTCCCTCTTTTCTCCGTTCAACCCCCTCTCATTACTCTGTCCTGGCGTTCCCCTACATCCAGTCTTTCCAGGACCAGGGGTCTCTCCTTCCATCTTTTTAGAAATCTATTGATATGCTGATTGTGTCTAGGGTATTCTGAGATTCTGGGTCAATATCCCCTTATCAGTGACTTCATACCATGTGTGATCTTTTGTGATTGGGTTACCTCACTAAGGATGATATTTTCAAGTTCTGACCATTTGCCTAGGAATTTCGTGAATTCATTGTTTTTAATTGCAGAGTAGTATTCCATTGTGTAAATATACCACATCTTCTGAATCCATTCCTCCGTTGAGGGACATCTGGGTTCTTTCCAGCTTCTGGCTATTATAAATAAGGCTGCTATGAATATAGTGGAGCATGTGTCCTTATTGCATGCAGGTAAAGTCTCTGGGTATATGCCCAGGAGTGGTATAGCCGGATCCTCCGGAAGTGTCATGCCCAGTTTTCTGAGGAGCCGCCAGACTGCTTTCCAGAGTGGTTGTACCAGCCTGCAATTCCACCAGCAGTGGAGGAGTGTTCCTCTTTCTCCACATCCTCGCCAACAACTGCTGTCTCCTGTGTTTTTGATCTTAGCCATCCTGACTGGTGTGAGATGGAATCTCAGGGTTGTTTTGATTTGCATTTCCCTAATGACTAAGGATGATGAACATCTCTTTAGGTGCTTCTCAGCCATTAGATATTCTTCAGGTGAGAACTCTTTGTTTAGCTCTGTACCCCATTTTTTAATAGGGTTACTTGCCTCTCTGGAGTTTAACTTCTTGAGTTCTTTGTATATCTTGGATATTAGCCCTCTGTCGGATGTAAGGTTGGTAAAGATCATTTCCCAGTTAGTTGGTTGCCGCTTTGTCTTTTTGACAGTGTCTTTTGCCTTGCAAAAACTTTGTAATTTAATGAGGTCCCATTTGTCTATTCTTGATCTTAGAGTATAAGCTATTGGAGTTCTGTTCAGGAAATTCTCCCCTGTGCCCATATGTTCAAGGTTCTTCCCTAGTTTCCCTTCTATTAGTTTCAGTGTGTCTGGTTTTATGTGGAGATCTTTGATCCACTTAGAATTGAGCTTAGTGCAAGGAGATAAGGATGGGTCAATTTGCATTCTTCTGCATGTTGACCTCCAGCTGAGCCAGCACCATTTGTTGAAAAGGCTATCTTTTTTCCACTGGATGGTTTTAGCTCCTTTGTCAAAGATCAAGTGACCATAGGAGTGTGGATTCATTTCTGGGTCTTCAATTCTGTTCCATTGATCTACATGTCTGTTACTGTACCAATACCATGCAGTTTTTAACACTATTGCTCTGTAGTACAGCTTGAGGTCCATGATTTCTTTCTTAACCCATTTATTGTTTGAATATTGAAAAACTACTGGTTTTTTAGTTAATTTTATATTTAGCTACTTCTCTGAAGATGTTTATCAGCTGTATGAGTTCCCTAGTAGAAATTTGAGGTTACTTCTAGGTACTATCATATCATGTATGGATAGCAATGCTTTGACTTCTTCATTTCCAATTTGTGTCTCCTTGACTTCCTTTAGTTATCTTATTTCTCTAGATAAAATAGTCATGGACTCTCTGGTGCTTTGCTTTTCTGTAGGAAGGCTTGGGATGTACTTAGCACGATTATACGAATCTGATTTTGACCAAGGGTTTAAATGCCAATGAGACTTTCTGCAAAGAAGTTTTTCTACAAAGTCCAACTGATTACAACTGCAGTTATGTGTAGAGTTTGGAATGTTGCAAGTTTAGAAGAAAATTACTTTACCACTGGCTATTTTCAGCACCTTGAACTTGTCCACATCTATGTCAGATCTAACATCCTGTAACTGAAAAAATAAAATAAAAAATGTTTGGACTCTTATTAACTTAGTTGAACCAAACTTCCACCTAGAAAAAGGCTAAGATTGTCATTAGATAGTACCTAAAGCATAGAGGAGAGCTTCTCTCATCTTCCTATAAATATCCCTCTAATGTTTCTATCAATATACTTTAAAACTGACTTGATTTGTGAGTTCTTTGTTCTATAAAACTTCATGAAACTGTTTCTATATTGCATCATGAAATATGAGGTAACCTAAATTTGTATTTCCAGGCCATGGTCACTCATATTTGGCTTTGTCTCTTATTCCTCTTAAGGTGTGAGCCATGGAGTGTTTTAGTTTTTGTTTTGTTTTGTGTCAGCAAAGCAATAAAACCAATAAGTTTTTCCATTCTGTCTACATTGGTTGAGAATCACTGTCTGGATATACAACTAACAAAAACACTTACTAAGCTCTTCTACTTGTGAGACCAAAGAAGCAGGCATAATGGGAATTCCAGAGTATTCTACCTTCTTTGAAGTGGCCCTGATTAAGCAACAGAGGGCCCAATCTTCATTTTAATCATGTGCTAAATGCTGGAAAAATTGGTGAAGCATCTGTTAGTATCAGACAGTGGTTCTTACTTGGAAGATAGAGGGATGTCATTTTGCCCACCAGGTGACATTGGCTAATATTATAACACATTTTCGGTTCTCATAACCATTTGTAATATGGGTAATTTAGATTTTTAGCAAGTGGAAGGCAGTGATAAAGTTAAGCATCTTTTAATGTATACAGCATCCCACAACAACAAAATGGTAGTTGTGAAGAAATTTAGAAGCCATTGCATAAACTTTTGTACTACAAATGTCAGACAGGTCTTCATGTCATAAAAGTTTACTAAAAGGCACGAAGAAGTTTAGAGATAAGTCATGCTCAAGAAAAACAACTGTCAGAGACAGTAACAAGAGAGAGTCACCATTTAAAGATGTATTTTCAAATGTAGTATGAAACACAGGCAGAAAATGAAAGCAAATGGAAATACAACAAAAACAGCAAAGCTCTGTCTAATGGAGAAATTTTGTTCCTTTATATAGGATATGAATTTAATGCATGATAATTATTCATTCGCCCTTCAAATCGTTGTAATAGGGAGCTATGTTATGCAGTGTTTGTCTTACTGAGTCAATGATATTTAGGGGAGACAATAAGATCTATGTTCGGTCCATATTAAAGCCAAATTGGGCATGTTTAACTAAGGAGTTTTAACCACAGCTTTTTATTAGGCTGATCCTTGTACAAACTAAATGGAAGTGGGTTGGATGCTTTCCTATAGTAAAATGTCTCCTTAAGTACACACTCAGATAAAAGTAGTTAAAGCAGAATATGTTCAAACTAGACTGCCTAGATTGTTAGTCCTGTTTGAATTAAATCCACAAACACTTCAGGTTTTTATTTGGCAGGACAGCAGCAAACTTCTTTGAAAATTGGCTTTAAATACAAATATCAATTCTACATTCAGCATTCATACTTTTAAATGTTCCTCTATAAACTATTTTTCTAAGACTAAGATATTCTTAGACAAAAAAATCTTAACGAAATTGAAGAAGTTTCAATAGGTAAAAAAAGACTTTCTATGGCCAGTAGGCAGAGAAAAGGACATTCTCATGAGAGAAGGCCTGCTGTAGAAATAATTTTCACAAAGAATCTATCGTAGTGCAAGCAGGGAAAGACTGAGGTACAAAGATATGCATATGACAGTGCACAATGTCTGCTAATAAACAGACCTGTTTCTTTTTAATGCGAAATCTTTTAGCTTTCTGCCTGGATGATATTGTATAAGGTCACCATAATCAACAGTTTCAGCACTGCTCTGTAGAAGCAAAAGTCTAAATACATCAGCAATTTCTTAAGAAAGTGCAAAATGCCAAACAAATTGGGAATTTATTAACTAGAGATAGCTCTGACATTTCCCATGGCTTTTTGGAGAACTGAAACATTCATTCCTGACTCTATTTTTATTAGATATATTCTTTATTTACATTTCAAATGTTGTCCTCTTTTCTGGTTTCCCCTCCCCTGAAAATCCCATAAGCCATCTCCCCTTCCCCAATCAACCCTCCCCCCGCTTCCCTGTCCTGGTATTCCTCTACACTATGACATCAAGTCTTTCCAGGACCAAGGGCCTCTCCTCCCTTTGGTGTCTAACAAGACCATCCTCTGCTGCCTATGTGTCTGGAGCCAAGGGTAACACCATGTATACTCTTTGGTTGATGGTATTGTCTCTGGGAGCTCTGGAAGTACTGGGTAACCCATATTGTTGTTCCTCCTGTGGTGCTGCAAAACCATTTAGTTCCTTGGGTCCTTTCTCTAGCTCCCCCACTGGGGACCCTGTGCTCAGTTTAATGGATGCCTGAGAGTGTCCCCCTCTGTATTTGTCATTCACTAGGAAAGCCTCCAAGGTGATACCTATGTCCGGCTCCTGTCAGCCAGAACTTGTAGGCATCCACAATACTGTCAGGGTTTTATAACTGTATATAGGATGGAACCCTGGGTGGGGTGGTCTCTGGATGGTCTTCCCTTCTGATTCTACTCCAAATTCTTTCTCTGTATCTCCTTCTGGAGGTATTTTTTCCCTTTTCTACAAAGGACCCAAGGATCCATACTTTGTCTTTCCCCTTCTTGGGCATCAAGTGATATGTGAAATAAGTCTTGGAAATTCCAAGCTTCTGGGCTAATATCCACTCATCAGTGAGTTCATACCATGTGTGTTCTTTTGTGAACCTCACTCAGGATGATATTTTCCAGTTCCAACCATTTGTCTAAGAATTTCATGAATTCATTGTTTTTAATGACTGGATAGTACTCCATTGTGTATATATGCCACATTTTTCTGTATCCATTCCTCCATTTAGAGACATCTGGGTTCTTTCCAGCTTCTAGCTATTATAAATAAGGCTGCGATGAACATAGGGGAGCCTGTGTCCTTATTACATTCTGGAGAATCCTCTGGGTATATGCCCAGGAGTGGTATAGCAGGGTCCTCTGGTAGTAATATGCCCAGTTTTCTGAGGAACCTCCAAACTGATTTCCAGAGTGGTTGTACCAGCATGCAATCCCACCAGCAGTGGAGGAGGGTTCCTTTTTCTCCACAACCTCTCCAGCACCTGCTGTCTCCTGAGTTTTCTATTTTAGCCATTCTGACCAGTGTGAGGTGAAATCTCAGGGTTGTTTTGATTTGCATTTCCATGATGACAAAGGATGTTGAAAGTTTCTTTAGTTGCTTCTAGCCATTCTATATTCTTTAGGTGAAACTTCTTTGTTTAGCTCTCTACTCCATCTTTTAATAGGGTTATTTGGTTCTCTGGAGTCTAACTTCTTGAGTTACTTGTATATATTGGATATTAGCCCTCTGTCAGATGTAGAGTTGGTAAAGATATTTTCTCAATTTGTTAGTTGCTGTTTTGTCCTATTGCCAGTGTCCTTGGCCATATAGAAACTTTGTAATTTTATGAGGTCCCATTTGTCAAAATTATTGATCATAGGGCATAGGTTATTGGTGTTCTGTTTATGAAATTTTCCCCTGTGCCCATATGTTCAAGGCTCTTTCCCAGTGTCTTTTCTAGTAGTTTTGGTGTGTCTGGTTTTATGTAGAGGTCATTGATCCACTTGGACTTGAGCTTAGTACAAGGAGATGAGAATGGAACAAATTGCACTCTTCTACATATTAGCCACCAGTTGAGCCAGCACCAAGTGTTGAAAAGGCTATTTTTTCCACTGGATGGTTTTAGCTCCTTTGTCAAAGACCAAGTGACCATAGATGTGTGGGTTCATTTCTTGCTATTCAATTCTATTCCATTGATCTACCTGCCTGTCACGGTACCAATACCCTGCAAATTTTAGCATCAATGCTCTGTAGTACTGCTTGAGGCCTAGGTTACTAATTCCCCCAAAAGTTCTTTTACTGTTGAGAATAGTTTTTGCTATACTGGATGTTTTGTTACTCCAGATGAATTTGAGAATTGCTCTTTCTAACTCTATGAAGAATTGAGTTGGAATTTTGATAGGGATTGCATTGATTCTGTATATTGCTTTTGGCAAAATGGTCATTTTTACTATATTATTCCTGTCAATCCACAAGCATGGGAGATCTTTCCATCTTATGAGGTCTTCTTTGATTTCTTTCTTCAGAGACTTGAAGTTCTTGTCATAGAAAACTTTCACTTGTTTGGTTAGAGTCACACCAAAATACATTATATTGTTTGTGACTATTGTGAAGGGTGTCATTTGCCTAATTTCTTCTTCACCCTCTTTATCCTTTGAATATAGGAAGGCTACTGAATTGTTTGAATTAATTTTACATCCAGCCACTTAGCTGAAGATGTTCATCAGCTGTAGGAGTTCTCTGGTAGAGATTTTGGCTCACTTAAGAGTACTATCATATCATCTGCAAATAGTGATAATTTGACTTCTTCCTTTCCAAGATGTATCCCTTTGACCTCCTTTTGTTGTCTAATTGCCCTAACTAGAACCTCAAGTACTATATTAAGTAAATATGGAGAGAGAGGGCAGCTTTGTCTAGTCCCTGATTTTAGTGGGATTGCTTCAATTTTCTCTCCATTTAATTTGATCTTAGCTACCAGTTTGCTGTACCTTGCTTTTGCTATGTTTAGATATGGGTCTTGAATTCCTGATCTTTCCAAGACTTTTAGCATGAAAAGATGCTGAATTTTGTCAAATGCTTTCTCAGCATCTAATAAAATGACCATGTGGTTTTTTTCTTTGAGTTTGTTTATGTAGTGGATTGCATTAATGGTTTCTGTATATTGAACCATCCCTGCACCCCTAGGATGAAGCCAATTTGATCATGGTGAATGATCATTTTGATAAGTTCTTAGATTCGGTTGTTATGAATTTTACTGAGTATTTTTGCATTGATATTCATAAGAGAAATTGATCTAAAATTCTCTTTCTTTGTAGGATCTTTGTGAGGTTTTGGTGTCAGCATAATTGTGGCTTCATAGAATGAGTTGGGTACTGTTCCTTCTGTTTCTATTTTGTGGAATAGTTTGAAGAGTATTGGTGTCAGGACTTCATTGAAGTTCTGATAGAATTCTGCACTAAAAGTATCTGGTCCTGTGCTTTTCTGGTTAGAACATATTCAATGATTCTGTTTACATATTCAGTTTGTTAGCCTATGTCTTTTTATTGGGGAATTAAGTTCATTGGTATTAAGAGTTATTAAGGCATAGTGATTATTTTTTCCTGTTATTTTTGATGTCATTTTTATGTTTGAGTGGTTATCTTCTTTTTGGTTTGTTGAAAGAAGATTACTATCTTGCTTTTTCTAGGGTGTAGTTGCCCTCCTTGTATTGGCATTTTCCATTCATTATCCTTTGTAGGGCTGGATTTGTGGAAAGATATTGTGTAAATTTGGTTTTATCATGTAATATTTTGGTTTCTCCACCTATGGTGATTCAGAGTTTTGCTGGATATAGTAGTCTGGGCTGTCATTTGTGTTCTCTTAGATTCTGTATGACATCTGCCTTGGATCTTCGAGCTTTCATGGTCTGATGAGAAGTCTGGTGTAATTCTGATAGGTCTTGCTTTATAAGTTACCTTGCCTTTTTCTTTTACTGCTTTTAATATTCTTTCTTTGTTTAGCACATTTGGTGTTTTGATTATTATGTGACAGGAGGTATTTCTGTTCTGGTCCAGTCTGTTTGGAGTTCTGCAGGCTTCTTGTATGTTCATGGGCATCTCTGTCTTTAGGTGAGGGAAGTTTTCTTCTATAATTTTGTTGAAGATTATTACTGGCCCTTAAAGTTGTAAATCTTCTCTCTCTTCTATGCCTATGATCCTTAGGTTTTTGTCTTCTCATTGTGTCCTGAATTTCCTGGACACTTCAGGTTACAAGCTTGTTGCATTTTCTGACTGTTGAGTCAACGCTTTCTATGATATCTTCAGCACCTGAGATTCTTCTATCTCTTGTATTGTTGTTGATGTTTGCATCTATGACTCCTGATTTCTTTCCAGGGTTTTCTATCACCTAAGTTGTCTCCCTTTGTGATTTTTTTTTAGTTGTTTCTATTTCTGTTTTTAGATCCTGGATGGTTTTGCTCAGTTCCTTCACTTGTTTTGTTGTTGTTGTTGTTGTTGTTGTGTGTGTGTGTGTGTGTGTGTGTGTGTGTGTGTGTTCCTGTAATTCTTTAAAGGATGTTTGTGTTTCCTCTTTCCGGATTTCTGCCTGTTGATCCTTGTTCTCCTGCATTTCTTTAAGTGATTTTTTCGTTTCCTCTTTATGTGCTTCTATCTGTTCACCCATGTTCTCCTGAATTTCTTTAAGTGATTTTTGTGTTTCCTTTTAAGGGCTTCTACTTGTTGACACATGTTCTCCTGTACTTATTTAAGGGAATTATTTCTTTCTTTCTTGAAATCCTCTATCAGCATCATGAGATGTGATTTCAAATGCAGATCTTGCTTTTCTGGCATATTGGGGTATCTAGGAATAGCAGGAAGGTCCCTCTGCACATCTGGGTGGTTAAACTGCCTCCCTGCATCACTTAGATATGGCGTGCTGTGCCAGAGGATGGACCCCAGCCAGAGATGGAAACTGGAGGACTTCCACCAGAAGTTTTCCGGCATGAACCTCTGAGCTGCAGTGCAGGTCTCACCAGTGTTGTCTTCTCTGTGCTGCTGGGTGAATATCTAGCTTCCTGTGCCACTTGGAGATGGCATGCTGTGACAGAGGATGATCCCAAGCCAGAGACAGAAACCAGAAGGCTTCTGCCAGAGGGTTCCAGACAGGATCCTCTGAACTGCAGGGCAGGTCTCACCTGTGCTGGCTGTCTTCTCTGCACCACTGGCTGGATAGCTAGCTTCCTGTGCCACTTGGAGATGGTGCGCTGTGGCAGAGGATGGTCCCAAGCTCCATTCCTGAGTCTTTGTCCAAAGAACAAGTGTTCTCTGGTAGATCTATGAGTGTGGTTTTTGTTTTGACTTCTTAAAAATCATGATCTTATGTCCATCCTACCATTTAGTGTTTACATGAACCTGGCAGGAGACACACAAGATGGCAGACTTGGCATATCTTATTATAACCAGGTCCTACTTATTGTTTTTTCTATGGTCACAAACTATAAAATATTATTATTACCCTTAATTTCCTTTTTGTTCTGGTTTCACTGTACAAAGAAAATGCACTAACTCCATGGATCTAAAACATTCACAACCTGGAATGTCAGAAAGGCCCAAACGATGGCTTGAATGGTGATTGATCTACAAAAAGTTCTGTGTTCTCTAACTCATACTGGAGGAAATAACACAAGGAAGAGGCAGGTTCAGAGAGCATCAAGGCAGCCAAACAGCTCGATTTCACTCATACAGCTCAAAGCTTTCATTAAGATGTACATCACGATGCTGACCTCAGTGGCAAAGCATTTCTTTTTTTCATATCTGACCAAAAAAGCCAATACTTTCCACTTGTGTCAGGTAAATTTTCACAGGTGCTCACACGTGAATAAGATTGACCACTGTGAAAGCTATCTGTAAACATTAAAAATGTGTACATTGATATTAAAATTCCCTTCGTGATCTCTGAAAGCATTTGGGGATAAAAAATGACTGACAGCCAACAAAAATTAGTTCTCTCTCTCTCTCTCTCTCTCTCTCTCTCTCTCTCTTTCGCACATGCACACACACAGCAAGTTAAACCAAGTAAATGTATGTATAGCATTGGTTTTGGGGAAAAATGATTTTGGGGTCAACCAAAGAGCGGTAAAGTGCCTATCTTAGAAATCTTTACATTATTAGTTCCAATGTACTATATGCCAATTTATAAAAAGGTGAATGAATATCTTTTAGAACTGAGTAGAAGACTACTGTCTCATCATGTTAGAGCTCAGCAGCTACCTCCAGTTTTAGATGGACCATGCTCTTCTCCTCTTTTGATGTTATTTCTTTTATTTTTACTTTTCTGGGATTATAATTGCATCACTTCCATCTTACCTTCCTTTCCTTTAAACTCTCCCCTATTCCCTTTCTTGTTCTTTTCCAAATTCATGGTCTCTTTTTACATTAGTTGTTGTTACAAGCATATATATTGTCTTAGCTAGTCATGGCATTATAGAGATACCATGACAATTACAACTCTTATAAAGGAAAACATTTAATTAAGGCTGGATTAGAGTTCAGGCATTTAGTCTGTATGCAGGCAGATATGATCCTAGAGAAGGAGCTGAGGGTTCTATATCATGATTCAATAATATCAGGATGTCAACTGACTTGAAATTTTGAGACCTCAAATTCCAGCCCCTAGATACATACCTCCTCCAATCAAGTCACACTTATTTAAATGCCTTAAAGTCTGCTTAGTCTGTATTATGTTATTGTTTGTATATTTTCAGTGCTGATTATTTAATCTTAAACAAATGGTAGAGCTTCCCTGTAGTAGAGTCTTTCTTATTCTCTCGCCATTCCTAAGTTCCTCAAAGTTCTTCATGTATAGTTGAGTCTTCATAGATTTCCGCCATCCACTTAGCATGTCTATTGTCATCCTTGTTCAGTTCATGTTTAAGCAGTCATCTTAGCAATACTTTACTGGAGCAGCTCTAGGAGACATAGTCTCACAGGAAATTCCCTGGTCTTCTGCCTCTTATAATCTTTCTACCCCTCTTCAAAAATAATTCCTGAGCTTTGGTGAAGAGTTGTTTTGTAGATATATACATTTGGAGTAGGCTGTATAACTGTATTTTGGTTTATTGCAATTCTCTATAGTGGTCTTCATCTGCTGTAAAGACAAGGGTTTTTTATTTTGTTTTTTGTTTTCCTTGGTTTTGTTTTTTTGAAGAGGGGTGAGGTCCACATCTGCTACAAAGACAAGTTTCCTTGAGGAGTGCTGAGGACTGCATTTATCTGTGAGTATAAGAACAAATATTTATAATGTAGTTAGGAATTGTGCTGTTCCAGTAAAGTGTTAGTTATAGGTTCTCTTTGAAGATCCATGAATGCACTAGTCTAAGTTTTCAGCCAAAGTCATGATTTGCCTCTTGTTGAGCAGGTCTTATGTTTAATTAGAGAGCTGTTGGTTACTGGCAAGGTATGCATGTCACTGCTACATCCTCACAGTTATCATGCTAAGCTGGTCATTAGACATTGTACCTCTGTTTAACTGTTGTGTTCCTGCCTCCTTTGAATTGATACATGGCACATTACGGTACCATGAAAGACAATCTCCAGGGAGCAGGCTTTTATAGACTTTGAACCTTGTTTTTGAAGTCCATTATCATGGTATCTTTAGCAAATAGGGACTTGCTTCCACCTGTGGACACAAGTAGGGATAACTAGCAATAGCCTAAAATGTTTTGAGAATCTCCTGGATAACCCTAACTAAGAACTCAAAAGAGGACTTCTCATGTTTGGTATTGGGGTTTTTGTTAATCTTTTCTTCTTTGTGAAAGCTTTGTTACCCCAAATGGGAAATTTTCATTTCAACTGTATATGAATATTTATACACAAACTTACATGCGTTATAGGGTTTTGTTAGATAAATAGTAATACAATGATGATTCCTTATGATGTTTTCAAAAATCCTTACTATTATTTAATTTTCCTCTCTTCTTCTCTGGACTCACTCTCTTCCCTAATTAGCACCCCTCTTTCACATTTCTTTCATCAGATGACCTGCATCCTGCTATGTTCCTCTTTATTGCGCTCCCACACACATTATCAATGGTCCTCTTTGACATTTCTGGTTTCTTTAATTTTTCCAGGATACATACTCACATCTGAAGATTTTGATTGAGAAGATTTCAATAATAGAAAGTATGTGACTTTGACTACCTGAGTTACCTCATTTAATATTATTTTTTCTGGTTTAATCAGTTTAACCACAAAATTCATGATTTCATTTTTCTTTTTGTATTAATTAATTACTTATTTTTTACACTCCATATTTCATTCCCACCCCTACCCCATCCACTCTCTGACTATTTCACATCCCGTACCTCTTCCCCACACCCCTGTCTCTACGTGGATGTCCCAACTCCCACCCTCCCTGACCTCTAAACTCCCTGGGGCCTTCAGTCTCTTGAGGGTTAGGTGCATCATCTCTGAATGAACACAGACCTGGCAGTCCTCTACTTTATGTGTGTTGGGGACTTCATATTAGCTGGTGTATGCTGCCTGTTTGGTGGTCCAGTGTTTGATAGATCTCGGGAGTCCCAATTAAATGAGATTGCTGGTCTCCTACAGGATTGCCCTTCTCTTCAGCTTTTTCCAGTCTTCCCTAATTCAACAACAGGGGTCAGCTGCTTCTGTCCATTGGTTGGGTGCAAATATCTGCATCTTACTCAGCTGCTTGTTTGGTCTTCTGTGGTGTGGTCATGCTCGGTCCCTTTTTGTGAGTGCACAGTAATAGTGTCAGGACTTATTTGTGATAGCCAGAAGCTAGAAACAGCCCAGATGTCCCACAATAGAAGAATGAGTGAGAAAATGTGGTTCATTTACACAATGGAATATTACTCAGATATTAAAAACAGGGACATCCTGAGTTTTGCAGGTAAATGGATGGAACTAGAAAGTATCATCCCAAGTGAGGTAACTCAGACACAAAAGGACAAGCATGGTATGTTCTCACTAAAAAATGGATGTTAAGAAGTACAGAGTACCTGAGATACAGTCCACAGAACTCAAAAAGGTCAACAAGCTGAAGAGCCCAAGCGAGGATGCCTCAGCCCCACTTGGGAGGGAGAACAAAGCAATCACAAATGGGAAGGAAGGGAGTGACCAGAGAGGGAAAGTGTACAAGGGGAGAGGGAGTGGGGGGAGAGGGAACATTATCTGGTATTGGGTGAGTGAAAAGGACTAAAGCCCTGAGAGCCAGTAGAATGAATGGAAACAGGCAACCCTGGGAGATCAGAGGTTGCAGGGACCCCCCAGAATGCACCAGAGACCTGGGAGATGAGAGACTCTCAGGACTCAAAGGGAGGGACCTTAGATGAAATGACTGACAGTAGGGAGAGGGAACTAATAGAGCCCACCTCCAGCAGGAAGACAGGGCATCAAATGAGGGAGGGGGGCCCACAGTCACAACTCTGACCCATAATTGTGTCTCTCTGAAAGAATTACAGGGATGGAAATGGAGAGGAGCCTGAGGAAAAGAAGGTCCAGAGACAGACCCGATGTGGTATTTCATTTTTTTTTTACAGATAAATAGTATTCATAGTGCATATGAACTATGTTTTCATTATCCTTTCTGTGATTGAAGAACATTTAGGTTTCCATTTCTTAGCTCTTATAAACAGATGAATAATAAATATGTCTAAGCAAGTGCTTGTAGTATAGAATATTAAGACCTTTGGGCATATTCCAAGGAGTGGTATACCTGGGGCACATGGTAGATACATTTTTAGCTTTTTGAGAATTCTCCACACTAATGTAGAGTTTCTGCCTTTTAAAAACTCTCTATTGAGGTCTCACAGCCATTTTTTTCTGTTTTGAATAAATCATTTATCTTGTTTTGAACCTTTGCTTTTTTCTTTGTACATTCTAGATAATAAACCTCTGTGAGGTATATAGCTAAACTTGTATCTTTCATTCTGTGGGCTTCATCTTTACTCAATGAATTGTTTCTTTAGCTGTGGATAAGCTTTTTAGATTTTAGTTTTATGATGTCCCACTTGTCAATTGTTGGACTTAATTTTTGAATAAATGAAATTCTATTTAGAAAGTCCTTTTCTATATCTATGCCATGTAGATACTGTCCATGTTTTCTTCTACCAGTTTTAGAGGTTTGGGGCTTCATATTCAGTTCTTTGACCAGCTGGGAGTTAGTTTTCATGCAAGGCAATAGATATGGCTCTATTTTCATTTTTTTCTCCTTGTGGGCATCATCCAGTTTTCCTAGGACAATTTGTTGAAGATGCTTTCTTTTCTCCAGCTTGTGATTTTAAATACTTGGTCAAATATTAAATTACTGAAGCTATTAGCACTCATTTTGGGTTATTTGAACGCTGACTGTGGGATCCAGGCTAGATGGTGAGGGTTGAGGAGTGTTGGTGGGGGAAGGGATCAGGCAGAGCCATTGATGAGCATAGACCTGCACAGAGGGAGGATGTGTAGGACCTGGCTGGCTGTGGCAGATGGATATGCTCATGATTTTCATTTGCTAACCAGCACCAACAGGCTTCCAAAGTTAACGAGAATGTATTTATTGTCTTTATGCAAATGAAAACAAGCACACATTCCTCAAGGAGAGAATCAAGAGTCAAGCATAGATTTTTTTTTCTTTTGTACATTTATTTTAGCAGTAGATTAAGTAGTCAAATAATTGAATCAGTCTGGTCAGTTAGTAGATGAATGGCTAAAGAAGATGTGATATATTCAAATTTTTTTCTGCCATAAGAAGAAATAAGTGTAGGTCATTATGTTAAGCAAAATAAGCCAGTGTTAGAAAAACATGTCTTATTTCCTAGATTATATATATATATATATATATATATATATATATATATATATATATATATATAGAGAGAGAGAGAGAGAGAGAGAGAGAGAGAGATGGGAGAAAGCTGATGAGAATGATTATGGAGAAATCACACGATGTGTCATTATTATGAATAATGAATATGTGCACATGTCATAAAAATGGCAAAAGATAGATTTACATACAAAAACATACCTTATTCAACTTTGGAGTGGTTTGTATCACAAAACACCACTTGGTATAACCTATTTGGCTATTACTGAAGAAAATTCTAGCAAGTACATGTTCTTTCTTTCTTGTATCATTACAAAAAGATGAAAGAGCTGTTGTAGTGAGCCTCATTCAAGAAACAAAAGGGGAAGCTGAAGACAGTACAAAGACACCATGACATTTTCTAGAAAGTAACTGTGGATTAAAAATATATGGTTTAGACATCCATGCTACCCAGAAAGACCCAGGTTAAGACACACAACCAGTTACTGAGGCAAAAGGTTTATGTCCCAGGTCAAAAAAAGCAGTATGTCTGTAAATCTATGCTCTGACTTATTTGACTTATGAATCAAGGGTGTTCTGAGGGATTCTTGTTACTTTGAGTTATACATCTTATAGCCAATGCAGTGCAATGAGAAAAAAAAACTCTACATGAATTAATTGCTCCCAGACGTGACTATCTTTTTGTGTCAAAGGCCAGAGAATAACTAAGGAGCTGTGAAAAAATTAAAATAACACAATGCTGCTTGAATGATTCAATATTATTACCAACAGAGGTATTAAGACTTGCCAGCAGTCAGGTTTGATATTTGGTCTTTTGAAATGTATTAAAATGGAAGCCAACATGATGGGGTGCAGCCTATAGAACCATCTGACACTGAAGCTGTTCTTAATTTTCCAATACTGATAATAAATATATCTCAGACAAATACACAATACAAATAACTGAATTTAAAGGAAAAAATTGGCAATGCCAACTCCTATGATCATAGTTTATACACAAGAATTACTTTTCTTACTTGTATGAAACCAAAAAGATTTGTAGAAATTTTGATTCTGACTTACTTGTTCCTGTGCCTCTGTTCTGGTTGACAAGGTGATAGGAAAAGAATCCTTTCCTTGGGATTTGTCTAAACTTTTAGTACTTCTTAGTTTTAAGATCCAATGAGAACTGATTCATGAAAGGCCAAATAGATGCTGAAACCTACAAAAGTATTCATAAACTCAACAAGTAAGTTCTTTCTGTGGATACAGTGTAATATTTCAACAGGGATCATATTAAATTTTAGAAAATAATTGCAAGTTTTGAAATTCTTCATGAACAATATCCCTTAGTTATTATTACTTTATAACATTAATTGCTAAATAGAAAATATAAATATTTGTATAGTTGTAGTATGTATCATTTTATATAATCCTTCAAACTATGAATATCATTTAGTACAACAAACAGTTTTCATAATTATGTATGCTGGTTTGAATAAACCCTGACATTATTACTAATGCCATGGTATGCTTGCAGACAGGAGCCTAGTATGTCTGTCCTCTGAGAGGCTATACCAGCCCCTGACTAAGACAGATTCAGATACTTATAACCAACTCTTAGACTGAGGTCAAGGATCCCTATGGAAGAGTTAGGGGAAGGATTGAAGGAGCTGAAGGGTATGGCAACCCCATAAGGAGAACAACAATCAACTAACCCAGACACCTCAGAGCTCCCAGAGAGGGGGCCACCAACCAAAGAGCATACATGGGTTGGTCCATGACCCTGGTACATATGTAGCAGAGGTCTGGCCTCAGTGAGAAAGGATGTACCTAATTGTGTAGAGACTTGATGCCCTAGGGAGGGAGGATGCTTGGAGAATAAGGTGAGGGTGGAGGGTTGAAGGGGTGGGTAGGGGTTGAGAGAGCACTCTCTCAAAGACAAAGGGGAGGGCAGATGAGATGAAGAATTCTGGGAGGGTAGACCAGGAAGGAGAGCATTTGGAATGCAAATACAATAATTTAATAAAACATGGCCACTGTAGGTCTACAGGGAGTGACACTATTAGGAAGGTGGCCATGTTGGAGTAGGTATGACTCTTTTGAAGGAAGTGTATCACTAGAGGATGGCCTTTGAGATCTCAGAAGCTCAAAACCAAGCCTAGGGGCTCACAGTTTATCCAGATGTTACTATAACTACCTGCATGAGGCCATGCTTCCTGCCATGATAATAATGAACTGAACCTCAGAAACTACAAGCTAATTCCAATTAAATATTTTCCTTTACAATAGTTGTAGTAGTCATGCTGTCTCTTCACAGCAATAGAAACCCTTACTACGACAGTAACTAAGTGTCACTTTATTATTATTCATCTATATTTATCTAGCTTTTGATAGCTAATAATCATAATATTTCCCTAATTTTTAAATTGTTTTAATGTTCTGAAAGAGAGAGAGAGAGAGAGAGAGAGAGAGAGAGAGAGAGAGAGAGAGAGAGAGAGAGAGAGAGAGAGAAGAGCTGTAGCAGAATTTTCCCTGTCCAGTCACTCAGTCACTTTAAATATTAATACAATGAGAAGCCTGTGATTGGACAGGGAAAAGGGAGTGGAGTGAAGAGTTGCAGAGAAGGAGATGGAGGAGACAGGAAAGGAAGAAAGATAGAGGATGAACAAGATGATTCAGATTCCGTGTGGTTTTAAATAGACACAGATAGATATAATACTGTATAGGGATAGAATAATTGGGGTAACTTGTCTAATCTAGGTGGGCAGCTTGTACCATTATCAATTGGTGCTGAATTTATTGTGTGGGCTTCTTGTGTATTGAGAATTTATTGAAATATACATCTGACTGATTAATTACAAGCTTCTAGGTTTTGATTTTGCCAGGTTACTGGGAATTGTTACAGCTAACTGTGAGATGGGTGGTCTTTCTATGGGGATGGCATGGCAACAACCCAAACTTGGGAGCTTTGGGCCAGAGAATCTGCTGAGATGAGAACATGTGACCTGCAGGTGCCAGGCATAGCACGGTAACATGCAGTTCTTTTTTGATATTTCCCACAACAGAGAGCTTTCTATTTTAGTTTTAATTTAGAAAACTAATTTTTGGTTAGAGGTCATTTTTTCATTCCAAAATTTAATGTATTAATAAATTACACAGAACCTCCATAAAATGCAGCCTTTGCTTCAAGACTGCAGACTCAACATTTGTATTAATTATAGCTTTCACATTTCAAATTTTAAATATATTATGATAGCTGATCTCCATTATCAACTTGATGACATGTAGTATCACTTGAGAGACAGGCCTCTGTTTTGCCTGTGAGAATTATCTTCTTAGGGCTAATTATGGTCAGAAGACCTGTGATTTTATATGGTACCTTTTTCTCGGCTGAGATAAATTAGATAGATGATAATAGATTAGATTAGATTAGATAGATAGATAGATAGATAGATAGATAGATAGATAGATAGATAGATAGATTATACATAGTGTTTGAATGGAGACACATGCTAATTTTAGTTGAGAAATTTACAACAAACCAATGGCAATAATATAAACCAAAAACCAAACTATTAAATTAATTGCTTTTTTAATACAAGATTGTTTTACATTTTTTAGATTTATTTTAATGTTTACAAATTAGAGTGTCATCAGAAAAAAAGCATCAAATCTCATTCAAATCACTATCAAAAAGTTCTGCAATTACTAAATGCTGCAGAACACAACATGTGAACCTGTTACAAAAGGCAATACTTCAATTTGTCAGAAATATTATTGTGTTCTACTGAGTTTATTAGGCAAATACATTCTACTAGATCTGTATCATAACATATACGAATAATGAATTATAAAGAAAATAAAGCTATAACAAAAGTGCAACAAATAGAATGTTTGCTATGTACATCCTTAAGCATGAGGATCCTCTGTGATCCATAATCTGTCTCTCTGGTCAAAGAGAAAAGAGCTGTTCAAGAGTGGTCCTGGATCATTGAATTGGTAATGTCCTGGAGATATTGCACCTACAAGGAAAGTTCTACAAATTGATCAGAAGGCAGCAGAAGATTTGTTGTAGCTTGAGCTATGGAGACCTCAAACACCACTGTTACAGTAATACACTTCTTCTATCAAGGCCACAACTACTATAAGGCCATACCTCCTAATAGTGCCACTTCCGTTAGGTCATGCATTCAAACACATGAGTTTATAGTGGCATACCTATTCAAACCACCACACTCCACTCCCTGGCCTCTAAAGACTTTTAGGCATAATATAAAGGAAAATGTGTTTAGTTCAGCTTCAAAAAATCCCCATAGTCTATAAAAGTTCAAAGTCTAAAGTCTCTTCTGAGATTCAAGTAATTGCTTAAGTATAAGCCCCTATAAAATCAAAATAAAAAGCAGATCACAAACTTCCAATATATAACGGCACAGGGCATACATTACCATTCCAAAACGTAGGGAAGGGAGCACAGTGAGGAAATACTGGACCAAAGCAAGACCAAAATCCAGCTGAGCAAACTTCAAGCTCTTCATCTCCATTTTAATGTCAAAGGGCTCTTCAGATCTCCAACTCCTTTCAGCTTTATTGACTGCAACATACTTTTTTTTCTCTTAGGCTTGTTCAACTCCGTGCTAGAAGCTTTCCTTGGCAGGTATGCTATGACCCTAGTACCTTGAAACTCCTGAGGTCCAGGCTTCACCTCACACAATGGTCTCTCTGGGCCTGTATGCAGGAAAACCTGTGCCATACACCTTGCTTTAGAGGCTTTTCATAGTCAACGACAAGGATTCTATTACCTTTTTCTTTCCTATATTTGACTCTAGAGCCTAAATCATATGGCTAAAGCTGCCAGGTTCTTCTGCTTGCTGAAGCCAGAACATGGACTCTTTCAATTATATCATCAACTTACTGTTATCAGTGGTTTCCTTCACTGCCTAAACTTGGCTATCCTGGAACTTGTTCTGTAGACCAGTGTGACAATGAATTCAGAGATCTTCATACATCTCTCTCCTGAGTGCTGATATTAAAGGCTTCTTTTGCTAGAATTAGTGGCCTGTATGAACATTCCTAGGCCTAAATTGTTCACAACATGGAAGTTTAGATGGTAAGAGGTCACCACTTCCCTTATTCCATTTAATATAGTTTTATTATATATTAGGTATTATTATATTAGCTTTATTATTATGTATTATTATATGCAACTTCCTGGTACCCCTTAAATCCTTGAGCTATATATTTTGGTTTTTACCTTCCTCAGATTTCTCATCAAACTTTCTTCATAAGAGTGAACCACATGACAGTGTCTATACTAGGATATTTGAGATTTTCTTAGCCAGTGTAATTAATCTAATTATCTTTACCTTAACCTCAAGTGGACTCTTTGAACAAGGGAAGAAAGCTGCCACATTCTTCACCAAAATATCACAAGAATGATCTCTAGGCTTCATACTAAAATTCTTCTCCTCTGAAACCGCTTGAGCCAGCTTCCATAGTTGAAATTCCTCTAAGCACCACTTCTACTTCAGAGGCCCATTATGCCCCACATAAAGCATTCCCCTGCTTTTCAATTTTTTTAATTGGATATTTTTTATCTACATTTCAAATGTTATCCCCTTTCCTGGTACACCCCCAGAATCCCCTATCCCATCCCACTACCCCCTGCTTCTATGAGGGTGTTCTCCCTCACTCCCACACACTCCTGCCTCCTGACCCTGGCATTCCTGCACTTGGGAATCTAGTCGTCACAAGAACAAAGGCCTCTCCTCCCACTGATCCCTGACAAGGCCATCCGCTGCTACACATGCAGCTGGAGCCATGGGTCCCTCCATGTGTATACTCTTCAGTTGGCGGTTTAGTCCCTGAGAACTCAGGGGAATATGCTGGGTTGATATTGTTCTTCCTAGGGGGTTGCAAACCTCTTCAGCTCCTTCAGACCTTTATCTAACTCCTCCATTGGGGACCCAGTGCTCGGACCTATGGTTGGCTGTGAACATCTACCTCTGTACTTGTCAGGCACTGGCAGGGCCTCTCAGGAGACAGCTATATCAGGCTCCTGTTAGCAAGCACTTCTTGGAATCCACAATAGTGTCTGGGTTTGGTGACTGTATATAGGATGAATTCACAGGTGGGGCAGTCTCTGGATAGTCTGTCCTTCAGTCTCTGCTTCACATTTTGTCTCCATATTTGCTCCCAAGAATATTATGTTCCCCATTCTAAGAAGAACCACACTTTGGTCTTCCTTCTTCTTAAGCTTCATGTGGTCTGTTAATATTATTTTGGGTATTCCAAGCATTTGGGCTAATATCCAATTATCAGTGAGTACATACCATGTGTGTTCTTTTTTGACTGTTACCTCACTCAGGAAATTTTCTAGTTCCATCCATTTGCCTAAGAATTTCATGAAGTAATTGTTTTTAAAAGCTGAGTAAATATACCACGTTTTCTGTCTCTATTCCTCTGATAAAGGACATTTGGGTTCTTTCCAACTTCTAGCTATTATAAATAAGGCTGCTATGACCATAGTGGAGCATGTGTCCTTCTTCTATAGTGGAGCATCTTTTAGATATATGACCAGGAGTGGTATAACTGGAACTTCAGATAATGCTATGTCCATTTTCCTGAGGAAACGACAGAATGATTTCCAGAATGGTTGTACCAGCGTGCAATCCTACCAACAGTGAAAGAGTATTCTTCTTCATCCACATCCTCACCAGCATCTGCTGTCACCTGAGTTTTTTTTATCTTAGCCATTCAGACAGGTTTGAGGTCGAATATCAGGGTTGCTTTGATTTGCATTTCCCTGATGACTAAGGATGCTGAACATTTCTTTAGGTGCTTCTTGGCCATTGAATATTTCTCAGCTGAGAATTCTTTGTTTGGCTCTGTACCCCCTTTTTTAATAGGGTTATTTGGTTCTATGGAGTCTAACTTCTTGAGTTCTTTGAATATATTGGATGTTAGCCCTCTACTGGATGTAGGGTTGGTAATGATCTTTTCCCACTCTGTTGCTTGCCATTTTGTCCTATTGACAGTCTCCTTTGCCTTACAGAAGCTCTGCAATTTTATGAAAAGCCATTTGTCTATATTTGCTCTTAGAGCATAAGTCCTAAGATCAGGAAAATTTTCTATTCAGGAAAATTTCCCAAGTGCCCATGTATTCGAGACTCTTCTCCACTTTCTCTTCTATTAGGTTCAGTGTATCTGGTTTGATGTGGAGGTCCTTGATCTACTTGGGCTTGAGCTTTGTACAAGGAGGTAAGAATGGATTGATTTGCAGTCTTCTACATGCTGACTGCCAGTTGAACCAGCACCATTTGCTAAAAATGCTTTCTTGTTTTCCACTGGATAGTTTTAGATCCTTTGTCAAAGATCAAGTGACCATAGGTGTAAGGGTTCATTTCTGGTCTTCAATTCCAATCCATTGATCTACCTGTCTGTCTCTGTACCAATACCATGCAGTTTTTTCACTATTGCTTTGTAATATAGCTTGAGGTCAAGGATGGTGATTTTCCCCAGAAGTTCTTTTATTGTTGTGAATAGTTTTCATTATCCTGCATTTTTTTTGCTATTCCAAATGAATTTGAAAATTGCTCTTTCTAACTCTATGAAGAATTGATCTGGAATTTTGATTGGTATTGCATTGAATCTGTAGACTGCCTTCAGCAAGATGGACTTGTTTACTATACTAATCCTGCCAATCCATGAGCATGGAAGATCTTTCCATCTTCTGAGGTCTTCTTCGATTTCTTACTTCAAAGACGTGAAGTTCTTGTCATACAGAGCTTTCATTTGCTTGGTTAGATTCACACCAAGGTTTTTCATATAATTTGTGGATATTGTGAAGTATGCCATTTTCCTAATTTCTTCCTCAGTCTGCTTATCCTTTGAGTAGAAGAAGGCTACTAATTTGTTTGAGCTAATTTTATATCCAGCAACTTGGCTGAAGTTGTTTATCAGGTTTAGGAGTTCTCTGGTGGAAACTTTTGCGGTCATGTAAGCTATCACAGCATCTGCAAATAGTGATATTTTGAATCCTTCCTTTCCAATTTGTATCCTTTGACCTTTTTTTTTTTTTTTTTTTTTTTTTTGTCTAACTGCTCTGGCTAGGACTTCGAATGCTATAATGAATAGGTATGGAGAGAGCGGACAGCCTTGTCTAGTCCCTAATTTTAGTGGGATTGCTTCAAGTTTCTCTTCATTTAGTTTGATGTTGACTGCTGGTTTGTTGTATATTGTTTTTACTATGTTTAGGTATGGGCCTTGAGTTCCTGATCTTTCCAAGACTCTTACCCTGAAGGGATGTTGAATTTTGTCAAATGCCTTTTCAACATCTAATGAGATGATCATGTGTGTTTTTTTTTTCTTTGAGTTTATTTATGTAGTCGATTATGTTGATGGATTTCCATATGTCAAACCATCCCGGCATCCCTGGGATGAAGCCTACTTGATTGTGGTGAATGATCATTTTGATGTGTTCCTGGATTTGGTTTGCAAGAATTTTATTGAGTATTTTTGCATTAATATTCATAAGGGAGTATTCATAAGGGAAAGTGGTTTGAGATTCTTTCTTTGTTGGGTCTTTTTATGGTTGAGGTATGAGCGTAATTGTGGTTTCATAGAATGCTTTGGGTAGTGTTCCTTCTGTTACTATTTTGTGGAATAGTTAGAAGAGTTTGGGTATTAGGTCTTCTTTGAAGGCCTGATAGAATTGTACACTAAAACCATCTGGTCTTGGGCTTTTTTCAGTTGGGAGGCATTTAATGACTGATTCTATTTCTTTAGAGGTATGGGATTTTTTAGATGGTTTATCTGATCCTGAATTAACTTTGGTACCTGGTATCTGTCTAGAAAACTGCTCATTTCATCCAGATTTTCCTTTTTTTTTTTTTTTTGAGTATAGGCTTTTGTAGTAGGATCTGGTGATTTTTAAATTTCTTTGGATTCTGTTTTTATGTCTCCCTTTTCATTTCTGATTTTGTTAATTTGGATACTGTCTCTGTGCCCTCTGATTAATATGGCTAACAGTCTATCTATCTTATTGATTCTCTTAAAGAACCAGCTCCTGGTTTTGTTGATGATTTGTATAGTTACTTTTGTTTCTACTTGGTTTATTTCTGCCCTGAGTTTGATTATTTCCTGATGTCTACTCTTCTTGGGTATATTTGCTCCTTTTTGTTCTAGGGTTTTCAAGTGAACTGTTAAGCTGCTAGTGTATGCTCTCTCTAGTTTCATTTTGGAGGCACTTAGAAGTATAAGTTTTCTTCTTAGCATTGCTTTCATTGTTTCCCATACATTTGGGCATGTTGTGCCTTCATTTTCATTATATTCTAGATAGTCTTTAATATTTTATTTCTTCATTGACCAAATTATAATTGAGTAGAGCATTGTTCAGCTTCCATGAGTATGTGGGATTCCATTATTTTTGTTATTATTGAAGACCATCCCTAGTTGTGGTAATCTGGTAGGATACATGGGATCATTTCAATATACTTGTATTTGTTGAGGCCTGTTTTGTGACCAATTTTATTGTCAGTTTTGGAGAAGAGACCCTGAGGTTCTGAGAAGAAGTTATATTCTTTTGTTTTAGGAAGAAATGTTCCATAGATAACTGTTAAATCCATTTGATTCATAACTTGTTAATTTCACTGTGTCTCTGTTTAGCTTCGATTTCCATGATCTGTTCATTGCTGTAGGGTGTTGAAATCTCTCACTATTATTCTTTTAGGTGCAATGTGTACTTTGAGATTCAGTAAAGTTTCTTTTGTGAATGTGGGCGTTCTTGCATTTGGAGCATAGATGTTCAGAGTTGAGAGTACATCTTATTAGATTTTTACTTTGACGAATATGAAGTATCCTTCCTTATCTTTTTCGATAACTTTTTGTTGAAAGTCTATTTTATTCAATATTAAAATGGCTACTCCAGCTTGTTTCTTGGGATCATTTGCTTATAAAACTGTTTTTTAGCCTTTTACTCTGATGTAGTGTCTGGCTTTGTCACTGACGTGGGTTTCCTGTATGCAGCAAAATGTTGAGTACTGTTTACAAATCCAATCAGTTAGTCTATGTCTTTTTATTGGGGAATTGAGTCCATTGATGTTAAGAGATATTAATAAAAAAAGTGATTGCTGCTTCCTGTTATTTTTGTTGTTAGAGGTGGAATTACATTTGTTTAACTGTCTTCTTTTGGGTTAAAGATTACTTTCTTGCTTTTGCTAGAGTGTAGTTTCCCTGCCTGTGTTGGAGATTTCCATCTGTTATCCTTTGTAGGGCTGCATTTGTGGAAACATGTTGTGTAACTTTGTTTTTGTCATGGAATATCTTGGTTTCTTCATCTATGGTAATTGAAGGTTTTGCTGGAAATAGTAGCCTGGGCTGGCAGTTTTGTTCTTTTAGGGTCTGTATGATTTCTGCCCAGGATCTTCTGGCTTTTAAAGTCTTTGATGAGAAGTCTGGTGTAATTCTGATAGGTCTGCCTTTATATGTTATTTGATCTTTTTTCTTTACTGCTTTTAACAGTTTTTTGGGTTTTTTTTTGTTTTTGTTTTTGTTTTTTTTAATTTTTGCATTTGTTGTTTTGATTATAATCTGACAGAAGGAATTTCTCTTCTTCTCCTGCTTATTTGCAGCTCTGTAGGCTTATTGTATGTTTATGGGTATCACTTTCTTTAGGTTAGGGAAGTTTTCTTCTATAATTTTGTTGAAGATATTTATTGGCCCATTAATTTGGGAATCTTCTCTGTATTCTATACCTATTATCCTTAAGTTTGGTATTTTCATAGTGTCTTGGATTTCATTGATGTTTTGGGTTAGGAGTTTTTTGCATTTTGCATTTTCTTTGACTATTGTGTCAATGTTTTCTATAGTATCTTCTGAATCCCACATTCTTCTATCTCTTGTATTCTGTTAGTAATGCTTGCATCTGTGACTCCTGAACTCTTTCCTAGATTTTCTGTCTCCAGGGTTGTCACCCTTTTTGATTTCTTTATTGTTTCTGATTCCATTTTTAGATGTTGGATGGTTTTGCTCACTTCTTTCATGTGTTTGATTATGTTTTCCTGTGATTCTTTAAGGACTCTTTTGTGTTTCCTTTTTAAGAGCTTCTACCTATTTGCTTGTGTTCTCCTGTATTTCTTTAAGGGAGTTATTTATGTCCTTCTTAAGGACATCATCATGAGAAGTGATTTTAAATTGGAATTTTGCTTTTCTGGTGTCATAGGGTGTCCAGGACTTGCTGTTGTGGGAGAACTGGTTTCTGATGATGCCAAGTAGCCTTGGTTTCTGTTGCTTATGTTCTTGTTCTTGTCTCTCACCATCTGGTTATCTCTAGTGCTTCCTGCCCTTGCTGTTTCTGACTTGAGCCTGTCCCCTCTGTGATCCTGGTTGTGTCAGGACTCCTCAGAGCCCAGCTATCTCTGTGATCCTGTGATCCTGAGATCCTAAATCTGTCAGACCTCCTCAGAGTCAAGCTGCCTGTAAGATTCTGAAATCCTTGTGTGACCAAGCTCCTGAGAGCCTGTTGTGTCAGAGCTCCTGGGATTCAAACTTTCTCTGAGTGATGCAGGAGTGGCTCAGTAGTCAGAGCCCTTGGCTTGTTCTGGGCACAGGTGCATGCTGGAAGGAACCCATACCTTTGGCTGGGCTGGGGTTTGTGTTTCCCTGTTTCCTGTAGGGGTTCCCATTACACTGGGTGTTGGGAAAGATGCTGTGGCCTCAGCTGTGATTTTGAGTGTGTCAGAGCTCCAGTGCTCACAAGTTTGTCTGATCTCCTGGGAGTCTAGCTCCTCCTGTGATTCTGTGATCCTGGGTGTTTCAGAGCACCTGAGAGTTGGGCTCCCTATGGATATTTTAAGAGTAGGTGTTGAACCAGCACCTCAGGTCTGCTCCTGGTGCAGTTTCAGACCAGAAGGAATCTATGCCACTGTTTGGGTGGGGGTTCCTGCATCCCTGGATCCTGGGGGACCCAGTTACTCTGAGTGTTGGTACAGATGTTGTGGCCTCCTCACCTCTAATCCTTGGTGTGTTACATCACCTGGGAGTCGAGTTTCCTCTGGGTCATGAGGGAATGGTGCGGAGCCAGTGCCCAAGTTCTGCTCAGGGTACAAGGTTTAGACAGGAAGATCCACTGTTTTTCCTAATCCAAAGTTCCAAAATCTATATTCCTGCAAACAAAAACATGGTCAGACCTATCACAGCAATACTTTAGTCACTGGTACCAACTTCTGTCTTAGTTAGGGTTGTATTGCTATGAAGAGATATCATATCCATGGCAACACTTATAAAGAAAAACATTTAAGTGGTGTGGCTTACAGTTTCAGAGGCTTAGTCTGTTTTCATCATGTTGAGTAGCATGACTGAAGGCAAACAGTTATGGTGCTGGAGGAGGAGCTGTGAGTTCTACATCTTGATCCAATGGCAGCAGAAAGGGACTGAGTGTAGCTTGAGCATAAGAGACCTCAAATCTTTGCACCACAGTGGCACATTTCCTTTAACAAGTCCACACCTCCTAATAATGTCACTCTCTATGGGTCAGGTATTCAATTGCATGGGTCAGTTGGGGCCATACATATTCAAACCACTACAGTATCTATTGAATAAATAACAATTCCATTCAAATATCCAATCCCGTCATGATTTTTGTCTCCTTCTTATTAAAAGGAATAAGCAACCATCAGAGAACGTAATTATTTTCACCCATAATTTATACTAGAGACTTTTAAACTTAGTTGTCAAAATTTCAATGCCTCTTTTCCAATTGTCTGGTGCCTTTTTTCTATGGGAAGTATGCTTAGGGAGTCTTAAAATAGAGACAAGGACCTCCTGTTAGTTCAATACAGCAGAATATTATTCTATCTAGCTTATAAACTATAGTAAGAGACATGTCATTAATATAACACAATGAATGGTTACATTTTAAGTGAAAATTCTTCAAGCTAAAGTACTGTTATAACTACACTGAGTGCACTACTTGCTGAAAACATTTTTGATAAATAAATACTAAGTAGAACATCTGTCATCTTCTATTTCTGTCATTTGATTGATACAGTTCACAAAGGATCACATAAAGCTGACAGAAAAAAATGTTTAAAAGTATATCAAATGGATGTCTGCCAACATGACAGGCTAAACTGATTTAAATAAATATTCTCTCATTACAAACACATAGGCAGGATGTTATATGACAAATTATTTTCAAATGCATCGATAAATTCAAAATATGAGAGAGACACAGAGACACCTACTAGCCCTCAGACATAAGGGAGAAATAAAATAATAATTGAAACTTTTCAGGTAAATAGATATATCTAACTAGGTATAGGCCCCAGGGTTATGAAGACAGAAGAGTTAATGACTATATGAGAGAGAATGATAACATGAGCTTTAGGACATGAATGACTTCAACCATTACCTTGTATCTGTCGACAATTCTCACATCTATTCCTATAACCGAAACCTCAATAGGAGCTCTTCCATTTTTTATATTTTGCCTCTGTGAAGAGCCAGAATTTAATCAATTATGCTAGTTAGAGTGAGCTTCATGTAACTGTAAATGGGAATGGAGTACATGGGACCAAGGCATAGATTGAAACTCCCAAACTGATACAAAAGAAAAATGACTCTGAGTAAGTTTCAGGACTTAGGCTAAGTGGAAGATTTGCTACAGAGTCATGTAGAGTGGTTCAAGGAAAGACAGCACTGAAGAGAACTGAATGATACCAAAGGTAAACAGAAGGGAGCATGTGCACTGGAGATAGATTACATCAGATCTTAAAATTACTCGCCTTCAATAAAGGTTATCAGTGATCTTCTATCTTTAAATATATTAATAAAAATAAAAATGGTCACAGTTAATATGTATGTATGTATGTATGTATGTATGTATACTTATATACACATATCCTCATATCTACCAAAGCAGTGAACACCACAGACAGGCATTTAAACTTTTTTTTAAATAGAGATAGAAGGCTATCAAGATGGCTCAGTGAGTAAAGGCAACTGTCACCAAGCCTGATAATGCAAGTGGAATTCTACATGGTAGAAAGAGATAACCAATTTTTTAAAAGTTCAGATTTGTCTGGGATATTCCGTTAGGCTTAAAAGCTTCAAGAACAATGAGTTCATGTCAAAAATACTATAAAAAGCCAGGAATCAGATGCAAGGAATATCAAATGGTCAAATCCTGGAAAGTGTGACCTTGAAATAATAATGCTGGAAATATATTATAGCCTACCATATAAGATGGGGAACCGTAGGTTAAGTTGATGAATGAATAAATTAAAGGTTTTAAAAATATATTTATCCAGCATTTTATCCTCCCAAATCATATGCCAAATACTTACTAGTTACACAGTTAAAATATTAACTTTAATATGTATATCTTTGAGGTAACATGTAGCTCAATTGATACAGGACTGACTTAACATACTTACAGCCTTGAGTTCAATCCCCAGAACTTCATAAAACTGAATACAATAGTGCTTGTCTGAAATACTAGCATTTGGGAGGAGAAAGCAGGTGGATCAGAAACTGGAGATCATCTTTGGCTACATAGTGAGTTCCACACAAGCTTGAACTACTTTAGACCCTGCAGCAAGAATGTATTTGATATCCTGGGAAACAAAAATCACTTTATTAAAGGATCAAAAGAAATATCCACAGTGCCAGGACAAATCAAGACTTGTTCATTACTGTGATACAGTGGCAAGAACACTGATGCACTGTGTAATACTTTTGTCAAAGAAGTCCAGAGTGAATTCTGCTAATGAGAAACCATCACATTAAAAACTACATCTTCTGTAGTCTTGATAGGTGTTAAGGTCAGGAAAGCCATATAAAGATTAATAAGTAAGCCAGATGAATGATATCCCACAACCAAATGCCACATGTGATTCTAAATTGTAGCTTTTACACTGAAGGACATCATCTGACAGTAACTGTTGAAACTTTACTGGCTTCTGAAGATCATGCAAAAAGTATCAATATCAATATCTTATTTTTTAAGATGGCACTATGATCATTTCAAAATTAAGTAAGTTTGAAATATACACAAAGATATTCTGATTTACAAATAGGTTAAATGGGAAATAATTCGCAGATGGTTTAAGGGAAAAGATAACATCATTTTTTCATTTTTATGCTTTTATGATATGTCAAGGTTTTTTAAACGTACACAGTAAGACATCGTTTTTTTACATGTCAGTATTTCATGGGCATAAATGGGATGAATTCAAATATATTCATATAACCTAAAACTACTTAACATAAGGAATGACAGAAAAACTTTAGAGCACATCTACATTAAATTTCACTAAATTTTAGAATGTCACTATGAGAGCCCTAATGGCAAGCTGGAGGCCCATGAAGACTATATAACTTGCCCAAATCATAGAGGAAGTATTAAAGTTAGACTTGTGCTTATGCAAATTACTTATAGCCTTTCTAGACATAGAAAATAGTTGATTCACAATAACTTTACTCTAGGATATACTTTAATACTGCCTATATTCATTTGAAAACCTCATCATCCTTCTTTTTAAAGACTTATTTTATTTTTATGTCTAGAGTACTCTATCTGCATGTACACCTGCATCCCAGGAGAGGGCATCAGATCACATTATTAATGATTGTGAGCCACTATGTGGTTGCTGGGAGTTGAACTCAGGACTTCAGGAAGAGCAGTCAGTGCCTTTAATTGCTGAGCCATCTCTCCAGCCACTCATGATCCTTTTAAACTATTAAATCAAATACAGGATGTTCGTCAAGGGTTAAGATGCTTCCTTTGAAAAAGAGTCACAGAAAAGCGCCCTTCTCAAAGCCAACAAATGCAGCAGTGATATCACAGGATAACTAATTAGAGAAGTAGTTTCAGCACAGCTGAATCAGGGACTCCCTTTGTGCTCTGTGGCTTCCATACTGATAGAACATGGTCACAGTCAGAGCCAGGCTTGATCCCAGGAGAAGACAATCTGGAAGCTATTCTCTCAAAACAGTAGGAGAACTTTTAGAGGGCAATCTTGAAATAAGTAGTAAAAGCAAAACAGTCAAAATCAGTTAGGCCTTCAATGGGAAACTGAAAAAAAACAGCAGAAAACAAAATCAGTTCTACTCAGAAAGCAAATACTCAGAAGTTACTTGCATTTCAAATACAGTACCACTTCGAGTGTTTCATAACCTGCCTGTCCTACATATGTGCACAGGAGCAATTACTTCTTCCATCTTTATTTCTCCCAATTTAATTACTACGGAAAATTTTAAACTACTTATTTTTTAAGGGAAATTAGCTTTTAGTTCATAAACATTCTGACAAATAGAATATTAAATGTTTTTTAAAAGTCCATAAGAAATTATTAAAAATATACAAGACTAGATATGTAGAATAGATTCATTCAGATATACAAAATGGACAAAGGATATAGTCTGTTAAAGAAAAGAATTGTTGAATTGCTAGGAAACATTTTTAAAATTATCAAAATGAGGAAGGAAAATTTTCACAGTGGTGTAGAGATGGTTGGGTGTAATATTCATGCATTGCCTGAAAACAGAAACCAACATATTGCAATCTCATTCCAGAATTATAGATGTAATTTTATTGGAGGGTTTCTTCCCCATTCTTGTCCATTTGTGCCAAAGAAAAAACACTGAAACACTGTAATTAAACTGTCAGCTCTATGCTGGGCAAGTTGTGAACTATACTATCCCTTCCACGATGTTAAAACCCACATGAATGCCCCATTACTTGCCAAATTATTGCCTCCTGGACAGTTTCTGCTATGGCAGTTTGCCTCAAGGTAAACTTCTCTTGGTCATATGCTTCTGGTTCATCCCACCTAATGACAACCTCCTTCTTCTCTTCTCTTCTCCTCTCTGCCTGGTGACTTCCTGATATCACCTACTTGATATTTATTTCTGCCTTCCTCTCCCTCCTGCCCAGTCCCAGGCTCTAGCCCTCTATTCATGAATCAGAGATTATTGGGGAGCATTATTTACAGCACACTGGTCAATATAATGCCCATGTCCAGACCGAAATCTAATCTTAGGCACATAACTTAGCATCTGAATACACAGTGCACAAGACCAAGCTAAACACAGAATTGTTATGAAGAGCTCTAAATAAAAGAAATCCTTCCAATGAAACAGGCTAAGAAGTTCTATGAAGGATTCATCTAACTGGAATGAGTGAGATGTATCACTCTACACCAGTGTATAAGCTATAATTAACAGTATATGCCCTCTGCTTTCTGTCTCCAGCTTGAGTCCATCCTCTGGCACAACGCGCCATATGCAAGTGACACAGGGAGGCAGCTTAACCACCCAGGAGTGCGGAGAGACAGGTTGAACCACCCTCGCCGCTCAGAGGAACACACGCAGAACCCTCTGGCAGAAGCCCTCCTGTTTCTGTCTCTGGCTTGTGACCACCCTCTGTCACTGTGCACCATAGCCAAATGACACAAGGAGGTAGTTAACCACTCAGGAGTGCAGAGAGGACAGACAGCACAGATAGGACCACCCCTGCTGCTCAGAAGAAACAGCCAGAAACCCTCAGGGCACAGAGCCTAGCATCCTGGGAAAGGAGTATTCCGATTTCCGCCAGCACCCAGAGCTGGTGGGGCCACAGAGGTACATAGCCAAGTAGAGCCACAAGAGAGTGGGTCCCAAAGGAGTACCTACATACCAGTGTACTCAGAGAGAACGGGTCTCCCAGGAGCACAGATACAGAGGCTTGCATGACAAATAAGCCACAGTCAGAGACAGCAACACTAGCTAACCAGAGATAACCACATGGCAAAAGACAAAGGCAAGAACATTACAAACAGAAACCAAGGCAACATAGCACCATCTGAACCAAGTTCTCCCACAAGGCAAGTCTTGGACTCCCCAATACACCAGAAAAGCAAGATCTGCATTTGAAATCACATCTCATGATGCTGATAGAGGATTTCAAGAAGAACATAAATAACTCCCTTAAAGAAGTACAGGAGAACAAGAGTCAACAGGTAGAAGCCCTTAAAAAGGAAACACAAAAAAAATTGCTTAAAAAATACAAGAGAACATGGATCAACAGGTAGAAGCCCATAAAGAGGAAACACAAAAATCACTTAAAGAAATACAGGAGAACACAAACAAACAAGTGAAGGAACTGAACAAAACCAGCCAGGATCTAAAAACAGAAGTAGAAACAACTAACAAATCACAAAGGAAGACAACTCTGGTGATAGAAAATATTGGAAAGAAATCAGGAATCATAGATGCAAACATCAACAACAGAATACAAGAGATAGAAAAAAGAATCACAAGTACTGAAGATACCATAGAAAGCATTGACTCAACAGTCAAAGAAAATGCAAAATGCAATAAGTTTGTAGCCCAAAATATCCAGGAAATCCAGAACACAATGAGAAGACAAAACCTAAGGATTATTGGTATAGAAGAGAACGAAAATTTACAATGTAAAAGACCAGTAAATATCTTCAACAAAATTATAGAAGAAAACTTCCCTAACCTAAAGACAGAGATGCCCATGAACATACAAGAAGTCTACAGAACTCCAAACAGACTGGACCAGAAGAGAAATGCCTCCTGTCACATAATAATCAAAACACCAATTGTACTAAACAAAGAAAGAATATTAAAAGCAGTAAGAGAAAAAGGCCGAGTAACATATAAAGGAAGGCCTATCAGAATTACACCAGGCTTCTCACCAGAGACCATGAAAGCAAGAAGATCCTGGGCAGATCTCATACAGACTCTAAGAGAAAACAAATGCCAGCCAGGCTACTATATCCAGCAAAATTCTCAGTCATCATAGATAGAGAAACCAAGATATTCCATGATGAAACCAAATTTACACAATATCTCAATATCTTCCCACAAATCCAGGCCTACAAAGGATAATAGATGGAAAACACGAATATAAAAACAGTAACTACACCCTAGAAAAAGCAAGATAATGATCTTCTTGCAACAAACCCAAAAGAAGATAACCACTCAAACATAAAAATAATATCAAAAATAACAGAAAGCAACAATCACCATTCATTAATATCTTTTAACATCAATGGACTCAATTCCCCAATAAAAAGACAAACTAACAGACTGGATACATAAACAAGACCCAGCATTTTGTTGCATACAGGACATGCACCTCAGTGTCAAAGAAAAACACTACCTCAGAGTTAAAGACTGGAAAACAATTTTGCAAGCAAATGGTCCTAGAAAACAAGCTGGAGTAGTCATTCTAATATCGGGTAAAATTGACTTTCAACCTAAAGTCATCAAAAAATACACAGAAGGACACTTAATACTCATTAAAGGAAAAATCTATCAAGAACTCTCAATTCTGAACATCTATGCTCCCAATGCAAGGGTACTCTCATTTGTAAAACAAACATTACTAAAACCACACATTGCACCTCACATGACAATTGTGGTTGACTTTAACATCCCACTCTCCTCAGTGGACTGATCAGGGAAACACAAACTATACATAGACACGATGAAACTAATTGAAGTTTTGTAACAAAAGGATTTAACACATATTTATAGAACATTTCATCCTAAATCAAAAGAATAGACCTTCTTCTCAGCACCTCATGGTACCTTCTCCAAAAATCTGTATAATTTGTCACAAAACAGACCTAACAGATATAAGAAGATCAAACTAATCCCATGTCTCCTATCAGATCACTATGGAGGAAGGGTGGTCTTCAATAGCAGCAAAAACAACAGAAAGTCCACATAAGCATGGAAGGTGAACAATGCTCTACTCAATGATACCTTGGTCAAGGAAGAAATAAGGAGAAAAAAAGGCTTTTTAGAATTTAAGGAAAATGACACATCATAGCAAAATTTATGGGACACAATGAAAACAGTGTTAAAAGGAAAACTCATAGCTCTGAGTGCCTCCAAAAAGAAACTGTAGAGAGCATACATTAGGAGCTTAACAGAAAACCTGAAAATTCTAGAACAGAAAGACTCTAATACAACCAAGAGGAGTAGAAGGCAGGAAATCATTAAACCCAAGACTGAAATCAGCCAAGTAGAAACAAAAAGAACCATGCAAAGAATCAACAAAACCAGGAACTGGTTCTTTGAGAAAATCAACATGATAAATAAACCCTTACCCAGACTAATCAGAAGGCACAGAGGACAGTATCCAAATTAACAAAATCAGAAATGAAAAGGGAGATATAACAGCAGAAACTGGGTAAATTTAAAAAAATCATCAGATCCTACTACAAAAGCCTATACTCATTACAACTGGAAAATCTGGATGAAATAGACAATTTCCTAGACAGATATCAAATACCAAAGTTAAATCAGGATCAAATACACCATCTAAACTGTCCCAAAACCCCTAAAGAAATAGAAGTTGTCACTGAATATCTTCTAACCAAAAAAGCACAATACCAGATGGTTTTAGTGCAGAATTCTCTCAGACCTTCAAAGAAGACCTAACACCAATACTCTTTAAACTATTCCACAAAATAGAAACAGAAGGAACTCTACCCAACTCATTCTATGAAGCCACAGTTATGCTGATTCCAGAACCACACAAAGATCCAACAAAGAAAGAGAATTTAAGACCAATTTCTCTTATGAATATTGATGCAAAAATACTCAATAAAATTCTTGCCAACCGAATCCAAGAACACGTCAAAAGGATCATTCACCATGATCAAGTAGGCTTCATCCCAGGGATGCAGAGATGGTTCAATATACAGAAATCCATCAATGTAATCCACTACATAAACAAACTCAAAATAAAAAAAAACACATTGTCCTTTCATTAGATGCTGAAAAAGATATTAGCCCTCTGTCGAATGTAGGGTTCATAAAAATATTTTCTCAATTTGTTGGCTGCCACTTTGTCCTTTTGACAGTGTCCTTTGCCTTACAGAAACTTTGCAATTTTATGAGGTCCCAGTTGTCAATTCTTGATCTTAGAGCATAAGCTATTGGTGCTTTGTTCAGGAAATTTTCCTCTGTGCCTATGTGTTCAAGGCTCTTCCCCAGTTTCTTTTCTACTAGTTTCAGTGTGTCTGGTTTTATATGGAGATCCTTGATCAACTTGGACTTGAGCTTAGTACAAGGAGATAAGAATGGATCAATTTGCATTCTTCTGCATGCTAGCCACCAGTTGGGCCAGGCTTCTTGAAAGTAACCATGCCCACAAGTTCTTGCTGACTGGAGCAGGATATAGCTGTCACCTGAGAGGCTCTGCTAGTGCATGAGAAATGCAGAGGGGGACACTCTCAGCTAGCCATTGAACTAAGCATTGGGTCCCCAATTGAGGAGCTAGAGAAAGGACCCAAGGAGCTTAAGGGGTTTGTAGCACCATAGGAGGAACAACAATATGAGCCACCCAGTACTCCCAGAGATCACAGAGACACAACCATCAACCAAAGAGTACACATGGAGTTACTCATGGCTCCAGTTACATAGGCAGCAGAGGATGGCCTTGTTAGACCCCAAAGGGAAGAGAGGCCCTCAGTCCTGGAGATTTTCAATGCGGCAGTGCAGAGGAATACCAAGACAGGGAAGCAGGTGAGAGTTGATTGGAGAACAGAGGGAGAGGTGATGGCTTATGGGATTTTTGTGGGAGACCAGGAAAGGGGACAACATTTGAAATGTAAATAAAGAATATATCTACATAAAAAACAGTTTACATGAATGGGCAGACACAGAGTACAGAGGTATTTGAGGCCCAAGTGTTCACAGTGATCAGCAGTAGAAAATTTCTATAAATAAGTGTCCCCAATCTGATGACACTAGTCAATATCTTTCTTTATTACCTAAATTAATTCTCAGCAGGATCATAATAGAGTAGGCATAGCAAAGGGAACAAGCTTATACACAGCCCAAGTAGAAGAGACTTCCATAACCAAATATAGCTTTAGCCAGTTGTTGGGCTATGTACTGATATGTCAACTTTCTGAAAAGCAACTGGCCAGCTGATTTATAAATGGAATAGTTGCCATTGTAAAAAGAAAATTTTAATAAACTATTCTCACTGAGATAGGGATCATTATTATAACCTTGTATTTAGTATTGTCAAGGCTTCTGCAAAAATTAGCAACTGTGGCATTTAGTGTGATAAAATGAGTTTTGTGGCTAGATTAATGTCCCAGTCCCACTGCTGGGACCATTGTCTAATCATAGAAGATGGTCAGTACCATCTACGTATCCTCTGTTACAAGAAGAATTTGCTAGGGTAATTTTTATAGACTCTAGGTAATATCCACGACATATATTTCTATATCATCCCCCAGATGCCACCAATTCCAGTCACCTCACACAGCAATCAATCTCTCCATCCTTCCATACCCAATTTGAACCCTCCCCCTCCTATCCACACTTACCCCCAGTCCACCCACAAATCTATTTTTCCTTCCCAGAGAGTTTCTTAGGACTCACACACTTTAAGACATCTTTGTTGGCCCTCCGCCATCTTTGCTCCAGTGACTGGAAAGTTGGGACAGCCAGGTTCTGAGACAGACAGGCATAATGTCGCTTGGGTCTCGGGCGGCTTGTGTGTGTGCGGCTCCCAGGTGCGGGGCTGATCTGCAGTGACCAGCGCGCCAGCTCTGCTGTGGGACTTCTGCCTGGCAGAGGGACCACGCACTGGGAGGGAGCCTACCAGCTTTCCTTCCGCGACCTCTGTTCCCGCAGACTGCGCTGAAGAGACAGGTACCCCAAGCTCCCTATCCCCAATATAACATCACTTGGGACACGGCCTGTTGGGGCTTCCCTCTGTGCCCGAGAAGGGGTCAGCGCTGTGGTCGTCTGGGTGCCAGATCGGTGGGCCATCGCGTCTACAGGGTGAGCAGCGCCTTGGAGAGTGCCCTCCGCTATCTTTGCTCCAGTGGCCAGGTAGTTGGGACCGCCAGGCTCAGAGACAGACAGGCATAATATCGCTTCGGTCTCAGGCAGCTTGTGTGTAACCTGCTCCCAGGTGCTGGGCTGATCTGCAGTAACCAGCGCGCCAGCTCTGCTGTGGGACTTCTGCCTGGCAGAGGGACGCCCCCTCCCCCCCCAGGAGAGATCACACACCCCTGCACAGTGCAGGAGCCTACCAGCCTCCCTTTGGCGACCTCTGCTCCAGGAATCCACTAGGCTGAGCCTTTAGATGTGCAAGGCGTCCCCAATATAAGATCACTTGGGGCAAGGCACATTAGGGCTCCAAAGTCACTCAGGAGGAGGCAGGCCCCAGAAATCGGTGCCAGGGGAATCCTGGTAATCCAGGGGGGGGGGCAGAAATAGCTTTGCAGGCTCACAGGAGGTCCAACCAACAGCCAGTGGCAGCAGGACCAACTAACACCAGAGGTATCCAGATGGCAAAAGGCAAACGTAGGAATGTTACTAACAGAAATCAAAGTAATGTGGGACCATCCGAACCCAACTCTCCAACAGCAGCAAGTCCTGGATACCCCACCACACCCGAAAGACAAGATCTGGATTTAAAATCACTTCTCATGATGCTATTAGAGGATCACAAGAAGGACACAAATAAATCTCATAAAGAGTTACAGGAGACCATGAATCAACGGTTAGAAGCCCTTACAAAGGAAACACAAAAATCGCTTAGAGAAATGCAGGAGAACATGGATCAAAAGATGGAGGCGCACAAGGAGACAACAAAAAAATCGCTTAACGAGATGAATCAACGGGTAGATGCACTCACAAAGGAATCACAAAATTTGCATAAAGAAATGCAGAAGAATATGGGTCAACAGATGGATGCCCATAAGGAGGCAACACAAAAATTGCTTAAAGAAATGAATCAACGGTTAGATGCCCTTACAAAGGAAACACGAGAACTGCTTAAAGAAATGCAGGAGACGATGGATCAACAGATGGAATCCCATGAGGAGGAAACACAAAAATCGCTCAGAGAAATGCAGGAGAACGTGGGTCATCAGGAAGAAATCCTGAAAGAGGTAATGCAAAAATACCTTAAAGAAATACAGGAAAATACAAACAAACAAGTGAAGGATCTAAGCAAATCCATCCAGGAACTAAAAAAGGAAGTAGAAACAACTAAGAAATCACAAAGGGAGACAACTTTGGAGATAGAAAACCTTGGGAAGAAATCAGGAGTCATAGATGCAAACGTCAACAATAGAATACAAGAGATGGAAGAAAGAATCTCAGGTGCTGAAGATTCCATAGAAAGCATCGACTCAACAGTCAAAGAAAATGCAAAATGCAAAAAACGTGTAACCCAAAACATCCAGGAAATCCAGGACACAATGAGAAGACCAAACCTAAGGATTATAGGTATAGATGAGAGTGAAGATTTGCAACTTAAAGGGCCAGTAAACATCTTCAACAAAATTATGGAGGAAAACTTCCCTAACTTAAAGAGAGAGATGCCGATGAACGTACAAGAAGCCTACAGAACTCCAAACAGACTGGACCAGAACAGAAATACCTCCCGTCACATAATAATCAAAACACCGAATGTTCTAAACAAAGAAAGAATACTAAAAGCAGTAAGAGAAAAGGGCCAAGTAACATACAAAGGAAGACCTATCCGAATCACATCAGACTTCTCACCAGAGACTATGAAAGCCAGAAGATCCTGGGCAGATCTCATGCAGACACTAAGACAGCACAAATGCCAGCCTAGATTACTATACCCAGCAAAACTCTCAATCACCATAGATGGAGAGACCAAGATATTCCATGATAAAACCAAATTTTCACAATATCTTTCCACAAATCCAGCCCTGCAACGGATAATAGGTGGAAACCTCCAATACAGGGAGAGAAACAACACCCTGGAAAAAATGAGATAATAACCTTCTTGAATCAAACCCAAAAGTAGATAACCACTCAAACATAAAGATAGCATCAAGAATGACAGATGGCAATAATCACTATGCCTTAATCTCTCTTAATATCAATGGCCTCAATTCCCCAATTAAAAGACATAGACTAGCAGACTGGATACGTAAACAGGACCCAGCATTTTGCTGCATGCAGGAAACGCACCTCAGTGTCAAAGACAAACACTACCTCAGAGTAAAAGGCTGGAAAACAATTTTACAAGCAAATGGCCCCAAGAAACGAGGTGGAGTAGCCATCCTAATATCAGATAAAATTGATTTTCAACCTAAACTCATCAAAAAAGACACAGAAGGACACTACATACTGATCAAGGGAAAAATCCACCATCAAGAACTCTCAATTCTGAATATCTATGCTCCAAATGCAAGGGCACCCTCATTCATAAAAGAAACTTTACTAAAGCTCAAAGCACACATCGCACCGCACACAATAATAGTGGGTGACTTCAAAAAACCACTCTCTGAAATGGATCGTTCAGGAAAGCAGAAACTAAACAGGGACACAGTGAATCTAATTGAAGCCTTGGACCAAATGGAACTAACTGATATATATAGAACATTTCATCCTAGAGCTAAAGAATACACCTTCTTCTCAGCTCCTCATGGTACCTTCTCCAAAATTGACCATATAATTGGTGACAAATCAGACCTCAACAGATACAAGAAGATAGAAATAATCCCATGCCTCCTATCAGATCACTATGGAATAAGGGTGGTCTTCAATGGCAACAAAAACAAAAGAATACCCACGTACACATGGAGGCTGAACAATGCTCTACTCAATGATAACTTGGTCAAGGTGGAAATAAAGAAAGAAATCAAAAACTTTTTGAAAGTTAACGAAAATGAAGGCACAACATACCCTAATTTATGGGACACAATGAAAGCAGTGCTAAGAGGAAAATTCATAGCCCTGAGTGCTGCCAAAAAGAAACGGGAGACAGCATACACTAACAGCTTAATGGCACACCTGAAAGCCCTGGAACAAAAAGAAGCAAATACACCAAAGAGGAGTAGAAGGCAGGAAATCATCAAACTCAGGGCTGAAATCAATCAAGTAGAAACAAATAAAACCATACAAAGAATCAACAAAACGAGGAGTTGGTTCTTTGAGAAAATTAACAAGATAGATAAGCCCTTAGCCAGACTAATCAGAGAGCACAGAGATAGTATCCAAATTAATAAAATCAGAAATGAAAAGGGAGAGATAACAACAGAAACTGAGGAAATTCAAAAAATCATCAGCTCCTACTACAAAAACCTGTATTCAACACAACTAGAAAATCTTGAGGAAATGGACAATTTCCTTGACAGATACCAAGTACCAAAATTAAATCAGGATCAAATAGACCATCTAAACCGTCCTATAACCCCTGAAGAAATAGAAGTTGTCATTGGAAGTCTTCCAACCAAAAAAGCACAGGTCCAGATGGTTTTAGTGCAGAATTCTATCAGAACTTCAAAGAAGACCTAACACCAATACTCTTCGAACTGTTCCACAAAATAGAAACAGAAGGAACACTACCCAACTCGTTCTATGAAGCCACAATTACACTAATACCAAAAGCACACAAAGATCCGACAAAGAAAGAGAATCTCAGGCCAATCTCTCTTATGAATATCGATGCAAAAATACTCAATAAAATTCTTGCCAACCGAATCCAAGAACACATCAAAACGATCATTCACCAGGATCAAGTAGGCTTCATCCCAGGGATGCAGGGATGGTTCAATATAAGGAAATCCATCAATGTAATCCACTACATAAACAATCTCAAAGAAAAAAACCACATGGTCATCTCATTAGATGCTGAGAAAGCATTTGACAAAATTCAGCATCCTTTCATGCTAAAGGTCTTGGAAAGATCAGGAATTCAAGGCCCATATCTAAACATAGTAAAAGCAATTTACAGCAAACCAGTAACCAGCATCAATCTAAATGGAGAGAAACTTGAAGCAATCCCACTAAAATCAGGGACTAGACAAGGCTGCCCTCTCTCTCCATATCTTTTCAATATAGTACTTGAAGTTCTAGCTAGAGCAATTAGACAACAAAAAGAGGTCAAAGGGATAGAAATTGGAAAGGAAGAAGTCAAACTATCACTATTTGCAGACGATATGATAGTATACTTAAGCGACCCAAAGAACTCCACCAGAGAACTCCTACAGCTGATAAACGACTTCAGCAAAGTGGCTGGATATAAAATCAACTCACGCAAGTCAGAAGCCTTCCTATACTCAAAGGATAAGCAGGCTGAGAAAGAAGTAAGAGAAATAATACCCTTCACGATAGCCACAAACCATATTAAGTATCTTGGCGTGACTCTAACCAAACAAGTGTAAGATCTGTATGACAAGAACTTCAAATCTCTGAAGAAAGAAATTGAAGAAGACCTCAGAAGATGGAAAAATCTGCCATGCTCATGGATTGGCAGGATTAATATAGTAAAAATGAGCATCTTACCAAAAGTAATACACAGATTCAATGCAATCCCCATCAAAATCCCAACTCAATTCTTCATAGAGTTAGAAAGAGCAATTCAAAAATTCATCTGGAATAACAGAAAACCCAGAATAGCTAAAACTATTCTCAAGAGTAAAAGAACCTCTGGGGGAATCAGTATCCCGGACCTCAAGCTGTACTACAGAGCAATAGTGTTAAAAACTGCATGGTATTGGTACAGTACTATGGAGCATTTCTGTAAGAGATGTTTCTGATTCTTCATTTACTGAGTAACTTGGCTCTCTTCAGCATTGTGCTATGAAGCTATAGAGTATTCTGTCACCTAAATATCATGTTGTTTAGATTGTAATTGTTTCCTATGGTTGTTGTTTTAGTAGGCAATTAGCTCTGTTAGGCATTGCTTATTAGTTTTACTTTTGTGTGTGTGGTTTCAATGTCACTTCTGGCTTTAAATTATTTGCAATGATATTCCCAGATGTGAATGTATACTAGTTGTTGATCTAAAACCTGGGCTATGGTTAAAAGTTTAGTTCTGCCCTCTTTCTATGGTATTCAGGGATCATATTCACACCTGTAGTTAAGGAATGAGTCCCGTGTTGTGTACATGACCAAATTTACAAGATTGTTTCTTTGGATTCTTCCTATTTTCAAACTTTCCAACCATTTCCATTCACCATAAGCACTCCCACCTCTGTCTTTCTGAAAAAAAGATGGAGATTAGGTTCCATGATTATACCATGAATATCTTTTGTCCAGGAAGAGAAGGAGGATGGGAGAAAGGGAAAAAAAGGATGGGGGGGAAGAGAGAGGGAGAGGGAGAGGGGAGAGAGAGGAGAGCATAGAGAGACAGAGAGAGAGAGAGAGCCATGATACACCATGATATGGTCCCCATGTTCTCAAAATTCTCTAAATTAGAGGAGCTCACTTTTGTTGATGCCTAAGCAGCTTCCAGTTTGTCACTACTCTCTCCACCATTGCTATTTTGAATGGTAAGAATGAAGAAAGAACACAGAATAAAAATCCATACAAAATAAGGGCATGGATTGCCTTCACTCTTTTTGTTCTTGGAGATTTTCACTTTTATTTTATATGTGTGGTGGTTTTCCTGAATGTATGTCTGCACACTTGTGCATGCTGCACCCAAGAAGGTGAGAAGAGGGCGTCTGATCCTTTAGAACTGGAGTAGCAGATGGTTGTGAGTTTCTATGTGGGTGCTGGGAGCCAAACCCAGGTCTTGTAGAAGAACAGACAGTGCTCTTATCCACTAAGCTGTCTCTGCAGCACCACACATTTGATAAAAGTGTTCAGTTTTCAATGTTCATAGCAGAAGTAGAGAATTTCATCAGGATGTTTCCCTTTCTGCCTATCCAGAGCACATTAGTTGATGTCAAGCTGTATTTACCTTCAGGCCTGTAAACAGAGAAAAAAAAATCTGTTATATTATCTATTTCTCTATTTTAAATGATATTTATTTATGTGCATATATGAATGCACACATGTTTATTCAATCATTGTGGATTTATGGAAATTCAAGGGTCACAGCTTGAATGAATCTAATCTCTCCTGCTACCATGTGAGTCCTAGGTGCTGAACTCAGAGTTTCAGGCTTGGTAGCAGATGCCCTTACTCTCTGAGACATCTTCCCTTCCACCTTCTGTGTCCTTTAAGTATTTTAACCCTTGCTGTACCTTTTAGCATATATTCAGTTGCCTGTACCCTATGGGTTGTTTAGAACTCACTGAATTTACTGTGAATTTGATCCATCTGTGAGAAAAGCACATTTGTAGTGAATTTATATATTTATTATATTCTGTCTATTATTTCTTCATTTTTAGCAATAAAGATTATGGTACAGATTTTAACTTGCCTATAATTTTACATGGCAGTAAGCCCTAAAATGCATACATTTGCCTATAAGGTCCTAGGTTCAGTGCCCAGTGCTGAAAATAAGAACCAAAGCATTGATGTTACATCATTATGCACACATTATATATGTGAACACATCAAGTAAGCAATGAAGGTAAATAAACACTTAGTTCCGTGTGATCCCATAGCACAGAGCTTGCCTTATCAATAAAGATACAGGGAGTTTTGAAGTAACCAAAGGCAATTCTTATGACTGACACCTTTCAGAACCTTTGTGGTTTTAGAAAGAACTCCCTGTAAGCATGCCAGCTTCATTTGGAAAAAAGTACATATTGCAAACGGTTGTACACTGTAATCCCCAGCATCAACTGCTTGATGTGGTTAGAGGGAGTGAAATGAGGATGTACTTATTAGACTGCCCAAACTTTGAACAAAGTTAAAAAGCCTGGCAGCATCCCACCCCCGCCCCACAGTGTGCTGCTGGACTCAGAAAACAACCTCGCTCCTTGAACCATGACTCCTATGCCTCCCCGTTATCTATTGCAAGTGCTCATCATTATTTTAAAAGCTAGAGAAGAGGAGGCGGGGAGTAAAATACCTGCTTCGAGCATTTTTTTCCAAAAATAAAAAAGACAAAAAATAATATTCCAGTGCATTCTGCACTCTGAAGTTCAATGCTTCACAATCGCCTAATTGTTCATCAGTCTTACAAAGAAATGCCTTTTATTTTCTCCAGCACTTAGAGATGACTAAGTGTCACTTAGTCAATTGCAAGAACAAAGAAGTCAATTTATGGATCACATTTTCTCTGTTTCGTTATTCTTAAAAATAATTCACTTTATTGGTTTAGTGTTCTGGAAAGGTGAGGGATTGACAGGCCCGAGTACAGAAATATCCCAAAGATTCAGGTTGCACACACACATTTCTGCTTAAAGCAAGAGGTGAAAAGGTAACCCCTACTACTCTCTCGCTTGAGCACGACTCTAAAGTTTAAGCAATACTACAAACTCCTGACTTCATCCAGGCATATTGCTCTCACTTAAGGTCAAATGTCCACATTTTCCTTCCACACCAGTCCTGTTGATGAATTAAGCTGTTGTTCAACCTTAGCTCTGAAGGTACATAAAACACTAATTTAACATTACAACATAAAAATTCTTAAAGATAATGTTTGTAACTTTTCTGTAGTCAAAAACAATATTACCATTGGAGAAAGTTAGAGAATATATTGAAATAGGATACATTTTAACATACAGAACAATATAATATCTTTTCATTAATGTCGTGATGTTTATGTACTTGTCTGTATATTAACAAATTATAGACTTATTAACATTGTCTAGCATTATTCACATCTGAACATTTACTGAGTTCATCAGAGAGTTTTCTAAAGTGATTTTTAATTTAAATTATTCTCCACCCATGGGTCTATAAAAACCAATTCAATCTTATTGAACAATTAAATTATTCACAATGGTGTGATTATTGCAATAGCTCTGGAATACCACCCTCAATATTTGATTTTGAGTATATCTCTGCTTATTACCTATGGATAATTTCTTGTCGTGAGTTTGCTTTACTTAAAGTATGAAAGGAAATCATTGACCCCAAAATTTCTCACTCACTACCTAATATGAAGTTGTTTATTTTGTATTGACTATTGAGTTTGTTTTTCATTTTCTGATATGTTAGACAAGGTCTTGTGCAACCTTTGCAGGCTTGAAATTCATTATATAGGCCAGGTTAGCTTCAAATTCACAGATATATGACTGTCCCTGAATCCAAGAATTGAATGATTCTAACATTTTGTATGGTCAAAATCTTAGTTCAAAAATCAATGATCATAAATCCCTTAAAGGCCAAGCTATTTCATTTTTTATAAGTTTCTATACAATATTAAACTTACCATTAAAGAATGTTCACTATTAGTTTTTATAATTTTACATGTGCTTTATCTCTTTTACATATCCATAAATTTTTTAGTGTTTCTACTCCAAACACACTAATGTCAGCATATTACATAAGTATGAATTCACATGGCCACATGTGTCCTTTATAGGAAACTCACTCGTGACTGAATAAGTGCTGGCACTCATGTTAAAAGCACACATGAAGCTTAACTTTCACACGGAAACCCTGAGGAGCCTGGTGAAACATGGAGAAGTTTGGAGAGAAGAGGAATGACCCTTCTGATCTCTTTTAATCGCTTCCCCAGTGCGATGTAGAATTAAAACTGCTGAGTGCAATCTCTGGTCACAAGCAGAATTATCTCATTGTATCCAATCTATTCTTTATTTTTAATGCAGGAGGCATTTTTGTATGCAGAGTGAGCACAGCCACAAACTGTGATTAGAAAAGCTGCTTGTTTAGCAGTTTCAAAGGGAACCAACATGGCAATCAAACATGGAAAGAGCAGATGGAAAACTTATTTTAGGACACACAGCAATAATAGAGAAATTAGGGAGCAATTAAAACAGGAAAAAATCAGTTTGGGTAAAACTGAATCCAAAGTTATTTCAGCTCAGTTCTTAATTATGTTTCTTCTTGAACTAAGGTTTGAACTTGGAAGAGTAAAATGTGAATGTTCTCTCAGCAAGAAAGGCACAATGCAGTGTGACATGTAGTGGTGCTCTAAACAGTCATAAAGACCTGCACAATTAGTCAATGCTAACATTTAATTTTAAATGATCAAATCAATTGGAGCTGTATTTAGATTATCTAATCAGAAGAGACCAGCTGCAACTGCAGCTTGTATTTATCCTTGAACATTCAAAAAGTTAACTACTTTTAAAAATTCAAGTCCACATACTTTTTCATTTTAATGATCTTTGTGTATGATTTGCTCAGAGGTTTTTCACCTTCTGTGCCAGTACAGATTTAGGTGGTCTTAGGAAGCAGGGCTTCAGTAAGCCATTACTTCAGGATTTGAATGGGAGATACTAAGACACAGAGGTCATTTTACACACTAAGTAAATAATGCAAATAAAATATCTGAACAGGAACAGCTCATTGAGTCAGATGGAGGTATCTTGAGATTCTTGAATCCTTGCACTGACAATGTTGAAGTTTACTGCAGAAGGCTGTAGATGTGCTCCGAGGAAAACAGCCAGGAGCAGCATGGGGATTTGCCAGTGTAAATACAAAGATCTCATTTGAAGTTCACAAATCATAGGAATTCATCAAGGAGGTGCTCCCAGGTAAAAACAAAACAGAAAAGAAGGGAGGCAGGATAGAAGCTGAAGCTAAGCAAGTGACTTTTAGAGAATCGATTATACTGTATCCCAATGTGGGACTGAACCTTCAGGGAACCTGTGGTTTGACAAAATCAACCTGTCAACAAATGCTTCCTTGGCCTCTCAGGGATCAATAACCAATTAATTACTTCTGAAGTTCAGAGAATTTTTACTAAATTAAAGTTGTACACATTAAGAAATTCTAGTCTGTAGTAAAGCTTGAGGTTAGGGACAGAGAAAATCCAGCGACAGGCCCAAAGTGGGATCCAGCTCAAGGGGAGGTCCCAAGACCTGACACTATTACAGAGGCTATGGAGCGCTCACAAAAAGGAACCAATTATGACCACATTCCAAAAGACCCAACAAGCAGCTGAAAGAGTCAGATGCAGATATTTGCACCCAACGAATGGATTGAAACTGCTGAACCCTGTGGTTGAATTAGGGGAAAGCTGGAAGAAGCTGAGGAGGAGGGCCACCCTATAGGAGGACCAGTAGTCTCAATTAACCTGGATCCCTGAGATCTCTCAGATACTTGAAAACCAACCAGGCAGCATATACCAGCTGATTGAGGCCCTCAACACATATATAGCAGAGGACTGTTGAGTCTGGGCTTAGTCTGAGAAGATGCACCTAACCCTCAAGAGACTGGAGGCCCCGGGGAGTTTAGAGGTCTGTGTGGGGCTGGGAATGGGGACATCCTCGTGGAGACAGGGGGGTGGGGAGGAGGAATGGGATGTGGAACAGTTGGAGGGTGGACCAAAAGGGGAATAAAATCTGGAGTTTAAAATAAATAAATAATAAATAAATACATAAATAGATAAATGAATAAAAAATAATAAAAGAAAAATAAAAAAATTAATGGATGATTAACACACACACACACACACACACACATAAAGAAGTTCTAGTTTATTGCTATATTTTGTAAATCAAAGTGCTGAAAGTAGTCAGTCCCCCATGGACTGAGGTACGTGGAGAACGGTTGTACACCTAAACTCTGCTGTGTGGCAGTGCTACACTGCACACAAATGGGGTTTTGCTTTCATATACCTGATAGTTAGGTAGGCAATTATTCTGTTTTAAAATAATATTCATTCTTTATTAAATGCTTAGCTTTGTGGATAGAGTGTTGACTAAGTGATTAAGAGTATGTATTTGTCTTTCAGATGACCTAAGTTTGGTGTCTAGCACTCATATCATGTGTCTCACCAGCACCTTTAATGCCAGCCCCCAGTGATCCAGTAGTCTCTCTCTATACATTGTAGGCACTGTCCATAAGTGTTGCTGCAGGAATTTTTCTTTCCAGATGCATCAGGACAGAGAGTGTCTGTGATTGGTTGGGGAAATAGGGGCAGAGATAGGAGTTGTTGAGGAGAGAGAGGGTCGCAGGTCAGAGAACCAGGATGGCTTGTGACATTTTTCTGTGTGTTTTCATAAGGTTAGAAATATTGGGATAAAACTTTATCACTTTTAATTGGCTCTGGAATTACTGTATTGGCATCTTGTAATTGTGTTTATAATATACATAAATCTAATTGGCTAACTAAGATTTTTATTAGATATATTCTTTATTTACATTTCAAATGATTTCCCCTTTCCTGCCCCCCCCCGAAAGTCCCATAAGCCATCTCCCCTCCCCCTGTTCCCCAATCAACTCCCTCCCACTACCCTGACCTGGTATTCCCCTACACTGCTGCATCCAACCTTTCCAGGACCAAGGGCCTCTCCCCCATTTGATGTTCAACAAGGCCATCCTCTGCTGCCTATGCATCTGGAGCCATGGGTCACATCATGTGTACTATCTGGTTAATGTTTTTGTCCCTGGGAGCTCTGGGAGTACTGGGTAGATCATATCAATGTTCCTCCTATGGCACTGCAAACCCCTTCAGCTCCTTGGGTCCTTTCTCTAGCTGCCCCAATGGGGACCATGTGCTCAGTTCAATGGCTGGCTGAGAGTGTCCCCCTCTGCATTTGTTATGCACTAGCAGAACTTCCCAGGTGACAGCTATATCCTGTTCCAGTCAGCAAGTACTTGTATGCATCGGTAATAGTGTCTGGGTTTTGTAACTGTATATGGGATGAATCACTAGGTGAGGTAGTCTCTGGATGGTCTTTCCCTCAGTCTCTGCTCCACACTTTTTATCTCCTTCTGTGGGTATTTTATTCCCCCTTCTACGAAGGACCAGAGTATCCATACTTTGTTCTTCCTTCTTCTTGGGCATCATTTGATATGTGAATTGTGTCTTGGTTATTCCAAGCTTCTAGACTAATATCCACTTATCAGTGAGTGCATACCATGTGTGTTCTTTTGTGATTGGGTTACCTCACTTAATATGATATTTTCCAGTTCCACCCATTTGCCTGAAAATTTCATGAATTCTTTTTTTTTAATCGATGAGTAGTATTCCATTGTGTAAATGTACCATATTTTCTGTATCCATTCCTCCGCTGAGTGACATCTGGATTCTTTCTAGCTTCTGGCTATTATAAATAGGGCTGCAATGAACATAGTGGAGCATGTGTCCTTATTACCTTCTGGGGAATTATCTGGGTATTTGCCCAGAAGTGGTATAACAGGGTCCTCTGGTAGTATCATGCCCAGTTTTCTGAGGAACTGCCAGACTGATTTCCAAAGTGGTAGTACCAGCTTGCAATCCCACCAGCAGTGGAGGAGTAGTTCTCTTTCTCCACATCCTCTCTAGCACCTGCTTTCTCCTGAGTTTTTGATCTTAGCCATTCTGACTGGTGTGAGGTAAAATCTCAGGGTTGTTTTGATTTGCATTTCCCTGATGACTAAGGATGTTGAACATTTCTTTAGGTGCTTCTCATCCATTCAATATTCCTCAGGTGAAAATTCCAGTTCTTTCCAGACTTTTAATATGAAAGGATGCTGCATTTTGTCAAATGCCTTTTCAGCATCTAATGAATTGACCATGTGTTTTTTTTTCTTTGAGTTTATTTATGTAGTGGATTACATTGATGGAGTTTCCATATATTGAACCATCACTGCATTGCTGGGATGAAGCCTACTTGATCATAGTGAATGATCATCTTGATGTGTTTTTGGAATCGGTTGGCAAGAATTTTATTGAGTATTTTTGCATCGATATTCATAAGGGAATTTTTTCTGAAGTTCTCTTTCTTTGTTGCATCTTTGTGTGGTTTTGGTATCAGCATAATTGTGGCTTCATAGAATGTGTTGGGTAGTGTTCCTTCTGTTTCTATTTTGTGGAATAGTTTGAAGAGTATTGGTGTTAGGTCTTCTTTGAAGTTCTGATAGAATTGTGCACAAAAACAATCTAGTCCTGTGCTTTTATTGTTTGGGAGACTTTCAAAGACCACTTCTATATCTTTAGGGGTTATAGGACTATTTAGATTGTCTATCTGATCATGATTTAACTTTGGTAGTTGCTATCTGTGTAGGAAATTATCCATTTCATCAAAATTTTCCAGTTGTGTTGAGTATAGGCTTTTGTAGTAGGATCTGATGATTTTTTGAATTTCCTCAGTTTCTGTTGTTATATCTCCCTTTCCATTTCTGATTTTGATGTTGTGCCTTCATTTTCATTAAATACTAAAAAGTCTTTGATTTCTTTTCTTATTTCTGATGTGATCAAGTTATCATTGAGTAGAACATTGTTCAGCTTCCATGTGTATGTAGGTATTCTGTTGTTTTTGTTGCAACTGAAGACCACCCTTACTCTGCCATGATCTGATAGGAGGCATGGGATTAGTTTGATCTTCTTATATCTGTATGGTCTGTTTTGTGACCAATTATATGGTCGGTTTTGGAGAAGATACCATGAGGTGCTGAGAAGAAGGCCTATTCTTTTGATTTAGGGTGAAATGTTATGTATATATCTATTAAATCCATTTGGTTCCAAACTTCTGTTAGTTTCACTGTGTCTCTGTTTAGTTTGTGTTTCCCTGATCTGTCTATTGAGGAGAGTGGGGTGTTGAAGTCACAAACAATTATTGTGTGAGGCCAGGCTCTTCTGGCTTTCATAGTCTCTGGTGAGAAGTCTGGTGTAATTCTGATAGTTCTACCTTTACATGTCACTTCACCTTTTTCCCTTACTGCTTTAAATATTCTTTTTTGTTTAGTGCATTTGGCATCTTAATTATTATGTAATGGGAGGAATTTCTTTTCTGGTCAAATCTATTTGGAATTCTGTGGTCTTCTTGCATGTTCATGGGCACCTCTTTCTTTAGGTTAGGGAAGTTTTCTTCTAAATTTTGTTGAAGACATTTACTGGCCCTTTAAGTTGGAAATCTTCATGCTCTTCTATAGCTATAATCCTTAGGTTTATTCTTCTCATTTTGTCCTGGATTTCCTGGATGTTTTGGGTCAGAAGCTTTTTACATTTTGCATTTTCTTTGACTGTTGTTTCAATGCTTTCTATCATATCTTCTGCATCTGAGAATCTCTATCTCTTGTATTCTGTTGTTGATGCTTGCATCCATGACTCTTCACTTCTTTCCTAGGTTTTCCATATCCAGAATTGTTTCCTTTTGTGATTTCTTTATTGTTTCTACCTCTGTTTTAGATCCTGAATGGTTTTGTTCAATTTCTTCGCCTGTTTTTTTCTGTTTTCCTGTAGTTCTTTAAGGACTTCTCCCTGTTTAATTGTGTTCTCCTGTATTTCTTTAAGGGAGTTATTTATGTCCTTCTTGAAGTCCTCTATCAGCACCATGAGATGTGATTTTAAATTCAAATCTTGCTTTTCTTGTGTGTTGGGGTATCCAGGACTTGCTGTTGTGGGGGAACTGTGTTTGCATGGTGCCATGTTACCTTGATTTCTGTTAGTAACGTTCCTATGTTTGCCTTTTGCCATATGGTTATCTCTGGTGTTAGTTGGTCATGCTGTCTCTGGTTGGTGCTTGTCCCTCCTGTGTGCCTTCAAGTCTGTCTCAGCACCTCTGCCTTAGCATCCCTGCCTTTCTAGATCTCCCCTGGCACAGAGTGCTGTGGTGTTGCCCAGCTCCTGTGTGCAGGTGGGGCCCTAGTGTACTGTGTCCCAAGTGATCTTACACTGGGGTGTTCCCTGTGCTCCTGGCTACACCTGTCTGCTCAGTTACATGAGCAAAGATGGCAGCCTCACCTCTAAATGTGGGACTCCCTCTAAATGCAGAACTCCCTGCAGGTCAGATATCCCCTTGCAGGATAGGTGCACAGATGTCTGTGGTGCTGCCTAGCTCCTGGGTGCAGGTAGGTCCCTGGTGGACAATGTCCCAAGTGATCTTACACTCGGGTGTTCCCTGCATTCCTGGCTGCATTCATCTGCTTGGTTGCAGGAGCAAAGATCCTAACTAATTAAGAATAAAAGTCATGCTCTATCTGGGAATTGGGTGGTGAGAGGTGGCAAACCATGGGATGATTGTGTGGAAGTGAGAGAAACCTGTGAGAACCAAGCAGGTTGCCTTGCCGAGATGGCAGGATCAGAGAGTGTGGTCTGACTCTGCTGCAGAGTTTGCTCACCAGAGCAGGACACCTAAGGCCAGACATGAGCTCTGTGGCTCATTGTCAGGTGGCAGATCGTGGAAGAGTGGTCTAGAGCTGCTGGGGAAAGTTAGCTGGACATTTTTAATATTTCCTGCAACATGTGTCCACTCTCTCCCTCCCTCCCTCCCCCCAACTCTCTCTCTCTCTCTCTCTCTCTCTCTCTCTCTCTCTCACACACACACACACACACACACACACAGTCACATCAATACAAATAAAACAAAATCTTAAATGTTTAGATGTACAGAGAAATTTGGAGACCATACTGAAACTTCCCACACATCCTGTACTTATTTTTCTTATTCTAATTTTACATTACATTAATTTAGGAGAACTAATCATTCATAAAAATTCTACATGGTTTGTCTTGTTATGACTGTCCTTGTTTGTTAACTGCATACATCTGAAATCAACAACAGTCCAGAAAATGAGGGCACACCTGTGGGAGATTTTCTTTTTGCTTGGTTTGAAGTAAGTGAATCTTTTCTAGTCTGGATCGATAAGATATGAAGGTACATGCCTTTGATCCAGATATTAAGAGAGAGGGTAGGGTCCAATTAATCAAACAATGATGAGCAATGAATGGAAAATCCAAGAATCCAGAAGCTGCTCATTCCACAAGCCTGGATGATTCAGTTGGTCTTGTATGTGTATGTGTATATGTGTATATATACATATGTATGTGTGTGTGTATTAAAAGAGATTCATTCTATAAGTTCTCCTACTCTAGAGCACCCTGACTAATATATCTCTCACATATAGGTCCTATCTACAAAACTTCAATATTCTTAACTTAGAGCACTATTAGCAGCCAGGAGACAATCAAGGAATCATGTCTAGTAGTACACAAGTTGTATGAAATACAGCAGGAGAATGCAGAGGGTAGAAAAGTTTAAGCAAAAAATGGAATGAGAGGAATACAGAGGAGAAGAAAGAATGGGTGAAGATACTGTGGGGCTGGGCAAATTAATCAAAGTGAAAGATCTAGGAGAAAGCTGTATTAATACCCACTAATTTGTAATTCCATTAAAAATAAAAGTTAAAAGTTAGAGGTGAGATACTCTATATCACTGGATAAAACTATTCCCAGAAGCTGCTTTTCATCAGACAAAAATCTCAAAGCACATCCTCAAAGACTTACTCCTTCCAGCAAAGCACAATACTTAAACTTCCCTAAACAATACCACAAACTGGACAAAGTAGGCAAATGCCTGATCATGTAGGGGACATTTCTTTCAAAGCATCACAGATACTTTCTGTAAGTTGTTCAAAAGATCTCAGAAACTATTATCATTGCCCTTGGTTGCCCAAGCAGAGGGTAAGGCTCTACTTCTAAAGAGGTAATTTCTCCATGAAATTTTAATAATAAATAAAAAATGTAAGGATAATCTCCCATTGGCAAGTATTTGCAATAGTATGGAAGTCATGTAGGCTACAGCAGATGATTTGTTCTGACTGTTCTCTTTCCTTTATCCTTTCCCTGTATGTGTCATTTGCCTTTACACTACCCAGAGCTTTCTTAATATTTACCTGTGCATTTTGGCCATAGAATTTTGAGTTGCTATGTTAAAATTTTTGTTTCATTTTTCATAACTTACAGCTCTTAGCTAACATTTCCAAATCACGCTTTTGATTCTAAGAACACAGTAAGCACACTTGTTGTACAGACTATGCCTGGGAGTTCCTTCAATTTGTGGAACTCATTTTTTTGTTGTTGTTGTTGTGATGATTGTTTTTGTTGTTGTTTTCTCTCATTTTTCTTTGTCTGGGTTCAGCATATTGCATTTTAAAATTATCTACAGAAATCATGTAAGGCTTAATTTGGTGGTCTGCCTTCAGGGGTAATTTTATTTTGCTCTTGCCCAGCATTTTGGGGCATAGCTAAAACAAATTTCCTTAAGTGAGTTTCAAACTCTGGGCTCTCTTACAACCCAGCTTACTTACAGCATGACTGCTGCTTCTTAAGAACATTGGGTGACTTCCTGTTCATCCCCACTGTTAATGTACACTGCTAGAGTCTGAGGGCTTTACTTAACAAGATCTCCACCATGCCAGCCAAGCTCTGGACTCCAGTTTGCACTGGCTCAGATGAACTTTCAAAGTACTTCTCACTTTCTACATCTTCCTTCTAGATTTGCAAATCTCTTCAGAAATGGAAGAACCAGCCTCAAAGACCACATCATCTGCTTCTGCAAGTTCTGCTTGATCTTGCTTCACTGTCAACTTGAACTCATTCATTGCAGTTTGTTCCTTCAGAAAAATAATACAAAACTAGATAATTGGGTCTTATGAGGCAAAATGTGAAAACAAACACAAAAAAAATCAACATGGTTAGCTTCATGATAAGTCCTCCTCTGACTGGCTTTTCTTACTTCTTCAGTTGAAAGTATCTACTATGATATTTTTTCTTTAGTCAAAAATGGAACACCATGATCCTTCTTCTAAAACATATAGTCTGTTCATTAGGCAACGCAGTGAATTTAATCTTGAGGAGCAGCAAAACTAACAGAAACTAGCTCTTTGAATTATATGCATCTGCTCTTTGAACAGAGCATTAGACAAAATCAAGCCTATTGTTTCTACTGTTATTTATGTCTCACTTTTTTCTATTCATATAAATAAGTATAATAGATTCTGCAGAAGTTAATGTGTGAGGCTGCAATTCCACTACTCTCTGATTTCTCTTTTGAGGGCTTCATTGTATAGTTACTAATGCATATTAATTGTACATACTAATAGATTTCACAGTGTCATTTCCATACATGCATATATTGCTGCTTTGCTCACACTCATCCTCCTGTGACCCTCTCTTATCCTTCTCTATCTCTGGTGTCCTTACTTTACCCCAGTAGCTCATCTATTTTTTTTAGCCTGAATTTTTTATTTCTATCTTCAATATCCACAAAGTAGAGAAGACGTGATATTTCTTTTTCTGTGTCTGGCTTTGTTCACTTCAAGTTGGACATTTTGAGATTATAAGTTATTTTTAAATGTCTTTTAAAATTCCAGTTGAACACATACTTGAGAAAAATTTTTATTCTAGCTGTTACATTTATTGCCATTTTGCTAAAAGTATAATCTGCATAGCCAAATTATTTTGTCACTGTTAGAACTGTTGGGATTATGTTAAAACTAAATGTCTATTTTTTAATATTTTGCATGTGATTAAAACTCTTATTTTATGTTGTTAGTGGGAATATATCTACAAAATATTCAAAGATTAAAACTACTAGTTTTCAAAGATAATGATAGGTAGGATGGAGCTTATAATGACTAAGAATATGAAATTTACAGTCCCTAAGCAGACATCTTTGAGCACCTGGTTCTTTGTTTATAAAGTAAAGACAGTAACTTTGCCTACCATGTGTGACTATGGAGATTACCTGATATATTCAGACATAGAAAATGAAAAGTATATTATTACAATATAGTAACTGTATTTCAAGACAAGTAGGATTAAAGGGGATTTTAAAGGATAATGATAAGAACGGACAAATTGCCAATAACACATTTCAAAATGCAAGCATGCTAAGAACAAACTCTAAAGACATGGAGAGCTAAATCCAACAGATACTTCATATGGGGAGGTTTACAGGGTACAGATAACCCTCCCTGGATACATTAAACTCTATATTTTACAACTATTAAATATATTTTATTTCCTCTGTTAATTTATGTTTTCTTTAAAAATGCTCCTAATTTGTTCCAAAGCCAGTCTGTAGGCCCCACTTGTCAGTGACATCACAGGGTAGATATTTGCTGCATGAAAAGCAAAGTTTAGAAAGCAAGGTTTTACAGCAAAGGATCTCTTCATCTCTTCTTCTAGAGTTTTATAACAACATATCAATGGCAGGTTCATGTCACATGTTCACAGAGGACCCACAAGTTCATATTTGCTAAATACCATGGTACTGGCTGGGTGTAAGAGAGAGGCATCCTGTAACAGCATAAGTAAAATCCTCTGTATTTTATCAGGAAGAGAAATAGAGAAGGATATTCAAGCTGGAGACCTGTGTTCTTTAATGGAAACATTTAGTGTCTGCTGGGAATCAGAGCTATGTCAACTAGAGAGCATTTCTAGATTAAGTTTTGTTAGGAAATATAACTGGCTAGTATGGACCTTGGAAAATCTTCACTTCTTTAAGTCTCCTATAATATGGCTGAGACCTGAGCCCTTCAGATGCTGAAGGCAGGTCTTGAGAACAATGTTTTAGAAGCTAGAATTAGAATTTGTGCGTTTGGAATCTCTGATGATTTAAATTTATAGAATGCTTTGCTAAAGTACCAGAGGTTGTCTCATCACCAGGGATGTCGAGAGGTGCTGTTCCTACTGCAAGACAGATGAAGGAGGTAAAAGAGTCCTCAAGAGACAATTGAAATGATCCAAGTCACTCAGAATCAGATATGAAATCGGTCTTAGTTCTGGAGACCAATTTTTAACTATCATTTTAGAGATGAGTCAATCACCTCGTGATCCAAAAATTCAGAAAAAACACCCAAAATTTTTATAAGATAATCATTCATTCCCTCTAACACTTGGAGATTATGTGAATTCTCTCCTTTGCTTAAGACACTCAAGCACCCAAATACCCCAAATTGAGTAGTCAATATGTTATTAAGAAATTTAAAGAGATTGTAGCTATGAAAACTGACAGAATATAAGCTGAACATCAACTTTGGACAACTGTCCTAAAGGGGAATTATGAGAGGGTAGATATAAGGGAGGATGAGCACTTCTCCCCAGACTAAAATAATTGTTTGCTTATTACACCGGTATACATTTTGAGAAGTTCCGCAAACTAATTTCCTATAATGAATTGGTATGAGATTTTTGTGAGGGGAGACAGAGATACTGCTGTAGATCTGAATTATTTGTAAACTTGTGACATCTCATACATTTGAGTGCACACATGTGCACATGCATGTGTGCACACACACACATAAACACCTACACACACGTACATGAGTGCACAAACTTTTTACCATCTGTGCCAGATATGCTAAACCAAGAGAAGAGTTCATTAGTTTGTTGCCCTACTGGATAATCTCCTATTAGCTGAAGTGACAGATAGCCAAACAGTTGGAAAACTTGGGAGATAGACATTTCTGTAACAGAATATGGTAGATATCAGACAAAGTGGCATTTAATGTCACTTGAAAGAAAAAGATCTAGAATGAATGACCAATCTATGTTTAATGTGCAGACATGAAAAATAACATAGTTTCAAAGATTTAAAAATGGTCGGAGGTTCTGTGAAACAAAATTTGAACAGTAAATGTCATTTAAAAAGAGAAGATTTTTAAAAAGAGAAGATTTTGTGTAAGTTTTTTTATTATTACACAAGGTTGCATAAGGCTATTTTGTATATATAAAGCATTTTGAGCATATTCCTCCAATACCCTATACTCTCTCCCTTCACAGATCTCCCCTCCCACTCTCAATACTTCCATTTGTTTCTCAGTTTGTTATCTGCTTGCATGTCAACAGTACACATAATTTTAATTTTCCATAATCTACCTCCCACAAATGAGAGAAAACATGCAATATTTGTCCTTTTGATACTGATATAATTTACTTAAATTGATATCTACAGTTACAGTTTATTTATTGCAAATGACATGAGTTAATTCTCCTTTATGGTTGCAAAATGCCCATTCTGTATATAAACCACATTTTCTCCATCATTTTCTATGTTATGGGACACCTATGTTAGTTTCATAACTTAGCTATTTTGCATAGCACTACAGCAAGTGCAGATGTGTTGGAAGCAATTAAACTGGAGTTGATATCTATCTATCTATCTATCTATCTATCTATCTATCTATCTATCTATCTATCTATCTATCTATCTATCATCCATCTATCTATCTATCTATCTATCTATCTATCTATCTATATCTATTTATTCTTTATTAGATATTTTCTTTATTTACATTTCAAATGTTATTCCCTTTCTTCTTTTCCCCTCCAAAATCCCCTATCCCATCCCCCCTTCCCCTGCTCACCAACCACCTCACTCCTGCTTCCATGTCCTGGCATTCCCCTACACTGGGGCATCAAGCTGTCACAGGACCAAGGGCCTCTCCTCTCATTGAGGTCCAACAAGGCCAGCCTCTGCTGCATATGCAGCTGGGGCCATGAGTCCCTCCATGTGTAGTCTTTGGTTGGTGGTTTAGTCCCTGGGAGCTCTGGGGGGTACTGGTTGGTTCATATTGTTGGTCCTCCTATGGGTTGCAAACCCCTTCATCTGTCTCTGACCTTTCTCTAGCTCCTCTATCAGGGACTGTGTACTCAGTCCATTGGTTGGCTGTGAGCATTCATTTCTGTATTTGTCATGCACTGGCAGAGCCTCTCAGGAGACAGCTATATCAGGCTCCTGTCAGCAAGCCCTTGTTGGCATCTAAAATAGTGTCTGTGTTTGGTAACTGTATATGGGATTAATCCCTAGATGGGACAATCTCTAAATGGCCTTTCCTTCAGGGTTGATTTTAAATGTTTTGTTCTAGTGACTCCTGTGGCCCTAGTTTTCCTTTTGAGCTCTGTCCACAGGAAAGAAAGGAGAAGGTGGACAACAAGGATGTTTCACAAGTATTTACTATTCTGCTTCTACCTAGGAGGAGAACTAAAGTGCTGTGAACTCTGATAAAAACTACTGGGAAATGCAAGTGTTTGAAAGTAAACCAAGAAGTAAATTTAAAAGAACTCAGGTACTTATCCTTGGAGCTCTTAATAAATGAATATTTGTTCCAGCTAATCTGTATAGGTATGTGTATGTGCATGTATGTGTCATATGTATGTGTGTGTGTATTCAGATTTCCTATAAGAAAATAAACTGTAGAATATCAGTAAATTTTTTGTTATTTCATTAAAGATATTGAAGCAGCTTTGACTTAAAACATATCATAAAATATTTGGCCTAAACAGAATTATCAAAAGGTCCATTTTAAAACAACTTGAAACTATTGTTAGTCTGCATTCTGTGCAGAATACTATTCATTCTGGATTACAGGTGCAATGCACTCACAAACATGAACCCCTCAGAAAAAGCATACAGCACTCCAAATAAATATTCCATACCTTTGTTTGTATGTGAATGTGTGTGTGTTTGTGTGTGTGTGTGTGAGTATGCATGTGTGTGTGTGTGTGTGTGTGCATGTATGTGAGAAATGAAACTAGAAAGGGATCATAAGAGGGGAGCAAGATAGTTTAAGGCAGAAGGGAGAAGAGGCAGAGACTGATAAAATGCAGGTGCTATGAAAACAGAAGAAGGGACTACATGGAGGGGAAAAGACCAGTGACAGGGACATTAGGGTACTGGAGAGAACACCAAGAGAGCACATAAAGAAAAACCAAGTACATTGGAGTACATCTATTAATGTTGTCTTTGTGTGACAACTTAAAATTTAATTAAAAATAAGAGTAATACATGCTGTGGATTGGAAAGGTTTTAAAAACAGTACTATTTCATATTTCATAGCTCTCATTCATATATGGATGTACTACACAGACAGATAAGAGTAATGTCCTGCTGAGGCTTCTGGCAGAGGGAGAGCCTGTAACACACTGTGATGGACATTCTTCCCCTGGCTCTAGTTTGTTTCTCGGTGAGAATGTCAACACAGAAATGTGACACCATTTGTAAAGTTATACACACACACAAGCGTACACACACACACACACACACACACATATATAAACATAAGCTTATATATATATATGTACGTGCATATATAATCTGATGTTAAATATTAGTAAGTAATATCAAGTAAAACTTTTATAGAAAAGTTTTATCTAAAAATAGTTTATCATTTTCATTTAATGAATTGATTGATGAAAGTCTAGTTGTTTAGACTACCTTTTTCATTTACCTTTTTTGATTACATAAAGCTCTAAGAGTTGGCTTCATAAGAGTTTCTCAAACTTCTAATATAAATGGAAAAGATGCTCAACTTTATCTCTTCATTAAACCCTAGTAATAATGTATTAATATCCTTTTAGGATTTTGTCAGGTTCATGCAACAAAAGGAATGGAATAGCTTATGCATCTAGAAATTATGAATCCATAACTCAAGCACTTAGCAGTCTTAGAAGCATTTGTTTATTTCATCTGGACTAGGCTATTTTGATATTTTTACAGAACTCACACCACTGACTAAGCTGGTCTTGCCTTGAACAAATGTAGGATAAGAGATCTGAGGAAGTCATGGCCTTGGGCAGTTTGGATTTGGCTTATAAATATTTTAAAATTGTCAGAAACACCCTCAGAGTTGCACAAGGGCCAGAGTTTAAGAGATGCAACCCAAGCAAAGGAAAGGAAACCCACATTAATGATATCCACTTATATTTCCCTCCGGCAGATCATTGAGGAAAGTGTGTGTGTGTTAGGTATAGTTTCTTTGAATATTGAAATGGCTATCTCAAGCAAGCCTTAGTTTTGTTGCAACAAAAAGCATAGGCAAGCTTAATCAGACAATGAGTAGTCTTGACAGAAATGTGTTTCAGTTTTAATTTGAACACTGGAAATGTTTTGATATTTAAAAATTTATTCTTTTAAAAAAGGTACAAATTTTAGAGATAAGGAAGCTTAATAAATGTCAACTGTTTGCATATTGGCTTATCATTGTTTCCTAGAAGATTTTAATTTAAGATTCTTTAATTAAACCTTTAAGGAATGACCAATCTATTTTCTGTATTATATATTAAATCAATTAAAATGAATTAAAATGTATGATAAGAAAATGAGATTTATTACTTGTAATTCATTAATTTTACTGTACATTTTATAATGGGTATATGTAGATATAATAATTAACAAAGAAATAATCAGTAGGCAATAACGGAAATGCAGCTCCTAAGATTTTACCCAGCTCATTGTTAATTGTGTCACTGTTTCTAGTCCATTTCTGGAGCATAACAGAAGAGTCGTAATGGGAATACTTAACTTCCAATGAACAAATGTCTTTTAGGGAAAATATATTCTATGAACCTAAATGTACACCATGAGGAGTATCGTGAAAACCCAATGAGTAACCCGAAGACAGAAGTTATCTGCAGCCATGAGAGATGTAACTAGACAAAGATAAGTTCAACAAAGAAGTCTCTTCAAGATTTTCTAGGTAAACAGTGTCTAGGTTGGGAATAATTCTTAGAGTGTTGATATGTAGAGCAACTGTAGATTGTAGGAGTTTCTTTGGATAGTTCTATCTCAAAAGAATCTGGAAATTTGTCAGGACAACAGGCATAAAAACAAAGTCATAGTGACATGAAAATTTGAAAATTACTTCTAAAATGATAATACTCTCTAGTAGGTGGGGAGTGCCACAGAAAGCATCACTTTTTTAATAGCGTAAATTTTGAAACTATGCACTAGAAAATGAACAAAAAGCTTATTGGATATATTCCACCATTTTTAATAATTTCCACTTTAACTCAATAAATGGAAGGTGAAGAAAATCCTTGATATCTTACCTTTTATGCCAAACTTGAATGCATACATTATATAGATTAATTTTTTAAATATTAATTTTAATTACATACATGCATGGGTACTCTCTGTTGGGGATTAGGTATACATGTGAGTGTAGTTGCATGTGTGTGCCTGGGAAGTGACAGATCTCCCAGAGCTAGAGTTAGTTGTAGGTGGCTGTGAGCACCGTAATGTTGGTTTTGGGAGTCCAACTTCAGTCTCTACAAAGGCAGTAAGTGTTCTTAAGTGCTGAGAAAATATCTCTGTAGCCCTGCCTACCATTTATATAACACAGCCCATTTCAAGGCATGTGGTGACTTTCAAATAGCTATAAAATTAACATTTCAAAACTGTTTCAATAAGATATATTTGTTGTATAAATAAATTTAATGAGTTTCATTATATTTTTGTTCAGATAGATGTACTTTGCCCATAGTCACTCCCTATTATCCTCTTATATCACCCTGCCTCCACTTAAAATCCCTTTTCTCTTCACAAATAGCCCCCTTCCATTTTCATACCATTATATATATGTATATGTATATACATATATAACACACACACACATGTAGGTTCTTGAAACATAGGAGAGCAAGAAGAAACAATTATAATAAAAATATAATTCAATATTGTATTTTTATGCTTCAAGAACCTATTCAGATAAATGGTTGTGAGATAAACAAACTTGATAAACACACACATAAATACATACACACATTTATACATACATATACATAAATAGGATTTTATTAACACACAAGAATTACTTTTTGTTTTTTTACTGGGACATTGCATATTTTTCAGCACGTCTTTCAGACAACATTGTTGCATTTGAGATCTCAAAATGAAAATCATTAGAATTCTATTTTGGCCAAATGTTTCACAATGTTTAGTTGAACTTAAAATAGATTCTGTCAAATGTTGCAGATACCTGTAAGCATTAAGGCATCAGGAGCTCAGCATTGTGCTGGCAGTCTTAGTTACTTGTGCTGGATTTAAACACCAAAAGATCAAACCTGAAGGGATCAGACACAGGGACACAGTGGCCTTGTGTTTAGTTATTAAATTGAATTATATTTTTATTATAATTATTTCTTCTTGCTCTCCTATGCTTCGAGAACCTATTCAGATAAATGGTTGTGAGATAAACAAAGTTGACAAACACAAATGGTGCTATCTTTTGACATTAGGCTAATTATAGAGCATTATGTTATAAAAATAGCCAGTGGTACCAAAGTAATATGATTAAATAAGACAATTTGAAGCTGTACTTCACCTAGCCGTTAATATTTTACTATTTTTCTTTGTTACTTCAAAGCTATGAATTTCAAGATTTATTTGTAACTGTTCTCTATATTTTCTGCCGTACACAGTATTTGTGGGCTATGGTAACCAATCCCCTTGGGCTTGCTTTTACATTAATTTGCATAAACACGGACAGTATATGAATATTCAGTGAGTGGCTTTGCATTAAGTAAGTGCCCTTAATCAGCTTTTCAGTTCAGTTTTATTGGTTGCATGCACAGTCAGTTATTTCATCCAGAAAATCTGAAAGCTCTACAAAGTAACCAGGTAAGGATTGTAATTCCTTGATGCATTTAATGAAAGAACATTATCATCTGATTACGTAGATTCTGGAGAATGCTAAAAGCATGGTGGTGCCCCCCTCCACCGTGTGTGTGTGTGTGTGTGTGTGTGTGTGTGTGTGTGTGTGTGCGTGGTGTTTTTTTTTTTCCCTTCCCTGGTGGTCAGGTGGATGCAGGATTCTCTAATTTGCATAAACATCAGTTCTATGAATAATTCATGAAGTTATTTTAAACACTAGGCTTCTACTTTAGATGGCACTAGGATACTCTATTTGATTGGCTGGATGCTGTTTTCATCACCAGCAGAATTCCTATAACATGAAAGCACCTAAAAAAAGCTGAATTAAATATACAATATTTGTTTTTTGAAAAATGCCCGTTATCTTTTCAAAGCAAATTGTTCCAGTACACCCTCCTCTTCCATTAGAGCTTCAAGCTTTTCATGATAAATACATTACAAGCTCAAATGTGACTGTTTATGGACTTAACCGGAGTCTGTGATTTCTGGAGAATGGGGTAGCAGCTGTAGTCTTCTGAACATGCATAAACATGAGCGACATGTAAATAAGAAACTGTCACATGTATGCATATGGCGTTCTGAACAGCTCCATTGCTAGGATCCATCTATTTTCTTTATCAAAATCTCTTCTTTGAATAATAACTTTGAGACTGTTTCATCTATTTAAAAATGTCACAAGCAATTATAGTAAAAGATATGCATATAATGAGCATATATGATCTGACAAATTATTTCTTGTTGAATATGTTATTTATAGTTTCCTCGAAGCCCACCTACAGATTTTAAAAATTGCTAGGTTTCTTTTTTCTTTTTTTTTCTTTTTGCAATACAATGGTAACATAAGAAGTATTAATCAAGAATGGTCAGGATAATTAATTTAGGTATTAGGGTGTAATTCAGTCTCATAATTCACTAAAAATAAGTCATGCCTCTCTGTATGCTTGTGGAGATGTGAAATGCAGGATCAAGCAAGTCTTTGTTAGTGAAATGAATACTTGCTGTTTGCTTTTCTCATGTCAGACTCCTCACTTGCAAAGATTCTCACTGCAAATATTTGTGACTCTGAAATATTGCAGATATTATAGTGTTGCTGGAAATTGCTAGTGGAATTTTATTTTTAGCATATTCCATTTTTGGTTTTTTACTCTACAGTGTAATGAACCTCAAATTAACACTTTGGGCCGTATATTAAGAAATGCATGATCATTGTGTATAATTAACTATGAAATAGTCTACAGTCACCATATTTCCTACACACTGCAGATACAAAAGTATCAAAGGCACTTTTAGGAATGAGTGAAGAGAGAGGAAATTCTCTCAGCATTTACGTATTCCATATGAAAATTTCAATGTTTTCTTGAAATAACTGTTGAGTTTTAATGTTCTTCATGAACTTTCAATTAATAATTTGCAAATAGGTGAGTTACATATGGTTCTAAATATAAAGACAGGTTAGCTTTCTGTGTAGTTAATGACACAACTGAGATACTTCCTACTTTTTCGGTTTATTTTGTAGTTAAGTGAGGGTATGTTTTTCTTTTCTTTTTTTCTTTCAATTTTTGCTAGATATGTGTTATCAGTATTTATAAAGCACACATATGATATAATACTCCCTCATTCACAATAAACATATGTGACCATATTTTTCATTTCATTTTGTTATCTGTTGCTGAAATAATTAACAAAAATATAAATAAGGAATTCAAAGACAAGTTGTTTAAAAAGAGAAGAAATGACAAATTTCTCTAATAATTTTATGTGATCACATCAGTTGTCATTTACTACATGTAATTATGAGTAGTAATTTAAATCTCACGTTTGCAATGTGCTATGTTTAATTAAAATTTTCAGGATTTAGTAAGTGTGCTACTTAATTATCAACCATTAAATGTTTACAACTGTAATAAACATCACAAAATCTTTGTCATGCTAGATGGAAACTGTAGATTTGGAATCCATTCAACTAAAGAACATTTTTTTAAACAATATCCTTATTTAATACTTTTCATATAATTGGATAAATATAGCCAATGGTTTTTTCTTTTCATTTGGTTTAAAATAGTGCAAATTACTTTCCAACCAAAAATGAGTAAACTATAATCTCACAACCTATCTGTGTTTAGATCTATAACTTCAGTCATAATTCTATTTTGGGTATACAAAATTTTAAAAGTGGAATTTTTTTATCTAACTCTTTTTATTGGACAGACATGGAATGTATAATTTAATGTTATATATTGAGCTATTTTGTCTATTTCTGTTTATAGTTATTTATGGCAATTGGTGAAACTTCTTAAAAGATATATATGTAAATGATGTAAAAAATGAAGATCTGGTGAGCTGCCATAAAATTTGCCTTCTGTTTTGGTAAATGATTCTTCCTAGATATGAGTTATCTTAACAACCCTCACTTTATTTATTAATATTTGTTTAACTTTTGGATAGAAATCATTCTACTAGTAGAATTAAATCACAAAGCATTGCATTTCTAAAGGGGAAAATAATTTGCAATTTTCTTATTTAATTTTTTGTCAAAATATAGTTGGTGACTAAAATTTAATATGTACTATAATCTAACTATAAACTAATCCTTGTTTTTACCTTTTGATTATATTTTTAATGAACTTAGTAATTATGGTTGTATACTTATCATTGGTAAATCCACAATAATTAAAGAAAATTACAAGTAGTGTCTTTGTTTTGAGTAAAAACTATATCAGTCTGCATGAAGTGAAGTCTTATACTCTACGTGTACATGTTCATATCATGTGGATCTGTGAACAAATCCAGGTGTCTATAGAGAACACTAATGTTCTTGATGATAATAGACCATCCCCACACAATTTTAATTGGCCTGGTTTTGCAAGTGATTGACTTAAACACTTCCATACACATATGTCCACCCAGTGCCCTCTGTCATTTATCACAAAGAACCCAATTATTCACATGGCAAATATACTTGAAACTTTGTTTCAATTTTCCTAAATTGTATTTACATTGAGAGGAACAAATTGTCTACCTTATGAATGGATTGACTAGTTATGTTCATTACAGTAGAGAAACACAAGGAATAAGAAAGGAGGGTCTTATTTTGAGCTTTCTTTTTCTGATTGAAGTTTTACTCTGATTGATCAGCTCTGCTGTATAGATTTATGTACTCATTCTATTCATGGAATGAAATTCTATAAAATTATTGAGTAACTTGAATTTTCTTTTGTATTTAGACAATATATAGTTTTTTCTGGAAAACTATTCTTTTATTTTCATTTCAGGTAGAAATAAATGATGTTATTGTAATTTCTTATAACTAAAATTAATATATAGAGATACTCTTTTTCACATATATTGTATATTTGTCAATTTGTCATTATATTTTACCATCACCATCATCACTCATCATCATCATCATCATCATCACCAGTATTGCTTGCATGTTGTGAGAAGCGTTTTGTATTGCTAGTCTTTTCAAGGGATCAGTTTGGGGATTTACACAGTATTTATACTATTTATTTAATCTTTGGTTTTGAAATTTTTGTTTTTAAAACTATATTGCATCCAATTTCCTTAGAGGACACCTTTGAACTCTTCTATCGCTAAAGCACTATTCTTCTATAAAAGTGATTTTATTGAAGACATCAAGAAAATGCCCACAAAACTTAAAATGAAATAGAGTTAAATTCTAAACATTAATTTATTTATGTAGAAACTCTCCTTTGTGTAAGGATTTACATTTCTAACATGTCCCATTGCTTTAAGTAGACTGCAGACTTGGGATACAGCTTTACCTGTCAATTCCTAATAACAAGGTGGTTTTTCAAAGTAAGTTGTTTTTTATGAAACTTCAATAATATGCAAAATGTTCCTAGAAACAATTAGAAAATATTGATGAAAAGTTCACATATCACATGAAATTATTTTATTCCCATTAAAAACTGAGGGAGGCTCTGACTTTATATATAACATATAGTAGAGTTTTACATAGTTTATTATGTTTAATAAATATATTTAATAAAATTTAGGAAGAGAATAATGAAGGGAGGGAGGAAGGGAGGAAGGGAGAGAGAGAGAGAGAGAGAGAGAGAGAGAGAGAGAGAGAGAGAGAGAGAGAGAGAGAGAGAGAGAGAGAGAAACAAGATTAACACCTCCAGCTGGTTGAGATTTTACTGTTCTTTTGTCAGTCCTTCCTTCTTTTCTTCCTTAATACTTGATATTTGAGAGTGGGTCACTCATGTTAAAATTATCTCCAAGTCAGACAGAACTAACGGAAAATTATGTCAGATCTAGCTCATTGTTTGAGAATTGTTTCAGTGAAATGAGATTCCTACTGTATTTTAAAATTAAACTGAGTGAAACTGTTCATTAATAAAAGGATACTCACAGTGTCACAGGGTTCCCAGCTGTGTGAAGAGTAGGATTTCCTTCCTCCTTCCTCACTGGCTTCCATTTGCCTGAGGAAGAGTGCACATGCATGCAGTTCTCGTCGCCTGCTAACTGGAATGACCTAACTAGCAAAATGTGCACTGACACTACACAATAGAACTACTAGAGATTATCGCAATTGTTTTTAAAGCTGGAATGTTTGGAAGAATACATTTTATTAAAATTATTGTCTAGAGGAACATAACAACATTGACTGACATCTGTAACATTAGATTTTCATCACCAGCTACAGGCCTCTTATACTTTTGATTCACAGTATACTGATTTGGCATATTAATAAAGTTTCTGGCTCATTTATTTATTTAAAGTTGAACATAATTTTCAAAGAAGAAAATAATTATTTAAATGATAATATGTGGTATCTATGTTCTGAGATATAAAAAATAATTATAAACAAATCATACACATTGAAAATAGTTTTTCTGGCCCTGGTTATTTTTATTCCAATGTGATCAATTTTACATTTTCTTTTTAGCGTGGCTTCAAGAGTAATTTTCTACTTATTCCAAGGTCTGTAAATTGTTTAGTTCAATATCCAGTTCCCAGATACTTGTGTCAAATATGTCTGAGCTTGCGTCTATATTTTCACATGAAATTAGACCATTAAGCTGAACTTCAAATAACCAGTCTTATGATTCTTTTTCACTGAGACTATCCAAATTCCTTTGCCACCAATTTTGAAGTCTTCTGGTCACAGTGAGAAAAATTTTGCCTACCAACAGACTACTTTAATAAGTCTTATAATATACCCCAGAGAGGATTTGATTTCACTAGGAAAGAGAATATTGTCTCCATAATGGTTGCTTCTTGATATGTTTGAGATAACAAATTATATTTTAGAGGCAGTAATATCAAGATTTTTGAGGGGCTTTACTTATAATTAACTTATAATACATTTGTGCAACCTGATATCAATTTTATCTTACAGTAGATTCAAGTTACAAGATAGAAGAGCCTGTAATAGACTCAAATCACAGACTAGGTCTAAGAAGAATATAAATTTTTTTCTGAAAAAAAGTTATATTTTATTTATAAAATGCAGTATTATATTACCAGTATTTATATTTCATAAATCAAACACCTAATGTCATTTATCTTTCTGTTCTTTCTGTGAGGAATGAATCATAAAAACTTTCTGTAAGTACTGAGGCTCCCTAGAGCCAATCTGTTAGAGGATGTTCAAGATAAAAAAAATAGTTTGCTTAAAAATACTTTATGTGTCAAATTTTTATACTTTATTTCTCTGTATTACTGAAGACAAAGAATTTTAAGCCTTGATGTACATCTTCTCTTTACTGTTCACTGGAAATGCTAATCTTTGTTTATTGAATCCTAATTTCATTGAGATGAATTGTAATATTGCAAACAACAGATTTAGATATGAATAAATAGGAAGAAATAATAGGTTATGATTCCTTGAATATAAAAACGATTCACAGAAATGCCTAGGGAGTAGGGTGAAACAGAACTAAAGAAAACAAGAGAAGCCTAATCATGGTTTTCACAAGAGATTTGGGTTCCAAAAGTCTAAAATTTTAAGCCAACATCACTTAGAACCTCACATGTAGAAGTAATACAAGAAAATGGTATTCCTGGAGGTACTGGCTCATAATCCTAGTACTAGGGTGGATGAAGGAGGAGGGAGACAGGTTGATAGCTGTCTGGACTACATAGTGAAAAATCTATCTCAAGAAATCAGGGCATGGGTGACAGGCACCACTACAAGGGACAAATAGAAAAGGAAAGATAGAAAGCAGTACTTGAAGTGAGAGAGGTAGACCTGGAGATGGATGGTGTTGAGGACCAGGCTGATGTGAGTCTGCTACTAGAAGCTACGTTCCGGCTGTACTACCTCCAAGGACAACATCTGAGTCTGAGTTCCTACTTCAGCTGGGGTCTGTGATGATGTCTCTGCTCTAGGCTGCCACCAAAGGCCACCAGATGTTTATGGTCTGGACTCCAGCCTGAAGTCATGTTTATGTCTGTGGGCTTTGCTGCTTACTCAGGCCTGCAGAGCCCCCTGAGCCTCAAAGTAATGTCCTCCTCTATTCTGGCTGCCTCCAATGGCCTTTTCTTGGCCCATGGTCCGACTGCAGCCAGGGACTGTGTTAGTGCTCTGTTCTACTTCCAGAAACAATGTGCAAGTGCATAATCTCCTCTCTCATTGACTGTAAAGAGCAAGAAAATTACGTTTTCCTTCCTTCCTTCCTTCCTTCCTTCCTTCCTTCCTTCCTTCCTTCCTTCCTTTCTTTCTTTCTTTCTTTCTTTCTTTCCTTCTTTCCTTCTTTCCTTCTTTCTTTTTTCAAGACAGGGTTTCTCTGCTTTGCCCTGGCTGTCCTGGAACTCACTCTGTAGACCAGACTGGCTTCCAACTCAGAAATCTGCCTGCTTCTGCCTCCCAAGTGCTGGAATGACAAGCATGCATCACTACTCCCCAGCTAGAAAAATATGTTTTAAATGATGTCCACGATTGCACAGTTGAGAAACAGGAACATAAAAGGCTTCTCTGTTAAGCCCTACTTTCATCCTTCCCTCCATCCCACCCCCAAATTACCAAAAAGTAGCATCCTAAACAGGAAATGCTCAAAGAGAACTCTTAAAATCTGTGATAGGAGGCTGAAGTTAGGTCTCCACAAAAGAAAGCTTCAGGTGGGGTGCAGAAGGGGGACAGCACAGTTCTAGTTAAGAGGCAGGTCACAAAGAGTTTGACCATGTTCCAGGGAGTATATAGATAACACAAATTGGACTTGTCATCCTCCTCCTCTTCCTCCTCCTCCTCCTCCTCCTCCTCCTTCTCCTCCTCCTCCTCCTTCTCCTCCTCCTCCACCACCTCCTCTTCTTTTAATTTTATTTTTTTATTTTTACGGGGATAGGATGGAGGTCATAAGGTTGGGAGGACAGACATGCAAGACTTGGAAAATGTGTGTGATCAGAATACACGATGTGAAATTCCCAAAGGATCAATTAAAATATTATGTTGAAAAATAAAGAAAAAATCCAAGAACAAAACAGTTTAAAAAACCACTTCTCTAAATATTCTAAATCCATATTCAACAAGCACACACATTGTACTCATTCAAGAAAAGCATATCTAATGCACTCTGAGCACTACCACATACCCACTGAAGAACAGAAGAGTAGAAAGTAGGCCTCATTTTTTATGAATCAATCTGAGTTCCCATAATATTGTAAATGGTAAGATTTATCCTAGATTTTTAATAGGTTATTATAATGGTAGTATTTCCATGAACTCTTAGCATGTTTGTTATTAATACAGGAAAAGGCTATTGATTTTTGTGAGTTCATTTTGGATCCTGCCACTTTGCTGAAAGTGTGAATTATTTCTAGAAGGTGGAAAATTTTGAATTTCCTGTATACTACCATATCATCTTTAAATATGGATAATGTATGTCGATGTGTGCATTGTAACAATAATGTTTAAAAAGATAGTCACTAATTTGTGGTTTGGGGAGACATGGGGATATTTGGATGGAGATTGAGATGGAAAGTATGTAAATACAGTATACATGTATGAAATTCTCAAATATTTTAAAGTTAAAAATGCAAAATCAATAGCTGTCAGTAATTGGCACAATACTCAGTGAGGCAATAGATGATATGGTCTTTTTCTTCATATTCATGATATCGCTGAACTGATAAGTGACACTCATGTAAGTGTAAATGTTGCTTTTATCTCCTCTGAGGAAGGGATGAGATGAGAGCCATATTCAAGCAGTCTGAACACATTTGCTTGGCTTGAACCCAGAATGTTTCCTTCTCTGTACTAACTATCCCTAACACTATGCCTGGAAGCTTCTAGTCTCCATACGATCTAATCTTCTATAAGCCTGGACCTTGATGACTCCAGCTGCCAGTCTCCATCTGCTAACCTAGGCCTAGAATGTTTCAGACTTCAAGATTTACTGCCAAATAACTCACCCTTTCTAGCTCTTTCTTTCTCCAGATGTCTGGTTCAACTGAGCTGTTCTTGCTCTAACTCCTCTTCAAGCTGACTGACTCACTCCAGTTTCTCTGAAGTAGCCTCTCTTTCTTGTCTGTTCTTATGAAAGCTGGATGTGTCTTATCTTTGACTCATTTTGCCAAATCTTTCTCTGTTTCATTCCTTTGTCTGTCCATCATTTAGACATCATTGTTTGCTATTAAAGGTACATAGTAAGAGCCTGCCTGTATTCCAGCTAGGGAGAATTAAAGGTGTATGGGGTGTCTGTATTTCAGCCATATCTTACATTGGATGTGATCCCTTGCCAGAGCAGTCAAACTGTAGAATAAAATTCTATCATGTTCAACAGTATTTTACCCTTTGTTTAAATTTAAAACAAAATACTACCAAGGTTGTAGGAACAGGACTCAGAGTGGATGAGTTTCTACAGTGACAGTTTACTCTACGTGTCATACTTCTACTCTCACTATATAAAATCCTAGTCCCCAGATCAGCTTTTGTCTACTAGAAAGTTACTAGAAAGTTACTGACTTAAGAGCTATACCCTTACTAATTTTTCCTTTCCATCATAACTCATAAAATGATTATTACCTTTAATATAGTAAAAATGAGCATCTTACCAAAAGTAATACACAGATTCAATGCAATCCCCATCAAAATCCCAACTCAATTCTTCATAGAGTTAGAAAGAGCAATTCAAAAATTCATCTGGAATAACAGAAAACCCAGAATAGCTAAAACTATTCTCAAGAGTAAAAGAACCTCTGGGGGAATCAGTATCCCGGACCTCAAGCTGTACTACAGAGCAATAGTGTTAAAAACTGCATGGTATTGGTACAGTAACAGACATGTAGATCAATGGAACAGAATTGAAGACCCAGAAATGAAGCCACACTCCTATGGTCACTTGATCTTTGACAAAGGAGCTAAAACCATCCAGTGGAAAAAAGATAGCCTTTTCAACAAATGGTGCTGGCTCAGCTGGAGGTCAACATGCAGAAGAATGCAAATTGACCCATCCTTATCTCCTTGCACTAAGCTCAATTCTAAGTGGATCAAAGATCTCCACATAAAACCAGACACACTGAAACTAATAGAAGGGAAACTAGGGAAGAACCTTGAACATATGGGCACAGGGGAGAATTTCCTGAACAGAACTCCAATAGCTTATGCTCTAAGATCAAGAATAGACAAATGGGACCTCATTAAATTACAAAGTTTTTGCAAGGCAAAAGACACTGTCAAAAAGACAAAGCAGCAACCAACTAACTGGGAAATGATCTTTACCAACCTTACATCCGACAGAGGGCTAGTATCCAAGATATACAAAGAACTCAAGAAGTTAAACTCCAGAGAGGCAAATAACCCTATTAAAAAATGGGGTACAGAGCTACACAAAGAATTCTCACCTGAAGAATATCTAATGGCTGAGAAGCACCTAAAGAGATGTTCATCATCCTTAGTCATTAGGGAAATGCAAATCAAAACAACCCTGAGATTCCATCTCACACCAGTCAGGATGGCTAAGATCAAAAACACAGGAGACAGCAGTTGTTGGCGAGGATGTGGAGAAAGAGGAACACTCCTCCACTGCTGGTGGAATTGCAAGCTGGTACAACCACTCTGGAAAGCAATCTGGCGGTTCCTCAGAAAACTGGGCATGACACTCCCGGAGGATCCGGCTATACCACTCCTGGGCATATACCCAGAGACTTTACCTGCATGCAATAAGGACACATGCTCCACTATGTTCATAGCAGCCTTATTTATAATAGCCAGAAGCTGGAAAGAACCCAGATGTCCCTCAATGGAGGAATGGATTCAGAAGATGTGGTATATCTACACAATGGAATACTACTCTGCAATTAAAAACAATGAATTCACGAAATTCCTAGGCAAATGGTCAGATCTTGAAAATATCATCCTTAGTGAGGTAACCCAATCACAAAAGAACACACATGGTATGCAGTCACTGATAAGGGGATATTGACCCAGAATCTCGGAATACCCTAGACACAATTCGCATATCAATAGATTTCTAAAAAGATGGTAGGAGAGACCCCTGGTCCTGGAAAGACTGGATGTAGGGGAATGCCAGGACAGAGTAACGAGAGGGGGTTGAATGGAGAAAAGAGGGAGGGAAGGGGGCTTATGGGACTTTCGGCGAGGGAGGAAACGGGAAAGGGGAAGTGATTTGGAATGTAAATTAAAAAAATAAAATAAAATAAATAATAAAAAAAATTTCATTCACATAACATTTTTGAACTCAGTTGATCACATACATGTTTTCTGTGATCTTAAGAACATATTAGATAAAGTGGCCTGAAATGCTTTGACATGCTCATGTTGCTCTAGACGCATGGTACAATTGACACTGCACATTCATTGAAGTTGAAATGTTCTGACATAATGCCAATATTTTAGATGAATCATTTCATTTAATTCTCATAATCTCATGGAGGTGTGTGTGTGTGTGTGTGTGTGTGTGTGTGTGTGTGCCCACACATGCTTGCGTGATTGTATACAAACAAGTACATGTATAAAACATCATGTGCTTATTCAAGGCCACATAGCTAGTAAGTTTGGATTTGTTTAAATTCAAATTTCGTATATGTCATGTGGACACCTTATGCTAATACTGATCATGTGATGTTAATGCAATTATGTTATGTAGCCCAGGCTGTACTGAAATTTCCTATGATCCTTTTTGTTGTTGTTGCCACTATTTTTTATTAAATATATTCTTCATTTATATTTCAAATATTTCCTTTCTGGGTTTCCCCCTCTCCCAGAAAACTCCCAACCTATCCTCCCTCCCCCTGCCTCCATGAGGATGCCATTCCACCCAACCCACTCCCACCTACCCCGCCTTTGATTGCCCCATGCTGGGGCATCTATCCAGCCTTCATAGGTTGAAGGATCTCTTCTCCCACCAATGCCCAACAAGGCATCCCTCTACCACAAATGTGGCTGGAACCATGTGTACCCCTTGGTTGATGGCTTAGTCTCTGGGAGCCCTGGGCAATTCAGTTGGCTGACTTTATCATTCTTCCCATGAGGCTGCAAACCCCTTCAGATCCTCTAGTTCTCCCTCCAATTCATCCATTGGGGACCCTGCACTCAGTCCAATGGCTGGCTGCTAGCATCTGCCTCTGTGACTGTAAGGCTCTGGCAGGGCCCCTCAAGAGACAGCCATATCAGGCTACTTTTGGCAAGCACTTTTTAACATCCATAATAGTGTCAGGGTAGGTGACTTTATAGGATGAATGTCCAGGTAGGACAGTCTCAGAATGTTTTTTCCTTCAGTCTCTGCCCCACACTTTGTCACCATAATTGCTCCTGGGAGCATTTTATTCCCTTTCTCAGAAAAACTGAAGCACTCACACTTTGGACTTCCTTCTTCTTGAGCTTCATGTGTTCTGTGAATTGTATCTTGTTTATTCTGAGCTTTTGGGCTAATATCCCCTTATCAGTGAGTACATACCATGTGTGTTCGCTTGTGATTGTGTTCCCTCATTCAGGATGACATCTTCTAGTTCCATCATTTGCCTAAGTATTTCATGAATTAATTGTTTTTAGTAGCTGAGTAGTATTCCATTGTGTAAATATACCACATTTTCTGTATCCATTCCTCTGTTGAAGGATATCAGGGTTCTTTCCAGCTTCTACCTATTATAATAATGCTGTTATGAACATGGTGGAACATGTGTCCTTAGTACATGTTGGAGCATCTTCTAGGTATATGCCCAGGAGTGGTATAGCTGGGTCCTCTGGTAGTACTATGTCTACTTCTCTGAGGAACCACCAAATGGATTTCCAAAGTGGTTGTACCAGCTTTCAATCCCACTAGCAATGGAGGAGTGTTCCTCTTTCTCCAGCATCTGTTGTCCTGAATTTTCCATCTTGGCCCTTTTGACTGGCCTGAGGTGGAATCTCAGGGTTGTTTTGATTTGTATTTCCCTGATAACTAAGGATGTTGAACATTTCTTTAGGTACTTAACAACCATTCAAGTTTTGTCAGTTGAAAATTCTCTATTTAGCCCTCTACCTCATTTTTTTTTTCTCTACCTCATTTTTAATAGGGTTTTTTGACTCTCTGGAGTCTAACTTCTTGAGTTCTTTGTATACATTGAATATAAGCCAGGTGTAGGATTGGTAAAGATCTCTCCCCAATCTGTTGGTTGCCATTTAGTCCTATTGAGAGTGTCCTTTGCCTTACAGAAGCTTTGCAATTTTATGAAGTCCCATTTGCCTATTTTTGTTCTTAGAGCATAAGCCATTGGTGTTCTGTTCAGGAAATTTCCCCCTGTATCCATGTGTTCAAGGCTCTTTCCCACTTTCTTCTCTATACATTTCCGTCTATTTGGTTTTATGTGGAGGTCCTTGATCCATTTGGACTTGAGCTTTGTACAAGGAGATAAGAATGGGTGGATTTGCTTTTTTCTACATGCTGACCTCCAGTTGACCCAGCACCATTTATTAAAAATGCTGTCTTTTTTTTCCACTGTTTGTTTTAGCTTCTTTGTCAAATAATCAAGTGACCATAGGTGTGTGGGTTCATATCTGGGTCTTCAATTCTATTCCATTGATCTTCCTGCCTGTCTCTGTACCAATACCATACAGTTTTTATCACTATTGCTCTGTAGCAGAGCTTGAGGTCAGGGATGGTGATTCCCCCAGAACTTCTTTTGTTGTGGAGAATAGTTTTCCCTCTCCTAGGTTTTTTGTTATTCCAAATGAATTTGCAGATTGCTCTTTCTATCTCTATGAAGAACTGAGTTGGAATTTTGATGGGGATTGCATTGAATCTATAGATTGCTTTTGGCAAGATGGTCATTTTTATTATATTACTACTGCCAATCCATGAGCATGAGAGATCTTTCCATCTTCTGAGATCTTCAAAATCTTTCTTCAGAGACTTGAAGTTCTTGTCATACAGATCTTTCACTTACTTGGTTAGAGTCACACCAAAGTATGCAATATTATTTGTGTCTATTGTGAAGGAAGTCATTTCCCTAATTTCTTTCTCAGTTCGTTTATCTTTTGAGTAGAGGAAGGCTACTGATTTGTTTGAATTAATTTTATACACAGTCACTTTTCTGAAGTTATTTATTAGCTTTAGGAGTTCTCTAGTGGAATTTTTGGAGTCACTTAAGTATACTATCACATCATCTGCAAATAGTGACTTCTTTCTTTCCAATTTGTATATCTTTGACCTCCTTTTGTTGTCTAATAGCTCTAGCTAGAATTTCAAGTACTAGGGTGTAGTTTCCCTCCTTGTGTTGGTGTTTTCTACCCACTATCCTTTGTAGAGCTGGGGTTGTAGAAAGTTATCGTGTAAATTTGATTTTGTCATGGAATATCATAGTTTCTGGTGAGAAGTCTGGTGTAATTCTGATAGGTCTGCCTTTATGTGTTACTTAACCTCTTTCTCTTACTGCTTTTAATATTCTTTCTTTGTTTAGTTCATTGGTGTTTTGATTATTATGTAACAGGAGGAATTTCTGTTCTGGTACAGTCTGTTTGGAGTTCTGTAAGCTTCTTTTATGTTCATGGTCATCTCTTTCTTTAAGTTAGGGAAGTTTTCTTCTACAATTTTGTTGAAGTTATTTACTGGCCCTTTAAGTTGTAAATCACCATTGTCTTCTATACCTATAATCCTTATGTATGGTCTTCTCATTGTGTCCTGGATTTCCTGGATGTTTTGGGTTACAAGCTTTTTGCATTTTGCATTATCTATTAGTGTTGTGTCCATTTCTTCTACGGTGTCTTCAACACCTGAGGTTCTCTCTTCTATCTATTGTATTCTGTTGGAGATACTTACATCTGTAATTCCTGACCTCCTTCCTAGGTTTTCCACATTCAGGTTTGCCTCCATTTGTGTTTTCTTTATTGTTTTTATTTCCATTTTTAGGTCTTGAATCACTTTATTCAATTCTTTCACCTGTTTACTGTGTTTTCCTGTATTTCTTTCAATGAGTTGTTAATATCCCTTTTAAAGGACTTTATTATCTTCATGAGATAGGATTTTAGGTCAGATTCCTGATTTTTAGGTGTACTGTATTCAGGGCTTGCTGTGGGTTCTGATGAATCCCACGTATATTGTCTTCTGTTGCTTATGGTCTTGTGCTTGCCTTTTGCCATCTGGATATCTCTGATGTTTGTTGGTCTAGAGCCTGCCTCTTTTGACCCTGAGTGGCTTCAGTTCTCCTGGTAGGCCTGCAGCCCTGATTGTAGCAGACCACCTGTGGGGCCTTCTAACGGGACTCTTCACAAAAGGGCAAAAAGGGCTCTGATCTGTTGCCCTAGCTGCAGTAAATTCCTGGGAGGCCTTCAGGCTGTTGGATCAACTGTTCTGACTTCAGCTGGTTCTCAACTTCAGCTGGTTCTGAACTTCTCTGAGTGTAGCGGGTTCTTTAGGATTGATTAACTGCTCCGAGTGTAGTGGGTCCTCAACTGCTCTGAGTGCAGTGGGATATTAACTGTTCTGAGTGCAGTGGGATATTAACTGCTCTGAGTGCAGTGGGATATTAACTGCTCTGAGTGCAGTGGATCCTCAACTGCTCTGAGTGCAGTAGGTTCTTGACTGCTCTGAGTGCAGTGGATTCTCGACTGCTCTGAGTACAGCTGATTCTCAACTGCTCTGAGTGCAGGGGGTTCTCTAGGGTGAACCAGGAAATGGTGTCTTCACTGGACCAGAGCAGCCATGAGTTTGCCCCAGCAGAAAGGACTGGTTGGCAGACCTACAATCCTTTTTAATTAGCCTCCTAAATAAGAAGATTTTAGACCTAAGCCACCAGGCTTACATGAGTGCCATTATCTCAAAAGTAGATTTATACTGGGACTATTCAATTTGCATTTTAAATGAAAATTAAACATGTGAATAGACAGTTGGATTCTTGTATAATAAATACTAGGCAATTGTTCCATGTTTCTCATTTGTTTTCTGCTCACAACTTGAAATAAAATTATGTGTTTCCTGTGATAATCATGATGTCCCGGATTCTGAACTATGAACTTGAATTTCCTTCTAGTTAAAATAGTCCCTATGCATTCATCAACATTAAATAAACAATTTATTTTTTCACTTGCTATAAATATGAAACATTTTCTTTTAAATGGACTTGTCACCTCTTCTTGCTAAATTTATTCATTCACTCACTGCATAAGGAGCGAGGTCACCGTAGGTTCCTGGCACCACTTCAGATGTGAGGGCAGAGCTGTGGATTGAGTGCTCATTTCCATCTTTACAGTCAACTCATACAGTTTATTGAAAATATATTAAAGTTGTAAACAATGCCTATACAATAACTTCTATCTGCCAAACAAATGTACTCAAAATTTCAGAATCAATAATGCATGAGACTTAAAATATATTTTAATTTACCAATGAGTACACTTTTATGATTTCTTTAATTATTTTTAACCTTAGGATTTTTGAGTAAGGAAAATGCTGAGACTTTAAATAAAACAGAGAACTTGGTCCTTCCACCAGCCTAGTACCTCACAAAAAATTCATGGCATAAATGACTATATCAACTTGCTTCTTTTAAATTTGCTTTTGGTAGTCATTTCTCAGGTTCCCTTGACCCATGTAACATCTCCATTCCTGGTGTTTATGCTACATGTTTATACATGGGTTATACATGTATATATCTTTTAAATTTAAGTCCCATCTTTTCCATTTTTTCCTACTTACTAGAATTTTGCTTAGCTTCTTCATTATTTTATTGCTTCTGAATTCATGAAATGACAAGTTTAAAATTATATATATACATATATATGTATATGTATATATATATACATAAATATATACAGTTTCTATGGGTAGGTACCATATTATAACTTTGAACTATTGTAAATCTTATTTTCAGGTCCTAGAATCCATCATTGCACATATACTAGCTGTATATCATTTGATTACTTGAAAACAACTTAAAATTCATGAATTCTAAAGAGTATAGAGAAACACCCCCCAAAGTGGAAGTATTATACATGTCACAACTATATGTGCATAGTTTAGAAATGAAGTGGAGGGGAAAGAAGGTGAAATTTTCAAGATATCTGTTACTTACTTTTTCTTGAACTGTAGGTCATGAAAGTAGTAAAAACAGTATTATTTAACAAATTGTTTTTTAAAGCTCAGCTCCTGACGAATATTAGTCAGTTTTCCACTAATTTTGCAAAATTCTTGGGTTGATCAATTTAAAGAGAATGGTTTATTTGGGCTAATGGCTTTAGTCCATAGCTGGCTAGCCTATTGCTTTGTGCTTGTTGAAGTACATCAGGTAGAACCATAAGTGAGAGAATACATTTACCTCATGTAGACTGGGAATGAAAAAGAAAAGAAAAGAAAAGAAAAGAAAAGAAAAGAAAAGAAAAGAAAAGACAGAAAGATATCAGAGTTATCTGTCCCCTTCAGTAGTGTTTTCCCAATAGCCCAGTTTCCTTTTATTGGTGGGCTCTAGAATCCACAGGATCCAAGTTTTGAATACTTAGAATTTTTATGGACATTCAAGTTCAAAGTATAGAAGTAACAAGTTGAAACAGGAAGAAAAGTGTGACCTATAGTCTTTGAGTAAATGTGACATAATTGTTCTTCTTCTATCAAAACCACTAAATCTAAAAATAGATCTTATAAAACCTCTCTTGGCAGTAGATTGCATGCAAAGTTAGAAACCATAGTCTATTGGCTTGATGACAGTTGCCAATATGTATCCATTGGGAAGTAGCAACAGAATTTTCTTGTTTTATACAGGTATAACTGATACACATGTTGATCTTTTGAAATAAAAATCTTTGAGCAATATGTTATTAGCCTATTGATCTTCACATGAGAAAGTAGAAAAGTGATATGAATTGGAGTAGATTGGTCATTAAGTCATATAGATGAGACTGATGAAATTATGCTACTAGATGATTGAGGAGAAATAGTCCATGACAGAAAAATCTCACACATCCTACGTAGGTAAATGTCAATTAAAGTTCACACCAATCATGACACCGTAAAGTGATTTACTAATTTGTTTGGTACTGGATAAAATATTGGAATCTAAGCATTATGACAGGTGATGGGGATATAACAGTGATAGAAATGAATATAATTTATTTTTCTTAGATGTCCCACTTTAGTTATTTCTTCATTGCTGGTAGTTTGTGAACATTTGTGTGATCAACTCAGTGTTCTCTCATTCCTTTTTCCTTAAAAAAAAAGGAAGCTCAGTGGTATTGGGTTTAAAAGCACTAAGACTAAAACTACTTCCTAGCTTCCCTCTCACATCAACTCACTACAAAAGTTATAGACAGCAGGGAGTGAACTAAGTTTTCTAGCAAAATCCTTTAGTTGCAGGGCTCATTCTTCTGCTCTGACTGTTTCCTCTCTACTGCCAAAAACATGTGTATGATTAGTAAAGCTGAAGCAGTTGTTCAGAAATCATGAGATCACTTGAAGTTCAAAACTACATTATGAAATTTTGCTGCAGAAACATGAAACGCGTTTGGTTCTCTGGTAACATTTGAGAGTGACTTTATAAGCTTAAGAAACTTTGTCTCTCACTCAATCTTGTCAGCATAATAATTAAAAACACTTGCTGATCTTATTGCATTTACTATTTGTAATTTATCAATGTTTTCATAATCTTAACATATATTTATATATGTAAAGGAAAATATGTAACTTTTAATACAAATGTAAATATACAGACATATTATATTCGAATCTATACTTGCTTCTTTTCAGCTAAATTATCCATATGTCACTACTACATTAGTTTTGCAAAGGTTTTTATTGGAGGTATATTTTCATATTTTTTTTAAAAAGATCATTCCTAAATCACTATTGTTGAAGAGAATAGTTGAATATCTCAAGGAATGTGGAGAAATCAAGCTGGTGCCTCCCTAGAGGATTTGCCAATAGTACTCCTATTCTGCACACCATTAGAAGAGTAGTCATCAACCCAGCCACAAAACTGGTGATGTACCTGTTAGATATGCTGGAGCAATAGTGGCATAATAACCAACTAATCTTTGATCACATTTATTCCCACTTGAAATAAAACCCATACTTGATACTTCTAGGGTTGCCAAGAACCTGAGACTGGATAGGCCATGGGCTTAGGGGAAAATCAAATTCTATTGCACTTCTAAATTGAACACAGCAATACTATGACTCTTAATAATATTCTGCTGTACAAATAAATCAGTGTTTTCCTCTACTATTGTCAAAGAGGCTTCTTGCAGTAGCTTGGAGCTAACAGAGACTTACAACTGAACAGAGTGCAGAGGATGAGAGACTTTGTAGAAATCAGTCCTAAATGAGATGTCTTCACCAAAGCTCTTCCCTCAGGGTTCAGGAAGCTATGCTGAGAAGACAGAAATATTATAGGAGCTAGAGGGACAGAAGACACTAAGAAGCAGCGCCTTCCAGACATAATCAAACTGATGCACATATGAACTCAGGAAAATTATGGCTGCATGCATAGGAACTGTACAAGTTCAAGTCAGATGGGATCCTGTTAAGGGAGGGGGAAGTGGACACAGGCTCCTACCACTAATCAAGAAGCTACCTGCAAGAAAAAAATAGTTTACATACAGATGTTTCATTGGTCCATTAACCACACTTCAGGGTACAATATATACTTAGAAGTATATAGGTAACCCATAAGAGTCATTGGTATTTTTTTTTAGACTTTTCATTTCACTTTGTCTTCTTCATATTTTGTCCAATTGGTCTTTTGCTTATATATTATGGTTTCTGATTTAATGTTTTAGTGGAAGATTACATGTACATGTTTCTTGGTTTTGTTTGTTTTGAGAGAAATAAAGAGTGTAGCACTGGATGCATCGGAAGGTAAGGATGATCTGTGGGGATGGAGAAGGCATGATCAGCATGTTTTATATGAAAAATATTTTTCAATAAAAATGGTGCTGCAGAAAAATCCTCGATGAATGTTCTATGCAGTTTTTGAAATCAGTGACCAACCCAAACCCTATCTCAGTTAACTATTATATATGGTGTATAAAAGTTTCTATATATGTCTTCTTTGTCTGCTTTATGTTCTGCTTCACTACCTTATATTCTTTATCTACTTCTTCTTTATCACAAAATCCACTCTTTAATTAAGCAACTTTAATAAGTTCCATTGTTCATGAGTTTGTCCTGCCTTCAGTACAATTACCCTGCAGGTAAAAACAGCATCTTTTCATGTTTTCAAAGTCCCCATGTCCCGACTAAGATAAGATACTCATTAAACCATTCATTAACTAAGTGATTAAATGATCTAGGCATTGCTGTTTAGAAAAAACATTTAAATTGTATTGCAATTTATATGAGAGTGTTTGTAATTTTGAAAGTGTTCCTCTTATGTGCTGAATATATTTTTAGCAACATGTGTTTGATCATTTATTTTGATTTACGTGAGCATTTTCAGTATGCAATTAAGAGAGAATTCACTGATTTCTTTTGTGGCACATGCTTTTATCTAACACATCCATCTTGACCTCACTATGTACTTGATTCTAATCTATCAGGAGGTGACAGCAGGTAGCTGAAGAGGAGCATATAAGCCAAGAGCTACACTGCAACGAGCTCACATCATCACTGGGAAAGTGAAGCAACATAAATTGTGAAATTGCTTGATAAAATTCTAGGGAAAAAGAATGAAATGTTCTCAAAAATTAAGACAAGAGGAGAGAGGTAACTGGGATAAGGTGTATTTATAAGCCACTGTTATTGTTTTAGAGTGAAATGCCTTGCATATCTAAACATTTAGTCTCTGGCTAATGGAAAGTTGTACAGCATGAAGTATATCACTTGGGGAAGGACTTGAAGCATAATTGCCCATCCTTGCTTTCTGTTTTCTCTGTGTTCTGACTGTGGATGAATGGTGACCTGCCAGTCTACTGCTCCTGTCAAGTTTTTCCAGCCCTCTTTCTTTTCTGCCTTGATGTACTATAATCCTCAGGTACTGTAAGCAAAAATAAGTCCTTTATCTGTTAGGTCACTTTTGAAAGAGTTTTTTTTTTTAATTAGAGCAATATAAAATCAATCAATGGACATAATAAGAGGTGAAAGTCAGAATTTTATTTTACTTTAAGGAAAATATAAGTTGCTAAAAAGTTTAATCAGGACAATGCACTTTCATATTGCCAAGTTGAATTGCTCTTCCAGTTATAGGATAAAGGTCAGGGAATTTAAAAGCTTTAGAAGAAAAAAATGACACAAACATCTTGGTCAAGGAAGAAATACAAAAAGAAATTAAAGAGTTTCTAGAATTTAATGAAAATGAAAGTACAATATACCCAAACTTATGGGACACAATGAAAGCAGTGCTAAGAGGAAAACACATAGCCCTGAGTGCCTCCAAAAAGAAACTGAGGAGAGCATACACTAGCAGCTTGAGAACACACATGAAAGCTCTAGAACAAAATGAAGCAAATACACCCAAGAGGAGTAGAAGGCAGGAAATAATCGAACTCAGGGCTGATATCAACCAAGTAGAAACAAAAAGTACTATACAACGAATCAACAAAAGCCAGGAGCTGGTTCTTTGAAAAAAAAAAAGATTGATAAACCCTTAGCCAGACTAACCAGAGGGCATACAGAGACAGTATCCAAATAAAGAAAATCAGAAATGAAAGGGGAAATATAACAACAGAAACTGAGAAAATTCAAAAAATCATCAGGTCCTACTACAAAAGCCTATAATCAACACACCTGGACACACTGGATGAAATGATCAATTTTCTAGACAGATACCAAATACCGAAGTCAAATCAGGATCAGATAAACTATTTAAACAGTCCCATAACCCCTAAAGAAATAGAAGCAGTGATTGAAAATCTCTCAACCAAATAAAGACAGGATTAGATGGATTTAGTTCAGAATTCTATCAGACCTTTAATGGAGACCTAAAACCAATACTCTTCAAACTATTCCACAAAATAGAAACAGAAGGACCACTACCCAACTCATTCTATGAAGCCACAATTATGAATGATACCAAAACCACACAAAGATTCAACAAAGAAAGATCAATCTCCCTTATGAATTCTGATGCAAAAATATTCAATAAAATTCTTGGCAACAAAATCCAAGAATACTACATCAAAATGATCATTCACCACGAATTAGTAGGCTTCATTCCAGAGATGCAGGGATAGTTCAATATAAGAAAATCCATCAATGTAATCCACCACATCAACAAATTCAAAGAAAAATAACACATGGTCACTTCATTATACGCTGAAAAAGCATTTGACATCATTCATGTTAAAAGTCATGGAAAGATCAGGAATTCAAGGCCCATACCTAAACATAGTGAAAGCAACATACAGCAAATCAGTAACCAACATCAAACTAAATGGAGAGAAATTTGAAGCAATCACACTAAAATCTGGTACTAAAAAAGGCTGCCTTCTCTCTCCCTTTCTATTCAATATAGTACTTGAACTTCTAGCTAGAGCAATTAGATAACAAAAGGAGGTCAAAGGGATATAAAATGGAAATGAAGTCAAAATATCACTATTTGCAGATGATATGATAGTATACTTAAGTGACCCCCAAAAACCCCACCAGAAAACTCCTACAGGTCCTAAGTTCAGCAAACTGACAGGACATAAAACTAACTCAAACATATCAGAAGCCTTTCTATTCTCAAAGATTAAACAGGCTGAGAAAGAAATTAGGGAAACAACACCTTTCACAATAGTCACAAATAATATAAAATATGTTGGTGTGACTCTAGTTAAGCAAGTGAAAGATCTGTATGACAGGAACTTCAAGTCCCTGAAGAAAGATTCGGAAGATCTTAGAAGATGTAAAGATCTCCCATGCACATGGATTAGTAGGATTAATATAGTAAAAATGGCCATCTTGGCAAAATCAATCTACAGATTCAATGCAATCCCCATCAAAATTCCAACTCAATTCTTCATAGAGTTAGAAAGAGCATTTCTCAAATTCATCTGTAATAACAAACACCCAGGGTAGCTCAACAATATTCTCAATTTTATTCTCAACAATTAAAGCAAAACTGCAGAGCAATTGTGATAAAGAATGCATGGTATTGGTACAAAGACACCCAGATAGATCAATGGAATAGAATTGAAGACCCAGAAATGAACCCACACACCTATGATTGAGGGAAAAAGAGAGCGGGGGCAGTGGAAAGGGCCGCATAGGAGAAGACTGGCAGGCAGAGCCTGCATAGGGGAACACTGACTAGGCTTGTGCACAGAGTACCTGTAGAGGGAGAGGCTGCCTGGCTAGTGGGAAGGTCTTTGCCCAGAAGGCGGGGCCATTTTCATGTCTCTGGGTACCTGTGGAGGAAGCTTGTCTGAGAAGAGGTTGGGTTCTTTCCTGGTAGCTGGAAACACTGAGGTATGCTCCATGTTCTTACATGGCGGGTTTTGATAAGAAGAGACAGTTCATAGTTTCAATGCTTAAAGGAGGTCAAAGGGATACAAACTGGAAAGGAAGTCAAATTATCACTATTTGCAGACGATATGATAGTATACTTAAGCGACCCAAAGAACTCCACCAGAGAACTCCTACAGCTGATAAACAACTTCAGCAAAGTGGCCAGATATAAAATTAACTCAAGCAAGTCAGTAGCCTTCATATACTCAAAGGATAAGCAGGCTGAGATAGAAGTAAGAGAAATGATACCCTTCACTATAGCTACAAACAATATAAAGTATCTTGGTGTGACTCTAACCAAAGACGTGAAAGATCTGTATGACAAGAACTTCAAGTCTCTGAAGAAAGAAATTGAAGAAGACCTCAGAAGATGGAAAAATCTTCCATGCTCATGGATTGACAGGATTAATATAGTAAAAATGACCATCTTGCCAAAAGCAATATACAGATTCAATGCAATCCCCATCAAAATCCCAAACTCAATTCTTCATAGAGTTAGAAGGAGCAATTCAAAAATTCATCTGGAATGACAGAAAACCCGGGATACCTAAAACTATTCTAAAGAGTAAAAGAACTTCTGGGGGAATCAACATCCTGGACCTCAAGCTGTACCACAGAGCAATAGTGTTAAAAACTGCATGGTATTGGTACAGTGACAGGCATGTAGATCAATGGAACAGAATTGAAGACCCAGAAATGAATCCACACTCCGATGGTCACTTGATCTTTGACAAAGGAGCTAAAACCATCCAGTGGAAAAAAGATAGCCTTTTCAACAAATGGTGCTGGCTCAACTGGAGGTCAACATGCAGAAGAATGCAAATCGATCCATTCTTATCTCCTTGCACTAAGCTCAATTTCAAGTGGATCAAGGACCTCCACATAAAACCAGACACACTGAAACTAATAGAAAGGAAACTGGGGAAGAACTTTGAACATATGGGCACAGGGGAGTATTTCCTGAATAGAACTCCAATGGTTTATGCTCTAAGATCAAGAATTGACAAATGGGACCGCATAAAATTACAGTTTCTGTAAGGCAAAAGACACTGTCAAAAAGACAAAGCGGCAACCAACTAACTGGGAATTGATCCTTACCAACCCTACATCCGACAGAGGGCTAGTATCCAAGATATACAAAGAACTCAAGAAGTTAAACTCCAGAGAGGCAAGTAACCCTACTAAAAATGGGGTACAGAGCTAAACAAAGAGTTCTCACCTGAAGAATATCTAATGGCTGAGAAGCACCTAAAGAGATGTTCATCATCCTTAGTCATTAGGGAAATGCAAATCAAAATAACCCTGAGATTCCATTTCACACCAGTCAGAATGGTTAAGATCAAAAGCACAGGAGACAACAGTTGTTGATGAGTATGTGGAGAAAGAGGAACACTCCTCCACTGCTGGTGGGATTGCAAGCTGATACAACCACTCTGGAAAGCAGTCTGGCGGTTCCTCAGAAAACTGGGCATGACATTCCTGGAGGATCCGGCTATACTACTCCTGGGCATATACCCAGAGGCTTTACCTGCATGCAATAAGGACACATGCTCCACTATGTTCATAGCAGCCTTATTTATAATAGCCAGAAGCTGGAAAGAACCCACATGTCCCTCAACAGAGGAATGGATTCAGAAGATGAGGTATATTTACACAATGAAATACTACTCTGCAATTAAAAACAATGAACTCACGAAATTCCTAGGCAAATCGTCAGAACTTGAAAATATCATACTTAGTGAGGTAACCCAATCACAAAAGAACATACATGGTATGCAGTCACTGATAAGGGGATATTAACCCAGAATCTCAGAATACCCTAGACACAATACGCGTATCAATAGATTTCCAAGAAGATGGAAGGAGAGACCCCTGGTCCTGGACAGACTGGATGTAGGGGAATGCCAAGACAGAGAAGCAAGAGGGAGTTGAATGGGGAAAAGAGGGAAGGAAGGGGGTTTATGGGACTTTCGGGGAGGGAGGAAACGGGAAAGGGGAAATGATTTGGAATGGAAATAAAAAAACTTAGAAAATAAAAAAAAGAAAAGTAAGAAGAGAAAATAAGATAGAGAAGTAAAGAGAGAAAAAGAAGTTAGAGGGATGAGAGATAGCCATGACCACATGGAAAAAGGGGAAAGAATGGAGAGAGAGGGGGAAAAGAGAGAGAGAGGCAAGAAAGGGGTAAGAGAGGGCAGAAAGCAGAGAAAGCAAGGAGGGGCAGGAAGCCTTCTTTTATATTAGGCTGGGTTACCTGGCAACAGCCAGGTAAACATGGGGTGGTGAAAGCCCTACTATAGCCAGGTGACTGTAAGGGTCGAGTCCAACCAGAACACTAGAGTCCTGGAGCATGGCCATACATGACTGAGGGCCACAGGATTATGGAGTTGAGGAGTCAGCAGTCTGGGGGCATGGATCACGGGTTCCATCCCTTAAAGAATGTTCTACTTTGTCTCTGGAGGAAGCCTTGCCCAACCAGGCTACAGACTGCCTTACAAGGTCCCCTACATGGACCTTTAATCTTTAACAAAGGAGTTAAAACCATCCAGTGGAAAAAAGACAGCATTTTCAACAAATGGTGCTGGTTCAACTGGTGATTAGCATGTAGAAGAATGCAAATCAATCCATTCTAATCTCCTTGTACAAAGCTCAAGTCCCAGTAGCTCAAGGACCTCCACATAAAACCAGATACACCGAAAATAATGGAAAATTAAGTGGGGAAGAGCCTTGAGCACATGGAATCAGGGGAAATTTTCCTGAAGAGGACACCAATAGCTTTTGCTCTAAGATCAAGAATTGACAAATGGGATCTCATAAAATTGCAAAGCCTCTGTAAGGCAAAGGACACTGTCAATAGGACAAAACAGCAACCAACAGAACGGGAAAAGATCTTTATCAATCCTACATCCGATAGAGGGCTAATAACGAATATATACAAAGTACTCTAGAAGTTAGACTCCAGGGAAACAAATAACCCCATTAAAAATGGGGTACAGAGCTAAACAAAGAATTCTCAACTGAGAAATACTGAATGGCTGAGTAATATCTACAGAAATGTTCAACATCCTTAATCATCAAGGAAATGCAAATCAAAACAACCCTGAAATTTTACCTCACCCCAGTCAGAATGACTAAGATCAAAAACTGAGGTGACAGAAGATGCTGTGGAGGATGTGGAGAAAGACAAACACTCCTCCACTGCTGGTGGGATTGTAAGCTGGTACAACCATTCTGGAAATCAGTTTGGCAGTTACTCAGAAAATTGGACATAGTACTACCAGAGGACCCAGCTATACCACTCCTGGACATATTCCCAAAATATTCTCTAATGTATAACAAGCACACATGTTTTACTATGTTCATAGCAGCCCTATTTATAATAGCCAGAGGCTGAAAAGATCCCAGATGTCTCTCAACAGATGAATGGATACAGAAAATATGGTACATTTACACAATGGAATATTGCTCAGTTATTAAAAACAATGAATTCATGAAATTCTTAGGCGAATGGATGGAACTAGAAAATATCATCCTGAGTGAGGCAACCCAATTACAAAGAACACACATGGTATGAACTCACTGATAAGTGGATATTAGCCCAGAATCTCAGTATACCTAAGATAAAACTCACAGACCAAATGAAGCTCAAGAAGAAGGAAGACCAAAGTGTGGATACTTTGATCCTTAGCAGGGGGAACAAAGCCTTACTTTTCATCATTCCCATCTCAGATTTCTCTTTTCTCCATCATATCTTGTTTTATTTAATTTAATTTTTTTACTTATTCCCTTTCATCCCTCTCTGATTACATATTTTTGTGCAAGGGCCAAACACATTATGGACAGTGCCAACTCTTGGCAGTTAGTACAAAACAGTTCAAGAAAGCAGGTTTAGTAAGGCAAGGGGGACAAGTCAGTAGAGAAGCAGAGAACAACTGTCATGGTTTCTGCCTCTGCTCCTCCCATGGTTCCTGCCCTTGTTTCCCATAGTGGGCTGCAATTGAAACATGCCAGTCAAATAAACTCGTTCCTCCTCAAGTTGCTGTTTAGGTGGTTTGAATGAGAAATTCCCCCATAGGCTTATCTATTTAATGTTTAGATTCCTCTTGGTGGGATTGTTTGATAAGGATTAGAAGATATGCCCTTGTTGGAGAAATTGTACCCTTTTGGGAGGAGGTCTGTTACCAGCAGTGGTCTTTGAGATTTCAAAAGTCCATATCATTTTTGTTTTGGCTTGGTTTTATTTTTCGAGTTTTGGTGGGGTCAGAGTCTTCTCTGTCCTGTAACTCTATGAAGATACTTCTGGCCTGCAAGGTACCAGGATTAATGACATGAGTCACCAATCCCAGTCACCTACATCATTTAGGTTATTTCCTCTGTCTGTCTGTCTGTCTGTCTGTCTGTCTGTCTGTCTGTCTGTCTGTCTGTCTATGTCTTCTGTCTATCTCTATCTATCTATCTATCTATCTATCTATCTATCTATCTATCTATCTATCTATCTATCTATCTATCTATCTATCTATCTTCCTCCATCCCATTCTCTCTCTCTCTGACTGGTTATCCTCTTAATATATAAGGTCTCAAAAATACTGTTCCAGTATCATGCTTGCCTGTATGGTGCCATGCTTCCTCTTATGATGATCATGGAGTAATCCTCTGAAACTGTAAGCAAGCCCCTAAATTAAATGATTTTTAAAATAAGTTGCCTTGGTATGGTGTCTCTTCATAACAATAAAAAATCACTAAGATGATGTTTATCATATTAATAGAAGCAAACCAGGACTGGGGATAGTAAGCACTATTTACTTCAGTAGATATATAAAACTGATGGAGTCTCAGAGTAACCCTTTGGCAAAATGAGATATTGCAAAGCTCTCATTTAATCCTGTGAAATTACAACCTTTCTGAAAGCAATTGGCCTTCCACCTAAAAGACCTGTCAGAAGATAATAGAGCATTATGACCCTTATGTAAGTTCATCTTACCAGTGACTAATAATGTATGTGCATTAATGCATGTAAGTGGATAAGCAAGAAACAGAGACAGAAGAAACAAATAATATTTTCATGAAGATCATTATTTTATAAACAATGTAAGAGAGCTGAATTCCAAATTTTAAAATGTTGGATGTTTGTCTTTATCTTACCTCAGACTTTCACTATGTCCTCTGGCAAACTGACAATTTTAATTATACCAGGAAAAAAACCAACATTTAAAAATGTATTAAATTTGATAGGCGAAACTGAAAGTATTTTCTTAGAGTATGGAGCTAGCTATATCTTATTTGAATTATTAGGAATCATCACAAATGTAGACATCCAGAGAAAGAAATGCATATCAGAAAATTGACAGCTTTGTGGCTGGCTTGAAAGGTAGAAGTGAAGCTTCCCAAATGCAGAAACTCGGTGATAAAGCATGTTGTCAATAGATTCTGACAGTAGGCATGAGTTGACATCTCATGTAAAGACATGATTGTGTTAGATAGATAAACACTAATCATCCATTTTTCTCATCAGGTTTGTGAGTTTGCTCAGCTCTTCCATAATTAGCAAGTTTGGGATTTTTGTTATTACTGGGGACATGTACACACTATATACCTTATCCTATAGTGAGAGTTGAGTCAGTGCATGATACAGGCAGAATACAGGCAGGTGGACAAAGAAACAAGTCTGGAAGGGTAAGATACAGTTTTACAATGTATAAAATTGTTGACTTTTGTTTAGTTTTGCATGATAGGGATTAAATATTTTTTTGCAATAATAGAAATTAAAAACCCACAGTGAATTAATGAATGAAGTAATTTAAGAGATATGACTTGGAAAAACTCAAACATTTATTCCATGTTCCCATTACAAATGGCTGTGTGGGGAACTTCTACAGATGAAGCATTTTAAATAGCATCATATGAGAATAGGTTTGAACCTCTTAACTTGAGTGATGCTGGCAGGTTTACCAGGGAGAATAGTGTAACAGCTGTGACCAGGGGTTGTCAGTCAGCTCCTGTGTCTTAAAATAACTCAGTGTTTGAGCAACTTTGACATGCACTTAACTTTGTTCTTCATTTCTCAGAGCAAAGAAATAAGATCAATAATATCTGGAATAAGTAAAGGCAAATATGGAACTGTACTTCTGTTCCTTTGGTACTTCCGCACACTTCTCCCACTGTTAGTAAAAGTGTGTGTCTCTTCCATTGGTTAGGTTATATGGCCACACAGAAAAACAGTTTACCAAAGAGAAGAAACACCAACCTGTAAGAAATTCAAGCAAAATGAACTTTCTCAGGTTGTTTTAGAATTTCTCCCATTTGTAAGAATTATATGAATCTGAGATTATTTTTATACTAATCATGAGATTAATAGGAGTAAGATTTTATCCTACAATCCAATTTGTAAAGGGAGATTTGGGGAAGGAACATAATCATATAGTAACATAGTATATAATAACAATTACTGATGACATTAAAAATGAGACCCTGAGCCTTCATCTATGAACAAGAAGCTCAACCTGTGAGGACTGGAGCCTGGTCTATATTGAGAATGCTCCTTATTGAACTTGTCCACTTTTCAGTCAATAAAAAAAACTACCCTCATTCCTTTGAGCTTTCAAAAGAAGCACAGTCTCTACATCATGACAAAAGGAACTTCTGTTGCTTCATGGAAAGTAAAACAAAATTGTGTTGATGAGAAACTTTCAAAGTTTTAAAGCCTTATGTAGCACTAATGGGTGAGGTTAAGATTAGGGATAGAAGAGGTTATCAATCTGGGCGTAGGAAGGGAAACATGTAAGTAGTTGGAGGGAGGGGATTTGGGAGAGTCTAGAGGGAGAAAAGGGAATGGTGAAAAGTGATTTAATTGTACTTTAATTAAGATGTACTAAAGTATTTTAAATATAATGTTTTGAAAATTGTGCAAATATATTGAATAGATAAAATGTGGTTGTAATCTAAGCACAGTTGGTTTTACCACACAGAACTCAGCCAACCACTAGACAGCCTCACACTAATTAAATTTGAGTTTCTGCATTTGAGTCTTTTCCCTAACTTATTTCTGTTTTGATATTCACATATAGATTGCTCGAACTTATTTGTTACATGTATAGCCACAAAAAGAACATTTATAGTTCTAAAATTAAATAACACACAACTAGCTTAAACATGTAATTGATCGTAGAATATTAAATCATTATTCTAAATTTAGAGAGATCATTTTGGGGTTGCTGATGAAAAATTAAGTAACAGAAAGTTGACACATTTCTAAGCATGTCTTTGAAGTGTGGGTATTTGCTTCTGACTCCTATATTTTAAAAAGATTTGTGCGTTTTGTAATTGTTATGAAATAATCAATGAGATACTAATATATCCAGCTTCTGGCTATTATCAATAAGACTCCTATGAACATAGTGGAGCATGTGTCCTTGTTGTATGTTAGAGCATCTTTTGGGTATATGTCTAAAAGTGGTATAGCTGGGTCTTCAGGTAGTACTACATCAAATTTTCTGATGTCCCTCAATAGAAGAATGGGTACGGAAAATGTGAAAATGGAATACTACTCATCCATTAAAAACAACTACTTCATGAAATTTGCAGGCAACTGGATGGAACTAGAAATTACCATCCTGAGTGAGGTAGCACAGTCACAAAGAACACACATGGTATGTAGTCACTGATAAGTGGATATTAGGAAAGAAGCTCAGAACACCACTATACAACTTATAGACCATATGAAGGTCAAGGAAAAGGAAGATCAGAGTGTGGGTGCCTCACTTCTACTTGGAGGGGGGAAGAAAATAATCATGGGAGGTTGAGATTGGGGGGGCACTTGGAAGGAAGAGAGGAGGGGGAGAGGAAAAAAGGGGGCAGGATTAGGTGTGGGGGGAGACAGGCAAGATGTACAGAGGATCAGCAAATTGGACAGAGGTGTGCGGCAATGGAGGGTGGGGAACAGGGTTAGCCACCAGAAAGTCCCAGATGCAAGAAAAGCAAGAGACTCCTAGGACCCAACGAGGATGACATTAACTGAAATACTCAAAATAGGATGAAGGGAACCTGTAGTGACCATATCCAAAGATTAGCCATGGTCCCCTTTTGAGGGATGGGGCCACCCACCCTACACAAAATTTTAACCCAGAATTGCTTCTGTCTAAAGGAAAAGTAGGGACAAGGAGTTGAGAAGAGACTGAGGAAGGGCCATCTAGGGACTGTCCCACCTGGGAGTCCATCCCATTTGCAGCCACCAAATCCAGACATTTGCTGATGCCAGGAAGTGCTTGCTTTCAGGAACCTGATGTAGATGTCTCCTGAGAGGCTCTGACATAGCCTCATGACACAGATGTGGATGCTTGCAGCCAGATATTGGACTAAGCACTGGAACCCCAATGCAGGAGTTGGGGGAAGGACTGAAAGACCTGAATGGGTTTGTAATCCCATGGGAGAAGCAACTATATCAACCAACCAGCCCCTGCCCCCAGAGCTCCCTGGGACTAAACCACCAACTAAAGAGTACACATGTAGGGACCCATGACTCCAGCTCTATATGTAGCAGAGGATGGCCTTGTCTGGCATCAATGGGAGGGGAAGCTCTGAGTCAGGTGAAGGTTTGATGCCCCAGCATAGGGGAATTATAAGGAGGTAGGGAGGGAGCTGGTGGGGGGCACCCTTGTGGAGGCAGGGAGATGTGTGGAGTGGGCATTTTTGGGAGGAGGAAACCAGGAGGGGGGATAACATTTGAAATGTAAATAAACAAAATTTCTGTGTGTATTTGAGTGACTTGATGACAGATGTAGGATGTTTCAGTGTTACTATTGCTAAAATAAAGAACTATGACAAAAGCAATTGGGGGATGAAAGGGTTTATTTGGCTTACACTTTTATGGTTCATCATTAAGGAAAATCAAAACAGGAACTCAAACAGAGCAGGAACCTAGAAGCAGGAGCTGATGCAGAGGCCATGGGGGGGTGCTGCTTACTGACTTGCTCTTCATGACTTTCTTAGCTTGCTTTCTTATAAAACACCAGACCATCTTGCAATCCCACCAGCAGTGGAGAAGTGTTCCTCTTTGTCCACATCCTCGCCAACAACTGCTGTCTCCTGTGCTTTTGATCTTAGCCATTCTGACTGATGTGAGGTGGAATCTCAGGGTTGTTTTGATTTGCATTTTCCTAATGACTAAGGATGTTGAACATTTCTTTAGGTGCTTCTCAGCCATTAGATATTCTTCAGGTGAGCATTCTTTGTTTAGCTCTGTACCCCATTTTTAATAGGGTTATTTGGCTCTCTGGGGTCTAACTTCTTGATTTCTTTATATATATTGGATATTAGCCCTCTGTCGGATGTAGGGTTGGTAAGGATCATTTCCCAGTTAGTTGGTTGCCGCTTTGTCTTTTTGACAGTGTCTTTTGCCTTACAGAAACTGTAATTTTATGAGGTCCCATTTGTCAATTCTTGATCTTAGAGCATAAGCTATTGGTGTTCTGTTCAGGAAATTTTCCCCTGTGCCCATATGTTCAAGGTTCTTCCCTAGTTTCTTTTCTATTAGTTTCAGTGTGTCTGGTTTTATGTGGAGGTCCTTGATACACTTGGAATTGAGCTTAGTCCAAGGAGATAAGAATGGATCTATTTGCATTCTTCTGCATGTTGACCTCCAGTTGAACCAGCACCATTTGTTGAAAAGGCTATCTTTTTTTTCCACTGGATGGTTTTAGCTCCTTTGTCAAAGATCAAGTGACCATAGGAGTGTGGATTCATTTCTGGGTCTTCAATTCTGTTCCATTGATTTACATGCCTGTCACTGTACCAATACCATGCAGTTTTTAACACTATTGCTCTGTAGTACAGTTTGAGGTCCCGGATACTGTTTCCGCCAGAAGTTTGTTTACTCTAGAGAGTAGTTTTAGATATCCTGTGTTTTCTGTTATTCCAGAACTCTGGAAAGCAGTCTGGCGGTTCCTCAGAAAACTGGGTATGACACTCCCGGAGGATCCTGTTATACCACTCCTGGGCATATATCCAGAGGTTTCCCCTGCATGCAATAAGGACACAAGCTACACTATATTCATAGCAGCCTTATTTATAATAGCCAGAAGCTGGAAAGAACCCAGATGTCCCTCAACGGAGGAATGGAATCAAAAGATGTGGTATATCTACACAATGGAATACTACTCTGCAATTAAAAACAATGAATTCACAAAATTCCTAAGCAAATGGTCAGAACTTGAAAATATCATCCTTAGTGAGGTAACCCAATCACAAAAGAACACACATGGTATGCAGTCACTGATAAGGCGATATTAACCCAGAATCTCAGAATACCCAAGACACAATTCACATATCAATAGATTTCCAAGAAGATGGAAGGAGAGACCCCTGGTCCTTGAAAGACTGAATGTAGGAGAATACCAGGACAGAAAAGTGAGAGGGGGTTGAATGGGGAACAGGGGGTGGAAAGAGGGCTTTTGGTACTTTCGGGGAGGGAGGAAATGGGAAAGGGGAAACCATTTGGAATGTAAATAAAAAAAATATAGAAAAAAAAAAAACACAGGACCAAGGTGCTAATGATGCCACCAGCTACAATAGGTACTTCCTACCACATATGTCACTAATTAAGAAAATCTCCTTGCCTACAGCCCAATTCTATGGGATTATTTTCTTAAGTGAAATATTCTCAATACTCCTTCAATTGCATAGGAATAAATAACTAAAAATGGAAGTTGTTTATAATTTAACTTTGAAAGCATTGATTGAAGACATTGGAGGGTAGTATATGTTGAGGGCAGTGTTGATCCAGGACATTCCCTGTGGCCCTGACATAAAGATGAGAACCATAGTTTCTCTCTACAGACAGGAATATGTTTTGCAGAGCCAGTAATGTCCTGGGCCAGGCTCTGGAAGGAGCTGCAGCTCCAGATTCAGAGAACTAAACTCTTCCTACATTAGAAGCAACAATGGGTTTCACTTCCTATGCTGTTGCATGCTCTACAACATCTTTAAGATACCCCGTGTATCCCCCTGTGTAACATTGCCTAATTAACTTTGTTCCAATATATGATTTTGTTTCAATCACCCACGGAAAAATATGCAAGATTTTGTAGGTCTTACTAAGCTTGCTTGGTATAAGACATAATTTGTAAAGATCTCCTGAGCTCACCAGTTCTATCTTCCTTATCTCTGAAACCCTGAACCTTCCTCTCAGGACCCTGTCACTGAAAATAACCTGCTGGTACAGGTCAAGTCTTAATTCCCCATTTCACAGAGAGAAAAAATTGTTTACAAAATGCCCACTCTACACAAACCAATCTCCAGATTCAATTCATCCCTATCAAAACAAATACATTTCACAGATGTAGAAAACACAATCCTAAAATTTCATATGAAAGCACAAGACTCCATTAGCTAAAGCATTCTTGACTAAAAGAAAAAAGATGGAAGCATCATAATACAGGAATGAAGTCAGATTACAGTACAGTTTAATAACAGAATAAGCAGAGGCATCTAAATTTAAATAGATGCCTGTGAAATAAATGCACACAACTTTAGCAAACTAATTCTTGACATTGGAGCTCCAAACATAATGTCAGAGCAAGAGCAACCTCCTCTGCTAGTAAAGCTAGAAAAACTGGATGTTTCCATGCAGGAGATGGCACCTTATCTCTTATCTCATTCTAAAACTAAATCAGTGAGGATCAAAGATTTTAATGAAGTATCTACCACTCTAAAGTTGCAGTGGGGACGCAAAGCCTTAAAGAAAACAGCAAAATTAACAATGTAGAATTACATTAAACTAAAAAGCTTTTAACAACAAAGGAATTAAACAGGAGAGGAAAGAGACACCCTACAGAATAGTGGAAAATATTTGCCAGATATTCAAAAGAACATTGCTATCCTGAATACAGAAGGAACACTGAATATTTAAAATCAAATTAAGTAATTTAATTAATATATGGGTGACTTATTTGAGTATAGATTTCTTGAAGGAATAATTAGTAGCCAAAATGAATGAGACATACCATATGTGTGTATACATATATACATATACATATGTGTATACACACATACACATACATGTATACATATATCAATAGTCATCGTGGTCAAATTATCAAAACTACAATTAAATACCATCTTATTACTATTACAAAAAATAACAAATGTCTAAAATATGCTTTAAAAGATATGAAATGAATGGAATTACACAATGTTGGTTAGAATATAAATTAGTACAGGCTGTGGAAGGCACTATGGAGATCTCTTGAAAGGCTAAAAATAGATATGATCTAGTGATGCCACTTTTAGTTTTATATGCAACGGAAATGAAGTCAGCACACAAAAAAGATTCTGCATGTTTTTGCTTATGTGTCAATTATTCTTGCTAAGGTGAAAAACAAACCAGCCTAAGTGCCCACTAACAACAAAATGGGCAAAAGAAACATGGCATAGTATCACAATGGAATATTTTTCAAATATAATGAGAATGAAATACTATCATTTGTAGAGAAGTAGATAGAACTAGAGGACATTATGTTAAGTGAAATATCCAGATACAAGTTGGTAAGTATCACTTTTTCTCTCTATGTGGAAGCAACAAAAGTCTAGTGGTGTCATTACTGGGGACTGAAAGGGTAGTAGGGGAAGGAGAGAGAGTGACAGAAGCATAGATGCATGGGATTTGGATGTTTTGTGTGCATGTATGGAAGTATTACAGTAAGTCCTGTTTCTTTAAAAAATCAATACATGTTATTAAAATGTTTTAAACTATGGTATGCCCTTATGATAAAATGCTGTGCATAAAAAGATGGAATAAATTATTGGTAGAGTAAAGGTGGACATTTTTATTTTTCTATTTATTCACTTTACATCCCCATATCACCTTCTCTTTCCTCACAATATCCACTCATACAGATCCTCTCCAACATTCTAACCTTCCCTTCTTTGCTAAGGGGATGCCACATCTTGGAATTAGCCCTCTATATTATTCCTCATCCCAAACATCAAGTCTCTGCAAGACTAGGCACATATTCTCCCATTGAGGCCAGACAAGGTGAACTATTTGGGGGAACAGGATCCACAGGAGAGCAAACAACAAACTCAGGGACAGCCTGTGCTCCAGTTGTTGGGGTATCCACATGAAGACCAAGCTACTCATATGCTACATACATGCAGAGGGTCTAGGTTCAGCCAGTACTCATTATTTTGTTGGTAATTCAGGCTCTTGGAATCCCAAGGGCCTGATTAGTTGATTCTCTTTGTCTTCCCATGGAGTCCCTGTCCTCTTCAAGTCCCTCAGTCCTTCTCCCAACTCTTCAGTACAACTACCAATCTCTGTCCAATGTTTCGATGTGGGTCTCTGTCTCTCCATTGGCTGCTGGGTGGAGCCTCTCGGAGAACAGCTATGCTAAGTTACTGTCTGCAAACATAACAAAGTTCCATTAATAGAGTCAGAGATTACCCATGGGATAGGTTTCAATTTGAGGCAGTCATTGGTTGATTATTCCCTTAGTCTCTGCTCTATCTTTCTCCCCACATTTCTTATAGGCAGGACGTTTTGGGTTGAAGGTACTGTGGATGAGTTACTGTCTTTAGCTCTTCCCTAGGAGTCCTGACTGGAAGAGGAAGTGGCCACTTCAGGCTCCATATCCCCCACTGTTAGGAGTCACAGCTAGAGTCACCCCTACATACACCCTACGGCCATCCACCCATTCCAAGTCTCTGGCTCCTCCTAAAGATTGCTCTTCCCACCTCCAATTTCCCTTTTCTCTCCCCTGCTCTCCTTACAATTTATCTCCCCATTTCATGCCCCATCCCCACTCCCACCCAGTTCTATCCTTTCATTTACCTCTGATATCTATTTTGTTTCCCCTTCTGACAAAAATTCAACCATCTTCCCCCGGGATCTTCCTTGTTATTTGGCTTCTTTGGTTATGGTGATTATAGCACAGTTTTTCTGTACTTTATGACTAATATCCACCTATCAGTGAGTACATACCATGTGTGTGTTTTTGTGACTGGGTTACCACACTCAGGATGATATTTTCTAGTCCCATCCATTTGCCTGTAAAATTCATAATGTTGTCGTTTTTAATGGCTGAATAGTATTCCACTGTGTAAATGAAGCATAGTTTCTTCATCCATTCTTTGGTTGAGGGACATCTGGGTTGTTTCCAATTTTTGGCTATTACAAATAAGGTTGATGTGAACATAGTTGAGGAAGTCTCCTTGTGGAATGGTGGAGCATCTTTTGGGTATATGTCCAGGACTGGTATAACTGGGTCTTAAAATAGAAGTAGTTCGATTTTTCTGAGAAATTGCCAAATTTATTTCCAGAGTGCCTGTACAGGTTTGCACTCCCACTAGGAGTTCCTCTTTTACCACAATCTCGACACCCTGTGCTGTTCCTTAAATTCTTGATGTGTGTAGGTTGAATCTCAGAGTCATTTTGATTTGCTCTTCCCTGATGACTAAGGACATTGAGCGTGTCTTTAGGTGCCTCTTGGCCATTCCAGATTCCTTTGTTGAGAGTTCTCCTTTTAGCTCTGTATCCCATTTTTAAATTGGATTATTTGGTTGTTGGTGTCTAACTTCTTGATTTCTTTATATATTTTGGTAATTAGACCTCTGTCAGATGTAGGGTTGGTGAAGGAATTTTCCTAAGCTGTAGGCTGTTATTTTGTTCTAATGGCAATGTCCTTTGACTTCCAGAAGCTCTTCAGTTTCATAAGATCTCATTTATTGATTGTTGACCTTAGTGTCTGAGCCATTGCTGTTCTGTTTTTAGGAAGTTCTCTCCTTGTACAGATAAGTTCAAGACTATTTCCCACTTTCTATTATGTTAGATTTACTATATCTGATTTTACGGTGAGGTCTTAGATCCATTTGGACTTAAGTTTTGTGCAGGGTGATAAATATGGATCTATTTACAATCTTCTACATGCAGACATTTAGTAAGACCAGCATCATTTGTTGAAGATACTCTCCCTTTTCCATTGTATGGTTTGGCTTCTTTGTCAAAGCTCAAGAGTCCACAGGTATATGATTTATTTCAGAGTCTTAGAATTTATTACATTGATCAACTATTTCAATTGGCTTTTCCAAATTTTAGAGTATAGGCTTTTGAAGTAAAATCTAATGATTCTTTGAATTTCCTCAGTGTCCATTGTTATGCCTCCCTTTACATTTCTGCTTTTGCTAATTTTGGTACTCTGACTTTTAGTTAGTTTGTCTAAAGGTTTGTTTATCTTCTTGATTTTCTCAAAGAACCAGCTCTTGATTTCGTTGATTCTTTATATTGTTCTCTTTGTTTTTAACTGCTTGATTTCTGCCCTAAGATTATTTCCTGCAATCTACTCTCCATGAATATATTTGCTTCTTTTTTCTAGAGCCTTCAGGTGTACTTTTAATTCATTTGTGGGGAAAACCACCAATTTCTTCATGGAATCACTTAGTGTTATGAACATTCCTCTTAGCATTGCTTTTATAGTGTACCATGAATTTGGGTATGCTGTGCCCTCATTTTCTGGAATTCTAGAAACTCTAATTTCTTTATTTCTTCCCTGACCCAGAGATCATTGAGTACAGAGTTATTAAGTTTCCATAAATATGTAGGATTTCTGTTGTTTCTGTTGTTGCTAAAGTCCAGCTTTAATCCATGGTGATCTGATAAGTTTCATGAGGTAATTTCAATCTTCTTGTATCTGTTGAGGCTTTCTTTGTGACTGATTATATGATCAGTTTTGGAGACTGTTATGTGAAGTATTAAGAATGGTATATTCTTTTGTGTTCGGGGGAAATGTTCTATAGATATCTGTTAGGTCAATTTTAATAAAAACCTTTTTAGTTTCATTATTTCTCTATCCAGTTTCTGTCTCAATGACCTGTCCATTGGTAAGAGTGGAGTGTTGAAATCTCCCACTGTTAATGTATGGGGCTCAATGTGTGATTTAAGCTTTAGTAATGTTTCTTTTATGAATGTGATGTTCTTGAATTTGGAGCATAGACGTTCAGAATTGAGATGTCCTCTTGGTGGATTTTTCCTTTGATGAGTATGAAGTGTCCTTCCCTGTCTCTTTTGATTACTTTCAGTTGAAAGTCTATTTTATTATATATTAGAATGACTACACCAGCTTATTTCTTAGGTCTTCTTGTTTGTAAAACCATTTTACAGCCTTTTATTCTGAGATAATATCTATGCTGCTGAAATGTGTCTCTTGTACACAGCAGAATAATGGATCATGTTTAGTCATCCTTTCTGTTATCCTGTGTCTTTTTACCAGAAAATTAAGTCCACTGATGTTGAGTGATATTAATAACCAATGTTTATTACTTCCTGTCATTTTTATATTTGTGGTAGTAGTGTGTATGTGTATATGTGTGTGTGTGTCTTCTATTGGTTTTAACGGTGTGAAATTATTTATTTTTCTTTAGTGTAGTTAGCATCATTGAGTTGAAGTTTTCCTTCTAGTATCCCCTGTAAGACTGGGTTAGGGAGAAAGTATTGTTTAAATTTGGTTTTCATTATCAGAGCTCATCTATCCTATGACAACAAGACCCTAAAATTCCAGTGCAGATGGAACACAAGAAAATGACCTCAAAACCAACTTTCTGAAGCTAATGGAGTTCCTTAAAGAAGAAATTATTTTTAATTTCTTAATTGAGATAAAGGCAAATAAAAATTGGAGTAAAGCAATAAATCCCTTAAAGAATGCTCACCCTTAAAAAGCCAAGAAAATTAAAAAAAGGGTAATGGAAGTATTGCAAAACCTGAAAATAGAAATATAATCAACAAAGAAAACATAAACTGAGGGAATTCTGGAAGTAGAAAATCTAGGTAAATAAAGAGAAACTGCAGACACAAGCATTGCCAACAGAATACAACAGATGGAAGAGACAGTCTCAGATATTGAATTTGATAGGATAAATTTGTCAAAGATCATTCCATTGGTCAAAGAAAATGTTAAACATAAAATATTCCTGACACAAAACATCTTGGAAATCTGGGACACTATAAAAACACTAAGCCTACAAATAATAAGAACAGAAGTAGAAGTATACCAGCTCAAAACCCCAGAAAATATATTTAACAAAATCATAGAAGAAAAATTCCCTATCCTGAAGAAGGATATTTCTATAAAGGTACAAAAAGCTTACAGAACACCAAGTAGCTTAGATTAGAAAAGAAAGTCACCATCCCACATAATAATCAGAACACTAAACATATAGAACAGCAATAACAAGAATAATAAAAGCTTCCAATGAAAATGGCTTAGTAATATATATAGTAAAATCTATTAGAATTACACCTGACTTCTCAATAGACTCTAACAGTCAGAAGGGCCTGGATAAACTCTAAGAGACCATGCCAATCTAGAATACTATAACCAGCAAAACCTTCAATCATTATTAATGGAGAAATTAAGATATTTCATGACAAATCAAATTTAAACAGTGTCTATCCACAAATCCAGACCTACAGAAAGTGCAAGAATAAAAACTTCAGCCCAAGGAGGTTAACTATACCCACAAAAACAAACAATAAATAATCTCACACCAGCAAAACCCAAAGGGAAACACACACACACACACTCTCTCTCTCTCACACACACACACACACACACTACACACTACATCACACTACCACCATCTAAAACAAAATAACAGAAATTAGTAGTCTTTCATATTAATATCTCTCAGTGTCAATGGGCTCAATTCCACACTGAAAAGACACAGACTAAGAAAATGAATAGGAAAACAGGTTTCATCTTTTGCTGCATACAAGAAATACACCTCAACACCAAAGATATGCATTACCTCAGGGTAAAGGGTCGGAAAAAGATTTTTCAACCAAATGAACCCAGAAGAAGAAACTATTACAGCTATTCTAATTCTAGTTCAATTGATCAAATTGTTTCAAAACAAAATTCATCAAAAGAAATGGAAAATGATATTTTATACTCATCAAAGGAAAAAATCTATCTAGACAATGTTTCCATTTTTAATATCTATGCCCTAAACACACCAACATCCATAAAAAAATTACTGAAGCTTACATCACACATCAAACCTCACACATTATTAGTGGAAAACTTTATTACCTGACTCTCAGCAATGCACAGATTGCCCATAAAAAAATTAAACTGAGAAATAATGGAACTAATGGTTGTTATAAATCAAATGCACCAAACAGATATCTACAGAACATTTCACCCAAACACAATAGATTATACCAAAAATTGACCACATACTCAGTCTCAAAGCAAATCTGAACATATCAAAGAATATTGAATAACCCCTAGTATTTGACCAGACCACCAGGAATTAAAGCTGGATATCAATAACTACAGAAACCAAAGAAAGCTTACAAACCCAATGGAAACTGAACAACTTTCTATAAATGCATTTTTTAAAACGTGCAGTATTTCTTTCCCTCTCTCGAGTTAGCTGCCAAATGAATTAAGAAAGAAAATACTAGAGTTATTTCACCAAGATTTACCACACAACACCTAGATATTCATTTATGTACTCTAGTGCTCTAAATTAATATGGCTACCTCCCAGCCAAAATCCAAGTGGTGTTTGCATTTATTATTGTCTGGCTCTCTGGACTTCATGTATGCTCTGCCATGATGTGTCTGAGACCCCTTTCTCTTAGTGAAACCTTGTTTCTTCCACCTTCTCTTTTCCCTCCCTGGCTAGTGGAAGTCCAACCCTACTAATTCTGCTGCCCAGTCAATGGCTGGGCAGCTTTTTATTGACAAGTCAGAGAATAAATAGGGAGCAATGTTTACACAACTTTGAAACAGGAGATACTAGAATAAGCATTGTAATGCCATGTCCAGATTACAACAAGATATGGTGGCAGAGAAATCAGCACTTGAAGGATACAAGGACAATCTTTATACAGTGCACAAAAACATTATGCCAACAACTCCCTACTGAATAAGTACTAGGTCAAGACAGAAATAAAGAAAATAATTTTAAAACTTCCTAGGACATAGTGGAATATGTGTACTTATTGCATGCTGGAGAATCCTCTGGGTATATATCCAGGAGTGGTCTAAGGGCACATGCTCCACTATGTTCATAGTAGCCTTATTTATAATAGCCAGAATCTGGATAGAACTCAGATGACCCTCAACAGAGGAATGAATACAGAAAATGTGGTACATTTACACAATGGCGTACTGCTCAGCTATTAAAAACAATGAATTCATGAAATTTTAGGCAAATGGATGAAACAAAAAAATATCATCCTGAGTGAGATAACCCAATCACAAAAGAACACACATGGTATGCACTCACTGACAAGTGGATATTAGTTCAGAAGCTTGGAATACCCAAGACACAATTCACAGACCAAATGAAGCTCAAGAAGAAGGAAGAACAAAGTGTGGATACTCTGGTCCTTCTTAGAAGGATGGACAAAATACACACAGAAGGAGATACAGAGACAAAATGTGGAGCAGAAACTGAAGGAAAGACCATCCAGTCCTACAAAGGGATCCATCCAGTATACAGTTACAAAACCCAGGCACTATTGTGGATGCCAACAAGAGATTGCTGACAGGAGCCTCATATAGTTGTCACCTGGGAGGCTCTACCAGTGCATGACAAATACAGAGGGGGACACTCTCAGCCAACCATTGAACTGAGCACAAGGTCCCCAATGGAGGAGCTAGAGAAAGGGCCCAAGGAGCTGAAGGGGTTTGCAGTGCCATAGGAGGAACAACATTATGAAACACCCAGTACCCACCAGAGCTCCCAGGGACTAAACCACCCATCAGAGTACATATGAAGGAACCCATGGCTCCAGATACATGTGCAGCAGAGCATGACCTTGTTGGACATTAAAGGGAGGAGAGGCCCTTAATCCTGAAAAGGCTAGATGTCCCAGTATAGGGGAATGCCAGGACAGGGAAGCAGGAGTGGGTGGATTGGTGAGCAGGGGGAGGTAGGATGGGTTAGGGGATTTTCAGGGGAAGGGGGATCAGGAAATGGACATTTAAAATGTAAATAAAGAACATATCTAATAAAAAAAAAGACTTCCTAGAATTCAATGAAATTTAATACACGACATATCCAAACTTATGGAATAAAATGAAAGCAGCACTCAAAGGAAAGTTCATAGCCCTAAATGTCATCATAAAGAAATTTGAAAGATCTCATACTAGCAAGTTAACATCTGAAAGCTCAAGGACAAAAAGAAGCAAACACACCCAAGAGGAGTAGAAGAAAGAAAATAATCAAATGGAGGGCTAAAATAAATAAAATAGAAACATCGAGAACAATACAAAGAATCCATGAGTCAGCAAGTTGTTTCTTTGAGAAAACCAACAAGATAGAGAAACCCTTATCCAAACTAACTAAATGACAAAGAGAGAATATTCTAATTAACAAAATCAGAAAGAATGGGGGACATAACAAAAGATACCAAGGAAATCCAAAGATACATTAGATCATATTTAGAAAATGTGTATTCCTCAAGATTGGAAAATCTAAAAGAAATGAACAGTTTTCTTAATAGATACCATTTACCAAAATTAAATCAAAATTAGATAAACAATTTAATTAGTCCTTTAACTCAAAAAGAAATAGAGGTCGTCATTTAAAATCTCTGAATCAAAAAAGCCCAGGACCAGATGGTTTTAGTGCCCAAGCCACACAAAGAAACACACAAGAAAGAGAATTACAGACCAATTTTCCTCATAAACAGTGATGCAAAAACACTCAGTAAAATATTCACAAACCAAATCCAAAAACACATCAAAAAGATTATTCTTCATGATCAAACAGATACTATCCCAGAAATGTAGGGATGGTTCAACATACAAAAATCTGTCAAAGTAATCTACCTTGTAAACAAACTGAGTGGAAAAAAAAACAACACATGGTCATCTCATTAGATGTAAAATCCAACACCTTTTATAATAAAAGTCTTGAAGAGATCAGGATACAAGGGCCATACCTAAACTTAATAAAGGCAATATGCAGCTAATTGAAAGTCAACATCAAATTAAATGGAGAGAAATTCAAAGCAATTTCACTAAAATCAGGAATAAGACAAGGCTATCCACTCTCTCCATATCTGTCTATTCATATAGTAAAGTTCTAGCTGGAGCAATAATACAACTAAAGGTAATAAAGGTTACATGAATTGGAAAAGAAGATGTCAAAGAATCACTATTTGAAGATGTTCTGATAATATACATAACTGACACCAAAAATTCTACCAGGGAACTGTTACACCTGATAACTACCTTCAGTGGAACAGAGGAGACTCCTCTATTGTGGTGGGAAAACAAACTTGTACAGCCATTTTGGAAATCAATATGGAGGTTTCTCAGAAATTTTAGAATTGGTCTACCTCAATACCCAGGTATGCAAGTTCTGAGCATACCACAAGATACCCATAAGATGCTCTACCATACTACAAGGACACTTGGTCAGCTATGTTCATAGCAGATTTATTCATAAGAGCCAGAAATTTGAAACAGTCTAGATGTCCCTGAACCAAAGAATGGATCAAGAAAATATTGTACATTTATCCAAAGGGATACAACTCAGCTATTAAAATCAAAGACATCATGCAATTTACAGGTAAGTGAATGGAACTAGAAAATATCATCCTGAGTAAGGTAATCCAGATCCAGAAAGATGCTTGTGGTATGTACTCACTTGTAAGTGGATATTAACCACAAAGTACATGATACCCATTCTACAATCCACGGACACAAACAAGTTAAGTAACATGGGAGGATGCTTGAATCTCACCTCAGAAGGGAAAATTAAATGGACATTAGAGGTGGATGAATGGATGGTTGGATGGAGGAAACTGGGAAGAATAGGGTTTGGGGAATTGAACAGGAGTGTTGATCAGATGTGGGAAGAGGGGAGGCATTTAAATGGCTAGGAAAGAGAAGGGAAAATGTTGTTGTTGGGAATCTCTGGAATGGTACAGCCTCCTGGGAATCCATGGGGACCATCCTAGCTGACACTCCTAGCAGTAGATAATATAGAGACTGATGTGATCTCCTCATGTAACCAATCAGAGCTTCCAGTGGATGGAGGGTTACACCGACTGACCATCCAAAATTTGTCCTGCCTACAAGATGTACAGGGCTAAAAATGGAACAGAGATTGAGGGGATGGGCAACCAATGATTGGTCTAACTTGAAACTCATCCCATGGGAGAGTCAACTCCCTGACATTGTTAATGATACTTCTCTATGCTTGCATACAAGTGCATAGAATAACTGTTCTCTGAGAGGCTTCATCCAGTAACATATGGAAACAGATGCAGAGATGCTCAACCAAACATTGGGTGGGGCTGGGAGAGTTTGGTGGTAGACTAGGAGGAAGAATTGATGGAGCCAGAAGGATCAAGGACACCACAAGAAGATATAGAGTCAAATTACCTGTGTCCATGGGGGCTCAAAAAGACTGGACCACCAACAAAAGAGCATATGTGGTCTGTAACTAGGCTGCCTACATATATATAGCAGACATACAGCATGGTCTCCATGTGAGTCCCCTAACAAGTGGTGGGAGGATGACTGACTCTATTGCTTCCTTTTGGATCACTTTCCCCTAGTTGAGCTGCCCTGCTGGTCTCACTTGGGTGAGGATGTGTTTAATCCTGATGCAACTTGATGTGCCAGGGCTGTTGTTACTCATGGTGGGGGGAGTTTCTCTTCTCAGAGGAGAAGGGGAGGGGTGTGAGGGTGGGACTGAAAGGAGAGGAGGGAGGGGTGCTTTGATAAAAATGTAAAGGGAATAAGTAAGCTAGAGGAAAACAATGAGATAGAAATCATGGAAGGAAGACCCTTAACAATACCCACAAACAAGATAAAATATATTGGGGTAATATTATCAATCAAGTGAAAGAGAAAGACCTGTATGATAAATACTTTATGTCTTTGAAGAAAGAAATTGAATAAGATAACAGAAGTTGGAAAGATCTTACATGCTCATAGATCAGTAGGATAAAAATGATAATTCTACCAAAAGCAATCTGCAGATTCAAGTAATCCCCATCAAAACTTCAATACAATTCTTTACAGACCTTGAAAGAATTATACTCAACTTCATATAGATAAACAAAAATCTCAGGATAGTTAAAACAATACTGTACAATAAAGAACTTCCAGAGAAATCATCATCCCTGATTCCAATCTGCACTACAGAGCCATAGTAATAAAAACAGCACAGTATTGGCATAAAAAGCAGCTGGTTGATCAATGGAATCCAACCAAAGGCATAAATCCACACACCTATAGACACCTGGATTTTGATAAAGAAGCTAGGAATTTGTGATGGAAAAAGGAAGCATCTTTAACAAACGGTGCTGGTATAATTGAATGTCAGTATTTAGAAAAATGTAAATAAATCCATATCTATCACCTGGCAAAAAAACTCAAGTGGATCAGAGTCCTTAATGTAAAGCCAGATATACTAAATCTAATAGAACAGAAAGTGGAGGATAGCCTTAAATACATTGATACATGAGACAATATAGGCTTAAATTTTTCAAAACCTATTCTCAAATGCTCCAATTCCCTTTCTACCCAATTTTCCACAGGTAGGGGAGAAAAAATGATAAATAGCCCAAGGTCCTGCTCAGATGTAGTTTTATGGGGGGCGATTCCAATCTCCTTTAGTCACGATACCAGTAGTCCAGTTCAGTAGCGTCAGGATACCAAGAGTCCACTTCACAAGTGCCACAAAACACAAACCAGTGATGGTGCCAAGAGCCAGCATAAACTACCAGGTCTCTGTTGAATTGGGACAAGTCATTAGGAATGATCAGCGCCAGCCAGAATGCCAGGTGTTCTTTGTCTTGCCTCTCTCAGTGAAGTGAAGACCAGCAAAGACTCGAGACCAATGTAGAGCTGCACAGATAGCTATGCAAATGTCCCTTCACTGTCCACAGAGTCCTATTTATACTCTGTAAGGCAAAGGAAATTGTCAATAAGAAAAAACGCAGCCCACAGAATTGGAAAAGATTTTCACCAACTTCACATCTGACAGAGGGCTAATATCCAAAATATATGAGGTAACCCAGATCCAGAAAACAAACATATGTACTAACATATGTAATAAGAGGATATTCACAGTAAAGGAAATCATCCTACAGTCCACAGACCCAGAGAAGCTAAGAAACAAGGATGCAAGGATCTCCCCAGGAAAGGGAAATAGATTTTGCAGGTGGAACTGGGGAAGGTGGGGCTAAGTACAGGGAGGTATCAGCTGGGAAGGAGAGGGATCAGGTAGAGGGGAGAGCATGGACGGAGGGGGAAACTACTGGAATTGAAGGGCTATTAGGGGAGGCGTGGAATACTATACTAGTGCAACGGAAACACCATGGAATCTATGATAGTAACTCTAGCAAAGGCTCCTAGCACTGGAGGACAGGGAGCCAGAGCTGGTCATCTCTGTAATCAGGAGAACCACAAGTGGGATACCAACCCAGCAGCAAAACCTTTAACCTGCAATTTGTCCTGCCTCTAGAATATTCTGGGAACAGAACTTTGCTAAATTCTTCTTCTTCTTCTTCTTCTTCTTCTTCTTCTTCTTCTTCTTCTTCTTCTTCTTCTTCTTCTTCTTCTTCTTCTTCTTCTTCATTTTCTTCTCTGGGAGAGAGAAAGAGGGTGAATGTGTGTGTCTGGATGGGGGGAAGGGAGGGGACAGAGAGGAAAAGGGAGAGGGAGGAGAGGAAGAGTGAGAGGGAGAGGGAGAGGGAGGACTGAACGAGAGGGATCAGGGACACAGCAAAAGAACATGTCTCTCAGAATCAACTGACTCATGGGGGTTCACAGAGATCAGGAATACTGTAGAGGTCTGACCTAGGACCTCTGCATATGTGTTATGGATGAGTAACTTGGTATTCTTATATGCATCCTAAGAGTGGGAACAGGGGCAGACTGTTGTCTACTTGTGGGACCGTTTTCCTCCTAATGGGTTGCCTTGTCCAGCATTCATGTGATGGTATGTGCCTGGTCTTGTAGGTTTTTATGCTATGTTTGGTTTGTGTCACTATGAGTGCTGTACTTTTCTGAGAGGAGATGGGAGATATGAGGCAGAGACTGGGGCGGGAACAGGGGATGGAGGGAAAACTGTGGTCAGGTCATAATATATGAGAGAAAAATTAAAATATATACATTTAAAACACTTATACTAAACTCAGAATCATAATTCTTTTTCAGAAATTTGCTTATATCTTTACTGATACATTAACCTGTTTAAAATGTCACAAAATGCCACACAATAGTCAATGAAAATGTGACACCCATCTGACATCATCTATTCTGTCTCTAATGACATATTTATCCTACGGAGTTTGTAAATATTTTTTTTAATTTTCTAAGTTTTTTTATTTACATTCCAAATCATTTCCCCTTTCCCGTTTCCTCCCTCTCTGAAAGTCCCATAAGCCCTTCCCTCCCTCTTTTCTCCATTCAACCCCCTCTCGATTCTCTGTCCTGGCTTTCCCCTACATCCAGTCTTTCCAGGACCAGGGGTCTCTCCTTCCATCTTCTTGGAAATCTATTGATATGCAAATTGTGTCTAGGGTATTCTGAGATTCTGGGTTAATATCCCCCTATCAGTGCCTGCATACCATGTGTGTTCTTTTGTGATTGGGTTACCTCACTAAGGATGATATTTTCCAGTTCTGACCCTTTGCTTAGGAATTTTGTGAATTCGTTGTTTTTAATTGCAGAGTATGTAAATATTTTCAATGAGCTTGTCCTGTTGATACATACATATATATGTGTGTGTGTGTGTGTGTGTGTGTGTGTGTGTGTATACATAAAACCTTTTTTTACTTTTGTTTAAACTCTACCCAAGCATGAAATGAATTGTTAAAATGGAAGCTAACCTTTGCAGTAAAATCAGAATGGGCTACTCTGCACTCTTATTTATAATAAAATGATACACAAGTACCAATCATGTATCATGCAATGATGGTAATAGTCAATCTGTGTAGTCACCATCTCTTCTTGGGAATAATGAAAGCATACTCCAGAAAATGTCTTCCCTTCATGCTATTTGACCGTGCTAATCGTTACTGTGTTTCAGTTTGAAGAAGAAGTTTCATCTGGCAGTTCTATGCCCGAATCATGGTGGTAGCTTCAGTATTAATGTGTATCCTTCCATTTACTGTAAAATGTAAAAGCAAACAACGACAACAACAAACACCTGTGTTGGTTTGTAGTTCTAAGATTTCTTGTCATCTAGGGGTTACCTTAGCTCAGTGTTAATTGCATACAGTGATACCTGCCATTAGATCATATGGGGAAAGTAGCCACAGGGGGCTAACTGGTGTTCAGCCGTGCTTCCCTGGTGCACAGCAAGGGCCTCTTTTTCTTCCAGTTATTTTTTATTTCAGACAGGTACTCAGTAGGGAGCTTCAAATCTTCACAATACTTTGATATCTCACAGAAACTGTATGATACAGGTGGGATTAAACATCTAAATCCTGTCAGTGAGCAGGTGGATGCCACCCAGGTATGTAAAGTAGCCATTCAGGTCATTTGATAACCACTCTAGGATTCTGGTACCCTCCAGGAACCTCACCATCTAATAACTTATTCAAGTAAGGAAAACATTTTCTAAAGATTTGAGGCACAAACTAAAGGAGGCATAACAGGCTCTCTTGTGCTGGTGTGTAACCTGTGCAGAGGCCTAGTGCCCTGTGCTTTAAGGGGGGTGTACATTTGCTTTAATGTTTTAGTGTCTTTAAAATATTAAAAATCTTTGAGCAAAGCATTCCACATTTTCCTTTTAGATTACATCTTAGTGATAAGTCAGGCTGTACTGGTTATAGAATAGGTTATTTATAAACTATATGGTATTCTGATGATCTACTTTATTATTCATGAAGTGAAGATAATTATTGTCCTTGCTTCATAGAATGGTGTTTAAGAATATGTGAGAGAATATATATTAAGAATATATCTTAGCATAATAACCAGCAGATCATAAATACTGAATAACCTAAGTTCGTTCTGTGATGTTCCCCAAACCAAAGACAATTTTTGAAGATGGTTTCTTTCATTTTTCTCTCCTTTTCCATATTAGTCACAGCTGAGTTTGGTTTATCCTTCAATTCTTTTATTATACTTATCAATAGTCACATAAAATTACCAGATGTGTTTTTATATAAAGGTGTGAACTTAATGTACATATAATTCTGAATTGTACATCTTTAACATGATTTTATGACCTATAAAGTTTAATTCAAGGTAGGCTCTATGAAATAAAACATAGTATTATTAGCTCCTATTTTCCAGCAGAGACAACAATTTCAGATACTGTTTGAATTCAATTGGGCATCAATAAGAATTAGATGTAAAATCCATTATTCTAATTCCTAACCATTCTATCACAATAAAGATGCAATGCTACTGTGTATAGGCAAGAACGGGGTTAATGAATTTGAGAGACTTGGAAAAAGAGTAAAGAAATGCAAGTCACAAAAATTTTAGGAAAGTTCAGTTTTTACTGGCTTGACTCTGAGTTATATGTAGAGAAAAGAAGACATTCAGGTAGAGGTGGAACAACGTGGATGCGTACCTGGAGGAGTTGAAGGAGGATATAGAGTGGAGATGACTGATTACATTATATTTATTATGGAATTCTTAAATAACAAATAAAGACTTTTAAAGAATGTTTGATGTGCAGAGATGAACTGTAGCTCAGTAATTGTTAGCAAAGCAGTCAGCCTTAATCAAAATTCAGCTTCTTTACATGCAGATAAGGTGAATGGATGGAAGGCGATGTAATAAGGCATGTAACACTATTGCAACTATTACTGAAATATATTAAGAAGACAAGAAATTTCAGATATTACAATAAAACTTTTACAATAGTGTATCATATGGGTAGCATTCATTGATTGCTAAATTGAAGTTTTATTTACTGTAAATCTTTTAAGACAAAGATTAAAATATTGTACTTTTATTTACATTAAAGGTGCTAGAAATAATTTATTCATGAACATGTGTTCTATTCCTAAGGGAAAAAAAATCCACAAAAATTAAATTAATGGGTCAAGAGGTTTAAAAGGTTTTTTTTTTTATTTTCTAAGTTTTTTTTATTTCCATTCCAAATCATTTCCCCTTTCACATTTTCTCCCTCCCCGAAAGTCCCATAAGCCCCCTTCCCTCCCTCTTTTCCCCATTCAACCCCCTCTCGCTTCTCTGTCCTGGCATTCCCCTACATCCAGTCTTTCCAGGACCAGGGGTCTCTCCTTCCATCTTCTTGGAAATCTATTGATATGCGAATTGTGTCTAGGGTATTCTGAGATTGTGGGTAAATATCCCCTTATCAGTGATTGCATACCATGTGTGTTCTTTTGTGATTGGGTTGCCTCACTAAGGATATTTACAAGTTCTGACCATTTGCCTAAAATTTTCATGAATTCATTGTTTTTAATTGCAGAGTAGTATTCCATTGTGTAGATATACCACATCTTCTGAATCCATTCCTCTGTTGAGGGACATCTGGGTTCTTTCCAGCTTCTGGCTATTATAAATAAGGCTGCTATGAACATAGTGGAGCATGTGTCCTTACTGCATGCAGGTAAAGCCTCTGGGTAAATGCCCAGGAGTGGTATAGCCGGATCCTCCGGGAATGTCATGCCCAGTTTTCTGAGGAATCTCCAGACTGCTTTCCAGAGTGGTTGTACCAGGCAGTGGTGGCATGCACCTTTAATCCTAGCACTTGGGAGGCAGAGACAGGCAGATTTCTGAGTTCAAGGCCAACAACAGAGTAAGTTCCGGGACAGACAGGGACACACAGAGAAACTCTGTCTCAAAAAGTTTTTAAAGACTTGATGCAGCTTGAAGAATGTGTTCTTCAGTACCTTTTAAAAGGTAAGGGAAGGGAGCTGGAGAGATGGCTCAACGGTTAAGAGTGCTGACTGCTCTTCCGAAGGTCCTGAGTTCAAATCCCAGCAACCACATGGTGGCTCATGACCATTTCATAATGAGATCTGATGTCCTCTTCTGGGGTGTCTGAAGACAGCTACAGTGTACTTACATATAATAAATAAATAAATCTTAAAAAAAAATAGCCGGGCAGTGTGGTGCACGCCTTTAATCCCCCCAAAAAGGTAAGGGAAGCTTCTGTATTCTGGGAGTGCTGGGAGAAATGCTCGAGTTCCAATCCTAATGACAAGTCATATCTATAAAGCCATTTAAAAACCCAGAGGTAGTGGTACACTCCTGTCTGGAGCTCCATGATTTTGAGGCCAGCTTGTTCTGCAGACTTCCAGGGCATCCAGGACTATACAGAGAAAGCTTTCCTAAAGTAATAATAAAAGGTTTCATTTACAACAGCAACACTCTTGTCTCCATGAGCTTCACCGCATTGCCTGTAATCATTAAAATGAAGTGAATGATTTGGTTTGGTATTGTAGAACTACTTGTATTCATTAAAACAAAAACTCCTAGGCCAAGACATTTTATTCTGGAGATTTTATAGTTGTAAGTCAGATATTCTGGGCCACTGATGCCTCCAAATATTTATGTGTAATCACCCATCTCTTGTGCATAGGTCTCACCTGTGTTTACCATTCTCAGTTGCAGATAGGTGTGGTCAGAGTGATCAGCACATTTTTATGCCTGGACAGGTAAACTCTCAAGTACATCTCTCCATGTTCTTCTCTTTTGGATTAATGGAATGGGAACAATGTTGGAGACTTCGGAAAGCATTTACTGAATACTGCTCACCCCTGCAATATCCCTTGAGGCCTGTTTTACCTGGTGACTGAATCTTATGACTTTGTTTCTTATGTAAACAGGAATTGAGAAAGGTAGTAGAAGTGGGTATGATGATCAAGAAACAGTGTGTATACATGTATGAATAACTCAAAGAATACATTTAAAGCTGACTTAGAAGAATTTTAAAAATGATAACAGGAGCTATAAAGTTTTATTACAATAGCTCTTAACTTGAAGCCCAGAGAACTCCAAGAGATCTGCTCATTGATCTCAGGCGTCTGGGAATGTAGAATACTCTACCTCGAATTTAGCATTTTGCACAACAAACTAGGAAGATGGTCAATACCTGACCCAGGTTGTTTTGTGTCACGTACTTATTATTACAGATACCTGGAATTTAATTGATACTCATGAAGATTCAAAATTATGGCAGCAATAAACATATTTATATAGATTGGTTTTTAATGCTTAATGCAAAGGTTTATTGAGTCCCACAATGTTTTAATGTTTATATTTGGAGGCATCTACATTTGTGGGTGTTGTATATGTCCATGCAAATTAATGTATGGAGGTCAGATGTAGTCTCCAGATGTCTTTTTCTGTTGCTGCCTACTCTTATTTCTGAGACATAGTCTCTCTGTAAGACTACATGTTTGTATTTCCTGGCTGGTCCAAAGTTCTCTGGGTCCCACCTGTCTCTGTTCACACCTTTCCAAGTCTTGGGGTTAAAGATGCCCACTACCATGCCTGCTTTATAATGTGTATGCTCGTGTTTGAACTCTGGTCCCTACATGTGTACGGCAAGAACTTTACCCACTTTGTCTTCCTAGTCCAATTTTAAGTCTTTATGATGACATTTTAATGTAATTTCTTCCCACTGAAGTGTATGAAATAGTATGAATTCAAAAACAGTATGATGACATGAAGTCCTCTCTTGCGCTTCATCAAAATGGCTCACATACCAAAATTTATAAATATCTGTTTATATTATAATTGAACAATTTTACATTTTGAATAAGATATTCCCTTTACTTATGCAAATACTGAATTATTAGGTTCTGGTTTGATGATGTTGAAGTTATTATACATATATATGTATATGTGTGTGTGTTCCTATGAGATTACTATACCTTTTCCAAATGTTTTGCCATTTATTTGCCTCTTGATTGTATGACATTTGATGTATAGTATTAAATACATGTATATGTTTAAAGCTATCCATCTCACTCTATATGATCTTCAAACTGCATTCCTGTTTTTTAAGAAATCTTTCCCAACAAATCAGTTCCAAGGCACTAATCCTACACTGAGGAAGGTTAGGATTCCTATGCAGCAACCCAGTAATTCCAGTGTTTTAAACACTTACCCATATCTTGTATTTGGAATTTGTTCTTAAACCCAATTGGGATACATTCTATTCTCTACTCAATTATTTATTTAAAACAATATTTAGTACTGTACTTCTAACCCCAGTTGCTTCATACTGATTTTTATTGTTAGTCAGCTACTCCTGTGCATGGGTTGTGCCCTTGAGTGTGGTTGATATACCCAGTGTCACTCTACTGGAGAGAACTGATTGCTTTTCCTTTTGCAGTAAGTATAATTTTTAAACAGCTTATTAGTTAATCTAGGGATTTTGTGTCCCCCTTCTGCTTGTTAGAGTATTACCTGCTTTGAGTTTCTTTTTTTTTTTAATTTTCATTTTCTGTTATTCTTTATTTTGTCTTTGGGAGGGAAAGGGAGAAAACTGGGAAGCAACAAGAGGGAAGGGAGAAATGGGGAAGGAGAGAAAGAGACTGAGAGAGTAATCATTAAGTAGAGTAGTCAGATGGGGAGGATTTGTATGAGTTGCAGAGGGGAAAGAATATAATCAAAATGGGTTGTATAAAAATAATTTTTTATTTATTTTTCCATACCTTTGTTAGTTATTTTATTTATTTCCATTTCAAATGTTATCCTCCCTCCCATTTCCTCCCCACAAATCCCCTATTCCCTTTGCCCACCCTCTGCCTCAATGATATTGCTCGCCCGCCCACCCACCCTCCTACACCTGCTTCAGTGCCCTAGCATTCCCCAACGCTGGATCATCGAGCCTCTATAGGACCAAGGGGCTCTCCTCCCAGTGATGCAAGATAAGGCTATCTTCTGCTACATACACAGATGGAGCCATGGATTCCCGCACGTGTACTCTGTGGTTGGTGGTTTAGTCTCAGGGGGGTTTTGGAGTGTGTGGCTTATTGATATTGTTGTTCTTCCTATGGGGTTGCAAACTCCTTCAGCTCCTTCAGTCCTTTCCTAACTCCTCCACTGAGTTCCCCATGCTCAGTCCAATGTTTTGTTGCATCCACATCTGTTTTGGTTGGGCTCTGGCAGAGCCTCTCAGGGGACAACCATACCAGGCTCCTGTCAGCAAGCACTTCTTGGCATCAGCAATAGGGTCTGGGTTTGGTGTCTGCAGATGGGATGGATTCCTAGGTAGGGTATTCTCTGGATGACCTTTCCTTCAGAACTATACCACTCTTTGTACCTGTATTTCTTTTTGACAGGAGAAATTATGGATTATTATTTTTGAAGTGGGAGGCCCCATCCCTCAAGTGGGGGCCATATCTATCCACTGGATATGGTCTCTACAGGTTCTATCTCCCCTTTCTTGGATATTTTGGCAATATCGGAATAACCACGATACAACTCACAGATGGTATGAAACCCAAGAAGAAGGAAGACCACACAAAAGTATGGTTGTTACAGTCCAAAGGGGGAATAAAATAATCTAGGGAGGTAGAGGGAGAGAGGGATCTGGGAGGGAGAGAAGTGGAGGAGGGAAAAAGGGGGCTGGTTCATAACCGGAAGTGATGGGGGAGTAGTATGGAGGGTCAGCAATTTGAAAGGAGGTGTGTAGCAATGGGAAAGGAAGAACTGGGGGTAGCCACTAATAAGTCCCAGATGCCAGAGACCCAAGAGCTTTCCAGGACCCAACAGAGAGAACATTAGCCCAAAAATGTATTTTTAAAATAAAACTAAAAAAAAAAACCCTATAAAGTATTGGGTGCTGAAGAGTTAGTTTACTGGTTGAGAGTGTACATAGAGAACCAAGTTTCAGTTCCCAGAACTCACATATGTCTGTAATATCTTCTGAAAGGGCACCTGCATGCATGTGATGTACATAAAATCACACTTGCATGCATACATATACACATAAACAAAATAACTATATCTTTTTTAAAAAACTAAAAAAATCTATAAAGCATTAGGGCAACAAAGTAATATTAATAAAAGTTACTGTTTAACTGGAGCCAGGGATGTACTTTCTGTATTCTATATCCACATAGTCACAATTTCTGGAAATGAATTCAATATGACACATGTCTTGGGTATTGTCCAAGAAGATTTAGTTTTACTGGAGAAGCAAAAAGGATATCATTATGAGTTAGTCCCATGACATGGACTCAGGATAGTTTCAATCACAGGTACCTCCAGTGTTTGAATAGGGTTATAGGTGATAAAATTCATAACTTGAACTGATGTGACCCAAAGTTAAACCTTGGGAATAGAAAATGAGATAAAATTGTACTAGGGAAACAAAATCCTTGTTTTAGTTGTATAAAAAGGAATATCTTTTATTTTATTATAGAAAAGAAATGTTGAAATACACTACAAGTTGTCAAATTTATACATGTCAAAGTCAAGCATTGTTAAGTGTAAGTGAGAAAAGAGTGGAGATATGTTCAGCAGGATTCAATGTAGAGTTCCATTTCATTTCCTAGAAACATAGATATCCCATGGATACAGCAGATTACATTAGCCAGAATCAGATGCATAAATTGCAGTCAATAGGTCTTTACTGTAAAATTGCCATTTTGTATGTATTTCATACTTTATTGTATGTTGTGACATAGAATTGCCACAAGCATAGACAGGAAATAAACATTTTCTGTGACATGATACATACTAATGTAGTTGTGTTTCCAAGGTGCATTCTTTAAATAATTCCTAGATGAAGATATAGATAGATAAATAGATAGATAGATAGATAGATAGATAGATAGATAGATAGATAGATAGACAGATAGATATAGATAGATATATCTTTTCAAAAATATGGATTGTTTTTATCAACTAAGAGGGAATTTATTAAGGGATCCAGTGTTCTATGGATTTCTGCTTGCATTCCTCGCATACAGCAGTGCACAACTGTACATGAGAAGTGCACACACAGCACTCACAACACTGAACAGTTGTGCTCTTGAGATGTTGGCATAGTGGTGCTGATGTGCACATTAACCATGTTAATTTTATGGGTGGTGGCAGTATTTTGAAATGTGTATAAATTAGATCAGTAAAACTATTTTTGGAAAATAATTCTAGTTTTTATGCGTTGTAAAAGTCATTTGGCCTTTTTAAGTGCAAACTTTTATTTGTATTGTTTTGGAATAAGAGTAATACTACAAGCAAGAAGGAAATGGTATCAATATATAAAATAATATGTAAGTATCAGGCAATAATAACAGTAGTTTGATGAAGAAACAATGGGTAAGGTTTAGTTGATATCTAAACTTCACAGCCAATGAGTAACAGTTCACATTTATACTGAGACATTTTTCTTTGTTATTCTTTTCCTCTGCAGTGGGATGTAAACCATAGTCACTTTGGTTTGAAGCTCTGTATCCTGTATGCACTTCCTGTATACAGGAAACATAGTATTTATTTTAAGTGGATGGACAAATTCTTTCTTCAACTTTGAGTTAATAGCTTCCATAATGCAAAATAAAATGGACACATGGTTTTGTAAGCCACTAGGTATCCACAAGTCTAAATCTGAGAACAGGAGAGAATTTTTAAGGCAAAGTTTATTTCAGAAAATATTGAAGCATAATTTTATACAACTGATAGAGTTAAAAATGCGAGAATCCTAATAGTGGATTGGAGAGACTTCAATTAACCACTACTTGTTGAAATTCAAAATGCTTGGAACCAGAAATGGTGAGAACTTCAGATTCTGAATATTTTCCTAAGCATAACGAGATATCTTAGGGATGAGTTGACATCCAGACTTCATGTTCATTTATGTTTTTGCATACTTCTTATACTCATAGGCTTCAGAAACTTATACACTATGTTTAGTGCACATGTCCTTTGCCAGATGGGGTCAGGAAAGGAATATTCTATCTATGGAATTGTCTTAAGGTTCACAGAGTTTGAGACCTTGGCTTTGGGATTTTAGACTTTCAGATTATATATGTTCAGTCTATGTTGGGTTGTTTTTAGTCTATCAATGATATTTCTAGTGAATGCTGTTGTATAGTAACCAAACTGACAAAATTAGCCTCTTCTCTCCCTCAGGGAATGCCACCAGATATTATTTTTTCAATCTTTAATTGGTGCAAATGGCACTATATAGAGAAGAAACATGAAAAGGAATACACCTAGTTGTGAATGATGCAACACTATTGTTTGGTCAAACAAGAAATTATAAGTGTCATTAAGTTTTTGCATCATCCAGCTGAACTGAGCACAGGAAAACTTCCCAAAAACAGGAGGGATGACATGTCTGTCTGTCTGTCTCTGTCTGTCTGTCTCTGTCTGTCTGTCTGTCTGTCCATCTGTCTGTCTGTCCATCTATCTATCTATTTATCATCTATCTATCTGTCATCTCTCTATCTTTCTGTCATCTATCTAAATTAGACAGATATAGTGTATGTGTGTGCACACATATGTGGAGGCCAAAGGTCAATACTGAAGTGTTCCTCTATCACTTTTTTCTCTCTCTCTTTCTTTCTTCATCCTTCCTTCCGTTCTTTTCTCTCCTCCTTCTCTTTCTCCTCCTTTCCTTCTCCTCTTCCTCCTCTGTTTGGAGACTAGGTCTTATTCTGGCCTGGTCTAAGACTCACCAATATCAATCTGCTCTGATGGTATGGGCTCTTCTCCACCTCTAGCTTATATCTTGATCTAACATCTTTATTGAATCAGGGACTCTCTAAGTCAGCTAAACTCTCTGTCTCTAACACACAGTCTTAGTGTTATAAACACCAAGTGTATCAAGGATCTCAACATAAAACTGGATACACTGAATCAGATAGAATAGAAAGTGAGAAAGATCCTTGAACTCATTGGCACAGGAGGAAATTTCCTAAACAGAACTCTAATGGCTCATGTCTAAGACCAAGAATTGATAAATGGGACCTCACGAAAATGGAATGCTTCTGTAAGACAAAATATCATCCTGAGTGAGGTAACTCAGACAAAAAGGACATACATGGTACGTACTCACTAATAACTGGATATTAGCCAAAAGAAAAAGAGTAAAAGAAGTACAGAATACCCAAGATACAGTCCACTGAACTTGAAAAGTTTAACAAGCTGAATGGCCTTAGTCCCACTTGGGAGGGAGAAGAAAGCAATCACAAGTGGGGATGTCAGGAGAAACCTTGGAAGGAAAGTAGACAGGGAGTGTTTGGGGTAAGAGGGGAACCTGATCCAGTATTGGGTGAGGGAAATGGACTAAAGTCCTGAGGATCAGCGGAAAGAATGGAAACAGGCAACCTCAGGAGGCAGAAGGTTGGGCAGACCCCAGAATGTACCAGAGACCTGAGAGGTGAGACACTCCCAGGATTCAAAGAGAATCCTTTCAATCCTTAGATGAAATTCCCTAGAATGGAGAGAGTGAACTTTTAGAACATAACTCTAGCAGAAAGACAGGGCATCAAGTGAGGGATGGGGTTACCATCCCACAGTCAAAACTCTGCCCCCTAATTGTTCCTGTGTGAAAGAACCAAAGAGATGGAAATGGAGAGAAGCCTGAGGAAAAGAAGGTCCTGGAACAGGCCCAAAGTAGGATCCAGCTCAAGAGGAGGTTCCAAGGCCTCACACTATTATTGAGGCTATGGAGTGCTCACATGAAGGGACCTAGCATGACTATACTCTGGAAGACCCAATGAGCAGCTGAAAGAGTCAGATGCAGATATTTGCACCCAACCAATGGACAGAAGCTGCTGACTCCTGTGATTGAATTACAGGAAGGATGAAAGAAGGTGAGGATGAGGGTGACACTATAGGAGGACCAGCAGTCTCAATTAATCTGGACCCCAGAAATCTCTCAAACACTGGACCACCAAACAGACAGCGTGCACAAGCTGATATGAGGCCACCAACACATATACAGCAGAGGACTTCTGGGTCTGGGTTCAATCAGAGATTATTCATCTAACCCTCAAGAGACTGGAGGCCCCAGGGAGTTTAGAGATCAGGTGGGGTAGGTGTGGAGGGCAGGGATATACTCTTGCAGACAGGGTTTGGGGAGGAGGTATGGAATGTGGAGCAGTCAGAGTATTGACAGGGGGTGGGTGGAATAAAATCTGGAGTATAAAAAATTTTAAAAATTACCATTTTATAATTAAAAAATTAGAACTTGGTAATAAATCAGCTCATAAAATGTGTTAATAATTAAATTAAGCAATATAACTTTTATTTTCCATGGATTTAAAAAGAAATCACAAAAGCAAAATTTAAAAGTGCGTTTAACTGAATGAAGTAAAAAATATTAAAGAAATCAAAAGTAAGTGCAGGAGCAGCTCAGAAAGAGTGTATCCTCATAGATCTGTGTCAAATTGGCAACATAAGATTTTATTTTAAGAAACTAGTTAAAAGAGACCAAACCAAAGAAAATAGAAAAATTAACAATAAATGAATAATAAATAAATAAATAAGTAAGAAAAACTTTAACATGAAGAGTTCCTTGAAATTAGAACCTTTTGAGAATTCAAGACTGCTGTAAAAAGTGAAAATTACATTGTGGGGGAAGCACTAAAAACTATAGAAAAATTTTTTTAAAAAGTGAATGTTCCTAGTGAACTGTTAAAGTGTGACTTAAATACTATTATCATTTAATTGCACTTTTCTTCTTACTATGATTATTAATGGAATATTTTCTACAAATGGATTCTTTACCTAGACTATGCCCTTGGCCCGCCATATTTCTTCCTTTTTTGCTTATGCTCCGTTTGTGTGTGCTGTTATGGTCTACATCAGAATAAAACCCTCTTGCACAGAATATGTGGGAATGAGAGGAGGTCACCCTACAGAACACAACTGCCACCAGAGGAGAGAGACTAAGCATTCTTTTCCAAATCAGAGAACCCCTAGAGATGTCTAGCATCCTTTAGGCTGTTAGAAAAAGTCATTTTATCCTATAAAAACACAGACTTGGGAGCCTGCTTTTGAAGTGCTCTCTGCCTGACTTTCCAGAGTTATCTTCTTTTTCATTGTAAGAATGTGTCATGTCTGCTTTTTAAGTGGTTCTGGTGCTAAAGCCTGGAGCTTGAAATGTTTCCTTCCATGGAAGATGTGAAATAGAGTTCAAAAAGTATTAAGTGTAGCAGTGAGTATATTATGTATTAAATAGGGTTTTATTCTTTTAAAATTACTTTCCAATCACATAACCACAAAATACATGTGATTTCAATTGAAAACAAAAAAACCTACATTCTAATGGTCAAACAATTATTTTCAAAATTAACAATATACTTTATGTATTCTGTTTAAATGTTTAGAATGCAGTAGTTTAAAGTGGTCTGCATTTATTGTGCTGTTTGTAGGTGGTACTTCAATAGAATTGATTTCTTTCCCTTGATATTCTCTTAGTATTGACAGGTATTTGTATATCAAGAGAAGTAAGGAGGTAACATCTTATCATCAAATGTATAGAACAAACCCTCATTCTGGCTGGGATTTATGAAGTTCTACATAATGTTAGAGAAAAGATGATCAGAAGGTCAAGGCTCTGAGCAAACCTGCCGAGGGACTGCCCGTTTGTCATTACAGTGGTTATTTTAGTTTCCTGTCAGTCGAGTTCCTTATCTACTAAATGCCCTCAGGTTTTGTCTGTAAAATACAGAAAGTCCTTGAGAAAATGCATTATGTGTTACACTGCAAAGTAGGCTTATCAATAGGAAGGGTATGTTAAAGGGCTCATCTTCCATCTTTTGTGCTCATAAAACCAATCTGTGTTCCTGGAAACGTCTACGCTGCCAGGGCTATAAAGACAGATGTACATAGTACATCAACTGCTTCACTAAGTAAATGTGGTATGCCAGAGTTCAGTGCTAAAGAAAAAGAGTGAGGCTCTCTGATTTGTTAAATCTGTGGATATAAATCCCTCCACAACCAAAGACAACAATTTTTCATATGGAGAAACAGAAACATGTTCTAGGGCCATGCTTCTATTTAACAAAACTGAAGCAAAGCTCAGTATTCCAGAGGAAAGTCAGGGAAAAAAGAAAGAAAAAAGCAAAAGTGTGGATTTGTTTTACAGACTTGTCTGACTCATATGCATAATGAATGACATACATAAAAGATCAATTTTCATACAATTCTAGAATGGTTGGTAACTGTTTATGATGGTGGGCAGAGAGATTTGGGCACAGTAATCATGAGGAAAATGAGGTAGAGATCAGGGTGAGCAAGATGGTGGGAACTTGAAATTATGATGGGTAAAGTAATTTACATTAATCACCAAGGCCAAGTATAATGACACATATATGTATAAAGAAACCATAATGAAACTCCTTACTGTGTACTCAAACGTGCACAGGTGCATGCGTGTGTGCATGTGTGCATGTATGGGGAGGACTTGGAGGGCTTGTTACCATAAGTCAACATGAGCATCAATTGTCTACACAGTTATCATGATGAAGAAGAGAACGGATATAGTTGATGTGTTCTTGACAAGTGTTCTCACTGTTTATGTTTCTGTAGCTAAGAAATAGGACCTTTCCTAGAGTATGAAAAATGTGGCAGAATTATATGTAAATAGTACAACATAGCAATGTACATTACTCTGAAAAATATGATATAAGCAACAAATAGCATTACTGAACAGGAGAAAAGGATGATGTAGAAAATAAGATACAAAATTAATTAATAAGATTTTGATATATAAGAATTTTTCAGAAAATGTCACTGATGAAAAAAGTATGAATTCTGATGGTACAGTTTGGCATATCTGTATTAACAATGTTCTAAATCCAGAATAAATTACACTGTGATTAATAAATCCAAGTGGCAAGACTGTAAAGGGAAAGAGACTGTTATCCATAAAAATTCAATAATAATAATTAATAAAATAATAATTAATAAATAATTCAGTTTGTTAAATAACAATTAATAAATAATAATTAATGCATTCTATGTTTGATACAATAATATACTTATATTATAATTCTATAAAAACTTAAAAAGACTATTCTAAATTTACATAAGACAAAAGTTTTATTGCCTTGTTTTTTATTTAATTGGTTTGAGATTAATGTACTATAATGGAATATGAACTGCAATGACAGCAGCCTGATATTGTGCTTTGTGTTTCTCCAGCTTTCTTTCTGCAAGGTGAGAACAGCGCTGAGAGTAAACATTAACCACTGGCACTGTCATCCAGTTAGAATTCCACTATGCTATTACCCATCATTTAACTCTAAATACTTTACCTTTGTGTCTATTAAAGCATTACCAGATCAAAGGTGTCATATGTTTCCGTAACTGGATGCCAATATTGATTGATTGTTTGGTTGGTTGGTTAAAATAATATGACCTACAAAAACAGCATATAAATATTTATTAAATCAGTAACAATGAAATTGGATGAGAGTACTTAAAACGTTGCTCTCACTCAGAATATAAAGGTTAGTATATGTCTTTTTTGTACCATTTGAAACAGCAATTTTATTCTTCATATGTAAGGTAAAATATCAATTATTAACATTCATCTTATTCAAATTCTGATAATAGTGTTATATACAGCTAAAATTTTCAAATAGAAAGCTATTTAAGGAAATTAATGAAATAGCATGAAATGACTAAAATTGATAGTTACAAAGAAAACAATGAAAACAATTCATATGCCCATTTAAAGGAGACAAGATTAACAAAGTATAGTTTGTTATATGAAAGTCATAGGGCGGGAGCCTACCAGCTTCCCTTCCGCGACCTCTGTTCCAGTAGACTGCACTGAAGAGACAGGTACCCAGGCTCTCCAAAATATAACATCACTTGGGACACGGCCTGTTGGGGCTTCCGCCTGCGCCCAAGAACAGGACAGCGTTGTGGTCGTCTGGGTGCCAGATCTGCAGGTCATCGTCTCTGCAGGGTGATCAGCTCTATGGAGAGACTGCAGAGTACACTCCGCCATCTTTGCTCCAGTGACCGGGAAGTTGGGACTGCCAGGATCAGAGACAGACAAGCATAATATCGCTTGGGTCTCGGGCGGATTGTGTGTACGTGGCTCCCAAGAGCTGGGCAGATCTGCAGTAACCAGCGTACTAGCTCTTCTGTGGGACTTCTGCCTGGCAGAGGGACTCCCCCTCCCCCCCACACACACACTCTAGGAGAGATCACACACCCCTGCACAGGGCAGGAGCCTACCAGCCTCCTTTTGGCGACCTCTGCTCCAGGAATTCAATACGCTGAGCCTTTGGATGTGCAAGGACTCCCCAATATAACATCACTTGGGGCAAGGCTCATCAGGGCTCCAAAGTCACTCAGGAGCCCCAGAAATCTGTGCCAGGGGAATCCTGGCAAACCGGGGGGGGGGGGGGGGCGGCAGAAATAGCTTTACAGGCTCACAGGAGGTCCAACCAACAGGCAGTGACAGCAGGACCAACTAAGATCAGAGGTAACCAGATGGCAAAAGGCAAACGTAGGAATGTTACTAACAGAAATCAAAGTAATATGGCACCATCCGAACCCAACTCTCCAACAGCAGCAAGTCCTGGATACCCCACCACACCCGAAAGACAAGATCTGGATTTAAAATCACTTCTCATGATGTTATTAGAGGATCACAAGAAGGACACAAATAAATCTAATAAAGAATTACAGGAGACCATGAATCAACGGTTAGAAGCCCTAACAAAGGAAACACAAAAATCGCTTAGAGAAATGCAGGAGAACATGGATCAAAAGATGGAGGCACGCAAGGAGACAACACAAAAATCGCTTAACGAGATGAATCAATGGGTAGAGATGCACTCACAAAGGAATCACAAAAATTGCATAAAGAAATGCAGAAGAATATGGGTCAAGAGACGGATGTCCATAAGGAGGCAACACAAAAATTGCTTAAAGAAATGAATCAATGGTTAGATGCCCTTACAAAGGAAACACGAGATCTGCTTAAAGAAATGCAGGAATATCTTGGTCTCTCCATCTATGGTGATTGAGAGTTTTGCTGGGTATAGTAGTCTAGGCTGGCATTTGTGCTGTCATAGTGTCTGCATGAGATCTGCCCAGGATCTTCTGGCTTTCATAGTCTCTGGTGAGAAGACTGATGTGATTCGGATAGGTCTTCCTTTGTATGTTACTTGGCCCTTTTCTCTTACTGCTTTTAGTATTCTTTTTTTGTTTAGAACATTCGGTGTTTTGATTATTATGTGACGGGAGGTATTTCTGTTCCGGTCCAGTGTGTTTGGAGTTCTGTAGGCTTCTTGTACATTCATCGGCATCTCTCTCTTTAAGTTAGGGAAGTTGTCCTCCATAATTTTGTTGAAGATGTTTACTGGCCCTTTAAGTTGCAAATCTTCACTCTCATCTATACCTATAATCCTTAGGTTTGGTCTTCTCATTGTGTCCTGGATTTCCTGGATGTTTTGGGTTACACGTTTTTTGCATTTTGCATTTTCTTTGACTGCTGAGTCGATGCTTTCTATGGAATCTTCAGCACCTGAGATTCTTTCTTCCATCTCTTGTATTCTATTGTTTATGTTTGCATCTATGACTCCTGATTTCTTCCCAAGATTTTCTATCTCCAAAGTTGTCTCCCTTTGTGATTTCTTAGTTGTTTCTACTTCCTTTTTTAGTTCCTGGATGGATTTGCTGAGATCCTTCACTTGTTTGTTTGTATTTTCCTGTATTTCTTTAAGGTATTTTTGCATTGCCTCTTTCAGGATTTCTTCCTGATAACCCACGTTCTCCTGCATTTCTCTGAGTGATTTTGGTGTTTCCTCCTCATGGGAATCCATCTGTTGATCCATTGTCTCCTGCATTTCTTTAAGCAGTTCTCGTGTTTCCTTTGTAAGGGCATGCTAAAGGTCTTGGAAAGATCAGGAATTCAAGGCCCATATCTAAACATAGTAAAAGCAATTTACAGCAAACCGGTAGCCAGCATCAACCTAAATGGAGAGAAACTTGAAGCAATCCCACTAAAATCAGGGACTAGACAAGGCTGCCCTCTCTCTCCATATCTTTTCAATATAGTACTTGAAATTCTAGCTAGAGCAATTAGACAACAAAAAGAGGTCAAAGGGATACAAATTGGAAAGGAAGAAGTCAAACTATCACTATTTGCAGACGATATGATAGTATACTTAAGCGACCCAAAGAACTCCACCAGAGAACTCCTACAGCTGATAAACGACTTCAGCAAAGTGGCCGGATATAAAATCAACTCAAGCAAGTCAGAAGCCTTCCTATACTCAAAGGATAAGCAGGCTGAGAAAGAAGTAAGAGAAATAATACCCTTCACAATAGCCACAAACCATATTAAGTATCTTGGCGTGACTCTAACCAAACAAGTGAAAGATCTGTATGACAAGAACTTCAAGTCTCTGAAGAAAGAAATTGAAGAAGACCTCAGAAGATGGAAAAATCTGCCATGCTCATGGATTGGCAGGATTAATATAGTAAAAATGAGCATCTTACCAAAAGTAATACACAGATTCAATGCAATCCCCACCAAAATCCCAACTCAATTCTTCATAGAGTTAGAAAGAGCAATTCAAAAATTCATCTGGAATAACAGAAATCCCAGAATAGCTAAAACTATTCTCAAGAGTAAAAGAACCTCTGGGGGAATCAGTATCCCGGACCTCAAGCTGTACTACAGAGCAATAGTGTTAAAAACTGCATGGTATTGGTACAGTAACAGACATGTAGATCAATGGAACAGAACTGAAGACCCAGAAGTGAATCCACACTCCTATGGTCACTTGATCTTTGACAAAGGAGCTAAAACCATCCAGTGGAAAAAAGATAGCCTTTTCAACAAATTGTGCTGGCTCAGCTGGAGGTCAACATGCAGAAGAATGCAAATTGACCCATCCTTATCTCCTTGCACTAAGCTAAATTCTAAGTGGATCAAAGATCTCCACATAAAACCAGACACACTGAAACTAATAGAAGGGAAACTAGGGAAGAACCTTGAACATATGGGCACAGGGGAGAATTTCCTGAACAGAACTCCAATAGCTTATGCTCTAAGATCAAGAATAGACAAATGGGACCTCATTAAATTACAAAGTTTTTGCAAGGCAAAAGACACTGTCAAAAAGACAAAGCGGCAACCAACTAACTGGGAAATGATCTTTACCAACCTTACATCCGACAGAGGGCTAATATCCAATATATACAAAGAACTCAAGAAGTTAAACTCCAGAGAGGCAAATAACCCTATTAAAAAATGGGGTACAGAGCTACACAAAGGGTTCTCACCTGAAGAATATCTAATGGCTGAGAAGCACCTAAACAGATGTTCATCATCCTTAGTCATTAGGGAAATGCAAATCAAAACAACCCTGAGATTCCATCTCACACCAGTCAGGATGGCTAAGATCAAAAACACAGGAGACAGCAGTTGTTGGCGAGGATATGGAGAAAAAGGAACACTCCTCCACTGCTGGTGGAATTGCAAGCTGGTACAACCACTCTGGAAAGCAGTCTGGCGGTTCCTCAGAAAACTGGGCATGACACTCCCGGAGGATCCGGCTATACCACTCCTGGGCATATACCAAGAGACTTTACCTGTATGCAATAAGGACACATGCTCCACTATGTTCATAGCAGCCTTATTTATAATAGCCAGAAGCTGGAAAGAACCCAGATGTCCCTCAACGGAGGAATGGATTCAGAAGATGTGGTATATCTACACAATGGAATACTACTCTGCAATTAAAAACAATGAATTCACGAAATTCCGAGGCAAATGGTCAGATCTTGAAAATATCATCCTTAGTGAGGTAACCCAATCACAAAAGAACACACATGGTATGCAGTCACTGATAAGGGGATATTGACCCAGAATCTCGGAATACCCTAGACACAATCCGCATATCAATAGATTTCTAAAAAGATGGTAGGAGAGACCCCTGGTCCTGGAAAGACTGGATGTAGGGGAACGCCAGGACAGAGTAACGAGAGGGGGTTGAATGGAGAAAAGAGGGAGGGAAGGGGGCTTATGGGACTTTCGGGGAGGGAGGAAATGGGAAAGGGGAAATGATTTGGAATGTAAATTAAAAAAATAAAATAAAATAAATAATATAAAAAAAAATAAAAGAAATGCAGGAGACGATGGATCAACAGATGGATTCCCATGGGGAGGAAACACAAATATCGCTCAGAGAAATGCAGGAGAAAGTGGGTCAACAGGCAGAAATCCTGAAGAGGTAATGCAAAAATACCTTAAAGAAATACAGGAAAATACAAACAAACAAGTGAAGGATCTCAGCAAATCCATCCAGGAACTAAAAAAGGAAGTAGAAACAACTAAGAAATCACAAAGGGAGACAACTTTGGAGATAGAAAACCTTGGGACGAAATCAGGAATCATAGAGGCAAACATCAACAATAGAATACAAGAGATGGAAGAAAGAATCTCAGGTGCTGAAGATTCCATAGAAAGCATTGACTCAACAGTCAAAGAAACTGCAAAATGCAAAAAACGTGTAACCCAAAACATCCAGGAAATCCAGGACACAATGAGAAGACCAAACCTAAGGATTATAGGTATAGATGAGAGTGAAGATTTGCAACTTAAAGGGCCAGTAAACATCTTCAACAAAATTATGGTGGACAACTTCCCTAACTTAAAGAGAGAGATGCCGATGAATGTACAAGAAGCCTACAGAACTCCAAACAGACTGGACCAGAACAGAAATACCTCCCATCACATAATAATCAAAACACCAAATGTTCTAAACAAAGAATGAATACTAAAAGCAGTAAGAGAAAAGGGCCAAGTAACATACAAAGGAAGACCTATCCGAATCACATCAGACTTCTCACCAGAGACTATGAAAGCCAGAAGATCCTGGACAGATCTCATGCAGACAGTAAGAGAGCACAAATGCCAGCCTAGACTACTATACCCAGCAAAACTCTCAATCATCATAGATGGAGCGACCAAGATATTCCACAATAAAACTAAATTTTCACAATATCTTTCCACAAATCCAGCCCTGCAACGGATAATAGGTGGAAACCTCCAATACAAGGAGAGAAACAACACCCTGGAAAAAATGAGATAATAACCTTCTTGAATCAAACCCAAAAGTAGATGACCATTCAAACATAAAGATAGCGTCACGAATGGCAGATGGCAATAATCACTATGCCTTAATCTCTCTTAATATCAATGGTCTCAATTCCCCAATAAAAAGACATAGACTAGCAGACTGGATACATAAACAGGACCCAGCATTTTGCTGCATGCAGGAAACGCACCTCAGTGTCAAAGACAAACACTACCTCAGAGTAAAAGGCTGGAAAACAATTTGACAAGCAAATGGCCCCAAGAAACGAGGTGGAGTAGCCATCCTAATATCAGATAAAATTGATTTTCAACCTAAAGTCATCAAAAAAGACACAGAAGGACACTACATACTGATCAAGGGAAAAATCCACCATCAAGAACTCTCAATTCTGAATATCTATGCTCCAAATGCAAGGGCACCCTCATTCGTAAAAGAAACTTAACTAAAACTCAAAGCACACATCACACCGCACACAATAATAGTGGGTGACTTCAACACCCCGCTCTCTGAAAAGGATCATTCAGGAAAGCAGAAACTAAACAGGGACACAGTGAATCTAATTGAAGCCTTGGACCAAATGGAACTAAGATATATATATATATATATATATATATATATATATATATATATATATATATATATACATATATATATATATATATATATAACATTTCATCCTAGAGCTAACGAATACACCTTCTTCTCAGCACCTCATGGTACCTTCTCCAAAATTGACCATATAATTGGTCACAAATCAGACCTCAACAGATATAAGAAGATAGAACTAATCCCATGTCTCCTATCAGATCACTATGGAATAAGGGTGGTCTTCAATGGCAACAAAAACAAAAGAAAACCCACGTACACATGGAGGCTGAACAATGCTCTACTCCATGATGACTTGGTCAAGGTGGAAATAAAGAAAGAAATCAAAGACTTTTTGACAGTTAATGAAAATGAAGGCACAACATACCCTAATTTATGGGACACAATGAAAGAAGTGCTAAGAGGAAAATTCATAGCCCTGAGTGCCGCCAAAAAGAAACAGGAGACAGCATACACTAACAGCTTAATGGCACACCTGAAAGCCCTGGAACAAAAAGAAGCAAATACACCAAAGAGGAGTAGAAGGCAGGAAATCATCAAACTCAGGGCTGAAATCAATCAAGTAGAAACTAATAAAACCATACAAAGAATCAACAAAACGAGGAGTTGGTTCTTTGAGAAAATCAACAAGATAGATAAGCCCTTAGCCAGACTAACCAGAGGGCACAGAGATAGTATCCAAATTAATAAAATCAGAAACGAAAAGGGAGAGGTAACAACAGAAACTGAGGAAATTCAAAAAATCATCAGATCCTACTACAAAAACCTGTATTCAACACAACTAGAAAATCTTGAGGAAATGGATAATTTCCTTGACAGATACCAAATACCAAAATTAAATCAGGATCAAATAGACCATCTAAACCGTCCTATAACCCCTGAAGAAATAGAAGTTGTCATTGGAAGTTTTCCAACCAAAAAAAGCACAGGTCCAGATGGTTTTAGTGCAGAATTCTATCAGACCTTCAAAGAAGATTTAACACCAATACTCTTCAAACTGTTTCACAAAATAGAAACAGAAGGAACAGTACCCAACTCGTTCTATGAAGCCACAATTACACTAATACCAAAAGCACACAAAGATCCGACGAAGAAAGAGGATCTCAGGCCAATCTCTCTTATGAATATCGATGCAAAAATACTCAATAAAAATCTTGCCAACCGAATCCAAGAACACATCAAAACGATCATTCACTACGATCAAGTATGCTTCATCCCAGGGATGCAGGGATGGTTCAATATGAGGAAATCCATCAATGTAATCCACTACATAAACAATCTCAAAGAAAAAAAACACGTGGACATCTCATTAGATGCTGAGAAAGCATTTGACAAAATTCAGCATCTTTTCATGCCAAAGGTCTTGGAAAGATCAGGAATTCAAGGCCCATATCTAAACATAGTAAAAGCAATTTACAGCAAACCGGTAGCCAGCATCAATCTAAATGGAGAGAAACTTGAAGCAATCCCACTAAAATCAGGGACTAGACAAGGCTGCCCTCTCTCTCCATATCTTTTCAATATAGTACTTGAAATTCTAGCTAGAGCAATTAGACAACAAAAAGAGGTCAAAGGGATACAAATTGGAAAGGAAGAAGTCAAACTATCACTATTTGCAGACGATATGAGAGTATACTTAAGCGACCCAAAGAACTCCACCAGAGAACTCCTACAGCTGATAAACGACTTCAGCAAAGTGGCCGGATATAAAATCAACTCAAGCAAGTCAGTAGCCTTCCTATACTCAAAGGATAAGCAGGCTGAGAAAGAAGTAAGTGAAATGATACCCTTCACGATAGCCACAAACCATATAAAGTATTTTGGCGTGACTCTAACCAAACAAGTGAAAGATCTGTATGACAAGAACTTCAAGTCTCTGAAGAAAGAAATTGAAGAAGACCTCAGAAGATGGATAAATCTGCCATGCTCATGGATTGGCAGGATTAATATAGTAAAAATGAGCATCTTACCAAAAGTAATATACAGATTCAATGCAATCCCCATCAAAATCCCAACTCAATTCTTCATAGAGTTAGAAAGAGCAATTCAAAAATTCATCTGGAATAACAGAAAACCTAGAATAGCTAAAACTATTTTCAAGAGTAAAAGAACCTCTGGGGTAATCAGTATCCCGGACCTCAAGCTGTACTACAGAGCAATAGTGTTAAAAACTGCATGGTATTGGTACAGTGACAGGCATGTAGATCAATGGAACAGAATTGAAGACCCAGAAATGGATCCACAGTCCTATGGTCACTTGATCTTTGACAAAGGAGCTAAAACCATCCAGTGGAAAAAAGATAGCCTTTTCAACAAATGGTGCTGGCTCAACTGGAGGTCAACATGCAGAAGACTGCAAATTGACCCATCCTTATCTCCTTGCACAAAGCTCAATTCCAAGTGGATCAAGGATCTCCACATAAAACCAGACACACTGAAACTAATAGAAGGGAAACTAGGGAAGAACCTTGAACATATGGGCACAGGGGAGAATTTCCTGAACAGATCTCCAATAGCTTATGCTCTAAGATCAAGAATAGACAAATGGGACCTCATTAAATTACAAAGTTTTTGCAAGGCAAAAGATACTGTCAAAAAGACAAAGCAGCAACCAACTAACTGGGAAATGATCTTTACCAACCCAGCATCCAACAGAGAGCTAATATCCAATATATACAAAGAACTCAAGAAGTTAAACTCCAGAGAGGCAAGTAACTCTATTAAAAAATGGGGTACAGAGCTAAACAAAGAGTTCTCACCTGAAGAGTATCTAATGGCTGAGAAGCACCTAAAGAGATGTTCATCATCCTTAGTCATTAGGGAAATGCAAATCAAAACAACCCTGAGATTCCATCTCACACCAGTCAGGATGGCTAAGATCAAAAACACAGGAGACAGCAGTTGTTGGCGAGGATATGGAGAAAAAGGAACACTCCTCCACTGCTGGTGGAATTGCAAGCTGGTACAACCACTTTGGAAAGCAGTCTGGCGGTTCCTCAGAAAACTGGGCATGACACTCCCGGAGGATCCGGCTATACCACTCCTGGGCATATACCCAGAGACTTTACCTGCATGCAATAAGGACACATGCTCCACTATGTTCATAGCAGCCTTATTTATAATAGCCAGAAGCTGGAAAGAACCCAGATGTCCCTCAACGGAGGAATGGATTCAGAAGATGTGGTATATCTACACAATGGAATACTACTCTGCAATTAAAAACAATGAATTCACGAAATTCCTAGGCAAATGGTCAGAACTTGAAAATACCATCCTTAGTGAGGTAACCCAATCACAAAAGAACACAAATGGTATGCAGTCACTGATAAGGGGATATTAACCCAGAATCTCGGAATACCCTAGACACAATTCGCATATCAATAGAATTCTAAGAAGTTGGAAGGAGAGATCCCTGGTCCTGGAAAGACTGGATGTAGGGGAACGCCAGGACAGAGAAATGAGTGGGGGTTGAATGGAGAAAAGAGGGAGGGAAGGGGGCTTATGGGACTTTCGGGGAGGGAGGAAACGGGAAAGGGGAAATGAATTGGAATGTAAATTAAAAAAAAATAAAATTAAATTAAAAAAAAGAAAGTCATTATAAATAGCATTAAATGATAACACTGAGAATAACTTTTTGTGATAACATTATTAAATGAAAAACAAATACCCAAGAATAGAACTTTCATAAAATCACAAGTTTGTAAGACTCACTTTTAATAAGGCCACAAATAAAACGTGCTTTTTAGGAACTTATATAAATCTTTCTCTCTCTCTCTCTCTCTCTCTCTCTCTCTCTCTCTCTCTCTCTCTCTCTCTCTCTCTCTCACACACACACACACACACACACACACACACACACACACAAAACCACAGGTATGAGTGCCTTTTTAACGTGTCTATAGAGTTTATACATATTATATACACATATACACACACATACACAGTAAAGAATAGATTAAACCAGGAATATAAATAATTGTTACCTCAAGATAAGGCAGTGACAAGACAGAAATAGGTGTCTCTCAGTGCCTAATTTTGTGAGAGGGCAGTATTGAATTGTAAGGTATTTTAGATTTAGTAAGTAAGTAAATAGAGAATAGTAAGTGTCTTGAATGAGTAGTTTAAGACAACTGAAGCTTGTTTTAAACCAAATATTTTGACTCCTATATTTTTCCTACAGGCCAAGATATTCCATTTACACAATGGAATACTACTCTGCAATTAAAAACAATGAATTCATGAAATTCTTAGGCAAATGGTCAGAACTGTAAAATATCATCCTTAGTGAGGTAAACCAATCACAAAAGAACACACATGGTATACAGTCACTGATAAGGGGCTATTAACCCAGAATTTCGGAATACCCAAGACACAATTCACATATCAATAGATTTCCAAGAAGATGGCAGGAGAGACCCCTGGTCCAGGAAAGACTGGATGTAGGGGAATACCAGGACAGAGAAGCGAGTGGGGGTTGAATGGGGAACAGGGGGAGGGAAGAGTGCTTATGGGACTTTCGGGAAGGAGGAACCAGGAAAGGGGAAATCATTGGGAATGTAAATAAGAAAAATATAGAAAATAAATAAAAAAAGAAAAAAAAAAGAAAGCCAAGCTTAAACTTGCATTGTCTAGTCACTGGAAAGAGTGCATGCCAGATCCAAATAGTGATGAAACCTTATCTTTCCTAATAGACAAATTGTTTGTAATTGACCCAGGAAATAAAACAGTTGGGTTTCAAACAGTAAAGTCATATAGACAAGTGCTATGCTTATCTGTTATTCTGCTGAAGTTGTATACAGGAAGTACTGATTAGCACACTCAACACAGACATACAGTCAATGATTTGACCCATAGCATTATTAGAAACAGAAATAGCAATCTCTATTATACTTAAAGAATATAAACTGAATCAGGTGAGCAATATACTTTACAGAATTCTATCATATGTATTTTTTGTAATCCATTGTTTACATTCTATCACATCATCTATAATTCATACAGAATGTATATGTATGTGTATGTGTATGTATATGATGTATATGTATACATATATGTATATGTATAATGAATATGTATATGAGCATGCACATGTGCATGTATATGACTATAAACTCACTGGGTTGCACAGCGTAAATTTTCTAGCTTTGACCAGTAACAGAAAAGAAGTCTTGACAGTATTCAATAACTTAGAAAAGTCCTCTGCTTTAAGAGTGTTAAGTAATTTTTTTCTCTAAATGTTCTCTCTCTCTCTCTCTCTCTCTCTCTCTCTCTCTCTCTCTCTCTCTCTCTCTCTCTCTCTCTCTTCTTGCTGCCTTAGAATTCCAGGTGCCAAGATTACAGGTGTGCATCACCATGTCAAGTTCCATCTGTTTTTTTTGTTATTATTCATAATTTCTTATCTTTCAGATTTTATTTGTGTTTACATTGCTTTAAAGTTATTTAAAGCTCTCCTTGTCAAGAATAGGCACAAAATCTGTGTGTCAAGATGGAACACAACCTGGGGGCTGAAGCAAAAGCTGCTGTGTTTGAATCTTCACATTAAAAAAATTATTTAAATTCTACAAACTTCATTTTCCTAACATGTAATTAGAAAGAAAAAGGCAGCAAACAAAGCTCAAAGAGTTCTTTTGAAAACACAAAAATATCTATTTAAATAACTAAAATGTTTTATTCTTGTCTTAATATTAGGTTAGCGAACCTGGAGTCAAAACTGTCCCCAGACCACCATGTACCATTCTGTTTACTTGGAAACACTAAATAAACATTGTTTATTTTTGTTATTGTTATTGTTGCTCTTTTTTCTGAGGAGGGAGGGGAGAGAGAGAGAGAGAGAGAGAGAGAGAGAATTGGACTTGAGTACTGAGCTGAAGCACAGTAAAGGTTTGCTTTCAACAGTCAAAACAGATGTATTTAGGTGTCTGCATTCACATTGACATAAATATATGCAGAATGTTGTGAATTTGAACATTCACTGTGTCGTAAAGGGAAAAAAAAACATGACACAAGTGGATTCTGACATTGGAACATCACTTCTGTTTCAAAATGTTTCATGTTTCAAGATATGAATAGTTTTTTAAATCTTTAAAACACTCAACTAATTTCTGTTTATGTAAAAAATAAGTTGAAAAGACAACAGAAACAAGAAAAAGTACCCATACACTTACCTCATACAGCACTTTCAGCCATATTTCCAATATAACTACTGTTAGTATATTATTGAGTATTCATGTAGGTTGTTTCCAGTGATATAAATGAAATATGTACATCTTTTAAGCAGGACCAGAGTAGATGTTGGGTATTGTTGTTGTCATTTGACATAACTACCTTCATCATGTAGTAATGTGTCTTCAGTATTCCAAGACATGAATGGATTAAACCCATGATTTTAATGATTGGATGGATTCTGAGTTACAAGTTCAATGTAGACATTCATTAAGAAATGCGTATTTGGCACTGTTGTGATAAGATCATCACTGAGATACTTAAACTAAAACATCACTAGGCAATGTAACTGTGAGATAATCTTGATGCAAATAAACCTATAAATGACTGAAAAATCATTCAGCAACATGTGAATATTTAGTTGCTCATTTGTTCCTAGGTTTTCAGAAATTGTGATATTCTAGTGTTCATTCATATCTTCATCTTTAGGAATGCATATGTTAAGTGAGAAAAAATCTTGGAACCTTAATTTTTAAGAAAAGAATTCTAATATCTTCAATTTTAGAACATTCCTGCTTCTTGTAAACAATGTTAAGTGTATATTTCATGCTTAGCCATGCTGGGCATTTTTCTTCTTTAACCCTATTTGTTTCTTTATGTGGTGTGTTTCTATACATGTATACTCCCTTGAATGCCAGAAAAAGCATGTCAGAAACCTTAGAACTGGAGTTATAAGCTTTTCTGAGCTTCTAAACATGGGTGCTGAGAACAGAACTTCAATGTTCTGATAAAGCAGTATGCCTAAATAACCCTTCCTAAATGTTTTAGTAGTTCGTAATTGATGAGTTCACACATGATAGTCTTATGACTATGATTATCAGTAAGACGAAATATTTTTATCATATATTATAGATAATTTTATAAAATATGGTGTTTTATTTTTATAAGTTGCTTATTAATATCCCATAGCTATAATGACTCACTTACTGTTCTATTGCAGCAAAGAGACAACCACAATCAAGTCAACTCTTATAAAAGAAAGTATTTAATTGGTGACTTTCTTACAGTTTCAGAGGATTAGTCCATGATCATCATGGCAGAGAGTAAGGAAGCATGGACAGCACTGGAGAACTAACTGAGAACGTACATCCTGATTCAATGGCAGAGGGTGACTAGATTTGAAACCTCAAAGGCCATCTCTAGTGACACACTTCCTCCATTAAGATCATGTGCCCTAATCCTTTTAAAATCGTTCCACTCTTTGATGGCTATGAGTCTATGGGGGCCATTCTTATTCAAGCTCCCACAGAAGCATTTAATTGGGGGCTTGTTTAGAGTTTGAGAGGGTTTGTACTTTACCATTATGACAGTTTGGCTGCAGGCAGGCAGGCAGGCAAGGCACTGAAGCAGGTAAGAGGAGATAGAAAAAGAGAGATTGAGCCTAGTGTGGGCTTTTGAACTTCAAATTCCACCTCTAGTGACATACCACCACTACCAAGGTCACATCTCCTCCAACAAAGCCACATCTCCTAATGCTTTCCAAACAATACTATTAATTGAGACCCAGGGCTTCAAACTTCAACTTGTGGGAGGCAATCTCTTTCTAACCACCACAGGAAGTAAATTTAATAATTTGATTATGTATGTCTTATGCCTAGTTGATTATGTCAATTCATTTAAATTTTGTAGGATTTCTAGAGAATTCATTAATCTATTGGACACATATTTATATGTTTTCTTAGTTGATATTTTTCACTTGATTGCATGTTTTCCCAACAGAAATATCTTCATCTATTTATTCTATTACATACTTTATGTTTGCCTCATGTTAAGTTTTCTTCATCTGTTTCATTACTTTTAGTAATTTTTAATTCATTTGTAGAATGTACTCTATGTTAAGTTTAAGTCTAAATTTGTTCTTGACAGCTTAAGCTAAATATCCCACTGTTTGATTTAAAAGAGTCAAACTGTACATTTTCTGACTGGTGGGAAATGCTATCTTGATTAGATACTGCTATCTGGAAACTGTTACTGCATTTCAACCAAGTCTGAACCTCCTGCTATCTTCTATTCCACCATTTTAGCACAACTTCAATGTATTTTGGTCTTTGAAGAATCTTAATTGGTTTTAACAGTTTAATAAATTATAATTCTTTGTTTCAAATCTTCCTTGACTCATTTTTGGTTTACTAGTTGAATTTTAAGATCATTTTGTTAAACTTTTTTTTTAAAAAGTTAAAAAAAATTATAGTAGTTCCCTTAGACACATAGATGACTTTTTTAAGAAGAAAGGGGCAAGGAGATACAAGGCATAAAGGGGGGCCTGTTAGAGGAAGTGGTACAGCAAGAGGGGTTAAGGGGTAAGATAAATCACAGGAACACGAATAAGAACCAAGTGTATTCTTAGTAAAAAATTAAATGCATGATATTGTATGCATACTACAAGCACTGATTTAAAGTCAGGCAGTGGTGGTACATGCCTCTAATCCCAACCCTTAAATCATAGAGGCAAGTGAATCTATGAGTTTGAGGCCAGCCTGGTCTACAGAGTTTCAGGATAGCCAAGGCTACACAGAGAAACCCTGTCTTGAAAAAATAATCTTAAAAGAGTAAACTGAGTTCATTCAAAACTATATTGGTTGGCTCTACACAAACATTATCTTTAACATCTCTTGAGAAAATATTGTTCACCAACAGCACATTTTTTATAGTTTATGCCACTTTGTAGGGGATTTTCCTTTTACATGCAATTGCACATCCAATAATTTATACATCATTCTACTAACTAGGAGCAGGATAAGACTGGTACTCATGAGACATCAGTGGCTGAGCATCAGTGTTCAGTAAAAATACCATTTGAGCTTTATTTGTAACTCTGATTGCTATCCTAAAATGGAAAGGAAACGTAGAATTGATTTTAATAATGGATTTTATTTTGTAAATATTTCAAAAGTCATTTTAATATGAAATTTTGACATCTCTTATCTATGTTTTGTCATTTATTGTGTACTTTATGACTATAGAAATCTTAATTGATGCATACCATATTCTAAGTTCACAAAAGCCACATGTAGCTAATGGCTCTGCTATTAACCATTGTAGGACTCGGAAATTTTTGCTGTCAGTATCAATTTAATAATTGAAGATTTTTCTGGTGGAGTTGTCCCTTGTAGAGAAATAAATGGATCTAAAATATAATCTTATCCTGGACTTTTTTAAAATAATGAATTAGAAAATATACTAGCTGACAAGAAAATAAAAAAAAATAAAGCAGTCTGAAAAAAGAGTGTGAAAACCTCTTCAAAATGTGATGGAGAATAAGAATAGCTAAGGTCAAAAACTCAAGATATAGCACATGCTGGCAAGGATGTGTGGTTCAAGGGGAGCACTTCTTCATTGTTGGTGGTACTGCAAACTTGAGCAACCACTTTGGAAATCAATTTGGCAGTTTCTCAGAAAACTGGGAATAGTTCTACCTAAAGACCCAGCTATACCACTCCTGGGAATATACCCAAAAGATGCTCCAACATTCCACAAAACACTTGCTCAACTATGTTCATAGTAGCTTTATTTGTAACAGCCAGAAACTTGAAACAACCTATATGTCTCTCAACTAAAGAAAGGATAAAGAAGTGGTATATCTGTACAATGGAATACTACTCAGCTATTATAAACAAAAGACATTTTAAATTTTGCAGGCAAATGGTTGGAACTTGAGAATATCATCCTAAGTGAAGTAATGTAGACCCAAAGGGACATGCATTGCATGTGTGCATTAATAAGTGGATATTAGCCATAAAATACAGGAACCATACTACACTCTACAGCCCCCAAGAGGCTAAACAAGAAGGAACACACAGAGAGGATTTTGAGTCTCACTTAAAAGGGGGAAAATAATTATAAAAAGAAGATGGAGAACTTTAGACCAACCTCCCTTCATGAACATCAATACAAAAATACTCAACAAAAAACTGAATGCAAGAACACATCAAAACTATAATTCACCACGATCAGGTAGGCTTCATCCCAGAGATGCAGGGATGGTTCAATATACGGAAATCCATCAATGTAATCCACTACATAAACAAACTCAAGGGAAAAAAGCAAAATGATCATTTCATTAGATGTTGAAAAGGCTTTTGACAAAATCCAGCATCCTTTCATGATAAAAGTCTTGGAGAGAGCGGTAATCCAAGGCCCGCTCTTGGTTTCTACACATAATGAAAGCAATATACAGCAAACCAGTAGCCAACATCAAATTAAACCAAGTGAAACTTGAAGCAATCCCACTAAATTCGGGGACCAGACAAGGCTGCCCACTCTCTCCCTATCTATTCAATATAGTACTTGAAGTCCTAGCGAGAGCAATGAGTCAACAAAAGGAGGTCAAAGGTATACAAATTGGAAAGGAAGAAGTCAAAATATTACTATTTGCAGATGATATGATCGTAAACTTAAGCGACCTGGAAATTTCCACCAGAGAACTCCTAAACCTGATAAAGAACTTCAGCAAAGTGGCTGGATATAAAATTAACTCAAACAAATCAGTAGCCTTCCTCTACTCAAAGGATATACAAGCTGAGAAAGAAATTAGGGAAATGACACACTTCATAATAGTCACAAATAATATTACATACCTTGGTGTGACTCTTACGAAGCAAGTGAAAGATCTCTATGACAAGAACTTCAAACCTCTGAAGAAAGAAATCGAAGATCTCAGAAGATGGAAAGATTTCCCATGCTCGTGAATTGGTAGAATTATTATAGTAAAAATGGTCCCTTTGCTGAAAGCAATTGACAGATTCAATGCAATTCCCATTAAAATCCCAAATCAATTCTTTACAGTTATAGAAAGAGCAAGTCTCAAAATCATCTGGAATAACAAAAACAAAAAAACAAAACAAAACAAACAAAAAAACAGGATAGCAAAAACTATTCTCCACAACAAAAGATCTTCTGGGGGAATCACCATCCCTGACCTCAAACTCTACTATGGAGCAATAGTGATGAAAACTGTTTGGTACTGGTACAGAGACAGACAGGAAGATCAATGGAATAGAATTGAAGACCCAGAAATGAACCCACAAACTTATGGTCACTTGATATTTGATAAAGGAGCTAAAAACATCCAGTGGGAAAAAGACAGCATTTTCAACAAATGGTACTGGATCAACTGGAGGTCAGCCTGCTGAAAAATGCAAATCGACCCATTCTTATCTCCTTGTACAAAGCTCAAGTCCAAGTGGATCAAGGACCTACACATAAAACCAGACAAACTGAAGCTTAGAGGAGAAAGTGGGGAAGAATCTTGAACACATGGGCACAGGGGAAAATATCTTAAAGAGAACCCCAATGGCTTATGTTCTAAGAACAAACATCAACAAATGGAACCTCATAAAACTGCAAAGCTTCTGTAAGGCAAAGGACACTGTCAACAGGACAAAACAGCAACCAACAAATTAAGAAAAGATCTTTACCAATCCTACATCTGATAGAGGGCTAATATCCAATGTATACAAAGAACTCAAGAAGTTAGACATGACAGAGTCAAATAACCCTATTAAAAAATGGGGTACAGTGCTAAACAGGGAATTCTCAACTGAGGAAACTCAAATGGCTCTAAAGAAATGTTCAGCATCATTAGTTATCAGGGAAATTCAAATCAAAACAACACTGAGATTCCACCTCACACCAGTCAGAATGGTTAAGATGAAAAACTCAGGGGTCAGCAGATTCTGGAGAGGATGTGGGGAAAGAGGAACACTTCTCCATTGTTGATGGGATTGCAAGCTAATAAAACCACTCTGGAAATCAGTTTGGAGGTTCCTCAGAAAATTAGACATAGTACTTTCTGAGTACTCAGCTATGTCACTCCTGGGCATATACCCAGAAGATGCTCCAACATATAATAAAGACACATGCTCCACTATGTTTATAGTGTCTTATTTATAATAGCCAGAAGCTGGAAAGAACCCAGATGTCCTTCAGTAGAGGAATAGATACAAAAAATGTGGTATATCTACACAATGGAGTACTAATCATCTATTAAAAACAATGAATTCATGAAATTCTTAGGCAAATGAATGGAACTCGGAAGTGTCATTCTGAGTGAGGTAACCCAATCACAAAAGAACACATATGGTATGCACTAACTGATAAGTGGATATTAGCCCAAAAGCTCAAAATAAACAAGTTACAATTCACAGACCACAGGAAACTCAAGAAGAAGGGGGACTGAAGTGGGGGTGCTTTGATTCCTTTGAGAAAGGGAACAAAATACTCACAGGAGCAATAAAGGAGACAAAGTGTGGAGCAGAGACTGAAGGAAAGGCCACCCAGAGACTTCTCTACCTGGGGATTCATTCTATAAACAGTCACCAAACCCCGACACTATTATGGACGACAAGAAGCACATACCAAAATGAGCATGTCATGGTTGTCTCCGGAGGGGCCCTGCCAGAGCCTTACAGATACAGAGGCAGATGCTTGCAGCCAACCATTGGATTGGGTGTGCGGTCCCCAATGGAGGAGTTGGAGGACAGTCCGGAGGATCTGAAGGGGTTTGTAGCCCCATGGGAAGAACAAAGATGTCGGGCACCCCGACACCCCAGGTGAACATGGTTCCAGCCAAAACTGTGGCAGAGGAATGCCTTGTAGAGCATCAGTGAGAGGAGTGGTCCTTGGTATGATGAAGGCACAATAGATGCCCCAACAAAGGGAAATCAAGGGGTGAAGGTTGGACTGAGCACAAGGTCCCCAATGGAGGAGTTAGAGAAAGGTCCCAAGGAGCTGAAGGAGCTTGCAGCCCCATAGAAGGAACAACAATATGAACCAACCAGTGCCCCAGAGCTCCCAGGGACTAAACTACCAAACAAAGAGTACAATTGGAGGAACCCATGGATCCAGGTGCGTATGTAACAGAGGATGACCTTGTTGGACATCAAAGGGAGGAGAGGCCTTTGGTCCTTTGAAGGCTCATTGTTCCAGTGTAGGATAATGCCAGGACAGGAAACCTGGAGTGGGTAGGTTGGTGGGCAGGGGGAGGGGAAGAAGGGATAGGGTGTTTTCAGAGGGGAAACAAAGAAAGAGGATGACATTTGAAGTGTAAATAAAGAAAATATCTAATAATAATATAATATAATATTAATAATATCAATTTTTATTCTTCTACATGCTAATCGCCAGTTGAAACAGCACCATTTGTTGAAAATGCTGTCTTTTTTCCACTGGATGGTTTTAGCTTCCATATGTTGAACCATCCTGCATCCCTGGGATGAAGCCTGCTTGATCGTGGTGAATGAGCATTTTGATGTATTCCTGGTTTTGATTTGAGAGAATTTTATTGACTATTTTTACATCAATATTCATAAGGAAATTTGGTTTGAGGTTCTCTTACTTTTTTGGGGTCTTTGTGTGGTTTAGGTATCAGAGTAATTGTGGCTCATAGAACTAATTGGGTAGTGTTCCTTTCATTTCTACTTTGTTAAATAGTTTGATGAGTATTGGTATTAGGTCTTTTTTGAAGGTCTGATTGAATTCTCCACTAAACCCATCTGATCCTGGGCTTTTTTTTGGTTGGGAGACTCTTTTTTTTTTTTTTTATTTTTTTAATTTACATTCCAAATCACTTCCCCTTTCCCGTTTCCTCCCTCCCCGAAAGTCCCATAAGCCCCCTTCCCTCCCTCTTTTCTCCATTCAACCCCCTCTCGTTACTCTGTCCTGGCGTTCCCCTACATCCAGTCTTTCCAGGACCAGGGGTCTCTCCTTCCAACCAGCCAGAAGCTGGTTGGGAGACTCTTAATGACTGATTCTATTTCTTTAGTGGTTATAGGACTGTTTATCTGATCCTGATTTAATTTTGGGACCTGGTATCTGTCTAGAAAATTGTCTGTTTCATCCAGATTTCCAGATTTGTTGAGTATAGACTTTTGTAGTAGGATCTGATAATTTTTTGGATTTCTTCAGTTTCTTTTATTATGTGTCCCTTTTCATTTCTGATTTTGTTGATTTGGATACTGTCTCTGTGTGCCCTCTGGTTAGTTTGGCTAAGGGTTTCTCTATCTTGTTGGTTTTCTCAAAGAACCAGCTTCTGCTTTGGTTGATTCTTTTTAAAAAATTCCAGTTTATTGTTAGAAATTTCTTCACACATACATCAAACAGGCCAAACAAACGAATGAATGAATGAATAAATAAATAAATAAATAAATAATAAAATACATAAGCAGCAACTACAGAGACAAAACAAAAAATAGGAAAAAATATTTTTATCCCAATTTCCCTCCCTCCCGGGTAGCCTCTATCCCATCCTCCCTCCCCCTACTTCTATTAGGGTGTTCTTCCACCCACCCCCTCCCACCTACCTGCTCTTAATTCCCCTACAATGAGGCATCTATCGAGCCTTCATAGAACCAAGGACCTCTCCTCTTCTAGATGCCTGACTAGGCAATTCTCTGCTATATATGCAGCTAAAGCCATGTATACCCCTTGGTTGATGGCTTAGTCCCTGGGATTCATTTTGTAGTTCTTTTTGTTTATACTTGGTTAATTTCAGCCCTGACATTGTTTATTTCCTGACTTCTAGTCCTCTTGAGTGTATTGGAATCTTTTTGTTCTAGAGCCTTCAGATGTGCTGTCAAGCTGCTAGTGTATGCTCTCTCCAGTTTCTTTTTGGAGGCACACAAAGCTATGAGTTTTCCTCTTAGCACTGCTTGCATTGTGTCCAATAAGCTTGGGTATGTTGTGGTTTCACTTTCACTAAATTCTAAAAAGTCTATAATTTCTTTCTTTATTTCTTCCTTGACCAAGTTATCATTGAGTAGAGCATTGTTCAACTTCCATGTGCATTTGTGTATTTTGTTGCTTTTGTGGAAACTTAAGACCAGTCTTAGACCATGGTGATGTGATAGGGTGCCTAAAATTATTTCAATATTCCTGTATCTGTTGAGGCCTGTTTTGTGGCCAAGTAGATGGTCAGTTTTGGAGAAGGTACCATGAAGTGCTGAGAAGAAGGTATATTCTTTTGTTTTAGGATAAAATGTTTTATAGATATGTGTTAAATCCTTTTGGTTCATAACTTCTGTTAGTTTCACTGTGTCTCTGTTTAGTTTCTGTTTCTATGATATGTCCATTGATGTGAGTGGGGTGTTGAAGTCTCCCACTATTATTGTGTGAGGTATAATGTGTGCTTTGAACTTTAGTAAAGTTTCTTTTATGAATGTGGGTGCCCTTGCATTTGGAGCATAGATATTCAGAATTGAGAATTCTTCTTGGTAGAATTTTTTCCTTTCATAAGTATGAAGTGTCCTTCCTTATCTTTTTTGATAACTTTAGGTTGAAAGCTGATTTTATTTGATATTAGAATGGCTACTCCAGCTTGTTTTCTGGGACCATTGGTTTCCAGCCTTTTACTCTGAGGTAGTGTCTGTCTCTGTCCCTGAAGTGGGTTTCCTGTATGCAGCAAAATGTTGAGTCCTGTTTATGATATTAAGAGATATTAAGGAAAAGTAATAGTTGTTTCCTATTATCTTTGTTATTAGGGGTAGATTTATGTTTGTGTGTCTTTCTTCCTTTTGGTTTGTTAAAAGAATATTATTTTCTTGCTTTTTCTAGGGTGTCATTTCCCTCCTTGTGTTGTAGGTTTACATTTATTATAATTTGAAGGGCTGGATTTGTGTTAAGATAGTTTGCAATTTTGTTTTTGTCATGGAAAATCTTGGTTTCTCCATCTGTGGTAATTGAGAGTTTTGCTGGGTATAGTAGCTTGGGCTGGCATTTGTGGTCTCTTGGGGTCTGTATGACATCTCCCCAGGAACTTCTGGCTTTTATAGTCTCTGGCAAGAAGTCTAGTGGAATTCAGATTGGTCTTCCTTTATATGTTACTTGACATTTTTTTCTTACCACTTTTAATATTCTTTCTTTCTTTTGTGCATTTGGTGCTTTGATTATTATGTGACAGGAAGATTTTCTTTTCTAGTCCAAACTATTTGGAGTTTTGTAGGTTTCTTTTATGTCCATGGGCATCTCTTTCTTTAGGATAGGGAAGTTTTTTTCTATAATGTTGTTGAAGATATTTACCTGACCCTTTAAGATGGGAATCTTCTCTCTCTTTTATACCTGTTATCTTTAGGTTTGATTTTCTCATTGTGTCCTGGATTTTCTGGATGTTTTGAGTTAGGAGCTTTTTGTACTTTCTTTGACTGTTGTGTCAATGTTTTCTATGGTATCTTCTGCACCTGTGATTCTCTCTTCTATCTCTTGTATTCTTTTGGTGATGCTTGCATCTATGACTCCTAATCTCTTTCCTAGGTTTTTTTATCGCCAGAGTTGGCTTCCTTTGTGATATCTTTATTGTTTCTACATCCATTGGCCTCTCCTCTCATTGATGTTTGAAATATCCATTTTCTGCTACATATGTAGCTGGAGTCATGGTTCTCTTCATGTGTACTCTTTGGGTGGTGGTTTAGTCCCTGGGAGCTCTGGGAGTACTAGTTGGTACATATTATTTTTCCTCCTGCAGGACTGCAAACCTCTTCAGCTCCATGGGTCCTTTCTCAAACTGCTCAAATGGGGACCCTCTGTTCAGTTTACTGGTTGGCTGTGAGTCAGGGGTATTTTGATCCACCTTCCAATAAGGATCAAAGTATCCACACTCTGATCTTCCTTCTTCTTGAGCTTCATGTGGTCTATGAGTTGTATCTTGGGTATTCTGAGCTTTTGGGCTAATATCCACTTATCAGCAAGTGCATACTCTGTGTAGTCTTTTGTGATTAGGTTACCTCACTCAGGATGATATTTTCTAACTCTGTCCATTTGCCAAAGAATTTCATGAATTCATTGTTTTTAATAGATGATTAGTACTCCATTGTGTAAATGTACCACATTATCTGTATCCATTCCTCTGTTGAACGGCATCTGGGTTCTTTCCAGTTTCTGGCTATTATAAATAAGGCTGCTATGAACATAGTAGAGTGTGTGCCCTTATTACATGTTGGAGCATTTTCTGGGTATATGTCCAGTAGTGGTATAGCTGGGTCCTCAGGTAGAACTATTTCCAATTTTCTGAGGAACTGCCAAACTGATTTCCAGAGTGGTTTTACCAGCTTGCAATCCAACCAGCAATGGAGGAATGTTCCTCTTTCTCCACATTCTCTCCAGCATTTGCTGTCCCCTGAGTTTTTGATCTTGTCCATTCTGACTGGTGTGAGGTGGAATCTCAGGGTTGTTTTGAATTGCATTTCCCTGATGATTAAGGGTGTTGAACATTTCTTTAGGTGTTTCTCAGCCATCTGGTATTCCTCAGCTGAGAACTCTTTGTTTAGCTCTGTAACTCATTTTTAATAGGGTTATTTGGTTCTCTGGAGTCTAACTTCTGGAGTTCTTTGTATATAGTGAATATTAGCGTTCTCTCAGATATAGGATTAGTAAAGATCTTTTTCCAATCTGTTGGTTTCCATATTTTCCTATTGACAGTGTCCTTTGCCTTATAGAAGCTTTGCAATTTTATGAGGTCCCATTTGTCAATTCTTTATCTTAAAGCATAAGCTATTGGTGTTCTACTCAGGAAATTTTCCCCTGTGCCCATGTGCTCCAGGTACTTCCCCCACTGTCTCTTCTATTAGATTCAGTGTATCTGGTTTTATGTGGAGGTCCTTGATTCACTTGGACTTGAGCTTTGTATAGACTGGTATCATGACTTTAAATATTTCTGTCATCTGTATGTGATGTATTAATTTTTCCTATTTCATTATGATATTCACACTGTTAGGTATTTCAGTCTAAGTAATTCCCTGGAGAGGCAAAAACTGTGCTCAACACACATTTGTATGTACCTCTGTCTGTGTATGCGCTTATACATCTTTGTATTTGTGTATTTTTTCAAATGCATGTGTGTGAGCATGAGTGCATGTGTATGTGTGTATATGTAACAATGAAACAAGATGACTCAGAATGTCATCTCTCTTTCAATACTGTTTTTAAAATTATAATCTTTCTTAAAAGTATTCTCAGTAAGAAAAAGATTTTGATTTCCTGTGTAAATTACTTAAAATTACTTGATGTGTTTTTTTAAATATAATGAGCAATTAAATAGAGATCTTTTTTTTTTCTTCCATGACCTTAAGCATATTTATTAGCTGTTTACTGTCTCAATGCCTCCCCCCAAAATTCAAGACAATCAAAACTTCGCATTCAATTTAACTAAACAAAAAGTTATTTTTAGGATAAAACATAAAAGAGAAGTGTCTCATAGTTTTCCCTGTACTCTGTCCTGATGTTTACATTATTAGTACAAGTCATACCAACAGGAAATGAGCATCCTCCATTCATGCTCCAACTGTTCTGAGCTTGCCAAGAGATCAAGTAGGAAGTTGGACTCCAATACATCTTTAGGCAGAAGTAGTAAGAAAGTGTGCCCTTAGCAGAACCCAGAAAGGTATGTAGAGTTTATAAAGGGAGGTGGAAAGTAAACTGATGGAAAATCTTAGTCAGAAAGCATTTGCAGATGCTCTGTTAACTGGACAACAATTTTAGCTATGTTTGCAAACTTTGTTTCTCCCTAAACTCCTTAAAAGTGACTCCAGCCCCATGTAGACAAACCTGAGGAAATCCATGTGAAGGAAACATCTTGTGAAATTTCACATTTTTTTTCAATATGGATGGATTTGATATTTTGAGAAGACAGGTAGCAAATATGGAAAAAGGAAAACATATATGCAGTATTTGTTATAATGGAGGTTAGTATTTTCTATTTTTCCACTTACAGTCTAGGGAAAAATTACTATGTTCTACTTCTTCATCTGCTACTATTATCTTTTTTGTAAAAAGATTAACATAAAAGTAATCCTTAAAGTCATATTTGGTAAATTTTAATTTAAATTAACTAAACAAAAAGCAATTAATTGTTTTTCTCATTTCTATACATTTGATCTTTTTCTGGAATTGAAATAATATACTGTCAACACCACCAGAGAATCATTCCTCCATATAATCATATAGGAAGCAGAAGATGAAGGGAGTGGATATAAGGGCTTTATAGATTCACAGCTTTATTTTATTTTAATATGTGTTATCTTGTAACAATTCTGTATCTTAACTTTAAAAGAAAGGTATTGATGCAAGATTTAGAGTAGATTGGGGGGAAAGATTGAGAGAGACATGAGGATTGGGAGAAATTTATGGCTGAAACTCACTGAGTGAAAATTTAGAGTACATGGACAGCATGTTTTGTGTTTCCTTTCTTCCAGGGAGGAAATGACACTATAGATTCCCAGGGATGCTGAAACCACATGCAAAAAAGGATGGGCAAATTTGTCATTCAGAATTTATGAAGGATATTTTTTCTTCTCACTGACTAAAAAGAACAAATCAAACACTAGGTTTCCAATTCTGAAAATTAGTAGACTCTGGAGAGCCAATTAAACATTATTCCCGTATCTCGAGTCTGTTTTAACATCCTCCTTTATTGCATACTGTTTCTTTCGCTCACAAGGCAGGTAGATGGTGTTATCAGGCTAATTTCGGGACAGTTATCATTATAATGTAATTTTTTGCAATTATGTGGTAGACCAGGTGGCAAGACAGCATGGTTTTGCATTGCCAAGGTGCAAAACAAATTCAGTGTTCAATCAACCTGAGAGAGAAAGGACAATTCTCATTTGCATAAACATGTAGCCACGGAAACGAGATGCACAGAGGTATAAGGGGAAAGAGACCTATTTTACATGATGTGCATAGAATATTTGACAGTTTAGATTGGAGGCGTCATTGATGTGGGTTGGAATGGTACGGTTGGTTGCCATGGATATGGTTTTCCCTACTGGCAGTGCAGAGATTGGCAGGGATGGATGCTGAAAAAAAAAAGAAAGAAAGAAAGAAAGAAAAAAGCCTAAACCACTGCACACTCTGGCAGCCTCATTCTTTTCTTTTGTTGCAAAGCTATGTATCGTTTCTGCACTAATGACAGCTCATCAAGTATGCAGTGTAATCTAGAAACACTGATATTTCTGTAATAAATCATTCATGTATAATATATATGCATTTATACATTCTATGCACATATATATGTGGCGATCTACATGTATATATTTGAAATAACATGTATGCAGATTAATAAAAGATTAGATTCAGGAAAAATATTTATTCTTTTCTATTTAATAGTAATTTAATAACTCCTTAGATATGAGGATTTCTTAAATAAGATAAGCAATATATAAATGAACTGAATTATTATTTTGCTTAGGGAAAGAGGATTGAATAGTATGTTTTTGTGGATGTGGCAAACAATGAAAGGAAAAAGGAGTGGCTTGTCCCTGCAGCCAAGACTCTGGTTATTTGACCCTTCTAGTCACTGTATTGCTGCACTATAACTAGGAAAATGGTGTTCATCCATGAGAAAACAAGGCCAATTTTATTTCCTTTGTAGGACTTAGCACAACATTTACCATAATATAAAGCCAAACAGACCATTTATGCTGTATTTCAGAACAGCTGAAAGTACTTAGATTTCTTTTTGTAAAAGCTCGCTCATTCATTATCCTGCTTTCATACACTTATTGGGAGCCCTGCCTTTATTAAAGATTTCAGGGATGTCTTTTGTCTTTAAGAATTCATTCACTAACATATTATGTGAGAAGAGTCTGAAGGCACTTCAGCTGCCCAGTCCTGCAGGGTGAGAACTGAGGACCTTTGTGCTAATGGGCAGCTCTACATACAGCCATACTCAGGAGACTTGAATTCTGGTACACGAGTTCTTACAACTTTGTGGATTTCCCCCTCAGCAACTTCCAGCCTTTGAAGGAATGTTGAGTGGCCTAGTACTTTTGTACATTGTCTGCTTGTGAAATAACTGGAACCTGAGGTGAGAGTAGCAAGCAGCAAACAGAGCGTCCCTTGTGAAGCATGTCTTTTGTGTGTAATGATTATCTTTAATGTTCATACAGCCATCTTATGATAAATAATTAATATACAACTAATGTCTATTTGTGCATATTTAGGAAAATATGTAGCTGAAAGAACAGTTAAGAAAGCATTTCTTTACTCTTCAGGGAAGGCCTTTTAGACAGAAGGAAGAAAGTCACATACTAAGAAGTAGGGTGACCATGAATTCCAAGCTAGACTACTTATAGTGTAACACTCTGTCCTAACAAGAAGAAAAAATTAGAGTGAATAAATTTTGCATCAATATATAACTTTATTTTATATTTTTGTTGCACATTTAATTTTTATTGCTAAAATTATGAAAAACACATTACATTTGTTTATTCTTCTTTGTAATGTAAGGCGTTCTGGAGATTCAGCTCCTGCTAACAATCCATGCTCCTCCAATCCATAGCTCCATGAGTGCACTCAGATCTTCCTTACCACTCTGTCTGAGTCATCAGCTTCATTTCCATGATGATCTAGTCTGTGACTCCCATCTCCAGAAGACCAGCTACAGTCCCACTGAGTTTATTTGCACAAGTCTCTGTGTAAAGTAATCTCCATTTCTGATTTATTATTAAGAGTCACTTATCTGTTTCCAATAATGCATTGTGGCATCAATAAATAGTATTGAGAACAAGTAAAGGAGAATAAAATGCTGCTTTAATGCTTCATTATTTATTAAAATTTTAAAGATAAAATAAGAACTTTCCATTTACCTAGATATGTGAATTTATTATCTAAGGCAAACCTATAAACAATGAGATTCAGAATGAGTTCAGAAGAGTTTAATGAGTACAGATCTTAATGCAGAAGTCAAGAAATGTGCAAGGTCAATGCAGCTTTACCACACTGTCTCAGGTCCCTGTCCCGACATAGGCATTCTTTGAGTTTAGACTTTATTGTGATTTAGCACGTTATTTAACATACTCTAATTTTTTTTTTCATTTTGAGACAGGGTGTCTCTATATTGGGCAAGTTGGTTTCAAACTTCTTCCTGCCTGCCCCAACTTCCTAAGTACAGGAATTGCTAAGTGAGCCCACGATGCCATACCCCTTTATTATTTTCAAGTTTATCTTCCACATCTCTGCTTTGCATGTGTCCTGATTCTCATGTTGAAGAAAAGTTAATCTATGGCTGATGCATGTTTACCACTATCTACCCCTTCTTGAGACAGGTGCAGGACTTGAGCATGCTTCTTTGTCTTGTAGTAAATACTGAGGTGCTAGCTTTGAATGTCATTGCAGAATACTCAGGAGCCAGAATGTATCACGCAAAGAAACAAAAGGTTTCCATTTCGAAGGTAAAAATGTTTGGTCGTCATTAAAAATCAGTTTTTAATCCTAAGGAAATAGAGAAATAAGAGCGTGGTTATTTTATGAGCAGAGACCTGATTATTTCATGCTGTGAGTGTGATTCTTCAAATGGTCAGAGGAGCGTTCTGGAGAGGTCTACTCTTCTTGGGCAAGTGCACACTTGCCTAGGTCTCACTCATAAACCAGTAGAGAGTCACATGCACTGGGCCTTAAATGTGTTCATTTCAAATCAAGCTGGAGGCCTGACTCACATACACAATTCTCAAGATTAGCATCTCTCCAGCTTCACGGCTGCACATGTAGATTGATTTTGTTTCTGACACTGTGATGATTTCAATATTAGGTTACTTTTACAGATTTGTTTTTACTGATTTTCACGTTATTAAGATATATTATCTTTTGAAATTTAGTTTAGTGTATTAATATAATACAAATCTACACTATGTCACCTTTTCTCTCTGAAAAGTGAGATTTTCCCTTCTTGACATACTGACATCATCCCTTCCATGAAATAGAAATAAGGCAACTGGCTATTGTTTGTTGTGATCAGGTGTTATTAACACAGGAAGAAGGTGGAATTCACTTTCTAGATTAGTCATTAGGTGATTAGAGAGGGACAATTTCTTTTTCTCTATTATTTTTTGCACTTAGAGGATTACGTGCTGTGATCTTTATCAGTACTTCTTGACTTGGGGATGCAGTATGTAAGGCTCTCAAACTGTGGCCAACTACAGTCTGGGACTTTCCTCTGTGTACTTTGGCTTCAGGCTCAGGAGTGGTGGCTTGTAGTTAGCTGGACATGGTGGAAGTCCTCTCCTGATGCAGGACAAGCTGATGAACAAACAGCACCATGGATAGAAGTTGCTATCCATGGATGGACTCACTGCATGATTCCAAGAGCTAATGATATGCACTAGTCAATTGTTGAGGTATTCTTGTCCTTTTCATCTAGAATCTCATATAGAAAGCACTGCCTTCTGTTTTTCAACTTTCTTATCACATAAATTAAAAATCCTTTTGTCTTTTGTTTAAGACATCTCTTCCTCGAGATGCATTAACAGTGGTATACTGAAGTATGGGAAGCATTTGCCATTTGAAGGAACACAAAATCCCAATGAAGACCTTGTATCTTTATAAAGCTTTTTCCTTTGTTCTGGTAAAACCTTACAGACATAAAACTTCTAGTTGCAAACTTGTTACCTAATTTCTATTGTTAAAATGACCTCATATACTTGCCATCAAATTTGCTTTCCTTTTAGACCTCTTCTAGAAAAAGAAAGAAAAAAAAAAACCAACTTTACATTTCAGAATTAGTAAACAGGGTTATGTTTTGTTTGTTTTGGTTTTCCTATCTGGCAAAGAAAATGAGAATTTTTTCATGGATAACCTCAAATTTTCATTTCTCAGGTCTTCAAAATTCCACATAGCATTTTCTCACAGTATCACTGGTCATCACCCATGATGACATCAAACCATGTGCCAATATGAACTTACCCTTATCCAGTCTGTTCCATAAGATGATGCCCTTCACCATTCAAATTAAATCTGAACCCTGTGTCACTGCTCCTAAGCTGCTATTCATCAATGTTTTTCATGTTGTCATGTAACCATGCTGTGGCTTTTTTTAATGTTCTTATCTCTATCATTAATTTTACCTTCTGATGTAGTGGTCCTGAATGATATGATTTACAACTTAACAAAATGAGTTTTTAAAACATTAGATAAACTAGTAAATCAATTTTTATAAGAGTCAGCAGTCTGGCATTCTAAACATAGACTTAATTTACCTCATTTGCCTGATTTCATCTAGGTGAACTGAATGGCATGGATGGATGCTGTGCAGCAAACAGTGCAGTCATGCATAATACATAGCAGTTGAATTCAATTTCGATGGTTCTCCTAATGGTGTCCAGGAGAGGAGAGGGTGGGAGTTGAAACCTTGATAGGTATGTACAGACATCTCCTTGACTTTGAAATCTGATTCCTACTCTTTTTTGACCTTTATGCTTGAGAACAAAATGTCTTTCTTTGGACACAAACCCTATATTGAAAGGCAACTTTTCTTGTTTCTTGAAATACACAGATTTTTAAAAAGCATACTCAGATAAACTAACATAATTAAGTTAACATAATAAAGGATATTAGTAAGTAATTTTATCCTATTTTCTGCCTTTAGGTGGGTACATGGCTAACTCACCTGAGGCAGGTGTTCACAACAGTCCAGGATACTTGTCTTTTGAGTAGTCAAAGAAGTAATTTGCTACCCTGTCCTGTTCATTTAGCTGCTCATTTAAGATACTAAACTATTTCTAGGTTTCACTAAGTAAATCAGGTTGGCTGTGTGAATCAGTGACTGTATAGTGGTAGATTCCAAAAAAGCAAATAAAACAGTCTATTAAAAGTCACATTTTTCTCTAAGCATGTAACAGGTTGGTGATTTTTTTTCTTTATTCAGCACAAAACTAGTTACTCTGAATGCTTTTCTTGAATATGGGCAGTCTCCTCACCAGACAATCAGAAGAAACAACATTTGGAGGTTTTTCTTGTTGTTTGAGAGTAGGAAGGTGTTACTGTTGTTTGGCAGCTGACTATGGTGCTGAGGATTGCTTCAAGCATTCAGACTAAAGTGACCCTCCTGCCTCAGTCTCCTGAGTAACTAGGATGATAGGCACAAGCATCAAACTCCAAGGAAGAAATTTTAACTAGCCTAAAAGATATAGTGGGGGAATCCGCATCACAAGACCACCACATGGTATAGGCACAGAGTGCTAAATAGACTTCTAAGCTTAAAAGTATATTTTTTTCTTTTCTTAATTTTGAATCTCTGTTCAAAAATGCTAACTTCAAGAAAACATTCATTATTGGTAAAAGTGAAGGAATATAACAAATAAACTTCACATTAAACAAGAGCTTGCAACCATTCTTATAGTGAAAAAATAATGAAATCTGTGCTTGTAGAGGTGGTGCGCTAGGAAGACAGAACAGAGGGGTAAGATGCTGGATCCACTCTTGGAAGCTCAGCACCAACTGTGGGAATCAGGGCTCTGGATACTTATAAACTAGCTAGTTCAACATTACTTATAGGATCAAAAACAGATATTTGCTGAATCTCATTAAGAACCTCATTGGTAATGGCCTAAATAAATAGGACCAAATTTAATAGTCCATCTGCATTTGGACTTTTTTGTATACTGGTTTCTGGGATTTGAAAAACAAATATCTGGTATAGGTACTATAATTTTTTAATTTTCAAAATTTCAAATCTTAGTTTTACCATGACAATTATATGCATGAAGTACTTATATTAATTATTCATAAAAATAAATGTATATTTGACATAAAATTCTACCAGAGAATAGTCTAGTGAATGTAAGCTGATTATCTCATCAGATTCTGATATAACAGAACAATATCATTAAAATTCAAGGAACTTAATTTCAGGATGGGTCAGCAAAGTGTTATTATCCACTATGTCCAGGAAACTTCTAGAGGGTGTGTCACATAAGACAGTGCAAGTTATGATTCACAAGGCCAAGTATAATAGTCCAGCCAGGAGTCACGACCAATAGACAAAACAGCAAATAATGCAGAACTTAACGTCTGTGAAGAAAAGTATAGTACAGAATGAGAACATCCCAGTGTCCTGTGTTTACTCTGGGTCATATCATGTGTTACCCATTCTAGTGAGAATCTAAACAGCACTAAAATTTAGGTTAGTTAATGAGTCTTAACATATGTACCTCTAGATCCTAAGCAGAGACAATGAAACTTGATACATCCCTTTCTTTTAGGACAAAATATTGTGCCTAATATTATGTACTATGTTTTTCTATTATATCCCTAGTATATTAACACATTTTAAAATACTAGAAGTTCTAAGGGCCAAGCAGGAAATTGTGTAATTTGCATAATTAAATGTATGAATTATGTCATACATTTAATTAACCATAAGACCTTTATTAGTTCTCAGAAAGTGTAGTCTTCTATTTGCAAAACTCTGGATTTAAACATACACACACACACACAAACACACACACATACACACACACAAAATCACAGCATTACTGTGAAATAGCAACTAAAGATCAAAACACCAAGACTTGGTCTGTTTAACTTGTCTATGCATGGGTTTTAGTAATGACTGTTTTCTTAGGCATTTAGCTTAGGCAATAATTTTATTTAATTTATTTTTTATAAAATCACAACAATGATATGTACACAAGAAAAAATTATTAAAATATATAGCTATTGATAATAGCTATAGGAAATAAGTGCCCACCCTTCAACAGCACATAATATGATCATCCCCTGCACTAACATGGTTCTGATGTTGAATTTCTTCTTGAGAACTCAGTGCTAGCTGTGAGAAGATTTGACTGGAAATTAATAGTATAAGTTTAGGCATGCTTGCCTAGGTCCAGTCTGTCTTTTTAAGGATAAATTATATTTCCTAAAGGCTTACTTTGAAGCAAGAAGCAAGCATAAGCATCTTAACTTATACTGATAGCATGTTGTTGATGTTCAACACCAAGTCTTTCATGAAGGTTAATGATTGAACTCTCAAGGTTATAACTAGGATACTGCTCACACCACTTTCTGTTGAACCTAGTCTACTGCAGAGTCTCAGTGTCTACACTCTTCACTTAGAATATTTTTACTTCATTGTTTGCTACTTGGTACCATAAAGACAAAGAGTGGCATAAGAATAAATGTTCAAACAGAATGAAATTGACAAAAGTAGTTATCCTTACTCTGATGCTGTTCCCCACTGGGAACACATGACAACAGCAGCCCTCGAACTTTCATGGGTTTTCACCCATGACATTTTGGTCAAATTTTGTTAAAAAGTTTTGGAATCAACCTCAAATTTTACTTTTGCTGTTAAGAGTGATTATCAAGAGCATACAGGCAGAAATCTTGCACAGTCCTGAGATCTTAGTAGTTTGATTTTTATTTTTAATTGTTTTATTTACAGCCCCTCCCTCTTTTCACAATGGCACCCTTACAAATCCCTTCCATCACTACCCTCACCCCTTCTCCTCACGGAAGCGGAGCCCCCCTTTGGTATGACCCCACCTGAGGCCATCTAGTCCCATCAGGTCTATGTACCCCTTTTCCCACTGAGGCCCATCCAAGTAGTCTAAGTAGGAGGAAAGGTTATCCAATGGCAGGAACAGAGACTGAGGCAATCCCCATTCCATTTGTCACAGGAACCACATGAACACAGCAAATACTTCATGTTTGCTACAGCTCCATGGTTAACTCAATGTGGTATCTAGTAAAGGGATAAGAGATTTCTATCAAGAATGTCTTGTTCTGTGAACTGTCCTCAGTTCTCAATACAGCTAAAAAGGCATTTGTTTGGAAGAGCAGTTTGGTAGTATTGTTATTGTTGTTTTATGTTTTTGTTTGTTTCAGATAAGTTGCTGATAATTCATTTGTTTTCAAGTTTTTGAAAACAAGCAAGAAGTGATTCACAAAGAACCTGTAATTAGGGCTGTCAGATTGAAACCAAGTCTTGGATTGACACATTGCCCTGGTTTGAGCCATCACTGCCTAAAGCAAGTAGATCTTTGACTAGCTGAAGTTGAGAGGATCTACAGACACAAGACTTTAAGTCACTGAGTGTGAAAAAGCCATTCGTGGGAATGGTCAAAGTATAGCAGAGGCACTCTTCAGGAAATGACCACTTCATTTTGCTACTAATGAGGCTGCAATGCCAAGCTACTGTGGATTTTACCCAAGGTGTCGGATAGGCGCTTTTTAATGAAGTCTCAGGAATATCTTGCATGATTTTACCCAGCAGCCTAACCATGCTTCAAAGTTCCCATCATTTGATTGATCTCACTCATCTTATTTGGGGTGTGGGTATAAAGGTGAGGGAAAACTTCAGTAGCTGGTGGGAGGAAGATCCCCCCAGAAAGCAATAAACTTCAGAATTAAATAAGAATCTATTTGATAGTGTTAATTTTTTCTCATTCTCTATATACAGTTCCATGACCAAAACTTCCTTTGCAACAGACCACTCATTAGCTATAGCCCACAGCAGTTAATTTCCTGGTGCTTCCTCCCAGCATTTCACTTTATTTGTTTAGCTGACAGGCTTTTGAAGCAAGCCTGCTAAAGCCTGCAAGAATTCCTGGCTTTTCTCCCCTTGCATACTTGTTATTACTCGGAATATAGGCAAAATGCTAGTGTGTGTATTCCATCTGAAAACTGTGCAGGTTTTTCTATCTCTTGGGAAAGAATCAAATTGCTACTTAATTGTCCAGGACTCAATTCTGTAACTATTCACAGGCAAAATTCTTGTTAGTGCCAAGGGGAGTTTGCCCTCATTTAAGGTTACAGGATCAAGTGGTAAAAGTATTTATAGCTACCTCATTCTCTCCAGGAAAATAAGTTAAACTTGATATGTGGAAGTGGCTAAATATACTGTAGACACCTTTATATTTGCTTAAACAGTTCCTCCTGAAATAATTCAGTGAAAAGATTCCCAGAGAGGAGAAAATGAAAGTCAGTAGTGATGAGAATTCTTACTCATGATTGTTTGCCTCTGCATTTTGTCTAATAAAATGTACATTTCACTTGCAGGACATAGCACAATTTAAAAAAGTAACTGATTTCCTAGCCAAATGAAAAGGCCATATTTTTGTGATTTGTCTCTCCTAAGACTTATTGGAAAACTAGTATTGTTACTAGCCCTTTGGAAGTCAGCCACAGTCAAACAGTCCTAGTCTGAAATCTGCTGTCCTTAATGTTATGAATACTTCCTTCATCTTTCTATGATAGTTTCTGACTCTCTCAACAGGTTTTCACTTTGCCACATTCCCCTCCAAATTTTTCTTCCAAAGAGCATGTAAAATAGTAAACACAAGATTTTAAGGCAGACCCTTGTGATAGAACATTGATTCCTGTAGTGACAATATTGAAAGACAGTTGAACATTTAACACATAGGTCTTAGTGGGAGGTAGATGGACAAGGGAAAGTTGTTTGGTTTGGGGTTAGTGGTAGTATCAAGGAGTGGATTAATTCTTGAAAGAGCAGTTTGGTGCAAAGCAAAGCTAGATTCTGCAGTCAGCCATTTCTTCTGCTGCTCTAACATGCTATGATGGGAAGCCCAATGCCATAGTCAAGGTAAAGCTCTCAGACCTTCAAATTTATAAGCCAAATAAAATACCTTTCATTGCTTTTTATCTTGTACCTGGTGGTTAATTAACAAAGATTTCGCTGGACATAAAATAAAGAACACCACAGGCATGGTAACTCTTTATTGTCCTCTATAAGAGAACTGAGGAATTCTTAGGAAATTATATGTATTTCTAATGTTTGTGATCTATATTAACAGTAACTAAAGACCTTGGAGAAAGTGTAGTCTCAAAAAGATTTTTTTTATTAGCATCTCTTCAAAGAATAAGATATGAGGGTACCTAGAAAAGAAATAAGTATGTGTTAAGTTACCTATGCATACAAGCCACATGTCTTAGTCAAGGTTTCTATTCCTGCACAAACATCATGACCAAGAAGCAAGTTGGGGAGGAAAGGGTTTATTCAGCTTACACTTCCACATTGCTGTTCATCACCAAAGGAAGTCAGGACTGGAACTCAAGCAGGTCAGGAAGCAGGAGCTGATGCAGAGGCTATGGAGGGATGTTTCTTACTGGCTTGCTTCCCCTGGCTTGCTCAGCCTGCTCTCTTATAGAACCCAAGAATATCAGCCCAGGGATGGCACCACCCACAAGTGGCCCTCCCCCCCCCTTGATCACTAATTGAGAAAATGCCCCACAGCTGGATCTCATGGAGGCACTTCCCCAACTGAAGCTCCTTTCTCTGTGATAACTCCAGCCTGTGTCAAGTTGACACACAAAACCAGCCAACACACCACATTTCATTTAGCTTTATAATAGCAGTGGAGGAGAATTAGCCATCTCCATTATAAACAAAAGATATCCTTGACTATTGACTCTTGGATTTCTATGAAACATATATTCTGGGAATTTTTATGGTTGTTTTCATGTACATTTGCATACTTAAAATGATTTGTGATCTGTTAGAAAACAAATATTTTGTAAGAGTTACTGTATATTAGTCTAAAGCAGCTACTATAAAGGCTGCTTTTCAATGTTCATTGATTGAATAGTTCATCAATTTAATATCCTTCATACAGTGATTATGGGTGTTTATATAACTCACCAATATTTCTTCTATTCTATTCTCTAACATCGGTGATGGAATCTAATTTTATTTTAATCTTTAATTTGAGGTAGTTTATATGCCAAAGCTAAGTGAGAAAAAATCCCTATATAACACAAGCTGAGGAAAAGTCTTTTCCAGGATAAGCTTGATACTCAAAAACATTGGAAATGTAAGACTTTTATTGGAGTTATTGAATGTGGCTTGATATCTCAGGAATTTATTCCAATTTACTCATTCAATCAAATCACTAAAAGCTCCATACCATGATAAAGAATTTCAGAAGTTGGACAGGTCTGATTTAGAACCTTGTTTTCATAATGTAATTTAGACAAACCTGATTCTTCTAAGATTTGGCATCTTCATGGATTACACATGAATAATAATGACCACTTCACAGGATTTTGGAACAGATTTAAGTTAAATACTGTGAATGCCTTGCAGCACAGAGCCTAAAACACATGTTTCACTTAATGTTAAATGTTATTTCTTTTTCTTATTCTTATTCTTATTATTTTGTTCAAAGTATAGTGGACAATGGGAAAAATAAATGAGACTTGTTCCCCAACATCAAGAAGCATATACCTCAGGAAAGGCTGGGGGCGTGAGGGAGCACCCTCACAGAGATAGGGGGAGGGACGATGGGGTTCTGAAGGGGAGACCTGGGAAAGGGAAAACATTTGAAATGTAAATAAAGAAAATATCCAATAAAAATAAATAAATAAATCCCAGGTAAGCATTTGTGCACTGGAAAATAAAAAAGAAGCATATGGCTCCTTGGAGAAATGAACACTCATAGTTGCAGTGGGCAATATAAGAACTGAAAAGCAATCGAGGTCAAGAGCAGCAGAGGAGGAAGTCGTAAAACAACGAGGTAAAGTTTGGGGTGAGGCTTACTGTTCAGTCATAATTCTCTAGTTATATAATTGCCACAAGCTGAGTGTCCATAAAATTAAATCCAGTGGTTATGGGTTGATACTACAGTAACTGTAGCTACCCAGCCCAGGAACGGAGCTGTGGCACTCACAGAAGAACTGTGACTTCAGAAAATAGGTTTAAGTGGATGGAACAAGTCAAAGGTAATGAACGGAGTCACATAAGGAGCTGGAGAAGCATATTAAGACACCAAGAGTTACGGATTTAATGAAAAGCACCCATGTTTAGCCACGGGTGTCCTTGCCTTGCTGTGCCTCTAAAGGAACACAGGCAAATTTCATCATCACAGTACTGCTCATCAACTGGCTGCCCCAACCCCTGGAGCATCTGGAGAGTGTTCCACAGGAGACACCATGAGGGAGGTGGAAAAGCATGAGGAGAGTGCTTTCTCTTTTGAAGATTTTTGGTATTCGGTCAAGAAAGTAAATCCTTTGTGCAAAGCAGGATGATTTGAACCAAAATGAGAATCTGAAGATCATTTCGCAGTGACTTAAGTTGTATTGCAGAGTTGCACTCTGTAAAGACAGGTTTGTGTCCTAAAAGCGTCCCTGCCCATTAGATGTGGTTATTTTTGTCTTGGGTTCATTAAACAAAGTACTGGCAGGGTACAGGCTCTGGCTTCTTTTGAGTGACTTCATCTATTGTAACCCCGTGTTGTGCAATATTATAATGGTAAGCTTCTGTCAGAGCTCTGAACTCTGAAATAGACCAGCAGGACCTCCCTTACTTTAGCCCTGAGAATGTCACCATTGTGCAGTGGTTCTGATAGCAATGACAGGAAAACCCACAGGTGGGACTTCATCTATTTGTTCTCTCCTTGAAGAGTGTAGAACAGAGTAATAGTAGCTGGAAACTCTCCCAAAGACAGCAAATGCTCCTGGAGTTGAAGCTTTATTTCAAAGACTAGAGGCAGAAAGACTAGTTGATTAGAAAAGAAAGGGAAGCCCATTTAAGATTAACTTGGCTTCTGGTTAAAGCAAGGGAGTGAGACCAGCCTAGACTGGATGAATTCCAAGTCAGGTAAGCCATCTAGACATTAAACCTAAGCTTTTCACTTGTAAGGGAGGGCTGCCCCCCTGTCTCCAGTTTCTATGTACTTGTGGCCAAAGGCTCACTAGTTTAAATGAAGTCTATATATACTAGGGAAATCTGGAGGGAGTTCCACTTAGGAGGAATCCCAAAAGACTGAAATTATTAAGGCATGAACATCAGTGGAAAAGGACATCAGCCTATTTTGGCAAAAGCAGTGTAGATTAGGGGAAATATGGGTCCTTAATCATCTGGAGGCAAATTTTGTTTTTATTTAAAGTGATTCAGAGAATTAACTGTTTGGCTGCAATATCTTTAAGGATGAGAATACAGCAGCAGCTTCTCAGATATGTCAATTTTATTCAAAAGAAGCAATTATTTTTTTCAGGCCTCTTACATTTTCAGACATCCAGTATTTACCATCTCTTCACAGTACAAGTAGTAAAAAGCACATTAAAACAAATAAGAAATGAGAGCTGAGAAAATAATAAGTCTTTTCCCTCCATGATCAATATCAGAACTCTAGTATGACATTAGATTTTTACAGGCTTTATTTTAATTACTGGATATTTGAAACTACCCTCCCCCAACCATTTACCTTTATAGACAGGTGACATTTTCTTCCACTCATTCCATATGTTTATTATGAGGATGTCCTTTGAATTGCTGGAGTACAGCCCTTCTTCTTCAGCCCCTGAAGATGACAGACACCATTATTAATTGTCAGTATTTTCAAGTGAAATCTAGACCATGGTTTATATAAGACAATGGAAGCAATTACATTTTTTTTTTCGTACAAACAGTGGCATTTCTGTGCTTTCTTACTTTCCTAGAGTTGAGTATTTTTTAGAGTGTAATGATAAAATATTGTGATAGATGGCAGTTCTTTCTCCTAGCTGTACTAAAAGCAAAACACTTATTCCTAAGGAATAGTTGTGGCTTATACAAATACAATTCTTTTTTTTTTTTTTCTTTTCAATATAGAGTAAGCCACTCTCCATTTAAAGGATCAGCCCGTGTACAATCACAGTCCCTGGTAGTCTGCCAAACACAATAGGGCATTAATTAACATGTGCTTGGGGATTCATCAACATGCACAGTGGTAGAATGCAATTGGAACCTTTTCCCCTCCCCTTTCCCACTCTATGCTGACAGCATTCATGAAAGATCTACTCTAGTAAATCAGTTCTTGCTAAACTCCTTGTAATGGAGCCCCTTTATTTTTCAAAGCTGTTGTCAGAGCTACTCCCATATCTTAGAAAGACACTCACTCTGTCTCTTTCTCTTGTTTAAAAATCCGACTACAGTGGGCAAAAATAACATATTTGTTTACTTGTCATGCAGACTGCACTGTAAATAAATCATCTGATAAATTACTTCTCCAATATGAGCGGAATGAGATTCATTTCCCTTAATGTTGCACCAATGGGAAGGGCAGAATTACTTTCCCTGTTAGCCCAGGGTGACTGTGCTGGCCTGCTAGCTTGTTTGAGTGCTGAGAGAAAAGCTGTGCAGCCAGCTTTTGCCACCTGGTACAAGCAGGTGAAAAACAAAACAGGAGCGAATTGGATTTCAGTTAGTTCTCAGACGTTCTTTGTGCCTCTGGCTTTTTTGAGCCCTGCTGACTGAGCGAAGTTCAGCACCTTCTGTATGTTCGTTGTTGTAGATTCACTTTAGACCTGGGTAGACCAGATTTGGACAATAGGAAATCTGTCTTCTTGAAATAAAGGGTAGAATGAAAGAAACAGAAAATAGTGTCCATATCTTTACTTTAAAAGTAGAACATATGTTTTAGTTTTATCTGAGTTCTAGATAGCAATATTTATGGCCACTTTTTTATGTAAAATAATATGTGGAAAGTGCTTATCAAAGTACTGAAGTAAATCCCTAACAGACGACAGGAGAAATCATTCTAAGGAGTAGAGTTAGAGGGATTATTATTATTATCGTCACTTATTGTCTTTTCAGAAATCACAATCAGAAAAGAACAATGCAAATTTTATGTTTTAATCATTCATGTGATATATCAATAAAATGGTTATCTTGGGCAAGCAAAGAGGATGTGGAATTTGATGGCTCAGTCCAATCCTCCCAGCTATTCCATAAGCATGCACATTTCATGCTGTTGCTTAAAGAAGAGCATCTTAGAGATCCAAATTTCTTCCCTCCCATCCCATTCTACCATAACATGACTTTGAGGAAATTATTCAACTGCAAAAAGATTCAGTTTCTTTTTTTGTAAAATGAGAGATGACTGTTAAAAAAACAAACAAACAGTAAGGTGACTGACGTGTGATAAACATTAACAACATGCTGCCTGCAGAAGTGATGGAATGATAGACAAATGATGTGCTCCAGACCTCCTTTCTCCTCTGCTAAAAGGCAGAGAAGGTGTTCTTTGGTCCAGTTCAGGGGAAAGACAACATCTTCCCTTTGTCCAAACTGGGGCAAATTCTCTGTTGAGCTACCAATGTTGTTGCTTTCCTGCAATGTACCCTATTTTATATTCTCTCATGAGCAGTGAGTAAGAACCAGATACTTCCAACTGGCTTCATTAGAAAGGGCCCAAATGATGACCTTTAGTAAATACAGATTTCAAATTTGAAATTTAAAATGTCTCTCCATAAATATTCATTTTTTTCCTTACTGGAGATTTCTTGGAAAATGTTTCCAACTTATAAGTATTCCTATCAACAATCCCTTATATTTATTGTTTAAAATCTCCTTTGAAATAATAGATAATTTGAGATAGGGTCATACAATAGCTCCTTGAACCATGAAAAATTAGTTAGAATAGCATACAACTTGTTTTTCACTAAGAATATCTTTGTAAGTTATTAGATGTGTTGATATTTCCATGAATTAATTCCCCTACACCTTCATTTATATCATACTTTAATTTTGAAATTTTGCATAAGTTTGCTTAAGATTTATTTTTACTCAACACAAGAAATTATAGGATGATTTTACTATTAAATTAAATATGCTAAGTTAGTCTGAGCTTGAGCTCCGTGTGGGAATGAGGTTAGTCTCCGCAGAAAATCACTTGCAGAGGAAGGCTGTTGTCTTTTTATGATAGAACCCAGAGGCTTTACCTGAATGCAATAAGGACACATGCTCCACTATGTTCATAGCAGCCTTATTTATAATAGCCAGAAGCTGGGAAGAACCCAGATGTCCCTCAACGGAGGAATGGATTCAGAAGATGTGGTATATTTACACAATGGAATACTACTCTGCAATTAAAAACAATGAATTCACGAAATTCCTAGGCAAATGGTCAGAACTTGAAAATATCATCCTTAGTGAGGTAACCCAATCACAAAAGAACACACATGGTATGCAGTCACTGATAAGGGGATATTGACCCAGAATCTCGGAATACCCTAGACACAATCCGCATATCAATAGATTTCTAAGAAGATGGAAGGAGAGACCCCTGGTCCTGGAAAGACTGGATGTAGGGAACGCCAGGACAGAGAAGCAAGAGGGGGTTGAATGGGGAAAAGAGGGAGGGAAGGAGACTTATGGGACTTTCAGGGAGGGAGGAAACGGGAAAGGGGAAATGATTTTGAATGTAAATAAAAAAAACTTAGAAAATAAAATTAAAAAAAAAAAAAGAACAGCAGGTTTCTTGTCTTTTCCATTTGTTGCTGCATTTTAAGGAATGTCCCTCACCCTGGAGGAGGTCTATTCTCCATGGATACAGACCAGATACAGACAATACCAGGATGAGGGGATGTAGACATTTGGGCCTGAATGACTTCACCTTTGTTTTTCTTTTCACTTTAGAATAGGTAAGATATCTAGTTGTATAGAACTGCTTTAATGGAGAGTCTAGTTCTAGTGTTAATTTAAGATGTGATTTGTAGTGACAACAGAGCTGTTCAATTCAACTTTAGATAAACACCAAGGAACCCACCTCCCTGTGTGTATGGGTTTAGAAAGAAACGGGGCAGAAAAAAGTCAGAGCACAGATATTTGAACTTTATACACTGCTGTTTCCAGAAGAGAAGATAAATGCAGTAACCTATAGGAATTACAGTTTCCTCTAACACCAATGTCTGCTAAGAATATGTATTTGTTAGAAATACTAGCATGTAGAACTATATATGCTATTGCCTTCTTAATCATTGTATAGCTGATAACTTAATTTTCAAAACAACCCATGAATTATGTACTGTTATTTTCATCTACCTTTTACAAATACCTGAACAGAAGCACTGAATATTTAGATTATTTGCCTAGAGTTTCTCCAGGTGGATAGCAGCTGAGGGATACTGCACTTCTGAACAGTTTGGTTCCAGAATGGATATCCACTGTGTATCCAGAAAACAGCCTATCCAAGAAGAAACTGTACATTTGACAGATAGGATGTTTTACAGAAGCTAGTCACCCACTCAAGGCTACAGAGTATATTTCTGGCATCCTCTCAGGCCCAAAGTGAAGCTAGGATTCATTACAGAAAACCCTTAAATCAATAAATAACAAACCATAACACATCAACAATAATTAACTAATGAGTTTAAATTCCTCCCAGCTCTTTTATTCTATATTTTGTGAAAGAATTTTTAATATCTAATCAGTTAAGACTACCAGTGACTTTGAATTATATTATTTTGAATAAGTCAGCATTGATAGAGAAAAATTTAAAGTAATTGCTAATATTAACATGTTTGTGGATTTTTAAAAGATCACTATTGGCTGGGCAGTAGTGGTGCACACCTTTAATCCTAGCACTTGGGAGGCAGAGGCAGGCAGATTTCTGAGTTCAAGGTCAGCCTGGAGTACAGAGTGAGTTCCAGGACAGCCAGGGCTACACAGAGAAACCCTGTGTCTAAAAACTAACTAACTAACTAACTAATTAACTAACTAACTAGACAGACAGACAGACAGACAGACAGACAGACAGACAGATAGATAGATAAATAGTCACTATTGATATCAAGGTGACTGTGACTTGAAATAATTATCATGATGGCCCATTTGTCAGTCTTGGAAGAACAAACTGCTACATGGCCATTTTTGCTTCTTACTAGGTTAGGCAATTGGTTTCAGTTCCTTCTTCCCATGGATTACTAAGAAAGTTTTCCTCATTAACTTTCAGATATTGTCCTGAAAATATTTCCCATGGGTACTAAAAAATCTTGATGACACAGAGCTCATAATCTGCCTGTATCAGCTTATGTTGGGTACAAAGTAAATATAATATTTCGGGATCTGTCTGAGTAAAAGAAACTTTCAGTATCAGTATATAACATACACCAAAAAGCCATTTTTAAAAAATAAGACATCATGGTCTAAAACAATTTAACTCCCTTGGTGTCTAATCAATGTTTTCTGAACAAAGATCCTAACCTCTGCTTAGAAATAGCACCTCAGGAAAACTAAAGGCCAGGTTTCTTCACCTGAGACCTGCTTGCCACAGGGCAACACAATCTCTTCCTCCCGTCCTCCTCCTCCATCATACTCACACAAGTATCTGTGTGCACACATATGTTCACACAGTCGCTTTTAGAGTCCATATCTATAAATCACAGCTTTCTGCCAATACTGAAGAAGCAATAATGGTTAACAGAATAATTTTTGCCTACTCTGACATCTAAATATCTAAATTTTTTTCTCATTTGTCTTCTTCCCTCACAAACTGACCAAAATCATTGACAATAAGATGCCTGGCTGATCTTTTAAAATCAAGTCACTTAACCACTAAAACTGTCTGGTTTGGAGATGATTGTAAGGCTATCCTTACCCAATTCTGGGAAGTTTCTTTCTTAGCTTGCTCCTGCCCAGTTCTCTCTCAGGTACTCAGAGTGGGAACTTCACACTCATATTTCCTATTCCTCTGCCGCTTGGATACATTTTGATATAATACCTTTGCTTAATCCTTATCTAGAATAAAGTTGTTCTGTAGCCAATAATGGACAGAGGTTACTTCAGACTCTGAAGTTCATGGTGGCTTTCCCTGGCAATCTGGTCACTGAGGTCTTGTTATTGAAGAGTGCATAAGACAAGGGGTGAGTAGGTGAGAGGATTTCCTAGTGCCACAATGGGCACAGAGCAAACAACTTAAAGTGCACTACAGAGTTCCACACTACTCTTAGAATAATAATGGGGAGAGAGAAACATGAGTTAGGTGCTATACTGAGGTTAGAGGCAGGTGACTCTGAATATGTGATTTCTATAAAGAAAATAGCAACAGGTAGGTGGGAGATGATGCTACCTGTATATGGACAGCACTCAGCTTTGTGGGTTGTTAAAAAAAAACAAAAATGACATTGGAAGGGAACATGGTAAATAGGAATATGAGGGAATTGAGGGAAAATTGTGGGAGAGATATGGTCACATTTAATTGTATACAAGTACAAAATTCTCAAAAGCTTAGAAAGTAAAATGCCTTAAAGCTGGTAATTTCTGATCAGGGATATTAAAAACATTGATGCTTTGAATTTTCCTTTTTAAAAACCTATTAATTTCAAAGATGCTAGTAACAATGACCTTTGACCCTTTTAAATGACTCAATTTGTTTATCCCATTCACAATTTTAAGATGCTTCTAAGTAACTCTCTGATAAATGTTTTATTACCATTTTTGATTAATCATGGAAATATTAAAGAATATAAGCTCAACAGAGTCTAGTCCCCCATTGACATTCAAGGGCTTCCTACTATAAGATCAAGGTTAATAAAGTTACCTCTGCAATTCCTCAGGCACTTGGAGTTGAGTAGTTCATTTAATTTTGATTCCGTTGGCATCCCCGAGTGGAGTACCTGCTCTGCTAGAGAAGCAGAAGACACACTCTGGATGAACTAGAAGCTACAGCACACAGCAGGTCATGTAAAATTGAAATTAACTTTTCTATTTGTCATTTTCCTAATTAACATTATATTACCAGAATGGAATATTATTTAAATCTTTTTCACCCCACTGGAAGATTTTCTCTGCCCCATAAAGCATGGTAGATCCAGGTGGAAAAGAACTTGAGTGTTCCCCCCCCCTGGCACCAAATAAGAACAAAATAAGATTTTCTTTTCAAAGTCTACAGATTTTCAACTTAAAATAAGGAAGCCAAGCCATGTATGCCTGGTTTTATTTCATTTAAAAATCATATTTCAGCTTACCTGTTATTGGTCCTTAATCAGTTTGCTTAGTCATCAAAAATGAGAATTTTCTTCCCTCTAAGATAATGATCCCCTTAAACAAACACTAAACTAGAGGGACCATTAATTTTATTTTATATGGAGACAAAAAAATCATTGTACAGTGATTCTTCTTAGTTCTTTGACAGAAAATATGCCTCATTGCCAATACCTACAAAGTAATTATAAAAACCACATCAAAGCCTTTATACCTAGTCAAGCAGAGCCAAAACTGGTGAAAAATATTAGGAACTACTTTTGCAAAGATCTGAGGCCTTCTGTTCAAGGCAGAGATCTTGGTGTCTGAATTTCCTCTCAGGCCTTGGCTGCAGTCTTGGGCTGTCCCAATGCCTCCTCTTCCAGCCTTGTGGTACTGGCTGGTTTTGTGCGTCAACTTGACACAGCTGAAGTTATCACAGAGAAAGGAGCTTCAGTTGAGAAAACACTTCCGTGAGATCTAGCTGTAAGGCATTTTCTCAATTAGTGATTTGGGAGTGGGGGTGCTCCCTTTATGGTTGGACCATCTCTGGGCTGGTAGTCTTGAATTCTGTAAGAAAGCAAGCCAGTAAGAAACATTCCTCCATGGCCTCTGCATCAGCTCCTGCTTCCTGACGTGTTTGAGTTCCAATCCTGACTTCCTTCTGTGATCAACAACAATGTTTCCACAGTGTAAGCTGAATAAACCCTTTCCTTCCCAACTTGCTTCTTGGTCATGATGTTTGTGCAGGAATAAAAATCCTAAGACACTTGTGTATACATTTCTCTCCCTTTCCTCCTTCCCTATCCTGCCCAGTCCTCAACCACATTAGTTCTTGCCTGGGTCCTGTGTAATTGCTATTGTATTGTCTTTCTTCCATGAGTTACTATGCAGTTTTATTTAAATATCACTTTGTCACAAGTGTATTTACTGGTAACTTGTAAAAGAGTACCCACACCACTCTATGACCCCCATCCCACTGTTTTCTTTGACTTTCTACACTTCCCTATAATATTTTAAAATATATCATTTTAGCAACTACATTGAAATGAGAGACCAGGAAAGGCTAGTTTACCTGGCTGCTGTTTCTTCAGCCTTCAGATAAACACTCCATTTATCTTAGTGGGCTCTTAAAATAGAGCTACTAAGTGAATAGATGGATGGATGAATAGATGAATGAATGAATGAATGAATGAATGAATGAATGAATGAATGAATGGCTTATCTTCTCCTAAAACCAGACTTTGGGGAGGAGTACAGCTAATAAGAACCTGTATTGTTAAGTGAACATTTCAACTTGAAACAAGATTGGATCATGATTCCATCGTTTATGTATCAAGATGCTTAAAGTCAAATAGATGGCATCTTTTTTATCCTTTTACTTCTTATCCAAAACATCATTGTAGAAATATCCATCTTATTGAAGTATTTAAAAACATAGGCCTTTGTTTACTGTATAGCATCTATATTCTGGGTAGGTACCCAACTATTTAAGCCCCTTATGACATTAATCCTCTAACTCCTAAAGTATGGGAACTCATCTAATTTTACATTTATTTGTTGTATACTTTGTATTAGTATGCACATACCTGTACATATTCTCACACACATGCAATTGAACATGTGTAGGGAACAGCTTGATGAAGACACTTCTCTTTCTCCATTATGAATTTTGGGAATGAAACTCAGGTTTTTGGCCATGGCAGCAAGTGTCCTTACCCACTAGGCCATATTGCAATGTTGGAACTTACAACTTTTTTTTTATTTTCTAAAAAATAAGAAAAGATTGCTTCCATGTACTTCTTAATTGGATGGAGGGCAAATCAACCCTGGGGATTCAGTCTACATAAGAATTTCTAACATTCAGTCTACATAAGAACTTCTTTGCTGGTAGAGTGTTCATTGCATGAGAGAGCAAGGTCCCTGTGTCCACCAAATCTTGTAATGTCACAGCTGCTTCTGACATATCCCACCTCTGTGATACTGCCACCACTATGAAACCAAATTCTTTAATTTTCTAATACTGTTCCCAAACTCTCCAAACCACTGTCACTTTGCTGAAGAGCATGTATTAGAACCTTCTAGTTCTTGAGGGATCTCCTTATTAGCATGTAAAGCCTATCACTTTTAGAAGGCTGCAATCTTTCTGGCTGAAGCACTGAGTAAGGAATTTCTTATGGTACAGTAAATTTGACAAGTTTCTGAGGAGTTCACAGTTTTCATGGACTGTGTGAATGGAAATTTGTACATAATCAAGTCTAGGACAAATTATTCCACTAATTATCTCAGCAAATTGAATTCACCCAGGATGCTAGAATGTAGTGATGTTACATGGACTAAATTGTTCTCCACTACCATGTGTTTCATCTTTCAGTGCACAGTAAAAACCCTAAAATGAAAGTTATAATCCAATATGAAAGCCCTATGCTTAGTATCCAATGTTTTCTGTGGTCAAAGAGATTAAATCGAGGACCATGATCCAGGATACCAATTGTGAAACTAATTCAGGGAATGGGAGCCTCAGCTACTGTGCCACTCCCTGCATGCTCCTCCTCTCTTCCCAGGTAACCCTGGAAGAAGGGTCTTTCATTCATTTACACTCCCCTCTCACTAAGGCTTTTTGCATCTTTTTTTCGTCTTGTTTTCAAGTTAGGGGCCCAAACTGTACCCTCTGGTATTGCTTCTCAGATTATAGCCTGCAAAGCAAGAAGGCTTTCCTTGCCCAGTTCCTGAACCAGGAATTTGCAACTCCCCTGCAGTTAGGAGCTAAACTCTTCCCAAGACTTTTCTCTATTTGTTCTCTAAGGGAGAAGAACTGAGAGAACTTCCAGCTGTGGGAAGCATATTTTCCTTATTGACCTTGTTTCTTATGGACTCGGGTTTTCGGGTTTTTTGTGGATACTCAGATCTTCAGCTGACCTTCAAATTCATACCGTTGCATGTGTAGACTCTTGTAATATGCCTTAATATTCATTTAAAGTTATTTATAAAAAATGCCTTGCAAACAATATCTTCATTTTAAAAATAATTTTAAATTAGCATACAAAATAATGGTTTATTATGACACTTTTAGTATGCATATGCCTTTATGCCATTTGTTTTTATTTATACAAACTGTAGTACCTACATAAATGGCAGTAGTCTCGTGATTTATATTTCATATATTTCCAACAGGGAATATTGTTCAAAATAGCTGTTTAATCAGTAATTATTATTTGTTATCAGATTTGCATATTCCATACCATACATTTTAGAGCTAGTCTAGATGAACTAGAAATGAGTTTCCTAAATCTGAAGGTTATATATTAAGTTTTATCATGGAATTCCATACCCAATCATTTATTTTCATAGATCCAGAGTGAAGCTGTGAATATCTAAGGGACATGAAGGGAAACATACTGTAAATCAAGAATTGACTGAAAATACTAACTATAACTCCAGTTTTGCCATACTACCCAGTGAATCCAATCACACACACACACACACACACACACTTACGGATACATACACACACTTACAGACACACATACTCACACACACACACACACACACACACACACACACACACCATACCAGAATATAAGACTTCTGTGGCAGCACTCCAATAAGACAACAACCTACCCAAAGAGAAAGACAGATATGGAAATGGATAGAAAATGAAACAAAAAATCCAGGAAGCAGTAGTAGGCAGGAACAAAACATTGAGAAATAGAGGGCTATCCCATTCAGCAGAAGACACCAGGACAATAATGAGTTGCATCAACCATCATTTATGGAGAGAATAGACAAGAATATGGATTAATTCTATGAATGTATGGATAACAATAAAGTTTTAACGTCACAAAATTTTTAACAAAAGTGACTACATACTAGGTATTCCCAGCCTGACCATATGATTTGGAGATTTAAATAAACATAAAAAATTAGTAGAATTATATTTATTATAAAGCAGAATTAATAATGTATTTATGTAGATTTAAGAATGCTTTGTTTAGATTCTGCTGAACACTAGAATGAAGAAGACCATGAGATTTGAGACATAATTAGTTATCTAACTCTTTTGCTTCTGTATTATCTGTCATAATATTGCATTCACAAGAGTCTCAAGTATTTTCTTTACTAGATTTCAATTTCAGCACAATAGGACATAAATTTTTGTGAGATAACGTCAACAGTCCCAAGTCAAGGTGCTTCTTCTAAAGTAATGATATTACTCTCATGTTTAAGAAAACTGAGATGGTTTCCTTGTCTTAATATGGCAATGACTATTGCCAAATATGCTCGAATATGGAAGCGCCTCCACTTTTACATGTGAATGGAAGATAGAGATATAAGTTTATCATCCTATTGTCCTCCCTCTTCTCCATTGCATTTGCCTACTCTAAGTTTGAGCTTGGAAATTATTCAATAATTTCACGTCAGATTGTGTGTTATAATTGTCATAATGGCTAACTAATTGGCAATTTATTGAATAAAATTTAAGTGCTATTAAATGAATAAAACACATTAGATCTGGTATTCACCTGTATACATTGCACACAACTGACCTGTTTCTCCACCAGATTAACTTGGGCTCATTTTCCAATTGTATTAAAATTATGTACAATAATCTGTTTTATCTAAAACCCACTTTGAGATGAAATTCACAGTTGGTATTGGTTCTTTTTCCTGTCTCAAAGTGTCATTAAGAATAGAATTGCTTTTGACTAATCTTCAATAACAATAGTAACAGTAACATAAGATTTAGAAGGAACAACATTTATCTTTGTTTTCATTAATTATCTCTTAAGATTGTAAAATGCAGGTGCCTAATGATCATCTGTGAGTATGTTAGGGAGGAAATAAATTTGAATTGGTCCGTGAAACATACAGAATGCTTTATTTGAGAACCACTCATTTTTTTATGAACTGAACCAAGTATTTTTGTTCTTATAGGAATCCCAAATATCAACATTTATAAATAAATGACTCTTATTTTTAGGTAGGCTTTCAAAGGCCCAAGAAATATCTTTCCATTATTTTTGCTGTGGAATATGAACAAGACATTCTTCTGCTTTCAAGTGAAGGCAAATTTCTTCTGGATTCCCATACAACTCAGATGTAATTCTAAGTAGTTTTATAGCATAACATTACACAATTTCCACTAGACTTAGAATCATAGAATCAATATAGTTACTCTGGAGTTTCTTAACAATTTAGTCTGGTTCCCAAATGGACAGGAATAATTGTGTATACAATGTATTTTTGGTGATTTCTGAATTCTTTTGATTTAGTTCTGACAGGAGAGACAAAATAGAATTAAAGTTCAAGAAAAACCTTTCATAGGATAGGAAAAGTCAGATAAATTATGCATGAGAGGAAAGGAGCAATATTTTATAAGCCATACAAATCACAATCCTGATAGATACTTTTTGGCTCAAAAATTCCCTGTGGCCTGTAGAATCACAACCAAGGTGCTAGCAACCCATCAAGGGTTGGCTTAGGTGCACACTTTTGATTTCTACATATTTCTCAAGCATGTTAGGTTATACCCAGCCCAGCACAGCAACCCTCTAGCACAGACAAAAGCCTCTATTTTCCTGCTTTGATTTTTATCTCTTGCCATCTTTCTGTCTAGGATAAATCATTTCTATCATATTATTCCTGCCCATCATTCACTGATATCTCCAAAGAATAAATACATCCTTTTTAAGTTGTATTTAATCATGTTCTTCTCAATGGCCTTCCTTAAGCCTTGTCAAACAAATCTCACTCATAGAGTTTGACTAAAAGTTTGCAACTTCCTGATCTAACTCATCATTTTCTGCACTTTATTATTGCTGACATTCTTATGCTTTTTCCAAGATGGTAGAAATTTTAAAGATAAAGATGTTTTATTTATTTTTATACCTTTTCATAATCCTTGTGTAATCCCTTACTGGCAGTAGGAGATCAAGAAATATTTGGTGTATTCAACTGAATTGAATTAACATTAACTCCACAGAGAATCTAATAACTAAGGTTAAATGTTTTACTGTATCTACTTAAAAGACTGCTGTCTTCTTTGAAATCTATTTGTGGAAGACAAAAGTGGTAAGAAAAGTTGAATGGTTTTACAAAGTAGCCATGAACATATTACAAGTAATTGTGATCAAATGTCACAGGAGTCATGTAGATGAACTAAACTGGAGTCAGTACTGTGTGCTGATGAAAGTATACATTCAAACTGATTTTGAAAAATTGCCCAGTGGATGGCTTTGAGGCTAATGATTTCATAAGTTATTTAAATTGTCTATCCTTTGCAAATCATACACCTTCATGTTCCACCTTGACTGAACTTGAGGCTCTTGTCAAAAGCAACCCTCCAATGAGAAAAGAAAAGTTGTATAACTTCTTTAATAACTACCTCGTACCTCTCAGTAAGCTGTGTTCTTCCTCTGGGACAAATGCCTAATAATATTATATATTCCTGGTCAGTGACTTAAAAAAAAAAACCTACCCAATTGCAGTCTGCCATTCAAAAGGAATATTTCTGCAAAGAAAACGATGTGAAAATGTAGGCATTCAAGTGAGAATTCAATCCTTCACAGTACAGAGCCTCTGTGAAGCCTTTTAAATGACCCTTTTTATCATGGTGCCATGTCTGTACCTTTCTGAATAGTGAGACCTATAAGAAAAATAGATGTAAGTATACAAGAGGTTGAGTAATGTATTACTCATATGTACTTTGTTCTTTTTGGCAAACTGACCTTATCAAAGGAAAGAAAGCTACACATTGTGACAAGCTGAGCCTTACCAGAAAGTCTGAATTAAGAGAATGAGTCCTGTTATTTGGATTAAAATATAATCAGAGTTGAATTATTCTTTTACTACTTCTTCTTCTTCTTCTTCTTCTTCTTCTTCTTCTTCTTCTTCTTCTTCTTCTTCTTCTTCTTCTTCTTCTTCTTCTTTATCATCATCATCATCATCATCACCGCCACCACCATCATCATTTTATCCTCCTGAGAAGTGAAAATAGTGGGAAATTGAGTTCTTTCTAAATTAAAACCTAAGTTCTTATTAGCCACTAGAATAGTTACCTTATAAAACTAATTAGAAAAAATACTTCCCCCTTTAAATATTTTTCTTCTTTGATGTTCAAATAAACAGTTATAAACTTTTTATTTTCTGCATTTTATAATGAACTGTTACAAGAGGGTGGTGACCTAACATTCATCACTTTATTAAAAGCAAGTGATATCTTATTTTGTTTCCATTTACTATATTTAAATGCAAATTTAAATTACCATATTATTATTGTACAATGATTAGAAGGCATGGGTGGCACTTTAATAAATAAACCTTTTTAAAAAGAAACATTCCTTATGCTGATTTACACCATTTTAGTGCGATTATTTTATCATCTAAAAAAACTACTAATTCACAGGGCTAAGAAGGAAATCTGTTACTTTAAAAGTAGACACAAATACCAAAATTGGCAATTTCTAAATTTTTCATGATAGACAACAGGTAAGTTCATGAAGATTAACAAAATCATCTGGAATGGGTAAAGCCAAGGGGAAAACAGCTAACTAACACAGCACACAAATATATCAGACTAGTGGCACATCATTCTCAGGAAAAGAGTGTGCAAGTTTCTATTGCCTGTTATTGTGCATGTAGATTCACTAACTCTATATGTATTTGCCCAGTTAATTACTCTGTTGTTCAACAATGATAGGTAATGATCCAAGCAGCCTTTTTCTCCTCGGACACAGATGGAACTCACGCACAAAGGATGTTTTCTCTGCAGAAAAAGATCCCAACAAACTCTAAAATTAGTATTTTTCTCTTGAAATAAAGGCATCAATTTAATTATTTGTTAGAGTAGTTTGTGAGAGAAAATATGGAATACATGTCTCTGCAATCCTTTGGAGAAACCTGGAAGATGGCTTGTTCTAGCCATTCTTGCTCATAACCAACTTCAATATTAAAATAACTGCTGATCAAAACTGTTTATTGTTATCCTTAATTAGTCTGGTTTTTTGCAACAGTTATCTTCATTAATACACAATGAAGTATGTTCGTTCTTCCTCTTTCAATTAGACATGCTCTCTCTCCTTGCTGGTGAGCAAATGTCTAAGCTTATGATGTAGCAGATCAAACAAAGAACTCTAGTGTAGAAAAGCACAGCAGTCAGGAAAAACGGACTAATCAGCATTGTAATTGGCTCACATGATGACTAAAACAAACCTGGGCAACCTTGAAACTACTAGGAAAGGAAACCAGAAGCAACTGCACCCCACCATGTGTACACCTTGTCTCTAACTCAGGGAAGAGCCCCATCTTTACTGTCTTCCTAACTCCCTAGCTCCTCAGCCTCATGATGCCAAGTTCATGCCCAGCCTGGGAGTTAAAAGAAGCACAAAGTTTGCATGGCTGTTGTTGTGACATTAAGATTTTAGTAGAGCAAAGCCTCCTTTGTAGCATGGGGAGGGGAAGGGGAAGCAGGCATAGGCTCCCTTTAACACCACCATGTTTGCTTAGTTTGTGTAAATGTTAAATGTTAATTCACATACTTCTACTCACAGGCTTCTATCAACCCCATTTATAAAACACAAGTCCCTGGGTGGAGCCCACATGCCTAAAGAGGTTTCTTTAGAATTTTATATGTAATCGTTAAGGCTTCTTGCTATTTGATATTGAATTCTGTCTAATTTTAACCAGTTCCAAAAGAGAAATAGCTCCAAAGCTTTGTCCAGCAAAGATGACAGAGAACATCAGAGAAAATCTAAGGGAAAAATAGTCATGGAGAGGAAAAGCAAGTGAATGAAAAAGAGCTGACCCATTATAAAAAATAAATTCAACCTCAGAACACTAACCATTAAAAGATACCAATTCCTTTAACATTAATAATATTAATTTCTTGTTCACTAGATATAGTTTTTATTCTTTATTTAATTTGGCCATTACAATTACCTTAAAAATAAGGAAGATGCTTCAATTCTAATTTTATAGAATAAAATGACTCAGTGGTGCTGAGTGAGGCATATAACATTCAGAGAGCACAATCCTCAGACTTGGGGGCCAGCCAGGGTCTGTTGGTCCCTACTGGCTATGCATGGGGTTTGCTCCAAGGTCAATGAGACACAAAAAGTCTAAGATGCTTGTCATTAGCATTGGTCTATCTTAAATTCAATTTTAAACTTAAACTGTTTAGTTCAGTTAAATTGTATCTTGATCAAGTTCTGTGTTATCTTTGAACTCAAATGAGCACATCATGCATCAATCATTATTGAAACAAAGCTGTATCCACAAAGGAAAAGCATTTAAATACACTCCAATTAAAATCTCTATAGAAGCTGTAGAAACTGTTGATACTGTCAATCCAAATCTTAGACAAATTGTTAGGGTAAAACCTAAGTCTGTATCAAGACTCAGAATTATCACATCCTGCTTGTAACGAGGATAGCATTTACTGGGTCTCTAAGATACTGCAGTCCCATTTTCTAATGCTTATGTCTATTTATCTTTAGAGGAATTAAATTCACAATGAGAATTGCTATAACTTAAAAGGAATATCCATGTAACTTAGAATTTCAAAAATGAATGACACTCTTCCACCATTGCTTTTCAGAACTGCCAGTGGAAACTTGGTAAGAAGTTATTTGAGGTTCCTTTTAGGAACAATCGGATGCAGAAAAAATGGTTTGATTATTAGCAGGAACCTAGCTTCCTATCCTCTATTACACATATACAGTTTTAAACAAAGACATAACCACCATATGCTTGGTGTCTGTCACAGAATTAAATTTAAAGCAGTTTGTATAAACATATAGGGCATGATAAAGGAACCATCAGAGGATACTTGGAGCAACTATAGGGAATGTCAAGACTGATAGCAGGAGAACATAAAATTTCTTCCTTGGTTTCTCAGTGCTTCCTATGGAGAGAATGGAAACTTCAATTTGTTGAGCTTGGGCTCTTGTTTAGCAACTTGATTATATGATGACATAGAAATAGCTGGGCAGAAGGATGTATCAATGGAGGATGAAAGCGAGGCTGACGATACAGACCCTATGCTCCTCCCCTCACTTTAGATTTAAGTGTAAGAAACAGCAAGGAAAAATTCCAAACCGATTTAAATTTTGAAAGTGGAAAAACTTCGTAAGTACTTTTTATTAAGTGATCTTTGGATTTACTACAGGAGGCCTACACATCAAGTTTCCAGACAGGATAGAAGATTGTGGTCCAAAAGTGTTGAGCTGAGTACGATGTCCTGTACTTGGCAGTCATGCAGGAGGGGCACAGAAGACTGGTTAAAGGAGACAGATCTAAGGGCCTGTGATTCCTGCAAGTCGAGATACAAATGTATTACAGTACTCTATGGGGCAAACTAAAATTGCAAATTTTGCAAATTATAAAATGGTGCAATATTGTAAATATAAAATGATCAACTCAGTTTCTTTGCATTATTCTGTTTTCATTATTGTGTTTGTCCCCTGCCTTTCCAAGACAACGATTCTAAGGATCCCTTGAAAGTGCATTCAGTTTTTCAGTGGAACATCTGCATCTTTGAGATGGTCTATAATTTTTGTCAGATAAACAAAGATGCTTATGCCCATCCGTGTTATGATCCAGTATGTTGTACCAAATTGGTAACAACTTCCCAAGGAGATTTTCCTTTTAAAAAAGTCTCTATGAAGACATCCAGTTCTTCACATCTTATCCATATACAAATCACCTCCCAGCTGTCCTCTCTCTTTCTTTCCAGCCCATTCTCCAAGCAAATGTTAACAGCCATTAGACTAGCCGTGAAAAGTCTTTATATATTTTAAAACCACTAACAAACACAACCTGATGATGCTCACTTCAGTTCATATCAAACTTCCTGTTTCAGCACTGAAATGCATCTTCTAGGATTCTGCTGCTGCAAGCTGCTGACATTTATAGAGTTACATAACTATACCAGGGACTTTGCTGAGCTCAAAAATAATAAAATAAAATAAAAAATAAAATAAAACAAAATATAAAAAAATAAGGAAAAGAAAAAAGAAAGAAAAAGAAAAAATGTCTCCTCACCTACTCTTCCAAATAGCCCTGTAACATCTGTCCCGTTAACCTCATAACCAAAGTGTGTTATATTGAGACTTTAGGGTTAGGATATTTTCCTAGACATATAAAGTCTGTACATTTCAGCTTAGAACTCATCCCATGAGACTTACCTTTGCAAGCATCTCCACCAGTGACACTGCCTCCTGCCTTCTTAATGCATTTCCTGCCAGGATAAACATTCTTCTTTAGAGGACTGGGTATCCCACTTTGAAACAAAGCACATTTCTGACCCCAAGCTTTCTAGGACTCTATTCTCCTCACTTCTCCGAGGTTGACTGAAAACTCATCTCTTTTTAATATAGTCATTAGCTCTTCTGCCTTGCAACTCTAAGGTCCACACTATTCACTCAATCACACCTCTGTGTTAATCAAATACAATTTTGCATTATGAGTTTTCTCTAATTGGACAAGAAGACACTGGTGGGCAGGGTTTTGATCTCATACTTTCCATCTCTCATCTTTAACACATAATTCAGTGACTTTCATCAAGTTTGCATTCATAAAACACTTATTGAAGGAATAAATTAATATGAACTCTACAGAGTGTCATGTTTGAAAAATGATACTATAATTAGCTCTCTAGCATTCTATTATGTCGTGATAAAAGCTCCTGTAGATGGTGGCAGGTGGGCTTGTGACATACTGTAGCCTTACTGAACCTTTCTCTGTTTTCTCACATTGCCAGAGGTAAACCTGACACACAACTACAAGAAATTATATATATATATATATATATATATATATATATATATATATATATATATATATATACATATGTATATATATATATGCATAAAATTTGTGTGTGTGTGTGTGAGAGAGAGAAGGGGGTGGCTAATGTTAGACATTCGTGTCTTCTTCAATCACTCTCTACTTTGTTTCTTGAGACAAAACCTCCTGCTCAGTATAGAGCTCACAATTGACTAGATTCACTGTTCAGTGAGCTCTGGGGATTCATCTGTTTCTGACTTTCCAGGGCTAGGACTGCACTCCAAACTCTCCTGAACCCCTTTTATAATACTATTTATGCTTATTGTATATATTTGAGTGATTGTCTATATATTATGTATGTGCCCCATCTGCGTGTCTAGTGGTCACAGAAGACAGAAAAGGGATTCACCATAAGTTCCCTGAACTGAAATTACACAGATGTAAACTACCTTGTGCAGGTGTTTTGAGTTGAACTCAGGTCCTCTGCAAGAGAAGCAAATGCTCTTAACTATGGACCCAACTCCTGGCTCCATGAATCTGTGTTTTTCTTAAACTTACAAGGTTAACATTTGACAGACTGAGACTTCTTTCAAGGCCCAGCTCAAAATTTGTTTGTTTGGTTGGTTGCTTGGTTGAGGCATGATCTTACTATGTAGTCCTGACTGTTCTGGAACTCATTATGTAGAACTGGCTGGCCAGGAACTCATAAAGGTCTATCTGCCTTTACCACTTCAGTGCCAGGATTAAAGGCTCTGTGCCTCTGTGCCTGGACCTCCCAGTTCATTCTCAAGAAAAGATTGACTTAGTGAAGAAATATGTCTTGATGCAGGTCAGAACTTTGTTCAAAGCAGGTTCAGAGTCACCAGAGCTGGGCATCTCTCACATCAGGATTCCACAAGACAAAAAGCTAACAAGAGAAGAAGAGCTCTAAGACATGATTTAAAAGCCAGTCCTCTCAACTAGGCAAAGTCATCTACATGGAAACTTTTTTCGTCTTATACTGATAGAACACCTTATGTATCTCATTTAAAAATATATTATCTATCTATGTGTCTAATCTTTTGAAAAATGTGATATGGAAGATATTTTACATAACAACCTATACTACCACCATTCTGTATAATTATATTTTGTGCATATATGTGCTCACAATTTATATTGGAATACTCTTACTGCCTTGAAAAACACTTTGAAATATCTAAAAAGTAACTTGCTTCAGAGTATCTCATCCCACAATGACTAACACCCAGAACTCAGATGCATGGCTATGAATGACTCAACTTTCTGGTTAATGGCTTAAAATGTAAGACTGAGATCAACTCAGTAACATTTCAGTGCTTACAGATAGAAGGCATACAATGAATGCTTGCAGTGGGTTTGGGGAGTCTTCCTGAGACATAACAAGGAATTGGATACTGGCCCAAATGGAAAATAAGATGCCTTGTCTGAAAAGAAGAGCTATTGGTCAGTTCCAGATGAATTTAGAATGCAAGAAATACAATGCAGTGTTTTTTTTAAAAAAAAAAACAAAACAAAACCTTCAATTCTACATAAAAGTTATATTTTAATTGAAATTTTTTAACTGTAAGTCCCTAGCATGTGGAGTATAAGATCTTGCCTCGAAAATGCCAGCTTTCACTGTGGACATAAGATTTTACATTTCAGCATTTGAGCAGTATAATGTCCACATGGATATAAAATTATAATAAGAGAAAAAATTCTAGACTCTGAACCAATCCAGAAAACGTTAAACAAACAGCATTTTGTGAAAGTTTAGTGCAATGCCGTGGTGATGGTAACAGTGAAGTGTTTTTGGTTCCCATCCTAAGAAGGAAAATGGATGTGATGAGTTTTCAAGCTCCTGGCTCATTCCTGGCTCTTAAACAGAGGATCTATGCTTAGGAGACACCATGGAAGGACTTCATATAAATATCAATAGATATGAAAGATGTTACTAGATTCATATTATAAAACTACAAAGAAAAGAAAAGGCTCCACAGCCGTCGGAGGTGACTGAAGACAAGAAGCATGTCTACGAGATGAAATGAAGCTATTTGTAAACTCTGGTGTGTAGGAGTTTGTGCCGAATAATGTTAAGATGGTCTAGCAAGACTGACAAGGCCAGAATGAGAGGCCAGTGTGTGTTGTACCAGACCGTGAAGAAAGTCTGAGCCCAGACAAGGCAGAAGCAAACACACAGCCAGGCCTAGTATCTTCTTGTTCAAGTAGCAAGAAGAATAAAAGGGGTAGTCCAAGAGCATTCAGGACTTGACAAGGACACTTGATGTGAGCAAGGAGACTGGAGGGTCTGGCAGTCCATAAAATGGAATAATCATACAGAATAGGGCAAAATTAAAAATTTCCAAAAGCATCAATTTGATTTTAGTATTATATTTTATCTGGTTTGTTAGAATTGTCAACGTTATTTTGACCAGAACTTTTATTTTCTTTACATACCTGGTTAAATGCTGTAAGTGTATCACTAGTAACAATTTAGCATGCAATTTAACAAAAGAAACATTGAGGAAAAAGTCACAGGCTCAGTAATCAAATAATACAGGTAGAGAGCACAGAGTAAATTTTGCCTACTATTAATAATCATCAAGACACGGATAATAGATGTGTAAATGATGCAGGAAGACACAGATCCACATTTGTTTTCTGTCTGATAGTCTAGTAACCAGCACAAGTGACATTGGCAAGTTGTTCAAGTTCCATCAGTCTCACATTCTTTACATGTGAAATATACTTGCTTCCTATTTTGTGGATTTGTTTTAAATATCAGTAATAACAAAACGGTGAATGAGATCAGGTAGCATTGAGAGGCAGTCATTATTATTAAAATGGTCATAATCAGTCCAAAGACAATTACAGCTTCCCTTGTAAAATTCATAAACACTCTTCCAATGATTCAAGTTCTCAGGCAACCAGAATATTTTTATTTGGAATCTGAGGTCTAGCATTGTAAAAAAAAACAAAACAAAAAAACAAAAAACAGTTCCCAAATTTCTTCATCTTTAGTCGTAATATAACCATTGACTAGTAGATGGTCTTAACTCTCTCTCTCTCTCTCTCTCTCTCTCTCTCTCTCTCTGTATAAGCAAATGTTCACAATAATTTAAATTATTATGTTTATACAAAGACAATTTAAACAATTTCTCCTAGGGTTCTTGGAGAAAATTAATCATCTAATGTTTAAATCTCACTGTTATTCAGGAATGCCTTGCTGTATCTTGAGAATGTGTATTGTGTTAAATGCGGAAGATGCTGCTGAGTGCAGTATGGTTCTCCTCCCTCAGTTTCACTATAAAGACAGAATAGGGTGTTGTTGCAGCCTTGCTGTGAAGCTTTAAAAAAAAAAAAAGAAAAAGAAAAAAAAAAAACTCAGCCCAGGAAAACCGAAAGAAAAGATCCACGACCTGAAACCCAGTCTCTAAGTATTGCTTTAACTGAAGTACACCAGACCAAGGTCATTAAGAGATTTCTGTACACCAAACATACTCCTACTCAAGAAAGGGAGGAAAGGGCACCATTGATTTGTGTTTATGAAATTGCAAGTTATTCTTCCATAAAATACAGAAGGTCCTCCCTTCAATATATAATATGAATGTCAAAAGTCAATTAATTTCATTAAAAACACCAGATTAAAAACTCAAAAATTCACAAATCTGTATCCATGTTAAAAATTCTATGTATCTATCATCTATCTGTCTTCTTGATATAAACTCACTTTAAGAGAAAAGAAAGACAAAAAAATAAACATTTGTGTAAAATTGTTTTTATCTGGATATTATTCTAGCACCTAAAGAATGAACTAAAAATATCTCATCAGTGAAAAAGGAAGGCTAAATTATCAAGATTTCAATATTTTCTTTATCAAATACAGTTCAGTCATTGTTCAAAGTGTCCATTTCTCTAATCCAATAGGAGATTCTTTGTTGACTTCTCTTCATACAGAACAAATATGGACAGAAGAAAGAAAAGTATGTATGTAAGCTTAGTTCTTCTGAAATATATATACTCCAGGTTGTTGCAACTGGTTGATTTTCGTTTGCTTTTTTATTATTTGTGAGTTTTTTGCTCTTCAGTAATTCTGAGTATCAAATATATCTTTTAAAATGAGCCAAGTTGAGAAACTTACCGTTTTAAAAATTATCAGATGAATATATATATATATATATATATACATATATATATTCTCCATCACTGTTTTCCTATTAGAAATCTGAAAACATCTGCACTGATTACAATTAAAAACAGTGTAAAAGATTATCACTCCAATTATAGCCTCCGTTCTAATCAAAATTCACTCCTTTTCCCAGACAGTGACGGGCGTGACGCCCATATGCCTTTTTCTCTGCACTAGAACCTCCCTGAGTTCTGCTTTTTCTTTAATCAATGAATATGTATAGCTCTCTTGAATTTGTCTTTATCAGAAAGTAGCATCTTGTGTAGATAAAATTTCAAAGCTCTTGGAACTCCATTTTTTTCCTTTTCATTTATATGAACCCACTTGGAGAAATGCAAAAAATAAAATAAAATAAAATAAAATAAAATAAAATGGCACTATTATTATACTCAGAGAAGTTTCTGACCTGCCAAGATTTTTTAAGTTATTTTTTTAAGAATATTCACTATGTCACTTCATATTATTATTTTAATATTATTCTCTCCAAAATGTAGAAGTCCTTCTGGGTTTGAAGTATGTTTACATTAAGTCAGTAGTTATTATATAGAAAGAGACCTTTTAGTGTACAAAGCAATGCATCTCATTGTGACACTTGGATACATACACACCACACTGCTCACACGCTGCCCTCCTGCATCCCTCCTCACTCTCTTTCACTGATGTTACAAGTGAGTTTTGCTTACATAGGGAAATAAAGAAGCGTGTCTGTACCAGTTATTAGAAAATATCAAAAATGGCCAGGTTACATGAGAAAGTTATATTTAGTTATAAAGTAAGCTAAAAAAATTAACAATTTGAAATAATAGGTAGAATAGGTAGATATAATCAGCAAACATTTCTTGAATATACAGATATATATAGATATAGAATATATATAGAATATATAGATATAATCAGTAAATATTTTATGATTAAGATCATGTTGCCATTCAAGACGGAGATAAAAGAGGAAAATAGCATTTTAAGTGACAATTTTTGTTCTATAGTCTTATAAAAGGTGAAAATTTGATTTGGCATCTTTTTGCATATTTATACTATACTATATTTGGTACATAGTTTGAGAATTAAATCTTAGTTTTGAGGTGCATATCTCCCTCTGTTTAAGTTACAAGATGACAATATACACACTGAAAGAGACTACGACTATGGCAAATACATCAGATCAATGTTATGTTCTTACTTTTAATTTCTGTCTATGATGGAACCATTGACATTGAATGTTCCAGCATATGTGTGCCCACGTGTGCAAGCCAAAAGTGAGGGAAAATAACCAACAAAATTATTTTCTGCTACAATATTACTTGAAATGTTTGCAAGTATTCTGTTAGTTTATTAAATCCTTTTCAATAAATATCTTTGTTTTAATTAAAAGCCTGGACCAGCATTTGAGCACCACTTCAGTTTGTATTTCTTACTGATCTCTAACCACTATAAAATCTGTATTGTTCTTATGTCATGAAGCCTTCAAAATTTGCTGTTTCATAAAAAAGAGAGAAGGAATGAAAGAAAGAAAAAAGGAAGGAAGGAAGGAAGGAAGGAAGAGAAAAAGAAAAGGCTGAGGCTTTCCCCAATAACATTAAAACACTGGTTGCTGACTGAAATCAAAGATTTGTTTTACATCATTAGAAATCAACTTTTTGTGTCCTTAAAAGACAAATTCTTTGAAACAATAAAAATAATATTAAAATGCATAAATCATTGACAAAAAAAAAGAATTCCTAAGCTTTAGAAATAAATCTCTTTAGAAAAAGAAATCAAACGTGCTACAGTATTTGAAAATGACTTATTAGACGAAGTATAAGCAGCATACCTGGGCCTGTGGTGCATATAATGACATTTTAAAGCTATTTTGAAAAATGGAAAAAAATATCTTTAGCTTTCAAACAATTCAAAGTTCGATACTCCGAGGGCTGTTTATAGGGCGGCATGTCTGTGGGCCGACATCAGAAGAGAATTCAAGAACATTTTAGGTACTGTGCCTTTCCAAGAAGGAGGAATTTAGTTATTACCTAGGAATTTAGTTATGTACTGCCTTGCCTCTTGGCGTCTTATTTGCGTTGTGGGGAGATGTGTTATTTTAAAGAAACGTCTTAAAATTCCCAAACAAACAAAGGTATGAAAGCGAGTGATAGTTTAATTTTTCAGAAACTGATAATCAAAACACGCATTTGCGTTTCTTTTTTAAGTGCAATAAATAAGGGAAAGTAAATGGAAAACAAAAGGAAACTTGAAAAAGAATTGAGGAAAGAAAAAGGGAGAGGAAAGGGCTGGAGGAGGAGAGGACCAGAGGAGACGAATTCCACTCAAACTAAATCCATAAATTTAGTCAGGTGATTGAACCTGGTGAGATTATTTTTGTCCTAAAATATTTATATATTTTTTTCAACCTCGTGTTTCTTTTTCTTTCTTTTCTGGGTGTTGTTGTTGTTGGTGGTGGTGGTGGTGAGGATGGCTTCTCCTCTGTACCAGTTGCCCCAAAGAAGAATGGCTGCTTGAGATCCCCGGTCTCAAGGAGACTTCTCAGATGACCACTAGATGGCATGAAAGCACTGTATTGAACCTGCTTGGCCGCCTTGCACTGCGCGACATTGAAGGGTTTATTCTTTTCAAGCTCAGTGTTAGTCATGTAAGATGCCTTTTCTTTGAGAAAGATTTGTGTGTGTGTGTGTGTGTGTGTGTGTGTGTGTGAGTGTGTCGCATGACACTTTCCATGACACAAAGGGAGTATTCTGTCCTCCTCACACACACACTTAGAAAATGTCGGATTACATTTGGAATAGTAAAAATCATGTCGGTGTTTGCTGGGGTTTCCTGAGAACTTTACTCTCTTCCCTTTGGGGGATAGTGTGCTATTTGTTATGCAGTCTTCCATAATAGGTGGACAGAAAAGTCCCTTCACCGCTGTGCCTGCAACAACTGCAGACAAAGTTTACACTTTCGCAGTCATATTTCTTTTTCTCGATTATTTTTTTCATCAAAATTTTTCTTTGTTTTTCTTCACTTCTGTTGTTGGGTCTCTCATTAAGGACTGCAATATGAAATGCTGGGCCGTGGCAAAGGAGACAACACCCTTTAGCATCCTCTGCCCGCCAGGCAAAGCATGTCTTTGTTCTTGCTTCTCAAATATGTTTAGAGTTTTGCCTGGTAACTGGGCATTTTCAGTTTGCTCCTCTACACTTGTAGATGTACTTTTATATGTGGTACATTTCCTGTTTCCCAAGATACATATCAAACATCTTTCCCTGTATGTCCACAACAGGAACAATTACCATATCCCTTTAGATGTTATCACTATCTGCCTTCACAAAATGTCCATTGTAAACGATGTTTTGATCTTTGGATAAGTGCCTTAATTTAAAATAATGGCAAAAGGGTAAATTAGGCCTCCATGTTCAGCAGTGCATGAATGACAAATCTGTTGTGGGTGGGGTATATTTCTGATATTCCTTTAAAAGTCTCATATCAGATTTACATAGGATCAAAAGTGTTAATACACATTGGCAAACTGAAGTGCATAATTTATTTCATGTACTAGTGATATAGCTATATAACCTACACATCTAATTAAACTCTGATGGCTTTACAATTTTTAGAGATATGAAATCGAATCAGTTTAAAATATCACAGATATCTGAAGTTTTAGGGGGTTGTTTTTCTTATTTACCCTTGTAAAGCTTTTTATCCCTTGTATAGTATCTGAGAATAAGATATATTGTTAGATGTATATTCTTAGCTTTGATTTTTATAAATTTTTCAAAACTACAAAGACATCCATTTACAACATTTAGTAAAACAAGGATCCAGTGCTGTAATCATAGCTCTTTAAAATGCAAATGTGAGGGGAATCATGGGGCCCCATGGTGGTAAAACTTCCTGCACAGACAATGTTATGTGCAGTGTGCTCTCTGGGTGGCTCTAGTTTGAGAAAATTTCACTTAATTTGTGGTGTTAACATATGGCATGGTTAATAAGTTATGTCTTCAATTTTTCTTATATTTTATTATTTCACTTTTACTTTGGATATGATCCACAAAGTTCTTTGGATTGTTTTAACACAGTGAGTTGCATCTGATCAATAAAAAAATAGAGACAAAGATCAGAAAACAGGACCCCTATACATGCTCAGCTGAAATTCCCCTCTCAGGCTGTTAGATTGAGAGGCAAACAAGACTGACACCATAACACACTTTGCTTCTCACTACTTACCATCAACGATGGTGATTAGCATAAGATTACTCTGTGGAAACATATTGGGCAGGCTTGCAACTTGCTGAACTGCTCATTCAGTTCTATTTGAGCTCTTGCAGAAAAATACCTGCTTCTTACAGGTTTCAGAAGAGACATTGCTCCACAATGTATCACGATGATTATAATGGAAACCTCCTTGAAAACATTTCAAAAAAAAATTAATTCTGACTGAGGATGAAGTGCATTCTCTGCCTAGCAAGCTCTGAGCTCTTGGTTTGATCTCAGCCCTGTAAAGTAACCCTGTCCCCAAAAAGTTCTTTAACTTGTATGTGAATGAATATTCTAAATATTCCAAAAGACAGTGACACTTCCAAGTGTTTGTGGTAGATAAGAGGTAGTTTCAGTGACACAGAGTAATATTATGGTTTATTCTCCTGTCATTCAGAGTTGGATATAATTTGTGATATTATTTTATACAAAACAACCAGTGATAAATATATGAAGAGATTTTGTAAGTGTTTTTGTATCTAAATGCAGTAAAGTCCAAATTCAAATCTTTTTAGAGAAACACTGAACAGACTTAACTAGGCTATGAATTTTCAATTCCTTTTCTGTACAATTAACAGGTGATTGAATGGATACATTCTTAAAATCTATTTATCAGGCTTTCCCTTGATTAATAAATGTTGGTTTTTTGAAATATGTTTTATTTTGCTTTCTGAAACAAGCTTTTTTCCTTCAAAATAATTTCGGCCTTTTAAGCAAGCAATTAGTTGAATATAAACCATTTAATAATTGAATTTTTAAATTGAAAATCAGTGTCACCTCCATGATTTTAAATAGTAAACAATAAATAGCAGAGTCATGATTGCACAGAACTAAGCCCGCAAATTCCTGAAACTCAATTTTACTATAGCTCACAAGGGAAAACCTAGGAAACCATTAAAGATACTAAAACTTGTCTAACAGGGACCTAATAATAATTTTGGAACTATTAATAAAAACAATGTGCTTCTTTGAAAAAAAATCTATGCATCACCCTTTTGAAATTCAGCATGCTATACATTTGAGTCACATTTTTACAATAAAGATCTTCAGTCAGAACAAATTAGGAATAAATCTTTAAAGGAGGCCATAGAAAGCATATGTGCAACAGGAAACACAGCTGACAGCTTTGGATGACTGAAACACTTATCTTTAGTTTGTGAAACACAAAAGTGATATTGTTTTTAAAAGATTTCATCATTTACTTAGAGAAGGAATCCTAACTTTTTGTTGGTAACACCATTCAGTTTCGTCACTGATATTCAAATCAATTCTCCCCCAAATTAAGAAAATTAGGTTATCAATATATGAATTATGCTTTCCAAATTTCCTCACAAAGTTTCATCTTTTCACAATGCACCACCCAGGCATCTGAGTCAAGCTGAGTGGCTACAAAGTCCAGCTGGGAGCGCAGACACACACACACACACACACACACACACACACGCACGCACGCACGCACGCACGCACGCACGCACGCACGCACACACACGCACGCACGCACACACACACACGCACACACACACACACACACACACGCACACACACACGCACACACACACACACACACACGCACACACACACGCACACACACGCGCGCACACACACACACACACACACACACGCACACGCACACGCACACACACACACACACACACACACACACACACACCCCTCATCTTCAGCAGTTCCTACAGCTTCCTGGGGACTCCAGGACTGCCTTTGTGCTCTTTCAGAGACCAGTTTCTACCAGTGTCTAGCCAGACCACAAACACTGGGGGAAAGGAAGTACCTGTCTCCTGACTACTTGGTTATTAAAGTACGGGAGGATGTTTGTCTTTCTTATTTTCATTTTGAGTGAATGGTTTAGAAATGTGCAGCATGATCCAGGAATGAACAGGGAAGAAGAAAAGAGGAGAGGAAATAGGAGGGTAGGGGATGGAGAGAAAGATGAGGTGGCCAACTGGAACTCAGAACTCTGGCTGAAAATATGGTATGAAGGCCTGACCTACTTTTAAAGGTCAATTAGAGTTAATACTAAACTCTATAAACTTTTTCTATGCCTCCAATTCTTTCTCTTTCTCTCACATGAATCTATGTTCCCAAGTAACTTCATATAAATGTACTCACACAGGGCTGGCCTCCAACCTGTAGTGAAAGGTTACTGTGTGTGACTAGTCTTTAGGACTGACCATTTGCACCTGGCAATGGTAATGACATCAAACCACACCCTCTTTCCCTAGGCTGTATTCTGCCTTATACTTGATGAAAATGTCCCATACAGGATGCTCACATGAAACAAAATATGTCCTGTTGTGGAAGGAAAGAGAAGTCCTTGCCTGTTTTATGTGTGCCATGTGCACATGTGCACGTGTGCATACATACATGCCTGTGTGTATGTATGTTTGTACATGAGTGCCTGTGTGTGTGTGTGTGTGCGTGTGTGTGTGTGTAGACATGTGTGCTTGTGCATTCATGCACAAATGAATGTAAAGTGTTGCAAATGGGCTCAGATGCAGAAAAGATGATGGGAGAGCAGGATGAAACATAAAGAATATGTGAGATATAATGTGAGCAATTAATTGAATTGAATAGTTGAAACAGCATAATTTAGATGTCATCAAATGTGTTTCAAATTCTCTCCTCAGTTTTCCAGATTTCAACACTGATTGATCACATGAGATTTATGCTTCATAACTCATGAGTATATTCTTATACGGCAAAATGAAAGAAAAAGAAATCTCCTAACAGCATCATCAAGAATCCAATGTCTTAGGTAGAAATAGAATTCAAGGCATCAAAAACCTCAACACCCAATTTAATCCTTTAACCACTAGGCCACACTCTTATTGAGAATGGTTAATAGAAACAACATTGCCCTTTTTGTATAGCTGTAGATGCCCTATTGATCTGTATCACATAGCACTTAACACTGGGTGATTTGGCTTGGAAAAGCAATGTTCACTGTTCCATGGCGAATCAGAAAACAATGCTCAGATTTGCTATAGAACCATGAAAACAGAAGAGGAGATAGGGAAACAAACAACCTCAGAGAATAAACCTCATCTGCATGTTTTTCACTCTATAAGAAAGCGATGAAGTTGAATGCAACTGTATTAAAAGTCAAACTATTTCTGCCTAAGGCAGATGTGGATCACAGGAATGGAAATGTAATAAACCAACAGCTGAAGGCCACATTATTCCCCCCTCCTTCCTCACTCATTTAGAAAATGACATGTTTTTCTTCACAATGTTTTCCCCCCTCCTCTCTCTTCAGTGGCAGTAATGCTGAATGCTCTTGACATAATTCTTCGTTCACCCCTGACAGTCATGTTTTTGAATACTATCCCAGTAATAAAACACCTGACCTCCAGTCTTTCAAATGGCCATTGGCTTGGGTTACTCCAATTAGCTGGACTCATTTGGAAGTAGCCAGAGGAGTTGGGCGCTTCACTCCTCACTAAAAGCAGCATTATGTGTGAATACATTGTTTTATTCAGGTCAATCTTATTTTTTAGAGGATTTCTTTATTTCCCCATGATTGGAACACAGGAGAAAAAAACCTACAAGTAGAAATACCAAATATTACCTCTTAGAAGTCTTATGAGGCTACATTTCTAGTTCATTTAGAGCCAGCATTCCTTTTCAGTGTTTCTAAATTGCCAAGGAAATTATATGGAATGGTATACACAGAGAACATATTTTACTTACATATTAGGAAGTTACATGTCTGTATAACACAGTAAAAATGCACATACACCTGTGCCTAGATATACATCAGTGACATTTCAGTTTCTAGATCAAAATAAAAATTCTTTTAGAGAAGGAAATATACACCTCTACAGATAAAAGTACTCTTTTCACACGTGTGTAGTGACAG